>CM022303.1:431763920-433025440 GCA_011799875.1 Thinopyrum elongatum
TTACAAAGCGCCAACTAGAGAGCACTATTGTCATACTTGTGCATTACATGTAGCTAATATTTGAGTGTGCTTCATGAATGGATCAATGATTGAGCATAATGGGCTAGGGATAACTTTCTTTAGCGTTGATATTTTTAAAGACAAGGTTGCTTGTTAGTATGCTTGAGTATTGATGTCTTCATGTCAAATTATAGACTATTGATTTGAATCATTCAAGTCTAAATGTCCATGCTACAAAAGAAAAGAGTATATGATGAATATGATAGGTAGCATTCCACATCAAAAATTCTGATTTTATCATTTAACTACCCGAGGACGAGCAGGAATTAAGCTAGGGGATGGTTGCTACATCTCCAACGTATCTATAATTTTTTATTGTTCCATGCTATTATAGTATCAATCTTGGATGTTTTATATACATTTACAAGCAACATTATATCATTTTTTGGGACTAACCTATTAACTTACTGCCCAGTGCCAGTTGCTGTTTTTGCCTGTTTTTGATTTTTCAGAATATCAGTACCAAACGAAGTCCAAATGCCATGAAACTTTATGGAGATTTTTTCTGGCAATAAGAGACCCAGGAAGCTTCCGGTGGGCACGAGAAGATGGAGCAGTGCCCACGAGGCACCAGGGCGCGCCCTGGTGGCTTGTGGGGCCCATGTGGCTCCATTTGACCTAACTCCACCTCTATAAATTCTCTAAAATCGGGAAACCAACAGAGGAGTCAATAAAATACTTTTTCTGCCGCCGCAAGCTCCTGTTCTCAAGAGATCCCATCTGGAGGCCTTTTCTAGCACTCTGCTGGAGGGGGAATCGATCACGAGGGGGGCTCTACATCAACCTTGCTGCCCTTCCGATGATGCGTGAGTAGTTTTCCACAGACCTACCGGTCCATAGTTAGTAGCTAGATGGCTTCTTCTCTCTATTTGATCTCCAATACAATGTTCTCCTCGATGTTCTTGGAGTTCTATGCGATGTAATCACTTTTTGCGGTGTATTTGTTGGGATCCGATGAATTGTGAGTTTATGATCAGATCTATCCATGAATATTATTTGAGTTTTCTCCAAACTCTTTTATGCATGATTACTATAGCTTCGTATTTCTCTCCGATCTATTGATTTGGTTTGGCCAAGTAGATTGATTTTTCTTGCAATGGGAGAGGTGCTTTGTAACGGGTTCGATCTTGCGGTGCTCAATCCTAGTGACAGAAGGGGACATGACGCGTATGTATTGTCGTGGTTCTAAGTCTGACAGTAGAATGGGGGGTAGGTATGAGGAGGCAAGATCCTAGCTACGGTGAGGTTGTGCACACAAGATTTACGAGTTCAGGCCCTTCTAGGAGGAAGTAACAGCCCTACATCTCGGTGCCCGGAGGCTCGGTCGATTGACTTATGCGTGAAGTTACAGGGGGTGCGAACCCTTGTGCCTGAGGAGGGGGGTGGCTTATATAGAGTGCGCCAGGACCCCAACCGTCCCACGTTACAAGGGTTTCAATGTCTGTAAAGACAGGACGTTACTGATAACGCCAGCAATAAAGGCAAATAAATGATCATTAAGACTACGGAGTGAATGCCTGACCCTTGCCATTCTGAGTGACCTTAGATCTTCTGTCTTCCGAGTGGTTTCCGGTGTGGTCGAGTGAGTACACCCCGGTCGAATGGAATTGGGTTATCCGAGTGAACTGTTGGTCGAGTGGGTTGCACCCTATGGCGATTTCAGTCGGTAGATGGTGCTATCCTTTGAATGTCCTTGGCCTTAGGGCAGTGACCTCGGGTAAGGGTGTCTAGGTCAGGCCTATTACCCTACCCTAGGTACATGTCTTCGTCATTAGCCCCCGAATGGATCTGGGTCCGAGTGGAGAAGGGGTTGAAGATGGTTCCGACCCGATTTATATGCTTTAGAGGCACCCTAACCGGGTCGGTGATCTTTGTAAAAACTTCAACTTCATTTTCAGTTGCCTAGGTCCATTTAAAGGTCGTCGAGTGATTTTTTCTGATAAGCTCCGAGTGTTGATATGGTATAAGATCTTTGGCGCAATTGATCACGCTGCCGCTTTCCGGATCTCACGGGATTCGAAATTTGGAGAAGCGCACGGGACGGAGAGGACCGCAGTAGACGGAGCGGGTTCGGCAGGGACACCTTGATTCTCGTGCCACCTTTTTCGCCACGTATCCAGCGCGCGACTGTTGCGGGATTTGACTGGATTGCCTAGGCCCACTAGTCAGCCACTCGGGAGCGGACCCATATAAGGCGTCGGGGTCGATGAGCCCGGTACTGTGCTCCCCATCTTCTTCCTCCTCTCCTGTTTCACCACCGCATTCGCCGCCACCTTCGACGCCGCCGCCCCACCCGAGCGCAGCCTGCCGCGATTGGGAAGGAGAAGACGGCGGCCTTGGAGCGTGCGAAGAAAGCGACGGCGGCTGCGAAGGGCAAGAAGACGAGTCGGGGAGGCTCGTCGTCGAGATCCGGCCTGCCGCCCGGCTGGATCCAGGGTGATTGGATTCGCTCCATGATTCAGCAAGAAGATATGGAGGATCTGGTCGAGGGGGGCTTGATCGACCATGGGTCCTGGAGGCTGCCAGGCGACGAGACCGAGCCGCAACCGCAGGAGGGTGAGTGTGTCCTCCTCGCGACTCACGTCGACCGTGGTTTTTCTCTGCCCCCTCATCCTTTTTTTCGAGGTTTTCTGAACTTTTTCCATCGCGGACAAGTTGGCATGGATTTGCTAGAGGTGTTTCTCATCGATGGCGTGACCGGCATGGATTTGCTAGAGGTGTTTCTCACTCGCCGCGTCCAGCCGCTCCAGGCCCGCGATCATCCTATGTGGATGTATTCGGGCGTCGATGATTCTGCTCGGATCCACCCGGAGGAAGTTGCCGAGGAGACGGTGGCGCGGTGGCTGCAGAGCATTACCGGAAACAGAGACAACCCCAGGGGGTCTAGGAGAATTCTGCCACTCGGCCCTGATAACGAACCAGACAAGGTCAGACCTTCGATGTCGAGTGACTTTTACTCTAATTTGTAAACTGTCTTTGGAACCGACTGATGCTGTTTCGATTCTTTGCTTCGCAGATATATACTGAGATGTACTCGATGCCCAACGGGGAGCAGATCCAGGAGGGAGAAGAGAGCGGAGGCGACAACGGCGACTGGAACTCCGATGGGGAGAGTGATGAAGAGCGGGAAAACTCGAGCAGTGAGGAGGAGGTCGATTCTCCACCTCACACGGAAAAGCGTTCCAAGCACAAGCACGACCCAGCAAGTATCCGAGGCAAGGTGGCAGCACCGACTGGACAAACTTCGAAGCGCACTCAGACATCTTCTCCGGTGCCGACTGAGCAGGCTTCGAAGCAGCTCAAGACCGCGCCGTCCAAGCCACGGAAGGCTTTGCCCAAGATCAAGGTTGACGTTCCCGTCGCCTCTGCGTAAGCGTTTCATTTTCACCCTTTGTTTGAAGAATCTTATATCAGTTGCCAACTCATCCACTTGCTTGACCGAGTGAACCTTGAAACTTGCAGTGCTGCTACCTCCGGGACTTCTGCTTACCAAGATGATGGTGACAAGGAAATGGAGGACGCGGTCACCTCCAAAGCGGGTATGACCCCTGTTATCTCATCTTTTCTTCGCTAGCCAATTCTACAGTCGACTGAACTCTTGTGGTCAATTCTTTTGCAGCTCCGCGAGATGTTATTGAACTTCAAGACGATGATGAAGATGAGCCACAGGAACTCGTGGGCAGGAGGAGCAGGACCTCAGTCAAGAAGGTACCAGCTAGCAAGACGCCCCAGTCGACACCGGCGACGGAACCAGCTATCCAGCAATCCGGGGACTTCAACCATGCCTCCGTTACTTTTGCGAGTCCCTTGTCGAGTGCTCGTCCTTCGTCGTCGACTGTGCGGGCCCTTCCTCCGTCTGTCCAACTTCATGCCTCAAGTTCTCAAGCTACTGCAACTGATACACCGACTGCACCTCCCACCGCCCATCAAGTCCCAGAAGACCAAGTGAGTGCTGCCCAGGAGGCTATACGCCAGGCTGGCGTTATGATGGAGCAGATGAAGGTGGTGCGCGAGGCCAGTCAAGCTGCCTATGATGCTAGCTCAGCACTTCAGGCCAATGTCCAGGTTAGCTTACTTCCGACTAAACTCCATCTTGACGCTTGTTCTGTTGGGATATGATATTTAGGAACTGCTGCTTTATCCGCAAGACGTCCGTGGATGAGCGTTTTGGAACCTTAGTTGCACACCCATTGTCAGTCTATACACCCACTGGGTGTTTTAATTTTTGTTGAGTAGTTTTTCCACTTGAGTCGACTAGGTTGTGCTGATCGAATCTCTGAACCAGTGGGGCACGCTGAGTGCACCCACTGGGTGTAGTCCCCGAGACCGCCGTCAAATGTTTGATTTGGCGGGGGTCTTTTAACAGATCTTTTCCACTCGGGATGGGCAGATCATGCCGAGTGGAACCTTTACCAGTGGGGGCACGCTGAGTGCACCCACTGGGTGTAGTCCCCGAGACCGTAGTCGAATGTTTGATTCGGCGGGGGTCTTTTAACAGATCTTTTCCACTCGAGCTGGGTAGATCATGCCGAGTGGAACCTTTACCAGTGGGGGCACGCTGAGTGCACCCACTGGGTGTAGTCCCCAAGACCGTAGTCGACTGCGGGCAGTCGGCTATGGTCTGAGTTTTTTTTTGACTGGACGGACCAAGTCGATTGAAAGAGTCGGACCACTGGGGGCACGCTGAGTGCACCCACTGGGTGTAGTCCTCGAGACTATTGGCGAATGTTTGATTCGGCAGTAGTCTTTGTGTCTGCCGACTGACTATCTTCTGAACACAGAAATCTTGTGATGTTGGAGCCCGGTTTACCGACTTGGAGAAGAAGCAAACTCAGCTCAATCTTGACCTGGAGTTGGCTCGAAACAACTTGCAGAAGGCTAAGGATGACGCTGCTGGTAAGGAAAGTTTGTCGACCGGTTCTCTTGCCACCTTTTCTCCTCCTTTTTCTGATTCGAATGTTATTCTTTCTAGAAACGATGAGACAAGCTTTGGAGAAGAAGGACCTTGACCTTGCGGTTGCGAAGAAAACCGCCGAAGACAAACTGGCGCTTGCCGACCAAAAGATGGCTTCAGTCGGACAGCTGGAGGGAGAGAATGCCAAGCTGAAGGCTGCTCTTGACGAAGCCAACAAAGAAGTGACTCGTCTGAAGAAGGACAAGCGAACCCTGACCGACAAAGTAGAAGACATCACCCGCAGGAGGGACGAGCTGGAGAACTACCTGGGAGGACTCGCCAAAAAATTATTCCTCATGCTTGAAGGTACTTTTCTCTGTGCGATTGGTTTGCTTTCGTCGACCCATCATACCGCTATCGACTCATTATTTCTCTGCGAGTGCAGAATTCTATCAAGACTTCGAGGAAGAAACTGGGCGAGTCGAGGCGAACTTGGACCCTATCAACTCCCCTGTCAAAGATGAAGCAGCCATGAATGTGCTCCGACTGGAGTCTCGCCTCGCCAGTGCTTTGGAATATCTTGCTCGACTCAAGGTTGCAGTTTCGCGGATCGACACAGCGCTCTGGCCAGGGGACACGCTCCGAAACAATCTCGAGTCTCTGATGACTCGACTTAACGAGATTCCTGGTCGAGTGCAGGAGTGGAAGAAGTCCGCTGCTCGATGTGGTGCTGACGTAGCTTTATCCCTGGTTCGCGTCCACTGCAGGGAAGCCAGAGAAGAGAAGCTAGCGGCCATCAAGGTCGCCAACACCAAGAAACTCGACTTCCAGTCTTTCATGGAGACCTTCATTGCTGCTGCTACTCGAATCGCAGATGGAATTGACCTGGACGAGTTTGTCGAGCCTGCCAGCCCCTCTGCGGAGTGAATGAAACTTTTATGATCTGATTCAATTTGCCTCGGTATGCTGAGTGATTCTGTAACCGTAAAACTCCTTCGGGCCTGATGCCCGAGTACTTTGAGCTCCTTCGTCCAAACTTTTATGATCCGGTTCAATTTGCCTCGGTATGCCGAGTGATTTTGTAACCGTGAAACTTCCTCGGGCCTGATGCCCGAGTACTTTTAAGCTCCTTCGTCCGAACATTGTTTGCCCTTAAATATGCTTGTTTTTATTTCCGAGTGGAACTTGTATCTTCACTCGGAACAGACGCAGTTCTGAGGATAGGATCGCGGACGACCTGCACCTCGTCGTCCTTGCAGATCAGGATGGAGCATGTTTTACACTTAGGCGAGTACAGGACTGCAGCTAAGCCTCCGAGTGAGAGGGTTGCTCATCACTCGGTAGGATTTTTTAAACTTAGGCGAGTACAGGACTGCAGCTAAGCCTCCGAGTGAGAGGGTTGCTCACCACTCGGTAGGATTTTTTAAACTTACGCGAGTACGGGACTGCAGCTAAGCCCCCGAGTGAGAGGGTTGCTCACCACTCGGTAGGATTTTGTTTTAAACTTAGGCGAGTACAGGACTGCAGCTAAGCCTCGAGTGAGAGAGTGGTTGTCTCACTCGGTAGGATTTTTTAAACTTAGGCGAGTACGGACTGCAGTAAGCTCCCGAGTGAGAGGGTTGCTCGTCACTGGTAGGTTTTTTAAACTTAGGCGAGTACAGGACTGCAGCTAAGCCCCCGAGTAGAGGGTTGCTCGTCACTCGGTAGGTTTTTTAAACTTAGGCGAGTCAGGACTGCAGCAAGCCCCGAGTGAGAGGGTTGTCTTCACTCGGTAGGTTCGGATTTTTTAAACTTAGGCGAGTACAGGACTGCAGCTAAGCCTCCAAGTGAGAGGGTTGCTCGTCACTTGATAGGATTTTTTAAACTTAGGCGAGTACTGGACTGCAGCTAAGCCCCCGAGTGAGAGGGTTGCTCGTCACTCGGTAGGATTTTTTAAACTTAGGCGAGTACAGGACTGCAGCTAAGCTCTCGAGTGAGAGGGTTGCTCGTCACTCGGTAGGATTTTTACAAACTTAGGCGAATCGGATTCGCGGCTAAGCCACCCACTTGGGGATTTTGGACACATGTATTAGTAACAACAATCATTTAGGAGACTGTAAAACCATGTCTTTGATAAACAAACTGAAAGGTACTCTTTATTACATCTCATCAGTCTGAACACTTAAGTATAAAAATGGCGGAGTAGCTCCGCATTCCAAGCGCGCGGCTCGTCTTTATTATGCTCCACATTGTAGAGGTGATACGCTCCATTGTGGAGCACCTTGGTGACGATGAAGGGACCTTCCCAAGCAGGGGCAAGTTTGTGAGGCCGTTGCTGGTCCACTCGGAGCACAAGGTCTCCTTCCTGAAATGCTCGACCCTTCACATTTCTGGCATATAATCGACGAAGGTCTTGCTGATAAATGGTCGATCGGATCAAGGCCATCTCTCTTTCTTCTTCCAGAAGATCAACAGCATCTTCTCGAGCTCGTTCTGCTTCAGCTTCTGAAAAATGTTCTACTCGGGGCGCATTGTGAAGCAAGTCACTCGGCAGCACAGCCTCAGCCCCATAGACCATGAAGAAGGGGGTTCTACCAGTCGACCGATTTGGTGTTGTTCTTAATCCCCAAAGGACTGACGGTAGCTCATCTACCCAAGCGCCGGCCGCATGTTTGAGGTCGCGCATCAATCGAGGTTTCAGACCTTTGAGAATCAAGCCGTTCGCTCTTTCTGCCTGTCCATTCGACTGAGGGTGGGCGACTGAAGCATAGTTGACCCGAGTGCCTTGGGATGCACAGAAAGCTCGAAACTCATCAGAATCAAAGTTCGACCCATTATCTGTGATGATGCTGTGTGGGACTCCATATCTAAATGTTAACCCTCTGATGAAGCTGACCGCAGTACTTGCATCCAGGTTTTTGACAGGTTTAGCTTCGATCCACTTAGTGAACTTGTCGACTGCTACAAGCACATGGGTGAAACCACTCCTGCCAGTCTTCAGAGGTCCCACCATATCCAAACCCCAAACAGCGAAAGGCCAGACGAGTGGAATGGTCTTCAGGGCTGAAGCGGGTTTGTGGGACATGTTGGAGTAGAACTGACAGCCCTCACATTTGTCAATTATCTCCTTTGCCATCTCATTTGCCCGCGGCCAATAAAACCCTGCTCGATACGCTTTGGCCACGACAGCCCGAGAAGACGCATGGTGACCACAGGTTCCCGAGTGAATATCATCGAGGATCATTTGGCCTTCTTCCGGAGTGATGCATTTCTGAACGACCCCCGTGACACTTTCTCTATAGAGTTGCTCCCCCATTACTGTGAAGGCTTTGGATCGACGGACAATCTGGCGAGCCTCTTCTTCATCCTCTGGAAGCTCTTTCCTGAGAATATATGCAATGTATGGCACTGTCCAATCTGGAATAACAATCAAAACTTCCATGATCAAGTCGACCACAGCTGGGATTTCAACTTCAGTCGGATCAGTGGAACTTTTAGGCTGTGGGGGCTCTTCTGTGAAGGGATCTTCTTGAACTGATGGTGCGTGAATATGCTCCAAAAACACATTGCTGGGAATAGGCTCCCGCTTGGATCCTATCTTCGCCAAGTCATCAGCTGCTTAATTCTTCAGTCGGGGTATATGGTGGAGCTCTAGCCCTTCAAACTTCTTTTCTAACTTCCTCACCACATTGCAATAACCAGTCATAGCTTGGCTCCTGACGTCCCACTCCTTCATCACTTGATTAACCACTAAATCTGAGTCACCGTAAACCATTAGGCGGCGGACGCCGAGTGAAATGGCCATACGCAATCCATACAAGAGTGCCTCATATTCAGCTTCATTGTTGGAGGAATCAAAGTGAATCTGGAGAACATATCTGAGGTTGTCGCCCTGTGGAGATACCAGGACCACTCCAGCGCCTGAACCATTCAACATCTTGGACCCGTCGAAGAACATAGTCCAATGTTCCGACTGTATCTGGGTCGGTAACTGTTGTTCAATCCACTCGACGAGGAAATCTGCTATGGCTTGAGACTTGATCGCTTTCTTTGCCTCGAACTTGATATCCAGCGGAAGGAGTTCAATCGCCCACTTTGCCACTCGGCCAGTTGCATCTCTGTTGTTTAGAATTTCTGACAACGGAGCGTCACTGATGACTGTAATCGAATGATCTGAGAAGTAATGTGCAACCTTCTTCGTGGTCAAGTAGATTCCATAGACAAGCTTCTGATAATGTGGATATCTCTGCTTGGATGGAGTCAAGACTTCAGAAATATAATACACTGGGCGCTGAACCTTGTAGGTTTTACCTTCTTCTTCCCGCTCGACCGTGAGTACTGTACTGACAACCTGTCCAGTGGCTGCTATATAAAGCAGTAAAGGCTCTTTGCTGATTGGAGCAGCAAGCACCGGCTGGGTGGAAAGCAGGGCTTTGAGCTCTGCAAACGCTGCATCAGCTTCAGGAGTCCACTCGAACTTATCAGATTTCTTCATCAGTCGGTAAAGAGGCAGTGCCTTTTCACCGAGGCGAGAGATGAATCGACTCAAAGCGGCCAAACAACCAGTAAGCTTCTGAACATCGTGTACATGCACAGGGCGTTTCATTCGGAGGATTGCACCAACTTTCTCTTGGTTTGCATCGATCCCACGTTCGGAAACGAGGAAACCGAGTAACTTTCCACCTGGAACTCCAAATGTACACTTCGACGGATTAAGCTTGATATCATATCTTCTCAAATTGGCAAAGGTTTCAGCAAGGTCAGTCAGCAGGTCGAAACCTTTGCGCGACTTAACCACGATGTCATCCATGTATGCTTCCACATTCTGACTGATTTGAGTTAGCAGGCACTTCTGTATCATGCGCATGAATGTGGCACCAGCATTCTTGAGACCAAAGGGCATGGTGACATAGCAAAAGCACCCGAATGGGGTGATAAAAGCTGTTTTTATTTCATCAGGTCCATACAGTCGGATCTGATGGTACCCGGAATATGCATCCAGGAAGGACAATCGCTCACATCCCGCAGTCGAGTCGACTATCTGATCGATGCGGGGGACAGGAAAATGATCTTTCGGGCAGGCCCGATTGATATGCTTGAAATCAATGCACATACGGAGTGAATCGTCCTTCTTGGGAACCATGACAACATTGGCGAGCCACTCGGAGTGGTAAATCTCGCGGATGAACTCAGCTGCCAGAAGCCGAGCCACCTCCTCGCCGATTGCCTTTCTCTTCTCCGCAGCGGACCGACGGAGGTGCTCTTTCATGGGTTTTGCCTTTGGATCGACTCGCAAACGGTGCTCAGCCAGCCCCCTGGGTACACCCGGCATGTCAGATGGTTTCCATGCGAAGATGTCCCAGTTCTCACCGAGGAACTGGATGAGAGCTTCTTCCTATTTGCTGTCGAGTGTTGTTGAGATATGAGTCGGTGCAGCACTAGGATCGGTCGGGTGAATGTGAACAGGCTTTGTTTCACCGAACGACTGAAATGCAGACTCGGAAGCAGGCTTCTTAGTGCGCAACAAATCACTCGGATCTGCAGTCTTCTTATACTCTTCCATTTCATTCGCTGCCATCTGTTCATCAGCAATCTTAGAGCCCTTCTGGAGGCACTCTTCTGCTCGTTGCCGATTGCCAGTGACCGTGATCACGCCCTTGGGGCCAGGCATCTTCAGCTTGAGGTACACGTAACACGGTCAAGCCATGAAACGGGCATATGCAGTTCTGCCCAGAATAGCATGATAGGCACTGTGAAAATCCACAACTTCAAATGTCAGCTTCTCCTTGCGGTAATTCTTTGAGTCACCGAAAACCACGTCAAGAGTGATCTGTCCGAGTGAATCGGCTTTCTTCCCTGGAATGACACCATGGAACCGCATGTTGCTCTCACTGAGCTTGGACATCGGAATGCCCATCCCACGAAGAGTCTCTGCATACAAAATGTTCAAGCCGCTGCCACCATCCATCAAGACTTTGGTCAGTCGGGTGCCTCCAACGACCGGGTCGACCACCAACGGTTGCCTCCCGGGGGTGGCGACGTGCGGTGGGTGGTCAGACTGGTCGAATGTGATGGGAGTCTTTGACCATTTCAAATATGTCGTCGTTGCTGGAGCAACCATGTTTACCTCTCTGTTGATGACTTTCAGTCGACTCTTACTCTCAATGTCAGCAAAAATCATCAAAGTGGAATTGACGTTAGGGAAACCGTCATCATCTTCTTCCTGATCACCATCCTTGTCAGACTCCTTTTCCTTTTCATTGGGCTGTTTCTCATGGAACTGCTGGATCAGGAGCCGACATTGTCGAGTGGTATGTTTGGGATAAATCAGATTTCCCTCTTCATCCTTCTTGGTGTGAATGTGACATGGCAAGTCCAACACATCGTTCCCAGCATGATCTTTCACCTTCTTGGGGATCCAGGGTCCCTTGGGCTTTCCTTTGAATTTCCCTTGAGTTACAACTGCAGCTTCACCCGGACCTGCTGGCTCGGCTTTGCGTTTCTGCTTCCGACCCACTCCAGTGTCTTGGGCGACTGGCTTGCCCTTCCCACTGCGGAGTCGGTCTTCTTCTTCACCATTAGCATATCGGGTGGCTATTTCCATCATTCGGGTCAGCGACATATCTCCTGTCCGACCGAATTTCAAGTTAAGGTCCCGATACCGAACGCCTTCCTTGAAGGCACAAACTGCTTGGTGTTGGGATACATTCTCTACTGTGTGGTGTAATGTGGTCCATCTTTGGATGTAATCCCTCAGAGTTTCATTCGGTTTCTGTACACAATGTTGCAATTCTGTCAACCCCGCAGGTCGTTTGCATGTGCCCTCAAATGTCCTGACAAACACTCGGGCTAACTCCTCCCAGCTGAATATACTGCCTGGAGCCAACTGATTCAGCCATGCTCTGGCCGACCCTTCTAGCATGAGAGGAAGGTGTTTCATAGCTACCTCATCATTTCCACCACCGATCTGGACAGCCACTCGGTAATCTTCTAGCCAAGTATCAGGCTTCGACTCACCGGTGAACTTACTAACCCCAGTCGCCAACCTGAAGTTGGGGGGATCTCAGCGGCTCTGATAGCTCTGCTAAAACACTCGGGACCCGAAACATGAATCCTGCTTCCACTCGGGCGATCCCTGCCTTGCCCCTCTCTGTGTGCTCGGTTCCTGTCGACCAAACCTTGCACTAAAATTGACCTCGCATCAAATCCTGGCTCCCTTGGGTCGACCGGCGTCCTCCGCCCTCCGCTGTACGGGCGCCTGTCATCATAGTGCCGGGGCACATATGATCCGCTTCTCGGAGGGGGTGTAGGCACTCGACGGCGGTCATCACGACCGAGTCGATGATCGTACTGCTCGTGGATCCGACCCAAGTGCTGATCCTGATGATGCACCCGCCCCTCACGCCGCGGAGGCGATCTTGGGCTGTGAGCCGACTGAACTATGTCAGCCACCACAGATCTGCTATGGATCCTGTCACGCGACTGTGACACTGCAGTGCTCTGGTCTCCTGCCGCCCGGAGCAGAGCCCGGATCTGCATCAAACCTCGTCCAGCTTCTGACTGGGATGGCTGGATGGATTCTGCTATACGAGCTGCGGCTGCAAGATTCTGAATCGGAGTGCGGTATACCTGAGGTTCAGGAGGGAACAATTGCCGCTGTCGACTAGACTCAGGAATCCGCTGCCGAGCACGTTCGTTGAGTGCGTGCTGAAGATTTTCCAGTCGAGTGCGTTCAGCCAAAGTGACCAAGCACGCTGCCTCCAAGGCCCGAGCCTCAGAGGTCTCTCCGACGATGGGCGTGTGGAGTGCTTCCTCGTTACGGCGGTGAAGTTCCTCCCTCCGCTGTGAAGAGAGGGTTTCAGGGTGGTATTCCTCGTGAACACGCGACGGATCGCCACCACCGTCGCCGCCTCTGTTGTGACGCATGCCAGGCGGGCTACGCGGTGAGTCGACCTTCGGGACCTCCGCCGCAGGATCGCTGCTGTCGCACTCGGACAGAGTCTCGACGGAGCCAGTCGACAGATCGAACAGGCCGTAGAGAGATTCATCGGGCTCGATTGCCGCGACTTGAGGAGTGGCCGATTGACGTGCCACTGCATGCTTCACCCACCGCTGAAGCCACGATCGACCAGATCGCTTGCGACGGCGAACAGCGGGGAACGAAGACGCCGTAGGAAACGACCGATATTGGGTCGACGGCTGCCGCAGAAGGACGCCGGGGACACATGCGTGAAAGTGCGTCGCCCCGCGGACGGGGAATGTCTCAATGTCGAGGGGGGCCTCCTGGAGCCAGGCGGAGTCGTCGGCGATGAAGACAAGCACACCGAGACGGATCTCATGGCCCTCAGCCAAACCTCCACCCGAAACCATGATGATGGGATTCGGAAAAAATTGAAACCTCACCGGAAAGTCGCTAAGACACCGGCCCCAAGGTGGGCGCCAACTGTCGTGGTTCTAAGTCTGACAGTAGAATGGGGGGTAGGTATGAGGAGGCAAGATCCTAGCTACAGTGAGGTTGTGCACGCAAGATTTATGAGTTCAGGCCCTTCTCGGAGGAAGTAACAGCCCTACGTCTCGGTGCCCGGAGTCTCGGTCGATTGACTTATGCGTGAAGTTACAGGGGGTGCGAACCCTTGTGCCTAAGGAGGGGGGTGGCTTATATAGAGTGCGCCAGGACCCCAACCGTCCCACGTTACAAGGGTTTCAATGTCTGTAAAGACAGGACGTTACTGATAACACCAGCAATAAAGGCAAATAAATGATCATTAAGACTACGAAGTGAACGCCTGACCCTTGCCATTCTGAGTGACCTTAGATCTTCTGTCTTCCGAGTGGTTTCTGGTGTGGTCGAGTGAGTACACCCCGGTCGAATGGAATTGGGTTATCCGAGTGAACTGTTGGTCGAGTGGGTTGCACCCTGTGGCGATTTCAGTCAGTAGATGGTGCTATCCTTTGAATGTCCTTGGCCTTAGGGCAGTGACCTCGGGTAAGGGTGTCTAGGTCAGGCCTATTACCCTACCCTAGGTACATGTCTTCGTCATGTATCGTTGCTATTAAGGGTAAAAAGATAGGGTTTATTCATACTGCAGTCTATCTTGTCTACATCATGTCATCTTGCTTAAGGCGTTACTCTGTTCTTTTATGAACTTAATACTCTAGATGCATGCTAGATAGTAGTCGATGTGTGGATTAATAGTAGTAGATGCAGGCAGGAGTCGATCTACTTTTCTCGAGCATGATGCCTATATATGATCATTGCCTTGGATATCATCATAATTATTTGCTTTTCTGTCAATTGCCCAACAGTAATTTGTTTACCCACCATATGCTATTTTCAAGAGAGAAGCCTCTAGTGAAAACTATGACCCCGGGTCTATCTTTCATCATATATTAAAACCCAAAAATACCTTGCTGCATTTTTATTTTATTTTATTTATTTTGTATTTTTGTCTGATCTATTTATCAAAAACTCTACAATTTAATCTTACTTGTAACCGTCGAGGGATTGACAACCCCTTGTTGGCGTTGGGTTGCAAGGATTTGTTGTTTGTGTGCAGGTGCTGCTAACGAGGTGTTGCTTGGTTCTCCTACTGGATTGATAACCTTGGTTCTTAACTGAGGGAAATACTTATCTCTACTGTACTGCATCATCCTCTCCTCTTCTGGGAAATACCAACGCAGTTCACAAGTAGCAATAACACTCTGAGCCCTACCATGACATTCTTCATCCAACCAGTTAACAAAGGCACAAGCCGCATATCCCTGCCAATGTTAAATAGTATTCAGGATGAGCAGTGGCATTTAACTCAACGAAAATGATGAACTTAGCACTAACCTCTAAGGGGCAACTGAGAAACCGGCTGCCAATGTCATCCCTCCGTGCATACACGTCGAGCGGGTGTGTCCGTGCACACAACTCAGCTTTTGGTACTTCTCGGTGGCACAAAACTCAGAGTCAAACTCATGTTGTGGGAGTCTAGAGTCATACTCCGGATCTGGCAGTTGATCGCTTTCCTAGGTGTGTGTGGGGGCGGGTCATTCAGGACGGATTGAGCAGGGAGCTACTTTTTGGACATGCTAAAAAAGAATCAGGATAGATTGGAACCTGACAACACAATTTGGATCCGTAGTACACCTACCTTCTGATGACCTTAGGCAAGTGCTCGATGATGACCGCCGTCGTGGCGGCGCCGCCCATCGCGCTGCTGAGAGCGGCGATACGAGCAGGAGCAGCCGCACCGAAACCATTAGCACCACTCGTCTGCATTTCCCCAATGTCAGCACCATGCGAGGGAATTTGGGGGCTAGGGATTTGGAGGCTATCTAGTGGTTTGGCGGAAATGGGAAAACAGTGGGGATCTGATAACAATCAGGAACTACTTATCACACTCTATTGTATACGGCACACGGTTTATACATGTCGTTTGTGTTCGGTATTACAACTTCACACACCATTTCCACACCAAACCGTGGGAGAAGGCAACGTAGCTGAGACATGGTTCTCGTTACATAATCGTATGTGATGTACTACCCTGTACATATGGGGATAATTGAGTTAATACTTAGGGTAAACAGCCGCTCTGCGGATACCCGTCAAAAAATAAAAACAGCCACTCTGCAGATAGAGATGGCAGCGGCAGCCGAGGCAGCGGCTACCGGATAGGAGGTCAACCCTCGGTCGGTTGGCGGTGGCACCGTGATAGGAGGTCAATCCTCGGTCGGCAGCAGGAGATAGGAGGAGGTCAATCCTCGAGGTCGGCGGCGGCGTGATTGGAGCACATCCCTCACGGTCGATGGCGGGATAGTGGAGCTCGAACTTCAGGTGGTTGCCCCACTAAGCTTTGCTCCTCGACCTTGCCGTCTTGGTGTGCTGCGGCATCACGCTTCTCTGTCTTCTGGGTGGTGGTCGCCACGCGGCTAATTAATTAACGTATTCTTTCGTTGAGTGGCTTAATTAAGGTATTCAATTCATAAGGGTAGTACTATAGTACTATGCGTGTAAATTGACTGGTCATTAATTTTTGTCATCGCACGGCTGGATAACAATATGGAGCACCCTCAGTAATTATGAAAATAAAATCTTGTGATTTATGCACGCATCTTTGGGCATCAATTAATCCATGTATTAATGTTTTTTAATTACCCCTCGTGTGGTGCAGATGGAACGACTTGATGAAGGATCTGAGAAGCTCACATGTCAGCGTGGAGCCGGCAATCTATGGGGCAAAGTAGCCCCTTTGCTGGTTCGGCGAGGGGTGGCGATCGACGCAAAGAGCAACTACAACAAGGGGCGCACGATTTTACCCAGGTTCGGGCTGCCCAGGGGCGTAAAACCCTACTCCTCCCTTTGGAGTATTGGGTGGTGTTTGAGCACAAATACACGGAGCGCTCTTCCCCGGCAAGTGGTGGGAAGAGAGCAGCTGCACGAATACCTATGCATGAGGGTTGCAAAGATTTGAACCCCCTCTAATGTTGACCTGGCCCTCCTTTTATAGCTCAAGGGGTCACCATAGTGGCAAAAAAGGTCATTACAGGGGTGATTAGACTGATACAGAGCTATCAAACCTAACTCTGATAGTTAAGACAAAACGCATTAAATGCGCTGTTAGGTGTCATGTGGAAGTTGAATCCCGGCAACGCTGCCGAGCCGCTGATCCAGCTACCTCCTATTAGCGTGACACACCATCAGGACGGGTGTCAATAAAGGTGATTTACCTCCCCAGCGAGTTGACATGCACGGGCTACGTCCACCTAAACACCTACGAGCTCGACACCTCACTAATCAGCAACCAGCTGGTGAGAGAGACGGAGCGCTGGTGTTGGTGGGAAGCCCATGCCCGAGGGGCTTGCCGGGGCTTGACTTGCTGGCTCGTCCCTGCCGGAGTTGGTTGCTTCCGTTGTGATATTTGTAGCTTATTCCAATGCTTGGTCTTCTTAATGCTCTCCTTGATCTCACGAAAGAGCGGCTTCTCTAGTCTAGTATCTGTCCCCGCCAAGGCACTCTGCCGAGAAGGTTGCTATCGCCCGTGCACAAGTCAGGAGTACTAGGGACCCCATTCCTAGTGCACTGACAGGAGCCCCCAGGCCTGGCCCATACGCGCATCTGAGGCATCGTTGGGTTAGGCCCAACAACATGCACGGACACACATGGCGGAGGATAACTGACATAATCCTTTGCTGCGATTCGTAATCATGACGGTTCCTGCCAACACACATCCAATCCGCACATTAATCACGGGGTGTGGGAGCATGGGTGCTGTTGCAGTTACCTATCAAGGCGCGCCTACGAGGGGCGCGGCTAGGGGAGGCAGCGAAGAGCCATCCCCCTTGTGTATTCCTCATAAAAAAGGTAATCATGAAGGGGTGCTGCTCATTTGCTTTCGCCCTCCCCTGCTTCATCTTCTTCCTCTTGCCAAGAAAAACCGCATTCACCATCGCCGCCAACGCCACCACCAAGCCGCCTCGATTCCAAAGCTTTCCTTCTCCCCGAGCCCTTGATGGCACCAAAGGCAGCCTCCGTGAAAGGGAAGAAGGTGGCCAAACCGCTTGAAACCAAGGCAGAGCAGAAGAAGGAGTTGGAGGAGTTGGAGATACGACGGCAAGAGAACGTCGTCTTTTCGCCGCCGACCTTGTCCGGCAACACCTTGATCGAAAGGTATGCGTACATGTGGGGGAAAGAGACCAATAGCCACGGAGCCCCCAAGGTTTTCCCTTTCGGCCCACAGTCCCAAGCAACTCCTATCCTTTCTTCTATGCATACTTTTATTGCGGATTGTCGCTGCCATATTTGGATTTCTTCTGCGAATTGATGTCAACCTATGGATTCCGGTTGCTTGATTTCACTCCCAATGCCATGACATGCATGGCGGTCTTCGTGCATTTCTGCGAGAACTTCATCGGAGTTATGCCCAACGTGGATCTGTTCTGTCATTTTTTGTCCCTTGGGTTGAGGGCAAGGCGCTGTCTGGGAGCGTGACATGGTTCCCGAGGGGGAAGAAGGGTCAGAGGGATTACATCCCCGGACAGCTCCATGACAAGTGGGAGGAATGGAGGGGAACTTGGTGTTGCATCCAGGAGGAGAGCTTCCCGTCATTCTACTTGCCGCGGACAGAGAAAATTGGTCGCGATGATGACTGGAAGAAATATGGCACCATCGAGAAGAAACTCCGCCCGATCTTGAACAGGATTGCCCGTCTACAGGATGCTGGTTTGAACATAGAGATGGTCGGAGCTGACTTCCTGCGGCATAGCATTGCCCCCCTGCAGCAGAGAGACAGGCCGACTTGGCTGTACCAGAATGCTGGGGACAAGATGCGGCTGTACCCAGGCCACGGCTGCAACTTGATGGTGCTGGGCCACTCCTGGCTCTGCCAATAGTTGTTCCATAAGTTGGGCACTTTCCACTTGCCAGCCACGGTCGTGCTGCTGCACATTAACTCGGAGAGGAGTGCCATTTTGGCGTGGATGCCAGACTGCTCCACCGCCGGGGCCAAGGAAAGCTGGAAACTACCCAAGTTGGCGGATGAGGCAAAAGGGGCCTGTAAGTTAGAGGAGAAGGCCGAGCGAGAGGAGGACGACCTTGTCAAGGCAACCACGGATGAGGAGCAGACATACATTAGCAGTAGGATCGCAGAGGCCCGTAGGTCAGAGGCTGCGAGTGTCGCAGCCCTTTCTAAGGGTACTGGAGATGAGGAGGAGGAGGAAGAGGAGGAGGAAGACAAGGGTGACGATGAGGAGCCCGCTGAAGAGGGATGGGAAGGGCTTGCTGGGGATGAGGCTGCCGGAACGGAGACAACGGAAAAACCCGGAGAAGGGGATTTCAAGGTCTCTGAGCCGACGCATCGCCTTTGCAGCAGGGGCAGCCAAGAACGCGTGGGAACTCCCCCACCCCGATCCCCCCCCCCCCGCGCGGCATGGAAGTCCACCACCAAGACCAGGGAGCAGGAGCTGCTATGCTGGCAGCCCGCACGGCAGGTCAAGCTCAAGCCTCCGTCCTCTCAGGAAGAACTTTTCGGGGAGGGTGAGGGTGAGGCCTCGTTCCCGCCGAGCTCACCGCCGCTAGCTATCAAGAGAGCCAGGGAGTCTCCACCGCCATCCCAGTACAAGATGAGCGTTCTCATCGAATCTGATGAAGGGTGAGCGATTTCCCGCCTCTTCCTACTATGTCTCAATTTATCTCATTTCTTGATTCTGATCAGGATCCTTGTTGTTTCAGGGATGAAGAGTCGCTTATTCAACGGACGAAGTGGGCTAAGGCGTTGGCGGGCCATGGTTCACCGTGCAGGAGATGCCGGTGATCGTCACCATGGTCACCAGCCCCTAGGCCAGCCCCCTGCGTCAAGACATGCCACCACCCCAGCCGGCTGACACAAACATTGAGGCCCGTTCTCCTGGTGATGGCAAGGAGGTAGGAGGGTAGCACCAAGGCGAAGAGAACCGAGAAGCAGATCCCGCCAAGGGTACTCCATCAACCACCATTCTCGGGAGCACTTCTCCGGCAAGGGCCTCCACTGACGACCATGTTCACACCAGCGCCTCCTCGACGACGAAAACCGTCGAGGGCCGTGTACCGGCAACGCAAGTTGCCGGGGGTGGGGACGCCCCCGCCCAACAAGTACAGCCAGGTAATCCTCTTGCCGCAAAGTCATTTCCACAAGAGTCTTTCCTTGGTTTCTACCAGCAATTGGGATCTTATTTCTTCCTTTTTCTCTTGTCTTGTTTCATCTTGGTTTTTATCCCCAACTTCTCCTGTGGGGGGCGACAAGCTTGTGGAGGTAGCTAGTGTTGCCAAGGCTGCTGCTGAAGAGGCCACCAATTGCGGCCATGGAGAACCTCGAGTGGACTGACGGGGACATCCAGGAGGCTCATGCGGCGATGGAGGAGGCCTCCGACAACCGGTCCGAGCCCGCCAAGATGGATGTAGATGTGGCGCACACCATTGATCTGCTGCCAGTACTTGTTGAGCCACCAGTGTCAGTGGCCCCGCCAATCCCGCCAACCAGCATACAGATGGTGACCTCCCAGGCCAGTCTTGGAGCCCCCAGCTCGTCTGGCACTGCAGAACTGAACTTTGAGGAAGAGGTCGCCCGAATCCTGCTCCCCTTGGCCCAGAGGTCCACAGATGCTGAAGATATTGCCAATGAGCAGGAGGACTACACGTTCTTGCAGGCTATGGCTGCCGGGTTCAAGGATTCCCAGGATAGGTATGGCAAGAGGTGGAAGTAGGTCGAGGGAGAGCGTAAGGCCCAGGGCTTGGTTGACCAGCAGCTGAAGGAGAAAGCAGAAGAGTTGCGCACGTGGTACAACAATCGATCCCGCGATCTCAGGAGCCAGGAGGAGAAGATGGCTGCTGCTAGGGAGAAGGCAACTGCTCATGACAGCAAGTTGATGGAGTGCAAGGTGCTGCTCAACGCCAAAGCTAAAGACCTTGCTGCCCAAGAACAAGCTATGGCTACCACTCTCCGCAGCAAGGATGAAGAGATCGAGGAACTTGTGAAACTGCGAACTCAGAAGTTGGAAGATGACCACTGGAAAACCTTGGAGGCACAAGCTTTGAAGCACGCTGCCAAGCTCAAAGAAGTCGTTGATGAGGCCGCAGCCGCTACCACTGCCAAAACTGAAATGGAGGCCCATGCCAGCAAATTGAAGGAAGAGCTCGCCACCAGCGGCAAGGATATCGAGGCCCTCAAAGCCGATGTGCAGAAAGCAGCTCACTCTCTAGGGAGCGGTAGACGCAGCTCTCATCCATGGGCCAAAAATTGGCCGCCGCTGATGGTGTGATCCAAGATTTGAAATCCAAGCTTGTCGGCTGGAGTAGAACCTTGAGTCCTCCAAGATGCGGGAGAAGGCCTTGACGGAGAAACTTGCTGCCGCAGAAACTCTTCGGAAAGATGTTGAGGGCACGCTAGACAAGCTGCAAAAGATGTACTCCCTCTGGACAGAGGACTTGGTCATACGGCCGAGCGCCTCTCTTCCCAGCTTGCAGTTATGGACATGAAGAGCTGGAGTTTCCCTACTTCGGAGCATGAGGTTGCCAGCGCCAGACTGTCCAGGTTCTTCGATGGCTTGATTGAAGCGCTGAAGACATACCATGATGACAGGAACGTAGCCTTTGCCAATGAGTCCCGACAATTCGCCTGTGATGTGCTTCACACCACACTGGTTAGTCTGGTTTGCCGCAACCCAGGGCTCGAAGTCTCCAAAGCCTTCAAGAGGCTGCCGCCGAATACAGATGCCTCAGCCATCGACAAGATTGTCGCTCCTATTGTGGACAAGGTCCTCAACATCCCAGGGTCCATGGCGGCCATAATGACTAAGCTTGCCGCTGCGCTGCCAAACAAAGAACACATTCGACCTTATGTTAGGTCTTTGCTATTCTCGGGATGTACCATCACTTTTAAGTAGGTGTATGAACTTATGCTATCCTTTTAGTTTACTTTGCCTGTGGCCCTTGTATAATTGTGCACCCTACGCATGCTGGAAGCTTGCCGAGGCTGACACTAGCCGCGGGCGCTTTGGGGGCGGACCCCTAGCAGCCTGCTGGTAATGTCGCCACCGGCAGGTTGCCCTCCAACATTTTCGATGCTGTCGCTTGGACTGTTGAGCAGACTCGAAACAGACAAGGGCGCAAAACAATCACGGAAGAGTTCCTTCGCATTGCTGGTTCCTTTATACAAGTACCAGGCTAAAACCAAAGGAAATTTCAAAGAATAATTAGGGAATCTGGAATCAAAAAGTCCTCCAACTTATCTTTTCTCTTTGCGACTGTTGCCGCCGCTGAGACATGAATCCCCCTTCCCGCAGAAGCCTCACACGCGGAGGACTCTCTTTAACCCACACATAGCAGGTGGGCAGAGTACCGCGACACGTTGAGAATTTTGCTGGAAAGGGTGAATGCTTGCTTTACCGCGGTTATACCCGCAACAACTCTGTCTCTTAGGGTCGGGCGGAAATCCAATGGACTTTCCACAGTCCGCGGCCTTGCCGGGCGTCGACCCCCACAGGGGGGACACCTGCGCTGTCGGGAACGGGCTTGTCAACAATCAGATCATCCGAGCACGTGTTGTTGCTGGGGTCGGCACAATGAAGGGACCTTGGCCCACACCAAACTGAGCAATGTTTCTCCGGTGGCCGCGCTCGCCGTGGCACGGGGGAAGCGGGAGTTGCACATCCGCGCCACCCGCACCATTGTTGTGGTTGCTGCCAGAGGGTCACGGGATCTGACTGGCTCCGGCGTTCCTATCGTCCGCTCCCGCCGTGGTGGGCACGGCGATAGCACCTCCTATGTTGGCCGCGCCCCTCGTGGCTTCTGCACCGCTCGCCGGAGCGGCGCCGCCTGCGCCATCCGCAGGCGAATGTGGTGGGAGCCTGGACAAGGATGATTTCGTCGTCATGGAGGCCTTTTTCTTGGGCACCATGGATGATGAAGAAGACACGGAGCTTTATACGGCCGATGCGCCGCTCGCTGCCTTGATTCACGCCAATGCAGTCCCCCTACCTGGCACGCCAAAGATGTCGGCGTGGAGCCGACGATCTATGGGGCAAAGTAGCCCCTTTGCTGGTTCGGCGAGGGGTGGCGATCAACGCAAAGAGCAACTACAACAAGGGGCACACAATTTTACCCAGGTTTGGGCCGCCCAGGGGCGTAAAACCCTACTCGTGCCTTTGGTGTATTGGGCGGTGTTGGAGCACAAATACACGAAACGCTCTCCCCCGGCAAGTGGTGGGAAGAGAGCAGCTGCATGAATACCTATGTGTGAGGGTTGCAAATATTCGAACCCCCTCTAATGTTGCCCTGGCCCTCCTTTATAGCTCAAGGGGTCTCCACAGTGGCAAAAAGGGCATTACAGGGGTGATTAGACTGATACAGAGCTATCGTACCTAACTCTGACAGTTAAGACAAAACGCATTAAATGCGCTGCTAGGTGTCATGTGGAGGTTGAATCCCGGCAAGGCTGCCGCGCCGCTGATCCAGCTACCTCCTATTAGCATGACACGCCATCAGGACGGGTGTCAATAATAGTGATTGGCCTCCCGCAGCGAGTTGACACGCACGGGTTACGTCCACCTAAACACCCGCGGGCTCGACACCTCACTAATCAGCGACCAACTGGTGAGAGAGGTGCTGGTGTTGGCGGGAAGCCCATGCCCGAGGGGCTTGACTTGCCAGCTCGTCCCTGCCGGAATAGGTTGCTTCCATTGTGATATTTGTAGCTTGTTCCAATGCTTGGTCTTCTTAATGCTCTCCTTGATCTCACGAAAGAGCGGCTTCTCTAGTCTAGTATCCGTCTCCGCCAAGGCACTCTGCCGGGAAGGCTGCTATCTGCTACTTCTTGAGCTTGCGTTGGTTTTTCCCTTGAAGAGGAAAGGGTGATGCAGCACAGTAGAGGTAAGTATTTCCCTCAGTTAAGAACCAAGGTATCAATCCAGTAGGAGAAGAACGCACAAATCACCAACACCTGCACAAACAATCAAACACTTGCACCCAATGCGATAAAGGGGTTGTCAATCCCTTCACGGTCAACTGCAAAGGTGAGATCTGATAGAGATAGATAAACAAAAGATAAAATATTTTTGGATTTTTTTGGTATATAGATCTGAAAATAAAAGATTGCAAAATAGTAGATTGGAAAGTAATATGATGGAAAATAGACCCGGGGGCCATAGGTTTTACTAGAGGCTTCTCTCATGAAGGCAAATAATATGGTGGGTGAACAAATTACTATCGAGCAATTGATAGAAAAGCGCAAAGTTATGACGATATCCAAGGCAATGATTATGCATATGGGCATCACGTCCGTGTCAAGTAGACCGACTCCTGCCTGCATCTACTACTATTACTCCACACATCGACAGCTATCCAGCATGCATCTAGAGTATTAAGTTCATAAAGAACGGAGTAACGCCTTAAGTAAGATGACATGATGTAGAGGAATTAACTCAAGCAATATGATGAAAACCCCATCTTTTTATCCTCGATGGCAACAATGCAATACGTGTCTCGCTACCCCTACTTTGTCACTGGGTGAAATCACGCAAGATTGAACCCAAAGCTAAGCACCTCTCCCATTGCAAGAAAAACCAATCTAGTTGGCCAAACCAAACCGATAATTCAAAGAGAAATACAAAGATATTAAATCATGCATAAAAGAATTCAGAGAAGATTCAAATAATACTCATAGATAAGCTGATCATAAATCCACAATTCATCGGATCTCGACAAACACACCGCAAAAGAAGATTATATCAGATAGATCTCCAAGAACATCAAGGAGAACGTTGTATTGAGAATCAAAGAGAGAGAAGAAGCCATCTAGCTACTAGCTATGGACCCGTAGGTCTGAGGTAAACTACTCACGCTTCATCGGAAGGGCAATGGAGTTGATGTAGAAGCCCTCCATGATCAATTCCCCCTTCGGCGGGATGCCAGAAAAGGCCCCAAGATGGGATCTCACGGGAACAGAAGGTTGCAACAGTGGAAAAGTGTTTTCGTGGATGCCTCTGGTGGTTCTGGAATATTTGTGAATATATAGGAGGAAGAGTTAGGTCAGGGGAGTCCCGAGGGGCCCACAAGGTAGGGGCGCCCCCCCTTAGGGTGCGCCCTCCACCCTTGTCGCCGCCTCATGGCTCTTCTGACTTGGACTCCAAGTCCCCTGGGTGTCTTCTGTTCCAAGAAAAATCATCGTGAAGTTTTATTCCGTTTGGACTCTGTTTGGTATTCCTTTTCTGCGAGGCTCAAAAACAAGGAAAAAATAGAAATTGGCACTGGGCTCTAGGTTAATAGGTTAGTCCCAAAAATAATATAAATAGCATATTAATGCATATAAAACATCCAAAACAGATAATATAATAGCATGGAACAATCAAAAATTATAGATACGTTGGAGACATATCACTATCGTCCGTGCACAAGTTAGGAGTACTAGGGACCCCATTCCTAGTGCATCGACATCAGAGTTTGTCAGTGGCGTGACGGAGTTCATAAATTTGGCTTAAGGGACAAAGAAGAGAGTCCGTAATGACTATTAAATCTTGTGTCCATGCAATCGTTGTGCCAATTCAGAGTCACGTAAAGTTATAGATGTCTAGTTCCACTTACTCAAACAGGGGTTCATGGATGGATATACACATTGGACTAGACACGGTGAAGAGCCGGTCATGGATGAATGTAGCCAGGGCGGCGAGATGCCAAAACCCGATCAGAGTCACATGGATGTTGAATCTAACATCGGGGCTGAGGCATCAAGCTACCAATGGAACACAGACAAGCCAAAACCCCCACTAAAAAACCAAGACGGTGACGCAGACGACGACATTGATATTCTAGATTTTGTTGCTATGATTGCAGATTTCCAGGGCCCAGAAAAAGATATGGTTGGGTACAAGGATCTGCCATCCATTGATGTGGACTCCAAGAAAGATTTGTATCCAGGTTGCAAAAAGAAATATTCCAAGTTGAGTGCCACACTGGCGCTTCTCAGATTTAAAGCAGCAAACGGTCTATCAAACAAGGGCTTCACAGAGTTGTTAGGTCTTTTCAAAGAAATTCTTCCAGAAGATAATGTGCTCCCCAAAAGCACGAACAAAGCGAAGAAAGTTGTTTGCCCAATGGAACTTGAAGTACAGAAGATACTCGCTTGTGTGAATGATTGTATATTGTACCATGGTGAGTAAAAAGATTTGCGTGCATGTCCCACATGCAAGCATGGACGATACAAGAACACGAGAGCAAAGGACAAGTACAAATTGGACAATGAGATCAATACAGGAATCCCATTCAAGGTTGTTTGGTACTTTCCTTTAATTCCAAGGTTGAGGCATTTGTTTGCAAACCCCAGAGAGGCAAATAGGTTGCAATGGCATCATGATGAGCAAACTGCGGATAAATATATCAGGCACCCGAAAGATGGGGCTCAGTGGGAATTAATCGACAACAAGTATAAAGACTTTGCCAAGGATCCTAGAAGTATAAGGCTCGGGGAGTGTACTGACGGGATGAATCCATTTGGCGATATAAGCACCAAACACAGCACATGGCCGGTGCTTCTGTGCATATATAACCTTGCTCCTTGGTTGTGTATGAAGAAAAAATATATCATGATGTCAATGATTATCCAAGGCCCGAAGCAACCTGGAAATGACATCGACATTTACTTTCAACTACTGGTAGAAGAACTGCTGACATTGTGGGTAAAAGAGCCTGTTGTAAAATGTTATGGTGCTTACAAAAAGGAGTTTTTTGATCTACATGCGATGCTGCTGCACATCATTCAAGATATGTCGGCATTAGGCAACACATCGGGGCAGATAACAAGGGGAGATGTAGGATGTGTCACATGCATGGATAGGACAACGAGCGGATTTCTTCCCAACTCTCACAAAACCATGTATTTGTATCATCGTAGGTTCTCACGGAAAGATCACCCAAACCAAAAGATGAAAGCTGAATTTGATGGTACGACGGAGGTAGGTTTGGGCCCAAGACCTTATCCTGGGAAGTTAGTCCATGGCATGGCTAGACAAATTAAAGTTGTGCTTGGCAAGCAACGCGCTTTGACGGTGAAACAAACACCCAGAGGGCAAGTGTTTAAGAAGAAATTGGTGTTCTGGGAATTACATGAAACAAAGATTTGTGAAGAGGGGCAAACCTCGTGAAGAAATTGATGTTCTGGGAATTACATGCGGACTCGAAGAAAGACTTGTATCGGGGCTGAGGCATCAAGCTACCAACGAGAGAAGTGTTTAAGAAGATTCTATGTGTACCTCACTACATCGATGTCATGCACGTAGATAAGAACGTATGTGAAAGCATCCTTGGTACTCTGCTCAATATTAAAGGTAAAACAAAGGATGGTGACAGTGCACGACCCGATATGCTTGGTGATCAACCAAAACACAAGAATGAAGCAGAAGATGGTAACAAATTCCTCCTAGCTCTCCAGAGTTACAATTTCACTCCAAAAGAAGCAGATGAGTTCTTCGACTATATGTTGTCAGTTAAGACACCCTGTTCCTACTCAGCAAACATCATAAGTCTCATGGATGTGAGCTCAGGTAAAATGAAGTTGGCACACATGAAGTCACATGATTGCCACGTAATGCTGACACAAATCATCCCGATGGCCATCAGGAATATGATGGACACAGATATAAGAAACACACTCATTGATCTCTGTGATTTCCTCAACAAACTATGGCAGAAAGTGGTAGACCTGAAGAGTTGGATCCTATACAAGAGGATATTGCAAGAATATTGTCCATCATAGAGATGTTATTCCCACCGTCATTCTTTGATGTCATGGTCCATCTCACTGTGCACCTTGTCGATGAGATAAAGTATTGTGGCCCTATGTTTCTTCGCATATGTATCCCTTCGAGCAGTTCATGGGAATATTGAAGCGCTATTGTCAGAACCAATGCCATCCAGAGCCAAGCATCCTACAAGGTTATACCGCGGAGGACGCGGTTGAGTTTTGCACCGAATACATGAAATAAAGACCTATAGGTTTGCCCCTCTCTCGCCATGAGGGAAGGCTGGCTGGTAAGCTGGTCCTTGCTGGCATGCAAAATGCTACACCCGGAGATGAGACCGACAAAGCCCATTTGACGGTACTGCTTAACAACCGAGCTCTCAACGCTTATGCTGACGACCACTTGGAGGTGATACGATGAAGCTTCTTACCCATGGTGCATCCATTAGATGTCGAGATGAAGGCGCACAATAAGGACTACGCCAGATGGTTAAAGAATCGTTTGGCACATGGATCCATGGATGACATTGCTACATGGTTGGCACAAAAGCCATCACCTACGGTATTGATGTACCAAGCATATGAAATAAATGGCTACACGTTCTACACCGAGGAACATGATGAGAAGACCTCTATCAGAACAGATCTGTTCGAATAGAATGCATGACTGCAGATGAAGCTGATAAAAGGGTATACTATGGAACCATCATAGAGATTTGGGAGCTTAACTATGTGAAAGTTAAGGTGACATTATTCAGGTGCAGATGGATCCCTCTTAGTCAGGTAAAGGTTGATGATTATAGGAAGACATGTGCTAACATGTCAAAGATGGCATATCATATGGACTGTTCATTCTTGCCAGCGATGCTACCCAGATTTTCGATGTGAAAGACCCCTTGCATAAGAACTGCCATGTAGTGATGCACGGGAAGAGGAGGGTATTGGGCGTCAAGGATGTTGCTGATGAGGATGAGTACGATGAATTTGCTGAGTTGCCAGATAAGGGATCATGCACCAACCATATAGAGAGGCTTAAAATCATCAAAAACCTAAGTTCATTTGGGGTCAGCCTAATGATCCAAGTTCCCCCATGTACATGGGAATTAAGCTGTAACACTATTTTTCATGCCTATTCTGCAACTTAATTCATTCAATTTAGAACCGTCACGTGTAATGAATTGTGAGTTATGCCCGGCCTTCTGTTGATCTAAGAACGGTTAATATGTTGACCTTGATATGTTGTCAGTCCAGGCAATGAATTTGAACTATTTATGATTATATACCCTAGAGGTAGCACACTCAATTGATCTCACTCCAGTATGTATGAACAAAAATATGCAATCTGGTTTACGAACAGCACACGGTTCATTCATGAAAGCCATGTGCCTACCAGACCGTGGCGATCCCCCCTACTATGTGCTATGTGAGCCGTGTGTTCTGACTGGCTAGAACCCAAACCCCACGGATCGTATGTCTGCACCATTGGATGCTCCTAGATCGAACGATAATCCTCATCTCTTTCATCAGCACATGCAGTTGCGGTTAGGATTTGATTTATATGCATAAAATGCATTAAATATAGCAAACGAGCCCTGAAATGCGCCAGAAAAGCAAACCTGTGGTATAATGGTGATTGCGTATCATGGAAATTTTTATGAGGCAAAACAATGAAGTCACCGGCCAATCAAGTTCAAATTGCCACGTCTCCTTTCGGAAACTATGATCCTTCTTGTGAGATGCTCGGATTTCCATGGAGCAATCATCAAAACTTGTGCCAAACTTTACTAATTTTTTCCACGGGGTCGTGAGAGCACGCCACGGTGACACACCGATTTTCGTGATTTTCAGACTCCATTTGCATTTCTTGTAATAAAAATACCAACAAGGCCTATGACGGTGGCCGCACCTCACAGCCGAAATGTTTGAAAATTCTCCCTCCTTCTCGGACAATGAATGAAAACTCGCAAAGCGACACACAAATGATTTGTATACCTTCTTTGCTAACACCCACATGTAGTTGTATTAGGGTTTTGATTTTATATGCACTAAACGCATGGTAAATGCAAAAAATGGCTTAAATAAAGCAAACGAGACCTGAAATGGGCCAGAAAATGAAACCTAGGGTATATTGGTGATTGCTTACCGTGGAATTTTTTTGAGCCAGGACAATGAAGTCACCGATGATTGGAGTTCAAATTGCCGCGTCTCCTTTTGGAAACTATGATCCTTCTTGTGAGATGCTCTGGTTTCCAAGGAGCGATCATCAAAACTTGTACCAAACTTTACCAAAAATAATCCATGCGGTCGTGAGAGCACGCCACGGTGACACACCGATTTTTGTGATTTTAGGACTCTATATGCATTTCCTGTAATTAAAATACCAACAAGGCCTATGCTAGTGGCCGCACCACGCGGCCGAAATGTTTGAAAATTCTCCCCGTTTCTCAGACAATGAATGAAAACTCGCAAAGCGACACACAAATGATTTTGCTAACAACCACATGTAGTTGCGGCAGGGTTTTGATATATATGCACTAAATGCATGGTAAATGCAAAAAATGGCTTAAATATAGCAAACAAAACCTGGAATGCGCCAGAAAATCAAACCTAGGGTATAAAGGTGATTGCCTACCGTGGAAACAAATTCGAGGTGAAATGATGAACTCACGTCTTTATTCAAATGAAAATATGTTTTTAGTTGATGTAAATGTTTTCATATAGCACATGGTTCATTCATGAAAGTCGTGTGCCTACCAAACCGTGGCTGATGCCCCCTGTACAACGTGCGATGTGAATCGAGCGTTCTGATTGGCCAGAACCCAAACCCCACGGATTGTACGTCTGCACAGTTGGATGCTCCCAGATCAAACAGCAATTCTCATCCCTTTCATCATCACATGCAGTTGCGGTTAGGATTTGATTTATATGCACAAAATGCATGGTAAATGCAAAAAATGCCTTAAATATAGCAAACACGCCCTAAAATGCGCAGGAAAAGCAAACATGTGGTATAATGGTGATTGCGTATCGTGGAAATTTTTGTGAGGCGAAACAATGAAGTCACCGGCCACTGGAGTTCGAATTGCCACGTCTCCTTTTGGAAACTATGATCCTTCTTGTGAGATGCTTCGTTTTCCAGGGAGCGATCATCAAAACTTTTGCCAAACTTTACCAAAAATTTTCAACGGGGTCGTGAGAGCACGCCACGGTGACACACCGATTTTCGTGATTTTCGGACTCCATCTGCATTTCCTGTAATTAAAATACCAACAAGACCTACGCCGGTGGCCTTACCTCACAGCTGAAATGTTTGGAAATTCTCCCCGGTTCTCGAACAATGAATGATAACTCGCAAAGAGACACACAAATGATTTGTACACCTTCTTTGCTAACACATACATGTAGTTGTAGTAGGCTTTTGATTTTATATGCACTAAATGCATAGTAAATGCAAAAAATGGCTTATGTATAGCAAACGAGTCCTGAAATGGGCCAGAAAATCAAACCTATGGTATATTGGTGATTGCTTACCATGGAAAAAAATTCAAAGCGAAACGATGTAGTCATCGACGATTGGAGTCCGAATTGCAATGTCTCCTTTTGGAAACTATGATCCTTCTTGTGAGATGCTCCGGTTTCCAAGGAGTGATCATCAAAACTTATGCCAAACTTTACCAAAAAATTTCCATGGGGTCGTGAGAGCACGCCACGGTGACACATTGATTTTCGTGATTTTTGGACTCTATATGCATTTCCTGTAATTAAAATACCTATAAGGCCTACGCCGGTGGCCGCACCTCGTGGCCGAAATGTTTGAAAATTCTCCTTGTTTCTCGGACAATGAATGAAAACTCGCAAAGCGATACACAAATGATTTTGCTAACACCCACATGTAGTTGCGGCAGGGTTTTGATATATATGCACTAAATGCATGGTAAATGCAAAAAATGGCTTCAATATAGCAAACGAGACCTGAAATACACCAGAAAATCAAACCTAGGGTATAATGGTGATTGCTTACCATGGAAAAAAATTCGAGGTGAAACGATGAACTCACGTCTTCATTCAAACAAAAATATGATGTTACTTGATGTAAATATTTTCAAATAGCACATGGTTCATTTATTCATGAAAGCCGTGTGCCTACCAAACCGTGGCTGATGCCGCCCCTACTACGTGTGATGTGATTCATGCATTCTGATTGGCTAGAACCCAAACCCCACGGATCATACGTCTGCACCGTTGGATGCTCCCAGATCGAACGACAATCCTCATCCCTTTCATCAGCACATGCAGTTGCGGTTAGGATTTGATATATATGCACTAAATGCATGGTAAATGCAAAAAATGTCTTAAATATAGCAAACAAGACCTGAAAAGCGCCAGAAAATCAAACCTAGGGTATAATGGTGATTGCTTACCGTGGAAAAAAATTTGAGGCAAAACGATGAGCTTGCGGTTTCATTTCAAAATTACCATGTCTTCATTTCAAATGAAATTATGTTGTTTGTGCACACGGGCATGTAGAGGCAACCGTTTGCATAGGCCTTTCCGTGCGGCGACGGGCGCTCTTTTTCACTTTTTTCACCGAAGCCGTCAACATCCCGCCACCGCCCACCCCCGTTTCACTCAATAGTCTGGATATTCCACCCAAACTCAATCGCCAGCTCCCCCCTCTCCCAGATCCATGCCAGAACCCTTTCTGGCACCGACGTGCTCAACCCGACCGTGTGCCCGCTCTTCGGCATCAACCCTACCTCCACTACCGTTCCCAACACGCGGCTGCCCGCACCTCGCTGTCTTTGTTTGCTCGACAGCCGCCCTCGAGCATATCGAACCTGAAACCCTCGCCTCTCCTGTGGTCCTGTTGGGTTTGCACAAAAACCTTATTAGTTACTACTCTCCATCGCGGTGAGGCATATTTCCTCGCAATCCCTCTTCCTATTTCATTTGGTATGTTCCCAAATTGGCTATAAAATAATGGAGAGTGTATATATGTTCATTATCTACCTTCCTAACTAGTACATATAAGTTGTATTTGTTCCAATTACTTATTGTTGATTTACATATCGTGGGCGCCCGACTCACAAAAAATTAACAAATTAGCTGTACATTTTCAAAATTATTGCATGACATGTTCAGACAGCTTGCTACCAAGTTCTTAGCTTTATGCTTATCCTCCTTTCCTGAGTTTTGCATGTGTTCTCTGTAGATGCCGAGTAGGAGCGACCACACTCATGCTTCAAGCGATGTATCTTCATCTGAGTCCGACAACCCTAGGTCTCCAGCAGATGGTCAGGGATCAAGTAATCTAGAACAGGATAGAGCCGCTGCAATCACCCTTCCGGTCAGGACACGGTAGAATGCTCCAAGAAAGCCCACACGCCAGCCTAAATGTGTATATGAAGTAACCAACATTGATTTAAAGTCTTGGGCACGCACAAGGTTTAGGAGTGTGTGTGAATTTCTTGGCACGGCAAGGCTCAACATTAATTTGCTGGGGTTTTGGAAGGTGACACAGAAACACGGCAAAGGATAGTCTGGGAGATCATGGATCACTTCAATGTTCCAGAGCAGAGAAGAATGCAGGTGGAACACACTGCACTGAAGAAGGCCAGGGATGCTTGGAGAAACTGGAAGCACATGTTGTATAAGAAGTACTTGAGTGAAGGCAAGGATCCAATCCCCGCATACCCCCAAATTACAAAGGCAGACTGGGCAGAATTCAAAAGGGTCGGGGCAACTACTGAGTTTACTGAGAAGAGTGCCAAGCAATCAGAACTTCAGAAGAGGAACACACACCCCCATCGTATGGGTGTGGCAGGATACTACAGCAAGAAACCGATATGGGACCGGGAGGACAAAGAAGCAGTAGCTACGGGTGGGAAAGCAGCCTTTAGTGAAATCAGGGGTGAACGCGCTAGAGACTACTTGCAGGCACGTGCAAGGAGGCATGACGACGAAACTTATTACTTTGAAAAATCACATGACGAAGAACTATATCGCGTGATGTTAAAGGCTTCCAAGATCCCTGGAAGGTTCTACAAGAACTCAGGGCCATGTAACATTGTATCTGATGCTCTAGAAACAAAAGAGCCCCCTGGTCGTGCAAGGGGTATAGGTGCCAATGTCCCGCACAAGAGGGCTTTCACACTCAGTAAAGAAGAGAGGCTCAGCATGAAAAAAGTGAGAAGCGCACTGAAGCAGAATCAACTGTATGAAAGGTTGAGGAGGGACATGTATCCGGGGCTTTGAAAGGAAATTGAGGAGTCACTGATGATGCAGAAGACTCTAACACTGACAAATAGCCAGCAAATGGGAGGAAAGGAGGGCATGGAGAATGCTTCTTATTACGCGACAACACCGCACAAGGGTAGTTGTGCATCAGCTGACCCAATGATACTAAGACTGTAGCTGTGCATGATGATGCTATATCTGATCTATCTAGAATGAAAGATAGACTAAGAGGCGTGCTTACACATTATGAAGGTACGTTAAAATGTGCAATAGCCTGGGTTTGCCCCCCTTCTTGGAAGGGGGCCTCTTGTTGGACAATGTGCCATTGAAGTTGGGCTGTGTGAAGTGATACGTGGCTGAAGTAAAGCCTGGATTCAATAAATTTGCCCTGAAGAATGTCCTAGGGGACTTTGATGAGCAGATGATCTTGGGAGAAACACTATTACATCATATCCAGTGGCCACGAAAGGAAATAGACTTCATGGATGAGATCCCTCAAGCCCCGCCAAGAGCAACCAATGTCGCCCTTCAACCAGTGACTCTCTTGTTGCCACAATAGCTCTTGCGTGCTTCCCCCAAGTGTCGGTGTGAAAACCAGCAGACCTTGGGGTAGGGGGTCCTGAGCTGTGGATCTCGGGCAGATGGTAACAGGAACAAGGGGAAGATGTTTTACCCAGGTTTGGGCCCTCTTGATGGAGGTAAAACCCTTCTTCATGCTCTTGTTTATATCAATGGAGATGTATCAAGTACAGAGTTGATCTACCTTGAGATCGTCAGATGTGTTCTAACTCTAGGGAGGTGAATGAGATTGCGTTGATGTCCCCTATATGGGCTAAAACCCATGTCTTATATACACGCCAGGTAGGGTATCTAGGGTTACAAGGTCGGTATCTTGGCATGGAGGCGGCAGGAGAAGTCTTTGAGTATACATCAAGCCTTCGGCAGGTACAGTCTTGATTACACCATGACGTGCAGCTTCCTGAGTCCATCTTGGGAGGAATGAGAGCCCATCGGCCCAATCCAAGGAGCCTGGGCCGGCTAGGTTAGTACCCCCTAGTCCAGGACACCATCAGTAGCCCCCGAACTGGTCTTCTATGCCGAGGACGATTGCCTTGATGAAGACAACCTTGGATCCGAAGTCCTTGGCTTGATAGACGAGTTCCCCTTCATGACTTCCAAACTCCCAAATCGCTCTCAAAAGGAGTAGTGTCTTATAAACAAGACCCAGCCAGGGTCATATTTCACCCGAAGAGGCAGGGTAACTTAGCCTTGAAGGCCGACCATGTAGGTGTGAATAGTGCCACATAGTCTGACAATTTTATTGAAGCGGTGCACCCCACGACGGGTCGAGCAGTTACTGCCTACCCAAAATCACGGCTCGAGGCAGCCTTTTTACTGGAGGTCCCATTGAGGTGGAGATCGTGCTCATTTTCTAAGGGATATCATCAAGATTTTGTTTTCCCCCATATGCTTAACGTCATCTTTCGCGGCGGAGTGACATTTTATCGGTGCGACAAGGAGGAATCTTGGCCTTTCAACAGCTTATAAGAGTAAAAAGAGAACAGCGCAGGCAACCATGCTCTCAATTCCCCCGCCTGCTGCTTCGTCTAGCTCCAGCGCCGAGATCCAATCTCGCACTTCTCCTCAGCGAATCCCAACTCCCCATCCAGCCATGCCCCATACCATCAAAGGGCATTGGCGTGGTTCCACCGTGACAGACGACACTATCCAAACTGCATGGTGCGGGGTATCTCTCCACCAACATCGCCGCCCGCGCTCCCGGCACCGGCCAACTAGTGCCTGTTCCCAACCAAGGGGAGTGGGTAGTCTTTGTTCCCCACCTCATCCGAGGCATGGGGTTCCCGCTGCACCCATTTGTGCACGGGATGATGTTCTACTACGGGCTTGACTTCCAACACATGGCCCCGAACTCTATCCTCCACCTCGCCTCCTTCATCACAGTTTGTGAGGCCTTCCTTCGCTGTGAACCGCATTTTGGCCTATGGCTGAAGATCTTTGGCGTTAAGCCGAAGTCCAGCGGCTCCGACCTGGCAGAGTGTGGAGGGGCCATGGTCAGCAAGAACCAAAATGCTGACTGGTTCAAGGGCACTTTCATCAAGATGGAGAAGGAATGGCAGCGCGAGTGGTTTTACATCACCGAGCCGCTTGCCCCTGGCCAAACCGATGTCCTGGCCTTTTCGCCCGGGCCTCCAAGGAAGCTTAAGTCCTGGAGGAAGAAGGGCGTCGTCTAGGGGAACCCAGACAAGGTGGAGGCCATGATCAAGAAGATCAAATGGTGGTCTACCACGAGGAGTCTCCAGCTCGTCGACGTTGTTAACATCATGCTCAACCGCCGCATTCTCCTTCTCCAACTCCGGGCCAACCTGATGTGGGAGCACAAATCTGGGGACGCGGTGCCCGTCCTCCACTTCTTCCACACCACCTTGGCTGGCATGTGGATGCGGCTATTCAAGTTGGCTAAGGACAAGATCCCCAAGGAGGGGGAGACCTCAGCTTCGAGGATGGCTACAAAGCCCCCACGGTAGGTGCTCTAACACACGCGTTTATGTTTTTCTTTTACTGCATGGTGAGACAAACTTTAATGAATCGTCTTGTTCTATATTTGCAGAAGTGGTCACCCTGGATGCAACAAGTGCAGTGCCTGGCCCCACTGCCAGAGGAGCCGAGAACCCCTCTACTCACGGTGCTCCTAGTCGAGGAGTGATGTCTACTATGCAACTTTACTTCTTGTAGACTCTGTTGGGCCTCCAAGCACAGAGTTTTGTAGGACAGTAGCAAATTTCCCTCAAGTGGATGACCTAAGGTTTATCAATCTGTAGGAGGCGTAGGATGAAGATGGTCTCTCTCAAACAACCCTGCAATCAAATACAAGAAATCTCTTGTGTCCCCAACACATCCAATACAACGGCGAATTGTATAGGTTACTAGTTCGACGAAGAGATGGTGATACAAGTGTATATGGATAGTAGAAATAGGTTTTTGTAGTCTGAAAATATAAAAACAGCAAGGTAGCAAGTGATAAAAGTGAGCACAAACGGTATTGCAATGCTTGAAAATAAGACCTAGGGTTCATACTTTCACTATTGCAATCTCTCAACAGTGCTAACATAATTAAATCATATAACAATCCCTCAACGTGCGATAAAGAGTCATTCCAAAGTTCTTATCTAGTGGAGAACATAAGATGAAATTGTTGCAGGTTACGAAACCACCTCAAAGTTATCTTTTCCGATCAATCTATTGAGCCATCCCTATAAGCGTCACAAACAGCCCTAGAGTTCGTACTAAAATAGCACCATATGATACACATCAACCAACTCTAATGTCACCTAGATACTCCAATGTCACCACAAGTATCCGTGAGTTGATTATTCGATATGCATCAAACAACTTCAGATTCATAATATTCAATCCAACACAAAGAACTTCAAAGAGTGCCCCAAGATTTCTATCGGAGAAAGTAGGAAGAAAATGTGCATCAACCCCTATGCATAGATTACCCCAATGTCACCTCGGGAATCTGCGAGTTGAGTGCCAAAACAAACATCAAGTGAATCAATATAATACCCAATTGACACTACGGGTATTCATATGCAAGACATACATCAAGTGTTCTCAAATCCAACAAATATTCAATCCATAATAGTGAAACCTCAAAGATAAAAACTCAATTCATCACAACAAGATAGAGAGGGGGAAAACACCATATGATCCAACTATATTAACAAAGCTCGCGGTACATCAAGAGCATGCCAAATCAAGAACACGAGAGAGAGATCAAACAGATAGCTACTTGTACATACCTACTACTTCTTGAGCTTGCGTTGATTTTTCCCTTGAAGAGGAAAGGGTAATGCAGCAAAGTAGAGATAAGTATTTCCCTTAGTTAAGAACCAAGGTATCAATCCAGTAGGAGGTACAAGCAAATCCCCAATAGATGCACCTGCACAAACTAACAAACACTTGCACACAACACAAAAAAGAGGTTGTCAATCCCTTCACGGTCACTTGCAAGAGTGAGATCTAATAGAGATAGATATAAAAGATAAGTAAAAGGCAAAATAAAGTAAATATAAATAAATTGCAGGAAGGTATTTTTTGGGTTTTTGGTTTTATAGATCTGTAAATATATGATGGAAAATAGACCCGGGGGCCATAGATTTCACTAGAGGCTTCTCCCTTGAAGAAAACATATGGTGGGTAAACAAATTACTGTTGAGCAATTGATAGAAAAGTGCAAAGTTATGATGATATCCAAGGCAATGATCATGAATATAGGCATCATGTCCGTGACAAGTAGACCGACTCCTGCCTACATCTACTACTATTACTCCACACATCGACCGCTATCCAGCATGCATCTAGTGAATTAAGTTAACAAGAACAGAGTAACGCCTTAAGCAAGATGACATGATGTAGAAGGATAGATCCAATCAATATGGTAAAAAAACATCTTTTTATCCTTAATGGCAACAATACAAATACGTGCCTCGCTACCCCTACTGTCACTGGGTGAGGACACCGCAAGATTGAACCCATCACAAAGCACCTCTCCCATTGCAGGAAAAACCAATCTAGTTGGCCAAACCAAATCGATAGATCAGAGAGAAATACAAAGCTATCTTAATCATGCATAAAAGAGTTCATAGAAGACTCAAATAATATTCATTGATAATCTGATCATAAATCCACAATTCATCGGATCTCAACAAACGCACCACAAAAGAAGATTACACCGAATAGAACTCCAAGAACATCAAGGAGAACATTGTATTGAAGATCAAAGAGAGAGAAGAAGCCATCTAGCTACTAGCTCTGGACCCGTAGGTCTGTGGTAAACAACTCACACATCATCAGAAGGGTAGCAAGGTTGGTGTAGAGGCCCTCCGTGATCGAATCCCCCTCCGGCGGAGTGCCGAAAAAGGTCCCAAGATGGGATCTCACGAGAACAGAAGCTTGTGGTCGCGGAAAAGTATTTTTCGTGTGCCCTCTGGTGAATGGGGAATATTTGAGAATTTATAGTGCTTGAGTCAGGGTTAGGGGAGCCACAGGGGTCCCACAAGCCCTAAGGGCGCCCCCCTGGGGCGCGGCCAGGAGGCTTGTGGCCTCCTCGTGGTTCCTTTGGCCTCCTCCCGAAGCTTTGTGGGTGTCTTATTGTCCAAGAAAAATCATCGTAAAGTTTTATTCCGTTTGGACTCCGTTTGGTATTGATTTTCTGTAAAGACAAAAACAAGGAAAAAACAGCAACTGGCACAGGGAACTAGGTTAATAGGTTAGTCCCAAAAAATGATATAAAATAGCATAATAATGCATATAAAACATCCAAGATGGATAATATAATAGCATGTAACAATCAAAAATTATAGATACGCTGCAGACGTATCAAGCATCCCCAAGCTTAATTCCAGCTCGTCCTCGAGTAGGTAAATGATAAAAAACAGAATTTTTTATGTGGAATGCTACCTAACATATTTAACAATGTAATTTTTCTTATTATGGCAAGAATGTTTAGATCCATAAGATTCAAAACAAAAGTTTAATATTGACATAAAAACAATAATACTTCAAGCATACTAATAAAGCAATCATGTCTTCTCAAAATATCATGGCTAAAGAAAGGTATCCCTACAAAATCATATAATCTTGTCATGCTCTATCTTCATCACACAAAGTATTAATCATGCACAACCCCGATGACAAGCCAAGCAACTGTTTCATACTTTTTATGTTCTAAAGCTTCTTCAACTTTCACGCAATACATGAGCATGAGCCATGGATATAGCACTATAGGTGGAATAGGATATGGTGGAGGTTGTGAGGAGAAGACAAAAAGGAGAAAGTCTCACATCAACTAGGCAAATTAATGGGCTATGGAGATGCCCATCAATTGATATCGATGCGAGTGAGTAGGGATTACCATGCAACGGATGCACTAGAGCTATAAGTGTATGAAAGCTCAAAAGAAAACTAAGTGGGTGTGCATCCAACTTGCTTGCTCATGAAGACCTAGGGCAATTTGAGGAAGCCCATCAGTCAGATTCAGGGCTCCACAGACCCAAGAAGGTTCGAACTCTGGGGCGTGTGCGAAGAACTCAACCTCTCAAGCCTGCCTACTCGTCGCCCCATGGCCTAGCCTAGCCGGACTTGCGTGAAGGTGAGGAAGAAGATGAACATGATAGTTTACCCAGGTTCGGGCCACCTTGCGGTGTAAAACCCTACTCCTACTTTGTGGTGGATTGGCCTCGCGAGGGGCTGAGGATGAACTAGTACAAGGGATGAACAACCTCATGAGGTTCGGGGATGATGAGGGTGGAATGGATCCGATCCCCGGGGGTTCGTCCTGCTCTACGGTGGTGGCTAGCCTATACTTATATAGGCCTCGGTCCTCTTCCCAAATCGTAGGCAGGAAGGGAACCCACAGTGGCCAATTTGAAAGGGGACAGCTAGTACATCTTATCCTGACGAAAGGTGGTCTTCGTCTGAAAAGCTTCTGGCCGTGATGCAACGGTGGGCTCGACAATGACATCCGTCCTGCCGTCCTGGCGGTATTGGTCATGTAGCACTAGAATGGAAACCTTTGCCAGACTCCTTGGGATCCCACGCCTGTCCTTGCCTCCTTAGCACCAAAGAGGAAACTGCCTCCTCTGCGCCCGCTGGCGCCCGCCTGGCCTTGGTCGTCATGGCTTGTGTCATCGTAGCCTCATGAGGCTGGGTACCTGCATAGAAATCTCTGCTCCTCAGGAGGCCGCCTGGGGAGGCCGCCCCCTCAGGAGGTCTTGGTGTCGTCCGCCTCGCGAGGCTTGCCCCCTCGCAAGGGTCTTGCCTTGGTGGTCTTGTAGGTGGGCCATACCAGGCCGTTGAGGGAGCAACACCGTGGGCCGCAGGCAGGCAAGTCTGGGTATCCTGGTTCCCAGAATGCTAATAGTAGCCCCCGGGCCCAAGGCACGCTCGGACTTGGCTTCGAGGCGAAGCCAAAGGGTAAGGGTGAAGCGCCGCGGGGCCCAATTGCCTGCGGGCCAGGCTGACGCGTGGCGCTTGACGGGACGTGGGCGTCTCCTCTTCCCACGTCGCCTCGGCAACTTCCTAGGCTGGCAAAAGACTGGCCCTTGCTACCGAGCCATCATTGCTCTCCCTTCGCCTTGCTCCAGATCCCCTTTCTCCCAGCCGAGAACATCTCCAGATCTGACCGCGCTCCTCCCCCTTTCTTCAAGATCTCCCGGATGGCGTCCGGGAAGATGAAGCCTGCTGCACCGGCCGCAAGTTCCTCCCCTTCTCCTGCGCTGGCCCTCGACACGTCCTCCATCACTGAGGAGAAGCACCTCACCGCCACACTCCCGCTAACGGCGAGCGACGACAATGAATGGAACGAGACCATTCTCCTGGCCGGCTCCGCCGAGCAAAGGACCTTGGCGTGGATGTTCTATCCCTTCTTCCTCCACAGTGTCTTCGCGGGGCTCATCCCGCCCTTCTCCAAGTTCTTCACCGTCGTCGTCGACCATTATCAGGTTCAGGCCCTGCATCTCCAACCCAACTCCATCCTCCTCCTGGCCATCTTTGCCTTCTACTGCGAGGCATTCGTGGGCGTGAGGCCCTCCGTTCCGCTCCTCCAGCACTTCTTCTACCTGCGACTGCATGATCCGACCCAGTGTTCCGGCTGCGTGTCCTTTGTCGTGGTCCACAAGAACAACATGCTCATGAGGGCCGAAAATAAGGTGGACAACTTCCGGCGCCGGTGGGTCTACATGGACGCCAAGGGCCTCAACGCGCGGCTGGAACTGCCGACCCAGCTACCGGAGAAGCTCGATGGGTGGGGTCACGAGAAGTTCTCCGACCCCCGGGCGGCGCTTGTCCTGAGGAAGATGACCGCAGACATGGATGCCAGGGCGCTGATGGGAGGCATGCTCGACAAGAGTTCCTGACGCAGCGTCTGGCCCCGCTCCAGGCGCACACGCGCCCCTGTGGGAGTTCCAGGGCGCAGAGGACAACATCCGGCTGCACTCAGGGAGCTTGACAGGTGAGCAGCTGGACAGGGCCATGAACACCCTGCTCAAGGGCGAGCCTGGAGATCTCCCGGAGGCCTATGTGCCGCTGTACCACCGCGCCAACTAGGAGGCGTTGGTCGCCGCTATGCCCATCTTCGATGAGCTGGGGCTCGCGTCGCCTGAGCGCCCCAACTCGCCGGTGCTGCTGTCTTCTGGCAACAACGCTGGTGAAGAGGGCGAGGAGGACTCGGAGGCGACCGAGGACGATGTGGCGGAGACCTCTCCCCTGTCCCAGAGCGAGCTCCTCCGCGACCTCCCGGATGACGATGACGCCGATGAGCCCCCGGCCGTGGAACCCCCACGCTCCACCAGGGTCCTCACGAGGTCTGGGGCCGCTCCTCAGGCCCTGCGGAGGTTGGGCCAGGCGACCCCGAAGAAAGGTGAGGCGGCACTCCCCCCTCAGGGCGACGCCTCTGCTTCGCCAAGCGATGGTGCCGCGGTGAGGCCGGGCGCTCCACTCCCCAAGCGCGACGAAGGCCGCGCCCCGGAAGAGCGGGGTGCCCTGCCCCGGCCAGGAAGAGGGCGTACATCACCCCTGACGAGTAAGTACCTTACCTTGTTTTTGTTCAACACATTGTGCCGTGCTCACGGTGCTTCCCCCCTGATGACCAGGATGGGTGCCATGGCAAAGAAGAGGAAGGAAGGAGCTGGGGCTCCGGAGGCACCACTTCTTGCTGCAGCCGCAGCGCCTTCGTTACAGGCGGGGGAGACCATCCCCCGTCTCCTCGTGGCGGAGCGGGCCTCCCAGGACATGATGACGCTGCCTCGGGAGGAGCTGGCCACTGTGGGCCAGCAGGGCTTAGAGCAGGCTGCGCCCGTTGCGCCCGCGCCAGGCTCTGCGCCCGCGACGACCCAAGCAGACCTTGCCAGCCCCTCCGAAGCCATAGAACAGCCCACTGTGCTTGTGCCGCCTTCTCCTCTAACCCTCGCGCTCGCGAACTGCGGCCCCTTGGTCAGGCCCGGAGCTCTGGACGAGGCTTACACTGCGCTCGACCGTCTCTGGGCAGACCTTCAAGACGCCGACAGGTGCCTCACGAGGGAGTGCCTGGGGCTCCTCTGCGGGTGGCTCCAGGCCGACACGTCTGTCAAGACGGCCTGGGGTCAAGCCGAGGTCGCTGCCGCCGAGAGCAAGAAGGTGGCCGTCGAAGCCAAGGAGGCTCGTGACGCAGCGTTGGTGAGTGCCACGTCAACCGAAGAGCGCCGCGCCGAGGCGGCGGCCAAGCTGAAGGCCCTTCAGGAGGAACAAGCCTCGCACAGCCAAAGGCTCCAGCAGCAGCAGGAGGACCTGAAGGGCCGCGAGGCGAAGCTCGCCAATCGCAACGCCGAGCTGGCCCAGGTGGCCACCGACCAGGCCGCGGAGCGAGGCCGCCTTGACGCGCTGAAGAAGGAGGTGGCCGATGCCCAGGAAGCCCATGCCAAGCATGCCTCCGAGGCGGCAACCCAGCTGGAGGCTAGGGTGAAAATCCTCATTGCCAAGGAGAAGAAGGCAGCCACGGACCGCGAAACCTTCCTGGCCCTCGAGCTCGGGTTCCGCAAGGCGCTGCGCTCCATCCACGGGGGAGGGTACGAAGAGCCGTTGGCGACTCCTGAAGACTATCTTGCAGGGCTCCTCCCCAAGCTTGCCAAGGCGCTCAAGGGTGCCACTGCTGCGGTGGACTCCTTCTTGGAGGTGGAGTGCCACTCGCTCTTCACCGCGGCCGCGACGCGTGTCTTCAGCCACCTCTACCTCCAAGACCCCGGCTTCGACCTCAATGCCCTGATCAGCCCGGTGGCACCCGAGTCACGCGATGCTGCCGCAGAGGCCGTGAGGGACCAGGTGGATGTACTGCTGGGGAAGTTCCTCTGCGTTCCCATCCCTGAGGCTCCGGCGGCAGAAGTCGAAAGCGGTGAGGATGGCGGCAGCGTTGTTGACGAGGGGCTTCCAACGAACAGCGCAGGTGGCAGAGGTGGCGCTCCTTAGTTTTATCCTACAACATTTACCATGCCTCGTGGAGGCATTAGACTTCTGTTTAAGCTTGGGGAACAATCAGTGCTTGTAATAATTATTAGGATTCCGTGGTTTCCTTATTGCACCAAGTTTCCTTCGTGCTTGCTTTTGCGCTTTGCGTCGGCAGGGCCCAGCCCCGCGCATACCTCGATCGTCGTTGGGGTGTCCGGATTACCAGGACGACACCAAGGGGCGAGGGGCTACGTGACTAGTGAAGCCCCTAAGTCGCAATGCTCAGGAGGTCCCCCTTGACGTGCGAGCAGCCCTCATGAAGGAAACGTGGACACCGGGGCGTAAGACTTCGCGCTCTTCGTCGGCAGGGCCCAGCCCCGTGCATACCTCGACCACTGTTGGGGCGTCCGGATCACCAGGACGACACCAAGGGGCGAGGGGCTACGTGACTAGTGAGGCCCCTGAGTCGCGATGCTCAGGAGGTCCCCCTTGACGTGTGAGCAGTCCTCATACCTTTGACCACCAGCTTTCTCCTGGGGGGAACGCGAGAAGACCAGGTACCCGGACCTGGTAGGGTGGCGTGTGCCAGGCGGGGCCTGAGCACGGCCCCCGTGTCCAGCCCCCTCGCGTGATCCTCCCGAGAGGAAAGCTGTAGGGTGTTACCGGGCGTAGAGCCGAGAGGCTATCCTGAGGTTGGTGCGGCCGCGAGGGCGCCCTCAGTTGTTTATTCACCAGCGCGGAGCATGGTGCTTCCACTTTAGCATGGGCATAGTCGCTCCTCAGCCGTGTCGTTCGCCAGCGCGGAGCATGGGGCTTCCACTGGTGCGTGGGCATAGTCGCTCCTCGACCGTGTTGTCCACCAGCGCGAAGCATGGGGCTTCCACTGGTGCGTGGGTGGGAGTTCCCGCTGGGGTAGACTCCGGGGTGTGTACAACCCCGTTCGTACGCGTGGCTAGCATGGCAGAACTGGAGGAGGTGTATCTGGGCACTCGTGAGCCAGCGCGGGACTCACGAGGCCCTACCTCAAGGCGGGTTGCACCTGATTTTTGCGGCGCAGGGCGCGCGTAAGAAACCTGGGGGGCGATGATGGGTCCTGCGCCGAATGCCCCTCCGGGAGTTATCGCATGAGAAGGACGGACACCAATGACCCCAGGAGGTGACGTGAACAGGACCGGCCCGCCAGACAGAGCTCAGCCATTAGTTTTATAGACGCTACAGGGACGGACCCGAGCACAGACGCCGCGCCAAGTTTTCTCATGCAACGATCCCACGGAAAAATAGCCGGCGCATGGCACGTACTGTTCACTGTGAGTGCTCCTGGAGCCTGGGCTCAAGAACACTAATAATAACACAAGGCAGGAGTAGGGTTTTACGCTGATCAGCGGCCCGAACCTGGGTAAAATCGCCCCGTGTCGATCGTTGGTTCTGCTCTTTGCGCATACCTCTCCCCCCGAGCAACCTCCGAATGTAACCTTGCCGACTCGTCTGCTCCAGTGCCGGCAACCTCCGAATCCACGAATCCCGATCCCCATTCCCGCACCCCCTTCTTGCAAAGATGACGCCGTGGAAACATTTGGTGAAGGCCCGTACGATGGTCGTGTCCTCCCCGAGAACCGCCGCCTACGCCGAGAGTGCCGCCGCATCCGCATTGAGCATGGCCGCATCCGCCGAGAGGGCGTCTGCGGTAGCCGACAGGGCAGCTGTAGCAGTCGAGACGGCTGCAGCTGCTACTGCGACGACGACTGCAAACGCCGAGAGCACTCGAGCTGCCGTCCGTGCCGCCGATGTCGCCCTGGCCCGGGTCGAGGCCATCCACGCCAAGATCGAGGATGCACATGCCAAGATATTCCAGGCCACCTCGGAATCCAGCATGCAACCCACGTCTGAAAAGGTGGCGGTGGCCATGGAGCACCTGCTTCCTCATGAGATCGCCGAGCGGGAGCTGGAGATGCAGGAGGCGGCGGAGATCGAGGAGCGCCGGGAGGAGGAGTTGCGCGTGGCCAAGGTCGAGGTAGAGAAGAGTCTGTCCGTCAAGGAATCGGCGGTGGAGTACCAACGCGAGCTCTGGCGTAGCCACAACTACGAGTACTACAACCTTGAGGGCGGCGCCGAGGACAAGGACGAGGACGAGGACGCGGTCGACTTCAGCAGTGGGGACGCGGAGTCCACCAACGGCGGCATGTCGCCAGGACAAGTCATCGTCGTCTCATCTCACACCGGCGATGCATAGGCCGGCGCGGCGGCGGGTTTGTTAAAATTATGCGTACTTAGGCTTTGTTTTTTATGCTGGTCTTTTGTTAGAGCAATGTTTAGGTCAACTGGCTCTGTTTAATTACTAAAATTGCTCGATTCAGTAAGTGTGGTCTGTGTGCTGTACGCTCTTTTGTGTGCCTAAATTAGCAAGCGATGTTAAATAATGCAATGACGTACCCGGGGAAATTTCCACCAAAATTTGAATTATCAAACTCATCCCATGAGCGTAAAGCAGAAGAATCATTTGCGATGCACACAATCGTTCAAAGTGAATGGTGTCTGGCAGCACCGCGCGCAAAGTTTCCCTCCACATTTCAAAATTTTTGGCCTACCGCCGAAATATCTAGCCCCCCCTTCCCCACCCCCTTTTCTCCCCGACCACAAGTCACATTTCCCCAGTTTCCTCCTTCCTTCCTTCCTTCCTAAGCTATAGCCGCTTCCTCACTTGCTTCCTCGCTCTCGCCGTCTCGCATCCTACCACCGGGGTCGCCATGGTCTTCTTCAATGACCTCTCCTGCGGTTCCTCCTCCGACGACGACTCCTTCACCACCCGAGTATGCCTCTCTTCTCTCTCTCGGGCTATGACTTGGAATTAAGGACTTTTACTCAGCGGTCAATTTGAGTCATTTCTTCCTCTTGTAGCTCCCTAGGACCATCAGTTGCAATGAATGGAGCGGGGTGGCTGAAGATCTGTCTGCTCGTTGTCACCATCAATCTCCATGCATGAAGCTAGTTGCGTTTGAATCTGTGGACAGTGGGAGGAAGTTTCTGGCATGTGCAGAGAAGGTTAGACCCTCATTCGTTGTTACAAATCATTTGTTAGATGTGATTCAGACACTGTCACGGTCCCAACCCATTCATACCACACCTTCAACCAAACGCATCCTAAGACAGTGTCACAGTTTGTACCTAGTATCTAAAAATGTTGCCATCTCATCAGCGGTGCCATTAGAAAATTATTTGGCATCGCTTTAGCAGTTTGTGCAGCCAACTTTGGTCCACACATCCGAGCAGCCAAGCAGTAAAATACTAAATCTTTATGGCACGAAGGAACTGGGCATCGGAGCAACTAGGTGCTCCGGAGTCCGGGTCCCTGATTTTTTTCCGCTGCATCAGCTCGCCAGTGCAGGGCACTGGTGCGAGATGTAGCAATAGTTGTCTTTACACTGATTTTGGCATACATAGTGGACGGCCTTAGTGCTATTAGTTCTATGTTACTAAATTTGTGCATGTACACACCTGTTAGTATCAATTTGCTGTCATCCAAACACTGTCGCTATGTTGTTGCAGTTATATTTACCTTCCTCATAAAATGTTCAGTTTGTTGTTTATAGTACATGAGTAAGAACTTGTAGCGTTGTTGTAGTTAATTATAGCTTCTGATGTTTCGGAATTTGGTTGTTGTCTCAGTAGCAATTAATTCATTTGCACATTGATCTTTTTGAGAAGATATGTCATAATTAACCTGTTTCTTCAGTTTTTCAAAATAAGTATTGGTGATTTTCTATGTTGCTATAAACCCATTTCCCCTACAATTGTTACTGATCTAGTTTTAAATATTATAGGATGAACGGAAGTGTTCTTACTTGGAGTGGGTTGATCAAGAGTTGTCGGATTCGGGGTTCCGCAGACCCTTGAGAGGTTCGAACTCTAGGGTGCGTAAGAAGAACTCTCCCTCCCCAGTCTACCTGCTCAATGATTCCACAGCCTAGCTCGACGAACCCAAGGGACAAGAGACACAGCAGTTTATCCTAGTTCGGGCCACCTTGCGGTGTAATACCCTACTCCAGCTTTGTGGTGGATTGGCCTCGAGGGGCTGAGGATGAACTAGTACAGAGGTGGAACGACCTCAGGAGGTGAGGTGTTCTTGAGCTCGATGAGCTGGTGAGGTGGTGAGGGCGGAACGGATCTGATCCCCCCCTATGGTGGTGGCTAAGTCCTATTTATAGTGGCCTTGGTCCTCTTCCCAAATATAGGCGGGAAGGGATCCCACAACGGCCAAATTCGAAGGGAGACAACTAGTACAAGTTATCCTGACAAAAGTAGTCTTCGCCTGCAAAAGCCTCTGGCAGCGACGCTGCAGTGGGCTCCGCGATGACCTCTGTCCTGCCGTCCTGGCGGTCCTGGTCTTCTTGCACCGATATGGAAACCTTTGCTTGATTCCTCGGGACTCCGCGCCTGCGCTTGCCTCCTTGGCACCAAAAAGGAAACTGGTACACTGCGCCCGCTGGCGCCCGCCTGGTCTTGGTCGTCATGGCTCACGTCAGGTGAACCTCGCGAGGTGCGGCTTGCATTGATATCTCCGCTCCTCGGGAGCCAGCCTGGGGAGGCCGCCCCTCGTGGAGGTCTTGGTGTCGTTCGTCTCGCGAGGCTTGGCCCCTCGCGAGGGTCTTGAGTTGTTGTTGCTGAAGCTGGGCCATACCAGGCCGTCGATGGAGCCACGCCATGGGCCGTAGGCAGGCAAGTCTGGGCACCCCCGGTCCCAGGATGCCGACAGTAGCCCCCGGGCCCAAGGCGCGCTCGAACTTGGCTTTGAGGTGAAGCCAAAGGGCAAGTGCGGAGCGCCGCGGGCCCTAACCGCCTGCGGCCTCGATTGCCGCGTGGCGATTGATGGGACGTGGGCGCCTCCGCTTCCCCACGCTGCCTCAGCAACTGCTCTCGACTGACAAAAGGGCTGGCACCCACTGTGAAACCTTTATTGCCTTCCTTTCGTCTTGCCCCATATCCCCTTCTGCTTCTGCCCAGAGAACTCCCAGATCCGCCAATCTCCCCCGAGCTCGCTACCAATGGCTTCCGAGCAGGCGGGATCTTCAGCTGCGGCCGTGCACTCTATCCCTTGGCATGAGCCGGCCTTGAGCGTGTCCACCATCATCGAGGAGAAGCACCTCGGCTCTGCGCTCCATCTGACGGCGGAGGGTAGCAATGAGGGGGGTGAGACGAAGCTTTGGGTCGGCTCCGCCAAGCCGGAAGCTATGGGGAGCACCGTCTATCCCTTCTTTTGGCACAGTGTCCTCGCCGGGTTGGTTCCCCCTTTCTCCAAATTCTTATACGCCGTCCTCCGCCATTACGGGCTCCATGCCCTCCATCTTCATCCCAACTCTGTCCTCCTCCTGTCGGTCTTCGCCTTTTACTGTGAGGCGTTCTTGGGGGTGATGCCCTCTGTTGCGCTCCTCCACCACTTCTTCTACCTTAGGATCAACGGCAGCCAGTGCTCGGGGTGCGCCAGCTTCATTGCTGCCAATGGCAGCAATGCGATCTCTCGGACGGGAAAAAGGTGGATACCTTCCGGAACAAGTGGATCTTCCTGGACGCCAAGCGCGCCGACGCTCGGCTGGAACTACCGACCTCGTAGTCGTCGCCCCTAGAAGGATGGGCTCACGAGAAGCTCATCGATCCCAGGGCGAAGCTGTTGTTGGAGAGGATGGTGGCAGACCTGAAGACTGATGACCCGAAGGCGGAGAAGCTGATGGGGGGCCATGATCGTCAAGGAATTTCTGACGTAGCGCCTGGCTCTGCTCCAGGCACACTCGCGCCCCCTGTGGAAGCTCAAGGGCGCAGAAGAGGGTCTCCGGCTGTGCCCGGATGACTTGTCCAAGGAGGAGCTGGACAAAATCGTCCGCGCCCTGCTTGGGGTGGATCAGGGCTGCCCCCCGGACTCCCATCTTCCACTGTACCGCCGCCCTGACGAGGAGAAGATTGCTGATGCCATGCCTGTCTTCAACGAGCGCGGGCTCATACCTCAGGGGCCTTCCCAGCCTCCGAGCTCCCCTGTTCCGGTGTCCTCCGGTGAGCCCGACGAGGAAGAGGGGACGGACTCGGAGGCGATGTGGGAAAGCGCGGGGGAGACCTCCCCTCTGCGCCAGACCGATCTTCTCCGCAGCCTCTCTGACGACGACGACGCCAGCACCCGCCTGCTCCTGAGGGCACGACGGCTCCCATGCCCGCGAAGCCTGTGGGCCTCATGCTCCTGAAGAGGATGAGGGACTACATTGCCGCGGACTAGTAAGTGTGTCGTCTTGCCTTTGCTTCCTGCTCTTGTCTTGGTATCTTAACGCCTGCCTCTTTTGTGGCTAGGCCAACATCGGCGACGAAGAAGAAGAAGGAGGGGGGTGCAGCTGTTGCTGCGACCAAGGTGCTCGCCGCGGCCGCACCACCTCCGGCGCAAAAGGACAGGGCCAGCATGCGTGCTCCTGCGGCTGGGTCGTCCCCTGGTGGCTCAGAGACCCAGCCTCAGGAGGAGGCGTCCCCTGTAGTCAGGCCTGCTCAGGAGGCGCTTGCCCTCAGCTCGCCTGCCGAGGCCTCGAAGCCTCCGGAGCCCCCGGCCTCTTCTACCGCTGCTGCTTCACTGATCTTGGTGCCTGCGCCGTCTCCTCCCCCGTCCACCATGTCGCTGAACCATGGCTCTTCTGCCACGCCCGGTGCTCTGGAGGAGGCTCTTTCCGCGCTGAACCAGCTTCGCGTCGACCTTCAAGGTGCCGACCGGCGCCTGGCATCAGGGCACCTAGAGCTGGTCTTGGGGTGGCTTCGAGCCGATGCATCCATCAGGACGGCCTGGCACCAAGCTATGACGGCCTCGAAGGAAGGTGAGAAGGCAGCCGGCTTGGCCGCGGCCACCCGCGACGCGGTGGTGAAGGACGCCAAGGCTGCCGAGGAGCGCTGCCAAGCGGCAGAGGCCAAACTGAGTACTCTCCGCGACGAGCAGGCCACCGAGGCCCGTCAGCGCAAGATGCAGGAGGAGGAGCTGAAGGCACAGAAAGCTGTAGTTGCTGATCGTGATGCCGAGCTGGAGAGGGCGGCCCGGGAACAGGCCACAGAGTGCGGCCGGCTGGAGAAGTTGAAGGAGGAGGTGGAGGTGGAGAAGGCCCAGCTGGAGGCCAGGAAGAGGCTCCTTGCCAAGGCTGAGGAGGCAGCCGTCGTGGGGCACGCTGCCTTCGACTCCCTCGAACAGAGGTCCCGCAAGGCACTGCAGGACCTCTACGGGAGCGAGTTAAAGGAGCCGCTGGTGACCTCGGAGGAGGGCCCCGCCGAGCTGCTTCCCAAGCTCATCACGGTGCTTGAGGGCGTTGTCGTCGGATTTGGCCCCATGGTGGAAGGGGAGGCCCGCGCGCTTTCCACCTCAGCCGTGACACGCGTCTTCTACCACCTCCGTCTTCGCAACCCCAACTTTGACCTCGGTGCCATGCTTGAGCCTGTGGACCCAGATCACTACACCGCCATTGCTGAAGCCATGAAGGACCAGGTGGAGGCCCTGCTGCAGAAGTTCCTTGCCGTCGACCCCGCGACTACGGCTGGCGGCACGGGCGACGGCGACGTCGTCGACGACGGGACTCCCCAGGCGGGCGATGGTGGCGCCCAAGGCTGAAGGAGAAGCTTGATGGTGGCGCTCGCTCCATTTTATTTCCTGCAATATGAACCGTGCCTCGTGGAGGCGTAAGAACTCATGTTTGGTATTTTGGAGAAACAATATGTTTTGTAATAATTTGCTAGGATTTTGCGATTTCCTTCCCATTTGCTTTAGTGTTCTGCGTCGGTAGGGCCCGGCCCCGCGCGTACCTCAGCCGCCATTGGGTCATCTGGATCACCAGGACGAGACCAAGGGGTGAGGGGCTACGTGACCAGTTAGGCCCTTGGGTCGCGATGCCCAAGGGTCCCCCTTGACGTACAAACAGACCTCGTACCTATCCTCGCCGAGCTCTCGCTCGGGAGGGTTGCGCGAAGACCAGGTCTGAGGGACCTGGCGAGGTGGCGTACGCCAGGTGTGACCTGAGCGTAGCCCCTGTGCCCAGCCCCCTCGCGCTACTCTCCCGGGGGAAAGCAACGCGGTGAGGCTAAGCACCGAGCCTGGTGGCTCCCTGAGGTTACTGCGGCCATGAGGCCACCCTCAGTTTTTTATCACCAGCACGGAGCATGGCGCTACCGTTCTTGCACGGGCATAGCCGCTCCTCGACCGTGTCGACTGCCAGCGCGGAGCATGGTGCTTCCACTGGTATGTGGGAGGGGGCTCCCTCTGAGGAGAGCCCCTGGGGCATGTACATCCCCGCCCTAACACGTGGCTTGCACGGCAGGGCTAGAGGAGGTGTGTCTGGGCACCCGTGAGCCAGCGCAGGACTCACGGGGCCCTACCTCAAGGCGGGTTGCGCCTGGTCTTGATTGAGAGCACTTGTAATGATCCAGCGAGATGGTTAGGCAACCTGCGCCGAGTGAATCTCTTGAGGTTACCACATGAGAAGGCCAAGCACCAACGGCCCCAGGAGGTGACGTGAACGGGGCTGGCCCGCCAGAAAGAGCTCAGCCGTTGGGTTTATCGACGCTGCAGGGACGGACCCGAGCACAGACGCCGTGCCCAGTCTTCTCATGCAGATGTCCTGAAGAAAGACAGTCGGCGCGCGACTCCCGTGGTGATGAGGCACCGCGTCGCGCGCCCTCACTCATCCGCCCACGATTAGCTCATGCGAGGACAAGGCACCAAGGACCATGGGAGGTGACGTACACGGGAGCTGGCCCGTGAGCCAGAGCTCAGTCTCTTGGGTTTAGCGACGCTGCAGGGACGGACCCGAGCACAGACATCGTGCCAGCCCTTAATCATGAGGCGGTCGTGGGTGGGCTTGCAAGGGCGTACGACGTTCATGGCAACGAAGTACCGGATAGGCAGATGATAATCATAAAGTGATCGATGGCAAGAATAAGGCTAGTTCTGATAGATGCAAAGTGATACATGCCACAGGGACGGACCCACGTGGCTTGGGGATGATGCAGCCCGAGGGGCGCCCCCAACGGAGTGAATCAAGATGCAAAAGGATACATGTCGCAGGGACGGGCCCACGTGATCTGGGGATAATGCTGCCCGAGGGGCGCCCCCAACTGAATAAACTGGAAAATGTCACCTGGTACCGTTGCTGAAGAGATGTTGGAGTAGCTGAAGATGTGTGCTGAAGAAGTCGCTCCTCACGAGTCGCCTGGGTCCTGAACCTCGGGAGGCTCGCGGAGAACCGTCGCCATCTCCACCAGGACCACCGGGTGCCTGGTCTCCTGATCCGCCAGGATGCACCGCAGGTGGCACTGGAAGGTGACAGCCGCGTTCGGCAGGCCGTATGGCATGCGAACGTAGCTGTGAGGGGGGCCCTCGCACTGACCAACACGCGATGGCCAGAAGCGCTCCTGAGACGCAGCCCTGTTGAGCCCGAGGTAGTCGATGCAGACGCGCAGCTCACTGTCCTCGCCAGGACAAGGAGCCGAGCCAGGTGGCGGGCGGCGGTCGCCGCGCATGGCTCTTGCCTCTTGAAGCTCCTCGGTTGCCTTGATGACGAACTCCTGAGCACCAGGCACCTCGTGCCTTGTGCCCTCTTGGCAGAAGCGCGCGCTGAAGCATGCCTCCACGTGGTGCCCGAGCACCTCCCTCATGACATTGGCTAGTTCAGAGGCCCTCCAGAGGAGAGCCCCCGAGCCCAGCCTGAGAGGGGCGCCGGGTGCGCCTTCCTATGCGAGAGAGGGGGCGCCCCATCCGAGGGCGCTGGTCCTGAGGTGGTGCCGGTGGAGACACCGTTTTCCTGAGGCTCTTGGCGGAGCAGTTGTTTCTTCTTCTTGGGGATAGCCTCAGGAGGGTAGATGGTGCCTTCGTTGTCTGGGTCCTCAACCGCCGCGGCCTGGTAGGTGCGCTCGAGAGAGCACACCGCGTCCTTTTCCTCGCAGGCGATCATGATGATGTCGCGGTTCCCTGGCATCTTGAGGACATTGTAGCCATGATGAGTCACCGCCATGAACTTGGCCAGGGCTGGGTACCCAAGGATGGCATTGTACGGAAGGTGGATGTGGGCGATGTCGAAGTCGATGAGCTCGGTGCGGTAGTTGTCGCGTTGGCCGAAGGTGACAGGGAGGCGGATCTGCCCTATCGGGGTGGTGGAGCCATCGGTCACTCCTGAGAAGGTCTTGGTGGGCTGCAGCTGATCATAGGGCACTTGGAGGCTATCAAACATTTTGATGGAAAGGACATTGAGCCCCGCACCGCCATCAATGAGGGTCTTGGTGACGAGGACGTTGCTGATGATGGGAGAGCAGAGCATCGGGAGGGCGCCGGTGGTTGCCATGCACTTGAGCTGGTCTGACGAGCTGAAGGTGATGATGCACTTGGACCACCTAAGCGGGCGTGTGGCCTCGAGCCTGGGGAGAGCCGCGTTCACCTCACGGGCGAACTGCTTGAAGATGCACTGGGAGGCTAGGGCCTGAGCACCGCCCAGGATGCAAGCGACGGCGCGAGGCTCCTGGAAGCCCCCAGCCCCCTCATCCTGGTGGTGGTCGTCGTTCCTTCTTGGTGGCGGTGGCAGCGGAGGGAGGCCGGCGTTGCCCTGAGGATGGTCCTCACGAGGCTGATCTCTCCAGGCGCCCTCGCGAGGCTGGCCCTGCCAGCGGTCCTCACGAGGCTGGTCACGCCACTCCTGGCGAGGCCCACGGTCGTCCTAGCGTCCTCCGCCTCAGCCTCCTCCGCGGCCGTAGCCTCGATCGTTGCACTCGGGGCATCGACCAAGGCGCCCGTCACGGATGGCCCTGAGCTCATGGCAGTCATTGCTGTTGTGGCTGTGTACGTTGTGGAAGACGCAGAACGGACGGCTGCCCTTGGATGACTCTGGGTGGTCGCAGTCGCGCTTCATCTCTGGTTCAGCCGCAAGCACGGCCGCCCCCTTGCGTTTCACGTCCTTGGCCTTGGCCTTCTTGTCTTCTAAGTCGGCCGCTGGGAGCTCGAGGAGGGAGAGGCGTCCCTCCTCAGCTCTCGCGCACTTGGTCGCCATGTTGAACATCTCCAGAGCCATGCACAGGTCTTCGTGTATGGCGAGCTCCTCCTTCATCTTGACATCGCGGACGCCATCAGAGAATGCTGAGATGATGGCCTCGTCCGACACCTTGGGGATCTTGAGATAGACACTGTTGAAGCGCTGGATGTACTTCTGTAGGGTTTCCCCTGGCTGCTGCTTGATGCGTCGCTGGTCGCCCACGGCAGGCGGGCGGTCACGGGTGCCCTGGAAGTTGGCGACGAAATGCTCGCGCATCCCGCCCCAGGAGGAGATCGATCCTGTGGGCAGGTTCAAGAGCCATGAGCGCGCGCCATCCTTGAGAGCCATGGGGAACCAGTTCGCCATGACCTTCTCATCGCCGTTGGCCACCTCGATGCTCAGCTCATAGAGTTGCAGGAACTCAGCAGGGTCGGGGGTGCCGTCGTAGCGTGGAGGCAAGTCGGGCTTGAACTTCCCCGGCCAGACGACGCTGCGTAGCTCGGGAGTGAAGGCTCGGCAGCCCGCGGTGGTTACGGGAGCCCGACGTGGAAGTGGAGCTTGATCTTGATGCTCACGCACCACCACCACAGTTGGCGTGCGGTCTTGGCGTGGGGGTGCTGGGAGTGCAGGAGCATCTTCTTGCGGCCGCTGGACCTCCTGGCAGCTTGCTTCTTCGCGCGCGGGCGCCCTGCGCGGCGGGTCACGCTGTGGGGCCGCGCGCCTTGGTGCGAGGGCGACGTCTTGACGGGGAGGTGGTGGAGGCGCTCCGTGGGGTACGTTGCCTGCGGCAGGTGGCGGGCGAGGCAGCGAGAGAGACTTTCATGGACATCATCATATGTGTATTTCACTCTATGTGTATGGATATCCTTGTATGTTCCTTGTGTGACTAACCCATGTAAGTATTGAAAGTGCAACATTCCAATGGATTGCTCCAAAAGATCTACATCAACATTGAGCATCCACATCTTCAACATCTACATGAAGTCATCATCGACAAAACCCAAGGTTAGTTCATACCTCTTAGGGGGAATATCGCATCTAGGGGGAGCTTTGCTCTAAAAATTGAGCTAAAGCAACTCTAATTATGTGAACACAACAATGCTTTATGTAAAAGTGGTAACCCCACTTGTGCTTAAACGATGAGTATGACCTATGATCAAATGTTCTCATTTGACTCCTAAGTCAATATACTCATATATAGATGACCTAGTCATCGCCAATTGCTTGATAGATGCTAGGGTGTATGTGCATGCTTTGCCACATATTTTATTTGCTATCTTATTGTGTGAGCATGTTGGTTGCATAATTTTCTCCATTCGAGGACATCCATTTGTTGTTTTGATTGTTTGGTTTTTCTTTTGCCAAATGGATGGACAAGAATGCCTAAGTACTCCATCTAGCTATCTATGCTTTTTCTCATCTCAAACTCTATTCATGCTACATCACAAAGTTTGAACAAGTCACTTTCGGACCCTCCGGGTGAGGAGCACTCGGAGCCACCGATCCATCAAGGGCTTAACTTCCAAAACCTCTAAATGATTTTCGGTCAGACCAACTTATCCAACCCCGTCTCACCGAAATCAGTAAGTTCATCTAGGTTTTCATCTCGGTGCCACCGATTAGAACGATTCAGTCTCACCGAGTTGCAGCAATTGCTAGTAGTTTTGCATCTCGGTGCCACTGAGACGTTCCACTCGGCGCCACCGACAGCGCGTGGGTATATATATCTCGCATACCCGTACGATTGAAAATTACTTCAAACTGCACTAGCTCACGCCCCAGCACTGTCGCCCCCTTGGTCTTCGGATCATCGCCGTCTTCGCCAGTGACCATCCGCCGCTGGTCTCCGCCACTGTCAATGGGTTTCTTCACTGCCGTTGCCGCCGTAGCAATCCGTCACCAAGTTAGGGTACGGATTCGACCCTTTGTGCTATCCATTACTCCGATTCTTGCACAAAGTATAATGCCTTTGTTCTTCCCACATATGAGATCAATCTATCCAGCAAATAAATTCCTTAGAATAGATTTGATGTAAAAACTTAGGGTTAGGTTTCCGCCGAACCCATCTCGGACCGACCGATCTGACGATTGGCTCCTGGCCATTGCACAAGTACAACTCGGTCTGACCAAAGTGTATTGATCGGTGAGACCGAAATCACTTTCTCTGTGAAACCCTAGCATCTCGGAGTCACCGAACTGCATCTTGGTCTGACCGAAACTGCATGTTTAGATTCTGTTAGTGCTTCGGTGTCACCAAGTTTGTCAAATCAGTAGCTCCGAAATGCTTTCTGCAGAAAACTAAAGTTAAGTTTTTGTCTCAATTTTTGCAAAAACAAAATGTACTTTGTGATGCTCATCTACTCTATCCACACCCAACTATTCACAGGATCAGTTGCAGCTATGTCAGAAGCCAGTGACAGTCAGAACAAGTCTGAAGAGCAGCTCAATCTCAGTGAGGGCACTAGTCCCAATAGTAGCTATGATGAGGGGAGCAGAAGCACTCCCAGCAACTTGCCTAAGGAAGCTACTAGGCAAAGGAGGAAAAGAACTTCTGAAAGTGAAGATGAAGATTTTGTGATTGAGGAGGAAGTGACCTCCAAGAAGAAGGTGCTCAAGAAAGAGTATGATGCTGCTGCTTCCACAAAGCCAGGCCTTTCCAAGAAGGCTCCTTCTAAGAGGAATCCTATGTCTAAAGCTAGGCAATCCACTGTAGCTCAAAAGTAAGCACAGCCAGCAAGTGGTGTTGGAAAGGAGAAGGAAGAACAGGAGGAGGAAGAGCCTGCTGCACCTCCTGCCAAGACACAGGAGCTGATGGGGGATGCCATCAGGACTGGGGCTGCTCCTTCTAAGCCCAAGTCTACCCCCAAGCCCTCAGCTCCAGCTCAAGCCCCCAAGACAACAGCTCCCAAGAGATCAACAAGGCATATATCAGCTGCTAAAAAGAACAAGGCCCCAGTGCCTGAAGTTCAGGAAGATGATGAGCCACTAGTGCTCAGGAAACTCAAGCCCAAGATCCCAGATCATAATGATGATCATCCTGTGGCAGAGAACATGAAACTGAGAAAGGATCATGGTCTGAGACTGTGGAGGCAAAATGATCCTTATGCCACTAGGAGAAGGACTGTTGTGGACTATCGCTTTCATACCAGAGAGCAGCATGACTTCTATGAGACTGTCCTATTGGACAAGAAACCCATTGTTTGTGACATGAAATGGGTGGACTGGGAATACATTGATGAGAATGAAGATTACTTTCCTCATGTGCATGAGAGTTTCAGAATGAATGGTGTTGACAAGTTTGTTGGACAAGAACTGACAAAGTGGAACGATGAGATGATTATGCAGTTCTACTCCACTGCCCACTTCTACCCTGATGGTAAGATAGTGTGGATGATAGAAGGCACCAAATATCAGTCAACAATCTCAGAATGGGCCAAGTTGATCAATGCTCCTGATGAAGCTGAAGATGATATTGATGTGTATGGTAAGCCTAGGAAGGATCATAACTCCATGGCTAACATGTACAAGCCAATACCTGACAAAGCTTTGGAGACTCATAAGCTTGGCTCCATATACTATCTGCTTGCTGGTCTGACCACCATGAACACTATCTTGAGGCACACCCTATTGCCCAAGTTAGGAGATCACAAGATGATACGTGGTCATTCCATCAATTTGCTCTATTTGTTTGATGTCCCTCAAAAATTCAAAGTCATGAGCTTGATTGTAGAGACAGTAAAGAGGACAGCAGCAGACCATAAGAGGTCTTGTGGATATGCCCCACACATTCAGACTTTGATCAACTCCAAGATGGGAACTAGGACATATCTACTAGACAGAGAGCATCTTCCCCTGTGGCCAGACTTTGAAGACAACAAGGTTTTCATGGATGCTTCACATCCTACTTGTGCTGAAGCCCAGGAGAAGATAGAGAAGGCAAAGGCTGCAAAAGCAGCAAAGGCAGCAAGTGCCCCAGATGCTTCAGTTGCGAATCTCAAGACCAAGCAAGATCAACTCAGTTATTTGCTCGAGGCTACCGTGAGAATTGAGAAGAGCTTGGCCACCTTGTCTCAAAATCAGGAAAGTCTTGAGAGGATTATTGAGACAAAGTTCCATGACCTAGATGTGAAGGTCACTGAGATTCAGACCATTGTGGAGAAGCTTCAAGAGGATGCTGAGGACAGGGATGATAGACCCACAACAGACACATTCCAAAGAGTGCCAAGGGCACAAAGATCATCAGCTGTGCCAGTTGCCAGAGACTCCAAGGCTACCATTTCAGCACCTCCAGCCACTGCCATAGTTGCCCCTCTAGTGTCAACTCCTCCAGCTCCACAGACTTCTGCCGAGGCATTTGCAGATGACCTCCTCTCCACGCCATCTACGCACACCGGAGCAACAAGCCAGAAGACCACTTCAGAAGCTCTAGGAGATTGTGCTTAGAGTGCCACATAGCACTATAAATTTTTGAACTTTTTGGTAACTTGTTGCCAAAGGGAGAGAAAGTGTATAGATCATAGGCTTCGAGAGAGAGAGAGAGAGTGCCTCTTGCTTTTTGTTGGTCTTATTTGCCTTGCCACTCTTGCTACTTTGGTTATTTTGGTTGTTTTCCTCTTGCTACAATTTGTGTTATGCTCGTGAGATACTTATGTGATCATGTGTTTTATCATATTATGCTTAATGTGTGCTTGCATGATTATATACATGAATGTTTGTGTATGATCAGTCACTTGTATCCTTGGTGATGAGTGCATGTTATTCAAGTCTTATCATTTTGAGCGCTCCACCAAGATGTATGTGACATGAAAGAGTGACCCATGATCCTAATCGATTGTGCATTTGCATCCAAAAGAAAATTTTAAATAATGCACAAATTTAGGGGGAGCTCTTGCTTATCACATACTTCTCAAAGCGACGATGTATTTCATTCATATTATCATTTATTGAAGCTTTGATCTATATGTTGTCATCAATTACCAAATAGAGGGAGATTGAAAGTGCAACTAATCCCCGGGTGGTTTTGGTAATTCATAACAACATATAGCTCATTGAACTAATATCCATTCAAGTTTAATATTTTAGAAAGTTCAATGAATGGCATGGCATGGACTAGAGATGTGGACCCCTCAAAATGCTAAGGACACATATTGGCAAAAGCTCAAGACTCTTCATTTATATTTTAGTGATCCATGATCACATTGAGTCCATAGGAAAGCCAATACTATTAAAAGGGGATGAGGTGTTGCTTAATGGTCTACTTGCTCAAAATGCTTAGTGATATTGCTCCAAAGCCCTCAACCACTTTCTCATTTCCAAATATGTCCAAAACCCAAAGTCAAACTCGGCCCCACCGAAATCTTCTATCCGGTGCCCCCGAGTTCATTTGACATAGCCACTGCCAGAAACCCTAACACCTCAATCACACCGATACGGATCTTGGTCTCACCGATATGGCCCTGCAAACTCTCTGTTTCCCTTTGTAACATTTTGGTTTCACCGAAATGAGCGATCGGTCACACCGAGTTTGCTTGACCAACTCTCTGCTTGCTCTTTGCTGAAATCGGTCTCACCGAGTTCATGCATCACCGAGACAAGGTTTTGCCCTAGCCCTAGCACATCGGTCCCACCGAGTTGTTCCAGTCGGTCCCACCGAGATTCCTAACGTTCACATTTTGAACTGAATCGGTCTCACCGAGTTCTTCTATTTCGTCTGACCGAGTTGGGTCAAATGTGTGTAATGGTTGGATTTTGTGTGGAGGCTATATATACCCCTCCACCCCCTTCGCCATACATGAGAGAGCCATCAAAACGTGCCTACACTTCCAGCCTACATTTTCTGAGAGAGAACCACCTACTCATGTGTTGAGATCAAGCTATTCCAATCCAACCACAAGAATCTTGATTTCTAGCCTTCCCCAAGTTGCTTTCCACTCAAATCATCTTTCCACCATATCCAAATCTGTGAGAGAGAGTTGAGTGTTGGGGAGACTATCATTTGAAGCACAAGAGCAAGGAGTTCATCATCAACACAACATCTGTTACCTTTTGGAGAGTGGTGTATCCTAGATTGGTTAGGTGTCACTTGGGAGCCTCCGACAAGATTGTGGAGTTGAACCAAGAAGTTTGTCAGGGCAAGGAGATCGCCTACTTTGTGAAGATCTACCTGAGTGAGGCAACTCCTTCGTGGGCGATGGCCATGGTGGGATAGACAAGGTTGCTTCTCATGGACCCTTCGTGGGTGGATCCCTCCGTGGACTCGTGCAACCATTGCCCTTCGTGGGTTGAAGTCTCCATCAACGTGGATGTATGATAGCACCACCTATCGGAACCACGCCAAAAATCTCTGTGTCATCATTGCGTTTGCATTCTCCAAACCCATCCCTTTACCTTCATATGCAATGTTTTACTTTCCGCTGCTACACTCTTAGAATTGCATGTTTAGGTTGATTGCTTGACTTGTGCTAAGTTGCTAAAATCTGCCCACAACTAAAATTGGGAAAATGTTAGATTTTTATTTGGTCAAGTAGTCTAATCACCCCCCCCCTATAGACCTACTTTCGATCCTACAAGAGTGCTCAGGCGACTTACCAGCGTTGTGTTCAGAATTGCTTTCACGGACAGATTGGATGCAATGTTCATGCCTATGTGGATAATATTGTGGTTAAATCAAGAAAGAAGGAAACTTTGCTTGATGATTTGAAGGAAACCTTTGACAACCTCCGGGTGTACAAGATGATGCTTAACCCGGCCAAGTGCGTCTTTGGCGTACCAGCAGGAAAGTTGCTTGATTTTTTGGTCTCGGAAAGGGGCATCGAAGCTAACCCGGAGAAGATCGAGGCTATCACCTCTCTTCCTAAGACGGCCTATATTAATGATGTTCAACGCCTAGCGGGTCGCATTGCAGCCCTGAGCCGGTTTATAAGCCGCTTGGGCGAGAAGGCAATTCCCCTGTACCAGATGAAGAAAAAGACTGACCACTTCGTCTGGAGCGATGTGGCTAATACGGTGTTTGAGGCACTTAAGAAGCAGTTGGCTGAGCCGCCCATCTTGGCTGCTCCAATTGACAAAGAGCCTTTGCTCCTGTACATGGCGGCTAAGAACAAAGCCGTAAGCGTAGCAGTGGTCGTGGAAAGCAAGGAAGCCGGACAATACATACTGGACGATACACTTTGATGGGTCCAGGCAATTGGAAGGCTTGGGGGCTGGAGTTATTCTAGAATCACCACGAGGTGACAAGTTTTGTTACGTTTTAAGGCTCATGTTTCCCTGTACTAACAATGCAGCTGAGTATGAAGCTTTACTCCATGGGCTTCGAATGGCTAAGGAGATGAACTTGAGCCGGGTTAGATGTCTAGGCGACTCAGACCTGGTGGCACAACAAGTTTCAGGAAAGTGGGACTCTAAAGACCCGCTCATGGCGGCTTATCATCAAACTGTGACTAACATTGCTGGTCATTTCAAAGGTTATCAAGTGGATCACATTGATCGGCGGCTTAATGAGGCAGATGATGCTTTGTCTCGGCTGGGTTCTCAGCGTAAGCTGGTCCCCCCTAATGTGTTTCTTGATGTCTTGCATAACCCTTCTGTCAAGTTACCATCAGAGGAAGACCTGGCTATCCCTGACCCAGAGGGGCATGATACGTCCATTTTGCATCATGTTTTGCTACTGTTATTTCTAATGTTTCTATGCATAATAATGCTTTTGGGAGTAATTCTAATGCCTTTTCTCTCATAATTTGCAAGGTCCACACAAAAAGGGAGAATACCGGTAGCTGGAATTCTGGACCTGAAAAATCACGTCAGAGGTACCTATTTTGCACAACTCCAAATAAGCTGAAACTTCACGAAGATTTTTTATGGATTATGCAAGAATTATTGGAGCAAATAACTACCAGAGGGGGCCCACCAGGTGGGCACAACCCACCTAGGCGCGCCAGGGAGCCCAGACATGCCCTGGTGGGTTGTGCCCTTCTCGGCCCACCTCTGGTGCCCCTCTTCTGGTATATAAGTCATTTTGACCTAGAAAAAATAAGGAGAGGACTTTCGGGACGAAGCGCCGCCGTCTCGAGGCAGAACTTGGGCAGGAGCACTTTTGCCCTCCGGCGGAGCGATTCCGCCGGGGGAACTTCCCTCCCGGAGGGGGAAATCATCGTCATCGTCATCACCAACAACTCTCCCATCTTTGGGAGGGCAATCTCCATCAACATATTCAACAACACCATCTCCTCTCAAACCCTAGTTCATCTCTTGTGTTCAATCTTTGTACTGGAACCTTAGATTGGTGCTTGTGGGTGACTAGTAGTGTTGATTACATCTTGTAGTTGATTACTATATGGTTTATTGGTGGAAGATTATATCTTCAAATCCATTATGCTATTTAATACCCCTCTAATCTTGAGCATGATTATCATTTGTGAGTAGTTACTTTTGTTCTTGAGATCACGGGAGAAATCTTGTTGCCAGTAATCATGTGAACTTGATATGTGTTCGATATTTTGATGATATGTATGTTGTGATTCCCTTAGTGGTGTCATGTGAACATCGACTGCATGGCACTTCACCTTATTAGGGCCTAAGGGAATGCATTGTGGAGTAGTTATTAGATGATGGGTTGCGAGAGTGACAGAAGATTAAACCCTAGTTTATGCGCTACTTCGTAAGGGGCTGATTTGGATCCAAAAGTTTAATGCTATGGTTAGATTTTATCTTAATATTTTACTCGTAGTTGCGGATGCTTGCGAGGGGGTTAATCGTAAGTAGGAGGTTTGTTCAAGTAAGAACAGCACCTAAGCACCGGTCCACCCACATATCAAATTATCAAAGTAGTGAACACGAATCAAATCAACATGATGAAAGTGACATGATGAAATTCCCGTGCACCCTCAAGAACACTTTGCTTATCGTAAGAGACCGTTTTGGCATGTCCTTTGCCACAAAAGGATTGGGCTACCTTGCTGCATACTATTTACCATTACCGTTGCTTGCTCGTTACAAATTATCTTGCTATCAAACTACTCGTTACTTATAATTGCAGTGCTTGAAGAGAATACCTTGCTGAAAACCACTTGTCATTTCCTTCTGCTCCTCGTTGGGTTTGACACTCTTACTTATCGAAAGGACTACGATTGATCCCCTATACTTGTGGGTCATCAAGGATCTTTTCTGGCGCCATTGCCGGGGAGTGAAGCGCTCTTGGTAAGTGGAAATTGGTAAGAAAAAATTATTACTACGTGCTGAAATTTATTGTCACTTGTTACTATGGAGAATCATCCTTTGAGGGGTTTGTTTGGGGTATCTTCACCTCGACCGGAACCACAATTAGTTACTCCTCAACCTACTGCACCTACTAAAAATATTTGTTATGAAATTCCTTCGGGTATGATAGAACAACTGCTAGCTAATCCTTATGCTGGAGATGGAACTGAACATCCTGATATGCACTTGATATATGTGGATGAAATTTGTGGATTATTTAAGCTTGCAGGTTTACCCGGAGATGAAGCTAAGAAGAAGGTTTTCCCTTTATCTTTGAAGGGAAAAGCATTGGCATGGTATAGGCTATGCGATGATATTGGATCTTGGAACTGGAATCGATTGAAATTGGAATTTCACCAAAAAAATTATCCTATGCATCTAGTTCATCGTGATCGGAATTACATATATAATTTTTTGCCTCGTGAAGGAGAAAGTATCTCTCTAGCTTGGGGAGGCTTAAGTCAATGTTATATTCATGCCCCAATCATGAGCTCTCAAGAGAAATTATTATTCAGAATTTTTATGCTTGGCTTTCTCATAATGATCAATCCATGCTCGATACTTCTTGTATTGGTTCTTTTATGAAGAAGACTATTGAATTCAGGTGGGATCTTTTGGAAATAATTAAACACAACTCTGAAGATTAGGAACTCGACGAAGGTAAAGAGTCAGGTATTAAGCTTGAGTTTGATTGTGTTAAATCTTTTATGAATACCGATGCTTTTCAAAAGTTTAGCACTAAATATGGACTTGACTCTGAGATAGTAGCCTCTTTCTGTGAATCATTTGCTACTCATGTTGATCTCCCTAAGGAGAAGTGGTTTAAATAGCATCCACCTATTAAATAAGAAATTAAAGAACCAGTTGTGGTTAAAGATGAAACTATTATTTATAATGTTGATCCAGTTGTGCCTAGTGCTTACATTGAAAAACCACCTTTCCCTGTTAGGATAAAGGAACATGCTAAGGTCTCAACCGTGGTCAATAAAAGCTATATTAGAGCACCTAACCTGCTGAACAAATCAAGGTCGAACCTAGTGTTGCTATGGTTAAAGATCTCTTGGTAGAAAATATAGATGGGCATGTTATTTACTTCTGTGATGAAGCTGCTAGAATTGCCAAACCAGATGAAAATGATAAACATAGACCAGTAGTTGGCATGCCTGTTGTCTCAGTTAAAATAGGAGATCATTGTTATCATGGTTTATGTGACTTAGGTGCTAGCGTGAGTGCTATTCCCTTTACCTTATATCAAGAAATTATGAATGACATAGCACCCGCTGAAATAGAAGACATGGATGTTACTATTAAGCTTGCTAATAGAGACACCATCACACCACTTGGGATTGTTAGAGATGTTGAAGTCTTGTGTGGGAAAATAAAATACCCTACTGATTTTCTAGTTCTTGGTTCCCCACAAGATGACTTTTGTCCCATTATCTTTGGTAGACCTTTCTTGAACACCGTTAATGATAAAATAGATTGCGAGAAACAAATCGTTGGTGTTAGTTTTGGTGATGAATCTCATGAGTTTAAATTTTCTAAGTTTAGTAGAAAACATCATAAGAAAGAATTGCCTAGTAAGGATGAAATAATTGGTCTTGCTTCTATTGCCGTGCCTCCTACTGATCCACTAGAACAATATTTGCTAGACCATGAAAATGATATGCATATGCATGAAAGAAATGAAATAGATAAAAATTTCTTTGAACAATGACCTCTGCTTAAACACAATTTGCCTATTGAAACTCTAGGAGGTCCTCCTCCACCTAAAGGTGATCCTGTGTTTGAATTAAAACAATTGCCAGACACTATGAAATATGCTTATCTTGATGAGAAAAAGATATATCCTGTTATTATAGTGCTAACCTTTCATAACATGAAGAAGAAAGATTATTGAAAGTTCTGAAGAAGCACCGAGCTACTATTGGATATACTCTTGATGGTCTTAAGGGCATTAGTCCCACTCTCTATCAGCACAAAATTAATATGGAGCCTGATGCTAAACCCGTTATTGATCATCAACGGCGGTTGAATCCCAAAATGAAAGAAGTGGTAAGAACTGAAATACTAAAGCTTCTGGAAGCAAGTATAATCTATCCCATAGCTGATAGTAGATGGGTAAGTCCCGTTCATTGTGTCCCTAAGAAAGGAGGTATTACCGTTGTTCCTAATGATAAAAATGAACTTATTCCACAAAGGATTGTTACTGGCTATAGGATGGTAATTGATTTTAGAAAATTAAATAAAGCAACTAGAAAGGATCATTACCCCTTGCCTTTTATTGATCAAATGCTAGAAAGACTATCAAAGCACACACACTTTTGCTTCCTTGATGGATATTCTGGTTTTTCTCAAATACCTGTTTCACAACCTGATCAAGAGAAACCCACCTTTACTTGCCTTTTTGGAACTTATGATTATAGACGTATGCCTTTTGGTTTATGCAATGCACCTGCTACTTTCCAAAGATGTATGACTACTATATTCTCTGATTTTTGTGAAAAGATTGTTGAGGTTTTCATGGATGATTTTTCCGTTTACGGAACTTCTTTTGATGATTGCTTAAGCAACCTTGATCGAGTTTTGCAGAGATGTGAGCAAACTAATCTTGGCTTGAATTGGGAGAAGTGCCACTTTATGGTTAATGAAGGTATTGTCTTGGGGCATAAAATTTCTGAACGAGGTATTGAAGTGGATAAAGCTAAAGTTGATGCAATTGAGAAAATGCCATGTCCTGGAGATATCAAAGGTATTCATAGTTTCCTTGGTCATGCTGGTTTCTATAGGAGATTTATTAAAGACTTCTCTAAAATTTCTAGGCCTCTTACAAATCTTTTACAAAAGGATGTTCCATTTTTTTATGATGATTGTGTAGAAGCCTTTGAAACACTTAAGAAAGCCTTAATTTCTGCACCTATTGTTCAACCACCTGATTGGAACTTGCCTTTTGAAATTATGTGTGATGCAAGTGATTATGCTACTGGTGCTGTTCTAGGACAAAGAGTTGATAAGAAACTAAATGTTATTCATTATGCTAGCAAAACTCTAGACAGTGCCCAACGAAATTATGCTACTACTGAAAAAGAATTTTTAGCAGTTGTGTTTGCTTGTGATAAATTCAGATATTGCATTGTTGATTCTAAAGTTACTGTTCACACCGATCATGCTGCTATTAAATATCTTATGGAAAAGAAAGATGCTAAGCCTAGACTCATTAGATGGATTCTCTTGCTACAAGAATTTGATTTACATATCACTGATAGAAAAGGAGTTGAGAACCCTGTAGCTGATAATTTCTCTAGGTTAGAGAATATTCTTGATGACCCACAACCTATTAATGATAGCTTTCCTGATGAACAACTAGCTGCAATAAATGTTTCCCATAGCACTCCTTGGTATGCTGACTATGCTAATTACATTGTTGCTAAATATTTACCACCTAGCTTTACATATCAACAAAACAAAAAATTCTTCTATGATTTAAGACAGTACTTTTGGGATGACCCACATCTTTATAAAGAAGGAGTAGATGGTATTATTAGACGTTGTGTACCTGAGCATGAACAGGGACAAATCCTATGGAAATGTCACTCCGAAGCTTATGGAGGGCATCATGCGGGAGATAGAACTGCTCATAAGGTATTGCAATCTGCTTTCTATTGGCCTACTCTCTTCAAGGATGCCCGTAAGTTTGTTTTTATCTTGTGATGAATGTCAACGAATTGGTAATATTGGTAAGTGACAAGAAACGCCTATGAATTATTCACTTTCTGTTGAACCATTTGATGTTTGGGGTTTTGATTATATGGGACCTTTTCCTTCCTCTAATGGGTACACACATATTTTGGTTGTTATTGATTATGTCACTAAGTGGGTAGAAGCTATTCCAACTAGTAGTGCTGATCACAACACCTCCATTAAAATGCTTAAAGAAGTTATATTCCCGAGGTTTGGCGTCCCTAGATATTTAATGACTGATGGTGGTTCACACTTTATTCATGGTGCTTTCCAAAAAATGCTTGCTAAATATGATGTTAACCATAGAATTGCATCACCCTATCACCCTTAATCTAGTGGTCAAGTTGAACTTAGCAATAGAGAAATAAAATTAATATTACAGAAAATTGTTAATAGGTCTGAAAGAATTGGTCTAAGAAATTGGATGATGCACTTTGGGCCTACAGAACAGCTTATAAAAATTCTATGGGTATGTATCACTATAAAATGGTTTATGGAAAAGCTTGTCATTTCCCTCTTGAGTTAGAACATAAAGCATATTGGGCAATAAAGGAATTCAACTATGATTTCAAACTTGCCGGTGAAAAGAGGTTATTTGATATTAGCTCACTAGATGAATGGAGAACCCAAGCATATGAAAATGGCAAGTTATTTACAGAAAAGGTTAAAAGATGGCATGATAAAAGAATCCAAAAGCGGGAATTCAAAGTTGGGGAATATGTTCTTCTATACAACTCTTGTTTCAGATTCTTTGCAGGAAAACTTCTCTCCAAATGGGAAGGACCGTATGTTATTGAAGAGGTCTATCGCTCTGGAGCTATTAAAATAAATAATGCCGAAGGTACCAATCCGAAGGTGGTCAACGGGCAAAGAATTAAACACTATATCTCAGGTATGCCTATTAACGTTGCAAGCAATATTATCCAAACCATGACACATGAGGAACATATAAAGGAAACCTTCCGGAACACTCCAGAATAATTAAAAATGAGGAGGTACGTGATACGGTAAGTAAACGGACTCCGAAAAATCCGCAAAAATATTTTTTGTCAGTTTTGGAATATAACAAAAATTAGGAAAATAAGAAATAACCGGGAAGACAACCCTGGTGGGCACAAGACACCAGGGCATGCCAGGGCCCCCTGGCGCGCCCAGGTGGGTTGTGCCCACCTCGGTTACCTTCTGTACTCTGTTTTTCTTCCGTTTTCTTGATTCCCAAGATAAAAAAAATCTTTATATACCTCCCAAACGTACCAACCTCCGTATCGCGGAGAAATCTTGTGTTCTTCTTTCTTGCTATTTTCTGATAGATCTAGATCACCATGGCCGCCTTGAGCTCCTCCAAGGACAAGTTCTTTGAGAACGTCATCAACCCGTACTTGCGGGAGGTGATGCAGCACCCTCAAGCCATCGAGATGCATGAAGGGGTGCTCCACATCCGTGACGTCCAGGGCCCCAAAGGGACGGGAACCGTGGATGCCAGGCTCGAAGCTATGTAGCAGGAGGTCTTCAGGTGCAAGGGGATGGTGGAACGTGGACTCAATGCCAATCACCTCATGATCGCGGACTACACCCGTGATCTCAAGGTGGATGGCAAGTCCATGAAGGACATCGTCTTCACCTTCAACGAGCAAATCAACTTTCTCCAAAGCCAGATCTACGATCTCCAAAACCAAGTCTTTGAATATGAGGCAAGGTTTAAAGGTATGAGTTTGGCTGCCAGTTGCAGGACCCGTGAGACTCACTCATCCTCTTATGATGGTGAGCCCTTGCCATGGAAACCTGAAGATAAGCCCGCTGCATCATCACCACCACCTTCTTCATCACCAAAGGAGACTTGAGTTCATGGTATGGGCACTCCCCTTGGCTTGTGCCAAGCTTGGGGGAGGTGTCCTGGTATCGTATCACCACCACTATCTTTGCTTTATCTATTTTAGTTCGATCTTTAGTTTTCCTATGATTTAGTTGAATAAAAGTTTAGTTCGATCCTTTCTTTTTTAGTGTTTGCTTAGTGATCTATCTATGTGATCGTGTTCGAGATATAATAAAGATTAGTTTGAGTTTTGCTTTCTTTACTTTAAGCCTCAATAAAAAGAAAGAAAAATAAATAAATGAAAAGATCATATGCTAATCTTATGGTAAGTAATGACATCACATAAGGAAAAGTATAAGTGGTAAAAATTTGTTGGAGATTGACAAACATAGCATTGGTCAATGATGCAACTCATGAAAGAATTAATAAGGGAAGAGAAGATTCACATGCAAATACACTATCTTGGACATCTTTTATGATTGTGAGCCCCCATTAAATATTTTGTGTCAAAATAGTTGACGGGACAAGGAAGACAACATAATGATTTATGTTTGTTCATATTCACATAGAAGTTATATTGTCATAGATCCTTTAGCATGTGGTGCTTGCCCAATATCTTTTCTAGCCAAAAATTCCGCACTAAGTAGAGATACTACTTGTGCATCCAAAAACCCTTAACCCAAATATTATTTCGAGAGTCCACCATACCTACCTATGGATTGAGTGAGATCCTTCAAGTAAGTTGTCATCGGTGCAATAAGGCAATAAAAATTGCTTCTAAATGTGTTGGATCATTTAGTGTAAGAGAAAATTGAGCGTTGTACGAACTTGTGATGGCAAAGAATAAAAGCGACAGACTGCATAATAAAGGTTGCTATCATAAGGGGCAATACAACATGACATTCTTTTGCATTAAGGGATTTGGCATACAAACAAATAAGCGCATGGCAACCTCTGCTTCCCTCTGCGAAGGGCCTATCTTTTACTTTTATGCAGAGTCAAAGTTTTCTTCCCTATTCTTTTTTATTTTTCTCCTTTGGCAAGCATCATGTGGTGAGGAAAGATATAGGCACATATATCCAGTTGGATATGGGTAGGCATGAGTTATTATTGTTGACATCACCCTTGAGGTGAATATGTTGGGTGGCGAAACTATAAGCCCCTATCTTTCTATGTGTCTGGTTGAAACTTTTTGTTCATGGGTATGTTGTGAGTGTTAGCAATCATAGAAGATTAAATGATGGTTGAGTATGTGGACTTGCCTAAAGGCTCTGACACGTGACCCTTCCTGAAAATATGATGAATTGTAGTTGCAAAGTTGACTGAGAACATAGTTTGTTGGTTTTCAATAAGGTTTATGCTTTATACTTCAATGTTGTGATGAATTGTTACTTGTTCATGAGAAGTTATATCATAGAAGTTATATGATAAAAGTTTTATGTTAAAGTTCTTTGCTGTTATAATAATATGCATGATGCTTCTATGTCCATATTTTGTTTTTATCGACACCTCTCTCTCTAAGCATGTGGATATGTTTTTCTATTTCGGTTTTCACTTGAGGACAAGCGAGGTCTAAGCTTGGGGGAGTTGATACGTCCATTTTGCATCATGTTTTGCTACTGTTATTTATAATGTTTCTATGCATAATAATGCTTTTGGGAGTAATTCTAATGCCATTTCTCTCATAATTTGCAAGGTCTACACAAAAAGGGAGAATACCAGTAGCTGGAATTCTGGACCTGAAAAAGCATGTCAGAGCTACCTATTCTGCACAACTCCAAATAATCTGAAACTTCACAGAGTTTTTTATGGATTATATAAGAATTATTGGAGCAAATAACTACCAGAGGGGGCCCACCAGGTGGGCACAACCCACCTGGGCGCGCCAGGGAGCCCAGGCGTGCCCTGGTGGGTTGTGCCCTCCTCGGCCCACCTTCGGTGCCCCTCTTCGGGTATATAAGTCATTTTGACCTAGAAAAAAATAAGAAGAGGACTTTCGGCACGAAGCGCCGCCGTCTCGAGGTGGAACTTGGGCAGGAGCACTTTTGCCCTCCGACGGAGCGATTCCGCAGGGGGAACTTCCCTCCCGGAGGGGAAATCATCATCATCGTCATCACCAACAACTCTCCCATCTTTGGGAGGGCAATCTCCATCAACATCTTCAACAGCACCATCTCCTCTCAAACCCTAGTTCATCTCTTGTGTTCAATCTTTGTGCCGGAACCTTAGATTGGTGCTTGTGGGTGACTAGTAGTGTTGATTACATCTTGTAGTTGATTACTATATGGTTTATTTGGTGGAAGATTATATGTTCAGATCCATTATGCTATTTAATACCCCTCTGATCTTGAGCATGATTATCATTTGTGAGTAGTTACTTTTGTTCTTGAGGTCACGGGAGAAATCTTGTTGCGAGCAATCATGTGAACTTGATATGTGTTCGATATTTTGATGATATGTATGTTGTGATTCCCTTAGTGGTGTCATGTGAACGTCGACTACATGGCACTTCACCTTATTAGGGCCTAAGGGAATGCATTATAGAGTAGTTATTAGATGATGGGTTGCGAGAGTGACAGAAGCTTAAACCCTAGTTTATGCGCTACTTCGTAAGGGGCTAATTTGGATCCAAAAGTTTAATGCTATGGTTAGATTTTATCTTAATATTTTACTCATAGTTGCGGATGCTTGCGACGGGGTTAATCATAAGTAGGAGGTTTGTTCAAGTAATAACAACACCTAAGCACCGGTCCACCCACATATCAAATTATCAAAGTAGCGAACACGAATCAAACCAACATGATGAAAGTGACATGATGAAATTCTCGTGCACCCTCAAGAACACTTTGCTTATCGTAAGAGACCGTTTTGGCATGTCCTTTGCCACAAAAGGATTGGGCTACCTTGCTGCATACTATTTACCGTTACCGTTACTTGCTCGTTACAAATTATGTTGCTATCAAACTACTCGTTACTTATAATTTCAGTGCTTGAAGAGAATACCTTGCTGAAAACCACTTTTCATTTCCTTCTGCTCCTCGTTGGGTTCGACACTCTTACTTATCAAAAGGACTATGATTGATCCCCTATACTTGTGGGTCATCAGGGCAGTTGGTGGCGGCTCTTCGCGCTATCCCAAACTAGACGATGCCTTACCTGGCTTACCTGACTTGAGGCGAGTTACCAGAAGATGAAAAATTGGTGCGACAGATCACAAGGCGGTCTAAGTCCATGACCATTGTCAATGGCGAGTTACACAGATGCAGTGTGACTGGCATGTTCCAATGCTGTGTTTCCCCTGAAGAAGGCCGTGAAATCCTACCAGAAATTCATGCAGGCGATTGTGGTCATCATGTCAGGTCAAGATCTTTGGTGGCCAAGGCTTTTCATCACGAGTTTTTCTGGTTGACGGCTCATGCTGATGCAGAGGACATTGTTCACAAGTGTGATGGATGCCAGAAATTTGCAAGACAAGCTCATGTGCAGCTCAGGAATTGCGAATGATCCCAATCACTTGGCCTTTTGCGGTCTGGGGTCTTGATATGGTCGGGCCGTTCAAGAGGTCTAAAGATAAAAAGACTCTACTTTTGGTTGAAGTTGATAAGTTTACCAAGTGGGTTAAAGTAGAGCCAGTCAGCAATTGTGAGGCAGCAACTGCAGTTCAGTTTGTGAAAAAGCTAATCTTCCGCTTTGGTTATCCTCATAGTATCATCACTGATAACAGACCAATCTATCTAAAGGTGCTATGAAGAAGTTATGTCAAACGTCTTGATGTATCCTCAGTGGATCATCCACAATCCAATGGTCAGGCAGAACATGCTAACCAGGAGATATTACGAGAAATCAAGCCCCAGCTCATGGTCCCTTTGGAACGCACACCAGGTTGTTGGGTCGAAGAATTGCCTTCTGTTCTTTGGAGCATAAGAACTACCCCCAACAGATCAACTGGTTACATGCCGTTCTTCATGGTTTATGGCGCAGAGGCGGTTCTCCCAAGTGATATTAGTCATGACTAACCTAGAGTGGCGGCTTACGTCGAAACACACAACGAGACGGTGCATCAAAACACTCTGGATTCCTTGGAAGAAGAACGCAACCTCGCGGCGGCTCGATCGGCGATTTACCAACAAGACCTGCATTGCTATCATAGCCGCTAGGTTCGAAGCCGCACTTTCCAGGAGGGCGACTTAGTGCTCCGTTTGATTCAAGATTAGACATGGATGCATAAGCTATCACCTCCTTGGGAAGGGCCCTTTGTGGTTAGCAAAAACCTCAATAATGGGTCATATTATCTCATCAATATACGTGAACACAACAAATCACGTACCTCTGAAGAGGAGACAAACATGCCCTGGAACATTGCTCATCTTCGGCCTTACTACACTTGAGCCACCGGCTCTCGCCATTGTACATACCTACATCATGTATATATCTTTTATGATCAACTTAATAAAGCCGGCATCCCCGAAACTCGGGGCCTCTGTCGTTTCATCTCATATATTGTGCATGAGTCTTTCATTAATTGATCATAAGGTCCCTTAGGGGCTTCCAACTCAATGAGTTTAGCTATCTCACCCTCTTGACCTGGCAAATAACGCCACACTATTGGTTAAACCTGCCTGTATGCTTGATGCTACTCCAAAAAGATGACCCGTCGTACTCTTGGCAAGTCAATCTTTATGACCCTGAACTTGTCAAAGTTAAAACGGCGGCTTAAGTCATGTGAGAGCTGGCTTACGGAAAGCGAGGATAAACCAAGGCTATCATGCCAGCTTCATTGAAGCAAGACTTGAGCCTCGAAAGCCGGTCTTTTTGTCGAGCCTCGAAAGCCTACTTGCTATTTATTCAGTATTTACACATATTGATATTGCTTCTGTATCTACAGGAGTATTATATTCTTAATCACGTTATGGCAATGACAGTGAATCACCGGGTCAAAAGAGTTCGGGGTTGCTTGTGATGAGTATTGACCTTTTCTGACCATAAGTTGCCGTCCTTATAACTGCCTTTCTTGGCAGTCAATCTTTATGACCCTGGACTTGTCAAAGTTAAAATGGCGGCATAGGGCCGGCTTACGAAAATCAAGGGTAAACCAAGGCTATCATGCCAAGCTTCATTGAAGCGAGATTCGAGCCTTGAAGGCCGATCTTTTTTATTGAGCCTCGAAGGCCGACTCATAATTATTTTGATATATATATATATGTGCTATTTATTTTTGTGTTTGCAGGAATTTTTGCTCTTGGTCATATTATTGCAACGACTTTAAGTCGCCGGGTCAAAAGGACTCCGGGTTAGCATTGATCAATATTGAGCTTCTTTTGGCCATGAGCCGCTGGGTTATCAACCCCCAATTGTTGGTCAGCAAACAAGTCTTACGAATGTAAGTACCCAATGGTGCAATGTTGGGTTCTTGTTACAACCCCATACAACTTATGCATCAATATATCAGATGAGCACCCTTATTCAAAGGACAGTGTTAGAAAAAGATGCATGTCAGAAAAGACAAGACATCCAAGACGGGTTATTAACATAGCGATTGGATCATAAGTCAAATATACGTGCACGAAGGCACAACAGAGCACCAAGTGTTTACTATGCCTATTACAAGGCTTCAGCTGAGCCCAAACAATTCAGCAAAGTTTTTCTCAGGAGTCAAACTACTCCTGTAAGCCGGCCCCTGTGTTTACTATGCCTATTACAAGGCTTCAGCTGAGCCCAAACAATTCAGCAAAGTTTTTCTCAGGAGCCCAAACAATTCAACAGAGCACGAAGTGTTTACTATGCCTATTACAAGGCTTCAGCTGAGCCCAAACAATTTAGCAAAGTTTTTCTCAGTCGGAGTTTTGTGGTTTTACCTAAAACCAGGCAGATTCCAGGCACGGGAGTTTTTCCAGGCACGTACCAAACTGGCTCTACGTTTACGATGCCTGGCACATCACAAATAGTTCATGATTATAAACCGTGTACGATAGGTAGACAATCACACACATTTAGTTTTCCCGCACCTTATGTGATAGTGTCTGACATCACACACGCTTTGCAAATGGCAACTGTGTGCATTGTTACACACGTTTCCTCTCCGTGAACCGTGTTGGATTATGATGTATATCGCACACGCTATGCTTTTATTGACCGTGTGCACCGTAATGACCTGCACACCGTAATTTCGCCCTAATTTAATTGCTGCTATTTAAAATTGTACCTAATTTGAACTTCAAAGTAGGCTATAGCTTTATTCATATCCATCAGGTTCAAACTACAAATGCATTATTCGATTCATAGGTACATATGTTTAAGAATTACATAAGCATCAAATAAAGAATGATGAACCAGGGTTCTATACTTGTACTATTACAGATGGTAAAGAAAGAGGCGATAGACATTCTGGTTGTTGAACAAGGTGAAGCGAAATGGTCCTATTGTGCTCTCCTGGATGCAGAAGGCACGCACGACTCTAGTCCAACCCCTTGTGATGGCCGGCCGCCAATCATGTAGTTTGAGAGGTAATTTTGAGTAAACTGCTTCAGGATCCACTGCAAAGGAAAAAAGATTCAGACATTGTCATCTAACACAACTCATTACGGGCAGTAAAAAGAAGGCTACAGGGTTCTTACTTACCATCCTGCAGTTCACTGTTGTCTTGCATAAAGTGTAAACAAATAGTTCGATTGACATCTTTTGACCCATTTTAATAACAATCTTTATCAGTTTCCTCACTTGATGCTGGTTCATGAATATCTCATTGCCCCATAAGCAGAAAGGGTCGAAGTGTGGATCTTTGGCAATGTCATATGTACCTAAAAGCACCAAGTTAATATTAGAAGCTAAACAACAATTGCAAAATGATGTAGTACAACACTCCCTCCATCTCATTATATAAGATTTTATTACATGTATATCTAGACATCATCAGAACATTAAGGTAACACTCTTCCTTGTTGCTATGTAGCCTGGGATTGTATATTTAGTCATTCAGTACAATGCATGTTGCTATGTAGCCTCAGATATATTAAATATGGCCCTAGTTAACCTACTGATAAATGGGTTACCGATATATTCAGTGAAATGTCTGATTCGACGATTAATCCCTTATCAGCCCCCGGGCTATATGGTACCAGCTACCGATATCCTGAACAGTGAGTACATATAAGCAATGTGACGAAACTAACATCGATGAAAAACAGCATTGTTCTCAATATTGTCCTGTATGAGTACATATAAAGGCATGTTAAGCACAACAAGCTAAACATTAACCAAATATATCCATGGTAGACAACATAATCTACAAATGATAGCTTCAGTGTGCAGGCTTAAGGACGCTAGTTAAGCAAAACAAGAAGTGGAAAGGTGTGTTAACTGCATCAGGCATAACATTTAAAAACAAGCAAATAGTCATTCAAACTGGTATTGTGCAGGTCTAAAGTACACTAGTTATTGTTAAAAAAATGAAAAGGCATGTTAACTGCAACATCCTTAACAGCAACCAAATATCGTAATTCATAGTGGTATTGTTGAAACTGTTATTGATGAAATTGAACTGCATGGCAAATAGTTGCACATATAGAGCATCACATTGTGAAGAACTAAAATAAACAAGGCATAAGGCAATATATATATATATATATATATATATATATACCAGCAATTTTAAAAGTTAACGGACTAAAACCCTTAGTGGATATATATATACTCCAGCAATTTTTGGCCGTTTCTGGTCGATCCCCTAAACTTAACATTGTAAACTTCAATTTGATCAAGTTCAAAGCAGGTTCAACCGAAAGTAGCATGCATTCAAACCTAAACATAGATATTTTTGCATAACCAAATATAAAACATAAATTTAAACTAAGCTAAACTACTTTCGATCGAAGTGGAGGTCGAGCCAATCCTTCCTCATCAGGTACGGTGTGCCGTGAGCCTGGTCCGGGCCGGTGCCGTCATCGGGGTCGTTGGGGAAGACACTCATCCACTCGTCGACGTCGATCTCCTCGTCCTCGCCACCCACCTCGATGCCCTCCGCGCCGCTGTCCTTGCCGCCTTCGACCTCGTCATCGGGGGAGAGCATGATAACCTCGCCGCCCTCCGCGCCGGTAAAGATCACCCGCTCCGCCTCCACGAGCTCCGGCTGCTGCCAACGGAGCTCTTGCATGTAGGCCTCATCGGCGGCCTCGGCCTCGAGGCGCTCCCATGCCTCGTGGTTCTCCTGCGCCATAGCCGAGCTCACCACCCCTAGCTCCGGCGGAATGAGGTCGACCAGACGTGTGCCGAAGGGGAAATTGAGCCTAGCCACCGCGCCGTGGTAGCGGACCTGCCAGCGGTCGTACTCCATGGCCGCGAGCTCGGCTGTGTGGAAGCTACCGAGCCACCGGCGGGTGTGGGTCTCCCGATCCGTAATCTCGGAGACCCACATCCCCCACCGCCGCTGCCGGACCCCGAGGTAGGACCTCATCGGTGGCCGGGCCTGAGGGAGGACGGGGAAGTCCTCGAACCGGCGTAGGGGAGCGGCGGTGGGCGGATCGGACGACCGGCGATGGTGGATCGATAAAGAGCCCGCGGAGGACGATGGGGACACCTCGGCAGCCACCTCGCCGGCGTCTGGCGAAGAGGCCGCGATAAACCTCTTTTTGGCCATTGGCTCCTTGAGCTCCCCGACACACAGGCAGAGGTTGAGGATGGAGGCAGCGGCGGCGGCGACCTACCAATGGTTTCGAGGGAGGGAGGGGTGGTGTGTGTCTGTGTGAGCGGAGGTTTTGGGGAGTGTGTGGTGTGTGTGGAGGGGGGCAAGGTGGTGTTTGAGGAAATACCGCGGCAACTGAAAATTTTACTAGGCGGGAGTAACAAGGCGGGGCTACTAAAAATTTGGATCAAGGGCGAGCAGATATTTTTGAGATTGCAAGGGATGCAGAGGCGGGAGTAAAATGCCAGGGCAACTGAAAATTTGAATCAAGGGCGAGCAGATATTTTTGAGATTGCGAGGGATGCAGAGGCGGGAGTAAAATGCCGGGGCTACTGAAAATTTGAATCAAGGGACTGAAGCAGAGCGGGAGTAACAGACATCGCACACGGTCCGCACATACTAATCGTGTGTTATCAAACATTCAAACCTTCCAGGCGGTAGATATTTTCGAGACTACGAGACAGTAGATATTTTTGAGACTGGGAGGCAAGCCTCGTGGAGCCCAATCTACTGTGCTGATGTGAGGGACTGCAGGGCACGGGCGTGGCACACGGGTAGTCTGACCGAACCGTGTCTATTGCGTACCCAATCGCAGACGGTTTCTACATCCAACCCGTGTGCTGTTTATAAATTTGGCAAAAAGAATAACGCGGGAGAGGGTCAGAACACGAACACACTTGCATGTGGACCAAATATATGTATGAAAAGGGTGGTTTGATGTTCGAATACCCAATGCACAACTTTGATGTGGCACCTGTCGCACAAAAGCACAGTATTGTTAGTCAGCCACCCCCTACGAACCCCACTTCGTGTCAGAGGTAAGGGAATCCTAGCTACGAATGCATGCCCCCAAATAGCTAGGTCTGAAATCTCACCCTACCGTAACACAAAACCTATGTGAGTCCATCATATATATATATGGTCAAACTTCCCCTTTCGCTTCTCGACAAAGGTGGACTGTGTGCTGACCCACAAATGTGTGCTTGTGGCGCGAGATGGGTGAGACCACATACGAACCACATGTGGGTGGCCCTACTATATGTATGAAAAGGGTGTGGTGTGTGATATTTAACTACCATTCACAACTTTGATGTGGCACGTGTGCCTCACAAATTAACCGGACTTCCCCGACCCCACGGAGGTTGCAGGTAGTGCGAAGTAGCCCCCCCCCCCCCACACACACACATCGGGGGGAGGGCATCTCACCAAGACGTACTGTAACATGGACCAAGCAGAATCCAACTTGGTCGTACAACCTCTCCCCGCTCGTTGTTGGTCAAAGTGATGGACGTCCACACGGCCCCGCGAAATGGGCTAGCTTGTCGCCGATAACCTCACGAGGGAGTACTGTATGAAGACAAACCCACTCTGTGCATGTGGCCCAAGTATGTATATGGAAGTGGTGTGTGTGGTGTTTGAATACCCGATGCGCAAATTTGATGTGGCACCATGCTTTGGAACCGTAAAATCCCCACATCGAGCGAGGGTTCACGACGCGTAGCATGCGCTCAAACTTAATTAGGCTTGGAATGGGTCAACCTACTATACGGTAACTCGAAGCAAAGAAGAAGAATCCACCCTGGTAACCTTTCTCGTCGTTCGTCAAAACGATGGACGTCCACGCGGGCCCACGAATATATATAGGCTTGCCGCCCATAAGCAAGCGAGTGAGAGTGTGTCCAAAGACAACCATTATTGCATGCGTGTGTCCCGAACATATTTATGGAGGTGTGTGATACATGCATATGTGTTGAATACCCGACCCAATGCACAACATTGATGTGGTGCATGCGTTGAAAATCGCAGAGGTCCCCACACAGAGCAAGAGGTCATTCATGACATGTCATGTGCTCGCCCCCCCCCCTTCGATCCAGCGGGATGGATTCATGTGTACAGATGCGCTATTATATATATGTAATCCCACATCATGATCTATATCAAGACAAAAAAAAATTAATCCCCTCCTAAGTCAAATTAGTTAACCTCTCTCGCGCTGTCGGTGAAAATGATGGACGACACATACTATATATACACCTAGTAACACAACCCTAAAAGAATTAATCCTCCTTGTTCGTCAAAGGTACCTCTCTCTCGCTGGGTCAAAGTGATGGACGACGAATTCGCGGGCCCAACACAGAAGCGAAGTGTACGTCGCACGCGAGTGATCATCCTATATAGGACTTCGTACCACCATCTGCATGTGGCCCAAAGAGCTGTTTGTGTGATGTTTGAATACGCAATGCACAACTTTGATGTGGCACCACGTATATAGGAAACCAAAAAAGTCCCCGCAGAGAGCGCGAGGTTCATGATGCGTGGCTATATGTACGCCCCCATTCGACGTGCGGTATATATGTACTTCTACTGTATAGCACAAACCAAAAAAGAATCATTCCTTGATGATCAAATTAACCTCTCTCTCATTGGGTCAAAGTGATGGAGGACAACCTCGCATGCCCACGGATGGAAGCGCCACACGCGAGTGAGTTCCTATATATAGGGCAACCACCGCCTGCATGGTATTGCATGATGTTTGAATACCAATATAATGTACAACTTTGATGTGGCACCTGCCTCGGGAACCAGAAAGTCCCCACATGGAGCGAGGTTATGACACGCATATATATAGAGTATTCATGTTGCCTCCTCTTTGACATGTACATACTCCTATACCGTGCATATACGTAACACAAACCAAAAAAGAACCATCCTTGTTGGTCAAATTAACCTCTCTCTCGTTGTACGTTCAACTGGTCAATGACGACCTCATGGGCCCATAGAGAGAGGCACACGCGAGTGATGTCATAGGACAAAACCACCGCGTGCATGCGCCCGTGTGTTATGTGATGTTTGAATACCCAATGCACAACTTTGACGTGGCACATGCTTTGCAAATCAGAAACGCACTACACCACGATGCGTGTAGACCCCTCACTTCAAGCCGGGGGGAGTGTGTACGCACGTGCTCGAACTTTGATATGGAATCCCACCATGATCCACACCACACACATGCCAAGATGAATCCACCTTTTGGTCAAATGCCTCTCGTTGTTGGTGGAAACTGAAAACCTTTGCGGGCTAACGAATGGGCACGTCGCTGATAACCGCATGAGGGAGAGTGTCTGAGAGGACCACCAACGCATGCATGTGGCCCGAACATTATGTATGAAAGGGCTGTGTAATGCTTTAAATAACCAATTCACGACTTTGATGTGGCATATATGACTCACAAAATGATCAATAATCCCACACGGAGGTTCATGGCTCGTAGTGTACTGCCGGACCCCTCCCCCCCACCCCCCACACACACAGACACACACATCCCGCACCACCACAGCCACTCTGAGGCATGTCAAACTTTTTCTGCAGTGAACATGTGACCAAAGGCGGAGTGTCGTGTTAAAATTTTAAAAAAACAGACATCATTTGACTGTTTTTATACATTGATTGATTTCCTAGGGATTTAATGTGCAAAAATCAAATTTGAGCTACATGTGCACCAAAATGGGTTGCCAAATCATATGTGTCCCTGGGTGCATGTTTCCTTGTGCAAGAGATTTCAAAATATTGAGAATATATATTTTTTAAATTTAGTAAATCCAAAACTTAGTTGAAATTCATGAAATTTATTGTGGTGTCATATATGGACACCAGTAGACTGTGATATTGTATTTTTTCGTCAATGAGACCCGTTTTGATATAATCTTCTTACAAACGGGAGATTATTAAAAATTGGCAACCAATATCTCATACGGATTATTTATTCGGACCATGTGCATTAGACCGTGCCATGCTTCAGTTAAGCAACAAAGCGGCAGAATGAATCATGAATAAACCAAAAAATATACGTGCTGCCACACGCCCCGTGTGCCGTGCGAGCAGGCGTGAGTTGACGGGACGCATGCGAGTAGTCCGCCGTGCAGGCATACCGGGAGGCGTGCGTGCAGGTGTGCGTATTGACGGGAGGTGTGCGAGTAGCTGTGTGAAATGATGGTAGGAATGGCAGAAGTCTGCCGCGCAGGCTCACCGGGAGGCGAGACAGCTTTTGACCGCAGCCTGCCTCGCTCCCACTGGTCCGTATTAATTGCGCGCCCGAGCCGCCGGCCATAATAGGCGGCCGCACCCTCGGTCCACAGTGGTCACCAACGTCTGGACTCTGGAGTGTATGAGGATGCCGCCGAAGCGCACCATCGGAGGGAGTGGCGACGCCGGGGCTGGTGAAGCACCCGCGCAACGCGTGAAGCTGGGCACAAAGGTTGCCATCGCCGCCGACGAGGTCTCGCGCGGGCAGCAGCACGACCTTGACTTTGTCGGCGCCGTCGTGCCCCCCCCAGTCGGAGCCGGAGATCAACAGCAACTCCGGCAACGACTGCGACTCCGACGGAAAACCGGTTAGTCATCTACATACCCATTTGTGCGGCAAACATATCATGTGTTTTCTCTGGTTACTCCCCCCCTCTATAATTTTTCTGGAATACAAATCCTATGGTTATGTTCTCTCAGTCCATGAAATCAGAGTAATTAAGATCCGTTAGATGCACGTAGTGTATTGATTGTTTGAATCTTATCCGTATGGAGTTAGTGATTAATTGTTTGTTTTGTACAAATGATTTTTGCTAATAATCCGACTAGGGTTAGCTTGCGTGCTAATAATTCGTGGCCAGATCTTGAGAATTGATTTTGAATGTCCTACATATATGTTTGTGCCTTTTTTCTTCCAGATCTTGAGAATTGATTTTGAATGTCCTACATGTATGTTTATGCCATTTTTTTCTTTCAGATTGGTATGTACACAGATGAGGCTCCGGCCAGCACCGACGCCGGATGTAGATCTTGGACCCGACTGCGCGGCCAGAAGCGGCCACGCCCCCCTGGACCTGAGGAACCAGTAGAATCTCCGGCGGACCGCATCAGCGATCTCCCGGACGACATCCTTGGGGAGATCATCTCCCTTCTCCCCACCAAGGATGGCTGCCGCACACAAGTCCTCGCATCTCGGTGGCGCACTCTATGGCGCGCCGCGCCTCTTAATCTCGACTGCCGTTAGCTATCTGTTGATGATGATTCTGAACTCCCCGGAGCCATCATCTCCTCCCACCAGGGCTCCGTTCAATGCATCTGCATCCCGACATGCTACCTACTAGACATACCCTACATGGTGGCCGCCTGGCTGACATCCCGTCAATTCGATAAACTCCAGCAGCTTGAATTCTACCATTACTACAGCGATAGGTTACCACCAAGAGCTGCATCTGTGCCCTCACCACTGATGCCCATCTCATGGTTTTTCTCCTTTCTCCACACCGCCATCTTGACTCGGTGCCATCTAGCAGACAATCTGGTACAAATGCTTCGATTGCCACTGCTGAAAAAACTTGCGCTTGTGTTGGTTGATCTGTCGGTGGCCTCACTGCACAGCATCATCCACTCCAGTTGCCCTGCACTGGAGCGTTTGGTGCTTGTTTTTGGACTAGGAATCCATATCCCTTGTCTCAAAATAAAGTCGCCTCACCTTGTAAGCATTGGAATTCGTTTTGAAGGACAGGAGCTCATCATCGAAGATGCCCCTTCACTTCAAAGGTTGCTCCTTGATTGTTGTTATAAACCTTCGCAAATAACTGTGGTCTATGCGCCTAAACTGGAGACCTTGGGTGTATTTCCTGATCCGTTTGAAGGTGACAAGTTGGTGGTTGGCTCCACACTTATTCAAGTATTGTATGTTATCCATGTACATTTTAGTAATCTGCATTTTTCATTTGTGCGCATAAGTTAAATATCATCTTGGAGTACACTTTCGGTGCTAATATTATGTTCTATGCTGAATGAAGAGCTTGTCTATGGATGGCGTATCAGGGGTGCTGTATTCTGTCAAGACCTTATATATTTATATAGGGTGTCTTGATCTGAACACCACTATTGGCTTGCTGCGATGCTTTCCATGTCTGGAGAATTTGTATATAAAGGTGATGATTTCACACACATTGAAAGCCCATATGTAATGTACTAGAATTAACCGTTCAGATGTCACTCCTTCGACATACTCTATTTTAGACATTAACTGTTTTCAATCTTCATGTCTATTTAGGTACTAGGACTTCGAGAAAAAGGTCTAACCAATCAATGGCAGAGGAAGCACAAGGATTTTCTCAGATCTCATGACATACGTTTGAAGACAATAACGGTGGAAGGATATGCATCCAACCATGTAAACACTAGCTTTGTCACATTCTTCATGAGGAATGCGAGGGCACTATTGTCCGTGAGGATTAAGTTTCTCAACAAGAAATTTCTCACGGAATTGTATGTTGAACAACATAAAAAGAAGTTTCAGGTGGACCTAAGGGCTTCTAATCGTGCTCGGCTTATATTTACAACAACTTGTCGTCATCATGGACCAGTAGATCTTTTGTACCAGGATCTTGATTTTATGGATCGGACCGATCCATTTGATTGTGACTACCAAAAACTTTGGTTGAGTTAGATGTTATTGCCCTGTTCAATCCGGGTTATGTGTAAACCTGATGAACAATTAATCCTCGTGCTTTTGTACCTTTTGTAAGCTGGAGTTAGACATTGTTGCCCTTTTCAACTAGGGTTTGACCCATATTTTCTTTCATACTGGGCGTCTGTGTTCCTATAGGTACTACCTCTGTCGTGGTTTATTCTTTATTGGCCCCCTTCGTATTTTGTAGTACCAAACTTTGACCTTAGATTTAACTAAGAATATATTAATGCATGTCATCGAAAATAATATTGTTGGATGGCTATTCCCGGCTATGTTCATCTGCTATATGCAATAATTATGCATGTGCTTGCTCGCCGTTTAGGCAGCCGCGGCGTGCTTTGCTCGCGTGCCTCCGCGCGCTCTACTCGCCATTTAGGCGCCCTCGGGTCGCATCCCTCTGCGCGCTCTGCTCGCCGTTTAGGCGCCAAGTCTCGCCCGGGTCGCGTCGTCCCTCCACGCGCACTCTGCTAGTGGTTGGGGAAGCTTTAGTTATTTGATCTTAGATTATGTTAATTAATTATACCTCCAGAGCCGGAATCATCCAGCTCTGGAGGTATAATTAATTAACCTAAACTATGATCTCCGGCGCCCGTTCTCGTCGCGCAACTCCATCCTGTCGTCGGACGTTGTGGGTATGCCGGTATGTGTGGATAACTAGCTAGCATGTGGATCAGTAGCGAGTTGCCGACGGCGGCCATTGCTGTGGTTATTTATAGCTAGCAGCTGGCTAGGGGATTGGAGATTATACAATTCACCCCTGTGGAGCGCGGGAAGACTTGAGCACACAACCCGACAACCATATGCGTTGTCACGTGTTACCGGACACGTGTTAACATAAGGAAATGTATGTGTAACCTATTAATCATCGCACACGAGTACTCGCACACGCATCGTGTGCGATACTCCTAGCCATCGCAAGCAACTAGTATGCATTTTCAAAGTTTTTAGTACACACATAATCGCACACGAATTAACACTAGTAACCGTGTGTGTTATATTTTCTCATCGCAAACAGTTCATCCGAGTGGGCTGTTTGCCGCGTATCACACACATCTTGTTTACACGAATCGTTTGTGTTTTTTTGGCTCATCGCAAACAGTTCATCTATGTGAACTGTCTGCCGCATATCACACACATCTTGTTAAGTTGAACCGTTTTTGTTGTGTTCCCTAATCGAAAACAGTTCGTCCGAGTGAACTGTATGTCCTATATCACACACACCTTGATCTGGCTGACCGTTTCTGTTGCATTCCCTAATAGCAAACAGTTCATCGGAGCGAACTGTATGCCATATATTGCACACACATTGATATGGCTGCCCGTTTCTGTTGTTCTGTCTAATTGCAAACAGTTCATATCGATCAATTGTATGCCCAGCATCGCACACGTAACTAAAATCTGAACCGTGTTTGATGTCTCCGCCATCGCAAACGTTTTGCATCTTTTTTGACGTTTTTTTACATCCTCGTTTGCGATTAATGCATCGCACACAGTTTCGTCAAAGGGTCTCTGATCGTAGTGTCGCATTAGCAGCATCCTGCAGTAGTGGGTGGCGACTCCTGATAATTGGAATCAGAAGAATTAAGTGGTTGCCTAACAAGGCCGGCTTTGGGTAAAGAAGGAGTTGGATTGTGTGGCACCTCGTTACGCCGCTTGCGAGTAGAGGGTTCATGAGTTAACCTGGTCACCAGATCTCCAGAGCCGCCACTCCGGGTTTGGCGCCTTGACTCATGCTGAGTTTTCTTCAAAATAAAGTACGTGTCTAAATGAGCATCTGGATGAGAAAAGCTTACTTTTCGGACGACCCGCCTTATCTTCTTTGGAGGTAAGGAGTCTGAGCCGGAAGAGATGGAAATTACCTCAGCGTCCTCGGCCTGGCTCGTTGCTACCTCATCCTGAGAATAAGGCGTGCCAATTAATTAGATAAAGAGGCGGCCAAGAGAGTCGAGTTCTACCTCTGACTGTTCATCAGCGTCCGCTGACTCGCCCACGGCAGTCGGCTCAGTCGCAGTAGCAGGTTTATTCTTTTTCCGAGCCGGTGCAGTCTTAGTTTTGGCCACCTGAGTTTTCCTCTATTATTCCAGAAGGGAGAGCCGTGCTGCATAATTGAGAAGGTTTAGAAAATAAAGTACAGATTAAGGTAAGGATTTATAAGCCGGATAGAAAGAAATGCTTACTGGAGGGGCCGGGTTAAGCTTGAAGAACGGTAACAACCCCGTCTTGTTACAGCTCTCCTGAGGCTCCCCGAGCAGACTCTTTACAGTTTTGTTGACTTCCTCAGTGGTAAAGTTATCGGAGGTATACCGTTGAGAGCCAGTTGAGTCGCCTGAATACTCATACACTAAGCCGGGTCGGCGGCTTAAAGGGAGGATTCTCCATGCAACCCAACACCGGGTTAGATCAATCCCTATTAAGCCGTTAGCCAGTAAGGCTCTCAATTTTGGATAAACAGGGGTGGCTTCAGCATGCTCCTCTGGAATAATCTTGCTTGGCAGATCCAAGTCCATGGGAAGGCGATCAACTCTGTAACCCGGCAGAGGATTTTCATTGGCCGGGGCGGTATTCTTGCAATAAAACCAAGTCTTGATCCATCCCTTGGGGTGACTGGGCAGAGTAGCTGAAGGAAAACAGCCGTCTCTGCGTCTCTGGATTGAAATCCCACCGAGTTCTAAGCTCGGGCCATCCGCACATTCTGTTTGGCGGTTCATATAGAAAAAAAAATCCTTGAAGAGGGAGACAGTAGGCTCCATCTGCAAATATGCCTCACACAGAATCTGAAAGTTGCAGATATTGGATATGGAGTTTGGGCCCAAGTCTTGAGGATGAAGGTTAAAATAGTTCAAGACGTCCCGAAAGAATTTTGACCCGGGCGGAGTGAAGCCTCTAAGGATATGGTCAGTAAAAACCACCACTTCTCCTTCGCCAGGTCAAGGAACATCATCCCCTTGGTCGGCTCGCCAGCCAATTTCTTCTTGAGCCGCCAGGAGACCTTGATCTTGATAGTCCTTAAGGATAAGCTCGGAGTATTGGGAAGGCACCCAATTGCAAATAGTAGTTTTTGACATACTAAGCCGCCTAAATGAGATGGAAGGCTGCAGAAATATAAGTGGCAGGTTACTTAAGAAACAATGACTCGTCACGGCAGTTATATGAATGAGACGGCACAGTGGTTAAGCCGCCCTAAGTAGTGAACCGGTTCAGCAACGGATGTAGTTTCTAGATACCTAGCGAGTTACAATATGCTGGTAAGCCGCCCAAGATATGATGGCGAGTTAATTAAGTTGGGGATTGCCAGGTTTTCTGCTGAGTATGGGATAAACAAGTTTCAACTAGAGCAGCTACAATTGTGGATCTACAGACAGTTTGAAAAAGGAAAATAATTGCTAAACCTAATGGTAGTGGCGAAAGTACTGATGAACTGTTCGTGGATTCTAAAGGAAGTATAGTCTATTTAGATACAAGGCCAATGTTGAATCTAATACCGCAGCATTTCTATGGGCATTTCAGAGAAAATACAAGATCTACTCAAGATACAATGGAGAAGAGCGGACGAACGCCGACAAACTTCATGAACTCAGACGAGATAATGTGAATCTGAGAAAGGAAGATGTGAGTACCTGGCTGCGGCAGCGGAAGGCGGAAAGGCACCGCTGAACTCCAGCGAAGGCAGGGCGGCGCAGTTGTCCCGAGCGAGGCGGCCGATGAAGGTCGACGGGCGCGGAGGAGCTCCGGTCCCGAGAAGCTTCGAGAGGAAGAAGAAGAAGAAGAAGAAACAGAGGGGATGAGCTAAAAATGACAAAGAAAACCCCCCTGGGCATATTTATAAGGAGGAGGCAACAGTAAATGGCAGGTGCGAAAATCAAGGAGGCGCAGTAACTTTTGGAACAAAAAAGATGCCTCGATTTTTGGGATAAGTGGATGTACACAAGATTCGTTGTGACGTCAAAAGGGATTTCCCAAAATTGGGGAGGTGACATCATCATTTCATATGGCGGGTTGTGAAGTTTTTTCAAGCTGGGATTGTGAGACTCAGAAGGAAGACTCGCCAGATTGACGGATTAAAAATTGACATGAATGAATTCAAATCAATCTGGGGCCTAATGTTGGGGATATAATCCCACGATATAACCCGTCGTATAAGGGTCGGGTCATATTACTGACGACTCTTGGAGCTAGGCTTCAGATGGGCCAGGGCGAATCAAGACACAGGACCGGATGGGCGGCTCACACGATGAGCCGGCTTAAGGACTGGAGCCAGAAGGCGGCGGTGACGGCCCAGAAGCGTAAGCCGCCGTACGATGACTTGCTAAAGGAGGAAGGCGACTTAGAGTTAGATTCAGTCACGGGTCGTAATACGACCCGGATTCTTGTAAGCCCAGGGTATCGACCTGTATATAAAAGCGAGTCCCCAGGGCAGATAGGACAGGTGACAATTGATCGAGAGCTAGGTCAAGCGAATCCGCTCCCTTGTAATCGTTAGTCAAGCAATAAGCAGAAAAGCAGGAGTAGACTTTTACCTCCACCGTGAGGGGCCGAACCTGGGTAAACTCGTGTCCTTCGACCCGCTCAACCCCGACAAGCTAATCACCGTTTGCAATGGCCTCATGTCTAAGTCCTCACACTAGGACATCTGTCGTGACAAAACCATGACACACGATGCCCCCCCCCCCCCGGATGGCAGCTCGAGAGACTCCGATGTATGCGTACACGGGGCCAGAGGATCCAACGCGGGTAGCCAGGAACGAGCTCGGACCGATGGAGGTCCAGCACCGCATCAACATCTTGACTGGCTGGAGCTGGCAAAGGTCCCTGGAGGTCATCGTGGAGCCCTTCCTTGTTGAGAACCCGCCGAGCGACGTAAGTCATTCTTGATCATCTTGCTTTGGTACTCGATTTTGCTTTTGTCACCAAAGAACCAACTATGGACAAGAATACGTGTATATTTGTGACATCACCATGACTTGATTTTGAGATCTTGTGAGTGCTAATCCTAATCTACCCTAACTTGTTTGGGACCGGAAGGATTTGTTACCGTTGTAAATATATAGCTTGTATTGAACTCTTTTGGTATTCTTCCATCTTAATGAAAATTGGCAGAGCGCCTGCCTATTACGTCAAGGCAAAAATGCTAGTAGAAATCCACATGACATCCAGCGACATATATTTCGGTATAGAGGGAGTAGTTTCTGCATTTTTTCCTATTCTTTAATATTTTTCTCTTGTACAAAAAGACATTATATTCCGACAGTGAAGAAGGGCAGCAGCGCTGCACACGCAGGCACGCAGAGAAAACAAACAAAGTCAGACGAAAAGGCCGATGACTGCCCGAGACGGGCTCTACCTGTCGGTGTCTGCGCGTCGGCCTGTCTCACGTGTCCCCTGGCCGCTACGGCTACCCGCTCGCCCTAGTGCCCTAGCCTCGTGTTGCCCTCATTTCAAAATTCAAAACCCACCTCTCTCACCCAGACCAGACCAAGGAGAGAGAAGGCGGCCAGCAAATCCTCGAACCCTCCGCGACCTCGTCTCGGAATCCGGCGAGGAGCCCCATAGAAAAATCCAGGGCGTGGGGAGGGGGACGCAGGAACGAGGCGAGCATCCGAAGCTGCCCTGCCCTCCCTTCCCTCCCTTGTCGCGTCCACCCTCCATCTCCTCTTCCTCGTCCTCCCCTCGCCCTGCTCCCGTCCCCTTCTCTGTTCATCAGTAGCTGCCCAGCTCGGTTTCCAGGGAGGGAGGCCAAGGTCGCGGCTCTGTCAGCGGCGCCGCGGGTAGGTCCCAAGCTCAGGGCTTGGATCGTGTTTATTTGTTTTGGGTGAGGGTTTCTGGATTCAGAGGGGATTGGCTCAGATTCGTGTTTTCGTGCAATGTTTTCAGGTGCATCGGAAGGTATTCTGACAATCCCCACTGTTTCTTCGCGGGACGCCGGTCCGCCGCATTCCGGCGGCGGGATGGGAGGTGAGTTTGTTTGAAAATCACTCATCTCAACTGGCATGTAGTACTACATAGTCACTGCACTATTTAAGCTTGATTTCTTCAGCTTAAAGGTTCGATTTTGCCATGCTGTTTGGGGGCAAATGTGTTGTGCTGGGCAGCAAGGATTAGGGATCTGGTACTTCTCGATGTGCGGCCTCATGCCACTGAACTTGATTGCTCAGGCCTGTACGATACCTGTTTGCAGTTTGCTTCTTGTAAATACTACTGCGGATTCAGATTGGGGGATAGATAGATTCAGTTTCCAATGCTACTATGCTAGCGATAAACGTTACTCCCTTCAGAGCCCAGCCCGCACTGCATAAAAGGCATTCATGGGAGCAACTAGAAATGCATTCTCAAGGTTAACTGTTTCTTTATGGTCCTCCTGCCTAGAGTTTTGCCGATAACAACTCATGGTCCTGGCTAGAGTCTTGCGAAAAGGACTCATTTGATCAGATACTGAGTTGATGTGCTTGTTTATTTAACGCTTATGGGCAAGTTGTAAGGGCATTTATATCTGGTCCTTCAGTTCTTTAGCAATGCCTGTTTGTTATACCGTTTATTTTTATATTATGGTGGTGACATTTCTTCCTGGTGAATTACTCACATTTCCGTCCTCTTTTATTTGCAGGAAGTGTGACATTGTACTAAAATTCTGCTACCGTTGCATGGTTGGTGTTCAGTGTATTTTTGTCTTGAGTAAAGATGAAAGAGGATATCATGTTCGACAACCAATCAAAGCCATGCAAATCGAGGGTTGACTCCAAAAGTAACCAAAATCCTCTCAAGCCCAAGTTTGGGTCATCATGGGGATCCCAAATTGTCAAGGGGTTCACAGCCGACAAGAAAACCAAGAAGACAGCAGCTATTGCAAGCAAGAAGCCGCCTCTTGCAAGCGTGGAGAATGTTAACCAGAGCAACCAACAGATTACATACCAATCTAGGGTTAAGAGATCTCTGATAGGAGATTTTCCTTGCTCACCTGCTGGTGCTCAAGTTCATCCCCATGTCTTTGATTGCCACGGTATTAGGTCCCCCGCATCTCATGATCTTTTTCTTGAGTTGGACCATCTCAGGGAACAACTGCGTGAGTCAAAGGAAAGAGAGTCAGCTTTGCAATCAGAGGTGCAGCAATGCAGAGAAAATCCGAGGGTTTCGGCACTTGAGAAGGAGCTTGATTCTAGGAAGAATGAGATTGACAAACTTGCACGGCTTAAAACTTCATTGGAAGCTGAGAAAACAAGCCTTTCTGAACAGCTATCAGCTCTATCTTCTATGGTGGAGCAGCATGAAGAAACTGTAAGGTTGGATGGGCATGGCAATCGCGCTTCTAGTGCGGATGGGGACAATGTATCTTCTTCAGGAAACTTGGAGTTTGAAGTTGTTGAGCTTCGTCGTTTAAACAAAGAGCTTCAGTTTCAGAAACGAAGTCTTGCAATCAAGCTCTCTTCAGCAGAGTCCAAATTGGCTGTCCTTGAAAAGAATGCAGAGGTACCATCACATCAATTTGACCATTTCTAGCACACTACTAGTTCTACTTCAACTAATCTTTTCTGCATCCTTCTTATTTTCAACAGAGCGAGATAGTCGCCAAGGTTCAAGCAGAGGCCTCATTGTTGCGGCACACCAATGCAAACTTGAGCAAGCAAGTTGAGGGCCTGCAAATGAGTCGACTGACTGAGGTTGAGGAGCTTGCTTATCTTCGGTGGATCAATTCATGTTTACGTCATGAGCTCTGTAGCTCAGATCAAACGGCCAGAGCAATCACTGATCTCGATTATAATGATGGCATAGCTTGTAATGATGATCATTGTGATGGCAACACCAGAAATGGTGAGAACAGTTCTGATGATAAAAGGCTCAGCATTGCCGAACGTATCAAGCAATGGTCTCAGAACGATACAAACTGCCAAACATCTAAAAAGGAATCTCTTCTTGATAGAGCATGGATTGAAGCCACAGAAACGCGAAGCCCCACACGTAGGCACTCACTTGGTGGATCAAAGGGATGTGCACAGGATTTGAACATTGTGAAGAGGAGGCAATCTGATACCTTTATCTGCCTTCCAGAGGCAACAGAGGAAACAGTATCCTGTAATAAGGATCAGGCAAGCAGGGAGAAGCGTGAGCTCCTTGTGGACAAGTATGATTTTGGTCAATCTGATAGTTCAAGATTTGCTATTGGCAAGCCAGAAATATCCAAGTCTCAATGCTTGGATGTCGAAAAGCGCACCCTGCGCATTCCAAATCCTCCACCAAGACCTTCAGTGTCCCTGCCACATTCTGGTCCATCAAATGGATCGACTGTAAATCCACCCCGCCCACCTCCTCCGCCTCCTCCGCCTAAGTTTTCCACAAGAAGTACTGGAGTCATGAAGAGGGCACCACAAGTTGCAGAGCTTTACCATTCACTTATGAGAAGGGATTCAAAGAAAGATACTTCTGGGGGTGGAATCACTGAAACTGCTAACTCGGCAAATGTGCGGAGTAGTATGATTGGTGAAATCGAGAACCGCTCTTCGCATTTGCAGGCTGTAAGTAGAGTAGCCAGATTGAACCCATACCCATGATACAATGTAGATAACAGTAAGCAGCTGGTTCCTGCACTGACTCTGTGCTTTGACTTGTCATTCCATTTTCAGATCAAGGCGGATGTTGAGACTCAAGGTGAATTTGTGAAATCATTGATCAAGGAGGTGACTGATGCAGCTTACAAAGATATAGAAGACGTGGTTGCATTTGTGAAGTGGCTTGACGATGAACTCGGTTTCCTGGTATGCATATTCTAATATTACCATTCTGCAAGCATTCTTTTCAGTTGCAGCAGTCACTGAAGCTACTCTTTTTTCATTTAATTGTGTTACTTAAAGGTGGATGAGAGAGCAGTGCTGAAGCATTTTGATTGGCCCGAGAGGAAGGCGGACACTTTACGAGAGGCGGCTTTTGGCTACCAAGACCTCAAAAAATTGGAATCGGAAGTTTCTAACTATAAAGACGATCCACGCCTTCCCTGTGACATTGCACTTAAGAAAATGATAACAGTGTCTGAAAAGTATGGCCAAGTTTACTAGTATAAGGAAAAATTGATCTGTAGAATCACATTGTGTACTGAACTTTGGTTGGCATTCCTAATCCAGGACGGAGCGGGGCGTGTACAATGTTCTGAGGACGAGGGATGCAATGATGAGGCAGTGTAAGGAGTTTAACATTCCAATTGACTGGATGCTTGACAACAATCTTATTAGCAAGGTAAATGCTGTATACTTTTCTGTATTATTAGGCCACCCCTCTGTAGCTTTTTGAGCTCTTAGTGCCACATTACTATCATACTGGTACCGGCAAACGTGCTTTGGAAATATCATCAGAGTAATCTATTTCCCTTGGTCACTGCAGATCAAATTTGCTTCTGTCAAATTAGCAAATATGTACATGAAAAGAGTTGCTATGGAGCTTCAGTACATGGGACCGCTGAACAAGGATCTAGCTCTGGAGTACATGCTGCTTCAGGCTGTGAGATTTGCCTTCAGAATTCATCAGGTAACACACATTGCAGCAGCAACAGATTGCCTTGAGAATTCATCAGATTAGCACCTATCATTTACTTACTAACGCATCTGCCTTCTTGATTTCTTTCTTTATGTTTAATCTCCATACTATCTGTTTTACTTGAGAACCTGCTATTTGGGGCTATTCCCAGGGAAACCTTATGGTGCGTGCTCTAAATTCACTGTTCATTTTGTGTTTCAGTTTGCCGGAGGATTCGACACAGAGACCATGGACGCATTTGAGGAGCTGAGGAATCTTGTTCATGTCAGGAACAGTACCCAGTAGAAAGGCAACTCGATGTAGTATGGTCTGAATTTTTCTCGTGGGAAACACTGGCTTACCTTCTCAGTAAGCATGGCTGGCAGTTTGAAGGGCTGGCGTGTATGTATGTTGTGTATTTGTGTGTGCTAGCCTGAAGAAACCAGCTTCGGCGCACGTAGGGATTTGGTAGCGACATTGCTGAAACATGCGATTTTATGTAGGCTATGTTTTCAGTTTGCAGAGGCAGGGTGTTTCAACCTCCTTTTCGAGAAAAAATGTTTTCAGTTTGCAGTTCCGATACTCAACCGGAACTCTTGTCAGTCTGCTAGGAATGGGCGAATTAGTTTTTGTGCCGAGCTCCTCATGTGTCATTTCAGCCGAAAATTTGAAAGCATCTGTAAGAGTCTCATCTTTAACATGTAGAATTTTCAGTTTCTTAAAAAAAATGTTTGACATGTTTTTTGAATTTACTGTTCACTCGGGTGCAGATGCATCTGCGCTCCGAAATGTTGCTCTTTAAAAAACGCTTAAGTAACCTTATATTTTATTAAGAAAACAGAAGCCTGTTACACCGGCTTTTGCACCAACTAAAAATATGTACAATCAAATTATTACAAACATTAAACACTGCAAAATGTTGTCATCATGGGTCTAAATAGCTGGACCTAAGTTTTCACGACGAGCACAAAATAATGAAGACATGAGAAACAACATGTACTCCAGACATGCATAAATGCCAGACAACAAACCACTAGATCTATTTCGACAATGTGGGCCAAAACATCACACATGTAGTCGGTAGGCTCCCGAGCGTCGTTACTGTACCCTTAAGGTTCGCCACTAAAGATACACAAACTAGCATTGAAAACAACTGATTAGCTGCATGGAGAAACTTACCCTCAAGCTTTCTCACACGGTTTGGTCGTACTATTCTTGTTCAAGTAGTTCTAATAGCTATACCTATTTTCCCCTTAATGTCGCTTGATCCATCGGCTTGGGTTTTCAAAGCCATTGGAAAAATTCAGAGAGCCTTCTTATGTAAAGGGATTGAAGCTGTTGCTGGGGGTCATTGCTTGGTCAATTTGAAGGAAATTTGCCGGCCTAAAACCGACCACGATCTCGGCATTCTCGATCTCACAATCACGAGGAGGGTTCTCAGACTGCCACCGCCATGGAGACTGCATGCAGCTGCTGGTCGGCCTTGGCAATTGTCTGGCAATTTTCTAGAGATTGAAGAAAGGGACATATTCAACACACCTATTTCTGGTGCGACAGGTGGCCGGAGGGTGCCTCCCTCTGCACCATCACGCCATAGATCGTTGGCATGCTTCCTCCGACTACTCTTGCACGACGAACGGTGGCCAAATCCTATACCGACTCTACTTGGCTCAAATACATCAAGTCCTGAACGTCCGCACCTTCCACCATCTCCTTACCCCCCAGGAGAGGACCCGCAATTTCCATCTTTCTGAGCAACAGGAAGACAACTGGTCGTGGTCGTGGGTATATTAATGATTACAATGTTATTACATAATTTTTATGACTGAGACTACTAGATATATTAAAAAGTGAATATGTAGGGAGTAAACAGTGGACTCAATTTGATGTAGCATTCCCACATCATAAAGCAATATTGTGCACCACGTAGAAACAAATCAATCTACTTGATAGTGGCGAATTTAGTTACACTGCCAGCCCTCTCTCTAGTGAAAGCCTTGCGAGTTGTACCAAAGGTAAAAGGTAATCTTAGTTACAGTGCTCTTTTAGCAATATGTATAGAAAAGACACACAACAACAAACTATTAAACTCATTGTAGTATGTATAAGACACATTTGAAAGTGACAGAAGTATGTTGTGATTTAGTAACAAGCTCCTCATAACACATGTTATATACTCTAGAATTTATATTTGCATAGATTTAATTAATCATAAAACATATATTGACATTTCTTATACCATGCGCTATAGAGATTTCTAGCAAGATATTTAATTGTACCCCAATGGGCATATACACCATATTCATGTAAGTGTCACAAAAATAATCCAAGAACACATGTGATTTTGTAGTTACTTATTTTTCTCACATTTAATATGATTTGATTTGAAAATGATTTTGAAGGTGTGGTGACGGTGTCAAACACCGGGGGTGGCTTACCGAGGGGAGCCCGGCAGAAGGCCTGCTTGGGGGCCTACGAGGCTCAGTGACAAGAGGGAACCCTAAGAAGGAGATGGATGCCTGGCGACCATCTTACCTCCCATGTCAAGGGGGACGGCAGCCTAGATCGCATATCTTCCTCTGTAAAACCCTATCCTCCACTGTGTATATAAGAGGATACTATGATGAGGACATCACTACTACAGTTACACCCACAACATCCGTTGTTACACATATGGGACAAATTACTAGAGCTCGCGCATGCCAATTAAATTATCAGGTACTTTCGTTTCTTGGTAATGATTCTAATGTTCATGAGAATATGATGCTGCCTAAATTGGATACATTTGTTTTGCTTATAAATGAAGGGCCCAGCATGGACAAGAAGGATGAACATAGGAGCATGATCAAGCATGGAGATGATGGCGTGCGCAAGGTGAAAGTGCAACTAATCCCCTGGTGGTTTTGGTAATTCATAACAACATATATCTCATTGAACTAATATCCATTCAAATTAAAGATTTCAGGATGTTCAATGATTGGCATGGCAAGGACTAGTGATTGTGGACCCATCAAAATGCTAAAGGACGTGGATTGGCAAAAGCTCAAGACTCTACATTTTTGGTTAAGTGATCCAAGATCACATTGAGTTCATAGGAAAGCCAATACTATTAAAAGGGGATGAGGTTTTGATTATGATCTATTTGCTCAAGTGCTTAGTGATATTGCTCCGAAACCCTCAGCCACTTTCTCTATCCAAATCTGTCCAAAACCCTACATTCCAACTCGGTCCCACCGGAACTTCCCTATCCGGACCCACCGAGTTCATCTGGACACTGCCTCAGCCAAACCCTAATAAATCAGATCCACCGATATGGATCTCGGTCTCACCGAGATGGCCTTGCCAACTCTCTGGAACCTGTTGCAGTTATTTCGGTCCTACCGAGTTTTGCGATCTGTGCCATCGAGATGGCTTGCCAACTTTCTGTTGCCTTATTGCTTCACTTCAGTCCTACAGAGTTGATGCAATCGGTACCACCGAAACGAGATTTGCCCCAACCATTGCACATCAGTCCATCCGAGTTGTTTCCAGTCGGTCCCACCGAGACCTCCAACGTTCATATCTTTTACACAGGTCAGTGCCACCGAGTTGAGTCAAAAGTGTGCAATGGTTGGATTTCGTGTGGAGGCTATATATACCCCTCCACCCCCTCTTACTCAGTAAGAGAGCCATCAGAACATGCCTACACTTCCACTACTCATTTTCTGAGAGAGAACCACCTACTCATGTGTTGAGATCAAGAGATTCCATTCCTACCATTTGAACCTTGATTTATAGCCATCCCCAAGTTGCTTTCCACTCAGATCCTTCTTCCACCATAGCCAAATCTGTGAGAAAGAGTTGAGTGTTGGGGAGACTATCATTTGAAGCACAAGAGCAAGGATTTCATCATCATCACACCATCTATTACCTTTTGGAGAGTGGTGTCTCCTAGATTGGTTAGGTGTCGCTTGGGAGCCTCCGACATGATGTGGAGTTGAACCAAGAAGTTTGTAAGGGTAAAGAGATCGCCTACTTCATGAATATCTACCCGAGTGAGGCAAGTCCTTCATGGATGATGGCCATGGTGGGATAGACAAGGTTGCTTCTTTATGGACCTTTCGTGGGTGGAGCCCTCCGTGGACTCGCATAGCCATTACCCTTCGTGGGTTGAAGTCTCCATCAACATGGATGTATGATAGCACCGCCTATCGGAACCACGCCAAAAATCACCGTGTCCCCATTGCGTTTGCTTTCTCCAAACCCCTCCTTTACTTACATGTGCAATGTCTTACTTTCCGCTGCTATACTCTTAGAATTACATGTGTAGGGTATTTCTTGACTTGCTATAATTGCTAAAATCTGCCTACGACTAAAATTGGGAAAAGGTTAGGTTTTATTTTGTCAAGTAGTCTAATCACCGCCCCCCTCTAGACATACTTTCGATCCTACAAGTGGTATCAGAGCTTTGGTCTTCGTAAGCCTTGGTTTCCATTGCTTTGGTCACCATAGCCTTGGTTTCACAACCTAGGAGAGTATGGCATCTTGTGAGGGTAATTATCACCGTAGAGGTCCATATTTTGATGGTACAAATTTTGCTAGTTGGAAGCATAAGATGAAAATGCATATTCTTAGTCATAACCCTGCCGTTTGGGTTGTTTTTCGTATTGGCTTGCAAGGTGAATTCTTTGAGAATGGTAGAGAACCGGATCGTGAAGCGACCCCGGAAGAATTGAAGATGCTGCAATACAATGCTCAAGCTTGTGATATTCTTTTCAATGGTTTGTGCCCCGAGGAATTCGACAAAACCAGCCGCCTTGAGAAAGCAAAGGAAATTTGGGATACGTTGGTTGATATGCACGAAGGTACCGAGTTTGTCAAGGAATACAAGTTGGATGTGCTTCAAAGTCAACTTGACAACTTCAAGATGGAGGATGGTGAAGGAGTCGCTGAAATATACTCTAGGCTTGCTCTCATCACAAATGAGATTGCCGGCTTAGGAAGTGAAGAGTTGACCGACAAGTTCATCATCAAGAAGATCCTTAGAGCTTTGGATGGAAAATATGATATAGTGTTGAAAGCACAAGTGCTCTGTGGGTGATTTTGGTAATTAATGTCAACATATCTCTTGTTTGACTAATAGTTTTATCTAGTATATTTCAGATAAGTTTAATAGTGGAGTGGCAAGGACAAGAGGGTGTCGAACCCCTTCAAAATGATAAGGACAAGGATTGCCAAAAGCTCAAGACTCTACATTTTTGTTTAAGTGATCCAAGATCACATTGAGTCCATAGGAAAGCCAATACTATTAAAAGGGGATGAGGTGTTGCATAATGATCTTGTTGCTCAAGTGCTTGGTGATATTGCTCCAAAACCCTCCGCCACTTTCTCTATCCAAATATGTCCAAAACCTAAACTCCAACTCGGCCCCACCGATATTACTCATCCAGAGCCACTGAGTTCATCTTGACATAGCCACTGCAAAAACCCTAACAGTTCGGTCACACCGATATGGATCTCGGTCTCACCGAGATGGCCTTGCCAACTCTCTGTTACTTGTTGCAATTATTTTGGTCTTTCCGAGAATTGCAATCGGTCTCACCGAGATGGCCTGACAACTCTCTGTTGGCTTATTGCTTCACTTCGGTTTCACCGAGTTGATGCAATCTGTGCCACCGAGACGAGGTTTGCCCTAAGCCCTAGCACATCAGTCCCACTGAGTTATTCCCGTCGGTCCCACCAAGATTCCTAACGTTCATATTTTTGTACAGATCGATGCCACCGAGTTTTTTGATCGGTGCCACCGAGATGGGTCAAAAGTGTGTAACGGTTGGATTTTGTGTGGAGGCTATATATGCCCCTCCACCCCCCCTCTTCTCATAAGAGAGAGCCATCAGAATGTGCCTACACTTACACCATTCATTTTCTGAGAGAGAACCACCTACTCATGTGTTGAGATCAAGAGATTCCATTCCTACCATTTGAACCTTGTTTTCTAGCCATCCCCAGGTTGCTTTCCACTCAAATCTTTCTTCCACTATAGCCAAATCTGTGAGAGAGAGTTGAGTGTTGGGGAGACTATCATTTGAAGCACAAGAGCAAGGAGTTCATCATCAACACACCATCTATTACCTTTTGGAGAGTGGTGTCTCCTAGATTGGTTAGGTGTCACTTGGGAGCCTCCGTCATGATGTGGAGTTGAACCAAGAAGTTTGTAAGGGCAAGGAGATCGCCTACTTCGTGAAGATCTACCCGAGTGAGGCAAGTCCTTCGTGGGCAATGGCCATGGTGGGATAGACAAGGTTGCTTCTTCGTGGACCCTTCGTGGGTGGAGCCCTCCGTGGACTCGCGCAACCGTTACCCTTGGTGGGTTGAAGTCTCCATCAACGGGGACGTACGATAGCACCACCTATCGAAACCACGCCAAAACTCCTCCATGTTTCCATTGTGTTTGCACACTCCAATCCCATCCCTTTACATTCTTGCACTTGCATGATTTACTCTTTCCGCTGCTCATACTCTTGCTATGCTTGTGTCGAATGTATTTTGTGCCATTAACTTGTGCTAAACTCAACCTTAACTTGAAGAAATTAAAAACTGCCACTTTTGCTTGTTAAGGGTCTAATCACCCCCCTCTAGACCCCTCTTCTTAATCCTTTCAATTGGTATCAGAGCATTGGTCTCCATTGCTTTGGTTTAATCGCCATTGGAGGAAGATGGATGAGTCTATGTTCGGGAGTATTAGACGTAGAGTGCCTATTCTTGATGGGGAGTTTTATGGTTCATGGAAAAATGAGATGCTTGAGATTTTCAATGAATATAATTTGAACAAGTATATTCTTAGCCCTTATGTGCCTCCCATTGATCCTTTGCATCCTACCCCCGATGAGTATCTTGAGATGGTTCGCAATCTTAGGACTATTGATCTTATCATTAGAGGATTGCCTAGAAATGTGCTTGTTTGCTTGCCAACCTTTGAATGCGCATATACTATTCTGAATTATCTTGAGGAACGCTTTCCAAATTACTCTTTCAAAAATTTGGATGCAATTCTTCAAAAATCCATTGCTTTTCATAAGATGAAGCCTAGTGATCCCAAGTTTGGTGAATGTCTATTTGAGCTTCGTGATCTAATGCGTGCAAAAGGTGATTTTGGAATCATTAATAGCATCATCTCGGAGACAATTAGAATTCATAAACTTGAGCATTGTCATGGTCATAAATCTAACGAATCACTTGAACTAGGTGATGACTACACGCATGACAATGATGATGACATTCAGCATGGCTATTATGATGAAGATGAAGAAAGTGATATTGATTATGAGGAGACTATGAGGAATCTTAGTCTCATGGCGAATCTTTGAAATTACATATCTGGAGGAAAGGAGTGGATTCTTGATAGTGGATGTACCGATAACATGACCGGAGATAAAGATATGTTCCGTGAGCTTGCCAAAAATGATGGTCCACGCAAGTATGTGACTTTTGGAGACAACTCCAAGGGTAAGGTACTTGGACTTGGTAAGGTGGCCATATCCAATGATAGCTCTATTCAAAATGTTATGATCGTTGAATCTCTTGGTTACAATCTTCTTTCCATATCTAGACTAGCCGACTTCGGTTTTGATGTCTTGTTTACCGAAGTAGATTGCCAAGTGTTTTGTAGAGATAATCATAATATAGTCTTTACCGGCATTCGAAGAGGTGATCTATACATTGTTGATTTCACTAAGAGAGCCCAACCTCGTACTTGTTTAATTGCTAAATCTTCTAAAGGATGGTTATGGCATAGAAGGTTAGGTCATGTTGGCATGCGTAATCTTGACAAGCTTATTAAAGGTGATCATATCCTTGGTGTTAAAGATGTTATATTTGACAAGGATAGACTTTGTAGCACTTGGCAAGCAGGAAAACAAGTTGGAAGAAGTCATCCCGTGAAGAACATCATGACCACGAGAAGACCACTTGAGCTACTTCACATGGATCTCTTTGGTCCCAATGCTTATAAGAGCCTTGGTGGTAACTCTTTCAGTTTGGTCATTGTTGATGATTTTTCAAGATTTACGTGGCTGTTCTTTCTTGATGACAAATCGCAGGTCCAAAAGATCTTCAAGAACTTTGCTAAGAAGGCCCAAAATCAATTTGAAGTGAAGATCAAGAAGGTTCGAAGTGATAATGGAACGGAGTTCAAGAACGCCAATGTGGATACCTTTCTTGACGAAGAAGGGATTTCACATGAGTTCTCAGCTACGTATACACCTCAACAAAATGGAGTTGTTGAGAGGAAGAACCGGACACTTATTGAGATAGCGAGAACGATGCTTGATGAATACAAGACGCCAAGACACTTTTGGGCGGAAGCGGTTGAGACAGCTTATCATGCTACGAATCGACTATATCTTCACAAGCTTCTCGGCAAAATGGCATACGAGCTACTCACCGGTAACAAACCCCAAGTTGGATATTTTCGAGTATTTGGCTCAAAGTGCTACATTCTTGATAAGCATCGTCGTCCGAAATTTGCTCCTAAATCTCATGAAGGTTTTCTACTCGGTTACGGCTCCAACTCTCACACTTACCATGTCTACAACAATTTCACCTGAAAGGTTGAAGAGACAGTAGATGTGAAGTTTGATGAATCTAACGGCCCGCAAGTAGAGCAATTGCCAATTGATGTAGGAGACAAAGATCCCTCGGAAGCAATTCAAGATTTGTCTATTGGCAAAATTCTCCCAATGGAGGTGAAGGAGAGTACTTTGTCCATTCAAGTGGAAGCCTCAACTTCACATCAAGGTGAACCACAATTTGACATAGAGGCATCCACAAGTGGAACACATCAAGACGATGGAAATGAGGAAGTACAACAAGATGAACCACCTCGGCCTCCTTCTCCACCTCCACAAGCGAAAAACAACAACAACAACAATGAAGAAGAAGAAGATGATGAGGATGTTCCACCTCAACCCAAGCAAAAGCTCTCACGAGTTAGAGCAAGAGTCTCAAAGGATCATCCCGTGGAACAAATCTTTGACGACATCAACACCGGGAGAATTACTTGCTCTAAAACTCATTTGGCTAACTTTTATGAGCATTACTCATTCATTTCTAGTATTGAACCTATGAAGGTAGAAGAAGCCCTTGAGGATCTGGATTGGATAAATGCTATGCACGAAGAGCTACACAACTTCGAGAGGAATCAAGTATGGACATTGGTTGAAAAGCTCAACGATGATCAAAATGTCATTGGAACCAAGTGGGTGCTCCGGAATAAGCAAGATGATGATGGACAAGTTGTACACAACAAGGCTCGTCTCGTTGCACAAGGCTACACTCAAGTAAAAGGTATGGACTATGGTGAGACATATGCCCCCGTTGCTAGACTTGAGTCCATTCGCATCTTACTTGTTTATGCCAATCACCATGATATCACCTTATACCAAATGGACATTAAAAGTGCTTTTCTAAATGACGAAATTGAGGAGGAAGTTTATGTTAAACAACCTCCCGGCTTTGTTAATCCCAAGAAACCTAATCATGTCTACAAACTTCACAAAGCTCTGTATGGTCTTAAACAAGCCCCTAGAGCTTGGTACAAATGCTTGTCTAAGTTTCTTATTGAAAAAGGCTTTGAAATTGGGAAAATTTATTCTACTCTTTTTTACTAAAAGGGTAAATGGAGAATTATTTGTGTGCCAAATTTATGTGGATGATATCATATTTGGTTCTACCAACCCTCATTTTAGTGAAAAGTTTGGAAGGCTAATGTCGAAGAAGTTTGAGATGTCTATGATGAGTGAACTCAAATTTTTCCTTGGTTTGCAAATCAAGCAAACTAAGGAAGGTACTGTTGTCTCACAAACAAAGTATACCAAGGATTTTTTCAAGAAGTTCAACATTTAAAAACCAAAGGTATGAAAACACCCATGCCTACTAGTGGACATCTTGACTTGACTAAGGATGGCAACCCGGTTGACCAAAAGGTTTACCGATCTATGATTGGTTCATTATTATATCTTTGTGCCTCCCGTCCTGATATTATGCTAAGTGTGTGCGTGTGTGCATGATATCAAGCGGCTCCTAAAGAATGTCATCTTAAGGCCGTGAAAAGGATAGTGAGATATTTGATTCATACACCAAACTTTGGCATTTGGTACCCTAAGAGGTCATCTTTTAATCTTGTTGACTATTCTGACTCGGACTATGCCGGTGACAAGGTTGATAGAAAGTCCACTTCAGGTACATGTCAATTTCTTGGTAGATCCCTTGTCTCTTGGTCCTCCAAGAAACAAAACTCGGTATCCTTATCCACCGCTGAAGTGGAATACATTGCCGCGGGATCATGTTGTGCTCAATTACTTTGGATGAACCAAACTCTTAAAGATTATGGGATACATGTGAAACATGTTCCATTGCTTTGCGATAATGAGAGTGCTATTAAGATTGCACACAATCCCGTGCAACATTCTCGAACTAGGCATATTGAAGTTCATCATCATTTCATTCGTGATCATGTTGCTAAAGGAGATATCAATCTTACGCATGTTCGTACCGACAAGCAATTAGCGGATATCTTCACTAAACCGCTTGATGAAAAGATATTTTGTCGATTGAGAGGTGAATTGAACATCATTGATGCCTCAAATTTGGAATAGAGATTCCATCTGAATACATGCAAGGCATGAGCCTATATGACTAATCCCTGATATTTCTCTTATGATGATTATCATTTATCTTGGATATATTTTCACCCTTGCATGTTATCTAACCCGTGTAGGTACTTGGACAAGCCTAAATCTATGAGATTGCAAATCACTCACATCTTGAGCAATTTCTACATCACCAAGTATCTATGCTTTGGTTGTTGAGATCAAGGAAGCATGAACTTATTCAACATATCCTTTGACAATATCTATAAGATGAATTTCACTCTTGTCGATTTGGATACACAAGTGTTATTCCTTGCAATACTAACCCATGTAGGAAGATGAGCTTCAAAGTCCAAAGGATGCCCCAACTCTTGATGGACAACATCAACATTGGACATCCACCACAAGTTCAACTACATGATCAAGTTCAACACCACAACCCAAGGTATGTAATTCCATCTTAGAGAAGCTTTGCTCTAAGTCATGAGATAAAGCAACTCAACAAGATGAGAATACATCAAGACGCTTAAATGAAAAATGGCAACCCCATTTTGAGCTTAACGATGAGTATGACCTATGATCAAGTGAACTCACTTGACTCCTAAGTCAATATACTCTAACATAGGTGACCTTGTCGCCGACCACCTCTAGATGAAGTTCTCTAGTGTTCCCTTTTGTTCATTGAATTCCTGCTACATGTCTTCTTGCTATTGCATTTTCCTTCTAAAAAAACTCCATCTAGATCTCTTTCTGTTTTCTGCATTTTACTTCTGTCTCTGAGTTCTCAATTCATTGCAAATCTTATGCAAATTCCTTGAAAATCCTTGTGAAATTTCATTTGCAAGTGAGCTGAATTGACAAAATCTTTTCTCTACGTTGAACTCAGTTCCACGGATCCAAGCCTATCGGTCAGACCGAAGTGCAAGATCCACTCGTACGTAGTCCATCGGTTCAACCGAAATGGACAAACTCGGTCTTTCCGATATGCTCTGCCCGTGACCTAGCTAATCGGAGTCATCGATTGAAATGGATCGGTGCCACCGACTTCACTGCTGAGAAAACTTTTTGCCACTTTATATTGCCTATTTGTTTCAGCACCACTCAATGATTCTTTCCCTCAATCTGCATCTTGAGTTGCATTCTGCTTACTTGTGTCTCTCAACGATCACACTCGCTTGACTCATACCCTTCTTGGAAATTGATGTCAAAGGGGGAGAGAGAGAGATCATCAAAGCTTATTCTCATAAAACTCTTCCGAGAAAGGAAGAGAGATGCACTGTCATAAGAGGAGAGAAGTCACATGTCTTTAAGAGGGGAAAGACATGTCTGTCAGTAATTTTACTTGAGATTTAATTTGCTTTGAGCTATTCTGCTCTTGATTGATTTTTATTCATTTCTGCTCTGATTTTATCTCACCCTACGTTCTCCCATTATCTAGTGTTAGATTCAGGGGGAGAGGAAAAACTATGTACTGGGGAGACAAATCCTTAGAATTTATTGTAAATCCTTAAATTTTATTTTGGGACATGTCTACATTCAAATGAAGTACTCACTCTGAGATACTCACCTACTACATGTCATCCCAGTCTTGGTATTCTTGTGGATCTTGAAATCCTTCTTGTTTAAAGTTTTCTTGTGTTATTTAACCATGTTTTCTCAAGTCTACTTCTTCAAGAATCTGCTCAAGAACCACAAGGTAAGCATATGCATCACACTCATGTGCATGATGATCTCTTGCTTTTGCACATATTATTTGCAAGAGGGATTCACAAACATGAAGGTACATCTCACTTCACTTTTTGCTCTGATGCATATGGCCAAGATACATGTAACTCATCTCTTACTCTATCATGCTATGCATTCACATGTGTCGGGGTACACAAACAGGGGTGTATGTTTCCCCTTGACTTGTGCCCGGACAGGCAGATCTCCGGCGCGATAGCAACAGAGCAAACTGCACCAAGCATTCAAGACAAGGCCAAGCAGAAGAGATGGCTCTTTGAGAAATCAAAGGGCGGATCAAGAAGACCAAGGCCAACCAAATAAGCAAGATATCACTAAGGAAAAACCTCCCTTGCCAGGCAGGCGAGCCTGGCGGGGTTGAGGTTACCCCAAGAAAGCCTCAAGACACCCCCAGCAGGCTTGCCTGGGACGCCAAGGGCAGATTACCCCGCCAAAGCTCCACCGCTCCACCTCACAGCAATGCAAGTCACCCATCGGTGCGGTGTCGAGCCCCCAAGTGACTAAGTGGCTGTTACTTGTTATGTGGCAGGCCATTTCTGAGGAAGATCATCCCTAAATGACAGCCGTCCAGGCGACATGTCACGTGGGCAAGCAAAAAGGTGGTTGAATGGCACGGCAAGGCTTGCCGGGCTACGCCACGATGTGACACTAAGCGGCGCATTTAATGCACCCTGTCCTGTCTGCAGAGTTAGGTATGATAGCACTGTGGCTATCTAATCAGTGCATAATGACTGTTTTGCCATTGTCGTGACCCCTTGACCTATAAAAGGAGGGTCGTGGCTACCTTAGAAAGGATTCGGACCCTTGTACGCTCGTACACGCGTATCTGCTCTCGCCCCGAGGCGACCTTGCCGGGCTAGAGCGCTGCGTCTCCATCATGGTCCTTCCATCAATCCACCAAAGTAGGAGTAGGGTTTTACGCCTCGCGGCGGCCCGAACCTGGGTAAAACTGCCCGTGTCATCGTTGTCGTGCTGCTCTGTGCTTTCCGCTCTTTGTGCAATGCGCTCTTCCCCCTTGCCAAACCACAAGGGGCCGATGGCCCCATAGGTGGCCGTGTGATACCATGACATCTTTGGCGCGCCAGGTAGGGGGAAGCACTTGCGCGAACCCGAGAGTATAAGCAGCGCATCATCTTCATCACCATCAATTTCGTCGGCGGCCTCATTGTTTGTGGCCCCCGACGCGCCAGCTCGAGGAGGAAGCGACATCGCTCCTTCGCCGCCTTGCCCAGTTTCCATCATCTATCCCCGCTGCAGCCACAAGCGGCGATGGAAACGAGGGACGACGACGGCATGGCGACCCTGAATGGCTCGAGCAGCGCGGCCACTATGCGCACCCCGTTCGGGGAAAAGAGCGAGGTGGTAAGGTACATGGTTTCTCCCTCCACCACTTTCACTTGTCGACGATCGAGCCACCCTGGGTTTTAGCGTCGTCAACGTCGATGAGCCCGCGCGAAACTCGGTTCAGCATTTGCCCTGCTAAGGGAGAATCCTGAGTATAGCACCGGTGCAAATCTGTTGATTGATACCCTGGCAAGCATGCTCCGGTAGGGCCGTCCGCGTCAGTGTGACCTTTGTGCCAACCACTGTAGGATTGTCAAAAGTGTAAGTGGAAGAAGGGCAAAACCAGCCCAACCTTACGCCAAGTTCTACCACCCGCAAGAGATTTGCGGCCCCCCTCCGGCCCTTGCCGAGGGTCCGATAGTGGCACACGAACGGCCATCCGCCCAAGATATGTGAACACGGCAAGCGACCACAACCAAGAAGGGAGAAAAGCGTGAGCAAAAAGCTAAGTTCACGTGATCATTGCTCTTTTATAGATCCAGAATTCGCATTTGCCTATCCCCCAGAAACCAATGTTCTTTCATATGGTCAAGCCTTTTGTGTGATGGCACCTTAACGGGTTTGCCTGTACCCTCGCTCTGTTCTGAGCCTGCTCACGGAGTGGGTGGCTGCATCAAGGGCTCCTAAAGGAAAAGCCTGTCGGGACGTACTTTTGCCAGCCAAACGCTAAGGACCCGTTCCTCGCAACAATCGTGGCAGTATGCTACCGGAAGGCAGCCAAAACACATAAAAAGAAACTAACCATACGAACATCCATGGATAAAATGCAAGGGGGATAGCATGTGTTCGGAATTAATTAGGACACCAGTTTAGTGCAAGCAAAAGAAGTACGATGTCTAAACACAAGACATGCATACTATTTTGTTACAGGGCGGAACGCCAATGCGAATGGTTCGGAGCCGTGCTTGACGGCCTTATTGAGCCCTGGGAACGGAGAGCACCTTGTCGGCGTAGGGGGCAGCCTTCTTCTCAGCGGCAGAAACATCAGCACCTACCGGGAGCTTCCTGAAGCCATCAGCAAGGTTGAGTTCGGGGTGGCGGTATGCGAGGTTGCTCAAGACCATGAAGAGGGCATTGCGAGCAAGCTTTCGAGACTTGCTTTCGAAAAGGGCGTCTCTTCCTTCTTCATGGGTCTTCAACTTTTCAATCAACTCGTTGAAGAAGAGTCCTAGCTTGACGCTCGGGACCTCATAACCACCAACCGAGAAGACTGGCCCTTCCATGCCCATTGCTACAGCCTGGGCTGTGAGGCGCTCGGCGATATCGATCAGGCTTTTGATCCAAAGGTCGACCTGCTCGGATTGGTTCGCCAGCTTGTCCTCCGCATCCTTTCGAAGGCATCTCGCATTGTCCAGATCCTTCATCAGCTGCTTCTCGCGGACATCGCCAGACTCGATCGAGCTCTCCAGGGTGCCAATCCTGGCCTTCATGTCTTCAATTGTGCCGTTAGCAGTCTCAAGGTCTTGACCCTTGGAGGAGAGCTGCGATTGCACCTCTTTCAGAAGGATCTCTGCTTTCTGCGCCTCCTCCTTGAGGATCACGACTTCCTTGATACTCCCGGCAAGCTCTTCTGTCTGTTTGGCCACCTGTTGGTTGAGATCAACCCTGGCAGTGGATGCGGCGGCAAGATCATCAGCAAGCTTCTTCAGTTGGGTGGTAGAGTCAACAGTGAGAGCATCCAGGGCTGCCTTGTGTTTGTCCTCCTGCTCCTTGGTACGCTGATGTACAAGGGCTTCCAGTTCATCCTCCTTGGAGCAGAGGGCGGCCTCGAGGCTCTCCTCCCGGGAAGAGATGCTCTGCTTCCTGGCATCCAGAAGCGCTGTGTGTTCTGCCAGGCGGGCTTCTCGAGCGGCGACGTCCTCCTTTGCCATGGAGATCGTCTCTTGCTGCCGCAGAAGGACTTGGAACTGTTTGCCATGCCACTCGCGCAGCTCAATGCCCTTGTCCCTCAGCTTCTAATCTACACTGTTGGCGGATTTTCGCTGCTCCTTGAGTGCCTGCCACTTCTGGCCGTACCGGTTCTGCATTTCTTTGATGCCCGCCGCCATAGACTCTAGAAAGGACAGGTCCAAGACCGCATCAACAAAGCCATCAGCCTCTCCGATTTGCTGAGATAGGGGCGCTATGATGCACTGGATTTCCTTGTCTAGCTCTGCACTCGCTGCTACCGAGGAACCGAGGGCTCCGAGACCGGGTTGGGCAAGCACCAATGCCAGTTGGCTTGAGGTTGGCTGTGGAATCCCAGTCAAGATGCTAAAAGATGGAGGAGGGCTCATGGTTTGAAGGGGGGTCTTCTCTTCAACCAGCATCCCCGACCCTGACGCACTGCTGGGGGCCTGGCCTGCTTCCTTCAAGGGCTCCTGGGCATCCCCGGTAGCGTGTTCCTGTCCCTCCGCTGTAGCAATCTTGGCGGCCTCCTCTGCGGCATCTTTGCCAATGCTGGCCACTTCCTCCAGCAACTCGGGCCCCTCAGCCAACGGTACTACAAGTAAAAGCAAACCAGCAATCATGAAGAAGACGAAGGATGGAGAAACGGGTGCGAATGAGCCGCCCTCTCCGTGTTTTCCCCTTTATGGGAGCGAACGTGGGGGAGAGGAGTGGTTCGTCGCTACTTTCCCTCAGAAAGCTACCGTTTTGACATTAACTGCTATAGTCCCATGATCCCACAGCTTGCGGTAATTACGCGGAGTGGGCGTTGGATTGACTGGTCATCATAGCAAATTGCTGCACGCGCAACATATCTTCAACACGTGTCCGTGCACCGTTTTGGGGCCTAACCCAACGTGCCCAGCGACACGTATGGCTCAGGCCCGGGGGCTTATGTCGGGGTACACAAACAGGGGTGCATGTTTCCCCCTGACTTGTGCCCGGACAGGCAGATCTCCGGCGCGACAGCAACAGAGCAAACTGCACCAAGCATTCAAGACAAGGCCAAGCAGAAGAGATGGCTCTTTGAGAAATCAAAGGGCAGATCAAGAAGACCAAGACCAACCAAATAAGCAAGATATCACTAAGGAAAAGCCTCCCTTGCCGGGCAGGCGAGCCTGGCGGGGTCGAGGTTACCCCAAGACAAGCCTCAAGACTCCCCCGGCAGGCTTGCCGGGGACGCCAAGGGCGGATTACCCCGCCAAAGCTCCGCCGCTCCACCTCACAGCAATGCAAGTCACCCATCGGTGCGGTGTCGAGCCCCCAAGTGACTAAGTGGCTGTTACTTGGTACGTGGCAGGCCATTTCTGAGGAAGATCATCCCTAAATGACACCTGTCCAGGCGACGTGTCATGCGGGCAGGCGAAAAGGTGGCTGAATGGCACGGCAAGGCTTGTTGGGCTACGCTACGATGTGACACTAAGCGGCTCATTTAATGCACCCTGTCATGTCTGCAGAGTTAGGTATGATAGCACTGTGGCTATCTAATCAGTGCATAATGACTGTTTTGCCATTGTGGTGACCCCTTGACCTATAAAAGGAGGGTCGTGGCTACCTTAGAAAGGATTCAGACCCTTGTACGCTCGTACGCGCGTAGCTGCTCTCGCCCTGAGGCGACCTTGCCGGGCTAGAGCGCTGCGTCTCCACCACGGTCCTTCCATCAATCCACCAAAGCAGGAGTAGGGTTTTACGCCTCGTGGCGGCCCGAACCTGGGTAAAACTGCCCGTGTCATCATTGCCGTTCTGCTCTGTGCTTTCCACTCTTTGTGCAATGCGCTCTTCCCCCTTGCCGAACCACAAGGGGCCGATGGCCCCATAGGTGGCCGTGTGATACCACGACAACATGTCTTTAAACTCTATCATTACATGAGTGCATACATGTAGGGGGAGCTCATGCTAGTTACATGTTCTTCCAAAGCTTTACTTACTACTCTCTATATATTTCACTTAAAGCTTTGATGTATGTTGTCATCAATTGCCAAAAAGGAGATTGAAAGCACAAGTGCTTCATGGGTGATTTTGGTAATTAATGTCAACATATCTCTTGTTGGACTAATAGTTTTATCTAGTATATTTCAGATAAGTTCAACAGTGGAGTGGCAAGAACAAGAGGATGTGGAACCCCTTCAAAATGACAAGGACAAGGATTGGCAAAAGCTCAAGACTCTACATTTTTGTTTAAGTGATCCAAGATCACATTGAGTCCATAGGAAAGCCAAAACTATTAAAAGGGGATGAGGTGTTGCATAATGATCTTGTTGCTCAAGTGCTTAGTGATATTGCTACAAAACCCTCAACCACTTTCTCTATCCAAATATGTCCAAAACCTAAACTCCAACTCGGCCACGCCGATATTTCTCATCCGGAGCCACTAAGTTCATCTTGACATAGCCACTACCAAAACCCTAACAGTTCGGTCACACCGATATGGATCTTGGTCTCACCGAGATGGCCTTGCCAACTCTCTATTACTTGTTGCAATTATTTCGGTCTCACCGAGAATTGCAATCAGTCTCACCGAGATGGCTTGCCAACTCTCTGTTGCCTTATTGCTTCACTTTGGTTTCACTGAGTTGATGCAATCGGTGCCACAGAGACGAGTTTTGCCCTAAGCCCTAGCACATTGGTCACATCGAGTTGTTCCCGTCACTCCCACCAAGATTCCTAATGTTCATATTTTTTTACAGATCGGTGCCACCGAGTTTACTGATCGGTGCCACCGAGATGGGTCAAAAGTGTGTAACGGTTGGATTTTGTGTGGAGACTATATGTACCCCTCCACCCCCTCTTCTCATAAGAGAGAGCCATAGGAACGTGCCTACACTTCCACCATTCATTTTCTGAGAGAGAACCACCTACTCATGTGTTGATATCAAGAGATTCCATTCCTACCATTTGAACCTTGATCTCTAGCCTTCCCCAAGTTGCTTTCCACTCAAATCTTTCTTCCACCATAGCCAAATCTATGAGAGAGAGTTGAGTGTTGAGGAGACTATCCTTTGAAGCACAAGAGCAAGGAGTTCATCATTAACACATCGGCTATTACCTTTTAGAGAGTGGTGTCTCCTAGATTGGTTAGGTGTCGCTTGGGAGCCTCCGTCGTGATGTGGAGTTGAACCAAGAAGTTTGTAAGGGCAAGGAGATTGATACGTCTCCAACGTATCTATAATTTTTTATTGTTCCATGCTATTATATTATCTATCTTGGATGTTTTATATCCATTAATACGCTATTTTATATCATTTTTTGGGACTAACCTATTAACCTAGTGCCCAGTGCCAGTTGTTGTTTTTTTGGGACTAACAGAAAATCAATACCAAATGGAGTCCAAACGGAACGATACTTTTTGAGGATTTTTCTTGGACCAAAAGACAACCACGAAGCTTCGGGAAGAGGCCAGAAGACTCACGAGGGAGCCACAGGCCCTCAGGGTGCACCCCAAGGGGGGCACTGCTACTTCTTGAGCTTGCGTTGGTTTTTCCCTTGAAGAGGAAAGGGTGATGCAACAAAGTAGAGATAAGTATTTCCCTCAGTTAAGAACCAAGGTATCAATCTAGTAGGAGATACATGCAAGTCTGCAATCTATGCACCTGCACAAACAATCAAACACTTGCACCCAACACGATAAAGGGGTTGTCAATCCCTTCACACTCACTTGCAAAGGTGAGATCTGATAGAGATAGATATAAAAGCTTACTAAAACGTAAAACAAAATAAAAGTAAATAAATTGCAGCAAGGTATTTTTGGGTTTTTTGGTTTATAGATCTGAAAATATATGATGGAAAATAGACCTGGGGGCCATAGGTTTCACTAGAGGCTTCTCTCTTGAAGGGAAATAATAAGGTAGGTGAACAAATTACTATCGAGCAATTGATAGAAAAGCGCAAAGTTATGACGATATCCAAGGCAATGATTATGCATATAGGCATCACGTCTGTGTCAAGTAGACCGAAACGATTCTGCATGTACTACTATTACTCCACACATCAACCGCTATCCAGCATGCATCTAGAGTATTAAGTTCATAAAGAACGGAGTAATGCCTTAAGTAAGATGACATGATGTAGAGGGATAAACTCAAGCAATATGATGAAAACCCCATCTTTTTACCCTTGATGGCAACAATACAATACGTGCCTCGCTACCCCTACTTTGTCACTGGGTGAGGACACCGCAAGATTGAACCCAAAACTAAGCACCTCTCCCATTGCAAGAAGAACCAATCTAGTTGGCCAAACCAAACCGATAATTCGAAGATAAATACAAAGATATCAAATCATGCATATAAGAATTCAGAGAAGATTCAAATAATATTCATAGATAAACTGATCATAAATCCACAATTCATCGGATCTCGACAAACACACCGCAAAAGAATATTACATCGGATAGATCTCCAAGAACATCGAGGAGAATATGGTATTGAGGATCAAAGAGAGAGAAGAAGCCATCTAGCTACTAGCTATGGACCCGTAGGTCTGAGGTAAACTACTCATGCTTCATCAGAAGGGCAATAGAGTTGATGTAGAAGCGCTCCATGATCAAATTCCCCTCTGACAGGGTGCCAGAAAAGGCCCCAAGATGGGATCTCACGGGTACAGAAGGTTACGGCGGCGGAAAAGTATTTTGGTGGACACTTCTGGTTGTTTGGGAATATTTGGGAATACATAGAGGAAGAATTAGGGTTAGAGGAGCTCCGAGGGGCCCACAAGCCCTCAGGGCGCCCCCTAGGGCGCGCCCCCTGGCTTGTGGAGTCCTCGGGACTCCCCTGCCTTCAACTCCAAGTTTGTTGGGTGTCTTCTGGTCCATGAAAAATCATCATGAAAGTTTTATTCCGTTTGGACTCCGTTTGGTATTCCTTTTCTGTAAAACTCAAAAACAAGGAAAAAACAGAAACTGGCACTGGGCTCTAGGTTAATAAGTTAGTCCCAAAAATAATATAAAATAGCATATTAATGCATATAAAACATCCAAAACAGATAATATAATAGCATGGAACAATAAAAAATTATAGATACGTTGGAGACGTATCATGCATCCCCAAGCTTAATTCCTGCTCGTCCTCGAGTAGGTAAATGATAAAAATAGAATTTTTCATGTGGAATGCTACCTAACATATTTATCTATGTAATTTCCTTTATTGTGGCATGAATATTCAGATCCATAAGATTCAAAACAAAAGTTTAATATTGACATAAAAACAATAATACTTCAAGCATACTAATAAAGCAATCATGTCTTCTCAAAATAACATGGCCAAAGAAAGTTATCCCTACAAAATCATATAGTCTGGCTATGCTCCATCTTCATCACACAAAGTATTAAATCATGCACAACCCCGATGACAAGCCAAGCAATTGTTTCATACTTTTGATGTTCTCAAACTTTTTCAACTTTCACGCAATACATGAGCGTGAGTCATGGATATAGCACTATAGGTGGAATAGAATATGGTGGTTGTGAAGACAAAAAGAAGGAGATAGTCTCACATCAACTAGGCGTATCAACGGGCTATGGAGATGCCCATCAATAGATATCAATGTGAGTGAGTAGGGATTGCCATGCAACGGATGCACTAGAGCTATAAGTTTATGAAAGCTCAAAAAGAAACTAAGTGGGTGTGCATCCAACTCGCTTGCTCACGAAGACCTAGGGCAATTTGAGGAATCCCATCATTGGAATATACAAGCCAAGTTCTATAATGAAAGATTCCCACTATTATATGAAAGTGACAACATAGGAGACTCTCTATCATGAAGATCATGGTGCTACTTTGAAGCACAAGTGTGGTAAAAGGATAGTAGCATTGCCCCTTCTCTCTCATTTTTTTATTTTTTTTATTTTTTTTATTTGGGCTTCTTTTGGCCTCTTTTATTTTTGTAAAGCCCGGAGACTCATCCCAACTTGTGAGGGAATCATAGCTTCCATCATCCTTTCCTCACATGGGACAATGCTCTAATAATGATGATGATCATCACACTTTTATTTATTTACAACTCAAGAATTACAACTCGATACTTAGAACAAAAATATGACTCTATATGAATGCCTCTAGTGGTGTACCGGGATGTGCAACGATCTAGCATATCAATGACATCAAAAAACGGACAAGCCATGAAAACATCATGCTAGCTATCTTACGATCATGCAAAGCAACATGACAATGATGGAGCGTGTCATAATAAACGGAATGGTGGAAGTTGCATGGCAATATATCTCGGAATGGCTATGGAAATGCCATAATAGGCAGGTATGGTGGCTGTTTTGAGGAAGGGTATATGGTGGGTGTAGTGCACCGGCGAAAGTTGCGCGGTACTCGAGAGGCTAGCAATGGTGAGAGTGCGTATAATCCATGGACTCAACATTAGTCACAAAGAACTCACATACTTATTGCAAAAGTCTATTAGCTATCAAAACTAAGTACTACATGCATGCTCCTAGGGGGATAGATTGGTAGGAAAAGACCATCGCTCGTCCCGGACCGCCACTCATAAGGAAGACAATCAATAAATAAATCATGCTCCGACTTCATCACATAACGGTTCACCATATGTGCATGCTACGGGAATCACAAACTTTAACACAAGTATTTCTACCAATCCACAATTACTCACTAGCATGACTCTAATATCACCATCTTTATATCTCAAAACAATCATAATGAATCAAACTTCTCATAGTATTCAATGCTCTATATATCAAAGCTTTTATTATATCCCTCTTGGATGCCCATCATATTAGGACTAATTTCATAACCTAAGCAAATTACCATGATGTTTAGAGAGACTCTCAAAATAATATAAGTGAAGCATGAGAGTTCAACAATTTCTATAAAATAAAGCCACCGCCGTGCTCTAAAAAGATATAAGTGAAGCACTAGAGCAAAATTGGCTAGCTCAAAAGATATAAGTGAAGCACATACAGTATTCTAATAAATTCATGATTCATGTGTGTCCCTATCAAAATGTGTGTACAGAAAGGATGATTGTGGCAAACTAAAAATCAAAGACTCATATCATACAAGACGCTCCAAGCAAAACACATATCATGTGGTGAATAAAAATATAGCCTCAAGTAAATTTACCGATAGACGAAGACAAAAGAGGGGATGTCATCCGGGGCATCCCCAAGATTAGATGCTTGGTTGTCCTTGAATATTACCTTGGGGTGCCTTGGGCATCCCCAAGCTTAGGCTCTTGCCACTCCTTATTCCATAGTCCATCAAATCTTTACCCAAAACTTGAAAACTTCACAACACAAAACTCAACAGAAAACTCATGAGATCCGTTAGTATAAGAAAATAAATCACCACTTTTTGGTACTGTTGTGAACTCATTCTTTATTTATATTGGTGTAATATCTACTGTATTTAAACTTTTCCATGGTTCATACCCCCCGATACTACCCATAGATTCATCAAAATAAGCAAACAACACATAGAAAACAGAATCTGTCAAAAACAGAACAGTCTGCGAAGATCTGAATTGTTCTAATACTTCTGTAACTCCAAAAATTCTGAAAAATTAGGAAAACTCAGAAAATTTATATATAAATCTTGTGTAAAACAATTCAGGGTTTTTCCACGCTCCAGTGAATTTAAATTATTCTGTTACTGGACGCAAAAGTTTCTGTTTTTTAGCAAGATCAAATCAACTATCACCGTAAGCCATCCCAATGGTCTTACTTGGCTCAAACACTAATTGAAACACCAAAACACAATTACTACAGAGTTAATAATGTGTAATTATTGAAAACAGAACCAAAAACAAAAAAGTAAAAATAAAATTGGGTTGCCTCCCAACAAGCGCTATTGTTTAACGCCCCTAGCTAAGCATAAAACATAGATCTAGGTATTGTCATCTTTGGTATGCAATCCATAAGTAGCTCTCATAACAGATTCATATGGCAACTTAATTTTCTTTCTTGGAAAGTGTTCCACGCCCTTCCTTAACTGAAATCGAAATCTAATGTTTCCTTCTTTCATATCAATAATTGCACCAATCATTCTAAGGAAAGGTCTACCAAGAATAATAGGACATGTAGGATTGCAATCTATATCAAGCACAATGAAATCTACGGGCACATAATTCCTATTTGCAACAATAAGAACATCATTAATTCTTCCCATAGGTTTCTTAATAGTGGAATCCGTGAGATGCAAATTTAAAGAACAATCATCAAATTCACGGAAACCTAGCACATCACATAAAGTTTTTGGAATCGTGGAAATGCTAGCACCTAAATCACACAAAGCATGACACTCATAATCTTTAATTTTAATCTTAATAGTAGGTTCCCACTCATCATAAAGCTTTCTAGGGATAGAAACTTCCAACTCAAGTTTTTCTTCAAAAGATTTCATCATAGCATCAACGATATGTTTAGTAAAAGCTTTATTTTGATTATAAGCATGAGGAGAATTCAACATGGATTGCAACAAGGAAATACAATCTATAAAAGAACAATTATCATAATTAAAATCCTTGAAATCCAAAAGAGTGGGTTCATTGCTACTTAAAGTTTTGACCTCTCCAGTCCCACTTTTATCAATTTTTGCAATAAGATCTAAAAACTCCGAATCATTGGGACGCCTTCTAGCTAAAGTTGACTCATCTCCAGTCCCATATTTATCAAGATTTATAATAGAAAACAAAGATTCAATAGGAGTCACACCAATCACTTTAAGATCTTCACCATTATTATCACAAGATATCGAAGAACACGCTTTAACAAACCAATCTCGCTTAGCACGCATCCTAGCGGTCTTTCTTTGCACTCATCAGTAGAAATTTTAATATGTCTTAGAGATTCATTAATATCATGCTTTGGTGGCATAGATCTAATTTTCGAAGAATCAATCTCAAGAGAAATTCTATCAACGTTTCTAGCCAAATCATCAATCTTGAGCAATTTTCCTTCAACCATAGCATTGAAAACCTTTTGCGAATTAATAAAATCTTTAATATTGTTCTCAAGATCAGAGGGCATATTATTATAATTTCCATAAGAATTGTTGTAGGAATTACCATAATTATTAGAGAAATTACTAGGAAACGGCCTAGGGTTGAAATTACCTCTATACGCGTTATTACCAAAATTGTTCCTACCAACAAAATTCACATCCATAGATTCATTATTGTTCTCAATCAAAGTAGCAAAGGAATATCATTAGGATCAATAGGAGCACTCTTACTAGCAAACAATTTCATAAGTTCATCCATCTTTCCACTCAAAGTATTAATTTCTTCAATCGCATGCACTTTTTTTGCTAGTAGAAGATCTTTCGGTATGCCATTGAGAGTAATTAGCCATAATATTATCTAGGAGTTTAGTAGTTTCTCCTAATGTGATTTCCATAAAAGTACCTCCCGTGGCCGAATCTAAAAGATTTCTAGATGCAAAATTCAATCCAGCATAAAAAATTTGTATGATCATCCATAAACTTAAACCATGAGTAGGGCAATTTCTTATCATCAATTTCATCCTCTCCCAAGATTGTGCAACATGTTCATGATCAAGTTGCTTAAAATTCATTATATCGTTCCTAAGGGAAATGATCTTAGCGGGAGGAAAATACTTGGAAATAAAAGCATCTTTACACTTATTCCATGAATCAATACTATTTTTAGGCAAAGATGGAAACCAAGTTTTAGAAACGAACTCGTAGTGAGAACGGAAATAGCTTCAATTTAACAATATCATTATCCACATCTTTCTTCTTTTGCATATCACACAATTCAATGAAAGTATTTAGATGGGATGCGATATCTTCACTAGGAAGGCCAGAAAATTGATCTTTCATAACAAGATTCAACAAAGCAGCATTAATTTCATAAGATTCCGCACTAGTGGCGGGAGCAATCGGAGTACTAATAAAATCATTACTATTAGTATTGGAAAAGTCACACAACTTGGTTTTTTTTTGAGACATCGTGACAAAGCAAGCAATCTAACACACGAGCAACCAAAAAGCAAATGAAAAGACGAACGGAAGAAGGGCAAATAAAAGGGCAAATCTTTTTGTATGTTTCTAAAAATCATTTTAGAAGTGGGGGAGAGGAAAACGAGAATCAAATGGCAAATAATATAATGTAAGAGATGAGAGTTTATGGTGGGTACTTGGTAGGCTTGATGTAGATCTCCCCGGCAACGGCGCCAGAAATTCTTCCTGCTACTTCTTGAGCTTGCGTTGGTTTTTCATTTGAAGAGGAAAGGGTGATGCATCAAAGTAGAGATAAGTATTTCCCTCAGTTAAGAACCAAGGTATCAATCCAGTAGGAGATACACGCAAGTCTCCAATCTATGCACCTGCACAAACAATCAAACACTTGCACCCAACGCGATAAAGGGGTTGCCAATCCCTTCACGGTCACTTGCAAAGGTGAGATCTGATAGAGATAGATATAAAAGCTTACTAAAACATAAAACAAAATAAAAGTAAATAAATTGCAGCAAGGTATTTTTGGGTTTTTTGGTTTGTAGATCTGAAAATATATGATGGAAAATAGACCCGGGGCCATAGGTTTCACTAGAGGCTTCTCTCTTGAAGGCAAATAATACGGTGGGTGAACAAATTACTGTCGAGCAATTGATAGAAAAGAGCAAAGTTATGACGATATCCAAGGCAGTGATTATGCATATAGGCATCACGTCCGTGTCAAGTAGACCGAAATGATTCTGCATCTACTACTATTACTCCACACATCGATCGCTATCCAGCATGCATCTAGAGTATTAAGTTCATAAAGAACGGAGTAACGCCTTAAGTAAGATGACATGATGTAGAGGGATAAACTCAAGCAATATGATGAAAACCCCGTCTTTTTACCCTTGATGGAAACAATACAATACATGCATCGCTACCCCTACTTTGTCACTAGGTGAGGACACCGCAAGATTGAACCCAAAACTAAGCACCTCTCCCATTGCAAGAAGAACCAATTTAGTTGGCCAAACCAAATCGATAATTCAAAGAGAAATACAAAGATGTCAAATCATGCATATAAGAATTCAGAGAAGATTCAAATAATATTCATAGATAAATTGATCATAAATCCACAATTCATCGGATCTCGACAAACACACCGCAAAAGAATATTACATCGGATAGATCTCCAAGAACATCAAGGAGAACATGGTATTGATGATCAAAGAGAGAGAAGAAGCCATCTAGCTACTAGCTATGGACCCGTAGGTTTGAGGTAAACTACTCACGCTTCATCGGAAGGGCAATAGAGTTGATGTAGAAGCCCTCCGTGATCGAATCCCCCTCCGGCAGGGTGCCGAAAAAGGCCCCAAGATGGGATCTCATGGGTACAGAAGGTTACGGCGGCGGAAAAGTATTTTGGTGGACGCTTCTGGTCGTTTGGGAATATTTGGGAATATATAGAGGAAGAATTAGGGTTAGAGGAGCTCCGAGGGGCCCACAAGCCCTCAGGGCGCCCCCCTAGGGCGTGCCCCCTGGCTTGTGGAGTCCTCGGGACTCCCCTGCCTTCAACTCCAAGTTTGCTGGGTGTCTTCTGGTCCAAGAAAAATCATCGCGAAAGTTTTATTCCGTTTGGACTTCGTTTGGTATTCCTTTTCTGTAAAACTCAAAAACAAGGAAAAAACAGAAACTGACACTGACACTGGGCTCTAGGTTAATAAGTTAGTCCCAAAAATAATATAAAATAGCATATTAATGCATATAAAACATCCAAAACAGATAATATAATAGCATGGAACAATAAAAAATTATAGAGACGTTGGAGACGTATCAGGCGCCCCTAGGCTTGTGGGCCCCTCGCAGCTCTCCTAACCCTAATCTCTGCTCTATAAATACCCAAATATTCCCCTTACATCATAGGGCACACCAAAAATACTTATCCGCCGCCGCAAGCGCTTGCTGGTATACAATTGTCAGCGATTGATGAAATCATCACCGACGGGTTCCCTAGTATGGTCTGTGTGCGATGTCATTGCACACAGAACAACATCATATGTACTTATAACTTATAAGGACTTGATTCCATAAACAGATTGAACATCCAATTACATTGGTGGCTAGTACACACATGACCTTTGCACACACCAAAGTATGTTCCAAAATGCCTAGAAAACTCAAATAATGTATAAAAAGGCAAAACGAACCCTGAATAATTTCATATTTTTAGGACGACGCTCCTATAGTTGCATGTTGCCTCTCTAAAATAAATCAAGGCGGGAAGAGACATCGTATGTCATTTCGCACACATAGGTGACAAGTTCCCTCTCAAAACCATGAGCCTTTTTTAGAGAAGCTCCGGTTTGTAAGAAGTTTATACCAAAACTTGTCCCAAATTGGACTAATTTTTTACCACAGCATGTTGGTGCCATATCATAACACCATGCCAAGTTTCATGATTTTGAGGCGAGTTTTGGATTTACAGTAATTTTAAAACTAGGTTTCTCAATGTTTACTGTCAAGTCGGTACCACCCTGGATAGGCTTTTTCCTCGTGGGTCCCAAATGACAAATCCAAATCTATCACTACCATGCAGCTTTTCTTATTAAGAATTACAACCCATTTGCTGTGCTAGCTAAAAATAAGTTTGTGGGTGCTAGTGGGCACTAAGAACTTGCGGGTTCTGTAATGAACAAAAATCTCAAGGATCCCGCGAGAGTGATGTTCTTTCCCTATGTTGTGAATGCTTATAATATTTATGTCTTAATTAAAGAAATGACAAGCCATTGGCCCAGTATGAAAGAAAATATGGGTCAAAGCTGAGTTGAAAAGGGTAACAATATCTAACTCCAGCTTACAAACAGTACAAAAGCACAAGGATTAATTGCTCATCAGGTTTAGACAAAATCCAGATTGAACAGGACAATGACATCTAACTCAACCAAAGTTTTCGGCAGTCACAATCAAATGGATCGGTCTGATCCATAAAATGAAGATACCAGTACAAAATTTCTATTGCCCCATGATGACGACAAGCTGTTGTAAATAGAAGCCGAGCAAAATCAGAAGCCCTTAGGTCCACCTGAAACTTCTTTTTATGATGTTCAACACTTGCAGCTGTGAGAAATTTCTTGTCAAAAAACTTAACCCTCATGGACAATAGTGCCCTCGCATTCAACATGAAGAATGTGACAAAACTAGTGTTTGCATTGTTGGATGCATATCCTTCCAGCGTTACTGTCTTCAAACGAATGTCATGAGATCTGAGAAAATCCCGGTGCTTTTTGAACCATCGATTGGTTATACCTTTTTCTCCATGTGTTAGTGCCTAAATAGAGATGAAGATTGAAAACAGTTAATGTCTAAAAAAGATTATGTTGAAAGACTGATAGCTGAATGATTAATTATACTACATTATATATGGGCTTTCAATGTGCGTGAAATTATCACCTTTATATACAAATTCTCCAGACATGGAAAGCATTGCAGCAAGGCAATAATGATGTTATGATCAAAACACCACATACTGATATATAAGGTCTTGACAGAATCCACCACCACTGATAGGATGGACAAGCTCTTCATTGAGCATAGAACATAATATTAGCACTGAAAGTGTACTCCAAGATGATACTTAACTTATGCGCACAAATGAAAAATGCAAAATACAAAAGTGTACGTGAATAATATACAGTACCTCAATAGGTGTGGAGGCAAACACCATCTCGAACCATTTAAACGGATCACGAATTGCACCCAAGGTCTCAAGTTTAGGCGCATAGACCACCTTTATTTGCGAAGGTTTATAACAACAATCAAGGAGCAACCTTTGAAGTGAAGGGGCATCTTCGATGATGAGCTCCTGTCCTTCAAAACGAATTCCAATGCTTACAAGGTGAGGTGACTTTATTTTGAGACAAGGGATATGGATTCGTATTCCAAAAACAAGCACCAAACACTCCAGTGCAGGGCAGCTGGAGTGGATGAAGCTGTGCAGTGAGGCCACCGACAGATCAACCAACACAAGCGCAAGTTTTTTCAGCAGTGGGAGTCAAAGCATTTGTACCAGATTGTCTGCTAGATGGCACCGGGTCAAGGTGGCGGTGTGGAGAGAGGAGGAAAACCATGAGATGGGCATCGGTGGTGAGGGCACAGATGTAGCACTGGGTGGTAACCCATCGCTGTAGTAATGGTAGAATTCAAGCTGCTGGAGTTCATCAAATTGACGGGATGTCAGCCAGGCAGCCACCATGCAGGGTATGTCCAGCATGTAGCATGCCGGGATGCAGATGCGTTGAACGGAACCCTGGTGGGAGGAGATGATGGATCCAGGGAGTTCAGAATCATCATCGACAGATAGCTGACAACAGTCGAGATTAAGAGGCGCGGCGCGCCACTGAGTATGCCACCGAGATGCGAGGAGTTGTGTGCGGCAGCCATCCTTGGTGGGGAGAAGGGAGATGATCTCCCCAAGGATGGCATCCGGGAGATCGCTGATGCGGTCCGCCAGAGATCCTACTGGTTCCTCAGGTCCAGGGGGCGTGGCCGCTTCTGGCCGCGCTGCCGGGTCCAAGGGAGATGATCTCCCCAAGGATGGCATCCGGGAGATCGCTGATGCGGTCCGCCAGAGATCCTACTAGTTCCTCAGGTCCAGGGGGCGTGGCCGCTTCTGGCCGCGCTGCCGGGTCCAAGATCTACATCCGGCGGCGGCACTGGCCGGAGCCTCATCTGTGTACATACCAATCTGAAAGAAAAAAATGGCAGAAACATACATGTAGGACATTCAAAATCAATTGTCAGGATCTGGAAGAAAAAAAAGGCACAAACATATATGTAGGACATTCAAAATCAATTATCAAGATCTGGCCACGAATTATTAGCACGCACGCTAACCCTAGTCAGATTATTAGCAAAAATCATTTGTAGAGAATAAACAATTAATCATTAACCCTATACGGATAACATTCAAAAAATCAATACACTACGTGCATCTAACGGATCTTAATTACTCTGATTTCACGGACTGAGAGAACATAACCATACGATTTGTATTCCAAAAAAATTAGGGAGGGGGGGGGGGGGGAGTAACCAGAGAAAACACATGATATGTTTGCCGCACAAATGGGTATATAGATGACTAACCGGTTTTCCGTCGGAGTCGTAGTCATTGCCGGAGTTGTTGTTGACCTCCGGCTCCGGCTGGGGGGGCACGACGGCGGCGAAGAAGTCAAGGTCGTGCTGCTGCCCGCACGAGACCTCGTCAGCGGCGACGGCAACCTCTGTGCCCAGCTTCACGCGTTGCGCGGGTGCTTCACCAGCCCCGGCGTCGCCAGTCCCTCCGATGGTGCGCTTCGGCGGCATCCTCATACACTCCAGAGTCCAGACGTTGGTGACCACTATGGACCGGGGGTGTGGCCGCCTATTATGGCCGGCGGCTCGAGCGCGCCATTAATACGGACCAATGGGAGTGAGGCGGGCGGCGGTCAAAGGCTGTCTCGCCTCCTGGTCAGCCTGCGCGGCGGACTTCTAGCATTCCTATACCATCATTTCACACAGCTACTCGCACGCCTCCCGGTGACACTGCGCAGTGAAAATGCCTCCCGTCAATTCACACACCTGCACGCACGCCTCCCGGGCTGCCTGCACGGCGGTCTGCTCGCATGCATCCCTTCAACTCACGCTTGCTCGCACGCCACACGGGGCGCGTGGCGGCACGTATATTTTTTCTGTTTTTGATGATTCATTCTGCCGCTTTACTGCTTAACCGAAGCATGGCACGGTCTAAAGCACACGGTCCGAATAAATATTCCGTATGAGATATTGGTTGCCAGTTATTAACAATCTCCCATTTGTAAGTAGATTATATCACAACTTGTCTCAAATTTGACGACAAAATACAATATCACAGTCTACTGGTGTCCATATGACACCATGATAAGTTTCATGAATTTCAACTAAGTTTTGGATTTACTGAATTTTAAAAATCAACATTCTCAATGTTTTTAAATTTCTTTCACGGGGAAACATGCACCCAGGGACACAGATATGATTTTGCAATCCATTTTGGTGCACATGTAACTCAAATTTGATTTTTGCACATTAAATCCCTAGGAAATCAATCAATGTATAAAATGGGTCGAATGATCTCTGTTTTTTTTTCAAACTTTAACATGACACTCCTTTGGTCATATGTTCACTGCAAAAAAAGTTTGACATGTGTACTCAGAGTGGAGGTGGTGGTGTGGGATGTGTGTCTGTGTGTGTGTGGGGGGGGGGGGGTCCATCAGTACACTACTAGTCGAGAGCCTCCTGGGATTATTGATCATTTTGTGAGTCATGTATATATGCCACACCAAAGTCCTAAATTGGTTATTTAAAGCAGTACACAACCCTTTCATACATACATGTTCGGGCCACATGCATGCATTGGTGGTCCTCTCGGACACTCCCTCATGCGGTTAGCAGCGACGTGCACATTCGTTAGCCCGCAAAGGTTTTCAGTTTCCACCGACAACGAGAGGCATCGGACCGAAGGTGGATTCATCTTTGGCATGTGTGTTATGTAGATCATGGTGAGATTCCATATCAAAGTTTGGGCACATGCGTACACATGAGTCCCTCCCACCGGCTCGAAGTGAGGGGGCTATGCATCGTGAACCTCTGTGTAGTGCATGCGTTTCCGGTTTGCAAATCATGTGCCACGTCAAAGTTGTGCATTGGGTATTCAAACATCACACAACACACGACAACATGCACGCGGTGGTTGTCCTATGACACTCGCTTGCGTGTGACTCTCTGTGGGCCCGCGAGGTCTTTGTCGATCAATTGAACGTACAACGAGAGAGAGGTTAATTATTTGACCAACAAGGATGGTTATTTTTTTGTTTGTGTTACGTATATGCACGGTAGGAGTATGTAGTACATGTCAAAGAGGGGGCAACATGTATACTCTCTCTCTCTATATATATATACATATATGTGTGTGTGTGTCATAACCTCGCTCCATGTGGGGACTTTTCGGTTCCCGAGGCAGGTGCCACATCAAAGTTGTGCATTGGTATTCAAACATCACGCAATACCATGCAGGCGGTGGTTGCCCTATAGGAACTCACTCGCGTGCGGCGCTTCCATCTGTGGGCCCGCGAGGTCGTCCTCCATCACTTTGACCCAACGAGAGAGAGGCACATTTGACGAACAAGGAGGATTAATTCTTTGGGGCTGTGTTAGGGTAGGAGTATATATATAGTACGTGTCGAAGTGGGGATGGGACCAACATATACTAGGTGTCACACATGAACCTCACTCTGTGTGGGGACTTTGCGGTTTTTGAGTAAAATGCCACATCAAAGGTTGTGCATTAGGTATTCAAAACATCACAACCACACACCTCTCCATATATATGTTTTGGCACACATGCAAGCGATGGTGGTTGTCCTGTGGCACTCACCCACGTGGTTATCGGCGATGCTTCCATCTGTAGGCCCGCTTGGTCCATCACTTTCACTGACAACGAGAGAGGTTAGTTGTTTTGACTTAGGAGGGGATTAATTTTTTGTTTGTCTCGCAATATAGGTCATGATGTGAGATTACATATATAATAGCGCATGTGTACACATGAATCCATCCCACTGGAGCGAAGGGGGGTGGGGTGGGGCGAGCACACGACACGTCATGAACCTCTAGCTCTATGTGGGGACCTATGCGATTTTGAATGCATGCACCACATCAATGTTGTGCATTAGGTATTCAACACATATGCACGCATCATGCACCTCCATAAATATGTTTGGGACACATGTATACGATGGTTGTTTTTGGACACTCTCACTCGCTTGGTTATGGGCGGCAAGCCTATATATATATAGAGTAGCACTATTCTAATCCCAGGATTAGAATAACTATTTGGATCACCGCGCGCCCTATATAGCTGCGACGACATCCTCCCGAACCCATTCCTCGCCAAAAAAAAAACAGTTCAGCCCTACCCCGCCCACGATCCTCACATCCCCGACCTATCTCACGCGCCGCCGCTGCCCGCCCTACCCTAGCACCGCCGCCGACCCCCGCCTTACACAGCACACCGCCACGGCCAGACATATTCAGCGCGCCACCGATCCCCCAGCCTACTGAGTGTGCCGCCGCCCCCCGGTCTACCGAGTGTGCCGCCGCCCCCCGGCCTACCAAGCATGCCGCCGCCGCGAGCCTCTGGCTCCACCCACCTCGTCCGTCCTCCGACGCTCCAAACCATAGAGGCGCGCCTCCCCATGTGTCCAGCCTCCTTTGTCTAGCGCACCGCCGCCCGCCCTGTCCCCTCCGCCTCCTGTGTTTCGCGAGGGGAGAGAATCCCATCTCCGGCGAGCCTCATTGGAGTAGCTCCAGTTGCATAGGGGCGCTGGAAGACAGCTCCACCATTTGCCAAGGAGTTCTACATGCCGCTGCCCTGAGAAAAGGCGAGCTCATGCTCCATCCTTGTCTGTGTTTGCAATTGCCGCTCGAGAGACAACACCTTCTTGGGTCCGCAACACGAGTTCGATGTAGAAACCGTCTGTGATTGGGTCCGCAACACACACGGTTCGGTCAGACTACCCGTGTGGCACGCCCGTGCCCCTGCAGTCACTCACATCAGCACAATAGATTGGGCTCCACGAGGCTTGCCTCCCGCTCTTGAAAATATCTACTGCCTCGTAATCTCGGAAATATCTACCGCCTGGAAGGTTTTTATGTTTGATAGCACATGATTAGTATGTGCGGACCGTGTGCGATGACTATTACTCCCACTCTGCTTCAATCCCTTGATTCAAATATTCAGTAGCCCCGCCTTGTTACTCTCGCCTTTGCATCCCTCGCAATCTCAAAAATATCTGCTCGTCCTTGGTTCAAATTTTTAGTAGCCCCGCCTTGTTACTCCCGCCTCTGCATCTCTCGCAATCTCAAAAATATCTGCTCACCCTTGATTCAAATTTTCAGTAGCCCCGCCTTGTTACTCCCGCCTCTGCATCCCTCGCAATCTCAAAAATATCTGCTCGCCCTTGATCCAAATTTCCAGTAGCCTGGCATTTTACTCCTGCCTAGTAAAATTTTCAGTTGCCGCGGTATTTCCTCAAACACCACCTTGCCCCCCCCCCGCCCTCCCTCCACACACACCACACGCTCCCTAAAACCTCCACTCACACAGACACTCACCACCCCTCCCTCGCTCGAAACCATCGGTAGTTCGTCGCCATCGCCGTCTGATACGTCTCCAACGTATCTATAATTTCTGATTGTTCCATGCTGTTATATTATCATTCTTGGATGTTTTACAATCATTTTATATCATTTTTTGGTACTAACCTATTGACATAGTGCCCAGTGCCAGTTGCTGTTTTCTGCATGTTTTTTACATCGCAGGAAATCAATACCAAACGGAGTCCAAACGCAGCGAAACTTTTTGTGGAATTTTTTGCACCAGAAGACATCCAGTGGGCCGGAGAAGCACCTGGGGGGGGGTGCTCCGAGGGGAGCACAACCCACCAGGGTGCGCCTGGAGGCCCAGGCGTGCCCAGGTGGGTTGTGCCCACCTCGGCCGCCTCCTGCACCGCCTCTTTGCTCAATAAATACCCCAATATTCCAGAAACCCTAGGGGAGTCGACGAAAATCAATTCCAGCCACCGCAAGTTCCAGAACCACCAGATCCAATCTAGACACCATCACGGAGGGGTTCATCATCCTCATTGGTGCCTCTCCGATGATGCGTGAGTAGTTCATTGTAGACCTTCGGGTCCGTAGTTAGTAGCTAGATGGCTTTCTCTCTCTCGTTTGATTCTCAATACAATGGTCTCTTGGAGATCCATATGATGTAACTCTTTTTTGCGGTGTGTTTGTTGGGATCCGATGAACTTTGAGTTTATGATCAGATCTATCTTTTTATCCATGAAAGTTATTTGAGTCTTCTTTGATCTCTTATATGCATGATTGCTTATAGCCTCGTATTTCTTCTCTGCTATTTGGGTTTTGTTTGGCCAACTTGATCTATTTATCTTGCAATGGGAAGAGGTGCTTTGTGATGGGTTCGATCTTACGGTGCTTGATCCCAGTGACAGAAAGGGAAACGACACGTATGTATCGTTGCCATTAAGGATAACAAGATGGGGTCTATTTATACATAAATAGATCTTGTCTACATTATGTCATCGTTCTTATTGCACTACTCCGTTTTTCCATGAACTTAATACACTAGATGCATGCTGGATAGCGGTCGATGTGTGGAGTAATAGTAGTAGATGCAGGCAGGAGTCGGTCTACTAATCTTGGACGTGATGCCTATATAATGATCATTGCCTGGATATCATCATGATTATTTGAAGTTCTATCAATTGCCCAACAGTAATTTGTTCCCACCGTTTGCTATTTTTCTTGAGAGAAGCCACTAGTGAAAACTACGGCCCCCGGGTCTCTTCTTTAATATATTTGCCTTCAAGATCTATTTTGCTATTCGCTCTTTTATTTATTTGCAACTTTTATTTTCAGATCTATTAATCCAAAAACACAAAAATACCTTGCTGCAATTTTTACTTATTTATTTTATCTCGCGTTCCCGCAAGATCTATTTATCCAATCTACTACAATTTTATCTATCTTGTTACCCGAAAGGGATTGACAACCCCTTTAACACGTTGGGTTGCAAGTATTTGTTCTTTGTGTGCAGAAGCTGTTTACGTGGTGTTGCGTGGTTCTCCTACTGGTTCGATAACCTTGGTCTTATCACTGAGGGAAATAACTACCGTCGCTGTGCTGCATCATCCCTCCCTCTCTGGGGAAAAACCGACATAGTTCTAGAAGACATCAAGAGGAGTTTCTAGCGTCATTGCCGGGGAGACATCATCAACATCAACCAGGTTCCTAATCACAAATCTCATCTCCTTGCAATTTACATTATTTGCCATTTGCCTCTCGTTTTCTTCTCCCCCACTTCACAAAAATTTGCCGTTTTATTCGCCCTCTTTTCCGTTTGCCGTTTTCTCGTCAGATCTGTTTTTGAGTGCAATCTTGTTTGTGTAGTCATGCTGCCTCAAAGAAAATATTATGATGTTCCCTACCCGAATATTTTGCTTGAAATTGAGAAAAGTACTAAGGAATATATGATCACACAATTTGAGCATAGTAAGTATTTCACCGAAGAACTTAAGGAACACTCCATTGTGCTAGATGATATAACAAAACAACTTGATGATATTAGTAAAGAAGTTTGCAATCTCCAATCTAAGTATGCTTTTGCTGAAAGTTTGCTAGGTAAAATATCCGATGCACAAGCTACCCTAGTAAATCAAATGGCCGCTAAACCAATCTCGCTAAAGGATAAAAGTGATGAAGATCTTAAAATGATTGGTGTTTCTTCTATTGATTCCTTGTTTAGTAAAATTAAGGTTGATGATAAAGGGATGGGAGAAGAGTCAACTTTAGCTAGAAGGCGTCCTGATAATTTGGAGGGTGAAAATCTTGTTGAAAATTTTGATAAAAGTGGGTTTGAAGAGGTCAAGACTTTAACTAGTGATGTGCCCACTATTTTGGATTACAAAGACTTTAATTATGATAGTTGCTCTTTGGTTGATTGTATTTCTTTGTTGCAATCCATGATAAATTCACCCCATGCCTATGAACAAAATAAAGCTTTTACTAAACATATTGTTGATGCTATGATGAAAGCTTTTGAAGAAAAGTTGGAATTAGAAGTTTCAATTCCTAGAAAACTACATGATGAATGGGAACCTACTATCAAAGTCAAGATTAAAAATCATGAGTGTTTTGCTTTATGTGACTTGGGTGCTAGTGTTTCTATAATTCCTAAATCTTTGTGTGATGTCCTTGGTCTTACCGATATTGAAGAATGCTCTTTAAATTTGCACTTGGCGGATTCTACTATTAAAAAGCCTATGGAAAGAATTAATGATTTTCTTATTCTTGCAAATAGGAATTATGTGCCCATAGATTTTATTGTTCTTGATATTGATTGCAATCCGTCTTGCCCATTTATTCTTGGTAGACCGTTTTTACGTACTATTGGTGCCGTGATTGATATGAAAGAAGGCAATATTAAATTTCAATTTCCACTAAGGAAGGGTATGGAGCACTTCCCTAGGACAAGAATTAGGCCACCTTATGAATCAATCATGAGGGCATCTTATGGATCTCGAAACAAAGTTGACAACACGTAGATCTTTTGTGTTATGCCTAGCTAGGGGCGTAAAACGATAGCGCTCGTTGGGAGGCAACCCAACTTGTTTCTTTTTACTTTTTGGTTTTCTTGCTGTTTTCAATAAAATACCCAATTATGCCTCTGATTAGATGTGTTTTTGTGGTTTAAATTAGTGTTTGTGCCAAGCAAAGCCTTTGGGATGATTTGGGTGATAGTTGATTTGATCTTGTTAGAAAACAGAAACTTTTTCATCCAGTAAAACAATTTTGAAAATTCACATCAGAGACTAAAAATTCTGAATTTTTTACACAATATTTATGTACAAATTTCCTATGTTTTCCTAATTTTTCAGAAAATTTGAGGTTACAGAAGTATGATAACAATTCGTATCTTTGCAGACTGTTCTGTTTTTGGCAAATTCTATTTTCTTTGCATTGTGTGCTTATTTTGATGAATCTATGGTTTCCTTTGAAGAGTTTTTGCCATAGAAAAGTTAGAATACAGTATATATAATGCAAGAACAAAATTTGAATGGGTTTCCTACAGTACTTAAAGTAAAGATTGGTTTTCTTATACTAACGGATCTCACGAAGGTTTTGTTGAGTTTTGTGGGATTGAAGTTTTCAAGTTTTGGGTGATATTACAATGGATGAAGGAATAAGGATTAGCAAAAGGCTAAGCTTGGGGATGCCCGAGGCACCCCAAGATAATATTCAAGAAGTATCAAGCAACTAAGCTTGGGGATGCCCCCGAGTGGCATCCCCTCTTTCTTCTAACGACCATCGGTATTTTACTTGGAGCTATATTTTTATTCGTCACATATTATGAGTTTTGCGTGAAGCGTCTTGTATGATATGAGTCTTTGCTTGTTTTGCTTTTTATTTTAAGTCTTGAATCCTTGCTGGACACACCTTTTTGAGAGAGCCAAAAATTATGCTATGCTTGCTCCTATGCTTCACTTAAATTTTTAGAGCCTTGGAATTGCTCTAGTGCTTCACTTATATCTTTTTGAGCACGGTGTGCTTTGTTATTTTTGAAGAAATGCCCTCATGCTTCACTTAGATTTATTTGAGAGTTAGTAAAATATTGAAGAAATTCTCTTTTGCTTCACTTAGATTAATTTGAGAGAAAGAAATATTATGCTCATGTTCTTCACTTATATTTGTTTGAGCTTATTAAAAGCAACATATGAAACTAGTCCCAAAGTGATAGATATCCAAGAAGGATATAATAAAAACTTTCATGAAGATCATTGGACAAAATAAAGTTGGTTCTTAGTAATAGTTTTGAGATATGACGATATAATATGTGAGCCATGTTGATGAGTAATTGTGCTTTAGTAAGAATATTGGTGTTAAGGTTTGTGATTCCCTATGCAAGTACGAAAGTCAATAGTTATGCAATGAAATTATATCTTACTTATGGTGCATTATTCGGTGTTACTTATGCTTAATGCTTGCTTACGAGATTATTCATTTCTTGGTTGGGCGCTTCTCAATCTTTTTGCTAGCCTTCATTTGCACTAAGTATGATCACTACTTGTGCATCCAAAACCCTTTAAACCAGTTTTGCCACATGAGTCCACTATACCTACCTATATGCGGTATTTCCGTGCTGTTCTAAGCAAATTTGTATCTGCCATCTCTAATTTTCAAAATAAATTTCTCTTTTGTGTGCTCGTACCGCTCGCGAGGCGGTGAGGGGTGGCCGATATTTTCCATGCTAGATGTGTTATTCTCACGATGAGTGTTTATCCACTTGTCATTGCACGAGAGTACGGCAAAGGTAATAGGGATGCCCAGTTCCGAAATGAAAAATGAATTTACTTTATGTTGTCAAATAATAAATTCCTTGGAAAGTGTTGGTATGGAGGGCACCCGTGGATACGGCTAGCCATGGAAAGTGAAAGAAATGGTGGAAAAAGGAATAAACTTTATTTTCTGTTTGGGAACCGCCTATGATATATCTAGCATGGAAAGTGTGGGGAGCTCTAAGTCATTTTCGTTGGTGGGAAAAGTATGCCTCTCAAAATGTTTTTATCTCTCAATTTAAGCTTTGAGCTCTGGCACCTCTACAAATCCCTACTTCCCTCCGCGAAGAGCCTTTCTTTACTTTATGCAATTTTTATTTTTAATTTGAGTCTCCATCTTCTCTTATAAAGCACCAACTAAGGGGCAGTATGATCGTACTTGAGCATTGGGTGTAGCTAATATTCGAGTGTGTTTCATGAATAGATCAATGATTGAGCATGACGGGCTAGGGATAACTTGCTTTAGCGTTGATATTTTGAAAGACATGGTTGCTTGTTGATATGCTTGAGTATTTAAGTTGTCATGTCAAAACTAGACTATTGCTTTGAACCATATAAAAGTCCAAATGTCCATGCTATTAAGAAAAGAATATGTGATGAACATGTTAGGCAGCATTCCACATCAAAAATTCTTTTTTTATCATTTACCTACTCGAGGACGAGCAGGAATTAAGATTGGGGATGCTGATACGTCTCCAACGTATCTATAGTTTTTGATTGTTCCATGCTGTTATATTATCATTCTTGAATGTTTTACAATCATTTTATAATCATTTTATATTATTTTTTGGTACTAACCTATTGACATAGTGCCCAGTGCCAGTTGCTGTTTTCTGCATGTTTTTTACATCGCAGGAAATCAATACCAAACGGAGTCCAAACGCAGCGAAACTTTTTGTGACTTTTTTTTGGACCAGAAGACATCCAGTGGGCCGGAGAAGCACCTGGGGGGTGCTCCGAGGGGAGCACAGCCCACCAGGGCGCGCCTGGAGGCCCAGGCGCGCCCAGGTGGGTTGTGCCCACCTCGGCCGCCTCCCGCGCCGCCTCTTTGCTCTATAAATACCCCAATATTCCAGAAACCCTAGGGGAGTCGACGAAAATCAATTCCAGCCAACGCAAGTTCCAGAACCACCAGATCCAATCTAGACACCATCACGGAGGGGTTCATCATCCTCATTGGTGCCTCTGCGATGATGCGTGAGTAGTTCAATGTGGACCTTCGGGTCCGTAGTTAGTAGCTAGATGGCTTTCTCTCTCTCATTTGATTCTCAATACAATGGTCTCTTGGAGATCCATATGATGTAACTCTTTTTTGCGGGGTGTTTGTTGGGATCCGATGAACTTTGAGTCTATGATCAAATCTATCTTTTTATCCATGAAAGTTATTTGAGTCTTCGTTGATCTCTTATATGCATCATTGCTTATAGCCTCGTATTTCTTCTCCGATATTTGGGTTTTGGTTGGCCAACTTGATCTATTTATCTTGCAATGGGAAGATGCTTTGTGATGGGTTCGATCTTACGGTGCTTGATCCCAGTGACAGAAAGGGAAACGACACGTATGTATCATTGCCATTAAGGATAACAAGATGGGGTCTATTTCTACATAAATAGATCTTGTCTACATCATGTCATAGTTCTTATTGCATTAGTCCATTTTTCCATGAACTTAATACACTAGATGCATGCTGGATAGCGGTTGATGTGTGGAGTAATAGTAGTAGATGCAGGCAGGAGTCGGTCTACTAATCTTGGACGTGATGCCTATATAATGATCATTGCGTGGATATCGTCATATTATTTGAAGTTCTATCATTTGCCCAACAGTAATTTGTTTCCACCGTTTGCTATTTTTCTCGAGAGAAGCCACTAGTGAAAACTACGGCCCCCAGGTCTCTTCTTTAATATATTTGCCTTCAAGATCTATTTTGCTATTCGCTCTTTTATTTATTTGCAACTTTTATTTTCAGATCTATTAATCCAAAAACCCAAAAATACCTTGCTGCAATTTTTACTTATTTATTTTATCTCGCGTTCCCGCGAGATCTATTTATCCAATCCACTACAATTTTATCTATCTTGTTACCCGAAAGGGATTGACAACCCCTTTAACACGTCGGGTTGGAAGTATTTGTTCTTTGTGTGCATGAGCTGTTTACGTGGTGTTGTGTGGTTCTCCTACTGGTTCGATAACCTTGGTCTCATCACTGAGGGAAATACCTACCGTCGCTGTGCTGCATCATCCCTCCCTCTCTGGGGAAAAATCGACGTATTTCTAGCAGACATCACCATCGCCGCCTCCATCCTCAACCTCTGCCTATGTGCCGGGGAGCTCGAGGAGCCAATGGCCCAAAAGAGGTTTATCGCAGCCTCTTTGCCCAACTCTGGCGAGGTGGCCGCCAAGGTGTTCCCGTCATCCTCCGCGGGCTCTTTATCGATCCGCCGTCGCCGATCGCCCGATCCGCCCGCCGCCGCGCCCCTACGCCGGTTCGAGGACTTCCCCGTCCTCCCTCGGGCCCGACCACCGACGAGGTCCTACCTCGGGGTCCGGCAGCGGCGGTGGGGGATGTGGGTCGCCGAGATTATGGATCGGGAGACCCACATCCGCTGGTGGCTCGGTAGCTTCCACACGGCCGAGCTCGCGACCAGGGAGTACGATCGCTGGCAGGTCCGCTACCATGGCGCGGCGGCTAGGCTCAATTTCCCCTTCGGCACACGTCCGGTTGACCTCGTTCCGCCAGAGCCAGGGGTGGTGAGCTCGGCTATGGCGCGGGAGGACCGCGAGGCATGGGAGCGCCTCGAGGCCAAGGCCGCCGACGAGGCCTACATGCAAGAGCTCCGCCAGCAGCACCCAGAGCTCATGGAGGCGGAGCGGGTGATCTTTGCTGGCGCGGAGGGCGGCGAGGTTATCGTGCTCTCCTCTGATGATGAGGTCGAAGGCGGCGAGGACGACGGTGCGGAGGGCGGCGAGGTGGGCGGCGAGGACGAGGAGATCGACGTCGACAAGTTGAGGAGTGTCTTCCCCAACGACCCCGACGACGGCACCGGCCCGGACCCGGCTCGCGGCACACCGTACTTGATGAGGAAGGATTGGCTCGACCTCCACTTCGACCAAAAATAGTTTAGCTTAGTTTAAATTTATGTTTTATGTTTGGTTAAGCAAAACTATATATGTTTATGTTTGAATGCATGCTACTTTCGGTTGAACCTGCTTTGAACTTGATCAAATTGAAGTTTACAACGTTAAGTTTAGGGGATCGACTAGAAACGGCCAAACATTGCTGGACTATATATATATATATATATATCCACTAAGGGTTTTAGTCCATTAACTTTTAAAGGATCGGCTAGAGATGGCCTTATGCCTTGTTTATTTCAGTTCTTCACAATGTGATGCTCTATATGTGCAACTATTTGCCGTGCAATTCAATTTCATCAATAACAGTTTCAACAATACCACTATGAATTACGATATTTGGTTGTTGTTAAGGATGTTGCAGTTAACATGCCTTTTCATTTTTTAACAATAACTAGTGTACTTTAGACCTGCACAATACCAGTTTGAATGACTATATTTGCTTGTTTTTAAATGTTATGCCTGTTGCGGTTAACACACATTTCCACTTCTTGTTTTGCTTAACTAGCGTGCTTAAACTTGCACACTGAAGCTATCATTTGTAGATTATGTTGTCTACCATGGATATATTTGGTTGATGTTTAGCCTGTTGTGCTTAACATGCCTTTCTATGTACTCATACAGGACAATATTGAGAACAGCTGCCGTTTACCATCGAGGTTAGTTTCATCGCATTGCTTATATATACTCACTGTTCAGGATATCGATAGCTGGTACGATATTGCCTAGGGGCTGATAAGGGATTAATCGTCGAATCGGACATTTCACTGGCTATATCCTAACCCATTTATCGGTAGGTTTACTAGGGCCATATCTAATATATCTGAGGCCACATAGCAACATGCATTGTACTGAATGACTAAATATGCAATCCCAGGCTACATAGCAACAAGGAAGAGTGTTACCTTAATGTTCTGATGATATCTAGATATACATGTAATAAGATCTTATATAATGGGATGGAGGGAGTGTTATACTACATCATTTTGCAATTGTTGTTTAGGTTCTAATATTAACATGGTGCTTTTAGGTACATATGACATTGCCAAAGATCCACACTTCGACCCTTTCTGCGTATGGGGTAATGAGATATTCATGAACCAACATCAAGTGAGGAAACTGATAAAGATTGTTATTAAAATGGGTCAGAAGATGTCATCAAACTATTTGTTTACACTTTATGCAAGACAACAGTGAACTGCAGGATGGTAAGTAAGAACTCTGTAGCCTTCTTTTTACTGCCCGTAATGAGTTGTGTTAGATGACAATGTCTAAATCTTTTTTCTTTTGCAGTGGATCCTGAAGCAGTTTACTCAAGATTACCTCTCAAACTACATGATTGGCGGCCAACCATCACAAGGGGTTGGACTAGAGTCATGCGTGCCTTCTGCATTGAGGAGAGCACAATAGGGCCATTCCGCTTCACCTTGTTCAGCAACCAGAATGTCTCTCGCCTCTTTCTTTACCATCTGTAATAGTACAAGTATACAACTGTGGTTCATCATTCTTTATTTGGTGCTTATGTAATTCTTGAACATATGTACATGTGAATCAAATAATGCATTGGTTGTTTGAACCTGATGGATATCAATAAAGCTATAGCCTACTTTCAAATTCAAATCAGGTACAATTTTAAATAGCAGCAATTAAATTAGGGTGAAATTACGCTCTGCAGGTCATTACGACGCACACGGTCTATAAAGCACAGCGTGTGCGATATACATCATAATCTGACACGGTTCACGGAGAGGAAATGTCGGTGTACTAAGTATTGGGCCATTAGTACCCCGTACTTGTGCACGGGCAGTTGTAGCCATACTCACAGCAAGGCTTGTCGGGGAACAGTTCGAGGTTGACTCAGGCCACCAAAGAAATCTTCAAGTCAGAGATCTGAGGATCAGCAGATAAGAAGAGCTGGAATCCGAAGGCCAGCTTCCCCGGCAAGATCTTGCCGGGGTGGCTTGCGGAGCCCGGCAAGGATCGGCGCCCGGCAAGCTTCGGCGCTCGGCAAGCTTCGGCGCCCGGCAAGGTTTTGTTGCTGTGCCACCGCTCTAGCACAGCAACAAACCCGACATTCTGGGACCTTCTTTGGATGCGTGGCGACGCGCCAGTGGAGGAGAGCTTAAGCGGTGCTGATGGGATGGCCCCTTTTTCCATCCCAAGAAAGTAAGGACACCTAAACAAACACCTCACGGTGCATTAAATGCGTTCGTCCTAGTCCGTCAGGGGTTAGGTATGATAACCCTGTAGCTACTTTACACCTCAATGTATGTACATTTTGCCACTGTGGTGACCCCTTTGTGGTATAAAAGGAGGCCCACGGCAACTGCTACAGGGGAGGAAGATCTTCTGGCCCATTCTGCATGCGTAGCTGCTCTTTGAACGTACTGTTCACTGCGAGCGCTCCTGGAGCCTGGGCTCAAGAACATCGATAATAAAACAAGGCAGGAGTAGGGTTTTACGCTGATCAGCGGCCCGAATCTGGGTAAAATCTCCCCGCGTCGATCGTTGGTTCTGCTCTTTGCGCATACCTCTCCCCCCCCCCCCCCCGCCGAATCGTAAAGGGGTCCCTTAGGATCCCATAGGTGTCGCACGCCGACGTCTTTGGCGCGCCAGGTAGGGGCGAGGATTGTAGGTTGTGTGAACCTGATCCAGTGATCGGCACCTTAGTTTCTTCATCGTCTTCATCATCATGCCACCCAAGAAGAAGAGCGCTGCGACGGCGCAACCATCCACGTCCGTTTTGCCTGCGCCTTCGCATACGGGCGATGGTGTGGGTGCAGAAGGAAGAGGACTAGAGCCTCCATGGCGTTCCGGTGATCCAAGCCAGGCGAGCGGCGTCATTCGCAGTGGCAGTGGCAACCCACACGCCGCTGGATCCAGAGACGGAGCTGTGTTGCCTACGGGTGGCACAACGAATTCCAGAGATCGGAGGACGCCCGCTGGAGCTCCCGCGCCGGCGCAAGCGTCACGGCCTACCCAGGTCGTGCACGACGAGCGACGTCACGGCGCTGGTGGTTCAGGGCGCCCCCATGAAAAGACTTCTGCGCATCGATCCCAAGATGCGCGGACCCAGCATGCACACCGAGCTGCCGGCGGAGGTGGCGCGCGGTCGCGTGACCGTGATGGTGCTCCTTCTAACATGGCTAGGAGTCAGAGTACCTCACGTACCTCGCACCTGTCGCCGCCGCCTACGCCAGCGGAAGCTTTGGCACGTGCGCAGCTGCTCCTCGATTTCCCTCCTGCTCCGGAGAAGATGGAGGAGTGGCGAGCTACTATCCAGAGCCTCATTGGCTTCACCAACAAAGATGGGCCGCAAGAGGCAGGGCCCTCATAGTGAAGGCCCATCGATCTGGCGCGAGCCGATGTGGAGAAAACCGGAGGTGGTGCAACCACGGTGCACTCCCCTCCGCGACACCAGCGGCGGCCGACAACCCAGCAGGTCGACCGCCGTGAAGAAGTTTCCACGGCATCGTTCGATCCACGGATGCACCGCGACCAGCGTCAAGTTCTCCAGGAACGAGGCAAGGAGGACGCTCGAACTACCATCGAGTGGCGACGGGAAGCGCGCTATCAGTCTGATAAGCGCGCAGGGCCGGCTGTCGACGAGCCTGCGCCAGGGGACGTAGGAGACTTGCCTTACGAGGTAGGGACTCCAGCGTTTACCCGTGAGCTGCGGCAAGTCCAGTGGCCCAATTCCCGAACCTTCAAGCCAGAGGTCCCGGAGAAATATGACGGTAAGACTCATCCCTCGGAGTTCCTAAGCATCTACACCATTGCAGTGCAGGCTACCGGGGGCCGAGATGACAAGATACTTGCCAACTACTTCCCATTGGTGCTCAAGCCCAACGTTAGGTCGTGGTTGATGCATCTGCCAGAGAATTCTATTTCTTCTTGGTCAGATCTGTGCCATCAGTTTGTTGGCGCCTTTGTTGGAGGCTACCAAGCTCCTGGCCAAGAGAGTGATTTGCATATCATCCCTCAGAAGGAGGGCGAATCCCTGCGCAAGTTTATGCAGAGGTTTAGCCAGGTGCAGTACAATATTCCTGACATTCACCCTGCCGCTGTCATTAGCGCGTTTCATCAGAACGTGCGTAACTGCAGAATGCGGGAGGAGCTGGCGATGAACAAAGTCAGGAGTATTGCCGAGCTTTACGCTTTGGCCGACAAATGCGCTTGAGCTGAAGAGGGGAGGAAACTCCCTGGCGAGGCTGTTGGCGCGGCGGGCGAATCCGAAGATGAAGACGCCGCGACGCCGCCAAGGAAAGGCCGACGACGGAACAGGAAATGCGGAGGCAAGGCCATGCTTGCTGTCGAGGAATCCGGCAACCCCGGCGCCGCCAAGAAGGCCAAGGTTGGTGACCCCGGCAAGGATCTTGCCGGGTGCTCTTCCTGTCAGGCCTTGGCGGCAGCCGACAAGTCGGAGAGCTCCGGCAAGCAGTATTGCAAGATCCATCGCACCAAGGGCCACGATCTCCAAAACTGCCGGCAAGTTGAACAGCTTGCCGAGAAATAGAGGGCTGAGTATGAAAGGCGGGATAAGGAGAAGGCCCATGACGATGCTGAGGGGTCCGGCAAGAAGTGCGGTGGCCGAGGGGGTCGCCGCGGCAAGGCCAAGCAACAGAGGGAGAGGCCTGCTCGGGGCCGTGACAAGGAAGAAGATGACGATGAGTCTAGTGAGCAAGAATTCCAGAAAGCTACAGAGGCCATGTGTATCGATGGGGGTGCCTCGCTGCATTCTTCCCACCGTCGACTCAAACAGTGGGTGCGGGAAGTCAATGCAGCGGAGCCATCACCGGATGCATGTAGGCCCCTGAAGTGGTCCAACAACCCTGATCGCACAACTGTGGTCGGGTGCTTGCCATTGTTGTCTCACCAACAATTCGCAACCTCAAGGTGACGAAAATGCTAGTTGACGGTGGGGCTGGGCTAAACCTAATCTCACCGGATGTGCTCAAGAGGCTCCAAATTCCTGATGAAGACCTCGAAGAAACGGGCACATTTCAAGGGGTCAATCCGGGAAGAACCTAGCCAAAGGGCAAGATTACGCTGCCGGTGACATTTGGTAGCGAGCTCAACTACAGGACCGAGAAGGTAGTGTTTGATGTCGCCAAGATCCCCATGTCATACAATGGGATCCTTGGTCGGCTAGCGCTGGCTAAGTTCATGGCGGCATCACACTACGCGTATAATGTGCTGAAGATGCCCGGGCCGTTGAGTGTCATTACTATCCATTCCGACAAAAAGGATGCGCTCATCTGTGCCGACCAACTCTACCGGGAAGCAGTTGCAGCTCCTGCCATCAAGGCATCTACTCCTGCCGCTGGAACTCCTGGGGGGAAGAAGGAGACCGGCAAGAATCTTGGCGCGAACTCCGGCAAGCGCACCTCTTCGGAGTGCTGCGCTTCCGTTGAGGATGCACTAGAGAGTTCCACCGGCAAGAACAAGAAATCCAAGGCTGCTCCGCCAGAGACTAAGAAAGTGCCCGTCAGGGAGGACAGAACAGGGGGAACTTTCACCATAAGTTCCACCCTAGATGACAAATAGGAAAGCGCGCTCGTTGCCTTCCTGCGGGCGAATGTCGACGTGTTTGCATGGCAACCGTCTGACATCCCCGGTGTTCCCAGGGAGGTAATTGAGCACCACCTTGCTGTCTGTCCTCACGCGCGGCCCGTCAAGCAGAGAGTCAGGAAGCAAGCCTTGGAGTGGCAAGAATTCATTGCCGAGGAAATCAGAAAGCTGGAGGCGGCAGGATTGGTCAGAGGAGTGCTTCATCCAACCTGGTTGGCCAATCTGGTTGTGGTGCGCAAAGCGAATGGGAAATGGAGGCTTTGTATCGATTATACAAATATCAATAAAGCCTGTCCAAAAGATCCCTTTCCCTTGCCACGCATCGACCAGATTGTGGACTCCACCGCTGGTTGTGATCTCCTGTCCTTCCTTGATGCCTACTCAGGGTATCATCAGATCTTCATGGCGAAGGAAGATGAAGAAAAGACCGCATTTATCACCCCATGTGGTACGTATTGTTTTATACGAATGCCTTTCGGGTTGAAAAGTGTTGGTTCTACATTTGCAAGAGCAGTCCAAATCGGTTTTGAGCCTCAACTCCATAGAAATATGGAGGCATACATGGATGACATAGTGGTCAAAACCAAGGACAAAGCGACGCTCATACAAGATTTAGAAGAAACATTTGCAAATCTACACAAGATCAACTTAAGGCTCAATCCTGAGAAGTGCGTGTTCGGTGTCCCTTCCGGCAAGCTCCTCGGATTCTTTGTATCTTGTCGGGGAATCGAAGCGAACCCCGACAAGATCAAAGCCATTGAGCAGATTGAAGCGCCAAGACGCGTCAAGGATGTCCGTCGTCTTGCCGGCTGTGTTGCTGCTCTAAGCAGGTTTATTTCCAAATCTACTGAGCGCGCCCTGCCCTTTTTCAAAATTTTGAAGAGGGCAGGTCCAATGAAATGGACTCCGGAGGCGGAGGCTGCGCTGCAAGATTTGAAGAAATACCTTTCCTCTCCGTCGACGCTAGTCGCGCCTAAACCACAAGAGCCGTTGCTGCTATATCTGGCAGCGACAAATCAAGTGGTTAGTGCTGCGTTAGTGGCGCAGAGAGAAGCTGATGAGGAAGCAACACCAGTGGCAGGACCGTCGGGTGACGCGGCAGGATCTTCCCCGGCAAGGATTGATCCCGGCAAGACAAGATCTGCGCAGTCAGAAGAACCATTGCAGAGGGAAAATGTGGTGCAGCGCCCAGTTTATTTTGTTAGCTCTCTTTTACAAGGAGCTAGGTCAAGATATTCTGGCGTGTAGAAGTTGCTTTTAGGCCTCCTTATGGCCTCGAGGAAGCTGCGCCATTATTTTCAAGCACATGAAATCACCGTCGTCACTCGCTTTCCGTTGCAACGGATTTTGCGAAATCCAAAAGCAACCGGCAGGATCGTGGAGTGGGCGTTGGAGTTGTCGAGCTTTGGCCTCAAGTTTAAAAGCACTTCAACAATTCAGAGCAGGGCCTTGGCGGAGTTCGTTGCAGAGTGGACCCCAACGCCAGACGAAGAGGTTCAAGAAACAACTCTTCCCAGCAAGGAAATTGACCAACAATGGGTTATGTACTTTGATGGGGCTTTTTTGCTGCAAGGCGCCGGTGCTGCCGTGCTGCTTGTCGCACCCACCAGAGAGCACCTCAAGTACGTAGTCCAAATGCATTTTCCCCGGGAAAGTTCGACGAACAACACTGCAGAATACGAGGGTTTGCTTGCCGGTCTCAGGATCGCGGCAGACCTTGGTATCAAGAAGCTCGTCATCAGAGGCGATTCACAGCTTGTCGTCAGGCAAGTTAATAAGAGTTATCAGAGTCCATTGATGCAGGCCTACGTGGATGAAGTGAGAAAAATGGAAGAGCACTTTGATGGTCTGCAAATGGAGCACGTCCCCCGTGCCGAGAACAATATTGCTGACGACCTGTCAAAGCGTGCCGCCCTCAAGTTGCCTGTGGAACCAGGAACTTTTGTGCTCCATTTGACTCAACCATCTGTGGCGCCATCAATGCGGCAAGAGAAGAGAAGAAAATTGAATTCTGGTCAGTACTTCCCGGCAGAGCTCCCGGGAGCCGCCGGCAAGGAAGTTGCCGGGATCAATGACATGCCTGCCGGGGAACAACAGGCTCCAGCAGAGGCTCAGGCCCTTGCCGTCGAGACAAATGTTCCCCCGGTGGAGGAGATGCCTTTAGTCCTAGCTGTCGAGCCCCAGGCTCCAGCATGGGCGCAGCACATTGTCCATTTCCTTCAAACAGGAGAACTCCCAGAGGAACAGGAAGAAGCAGAAAGATTAGCCCATCGGTTTGTTATGTACAAGTTCGTCGATGACGTCCTGTACAGAAAGAGACCGAACGGTGTGAAGTTGAAGTGCATTCCTCGGGAGGATGGACTAGAGCTGTTGGCAGAAATACATGGAGGCATATGTGGCTCTCACATAGGATCAAGAGCACTTGCCGGGAAGGCATTCCGGCAAGGTTTATTTTGGCCCACTGCTCTCCAGGATGCAACTGTGCTAGTAACTAAGTGTGAAGCGTGCCAGTTTCATTCGAAGAAATCGCATCAACCAGCTCAAGCTCTTCAGACAATCCCTCTCTCCTGCCCATTTTCGGTCTGGGGGCTCGACATACTGGGCCCTTTTCCCCGTGCTACCGGGGGCTTTGAGTACTTGTACATCGCTATCGACAAGTTCACAAAGTGGCCAGAGGTGGAAGTAGTGAGGAAGGTGACAGCACAATCAGCCGTCAAGTTCTTTAAAGGGATAGTTTGCCGTTTCGGTGTGCCCAACAGGATCATCACCGACAACGGCACGCAATTCACAAGTCGCACCTTCATGCAGTACGTCCAAGACCTTGGCGGCAAAATTTGTTTTGCCTCTGTTGCTCACCCGAGAAGCAACGGCCAAGCGGAGTGGGCCAATGCTGAAGTGCTGCGCGGTCTCGGACCAGAACCTTTGACAGGCTCAAAAAGTGCGGAAGACGCTGGATTGATGAGTTACCGGCGGTTCTTTGGTCAATCAGAACGACACCAAATCGAGCCACCGGCCAGACACCCTTCGCTCTTGTCTACGGAGCGGAAGCAGTTCTCCCCACAGAACTCACGTACGGGTCACCTCGAGTGCTCGCTTATGATGAGCTTGAGCAAGAGCAACTGCGGCAAGATGACGCTTTACTCCTTGAGGAGAATCATCTTCAGGCTGCTGTGCGAGCTGCACGCTACCAGCAAGCTTTGCGCCGCTACCATAGCCGCAAAGTTCATGCTCGAAGCCTTGAGGAAGGCGACCTTGTTCTTCGACGGATTCAGTCCGCCAAGAATTCAAACAAGTTGACGCCAAAGTGGGAAGGCCCTTATCGGGTAGTACGAGTCACCAGGCCCGGCGCTATCCGCCTGGAGACCGAAGATGGCGTTCCAGTGAGTAATTCCTGGAATATCGAACATCTTCGCAAGTTCTACCCATAAGGTGCGGTTGCCGGGGGCCCTCGGCAACCCCCCTTTTGTACAAGTATTGCCGACAAGGCATATGATCCTTTGTACAAAGCCAGGCGCAGACCCTGAGCATAGATGAATAAATTTAAGTGTTGTGCATTTCCTTATTGATTTCCATGTTCATATATATATGCATATGTGTCTAAGATGTTGTATGACACCTACTCCCGGTAAGTTCTAATGAACCGCCAAGGTTTCATATCTTTATTTTCTCTTCTTTCTTTTTCTTAAAAGACAGAAGGATTCCTCGCGCGCACATTTGCCGGGGGGGAAGGGAGATATGAGTACCAGTTGGCGACATTCAGAATCGACGCTTGCCGGAGGAAGGACAGTGACAGAAAGCTAAGTTCTAAAACTTAGAACAAAGTTTCCTTTATTGCAAAGTTATTTCCTTGGACGATTCCAACCTTTGTATGGAAAATCTGCACGCGAAGGAACCCTTGCTGTAATCGGTTGCGCCCTTATTTTGTTTCGAGTCCGCTCAACGATTTAAGTGGCTGCACTGAGAACGCCAAGGAGTCTTGCCAGCTGCTGCGCCTCCAGCAGGCTGCTGAAGTCCCGCACCCAGCACTCGCGGCAGGTTGCGTGCCGGCATGTTTTTCAGAAAGCGTAGGGTGAACTCCATACATAAAGGAATCGGACAAGGGAGATAGCATGCATGTAACCAAACATAAGCAAGTTATATTACATTAATGAGTTGCCGCAATTCTAACTTGAGACTTAATTGTCTTTGGCATGGAATGACGACGACAAGAAGAGGTGGAGCACTTAATCTCTACGCTGGCCTTCGATCCTTTTGATGGAATCCACCTTCTCAAGAATAGGCGCGATAAGTTCTTCAAGCGCCTCGAGATTTGCATCCTTTGGCAGATGGCCAAGCACATTGGAGAGGTCGATGCCGGGATTGTGGTGCACCACCTTGATAAGTACTTTGCGGAGGACGGCTCGGCAAAGCCGGCGGGTCTCGTTGGCCAATTGGGTCGCCCGGCTAGACTGAAGCAGCCTCAAGGCATCGATGATGCTTTCGAAGAACATCGTCAACCTGGCACTTGGAGATATCCTTTCCTCGGAAGAATACCTGAAGTTTGACAGGCCCATGGTTGACAGTTCTGCCGTAAGCTTCTCCGCAGTGTCGATGAGACGTCCAGTCCAGATCTCCACCCCCTTTTCGTAATCGATTTGGGCAGCGGCAGCGCTCTTGAGCAGGTTCCTCTCTCCCTGGAGATCTTTGAGTAGAGCCTTCTCGCGGGCCCTGCCGGCCTCGAGAGACTTCTGCAACGTGGTCAGCTTCAATTCCAGAACTGCAATAGCATCATTTGCTGAGGAGAGCTGCTTGGTCTTGTTAGACATGGCAACTTGCATCTCCGCCAAGGTGTGGAGGGTTTTTTCCCTGTCACCTTTGAGCGTCGAGAGCTCCTTGCTGTGTTCTTTGAGATCCACTTCCAGCTTCTTTACTTTGTCGCTCAGCTCGTTCTTGGCGGCCTCTGCAGCCTCGGTAGCATCGACGGCCTCCTTGAGCTTGCCGGCATGATCTGCAGTTAGAGCTTCGAGCGCCTCTTTGTGTTTCTGCTCCAGCTCCTGGGTCCGCCGCGCGACAAGCTTTTCGATATCTTCATCTTTGCTGCGAATCTTGGCGGCGAGCGCCTGCTCACGTGCGGTGAGGTCTTCCTCGTGAGCATCAAGCGCAACGCGACGCCCCGTCAGGAGAGCATCTTCAGCAGCAATTCTTTGAGTAGCTTCATCTTGCGCCTTCTCCATGTCAGATTGCTTCAGGAGGATTCCTGTCCACTGTTGGCTCACGTGTTCCCGGCCGGCAGTCAACTCTTGGAGGGCCTCGGCGTACCAGACTTGCATTTGTTTGACGCGCCTCTGAAAATCTGCTTCGGCCGCCTCGACAACTGCCATTCTGGAATCCGCTTTCTCTTTCCGGGCGCGGTGGAGAGCCTGGAGCTTGTGGAAATTTTCGCCCATGGCCTGAAGGAGCTGGTCCTCTTCAGACTTGCCGCTGCTAGCGCTTGGATCATTAACGACCTCGAGCCCGGCAGCAGCGATGATTTCTTCATAAAAGACTTCTCCTTCGGCTGGTGCCCCAATGTTTGCCGTCCCCGGCAAGTTGACAAACAGGTTCTCGCCAACCTTGAGATATTTGCTGGATGAGGGGACTTCGGATGTTGATGGTTAATCCTCAGCAACCGCCTCACCAGTGGCAGGGGGCTCCATGGCCGGCGCAGCGCCTGGCGCTCCTGCGGCAGGAATGCCGTCAGTACGGTCATCAGCCTCCTTGCCGCCCTCTTCAGCAGGCTCTTTGGCGGGTTCCTCCTGCACAGTCTCGGCGGCCTCGACAGTGGCATCTTTGAAGGCCTCGCTGGCAGCGATCCTGTCTGCTTCGGCAGCGACGCCCCTGGCGGTCTCCCCGATGACAACGTCGATGTCCATGTGTTCCATCACAGGGAACTCTGGAGGACGAAGGAGGGTAACAGAATAAGATCAAGATTGAAGTTCGAAGGGACCAAAGACAGAGAGATAAAGGAAAGAGTAGCAAGCACTCTGAGGCAATCAGTTACCTGCGTCGAGCTGTTGAGAGGTGGCCTCGCCCCTCCCGGCAACTTCGGTTGCCGGGGGAGGGTTGCTGGTGTCCATGCTTGCCGGCTCCTCCTCAATCAAGATGGGCTCGTCGGTAAGATCCCTTGCCGAGGACGCGCTTGTGGGCGGCATGGTCGATGGAGGTGGCACGACGGGGGCGTCTCCCAACAACCCCCCTTGTTGCCGTTCTTCTCCTGCAAGCCCAAAGATATCAGCGGCAAGAATAGAAACCTCAGCGCTCGTCAGCGGAAAAAGAGCAGTGAACTTACGCTGGGGGCTGCGCTGGGGGCTACGCTGGGGGCTGCATTGAGGACTGAGCTCCGGGCTGACGATGACAGTTTCTGGCACGCTCGTGGAGCCTGCCGGGGGCCCGTCGCCCATGGAAGTCTTTGTCCTCTTCGCCATCCTCTTCATCAAGGTTTCTGCATCACTGCAGAGACAATACAAGCAAGTCAGTAAGATTGATCCAAGATTGGAAAATAAAGGCTGTGGCAAAGCACTCACTCTTCCTCTTCTTGCTCCGGACTAAAGCCGGAGATGTCGAAATCGGCCTCCGTTGCGATGTCTGAGTGGGGAGGTGGAGGAGGGGTCCTAGGTCGCTTGGCTGTGGCGGGCGCCGGGGGTTGGCGTGTTTCCGTCGCCTCAGCTTCTGGTGCGGTAGTGCGAGACACCCCTGCCGCCCCAGCAATGGCCGCTGGTGTGGGTCTCGCACGCCACGCAGGTTGTTGACGAACCCCTTGCCACGGCGCAGTCTTGCCGGCCGCTTTCTTGCCGGGAGCCTCGCTGCTCGAGGAAGGTTGGCTTGCCGGGATGCCAGATGCAGCCTTTCGAAGAACACGCTTTGTCTTCTTCGGGGCTGGGAGCTCTTCTTGCGGTTCTTCTTCAGCCGTGTCCTCGTCAGACGAGCTCTCAGCGGCTGTGCTGCTCTGTTCCCCGGCAGCTTTGTCCTTCCCGGCAGGTTTTACTTCCACCACTACCTCTGCATCGCTGGTTTCCCATTCTGTGAAGCCAGTGCTGCCAGCCTCCGCGGCAAGATTTGCCTCCTCCACCCTAGTGGCGATGTATGCCACTTCTTGGTCGGTGGTGGCTCGAATGAAGTCTGCTTCTTCCCGGACGGCTCTCTCCGTCAAGTTATCAAAAAACTTTTGTGCTTCCTCCTCGGTTGGCTCGGCCCAAGTCGCGTCAAGACCGTGGGCATTGAACATCGGCATGAAAGTGATGATTGACCCCAAAGCAGAGTTGTTGCACAAAGGGACAATCCTTGCCGGCAACCGATGCTTGTCGTCGCGCTGGAATAGTTTTTGACGGAGAGCGCCAAGTTGCATAGCAGTCAGATTGTTATTCAACCCGGGGCGCAATCTCATGATGTCTGCTGCGTTTTGGTATTCCCAAGCTGGCCTTCCTCTATTCTTCAAGGGGGCAATGCGGCGGCGGAGAAAGTCGAAGCCAATCATCTCCATTGTTAGCCCGGCAGCTTTCAGGCGAAGAATCCTGGTAGTGGCGATTGTGAGCTTTTCATCGTCAGCGGCAAGACTGCTCCAGCCACTGCCACAGACCGCTTTCTGTTGTCGGGGCAGACAAAACGGTTGGGGATCTGCTTCCTTGATCCAGCACCATTCAGCCCGCCATTCGTCCCACTTTTCGCGGTAAACTCCTTCTGGGTATATTTCCTTATTCCAAGCCCTAGGAATCCAGGCGATAGAACCAGAGAGGGCCTCTCCTTTTTGGATACGAGGGAAAAAGTAGTGGCGGAAAAGGGTAGTGTTGGGAACCACTCCGGCAAAGTTTTCACAAAGGTGAGCAAAGATGGACATGCACAGTATCGCATTCGGCGTGAAATCGAGAAGATGAAAGCCGTATGTGTACATGATGCCGTTGAAGAAGTCAAAAAATGGAGGACAGAGCCCGCAATAGAAATACGCGACGAAAAAGGGGTATCTGTCTGACCCACTCTTGGAGCAAGAACCTGGAATCACGCGAGTGGCGGGGTGAGCCTGCGTCTCCTTCGCCCACATGCACTGGTACCGCCTCTTCAAAGCTTCCGCATCAAGCGACGGGGCGAAGACGACATAGTTCTTCCGCATCTTCACCAGTTCGCTCTCCGGGACATCGGCTTTCGCCTCCTTGCTCTTGCCTTTGCTGGCCCTGGGCGGCATGGCGGCTGCAAGGGCGGAAGCCAGGGATGAAGCGAGCGTGGAGGCGACCGGCGGAAGAGGGAAAGCTTTGCTCTAAGCTCGAGAGAAGGAAGGCAATGGCGACGACCAGATTGAGAAGAAAAGGGTGGTAAATAGGCTTGTGCCACTGCGGTTTCTCCTTTTTATGGGGAAGGAGCGGGCCGCCTCTTTTACTCCCCAATGTGAATGCTCCTCTACAGGCGCGTTGCAGTTGCAGCTTTTGAGGCACGCTCCCACGTCGCGCGTTCGGTGCGCGTAGTGGGGGGCACAGTAAACGGGATATTTACGAGCAGTTAATCCCCTGCCACGTGTGCCCGTGCACTGTTTGGGCCTAGCCCAACAACGCCTCGCACTCGTGTGTGGCCTAGGCCCGGGGGCTCCTGTCGGTGTACTAAGTATTTGGCCATTAGTACCCCGTACTTGTGCACGGGCAGTTGTAGCCATACTTCCGGCAAGGCTTGTCGGGGAACAGTTCAAGGTTGACTCAGGCCACCAAAGAAATCTTCAAGTCAGAGATCTGAGGATCAGCAGATAAGAAGAGCTGGAATCCGAAGGCCAGCTTCCCCGGCAAGATCTTGCCGGGGTGGCCTGCGGAGCCCGGCAAGGATCGGTGCCCGGCAAAGCTTGGCGCCCGGCAAGCTTCGGCGCCCGGCAAGGTTTTGTTGCTGTGCCACCGCTCTAGCACAGCAACAAACCTGACATTCTGGGACCTTCTTTGGATGCGTGGCGACGCGCCAGTGGAGGAGAGCTTAAGCGGTGCTGATGGGATGGCCCCTTTTTCCATCCCCAAGAAAGTAAGGACACCTAAACAAACACCTCACGGTGCATTAAATGCGTTCGTCCTAGTCCGTCAGGGGTTAGGTATGATAACCCTATAGCTACTTTACACCTCAATGTATGTACATTTTGCCACTGTGGTGACCCCTTTGTGGTATAAAAGGAGGCCCACGGCAACTGCTACAGGGGAGGAAGATCTTCTGGCCCATTCTGCATGCGTAGCTGCTCTTTGAACGTACTGTTCACTGCGAGCGCTCCTGGAGCCTGGGCTCAAGAACATCGATAATAAAACAAGGCAGGAGTAGGGTTTGACGCTGATCAGCGGCCCGAACCTGGGTAAAATCTCCCCGCGTCGATCGTTGGTTCTGCTCTTTGCGCATACGTCTCCCCCCCCCCCCCCCCCCCCGCCGAATCGTAAAGGGGTCCCTTAGGATCCCATAGGTGTCGCACGCCGACAAGAAACATGTGTAACCATGCACACAGTTGCCGTTTGCAAACTGTGTGTGATGTCAGACAATATCACAAACGGTGCGGGAAAACTAAATGTGTGTGATTGTTGCCCTATCGTACATGGTTTACAATGATGAACTGTTTGTGATGTGCCAGGCATCGTTAACATAGAGCCAGTTTGGTACATGCCTGGACTGCTCCTGGAAAAATCCCGTGCCTGGAATGTGCCTGGAGTGCGCCTGGTTTTAGGTAAAACCACAGAACTCCGATTGCGATGGCAATGCGAGCACAAACGACTTGCAAGGATGAAGCGTTTGGGATATTCGAGATATCAGAAATAGTTTTATAGGGACAACTGTATGCATCATGGCGCCCTATCCCCGACGGTTTCTGGGTCATGTGGGAAGGACGCCCTATCGCAGTCACTCACTAGGTGATGGTTCAGAACACCGTTGCAGAAAGGGGTTAAAAACCGTTTGTATAGCACCTCGTTGTACCAGTGATGGGTCCATAGCTAGTAGCTATATGGCTTCTTCTCTCTCTTTGATCTTCAATACAATGTTCTCAATACTGCAGGATGCTGCTAACGGGACACTACGATCAGAGACCCTTTGATGAAACTGTGTGCGATGCATTAATCACAAATGGTGATGTAAAAAAACCATAAAAAATGATGCAAAACATTTGCGACGGCAAAGATATCAAACACGGTTCAGATTTTAGTTGCGTGTGCGATGCAGGACATACGGTTGATCCATACAAAATGTTTGCGATGAGACAGAACAACAGAAACGGGCAGCCATATCAAGGTGTGTGCGATATACGGTATACAGTTCGCTCAGATTAACTGTTTGCTATTAGGGAATGCAACAGAAACGGTTAGCCAGATCAAGGTGTGTGTGACATACGGCATACGGTTCACTCGGACGAACTGTTTTCGATTAGGGAACACAACAGAAACGGTTGAACTTAACAAGATGTGTGTGATATGTGGCAAATAGTTCACATAGATGAACTGTTTGCGATGAGCCAAAAAAACACAAATGATTCGTGTAAACAAGATGTGTGTGATACGTGGCAAACAGCCCACTCGGATGAACTGTTTGCGATGAGAAAATATAACACAGACGGTTACTAGAGTTAACTCGTGTGCGATTCTCTGTGTACTAAAAACTTTGAAAAATGCATACTAGTTGCTTGCGATGGCTAGGAGTATCGCACATGATGCGTGTGCGAATACTCGTGTGCGATGATTAGTAAGTTACACACATGCGTTTCCTTATGTTAACACGTGTGCGGTAACACGTGACACCGCATATGGTTGTCGGGTTGTGTCGGATTGTGTGCTCAAGTCTTCCCGCGCTCTAGTGAAGGCTTCTCGTGCTCCAGTGAAGGCTTCCTGTGCTCCACAGGGGTGAATTGTAAAATCCCCAATCCCCTAGCCATCTGCTAGCTATAAATAACCACAGCAATGGCCGCCGGCGGCGACTCGCTACTGATCCACTTGCTAGCTAGTTACCCACACATACTGGCATACCCCCAACGGCAGACAACAGGATGGAGTTGCACGACGGGAACGGGCGCCGGAGATCATAGTTTAGGTTAATTAATTATACCTCCAGAGCCGGATGATTCCGGCTCTGGATGTATAATTAATTAACATAATCTAAGATCAAATAACTAAAGCTTCCCTAACGTGATTGTGCACCGGCCCCAACCGCTAGCAGAGCACGCACGGAGGGACACGAGCCGAGCGAGACTTAGCGCCTAAACGACGAGCAGAGCGCGCAGAGGGACGTGACCCGAGGGCGCCTAAGCGGCGAGGAGAGCGTGCAGAGGCACGCGAGCAGAGCGCGCGGAGGCACGCGAGTAGAGCGCGCCGCGGCCGCCTAAACGGTGAGCAAGCACATGCATAAATATTGCATATAGCGGATGAACACAACCGGGAATAGCCGTCCAACAATATTATTTTCGATGACGTGCATTAATATATTCTTAGTTAAATCTAAGGTCAAAGTTTGGTACTAGAAAATACGAAGGGGGCCAATAAAGAATAAACCACGACAGAGGTAGTACCTATACGAACACAAACACCCAGTATGAAAGAAAATATGGGTCAAACCCTAATTGAAAAGGGCAACAATGTCTAACTCCAGCTTACAAAAAGTACAAAAGCACGAGGATTAATTGTTCATCAGATTTACACATAACCCGGAATCCCGGATTGAACAGGGCAATAACATCTAACTCAACCAAAGTTTTTGGCAGTCACAATCAAATGGATCGGTCCGATCCATAAAATCAATATCCCGGTACAAAAGATCTACTGGCCGAGCACGATCAGAAGCCCTTAGGTCCACCTAAAACTTCTTTTTATGCTGTTCCACATACAGCTCCGTGAGAAATTTCTTGTTGAAAAACCAAATTCTCACGGACAATAGTGCCCTCGCATTCAACATGAAGAATGTGACAAAGCTAGTGTTTGCACTGTTGGATGCATATCTTTCCAGTGTTACTGTCTTCAAACAAATGTCATGAGATATGAGAAAATCCTGGTGCTTCTAGAACCATCGATTGGTTATACCTTTTTCTCCATGTGTTAGTGCCTAAATTGAGATGAAGATTGAAAACAGTTAATTTCTAAAAAAGATTATGTTGAAAGAGCGATAGCTGAATGATTAATTATAGTACATTATATATGGGCTTTCAATGTGCGTGAAATCGTCACCTTTATATACAAATTCTCCAGACATGGAAAGCATTGCAGCAAGGCAATAATGATGTTGAGATCAAAACACCAAATACTGATATATAAGGTCTTGACAGAATCCTCCACCACTGATAGGATGTACAAGCTCTTCATTGAGCATAGAACATAATATTAGCACTGAAAGTGTACTCCAAGATGATACTTAACTTATGCACACAAACGGAAAATGCAAATTACAAAAGTGTACATGAATAATATATAGTACCTCAATAGGTGTGGAGGCAAACACCATCTCGAACCATTTAAATGGATCACGAATTGCACCCAAGGTCTCCAGTTTAGGCGCAGAGACCACAGTTATTTGTGAAGGTTTATAACAACAATCAAGGTGCAACCTTTGAAGTGAAGGGGCATCTTCGATGATGAGCTCCTGTCCTTCAAAACGAATTCCAATGCTTACAAGGTGAGGCGACTTTATTTTGAGACAAGGGATATGGATTCCATTTCCAAAAACAAGCACCGAACGCTCTAGGGCAGGGCAACTGGAGTGGATGATGCTGTGCAGTGAGGCCTCCGACAGATGAACCAACACAAGCGCAAGTTTTTTCAGAAGTGGGAGTTGACGCATTTGTACCAGATTGTCTGCTAGATTGCACCGCGTTAAGGTGGCGGTGTGGAGAGAGGAGGAAAACCATGAGATGGGCATCGGTGGTGAGGGCACAGATGCAACTCTTGGTGGTAACCTATCGCTATAGTAATGGTAGAACTCAAGCTGCTGGAGTTTATAGAATTGATGGGATGCCAGCCAGGCGGCCACCGTGTAGGGTATGTCCAGCAGGTAGCATGCCGGGATACAGATGCGTTGAACGGAGCCCTGGTGGGAGGAGATGATGGCTCCAAGGAGTTTAGAATCATCATCGACAGATAGCTGACGACAGTCAAGATTAAGAGGCGCAGCGCGCCACAGAGTGCGCCATCGAGATGCGAGGACTTGTGTGCGGCAACCATCCTTGGTGAGGAGAAGGGAGATGATCTCCCCAAGGATGCCGTCCGGGAGATCGCTGATGCGGTCCGCCGGAGATTCTACTGGTTCCTCAGGTCCAGGGGCGTGGCCGCTTCTGGCCGCGCAGCCGGGTCCAAGATCTACATCCGGCAGTGGCACTGGCCGGAGCCTCATCTGTGTACATACCAATCTGAAAGAAAAAAATGGCAGAAACATACATGTAGGACATTCAAAATCAATTCTCAAGATCTGAAAAAAGGCACAAACATATATGTAGGACATTTAAAATCAATTCTCAAGATCTGGCCACGAATTATTAGCACGCACGCTAACCCTAGTCGGATTATTAGCAAAAATTGTTTGTACAGAACAAACAATTAATCACTAACCCTATACGGATAACATTCAAACAATCAATACACTACGTGTATCTAACGGATCTTAATTACTCTGATTTCATGGACTGAGAGAACATAACCATAGGATTTGTATTCCAAAAAATTAGAGGGGGGGGGGGTAACCAGAGAAAACACATGATATGTTTGCTGCACAAATGGGTATATAGATGACTAACCGGTTTTCCATCGGAGTCGCAGTCGTTGCTGTTGACCTCCGGCTCTGGCTGGGGGGGGGGCACGACGGCGCCGACGAAGTCAAGGTCCTACTGCTGCCCGCGCGAGACCTCATCGGCGGCAACGGCAACCTCTGGGGCCAGCTTCACGCGTTGCACGGGTGCTTCACCAGCCCCGGCGTCGCCACTCCCTCCGATGGTGCGCTTCGGCGGCATCCTCATACACTCCAGAGTCCAGACGATGGTGACCACTGTGGACCAGGGGTGCGGCCGCCTATTATGGCCGGCGGCTCGGGAGCACAATTAATACGAACCACGAACCAGTGGGAGCGAGGTGGGCGGCGGTCAAAGGCTATCTCGCCTCCCGGCGAGCCTGCCCGGCGGACTTCTGGCATTCCTACCATCATTTCACATAGCTACTCGCACGCCTCCCGGTGACACTACGCAGCGAAAACGCCTCCCGTCAATTCACACACCTGCACGCACGCCTCCCGGTCTGCCTGCATGGCGGACTGCTCGCATGCATCCCGTCAACTCACGCCTGCTCGCACGGCACACGGGGCGCGTGGCAGCACGTATTTTTTTTTGTTTTTTGATGATTCATTCTGCCGCTTTACTGCTTAACCGAAGCATGGCACGGTCTAACACACACGGTCTGAATAAATAATCCGTATGAGATATTGGTTTCCAGTTATTAACAATCCCCCATTTGTAAGAAGATTATATCAAAACGTGTCTCAAATTTGACGAAAAAATACAATATCACAGTCTACTGGTGTCCATATATGACACCACGATAAGTTTCATGAATTTCAACTAAGTTTTAGATTTACTGAATTTAAAAAATCTATATTCTCAGTGTTTTGAAATCTCTTGCATGGGGAAACATGCACCCAGGGACACACATATGATTTTGCAATCCATTTTGGTGCACATGTAGCTCAAATTTGATTTTTGCACATTAAATCCCTAGGAAATCAATCAATGTATAAAAACGGTCGAATGATGTCTGTTTTTTATAATTTTAATATGACACTCCTTCGGTCACATGTTCACTGCAGAAAAAGTTTGACATGCCTCAGAGTGGTTGTGGTGGTGCGGGATGTGTGTGTCTGTGTGTGTGTGGGGTGGGGGGGTCCGGCAGTGTACTACGAGTCGTCAGCCTCCGTGTGTGATTATTGATCATTTTGTGAGTCATATATGCCACATCAAAGTCGTGAATTGGTTATTTAAAGCATTACACAACCCTTTCAGGCATACATGTTTGGGCCACATGCATGCATTGGTGGTCCTCTCGGACACTCTCCCTCGTGCGGTTATCAGCGACATGCCCATTCGTTAGCCCGCAAAGGTTTTCAGTTTCCACCGACAACGAGAGGCATTTGACCAAAAGGTGGATTCATCTTAGCATGTGTGTGGTGTGGATCATGGTGAAATTCCATATCAAAGTTTGTGCACGTGCGTACACATGAGTCCCTCCCACCGGCTTGAAGTGAGGGGGCTACGCATCATCGTGTAGTGCGTTTCCGGTTTGCGAAGCATGTACGTGCCACGTCAAAGTTGTGCATTGGGTATTCAAACATCACATAACACACGGGCACATGCACGCTATGATTTTGTCCTATGACACTCACTCGTGTGTGACTCTCTCTATGGGCCCGCGAGGTCGTCGTCGATCAGTTGAACATGCAACGAGAGAGAGGTTAATTTGACCAACAAGGATGATTCTTTCTTGGTTTGTGTTATGTATATGCACGGTAGGAGTATGTACATGTCAAAAAGGGGGCAACATGAATACTCTATATCTATGCGTACGTCATAACCTCGCTCCATGTGGGGACTTTCCGGTTCCTGAGGCAGGTTCCACATCAAAGTTGTACATTGGTATTCAAACATCACGCAATACCATGCAGGCGGTGGTTGCCCTATAGGAACTCACTCGCGTGTGGCACTTCCATCTGTGGGCATGCGAGGTTGTCCTCCATCACTTTGACACAACGAGAGAGAGGTTAATTTGACCATCAAGGAATGATTCTTTTTTGGTTTGTGCTATACAGTAGAAGTACATATATACCACGTGTCGAATGGGGGCATACGTATAGCACATACCCAAAGTTGTGCATTGCGTATTCAAACATCACACAAGCACCTCATTGGGCCACATGAAGATGGTGGTACGTAGTCCTATATAGGATGCTCACTCACGTGCAACGTACGCTTTGCTTTCTGTCGGCCCGCGAGTTCGTCATCCATCACTTTGACCCAATGAGAGAGAGGTACGTTTGACAAACAAGGAGGATTAATTCTTTTAGGGTTGTGTTACTAGGTGTATAGTACGTGTCGAAGGGGGGGTGGTGACCAGCTTATATATACTAGGTGTCACATGAACCTCACTCCGTGTGGGGACTTTGCGGTTTTTGAGGCAAATGCCACATCAAAGTTGTGCATTAGGTATTCAAAACATCACAACCACACACCTCTCCATATATATGTTCTGGCACACATGCAAGCGATGGTTGTTGTCCTATGGCACTCACTCACGCGGTTATTGGTGATGCTTCCATCTGTCGGCCCGCTTGGTCCATCACTTTCACCGACAGCGAGAGAGGTTAATTAATTTGACTTAGGAGGGGGCTTAATTTTTTGTTTGTCTCACGATATAGATCATGATGTGAGATTACATATATATAATAGCGCATGTGTACACATGAATCCATCCCGCTGGATCGAAGGGGGGGGGGGGGGGGCGAGCACACGACACATCATGAACCTCTTGCTCTGTGTGGGGACCTCTGTGATTTTCAACGCATGCACCACATCAATGTTGTGCATTGGGACGAATATTCAACACATATGCATGCATCACACACCTCCATAAATATGTTTGGGACACACACATGCAATGGTTGTCTTTGGACACACTCTCACTCGCTTGGTTATGGGCGGCAAGCCTATATATATTCGTGGGCCCGCGTGGACATCCATCATTTCGACCAACAACGAGAAAGGTTACCAGGGTGGATTCTTCTTCTTATCTTCGAGTTACCGTATAGTAGGTCGATCATTCCAAGCCTAATTAAGTTTGAGCGCATGCTACGCGTCGTGAACCCTCGCTTAGTGTGGGGATTTTATGGTTCCAAAGCATGGTGCCACATCAAATTTGCGCATTGGGTATTCAAACACCACACACACCACTTCCATATACATACTTGGGCCACATGCACAGAGTGGGTTTGTCTTCATATAGTACTCCCTCGTGAGGTTATCGGCGACAAGCTAGCCCATTTTGCGGGGCCGGGTGGACGTCCATCACTTTGACCAACAACGAGTGGGAGAGGTTGTACGACCAAGTTGGATTCTGCTTGGTCTGAGTTACATTACGTCTTGGTGAGATGCCCTCCCCCCGATGTGTGTTGGGGGGGGGGTGGGGGGCTACCTCGTACTACCTGCAACCTCCGTGGGGTCGGGGAAGTCTGGTTAATTTGCGAGGCACATGTGCCACATCAAAGTTGTGAATGGTAGTTAAATATCACACCACACCCTTTTCATACATATAGTAGGGCCACCCGCAGGTGGTTCGTATGTGGTCTCACCCATCTCACTCCACAAGCACATATTTGTGGGTCGACACACGGTCCACCTTTGTCAGGAAGCGAAAGGGGAAGTTTGACTATATATATGATGGACTCCTATAGGTTTTTGTGTTACGGTAGGGTGAGATTTCAAACCTAGCTATTTGGGGGCATGCATTCGTAGCTAGGATTCCCTTACCGCTGACACGAAGTGGGGTTCGTAGGGGGTGGCTGACTAGCAGTACTGTGCTTTTGTGCGACAGGTGCCACATCAAAGTTGTGCATTGGGTATTCGAACATCAAACCACCCTTTTCATACATATATTTGGTCCACATGCAAGTGTGTACGTATTCTGACCCTCTCCCGCGTTATTCTTTTTGCCAAATTTATAAACAGCACGAGTTGGATGTAGAAACTGTCTGCGATTGGGTACGCAACAGACACGGTCCGGTCAGACTACCCGTGTGCCACGCTCGTGCCCCTGCAGTCACTCACATCAGCACAGTAGATTGGGCTCCATGAGGCTTGCCTCCTGCTCTCGAAAATATCTACTGCCTCATAATCTCAAAAATATCTACCGCCTGGAAGGTTTTAATGTTTGATAGCACACGATTAGTATGTGCGGACCGTGTGCGATGTCTGTTACTCCCGCTCTGCTTCAATCCCTTGATTCAAATTTTTAGTAGCCTCGGCATTTTACTCCCGCCTCTGCATCCCTCGCAATCTCAAAAATATTTGCTCGCCCTTGATTCGAATTTTAGTAGCCCTGCCTTGTTACTCCCGCCTCTGCATCCCTCACAATCTCAAAAATATCTGCTCGCCCTTGATCCAAATTTTTAGTAGCCCGGCATTTTACTCCCGCCTAGTAAAATTTTCAGTTGCCGCGGTATTTCCTCAAACACCACCTTGCCTCCCCTCCACACACACCACACACTCCCCAAAACCTCCGCTCACATAGACACACACCACCCCTCCCTTGCTCGAAACCATTGGTAGGTCGCCGCCATCACCGCCGCCGCCTCCATCCTCAACCTCTGCCTGTGTGCCGGGGAGCTCGAGGAGCCAATGGCCCAAAAGAGGTTTATCGTGGCCTCTTCGCCTGATGACGGCGAGGTGGCCGCCGAGGTGTCCCCGTCGTCCTCCGCGGGCTCTTTATCGATCCGCCGTCGCCAGTCGCCCGATCCGCCCGCCGTCGCGTTCCTACGCCAGTTCAAGGACTTCCCTGTCCTCCCTCGGGCCCGGCCACCGATGAGGTCCTACCTCGGGGTCCGGCAGCGGCGGTGGGGGACATGGGTCGCCAAGATTATGGATCGGGAGACCCACACCCGCCGGTGGCTCGGTAGCTTCCACACGACCGAGCTCGCAGCCATGGAGTATGACCGCTGGCAGGTCCGCTACCACGGCGCGGCGGCTAGGCTCAATTTCCACTTCGGCACACATCCGGTCGACCTTGTTCCGCCGGAGCCAGGGGTGGTGAGCTCGGCTATGGCGCGGGAGGACCGTGAGGCGTGGGAGCGCCTCGAGGTCGAGGCAGCCGACGAGGCCTACATGCAAGAGCTCCGCCGGCAGCACCCGGAGCTCGTGGAGGCGGAGCGGGTGATCTTCGCCGGCACAGAGGGCGGCGAGGTTATCGTGCTCTCCTTTGATGACAAGGTCGAAGGCGGCGAGGACGGCGGTGCGGAGGGCGTCGAGGTGGGCAGCGAGGACGAGGAGATCGACGTCGATCAGTGGAGGAGTGTCTTCCCCAATGACCCCGACGACGGCACCGGCCCGGACCCGGCTGATAACCCACAAGTATTGGGGACCGCAACAGTTTTTGAGGGTAGAGTATTCAACCCAAATTTATTGATTCGACACAAGGGGAGCCAAAGAATATTCTCAAGTATTAGCAGCTGAGTGTCAATTCAACCACAACTGAAAGACTTAATATCTGTAGCAAAGTATTTACTAGCAAAGTAGTATGGAAGTAACGGTAACGGTGACAAAAGTAACAGTAGCAGTTTTGTAGCAATTGTAACAGTGGCAATGGCAAAGTAACGTAGCAAAGATAAATATGTGAAAAGCCCTTAGGCAATGGATCAATGATGGATAATTATGCGAGATGGCATTCATCATGCAACAGTGATAACCTAGGGTGACACAGAACTAGCTCCAATTCATCAATGTAATGTAGGCATGTATTCCGAATATAGTCATACGTGCTTATGGAAAAAAGAACTTGCATGACATCTTTTGTCCTACCCTCCCGTGGCAGCGGGGTCCTAATGGGAACTAAGGGATATTAAGGCCTCCTTTTAATAGAGTACTGGACCAAAGCATTAGCACCTAGTGAATACATGAACTCCTCAAACTACGGTAATCACCGGCAAGAATCCCAATTATTGTCACCTTGGGGTATGCGGATCATAACACGTAATAGGTGTCTACAACTTGCAAGATAGGATCAAGAACACATATATATATTCATGAAAACATAATAGATTCAGATCTGAAATCATGGCACTCGGGCCCTAGTGACAAGCATTAAGCATAGCAAAGTCATAGCAACATCAATCTTAGAACATAGTGGATACTAGGGATCAAACCCAAACAAAACTAACTCGATTACATGATAAATCTCATCCAACCCATCACCGTCTAGCAAGCCTATGATGGAATTACTCACGCACGGCGGTGAGCATCATGAAATTGGTGATGGAGGATGGTTGATGATGATGATGATGGCGACGATTTCCCCTCTCCGGAGCCCCGAACGGACTCTAGATCTGCCCTCTCGATGAAGAACAGGAGGTGGCAGCGGCTCCGTATCGTAAAACGCGATGAATCCTTCTCTCTGATTTTTTTCTACCCGAAAGTGAATATATAGAGTTGGAGTTGAGGTCAGTGGAGGTCCAGGGGACCCACAAGGTAGGGGGCGCCCTGCACCCTTGTGGACAGCCGGTGGGTCCCCTCCGGTTAATTTTGTCGCCAATATTTTTTATTTATTCCAAAAATATTCTCCGTGAAGTTTCAGGTCATTCCGAGAACTTTTATTTCTGCACAAAAATAACACCAAGGCAATTCTGCTAAAAACATCGTCAGTCCGGGTTAGTTCCATTCAAATCATGCAAATTAGAGTCCAAAACAAGGGCAAAAGAGTTTGGAGAAGTAGATACGATGGAGACGTATCAACTCCCCCAAGATTTACCCATTGCTTGTCCTCAAGCAATTCAGTTGACAAACTGAAAGTGATAAAGAAAAACTTTTACAAACTCTGTTTGATCTTGTTGTTGCAAATATGTAAAGCCAGGATTCAGGTTTTCAGCAAAGATTATGAACTACCCATATTCACAATAACATTTAGGTCTCACATTTACTCATATCAATGGCATAATCAACTAGCGAGCAATAATAATAAATCTCGGATGACAACACTTTTTCAAAACAATCGTGATATGATATAACAAAATGGTATCTCGCTAGCCCTTTCTGAGACCGCAAAACATAAATGCAGAGCACCCCTAAAGATCAAGGACTGGCTAGACATTGTAATTCATGGTAAAAGAGATCCAGTCATAGTCATACTCAATATCAATTAATAACAACGCATACAAATGACAGTGGTGCTCTCTAACTGGTGCTTTTTATAAGAGGATGATGACTCAACACAAAAGTAAATAGATAGGCCCCTCGCAGAGAGAAGCAGGGATTTGCAGAGGTGCCAGAGCTCGAGCTTTTAAAACAGAGATGAATATAATTTTGAGTGGTATGCTTTCATTGTGAACATAACAACCAATAGATCTCGGTATCTTACATGCTACATACATTATAGGCGGTTCCCAAACAAAATGGTAAAGTTTTTACTCCCCCTCAACCTACAAGCACACTCCACGGCTGGTCCGAAACAATGGGTATTGTCCATACAAACAACAATCTCGGGGGAGTTTTGTTTGAAATTATTTTGATTTGATTTGAGCATGGGACTGGGCATCCCAAATACCAGCCACTTTCTCGTGAATGACAAGTGAATAAACACTCATCGTGAGAATAACCCACCTAGCATGGAAGATACTGACACCCCCCAGTCGCTACATGAGCGATTCGGGCATACAAAACAGATTATCATTTGAAGGTTTAGAGTTTGACACATGCAAATTTACTTGGAACAGCAGGTAAATACCGCATATAGGTAGGTATGGTGGACTCATATGGAACAACTTTGGGTTTATGGAAGTGGATGCACAAGCAGTATTCCCTCTTAATACAAGTGAAGGCTAGCAAAAGATTGAGGAGCGACCAACTAGAGAGCAACAACAGTCATAAACATGCGTTAGGATTAACCAACATTGAGTGCAAACATGAGTAGGATATAAATCACCATGAACATAAATATCATGGAGGCTATGTTGATTTTATTTCAACTACATGCGTGAACATGTGCCAAGTCAAGCCACTCGAATCATTCAAAGGAGGATACCATCCTATCATACTACATCACAACCATTTTAAAAGCATGTTGGCACGCAAGGTTAACCATTATAAACTCCTAGATAATTAAGCATGGCATGAGTAACTATAATCTCTAATTGTCATTGCAAACATGTTTCATTCATAATGGGCTGAATCAGGAATGATGAACTAATCATATTTACAAAAACAAGATAAGTCGAGTTCATACCAGCTTTTCCTCATCTCAATCATTTCATCAAATATCATCATTATTGCCTTTCACTTGCACAACCGAACGGTGTGGATAATAATAATAGTGCACGTGCATTGGACTAAGCTGGAATCTGCAAACATTTATTCAAAGGAGAAGAAAAAGTAATATGGGCTCTTTGTTAGATCAACAATAATGCATATGAGAGCCACTCAACATTTTCATCGTGGTCTTCTCCTTACGACCCAAAGAAAGGAAAAAGTGTTTCAAAGAAACACACTAAAATGTTTTTGGAGTTTTTATTTTTCTGAAGAAAGTAGAACAAGAACGAGAAAAACTATTTACACGGGAAAGCTCCCAACAAGCAAAAGAAGAACGAGAAATCTTTTTGGGTTTTCTTTTAATACCACAACTAATTTTTTTGGATTTTCTCAAAGTTTTTCAAACACAAAAGAAGAAAGCAAGAAAAAGAAATAAACTAACAGGGATAATATAATGAAAAAGTATGAACACTGACAACTGGAATGAGTGTGTCAACATGAATTGTAATGTCGGTGAGAAATACGTACTCCCCAAGCTTAGGCTTTTGGCCTAAGTTGGTCTAGGCCATGGCTGGCCTGGCGGATATCCAAAGTGATAGTTGGGGTTGTACTGTGAGGCGGCAGCTACTGCCTGGAGGACTGCCTCGTGAAGGCGAGCAGTCTCCCTCTCTCTCTCGTACTCAGTTGCCTCCTCCCTGGTTATAAAGTATCTTCATTTTACCTGAGAGTCAAAGAAAGCAAGAGCAGGAAGGGTAATATGGACAGCGAGCTGCCTGTCGAAGATTAGTCGGTATAGGAGGGACTATTCGTTCCTCTCAAGGAACTGGTAGCGTACCATAGCATTATAATCAAGAAAAGCAGGTGGTAACTCAATGTCATCCCCCCTGATGGGTACCCCAAGATAGTTAGCTAAATGGGTGGCATAAATCCCACCAAAGAAATCTCCATCTTTAGCATTATTATGTAACCTCCTTGCAATAATAGCCCCCAAGTTATATCGTTTATCACCCGTTACAGCACACTTGAGGACACTAAGATCCGATGCACAAAGGTGGCTATTATCATGTTTACCATTAATACATCTACCTATAAAGAGAGCAAAATAATGTATGGCAGGAAAATGAATGCTCCCCATGGTAGCTTGTGTAATATTTCCAGTCTCTCCTAAAGTGATGCTATCCAGGAAACCATTGTATTCAGTTTTGCGAGGTTCACTAAGAATTCCCCCCGCGGAATTTTACATGCTTCATTAAAATCTATTAGGTGCATGGTATATGATTTATCATAAAGGTCAAACAGGACAGAATGAGTATTGCGCTGGGATGTAAATTTAAATCTTCAGACGAATGAATCAGTGAGGTGATAATACTGTAAGCACTTATCTGACACGAAGTCCTCAAGGTCAGCATTTCACACGTACGCATCAAATTCATCCTTGAAACCTGCACGAACCATGAATTGATCCAACGACCATTCACACGGCCGCACCAAAGCTTCTCTTGGTGGTTCAAAGTCCGGCTCACGTATCGCGAGCCTTGTGGCTTGCTTCTTCGATGAACCACCTTGGTATATTTTCCAAAACATTTTCCTTCCTCTGAAATTTTCTGAAATTTTTAGTGACTTAAAATAAAAGTGAATCAAACTCAACAAAACTAATATCAACTACTCCTACAAGTGCCTAGAGGCTCTATCATGCATCAAAACTACTTTGGACCATATAAATTTGACATGCAAGCTTAAGAACAAGGTCACCACAGCAGCAAAAATTTGCAATATATAAAGAACTAGAACAAAAACTAATTGGATCATTGGAGGAGTCACATACCAAAGAACAATCCCCCAAAGCAGTTTTGCTAACGGAGCTTTACACAAGGAGATCGAAAATGGCAGCAAAATGAGCTAGAACACGGGTTTGAGCTACGGGATGATTTTTTCTAGAGGAAGACGAAGTGGATGGGTGCTGGAATAAGTGAGGGGGGCCTACGTGGGACTCACAAGGCAGGGGGCGCGCCCTCCACCCTTGTGGTCCACTGGTGCAGCCCCCTGGTGCAATCTCAGTGCCAGAAATTCTAAAATATTCTATAAAAAATCATACTAAATTTTCAGGGCATTTGGAGAACTTTTATTTTCGGGACATTTTTTTATTGCACGGATAATTCAGAAAACACACAGATAATACTATTTTCGCTTTATTTATTCTAAATAACAAAAAGTAAAAGGTGGGTACAGAAAGTTGTGCTTTCTAAATTCATCCATCTCATGCTCATCAAAAGGAATCCATTAACAAGGTTGATCAAGTCTCATTAACAAACTTCTTTCGAATAACATGGAACCGGAGAATTTTCGAATAACACTAGGTTACCTCAACGGGGATATGCATGTCCCCAACAATAAGAATATCATATTTCTTTTTGACAGTAGGAAGAGGGAATTCAAAACCTCCAATAGTAATAGTTGAAAATTTTCCAATAGAATTGATACTATGAACTTGAGGTTGCTTCTTCGGAAAGTGTACCATATGCTCATTACCATTAACATGAAAAGTGACATTGCCCTTGTTGCAATCAATAACAGCCCCTGCAGTATTCAAAAAGGGTCTACCAAGGATGATCGACATATTGTCGTCCTCGGGAATATCAAGAATAACAAAGTCCGTTAAGATAGTAACGTTTGCAACCACAACAGGCACATCCTCACAAATACCGATGGGTATAGCAGTTGATTTGTCAGCCATTTGCAAAGAGATTTCAGTAGGTGTCAACTTATTCAAATCGAGTCTATGATATAAAGAGAAAGGCATAACACTAACACCGGCTCCCAAATCACATAAAGCAGTTTTAACATAGTTTCTTTTAATGGAGCATGGTATAGTTGGTACTCCTGGATCTCCTAGTTTCTTTGGTATTCCACCCTTAAAAGTTTAATTAGCAAGCATGGTGGAAATTTTAGCTTCTGGTATCTTTCTTTAATTTGTAACAATATCTTTCATATACTTGGCATAAGGAGACATTTTCAGAATATCAGTCAAACGCATACGCAAAATGACAGGTCTAAGCATTTCAACAAAGCGCTCAAAATCCTCATCATCCTTTTTCTTGGATGGTTTAGGAGGAAAGGGCATGGGTTTCTGTACCCATGGTTCTCTTTCTTTACCATGCTTCCTAGCAACGAAGTCTCTCTTATCATAACGTTTATTCTTAGATTGTGGGTTATCAAGATCAACAATAGGTTCAATCTCCACATCATTATCATTACTGGGTTGAGCATCAACATGAATATCATCATTAACATTATTACTAGGTTCATGTTCATCACCAGATTGTGTCTCAGCATCAGAAATAGAAACATCATTGGAGTTCTCAGGTGTATCTATAACAGGTTCACTAGAAGCATGCAAAGTCCTATCAGTTTTCTTTTTATTTTTATTACTAGGACTAGGTGCATCAGTATTAATTCTCTGAGAATCTTGCTCAGCTCTCTTAGGATGGCCTTCAGGATACAAAGGTTCCTGAGTCATCTTGCCACCCCTAGTCATAACCCTAACAGCATTATCATTTTTCTTACTATTCAACTCATTAAGAAAATCATCCTGTGCCTTAAGTACTTGTTCTACTTGAGTCTTAACCATGGAAGCATGTTTACTAATAATTTTTAGATCACTAACAGTTCTACTCATTTAATCACCTAAGCAATCAAGCATGTAAGCATTGCGTTTCAATTGTCTACTAACATAAGCATTGAAGTTCTCTTGTTTAACAATAAAATTATCAAACTCATCCAAGCACTGACTAGCAGACTTATTATAAGGGATATCACCTTCATCAAATCTATAGAGAGAATTTACCTCTACTACCTGTGTCGGTTTATCGAGACCATGTATTTCTTCAATAGGTGGTAAATTCTTAACATCTTCAGCTTTAATACCTTTTTCTTTCATAGATTTCTTTGCCTCTTGCATATCTTCAGGACTGAGGAATAGAATGCCTCTTTTCTTCAGAGTTGGCTTAGGAGTTGGTTCGGGAAGTGTCCAATCATTATCATTACTCAATATATTATTCAATAGTAATTCAGCTTGCTCAACAGTTTGTTCCCTGAAAACACAACCAGCACAACTATCTAGGTGGTCCCTAGAAGCATCGGTTAGTCCATTATAAAAGATATCAATTATTTTATTTTTCTTGAGAGGATGATCAGGCAAAGCATTAAGTAGTTGGAGAAGCCTCCCCCAAGCTTGTGGGAGACTCTCTTCTTCAGATTGCACAAAGTTAAATATTTCCTTTAAAGCAGCTTGTTTCTTATGAGCAGGGAAATATTTTTCAGAGAAGTAGTAAATCATATCCTGGGGACTACGCACACAACCAGGAGCAAGACAATTAAACCATAACTTAGCATCACCCTTTAATGAGAAAGGAAACAACTTAAGAATATAATAATAGCGAATTTTTTCCTCATGAGCAAATAGGGTGGCTATATCATTAAACTTAGTAAGATGTGCCACAACAGTTTCAGATTCATAACCATGAAAAGGATCAGATTCAACCAAAGTAATTAACTCGGGATCGACAGAGAATTCATAATCCTTATCAGTAAGAAAGATAGGTGAAGTAGCAAACTTAGGATCATATTGCATTCTAGCATTCAAAGATTTTTCTTTCCACTTGCATAATAATTTCTTAAGCTCATCTTTATCCTTACAAGCAAGAAAGTCCCTAGCTACCTCTCCATCCATAACATAACCCTCAGGTATAACAGGCAGTTCATATCTAGGAGAGCTAGGTCTAACAGGTGTCTCAAAGTGTTCAGTTTCAATAATTTCATCAGTTTCAGAAATATCATCATCTTCAGCATAATCAATAGTTCTACCTCTAGCAAGATGTTCATCAAGTAATTCGCCCAGTGGCACAGTTTTATCAAGCAAAGTAGTAGTATCATCATAAGCATCATTCATAGCAGAAGTAGCATCATCAATAACATGCGACATATAAGAATCAATAGCAGGTGTAGGTGTCGCAAGTTTACTCAAAATAGAAGGTGAATCAAGCGCAGAGCTAGATGGCAGTTCCTTACCTCCCCTCATAGTAGAGGGATAGATCTTAGTTTTGGTATCTTTCAAATTCTTCATAGTGATCAACAGATATAAATCCCAAGTGACTCAGAGAATAGAGCTATGCTCCCCGGCAATGGCGCGAGAAAAAGGTCTTGATAACCTATAAGTATAGGGGATCACAATAGTTTTCGAGGGTAGAGTATTCAACCCAAATTTATTGATTCGACATAAGGGGAGCCAAAGAATATTCTCAAGTATTAGCAGCTGAGTTGTCAATTCAACCACACTTGAAAGACTTAATATCTGCAGCAAAGTATTTAGTACCAAAGTAGTATGGAAGTAATGGTAACAGTGACAAAAGTAACAGTAGCAGTTTTGTAGCAATTGTAACAGTGCCAACAGCAAAGTAACGTAGCAAAGATCGATATGTGAAAAGCTCGTAGGCAATGGATCAATGATGGATAATTATGTCGGATGGCATTCATCATGCAACAGTGATAACCTAGGGTGACACAGAACTAGCTCCAATTCATCAATGTAATGTAGGCATGTATTCCGAATATAGTCATACGTGCTTATGGAAAAAAACTTGCATGACATCTTTTGTCCTACCCTCCCGTGGCAGCGGGGTCCTAATGGAAACAAAGGGATATTAAGGCCTCCTTTTAATAGAGTACCGGGTCAAAGCATTAGCACTTAGTGAATACATGAACTCCTCAAACTACGGTAATCACCGGAAAGAATCTCAATTATTGTCACCTTGGGGTATGCGGATCATAACACGTAATAGGTGTCTACAACTTGCAAGATAGGATCAAGAACACATATATATTCATGAAAACATAATAGGTTCAGATCTGAAATCATGGCACTCGGGCCCTAGTGACAAGCATTAAGGATAGCAAAGTCATAGCAACATCAATCTTAGAACATAGTGGATACTAGGGATCAAACCCTAACAAAACTAACTCGATTACATGATAAATCTCATCCAACCCATCACTGTCCAGCAAGCCTACGATGGAATTACTCACGCACGGCGGTGAGCATCATGAAATTGGTGATGGAGGATGGTTGATGATGATGATGGCGATGATTTCCCCTCTCCGGAGCCCCGAACGGACTCCAGATCTGCCCTCCCGATGAAGAACAGGAGGTGGCGGCGGCTCCGTATCGTAAAACGCGATGAATCCTTCTCTCTGATTTTTTTCTCCCCGAAAGTGAATATAGAGTTGGAGTTGAGGTCGGTGGAGGTCCAGGGGACCCACAAGGCAGGGGGCGCTGTAACACCCCCTGTACTGATGAGCTACAGTAACCCCTCGGGTTAAGCTAATTATTTTGCTAAACAGTGCCTGATCATCTTTACTTCTATTTCATTTCAAATTCCGGTCAAATTCAAATTTAAATACTAAGTGAAATTCAAAAGTCCACAAACATGAAAACTAAAATGTTGGTCGTGTGGCAAATATTCCACCACTAATTATGGCTGTGAACCAACATCTTTGCAAAGTGAATTAATGCCCTTAACTAATTAAAACAGGGGCTAAAAACAATTATTAAATGCTTTTAAATAACAAACAAATATAAACCTATTATATTTAAATGTTAAACTTAATATGGCAGTAGCCTAAATTATACTAATATTTTTGGTGTAAGTTTTATAATTTATAAAACTATTTTGCTTTTGGTTTTAAAATAAAAACAGAAAAGCGTTAAAAGAAAAGGGAAAAGCAGAGGAGAGAGAGAGAGAGGACGCCCCCTGCCTCACCTGGGCCTCGGCCACCTGAGCTAGCTGGGACAGCTAGGCCGGCCCAGTCGCCCCCGTATAACCCCCGGTCCACCACCCAACCCTAGCGGTCGCTCGCCCCCCCCCATGCGCTGGATCTCAGGGCCGATTCCCCCTCATCCATCCCCGCCGGCGCCCGCCCCGACCACCTCGCCGTGACCCCTCGCCACCTTGCTGGCGCCCGCCTCTTCGTCTCCTCCCGCACGGCGCCCGGCCCCCCCTCGACCCCTTCTGGATCGGGATCGGGGGCAACGACCGCGGCCCCGCCACCAGTCGCCGGCGCTGCCCCGACCCCGTCGCCCTCGCCGCCAACGCCATCTTCCCATCCTCGACCTCCTCCCCAACATCGCCTTCGAGCCACGCCGTCCCTCGCCCCTCCATCGCATGTGAGGACCTCGGCCTCCTCTTCCCCTGCCCCGCACCCTCTTCCCCGCAAGCTCGCGCTCGGCGCGCCCCGACCACGGCCGATGCGCGCGTCCGCGCACCGCCGCCCTCCCCAGCGCGCGCTCACCACGCCCCCAGGCCGCGCCCACGCATGACCCTGGCCGCGCCCTGCCTCCTCGCGGCCGCCCCTGCGCATGCCTGCAGCTGCTGCTGCTCGCCGCGCGCGGCGCCCCGCTCGCCCCGGCTGGGGCCGGCCCTGCCCACCCTTCACGGCGCTGCTCGCCGGCGCCGCCGCTCGCCAGCTGACGCCTGCTGCGCCGACCGCGCCGTGGCCTCCCCCTGGAACACGCGCATGCGTGCATAGCCAGGAACCGGGTGGGCCACTGCCATGTGGACCCCGCCCTGTTAAAAAAGTAATAAATAATAATAAAAATAAATGTTAATAACTTAATCATTAATTAACTTAATTAATCTGGTTTAATTAAACTTAATTAACCTGCTAATTAAAATAATCTGTTAATTAACCTAAATAGTCAATGACATGTGGGCCCCACATGTCAGTTGACTAGGTCAACTGCACTGTTGATTGCTGACGTCAGCATGATGCCGTGCTGACGTCATCAATTACTATTCTGGATAATGTTGTTTTAAATAAATAATTAAATTCCAGAAAATTGTTAAAACTTTGTAAAATCATATAAAATAATCCGTAACTCCGATCGAAAAACTTTATACATGAAAGTTGCTCAGAATTTCGAGACGAATCCGAAAACGCGGTCCGTTTGTCCATCACACGTCCCTAACTATCTGAACATGGAACTTCCCTCTCCGGATCGCCTGTCCGATAAATCCAAAGACCCAGGAAATATCGTCAGATATTCTCCCGCTCCGTCTGATACGTGTAGTACTACGTTAGACTACCCCTAGCACTAGGTATTGCCATGTCATACATCATGTTGCATCTGTTTGCTTGTATTTATTGTTTCCTCCCCCTATTCTCTCTCGTTAGACCCTGACGCAGTTCCCGGTACCGACGCAGCTCCGGAGCCCGACGCCACCATTAACGACCCCTCCTTCTTGCCAGAGCAACCAGGCAAGCACCCTCCCTTGAGCATACCGATATCGCCTATTCTTTCTCTCTCATGCTTGCATTAGAATTGCTGCTGCTACTGCTTTACCTATTCTGATGCATAGCCTGTCTATTGTAACCTGCTATTGATACCTTACCTGCTTATCCTAAACTGCTTACTATAGGCTGGGTAGAGACCTATCAGTGACCCCGCTTATCCCGACTGCCCCGCTGGATTATCCGAAGACCCGATCAATGGGATTGAAGATCAGACCCCGGCACCGCACTCCACCCCCTTAGTTGTAACGACACTGCAGCGTTGCTATCGAGTGCCGAGGGTGAAACCTTTTGTAGCACTTCTGATGTTAACTCTGTAGAGTAGCTATTCGGTCGTGATCATCGAGGGTGATTCCTCCTTCACCGCTTCCGATAACGACGCCGTCGTACAACACCTCAAGTGTGAACCCAGCGAGGGTGATTCCTCCGAGTTCACCTTGATAGATACATCGAGTAGGAATCCAACGAGGGTGATACCTCGGATTCCCCCGATATTATGGACACACAGATATTTGGACTTTACACTGTTACTTGGAAAGGCGGGTCGACCCTGAGGGGTACCCGCGTGTGATGTGAAGACGGGTTGCCTGGACGGTGCCCGAGTGATGAATATGAGGCGTGGCCGGGCATTCTTAGCCCTTGCCGCAAGTCCTCGAGACTGGGCAACGGGGTCACATCGATCGTGAGTCTCTGCTCGTTACCGCACCCCCAAGGTACTAACGGTTTGGATATGTGATTTGAGTGGGCCTCTGGCCCGATAGCACTAACCATCACGTGGGCATAGTATGGGCGTTCTGCATCGTAGCATCAGCCGAAAGCTCTGACAGACGTCCAGTTCAGCATTGTGGCACGGTTGGATCGTGTCGGCCACTCGAGGCGACGCTGGTATCCACCTTGTGCGCAACGACCCGGAGGGTGAGGGGCGATGGCCAAGACCCCCTTGTGCTTAGGATGTAAACCGGCGGGGACCTCTCTGCTGAGCTCTAGGTAGGGCTGTGGTGTGTCATTTGGCCAAGGCCGGGCATGACCTAGAAAGTGTGTTCGGCCGGAGTTAAGCGAGCGTGGTGGGTAAGTTGGTGCACCCTGCAGGGAAGAACTAATCTATGCATAGCCGGATCCTCGGTAACGGACACTCGAAGTTGTATCCCGATTGATACAATTAGAATTGGATACTATGGCTTTGGGATTGCTTCTCGCAGGGAGTTGAGAAGGGATCTCAGGACGAGGTTGATGACTATATGGCTCTGGGATTGCTTTCTCGCAGGTAGTCGAGGTAGGATCTCTGGCCGAGGTTGAGACTTATCGATACTACTACTTTATAAGGTACTAATCTACACTCTTCTAATGCTGCAAGACCTCTGAAGATGCTAGGCTTCGATATGTTTAGACCTTCTCTCTATTCTGGCATTTCTGCAGCCCAGTCCACATATACAGCCTCCTCTTGAAAATGTTGCATATGTAGTGTAGATCCTTGCTTGCTGAGTACTTCGGATTAGTACTCACGGTTGCCTTGCTTTCTTTTTCCCCCATATCCCTTTTGATGCAACCAGATGATGGAGCCCTGGATACAGCTATTCCCGCCAACGATCGCTACTACCCTGAGGGTGGATACTACTACGAGCTTGCCGTCGACCAGCAGTAGGATTGGAGGGTCCCAGGCAGGAGGCCTGCGCCTTTCGATCGTAGTATTTTCTTTGCCCCACCTTCTAAGGGCCTTTGTGTGTTTTCTCTTATATCTGTACTCAGATATCTGATGCTTCCGCTGACGCTTGTATGCGAGCTTATGTATTCGAGCCCTCGAGGCCCCTGGCTTGTAATATAAAGCTTGTATGACTTTATTTATGTTTTAGAGTTGTGTTGTGATATCTTCCCGTGAGTCCTTAGGCTTGATCGTGTGCATTTGCGTGTATGGTTAGTGCACGATTGAGCCGGGGGCGTCACAGGCGCGCCCTAGGGGGCGTGCCCTCCACCCTTGTGGAAAGTCGGTGGGTCCCCTATGGTTGATTCTTTCGCCAATATTTTTTATTTATTCCAAAAATATTCTCCGTGAAGTTTTAGGTCATTCCGAGATCTTTTATTTCTGCACAAAAATAACACCAAGGCAATTCTGCAGAAAACAGCGTCAGTCCGGGTTAGTTTCATTCAAATCATGCAAATTAGAGTCCAAAACAAGGGCAAACGAGTTTGGAAAAGTAGATACGATGGAGACGTATCACCGGCTCGCGGCACACCGTACCTGACGAGGAAGGATTGGCTCGACCTCCACTTCGACCGAAAGTAGTTTAGTTTAGTTTAAATTTATGTTTTATGTCCGGTTATGCAAAACTATCTATGTTTATGTTTGAATGCATGCTACTTTCGGTTGAACCAGCTTTGAACTTGATCGAATTGAAGTTTACAACGTTAAGTTTAGGGGATTGACTAGAAACGGCCAAAAATTGCTGGAGTATATATATATCCACTAAGGGTTTTAGTCCGTTAACTTTTAAATGATCGGCTAGAGATGGTCTTATGCCTTGTTTATTTCAGTTCTTCATAATGTGATGCTCTATATGTGCAACTATTTGCCGTGTAGTTCAATTTCATCAATAACAGTTTCGACGATACCACTATGAATTACGATATTTGGTTGCTGTTAAGGATGTTGCAGTTAACATGCCTTTTCATTTTTTTTAACAATAACGAGTGTACTTTAGACCTGCACAATACCAGTTTGAATGACTATTTGCTTGTTTTTAAATATTATGCCTGATGCAGTTAACACACCTTTCCACTTCTTGTTTTGCTTAACTAGCATTCTTAAACCTGCACACTGAAGCTATCATTTGTAGATTATGTTGTCTACCATGGATATATTTGGTTGATGTTTAGCATGTTGTGCTTAACATGCCTTTATATGTACTCATACAGGACAATATTGAGAAAAGTGTTGTTTTCCATCGAGGTTAGTTTCATCGCATTGCTTATATGTACTCACTATTCAGGATATCGGTAGCTGGTACCATATAGCCTGGGGGCTGATAAGGGATTAATCGTCGAATTGGACATTTCACTGAATATATCTGTAACCCATTTATCGGTAGGTTTACTAGGGTCATATCTAATATATCTGAGGCCACATAGCAACATGCATTGGACTGAATGACTAAATATGCAATCCCAGGCTACATAGCAACAAGGAAGAGTGTTACCTTAATGTTCTGATGATGTCTAGATATACATGTAATAAGATCTTATATAATGGGATGGAGGGAGTGTTGTACTACATCATTTTGCAATTGTTGTTTAGGTTCTAATATTAACTTGGTGCTTTTAGGTACATATGCCATTGCCAAAGATCCACACTTCGACCCTTTCTGCGTATGGGGCAATGAGATATTCATGAACCAGCATCAAGTGAGGAAACTGATAAAGATTGTTATTAAAATGGGTCAAAAGATGTCAATCAAACTATTTGTTTACACTTTATGCAAGACAACAGTGAACTGCAGGATGGTAAGTAAGAACTATGTAGCCTTCTTTTTACTAGCCGTAATGAGTTGTGTTAGATCACAATGTCTGAATCTTTTTCCTTTGTAGTGGATCCTGAAGTAGTTTACTCAAGATTGCCTCTCAAACTACATGATTGGCTGCCGACCATCACAAGCGGTTGGACTAGAGTCGTGCATGCCTTCTGCATCCAGGAGAGCACAATAGGGCCATTCCGCTTCACCTTGTTTAGCAACCAGAATGTATGTCGCCTCTTTCTTTACCATCTGTAATAGTATAAGTATAGAACCCTGGTTCATCATTTTTTATTTGGTGCTTATGTAATTCTTGAACATATGTACCTATGAATCGAATAATGCATTGATTGTTTGAACCTGATGGATATGAATAAAGCTATAGCCTACTTTCAATTTCAAATTAGGTACAATTTTAAATAGCACCAATTAAATTAGGGTGAAATTATGGTCTGCAGGTCATTACGACGCACACGGTCTATAAAGCACAGCGTGTGTGATATACATCATAATCCGACACGTTTCACGGAGAGGAAACATGTGTAACCATGCACACAGTTGCCGTTTGCAAAGCATGTGTGATGTCAGACAATATCACAAACGGTGCGGGAAAACTAAATGTGTGTGATTGTCGACCTATCGTACACGGTTTACAATCATGAACTGTTTGTGATGTGCCGGGCATCGTAAACGTAGAGCCAGTTTGGTACGTGCCTGGAAAATTCCCATGCCTAGAATGTGCCTGGTTTTAGGTAAAACCACAGAACTCCGACTGCGACAGCAATATCGTGGGAATGGATCTGATAGTAGAGGTAGGGGGTACGTAGGAGAGGGCAGAGCCTAGCTACGGCGAGATTGTACACTAGGATTTACGAGTTCAGGCCCCTCTCAAAGGAGGTAAAAGCCCTACGTCTCGGTGCTGCGGGAGCTTTGTTTCTTGGAGTTTTGAGTTACAGGAGGTGCGAACCCTTGTGTAAGAGGGGGGGTGGCTTATATAGAGTCCGCTGACCCCTCGCCATCCTCCATAATGCAAGGGTTCAATGTCACAGTAAGGTGCGAGCGTTACTGGTAACGCATACAATTAATAATCATTACAGGGACGAACTGATCGCCCGACTGTTGCCATCCTCAAGTGGCTTTAGGTCTTCTACTCCGAGTGAAATCAGGTACTCCGAGTGAATCAGGACAGTCGAGTGGTGGGGTAGCGACTGAGTGGGATTGCCGTCGAGTGACTTGCAAGCTATGACCATTCCAGTCGACATATCCTTAGATTAACTGTGTAAATCTTGAATCCTTGAATGAGCTGTCCTTGGGTAGGTCCCGTAGGTCAGGCCTAAGACCCTACCCCAGGTACATGTCATCGTCATTAGCCCTCTAATGGATCGGGGTTCGAGTGAGAAAGGACTGAAGCTGATTCGGATCAGACTTAATGCCTCGGAGGTATTTCTTAATGTTCTATAGGTGTCTGAGCTGTTCATCCTTTGCCAATCACCTCGATCGATTCTGGCTTGTCAAATGTCTGAGTGAGAAAAAACTGCAGATCGTAGAACGCGGGATCCGATCCGAATGATTGTGGGTATATCTGGTGCAATCGATTGTTCTGCCAGATCTCGGATTTCGCGGGATTCGATTTTTTTTTGAGAAGTGCGTGGGCTAACTGCAGCACTGTAAGCGGGGCAAATGGGGGGGACTCCACGATTATCGTGCCCCCTTTATCGCCACGTATCAAGCGAGCGCCGATCGCGGGATGCACTGGGATTTCGCGGGCCCACAGGTCAGTGGCTCGGGTGTGAGGCCATATAAGGCGACGCGACCGAGGCGTGCCACAGTTCCTTCTACTTTTCCCCCTTCGCTCGGTCTCTCCGCTGCTTCCGTTCCGGCGCCGTGCCGTCCTGCTCAAGTCTGTCGACCACTGCGGAGATGACGAAGGACAAGACGGCGAAGCTCGAGCGCGCCAAGAAAGGGGCTGCGGGGAAGAAGGCATCGAGCTCCCGGGCCGCTCTGTCGCCGGGCTGGATCCAAGGCGATTGGCTCCGCTTGATGGTCACGGAGGCGGACCTCGAGGGGATCACCGCCGACGGCCTGGTGGCACCCGGTTCGTGGAGAGTGCCGGGGAGGGAGACCGAGACTGCGCCTCAGCCCGACGAACGAGTTCTCCTCCTCACTCATGTGGAGAGAGGTTTTTCCTTACCCCCTCACCCGTTTTCCTGTGGTTTCTTGAACTTCTTTAGTGCCCAAATCCACCATTTTCCTCCGAATACCATTTCGTACCTCGCAGCCTTCGTGTCCATGTGTGAAAATTTCTTGGGATGTCGTCCTCATTGGGGTTTATTCAAACACATCTTCACATGTCATTTTCAGTCGGTTAAAAAAGCGAATCCGAGTGATTCGAGGACCCATGTGATTCAGTTGTGTGGGGGTTTAGGAATCCAAATGAGAGGTAGGAGCGCTTTCCCTGCCATAACTTTCCCCGAGTCAGTTAGAGGTTGGCAATCGACCTGGTTTTACTGCAAAGATGTTCCAACTCCTGTCTCATCGACTGGCCTTCCTCCCTTCTCATTGGCGAGAGTCAATTCTGCTCGCTCGCTGACTGTGGACGAAGACGAGAAAGTTGAGGTGGGGATATTGGTGGATGTTGTAGTCGAGTTGATCCGGGGCGGAGTGACGGGCTTGGATCTGTTGGAGGCGTTCCTCAGTCGACGCATCCAGCCTGTGCAAGCCCGCGACCACCCTTTGTGGCTGTATTCAGGTGCAGATGACACCACTCGGAGGAAGTCGATGGGGAGACCGTGGTGCAGTGGCTTAGGAGCATTACCGGGGCCCGTGATAATCCACGCGGATCCAAACGAATTCTGCCATTCGACTCCGAACATCCTCCAGGAGCGGTGAGACTTAATTTGCCGAGTGTATTATCTTTCGCTTCCACTGTGTATTGGTTTCGAGGACCGACTAACTTGGATATTTGTGTTTTGCAGGCATTCACAAAGATGTATTCGCCTGTGCTGAATGGAGAACAGCTCATTGAGGGGAATGAGAGCGAAGGGGGCAGTACAAGCATCGACTACGCCGACGACAGCAAAGATAGCAGTGATGACTCAGAGGAAAGTGACGACGTCGAGTCCCCTCCGCGAACTGAGCGTCGATCCAAATAGGCCCAAGATCCGGTGGCTGGCCTGGGCAAGGCCGTGGCATCGAGTGCAAGGAACTCCAAACGCACTCGGACTGCGATGCTAGACCCGATTGAAAAATCTGCGAAGCAGCCCAAGGTCGCGCTGGTGAAACCTCGGAAGGCTCTCCCTAGGATCAAGGTCACGGTGCCCATTGCTTCGACGTGAGTACTCTTCTTTTTTCCTTTTCTTTCTGCTTCAGGACTTTGCGCTATTGCTGACCGAGTGAAAACCGTGTGTTAGGGCCGCCACTTCGGTGACGTCGCCCATGCGAATTGACGAGGAGCACGCGGATGCGGATACCACGGACGCAGCCACCTCTCGGCGAGGTACGACAAATTTGCCCTCTATTTTTTTTTCATTAGTTGATTCATCGATTGAACGGACTGTTGTTGTTGAATGACAGCAAAGCCAATAGATGTCATTCATGTTGGCGATGACGACGAAGACGAGACTCAGAAGGGTGCGGGTGATGAAGGTGCAACCTTGAACACTCCTCGCAGCTTCACTCGGAGAGTGTCATCGAGTAGAACACTCCAAGTGCCTCCCGCTGATACGCCTCAAGAGCTTGGTGGTTCATCTCAAGTTGGTGCTATTTCTACTGCTCCACTGTCAACTGCTCCGCTCTTGGTGTCGACTATTCCTGCTTTAGGACCGACTGCACAATCTCAAGTGCTGGTCCCTCCGACTGTGTTACCAACTCCGCCGGCTCACGTCTTCACTCTGTATCGTGTTCCGGAGGACCAGGCCGGAGCCAGCAAAGAAGCTATGATCCAGGCCGGCCTGATGATGCAGCGTCTGAAGGAGGTGTATGAAGGCAGCAAGGCAGCCTACGATGCCAGCACAGCCCTTCAGGCGAATGTCCGAGTAAGTGCAATTGTAAGTTGATTTCTGATTGAATTTTTCCTGTTCGACTTGACTCTATACACCCACTGTGTGTTTTTGTCGCTTGGAAGTAGTTTGTTTGTTCTGTAACTCACCACTCGGTCTGGTCAGGCCGTGTCGAGTGAGAGTTTATCCAGTGGGGGCACACTGAGTGCACCCGCTGGGTGTAGTCCCTGAGACCACCGTCGAATGTTTGATTCGGCGGGGGTCTTTGAATGTGTTTAGCTAAAGCTCTTCACTCGGGTCGGTCAGGCTAGATCCGAGTGGAAATGAATCCAGTGGGGGCACGCTGAGTGCACCCACTGGGTGTAGTCCCCAAGACCGTCGTCGAATGTTTGATTCGGCGTGGTTCTGAGAAGTCTCTCTCTCTCTTTTTTTGAAGCCAGTCAGGCTGACTCTGAATGAGAATGAGTCCAGTGGGGGCACGCTGAGTGCACCCACTGGGTGTAGCCCCGAGACCGCCGTCAAATATTTAATTCGGCGGGGGTCCGAGAAGTCTTCCCGTTTGTTTGTAGCACCCGAATTTGCTCTTTCCACTCTTAAGTAGTGTTAAACTTGAAAATCTTGATCATTGTCGACTGAATTGTTTCCTTGCTGATCTTCAGAAGACTTGTGAGGTCGGTGCCTAGTACGTTACTCTGGAGATGGAAAAGGCACAACTTCAACTAGATCTGGACCTGGTGAAAAGGAACTTGAAGCAAGCTCAGGAGGAGGTGAAGACCATGGGAGGTAACCCTTTGCTGACTGAGTGTTTCGTTGTTCTTTCTTTTCGTCTTTTGAACCAGGTGATTTCACTCGAACAGATGTGCATAATGAGAACCGCCAACTCCAAGCATGACTCAAGAATGTTATTTCTTTAGACACTATGAAGCAGGCCCTGGAAAGGAAGGATGAGGAACTCGCGGGCGCCCAGAAGGTGGCTAAGGAGAAGACTGAAGCTGCTGAAGCAAAACTAGCTTTAGTCGGCAAGCTTGAAGAGGAGAATGCAACCCTAAAGACTGCCATTGAGGAGGTAAAGAAGGAAGCTGCTCAACTTAAGGAGGAGAAGATTGTCTTGGCTGACAAGGTGGGCCAGCTTACCCAAAAGAGGGACGAGCTGGAGGAGTATGTGGGGAACCTTGCAAAGAAAATGTACACCATGCTTGAAGGTATCTTCCTTTGTTCGAGTGGATTATTGAGAGTTTCGAAAACATTGTCGTTGCTAACTCACTCTTTCTTCTTAGTGCAGAATTTTGCCAGAACTTCAAGCAAGAGACAGAGCGATTTGAAATAGGTCTGGACCCCACCAAGTCACTCGTCAAAGACGATGCTGCTATGAACGTGCAGCGACTTGAAGCTCACCTTGATAGTGTCTTGGGGTATGTCGCTCGGCTGAAGGTTGCACTTACAAGAATAGACAAAGAACTGTGGCCAGAAGATGCGCTCCAAAACAATCTCAAGTCGCTGATGCTTCGGCTCAATGAGATTCCTGGTCGAGTGCAAGCTTAGAAGAATTCAGCTGCCCACTGCGGAGCCGATGTGGCGCTCTCGCTTGTTCGCGTTCATTGTAAGGAAGCCAGGGAAGACAAGCTGAAGGCCCTTTAGGTGGCAAACATGAAGATTCTCCAATTTCAATCTTTCATGGAGACTTTCATTGAGGCGGCGACTCGGATTGCAGATGGCATATACCTGGACACCTTCGTCGAGCCAGCGAGTCCCACCGGTGCTTGAAAGAAAACTTTATCTTCCAGTCGAAACTTATTTGCCTCGGTATGCCGAGTGATTTTGTAACCGTTAAACTCATTCAGGCCTGTTGCCCGAGTACTTTTACTTGCATTTCTGAACTTGATGGATTTATCCGAATATTGTTTTCCAGTTTATTGCATGTTTCGAGTGAACGTATTTTTTTAAACTTAGTTGAGGTCTGGCTCGCGGCTAAGCCCCCGAGTGGGAGGGATGCTCTCACTCGGAGTGTTTTTTCTAACTTAGGCGAGGACGGGCTCGCGGCTAAGCCCCCGAGTGGGAGGGATGCTCTCACTCGGAGTGGTTTTTTAACTTAGGCGAGGACTGGCTCACGGCTAAGCCCCCAAGTGGGAGGAATGCTCTCACTCGGAGTAATTTTTTAACTTAGGCGAGGACAGGCTCACGGCTAAGCCCCTGAGTGGGAGGGATGCTCTCACTCGGAGTAGTTTTTCTAACTTAGGCGAGGACGAGCTCACGGCTAAGCCGTTTTTTAACTTAGGCAAGGGCTGGCTCGCGGCTAAGCTCCCGAGTGGGAGGAATGCTCTCTCTCGGAGTAGTTTTTTAACTTAGGCGAGGACGGGCTCGCGGCTAAGCCCCCGAGTGGGAGGGATGCTCTCACTCGGAGTAGTTTTTTGACTTAGGCGAGGACGGGCCAACGGCTAACCCCCGAGTGGGAGGGATGCTCCCACTCGGAGTAGTTTTTTTTAACTTAGGCGAGTACGGGCCCGCGGCTAAGCCCCCGAGTGGGAGGGATGCTCTCACTCGGAGTAGTTTTTTAATTTAGGCGAGGCCTGGCTCACGGCTAAGCCCCCGAGTGGGAGGGATGCTCTCACTCGGAGTAGTTTTTTAACTTAGGCGAGGATGGGCTCGTTGCTAAGCCCCCGAGTGAGAGGGATGCTCTGACTCGGAGTAGTTTTTTTTAACTTAGGCGAGGACGGGCTCGCGACTAAGCCCCCGAGTGGGAGGGATGCTCTCACTCGGAGTAGTTTTTTATCTTAGGCGAGGACGGGCTCACGCCTAAGCCCCCGAGTGGGAGGGATGCTCTCACTCAGAGTAATTTTTTAACTTAGGCGAGGACTGGCTCGCGGTTAAGCCCCGAGTAGGAGGGATGCTCTCACTCGGTGTAGTTTTTTAACTTAGGCGAGGACGGGCTCGCTGCTAAGCCCCCGAGTGAAGGGATGCTCTCACTCGGAGTAGTTTTTTAACTTAGGCGAGGACGGGCTCGCGGCTAAGCCCCCGAGTGGGAGGGATGCTCTCACTCGGAGTAGTTTTTTAACTTAGGCGAGGACGGGCCGCGGCTAAGCCCCCTAGTGGGAGGGATGCTCCCACTGGGAGTGGTTTTTCTAACTTAGGCGAGGACGGGCTCGCGGCTAAGCCCCCGAGTGGGAGGGATGCTCTCACTCGGAGTGGTTTTTTAACTTAGGCGAGGACTGGCTCGCGTCTAAGCCCCCGAGTGGGAGGGATGCTCTCACTCGGAGTAGTTTTTTAACTTAGGCGAGGACGGGCTCGGTGCTAAGCCCCCGAGTGGGAGGGATGCTCTACTCAGAGTAGTTTTTTAACTTAGGCGAGGACTGGCTCGCGGCTAAGCCCCCGAGTGGGAGGGATGCTCTCACTCGGAGTAGTTCTTTAACTTAGGCGAGGACGGGCTCGCTGCTAAGCCCCCGAGTGAGAGGGATGCTCTCACTCAGAGTAGTTTTTTAACTTAGGCGAGGACGGGCTCGCGGCTAAGCCCCCGAGTGGGAGGGATGCTCTCACCCGGAGTAGGTTTTTAACTTAGGCGAGGACGGGCTTGATGCTAAGCCCCCGAGTGAGAGGGATGCTCTTACTCGGAGTAGTTTTTTAACTTAGGCGAGGACTAGCTCGCGGCTAAGCCCCCGAGTGGGAGGGATGCTCTCACTCGGAGTAGTTTTTTAACTTAGGCGAGGAAGGGTTCGTGGCTAAGTCACCCACTGGGGGTTTTGAACATGTGCTTATGCGAGAGAAATCATCATAGGACTGCAGGAGTCATGTATTTGATAAACAATATAAAAGTGCTCTTATTACATCTCGACAATCTGACTGTTCAGTATAGAATCGACGAAGAAGATCTACGTTCCAGGCGTGCGGCTCGTCAATCTTCTTCGCGAGGTTGTAGAGGTGATAGGCCCCGTTGTGCAGCACCTTGGTGACGACGAAGGGGCCTTCCCACGCGGGGGCAAGTTTGTTTGGACGCTGCTGATCCACTCGGAGCACAAGATCTCCTTCTTGAAATGCTCGACCCTTGACGTTCCTTGCGTGGAATCGACAAAGGTCTTGCTGATAAACAGTCGACCGTATCAGGGCCATCTCTCATTCTTCTCCCAAAAGGTCAACAATGTCCTGTTGAGCCTGCTCCGCCTCAGCTTCCGAATAGAGTTCCACTCGGGGAGAATTGTGGAAGAGATCACTAGGTAGTACGGCTTCGTCTCCATATACCATGAAGAAAGGAGTGCGGTCAGTGGACCGGTTAGGAGTTGTCCTTAAGCCCCACAGAATGGACGGCAGTTCAATCACCTAGGCTCCAGCTGCATGCTCAAGGTCACGCATGAGACGTGGTTTCAACCCTTGAAGGATAATGTTGTTCGCCCTCTCTGCTTGTCCATTCGACTGCGGGTGCGCAATGGATGCGTAATCTACCCGAGTGCCTTGGGAGGCGCAGAAGTTTCTGAACTCTTTCGAATCGAAGTTTGAGCCATTATCTATGATAATACTGTGTGGGACTCCATACCTGAATATCAGCTCTTTCAAGAACATAATAGTCGTCTTTGAATCTAACTTCTTAATAGGCTTGGCTTCAATCCACTTGGTGAACTTGTCGACTGCTACAAGCAGATGAGTGAAGCCACTTCTGCCGGTCCCGAGCGGTCCAACCATGTCCAACCCCCACACAGCAAACTGCCAGACGAGTGGGATGGTCTTCAGGGAAACACGGGCTTATGAGACATGTTCGCATAGAACTGGCATCCTTCGCAATGCTGAACGATCTCCTTTGCAACTTCATTGGCCCGCGGCCAGTAAAATCCAGCTCGGTATGCTTTGGCCACAATTGTCCGGGAGGACGCATGATGATCACAGGTCCCCGAGTGGTTTTCTTCCAAAATCAGTTGACCCTCTTCCGGAGAAATACATCGTTGAGCCATGCCAGTGACACTCTCTCTGTAAAGCTGTCCATTTATCACTATGAAAGCTTTGGACATGCGAACGATTTGATGTGCCTCTACTTCATCCTCTGGGAGTTCTTGCCTGAGCAAATATGCAATTGATGGCACTGTCCAGTTAGGAGTAATTACCAGAATCTCCATCACCAAGTCAATGACTGCAGGGATCTCGATTTCAGTCGGATCAGTAGGACTTATGGCTTGGGGAGGCTCTTCAGTGAAAGGATCCTCTTGCACTGACGGGGAATGGAGGTGCTCAAGAAACACATTGCTGGGGATAGGCTTCCGAGTGGAACCAATTTTTGCCAGATCGTCGGCTGCTTGATTTTTGATTCGGGGGATGTGGTGAAGCTCCAAACCCTCGAACTTTTTCTCTAACTTCCTTACTGCATTGCAGTATCTTGTCATAGCAGGGTTTCTGACGTCCCACTCCTTCACCACTTGATTGACCACTAAATTCGAGTCACCGTAAACCATCAGGCGACGGACGCCGAGTAAGATGGCCATACGCAACCCGTAGGGGAGCGCTTCATAGTCGGCGTCGTTATTGGAGGAATCGAAGTGAATCTGGAGGATATAACTGAGCCGATCACCTCTTGGAGACACCAGGACCACTCCAGCACCGGAACCATTCAGCATTTTGGAACCATCAAAGAACATAGTCTAATGCTCCGAGTGAATCTGAGTCGGCTGTTGCTGTTCTATCCACTCGGCCTTGAAATCCGCGAGTGCTTGAGACTTGATCCCCTTTTTTGCTTCAAATTTAATGTTAAAGGGGAGAAGCTCGATGGCCCATTTAGCCACTCGACCAGTTGCATCCCGATTGTTCATGATCTCAGATAGCGGGGCATCACTGATGACAGAAACCGAGTGTTCTTGGAAATAGTGCGCCACTTTCTTCGCTGTCAAATAAATGCCATAGACAAGCTTCTGATAGTGAGGATATCTTTGCTTAGAGGGAGTCAGGACCTAAAAAATGTAATATATTGGCCACTGAACCTTATAGGCCTTGCCTTCTTCTTCCCTTTCCACTGTGAGGACCGTGCTGACAACTTGGCCAGTCGCCGCTATGTACAAAAGCAGCGGCTCTTTGCTGCTCGGAGCAGCAAGCACCGGCTGGGTGGAGAGCAGGGCTTTGAGCTCAACAAACGCTGCTTCTACTTCAGGAGTCCACTCGAATGTATCGGATTTCTTCATCAGTCGGTACAAAGGCAACGCCTTTTCTCCAAGGCGAGAAATGAACCGACTGAGAGCCGCAAGACAGCCTGTGAGCTTCTGGACATCATGTACGCGCATGGGGCGCTTCATTCGGACAATCGCACTGATTTTCTTGGGATTGGCATCCATTCCTCGTTCGGAAATGAGAAAACCGAGTAACTTGCCTCCTGGTACTCCGAAGGTGCACTTGGACGTGTTCAGCTTGATGTCGTACCTTCTCAGGTTGGCAAAGTTTCAGCGAGATCAGTCAGCAGGTCGCAACCTTTGCGTGACTTGACCATGATATCATCCATGTAAGCTTCGACATTCCGACTGATCTGAGTGAGCAGGCACTTTTGAATCATGCGCATGAATGTGGTGCCAGCATTTTTGAGACCGAAAGGCATGGTGACATAGCAAAAACACCCGAAAGGGGTGATGAAGGCGGTCTTTATTTCATCTGGCCCATATAGCCGGATTTGATGGTACCCGGAGTACGCATCAAGAAAAGACAAACTCTCACATCCCGCAGTAGAATCAACTATTTGATCGATACGGGGGAGCGAAAAATGATCTTTTGGGCAGGCCCGATTGATATGCTTGAAATCGATGCACATGCGGAGTGACTTGTCCTTCTTGGGGACCATGACGGCATTGGCGAGCCACTCGAAGTGGTATATCTCGTGTATGAACTCAGCTGACAGGAGCCGAGCCACTTCCTCACCAATCGCCTTCCTTTTCTGCGCAGCGGAGCGGCGGAGATGCTCTTTGACAGGCTTGGCCTTCGAGTCGACTCGCAAACGGTGCTTAGCCAGTTCTCTGGGTACACCTGGCATGTTGGATGGTTTCCATGCAAAGATTTCCCAGTTCTCATGGAGAAACTGGATGAGTGCGGCTTCCTATTTGTTGTCGAGTGTCATTGAGATATTGGTCAGAGTAGCCGTGGGATCCTCCGGGTGAATGTGAACTGGTTTCGTTTCTCCTGCCAACTAAAAAGCAGATTCAGACGATGGCTTCTTAGAGCGAAGCAAATCACTCGGATCGGCATTCTTCTTGTATTCCTCCAGCTCCACTACTGGCATCTGCTCATCAGCAATTTTGGATCCCTGTTGGAGACATTCCTCGGCTCTCTGTCTATTCCCCGTGATGGTGATCACGCCCTTGGGTCTGGGCATCTTTAGCTTTAGGTACATGTAACATGGACGGGCCATGAAACGAGCATAATTCGGTCGGCCTAGGATAGCATGATAGGCACTGTGAAAATCCACCACTTCAAACATCAACTTTTCCTTCCGAAACTTCTTCGAGTCTCCAAAGACCACATCCAAAGCAATCTGACCGAGTGATCTTGCCTTTTTCCCTGGGATGACTCTGTGAAACCGCATGTTGCTCTCACTGAGTCGGGACATCGGAATGCTCATCCCCTTAAGGGTTTCAGCATAGAGAATGTTCAGACCACTGCCGCCATCCATAAGAACTTTGCGCAACCGAGTGCCTCCTATGACTGGATCCACAACCAGAGCTTGCCGCCCAGGGGTAGCAACATGAGCTAGGTGGTCCGACTAGTCGAAGGTTATGGGAGTCTTTGACCATTTGAGGTACGTTGTAGTCACCGGAGCAACCATGTTTACCTCACGGTTGATGACTTTCAGTCGACTTTTGCTCTCAACGTCAGCAAAAATCACCAAAGTGGCATTGACCTTCGGGTAATCTTCTGCCTTTTCTTCATCCTCATCCTTATCAGAGCCCTTTTCACTTGGCTGACCTTCACGGAACTGTTGAATAAGAAATCTACACTGTCGAGTGGTATGCTTGGGTAGAATCAAGTTACCCTCCTCATCTTTCTTCGTGTGAATGGCACATGGTAGATCCAGGACGTCCTGGACCGACTGATCCTTCATCTTTTTGGGTATCCACTGCCCCTTGGGCTTCCCTTTGAACTTGCCTTGCGCAGCCACTACTGCTGCTTCAGCTTGACCAGAGGCCTCAGCTTTGCGCTTCTGCTTCCGATTGGGATTCCCACCCCCAGCATCAGGGTCTACAGCCTTTCCTTTGCCATTACGGAGGTGGTCCTCTTCCTCACCATTTGTATACCGAGTGGCAATTTCCATCATTCGGTTCATGGTCAGGGCACCTGACCGACCAAATTTCAGTATGAGCTCTCTGTACCGGACACCTTCCTTGAAGGCGTAGACTGCTTGGTGCTCTGAAACATTCTCCACCACATGGTGAAGTGTGGTCCAATGCTGAATGTAATCCCTCAAAGTTTCATTTGGCTTCTGGACACAATGTTGCAATTCAGTTAGACCTGTAGGTCACTTGCAAATGCCTTTGAATGTTTTGATAAACACTCGGGCCAAGTCTTCCTAGCAATAGATGCTGGCAGGAGTCAATTGGTTCAACCATGCTCGGGTCGATCCTTCTAACATCAAAGGCAGGTGTTTCATGGCAACATCATCATTGCCTCCACCAATCTGAACAGCCACTCGGTAATCCTCCAACCACGTGTCTGGTTTCGACTCACCAGTGAATTTGTTCATGCCTGTGGCCAATCTGAAATTGGGCGGTATCTCAGCGGCTCGAATGGCCCTGCTGAAACACTCGGGCCCGGAAACAAACGCACCACTTCCACTCGGACGATCTCTATCCAGGTCCTCTCTATGAGCTCTGCCCCTGTCGACTAGGCCCTGCACGAGGACTGACCTCACATCGAACCCAGGTCCTCGAGGGTCGACTGGATTTCCCCGCTCGTCACTGTACAGGCGCCTGTCGTCATACCGCCGGGGCGTGTACAACCCACCTCTTGGAGGGGGTGTAGGCACTCGACGACGATCGTCACGGTGATGCCGAGGATCAAACTGCCCGTGGCCTCGATCCAGGAACTGGTCCTGGCGATAACCATGATCTTCACACCACGGAGGCGATCTTGGGCTATGAGCAGACTGGACTATGTCCGCCCTGACGGACCTGCTGTGAATCCTATTGCGTGACTGAGAAACAACCGAATTTTGCTCCCCTGCCACTCTGAGCAGCGTCCGAATCTGCTCTAGGCCTCTTCCAGCCTCTAAACAGGACGGCTGGATTGAATCTGCAATTCTCGTGGCTGCTGCAACATTCTGGATTGGAGTGCGGTATACCTGATACTCATCTCGAGATCTAGTCAGAAATAATTGTCGCTATCGTCGACTCGAACTTGGGGGTGGCCTGCGAGCGCGGTCGTCGAGTGATTTTTGGAGATCCTCCAGGCATGCACGTTCAGCCAGAGTGGCCACGCGTGCAGCCTCCAAGGCCTGAGCCTTGGCAGTCTCCCCAACGATGGGGGTCTGGAGAGCCTGCTCATTCCTGCGCTGCAGTTCTGCTCTTTGTTCCGAAGTGAGGGCTTACGGGTAGTACTCGTCGTTGCCGTGTGACGGACCACCACTTTCGCCCCCGCCACGAGGAAATCCTGGTGGGCTACGCTGTGGGCCAACCATGAGGACTTCCGCCGCGGGATCATTGCTTTCGCACTCAGAAAGTGTATCCGAGTGGCCAGACGATAAATCAAACAAGCCGTAAAGGGACTCATCGGGCTCGATTGCCGTGATCTGAGGAGTGGACGACTATCGAGCCACCAGATGCTTCACCCACCGTTGGAGCCATGAGCGACCAGATCACTTGCGACGGCAAGTAGCGGGGAGTGAAGATGCCACCGGAGCCGACCGATACTGAGTCGACGGCTGCCGCAAGAGGACGCCACAGGCACTCGCACGGAAGTGCGCCGCTCCATGAATAGGGAGCACCTCGACATCGAGGGGGGCTTCCTGGAGCCAGGCCGAATCATCAGCGATGAAACTGAGCGCGCCAAGACGGATCTCACGGCCCAGGGACAATCCACTGCCGGAAACCATGTCGAAGAAGTTCAAAGAACGCAACCTCACCGGAAGTCGCTTAGACGCCTGCCCCATGGTGGGCGCCAACTGTCGTGGGAATGGATCTGACAGTAGAGGTAGGGGGTACGTAGGAGAGGGCAGAGCCTAGCTACGGCGAGATTGTACACTCGGATTTACGAGTTCAGGCCCCTCTCAAAGGAGGTAAAAGCCCTACGTCTTGGTGCTGCGGGAGCTTTGTTTCTTGGAGTGTTGAGTTACAGGAGGTGCGAACCATTGTGTAAGAGGGGGTGGCTTATATAGAGTCCGCTGACCCCTCACCGTCCTCCATAACGCAAGGGTTCAATGTCATAATAAAGGTGCGAGCATTACTGGTAACACATACAATTAATAATCATTACAGGGACGAACTGATCGCCCGACTATTGCCATCCTCGAGTGGCTTTAGGTCTTCTACTCCGAGTGAAATTAGGTACTCTGAGTGAATCAGGACAGTCGAGTGGTGGGGTAGCGACCGAGTGGGACTGCCGTTGAGTGACTTGCAAGCTGTGACCATTCCAGTCGACATATCCTTAGATTAACTGTGTAAATCTTGAATCCTTGAATGAGGTGTCCTTGGGTAGGTCCTGTAGGTCAGGCCTAAGACCCTACCCCAGGTACATGTCATCGTCAGGCAATGCGAGCACAAACAAGTAGCAAGGATGAAGTGTTTGGGATATTCGAGATATCAGAAAAAGTTTTATAGGGACAACTGTATGCATCAAGGGTCCCTATCCCTGACGGTTTCTGGGTCGTGTGGGAAGGACCCCCCTATCGTAGTCACACACTTGGCGATGGTTCCAAACGCCATCGCGGAAAGGGGTTAAAAACCGTTTGTATAGCACCTCGATGTACCCGTGTCTCCTTGATGTTCTTGGAGATCTATTCGAGGTAATCTTCTTTTGCGGTGCGTTTGTTGAGATCCGACGAATTGTGGATTTATGTGATGGAAATATGCCCTAGAGGTAATAATAAAGTTGTTATTATTATTATATTTCTTATTCATGATAAAGGTTTATTGTTCATGCTAGAATTGTATTGATCAGAAACTTAATTACATATGTGAATACATAAACAAATACCGTGTCCCTAGTAAGCCTCTACTAGACTAGCTCATTGATCAAAGATGGTTAAGGTTTCCTAACCATAGACATGTGTTGTCATTTGATAATGGGATCACATAATTAGGAGAATGATGTGATGGACAAGACCCATCTATTAGCTTCGCATATGATCATTCAGTTTATTGCTATTGCTTTCTTAATGTCAAATACATATTCCTTCGACTATGAGATCATGCAACTCCCGGACACTGGAGGAATACCTTGTGTGCTATAAAACGTCACAACGTAACTAGGTGATCATAAAGATGCTCTACAGGTATCTCCGAAGGTGTCTGTTGAGTTGGCATGGATCGAGATTAGGATTTGTCACTCCGTGTATCGGAAAGGTATCTCTGGGCCCTCTCGGTAATACACATCACAAGAAGCTTGCAAGCAAAATGACTAAGGAGTTAGTTACGAGATGATGTATTACAAAATGAGTAAAGAGACTTGCCGTTAACGAGATTGAACTAGGTATGAAGATACCGATGATCGAATCTCGCGCAAGTAACATACCGACAGACAAAGGGAATTACGTATGTTGTCATAAGGTTCGACCGATAAACATCTTCATAGAATATGTAGGAACCAATATGGGCATCCAGGTTACGCTATTGGTTATTGACCAGAGAGGCGTCTCGGTCATGTCTACATCATTCTCGAACCCGTAGGGTCCGCACGCTTAACGTTCGTTGACGATATAGTATTATATGAGTTATGTGATTTGGTGACCGAATGTTGTTCGGAGTCCCGGATGAGATCACGGACATGACGAGGAGCTCCAGAATGGTCCAGAGGTAAAGATTGATATATATAGGACAATGCTATTTGGACATCGGAAAGGTTTCGGAGTGAACCAGGTATTCATCGGATCGCCGGAAGGGGTTCCGGGAGGCCCCGGGAGGTCTATGGGCCTAATGGGCCAAGGGGAGGCACACACCAGCCCATAAGGGGGCTGGCGCGCCCTCTCCCTGGCCACCGTCCCTAGAGAAGGAAAGGGGAGGGCTAGCCCCTCCTGCCTTCCCCTCCTCATGGGAGAAAGGAAGGGGGCGCCACCCCCTCCTGCCTTCTCCCTGGCGCCAAACAAGGAAGGGGGGCGCCAAAGGGCAGGCGCCCAAGGGGGCGGCCGGCCACCTTGGGGCGCACCCAAGGCTGCCTCCCCTCCCCCCACCTATATATATGAGAGGGAGGGGCACCACACAACCGACGACAATCTCTTAGCCATGTGCGGCGCCCCTCTCCACAGTTTAGTCCTCCATCCAGTTTTTCCGCAGTGCTCGGCGAAGCCTTGCGGGAACGAGTTCACCATCACCGTCACCACGCCGTCGTGCTGCCAGAACTCATCTACTACTTCGCCCGTCTTGCTGGATCAAGAAGGCGAGGACGTCATCGAGTTGAATGTGTGCGTAACGCGGAGGTGCCGTACATTCGGTATTTGATCGGCTGGATCGCGAAGAAGTTCGACAACATCAACCACGTTAATAAACGCTTCCGCTAAACGGTTTACGAGGGTACATAGACATACTCTCCCCTCTCATTGCTATGCATCTCCATGGATAGATCTTGCGTGTGCGTAGATATTTTTTCCATGCAACGTTTCCCAACAGTGGCATCATGAGCCAGGTCTATGCGTAGATGATATGCACGAGTAGAACATGTCATGGGAAAACACGACCACCTATGGGCCCATCGGCCCCTTGTGGTTCGGCAGGGGGGAAGGACAAATTGCGAGCGGAGGGCACGGGGCAGTGCGGCAGTGATCACACGGGCAGTTTTTACCCAGGTTTGGGCCGCTGTGAGGCGTAAAACCCTACTCCTGCTTTGGTGGATTGATGAGAGGACCGTGGTGGAGACGCAACGCTCTAGCCTGGCAAGGTCGCCTCAGGGCGAGAGTAGCTACGCGCGTATGAGTGTACAGGGGTCCGAATCCTTTCTAAGGTTGCCATGGCCCTCCTTTTATAGATCAAGGGGTCACCACAGTGGCAAATTAGTCATTGTGTACTGATTAGATAGCAAACAGTGCCATCATACCTAATTCTGCAGATTGGGCAGAGTGCATTAAATGCGCCGCTTAGTGTCACATTGTAGTCTAGCCCGGCAAGCCTTGCCGTGCTATTTTGCCACCTTCTCGCCTGCCTGCGTGACACGTCGCTGGACGAGTGTCGTTTGGAGGTGATTTCCTCTGGAAGTGGCCGCCACGTGCCAAATAGCGGCCACTTAGCCACTTGGGGGCTCGACACCGCACCGATCGGTGACTTGCGTTGCTGTGAGGTGGAGCGGTGGAGCCTTGGCGGGGTAATCTGCCCTCAGCGTCCCCGGCCAGCCTGCCTGGGCAATCTTGAGACTTGTCTTTGGGGCAACCTCGTCCCCGCCAGGCTCACCTGCCCGGCAAGGGAGGTTTTTCCTTAGTGGTGTCTTGCTCCTTTGGTTGGCATTGGCCTTCTTGATCCGCCCTTTGATTTCTCAAAGAGCTGATCTCTTCTGCTTGGCCTTGTCCTGGATGCTGCAATCTCGTTCTTGAGCCTGTGTACAGTCTGGGCAACATACCTAGGGTTTTTTGCACCGACAGGAGCCCCCGACCTGGCCTGAACATGCTGCCGAGCGTCGTCGGGGTAGGCCCTATCCAGTACATAGGCGGGGAGGCTATAGTAGCGCACCCCTTGACATCTTCTTTGCTTCATCATTAATCTGAGCTTGAGTCAGTTTTCGGTTTTCCCGCGTGACGTGCAAGACGTCGTGGGGAGATTATGAGCCACGATCCCTGGGCTACCCACGTCCCGTGTTCATGGGGTGGTAATTGCCATTCCATTAACTTTCCCATTTGCAGCGTTTCCGTCACGTGCACCGCATGCATCGTGCGGGGTTGTTTGGCGGATGTAAAGGGCATGGAAATGCGTGCCATGGCAGAAACCCAGTCACCAGAGATTAGCGCTGAGGGCCGGCCTTGATTCCACGAGCCGTTGGTCACGCGGGGAAGCCGGATTGGAGGAGTAGGGCGGCAGCCTTCGGGAGGGGGGGGGGAGGAGCCAGCCCCTGCCCTGTTCGCCTATAAAAAAGGGGCGTAGGGCACGGTGCTTCTCCACACATCTCACCCCTTCCTTTCCCTTTAGCAGTTCCTGCCCATTATGGTGAGGGGCAGGGGTTGTGGCGGCTCTCCGGTGGTGGCGACGAGGGCTTCTTCTCGATAGCGCTTCCCTCCTCCTATTGGGAACGCGAGGGCGGAGCCCGCCATGAGAGGAGGTGGGAGGGGGCGAGGTCGCGGCCGCCGTGGTACCCGGGGTCGAGGAGGACGGGGTGGTGCTTTGGTCGCACCTCCGCCGGTCGCTCATCCCCCAATGGAAGGCCACGTCGGAGATCAACCGCTGGAGTTCATCATCAGGTTGTATAAGCCCCCGCGTGACCGCCTCTGCCTCCCTACTCCATTTGCGAGGGTGATGGAGCTTGAACAACCGCGCGCGCTGAAACTGCACATGAGGGGTTGCTGTAATGGCAGCATGCGGGTGGATGTGGATTACCCCGCCCCTCATGTCATGCTCTACCGACGTGGCTGGAAGACTTTTGCCCGCACTCATAGCTTGTCGGAGGGGCACGTCCTTCATTTTAAATTAATGGACGCCGAGTTGCTCTCCGTCAAGGTCTTCGGATGCTCGGGAGCTCGCTTAGGGTGCTGCGCGGAGAGCTCGACTGACGACGAAAGCTCCTTCTCGAGCGATAGTGACAAGGAGGACAGTGACGGCGATGACGACGGCGTCGACGGGGAGGGCGACAGCTCCGGCTCCGACTGAACGCCAGCCGTACCATCACCATCAGGCGTCGACACCGTCAAGGCGATTTGCCGGGGAGTTGGATGCAGGGGTGGAGATGGTGCCCCGGGCTCCTCCAGTAGTCTCCCAGCTAGACCCCGGCAGGCTTACTCACGGGCTGCAGCTTCGTTCGCCCTGCCGTGTCCTACTGGCCCTGGTGGCGGTGGTCAGGGGGACCCTTCTGCCGCCCTCTTCACCATCACCTTCGTCCATGCCTTCCCGACCTTGTTGGGCTCCCAGTCATGGGGCCCGACGGTGTCGGGCTGGGCTTCTGCCCAGGCACCCCTTTTGCCCTCTTCGCCTCATGCCATAGTGCCTAGGAGGGGAAGGACAAGAAAGGGATTACGAGGCACTTATCTTTTTTCAGTTTAAAATATGTAGGCATTGGCCAAACTTTAGTCTAAATAATGTAAACTTCTTTATCCATGTTTGTGTTTTGTAAAATCTATACTTGCTTATTAGCATATTAATGAAAAATACAAGCTTTGTCGGGTACTTGTGCATGTACTATCTCCATGCAGAGGTGAAATGCCTCTATACATTTAAGTAAACAAGTTTCTCCGGCAAGCTATCCTGCTGGTACCCTTAGTTTGTTGCCGCGAGGCTAGGCCTGCCGGGCACAACCATAAAAAAGGGACCAGCCCCCCGCCGAGCCCCTTCTCTCAAAGGCCACTGCGACCACCCTGACTGAAGCAACGTTCAAGTCAATGGGTAGGAGCACCTATGTTTCGAAGGTGGCGGGGTTTTCATATGCACAAGTCTGCTAATTATAGAACAAATATGTATAAGAAGGAACTTATCTGTTTGGCTTGCCGGGGATCGTCACGTGGGCTCGTCTTCTTTCCTTTTCTTCGGGACCAAGTCCACGCAAGAATCCTGCAACTTAATGCAGATGAAAACAATGCCACATGCGCCCTCTTCTATGTGATCATGCTATGCTCATGCTATGCTTATGCATGCATGCAAGTTTCGGGGGCCCCCTAGCGCTTCATTTATTTCTCTGTTGCTCAGGGTCTGCGCCTGGCTTTGTACAAGGGTTACATGCAACTTCGGCAAAGCTTGTACAAAAGGTTGGCTGCCGGGCAGGGCCCGACAGCCGCGCCTTACGGGTAGAACTTACGGAGATGCTCAATATTCCATGAGTTTTGCAATTGAATGCCATCTTCGGTCTCCTGACAGACTGCGCCAGGTCTGGTGACTCGTACTACCCGGTAAGGGCCTTCCCACTTCGGCGTCAACTTGTTTGCACCCTTGGCGGACTGAACACGCCTAAGGACAAGGTCGCCTTCCTCAAAACTCCGGGCATGAACCCTGCGGCTGTGATAGCGACGCAGGGCTTGCTGGTAGCACGCAGCACACGTAGCAGCCCAGAGATGGTTCTCCTCAAGTAGCACAGTGTCATCACGCTGGTGCTGTTCATGTGCTACTTCATCATAGGCAAGCACTCGAGGAGACCCGTATATGAGTTCCATGGGGATAACTGCTTCTGCCCCATAGACTAGGGAGAAGGGAGTCTGCCCGGTAGCTCGATTTGGTGTCGTGCAGAGGGACCAAAGAACCACCGGCAGCTCGTTGATCCATCGCCTACCGCACTTCTGCAGTCCATCAAAAGTTCTTGTCTTGAGACCTCGCAGCACTTCAGTGTTCGCCCTCTCAGCTTGTCCATTGCTTCTGGGATGGGCCACAGAGGAAAATGAAATCTTGCTTCCGAGGGCATGAACGTAATGCATGAAGGCGAATTGGGTGTCATTGTCGGTGATGATTCGGGCAGGTACCCAGAAGTGGCACACCAATCCTTTCAAGAACTTGATAGCTGACTGCGCGGTCACCTTTCTCACGAGCTCCACCTCCGGCCACTTTGTAAACTTGTCGATTGCGACGAATAAGAATTCAAAGCCCCCGGTAGCACGGGGGAAGGGACCCAGGATGTCGAGCCCCCAGACCAAAAATGGCATGACAAAGGGATTGTTTGGAGAGCTTGAGCAGGCTGATGGATATTCTTGGAGTGGAACTGGTAGGCTTCACACTTGGTGACTAGCTCAATTGCATCGTGGAGGGCAGTGGGCCAGTAAAAACCTTGCCGGAAAGCTTTCCTAACCAAGGCCCTTGATCCGATGTGGGAGCCACACATACCCTTGTGTATCTCTGCCAGCAGTTCCTTTCCTTCTTCCCGGCAAATGCACTTCAATTTCACACCGTTGGGCCTTCTTCTGTATAGCGTGTCATCAACGAACTGATACATACTGGCCCTCCGGGCTACTCTTTCAGCTTCTTCTTGTTCTTCGGGAAGTTCTCCTGTTTGGACAAAACGAACAATGTGTCGTGCCCATGTTGGAGCCCGGGGCTCAGCAACAAGGACTAGCGGCACCTCCTCGTCATCAGGAGCGCACACCTCGACCGCATAGACTGGTAATTCGGCGGGAGGGTGCAGCTCACTGATCAAAGGGGAGTTGTTCCCACCAAGCCTTCTGTCGGGGGCTTCGGGAAGCTCTGTCGGGAGAGGCTTGCCGGAGTTCAATTTCCTCCTTTTGCTGGCCATTGTTGCCGGAGATACGGAGGGTTGAGTCAGATGGAGAACAAAAGTCCCTGGTTCCACAGGGAGTTTTTGCGCAGCGCACTTTGACAGATGATCAGCAATGCTGTTTTCTGCACGTGGTACGTGCTCTATTTTCAATCCGTCAAAGCGCTCCTCCAACTTTCTCACTTCCTCGACGTATGCCTCCATCAATGGGCTTTGGTAGTCCTTATTGATTTGTCTCACCACCAGTTGTGAGTCTCCACGGACAATCATCTTCTTGATTCCCAACTCTGTCGCAATCCTAAGCCCGGCAAGGAGCCCTTCATACTCTGCAGTATTGTTGGTAGCCTCCTCCCAGGGGAAATGCATTTGAACGACGTACTTAAGGTGCTCCCCAGTGGGAGCAACGAGAAGCACGCCAGCTCCTGCACCCTATAGGGAGAAGGTGCCATCAAAATACATAATCTATTCTTGGGGGGCTTCCTTGCCGGGGATAACTGTTTCTAGTACTTCCTCATCAGGGGTTGGCATCCACTCCGCAATGAACTCTGCTAGTGCTCTGCTCTTGTCGGCGTCCTGGGACCGGGGGTGCCCAGACTTGCCTGCCTGCGGCCCGTGGCGTGGCTCCATCGACGGACTGGTACGGCCCAGCTTCAGCAACGACAACTCAAGACCCTCGCGAGGGGCCAGGCCTCGCGAGGCGGACGACACCAAGACCTCCATGAGGGGCGGCCTCCCCAGGCTGGCTCCCGAGGAGCGGAGATATCCATGCAAGCTGCACCTCGCGAGGTTCACCTGACGTGAGCCATGGCAACTAGGACCAGGCGGGTGCCAGCGGGCGAGTGTACCAGTTTCCTCTTTGGTGCAAAGGAGGCAAGCGCAGGCGCGGAGTCCCGAGGAATCAAGCAAAGGTTTCCATATCGGTGCAACAAGACCAGGACCGCCAGGACGGCAGGACGGAGGTCATCGAGGAGCCCACTGCAGCGTCACCACCAGAGGCTTTTGCAGGTGAAGACTACTTTTGTCAGGATAACTTGTACTAGTTGTCTCCCTTCGAATTTGGCCGTTGTGGGATCCCTTCCCGCCTACATTTGGGAAGAGGACCAAGGCCACTATAATTAGGACTTAATTAGCCACCTGATGCGGAGCATCCTACGGGCATCACCATGTCAAGAGTCCGTTTGTCAAGTGACACGTGCGACCTCTACTTCTCATACATAAAGGTGAATCTTCTCCTTTACACGTGTTCACTTGACCCCTTCGAGGATGGCATACTACTTGACACTCCACTCGTGTGCATACATAGGTATTGCCGGAGCTTCACGGACGAGGAGGAGGAGTGCAAGCGCCAAGGAACGCCTACACCATCCGCGAGGGAAGCGTGGAAGCGAAGACGGAAGAAGAAGGAGTTGCGGAGTCTACAGCGACCGGACGACCGGAAGCCACCGGACGTCCGACCCTCTATAGCGCCCGGACGACCGGCGCTCACCGGACGTCCGACACGTCCACGCCCGAGCCAAATCAGCGGACGTCCGAAGAGACCGGACGACCGGCGACCGGAAGACCGGCCGTCTCCGGATGTCCGGTGCCCCCTCAACCGAATGAAATTTGCGGAAGTCCGAGCCCTACCGGACGTCCGGACCCTCGCGAGCCACCGGACGACCAGTAAGGACCGGACGTCCACTGCCTGTGTGTGCATAGTTTCGGGCCGATGCCCTTGTACCCCTTCACTTCGCCCCCATTTGCACTTAGACTATAAATACCCCTCTACCTCCTCCTAGCTAGGGTTAGGAAAGTGATAGCTCATTTGTATGTGAGCTTTGCTTCTACCTTCCTCTACTCTTGAGAGAGAGAGAGACCACCACTCCCATGGAGTTCAAGACCTCCATGTGAGAAGATCCTGCGGGATATATCATCAAGACCCCTCATGGGAAGATCCGTCTAGGATATCATCAAGAACTCCTCATGGAGATGAACTTTACCTTGTATCTTTCCTTTTGTTGTTCATGTACCTTGTGGATCTTGTGTGTTTGATTGTCTAGTGGATGTGTGATTGGACTTGTTCTTGAGTGTTTCCCCTTGTGATTTCTCCCCGTTCTTCCCCGTGTTCTTCGTGTTCTTCGGAGGAATCCACTCCAATTGTGAAAGATCGGCCTACACCGGGTTAGCCCCGTATCATATGGAATCAGAGCTTAGGTTTATCACGAATTTGGAGCCTTCCCTCTTTGTTTTCTAGCCTAATTTTGTTGTGTTCTTCCCAAATTTTGAAAATCCCCACCAAAAATAGCCCCAAATTTTTTTTTGTGATTTGTTGGTTTGATGATGTTTTGTTGATTTTGATCCATGGATTTGCTTGGTTTCAAGTGGATCTAGCATTTCCCCAAGTTTCCCCACCTTCCATCCATGAAATCTCCTCAATTTTGACCCCTGAATCCCCATTTTCCGCCCAAAATCGCGTCCCGGAGCTCAAATCCCGCGTTGACCCCGACCCACCGGACGTCCGTCCTTTACCGGACGACTGGAACCCCTAACCCGAGCTGAAACAGTGGATTTCCGAGCCCCACCGGACGTCCGACCACCGGACGTCCGGTACCTGTAGATTCTGACTTTGACTGATTTTTGTTTCGCCCATAACTAATTCATCCAAACTCCGATTTTGACGTTCTTTAGCTCGTTTGGAAGCTATTGACATCCCCCTTCCCAAAAAAATACTACCAACACCATTTGACTCCATCAAATTTTTGGAACTTTGGCATCTTTGCCTAGGGCTTCCACCACATCCTCCGCTATACCACCACCGACTTCCGCAACCTAACCCACTTTGTTCCCCATTCCATTTGTGGTTGTTTGTGTTGTGAGTTGTGTCTCCTAAGGTGTTTCGGCTACTTAGGGACCGTGCTTTCAACTCCGACACCGTGTATAGCCCATCATACCCTTCCGCCACCTTAACCCATTTTGACCGGGTTTCCACCAATACTTCCGCAACCACCACCGCTTTTCCGCTACCACCATTTGACATTTGCCTTTGAGATTTTGAGTTTGCGGTTTTTCCGTTTCCTAAGGTGTTTCGGCTAATTAGGAATGGTTCTACATCAAGAACACCGCCACTCATCATCGCAACGGACGGTAACCTCGACGACATCATTGTACACTCTCCTTGCAATTGTATTGTTAACCCCTAGCCCATTTTGCTTCACTTACCTATCGAGACTAGCCATCGAGTATTGCCGGCAATGTTACTTGTGCACATTAGTGATCATTGATCTGCACCTTCCATTGCATACATACCATATCACATTGGTATCATCTTGGTATCATACCATCACTTGTGTCACAAGCTTGTTCCCGCATATACACAATTGCTATCTTGGTTTGTGCATTTCGCATAGTGGCCATATCAAAAAAAAAAGAATAAGCTTTTAAGCAAAAGAGAGAGAGAGCAAAGAAGCTTGTAAGCAATAGCCATAGTATCATACCACATTGCATAAGATTGTCATATCCGATCATCTTGGATCATCTTGTGAGAAACACCGGGAACCATACATACATAGCATACTTGTGATAGGAAGTCGCTATATTTTGTCTCATATAGGTAGTGCACAAGTTCGTATCCGCCTATTGAGAAATCGTGCTAGCGTCTCTCTTGAGTTGTGCAACACGAGCGTTTTCCGTGGATTCCACATTTTGTGCTCATTCCTTGGTTGCACGACCCCATTTATCTATCCGTGTGTGTGTTTCCGTGTGCCACCCATATTGCTATTGGTCTACTTGTTTCACTTGCAAATTTGTGAATCTCTTTCAACATTATTGACTCTTGCTAACATTTTGCATCAAATTTTTTGTGCCACTATCCTCACCGAGCCACTCCATAAGCTTTACTTTGTAGGTGTGAGTGAACAAGTCCGGTACCAATTCCACTATTCTTTCATTTCACATTGAGTGAAACGGGATACATCCTCAACTTTGGTAAAAGGTAACTTGGTATTGTTTATCTCATTTCCTACTCACTTCTTCTTGAGTCTTGTGATGGATAGGCAAAGCACACCCCCTCCGGTCTACAATAACAACAACGAGTCCAATGCCACGAACAACTTGAACACCAAGATGGATGCTCAAATGGAGGAGATCAAAGCCCTCATCAAGTCCTACAAGCGATCTTCCTCATCTTCGAGAAGCCGCTCAAGAGCAAATGCCTCCGAGCTACCATCTTCGTCAAGGTCACATCGGCATCGACACCACCACCGACAAGAATGTGAAGGTCAAGAGCTCAACACCAACAACCGCTCAATGACTTCACCATCTCCCTTGGCATCTTCGCCAAGCGGTTTCAAGGCATCTTCGCCTACGGACATGCGGCATCTTCGCCCACAAGCACCTCAAGAGAAGCTCCCCAAGCTCAAGTCCGCGACTTCCATGAGCTACTACGACCTCGACACCGACCACAAGATTCCTTTCTATGGGACTCAAGAACCCGAGGAGTATCTCGAGTGGGAATGCTTAATGGATGACTACCTCAAGCTACATCAAGTTCCTCCCGAAGATCAAGTAAAGTGCGCCACAACAAACTTCCACGACTACGCATTGGCATGGTGGCTTCACACACCTTCGAAGAGCTATGACATGAGTTGGCCCAAGACGAAGAGAGCTTTGCGGCGAGAGTTCGTGCCTCCAACCTACACGGAACAACTTCAACGCCAATTGGAGAACACCATCCAAGGATCTAAGTCCCTCGACAAGTACTTCCACGAGATGAAGAAAGCCTTGCGACGAGCCGGCGTGGACGACCCCATTTCAATGAAGTTCCACTTCATGATGGGATTACACAACGACATCTCCAAGACTATCTTCCTCGAGAACTACAAGTCCCTCGATGACAACTACATTGGTGCTCTCAAGGCAGAACAAGAACTCATGAAGGCCAAGGCTTCTCCACCCCAAGCACACTTCTCGACGACCAAGCTCCACGACAATGAGCATGAGGATAGTACCACCAAGATGTCCAAGCCCGGTGAGCTCCAAGATGATGCTCCCAAGTTCAACTTCACCGCCATCCCTCTTTGTGGCATTGATGATGCCGAGTCTACTTCGACTCTTTTTCAAGATGGTGCGGCGACGACTACGACTATGGAGCCAATCAAGGAACATGCTTTGGAGGCGTGTGACACGGTGACGAGCAAGGATGATGCTTCCATCTTAGGAGGCGAGAGTGATGATGTGCCATCTTCGGCCTTCATCCACGGCGACGACAACGAGATGGTTGAGCATGGGATTTTCCCTTTGACCACGGCGACGTATGATGACTTGAGTGACTTGTGCCACCATACTGAGAGTGAGAGTGAGTTCACAACTAGCCACATATATGATGAGTTGCCACAATTCCCATGTGAGGAGAGCCACAACCCCCACCACTTGAGTGAGATGAGTGACTCCACCATACATGAGATTGAGTGCACCTACTTTGAGGGAGTGAGTGAACCACCACATAGAGAGAGTGAGATAGTTGATAGGGCATGTGAGGCCACTTCGATTTCTAATGACTTAACCTCTACCTCTATTGTGTCTTCTCATTTGGTGCTAGGTCCCATATCTGATGACGCGCTGATTCGCAAAGACTACGTCCTTCCTTTGGACAAGATGATGGCCATGGTGGAATATGATGCACCCCCCACATGGTTCCATCAAGATGAAGATGACCACCAATTGGCCTTACCCACCTCACCTACACCACTTGAGTGGAATGACAAGGGTAACATAGGTGACGGTGATGCTCTAGTCCCACTAGTGGACATTCTTGACATTGATTGCTTGCATGATGTTGATCCACCTATTACCATGCTTCATGCTAGTGAGATTTCCCCATGCGATGATTTACCGATTTATGATGAGTATGATGATTGCCATGTGGAGTCTATTAGTTGTGATACCATGTTACATAGGATTTCTTGTCACAATTCTTTAGGTCACATCATGTTTGACAATCCGCTTGACTTGTCATATGCTATGCTTGAGATCAACCATATGTCATATTTGCAATCTCATTGTAGTGACTATGCATATGCCATTAAAATGAACCCAATTTGCACATATGGCATAGATGACAAGCCCATGGTTATTGGCATTTGTTTTTCTTGTGATGATATTGATATGCTCCCTTTGCATCATTCATCTCATATGCCATGCCATGACCACCTAACTTCGGATATGCATTGTTTTGGATGTTTTCCATCTTCTCCATATGATGTTTCCAATATTACTCATGAGGAGACCCCCATAGTTTCCTCATACATTTTAGGAGATTTTGATCAATCCCATCCATTGCATGATTCCCATGATTATGTGCACCATATGCTCCCCTTGAATAAACATGATATTGTTGTGCCATACACTAGTATGCTCAATTTGTGTCCCCATCGTGTCATACATAATAACTATTCTTTCATGATGGATGACATGTTCTTATACCATGCATCAAATTTCTTTGACCGGTGCTTATCTTGTGCTAACTCACACATGCACATACACATCATGATGGATGATGTGTACATTTACCACACACACAATTTCTTTCGCTTGTCTATTTGTTGTGTAGGTACCCATGCTTACTTGTCAACCTCACAATCTCATGAGTTGACAAAACGAGCTCTAGAGAGCAACGATGATTTGGGATCCCATGGATTGTCTTTCCCACCGCTCTCTCCGTGCAAAAACTTCGCGCATTTCTTCTACATGGCCCTCACTTGGTTATGGGTTATTGTCCATTACATATTCTATGCCCATCTTGCCATGTTCACTTTACATGATATGCTTATTCATATGCCTTTACCATGATTGTGACCCATGCTTTGCATTACACATGATGATTGATTCTACTACTTGTTTGTGTCTTTGCAAGCTTGGTGGAGATATTGCTTGTTATTGCCATGTTTGCTTTGTGCCCCATGCCTATGATGATACTATGATCTTGCTTTGTGTTCGTGCTTGCGATATGTCATGTGCATTGCCTATGCCTACTATTTGCTCACATGACATGATTGCCATGATTTCCTATAGTGTGTTGCATCTTCGCTCCACTAGTTTGCATGACTTGATCACTATGCTTGCTTATGTTGCATCACCGATGATTCATACTTGCTCATTTCATGCGGTTGTTGACAACCATATACATGCTTTGCACATGATTGTTATTGCTTCTTGTCATATATCTCGATGTGTTGCCTCTCTCATGCTAGATGACTTTCCATCTATTGAGTGCAACAATGATTTTAGTCTTGATAATGAGATTGCCCCCATAGCATTCTCACATATGTTTGTAGATTTTGACATATTTCTTATGAAGCATGCTTGTCTTACCTCTTTGCACCATATACCTAGTGCCATGAATATAGCCATTGTTGCATCATATTATTCATGCACTTGTGCTTCTAATGGTTATGTGCAAGAGAAGAGAACCATCATGATGGATGATGTGTTTATCTACCATGCGCATATGCTCTTTGCTTTTTTGTGTGCATGTGTAGGATACTTGGACTTTGTGTCGACTTCCACTTCACGTGAGTTGACCATTCGAGCTCTTGAGAGCGAGCCTCATACATTCTACCACGACTTGCTTCTACACCGCATTTGCTTGCGCTTCGGCATTGTGAAGAATGCACAAGGACACACCTTCAAGGTGCCATCTTTCTTGAGCATGGATATTACGGATCATACTACTTGTGTTGCTTGCACCATGAGACTTATTGGCCATCTTGGACCACTTGATTGCACACTTGTTAGAGATCTTGCTTTGACTTGCCATTTTCACATTTCCATGCATCACGATATATATGCCTTGTGTGTTGCATCCAATTCTTGGATTACTTGCTCCTATCACATGTTTGGTTGCAACAATATCATTTCCTCACGTATGCCATGTCCCATTGATTGCCACATGATTGACTTGATTGCCTCACACATGATGAACACTTGCTCTTTCTATTGTGTTGAGTGCCACACGATTTTCACTACACCCTATGCACGTTATGCTTGGATTGTCTTGCACTTGACCCATGTGTTTAGACACTTCATTTTATTTGGTGTTGTGAATAATTCTTATGACTACCATAGACCTTTCATTGAGCAGTTTATGTATGCTTGCTATGAACTTGAGGTAGATGCTTATTCTCTTGTCACACATATTTGCACCACTACCTCACAATTGCATACTTGTCCCCATGATATCTTTGATTGTACTCAAATTATGTGCTTACATGCCTTGTCACAATCCTTTGTCACACCTTATGCTATGCTTGATGATGACACTTGTTTTTCCAAGTGTTTGTTGTCCTTGCTCCTTTTGAAGGAATCACTAGACGGTGCGACATTGGAGAGTGCCCATTGCGAGCTTGAAGATGATGAGTGCTTGGTGATCGACCACTTCGACACGGCAACGCCATCTCTTTCCCATGGTGATTTGGTTTTCGATCCGAGGTCGGATCTTTTCCAAGGGGGAGGGGATGATGCGGAGCATCCTACGGGCATCACCATGTCAAGAGTCCGTTTGTCAAGTGACACGTGCGACCTCTACTTCTCATACATAAAGGTGAATCTTCTCCTTTACACGTGTTCACTTGACCCCTTCGAGGATGGCATACTACTTGACACTCCACTCGTGTGCATACATAGGTATTGCCGGAGCTTCACGGACGAGGAGGAGGAGTGCAAGGGCCAAGGAACGCCTACACCATCCGCGAGGGAAGCGTGGAAGCGAAGACAGAAGAAGAAGGAGCTGCGGAGTCTACAGCGACCGGACGACCGGAAGCCACCGGACGTCCGACCCTCTACAGCGCCCGGACGACCGGCGCTCACCGGATGTCCGACACGTCCACGCCCGAGCCAAATCAGCGGATGTCCGAAGAGACCGGACGACCGGCGACCGGACGACCGGCCGTCTCCGGATGTCCGGTGCCCCCTCAACCGAATGAAATTAGCAGAAGTCCGAGCCCTACCGGACGTATGGACCCTCGCGAGCCACCGGACGATCGGTAAGGACCGGACGTCCGCTGCCTGTGTGTGCATAGTTTCGGGCCGATGCCCTTGTACCCCTTCACTTCGCCCCCATTTGCACTTAGACTATAAATACCCCCCTACCTCCTCCTAGCTAGGGTTAGGAAAGTGATAGCTCATTTGTATGTGAGCTTTGCTCCTACCTTCCTCTACTCTTGAGAGAGAGAGAGAGACCACCACTCCCATGGAGTTCAAGACCTCCATGTGAGAAGATCCTGCGGGATATATCATCAAGACCCCTCACGGGAAGATCCGTCTAGGATATCATCAAGACCTCCTCATGGAGATGAACTTTACCTTGTATCTTTCCTTTTGTTGTTCATGTACCTTGTGGATCTTGTGTGTTTGATTGTCTAGTGGATGTGTGATTGGACTTGTTCTTGAGTGTGTTCCTCTTGTGATTTCTCCCCGTTCTTCCCCATGTTCTTCGTGTTCTTCGGGGGAATCCACTCCAATCGTGAAAGATCGGCCTACACCGGGTTAGCCCCGTATCACCACCACCTTGGGAGGGGAGAGGAACCGGAGCTGGACCAGATCCATTCCACCCTCACCACCTCACCAGCTCATCGAGCTCAAGAACACCTCACCTCCTGAGGTCGTTCCACCTCTGTACTAGTTCATCCCCAGCCCCCCGAGGCAATCCACCACAAAGCTGGAGTAGGGTATTACATCGCAAGGTGGCCCGAACCAGGATAACTGTTGTGTCTCTTGTTCCTTGGGTTCGTCGAGCTAGGCTGTGGAATCGTTGAGTAGGCAGACTGGGGAGAGAGAGTTCTTCACACGCACCCCAGAGTTCGAACCTCTCAAGGGTCTACGGAACCCCGAATCCGACATTTGGCGCGCCAGGTAGGGGTGCATCGGAGTTTCGCCTCTTCGTCCGCTTCGCTCCTCCGTTCAGCTTTCATGGCAGGCGCCGCTCCACCAGCCGGATCGACGGGCGCGCATGGAGGTGCCATGGGCATCCTGGCCTTCACCCCCGCCTTACGACATGTGCGGTGGCCACCCAAGTTCAAGCCAGAGATGCCGCCTCACTACGACGGTGCGGCAGGCCCAGCGGCATTTCTCCAGGCGTATGAGGAGGCCGTTTGGGTGGCCGGTGGCGACGACAAGGTCATGGCCAACTGGTTTCCCATGGCCCTTGCTGGCATGCCATGCGCCTGGCTGCTCAACCTGCCGGAATCTTCTGTGGCCTCCTGGGAGGAGCTGTGCGGTCTCTTCATCGCGCGCTTTGTGGCACCGGCGCCCCACGCCGTCGCGGCCCTCCTTGGCGGTTCGCAGGCGCCTCCCTCGGATTGTCACGTCAAGCAGTTCTTCCGCTAAGTAGGTGCCGCGCACGTGCGGCAGGGAGCTCCTCCGGGATGGGCGGTGCCCAAGGCCGACCTCACCTTCGACTCGAGAGATCATCCAGCAACCACCGCGGGCGCAGGTGCGCTCCTGATGCTCTGCACCCCCACCATCTACAACGTGGCGGTTACCAAGACCCTCATCAACGACGGGGCTGGCCTCAACGTGCTCTCTGTGGAGGCTTTTGGCTTGCTCCACGTGCCACATGGCTGGCTCCGCCCCACCAAGCCCTTCTCTGGGGTCGTCGACGGTTCCACCAGCCCCCTAGGGCAGATCCGCCTCCCCGTCACCTTCGGTACCCGCGACAACTACCGCACCGAGCTTATCGACTTCGATATCGCCCGCATCAGCCTCCCGTGCAATGCTATCCTCGGGTACCCAGCCTTGGCCAAGTTTATGGCAGCGACTCATCCTGCCTACAACCTCATGAAGATGCCGGGGAGCAGCGGCGTCCTCACCGTGGCCGGGGACACCAAGGAGGCCCTGACGGCCCTCAAGCTCGCCTTCAGGGCCACAGCAGCAGCACGCCTAGCAGGTGGGTGAGCCCCTGAGGCCCCGGGGGCTGCGCCGATGAAGAAGAAGCAGCTGTTCTCCCAAGATCGGGCCGAGACGAAGCAGGTGCCGGTTGACGAGGATGGAGCGTCAGGAGCCACCTTCACCATAGGAGCCAACCTCGCTCCAGACCAAGAAAAGGCGCTGGTCAGCTTCTTGCGCGCAAACAAGGAGGTGTTTGCATGGGAGCCCAAAGATTTGGTCGGAGTCCCGAGGGAGGTAATTGAGCATCACCTAAAGGTGTGCCCCAATGTGCGCCAGGTGAAGCAGAGGGCGCGGCGGCAGTCCACGGAGAAGCAGGCGTTCATCGTCCAAGAGACCCGCAAGCTGCAAGACGCTGGTGTTATTCGGGAGGTGTGGTACCCAGAATGGCTGGCTAACCCAGTCATTGTCCCCAAGAAAGGCGGGAAGGAACGCATGTGCGTCGACTTCACCAACCTCAACAAGGCTTGCCCTCAAGATCCCTTCCCACTCCCGCGCATCGACCAGATCGTCGACTCTACCACTGAGTGCGACCTGTTGTGCTTCTTGGATGCATTCTCAGGATATCACCAAATCAAGATGGCGGTGCAAGATGTTGAGAAGACGGCTTTCTTGACCCCGTGCGGGGTGTATTGCTACACCTGCATGCCCTTCGGGCTGCGTAATGCCGGAGCAACCTTCCAACGGCTGATGCACAATGCTCTGGGCCAGCAGCTTGGGAGGAACGCTGAGGCATACGTCGACGACATAGTGGTGAAGTCTCGGGAGGCAAGGACCCTCATCGAGGACCTGGAAGAAACGTTCACCAGTCTACGCAAGGTGGACCTGCGGCTCAACCCGGAGAAGTGTGTGTTTGGCGTCCCCTCCGGCAAGCTGTTGGGCTTTTTGGTGTCACACAGGGGAATCAAGGCGAACCCCGAGAAGATCAAGGCGATAGAAAGGATGAGCCCGCCGCAGACTCTCAAGGAAATGCAAAAGTTGGCGGGCTGCGTGACCTCGCTAGGGCACTTCATCTCCAAGCTTGGGGAGTGCGCCCACCCGTTCTTCAAGCTAATGAAGAAGAAAGGGTCATTCGAATGGACTCCGGAGGCCGACGCAGCATTTCAAGACCTCAAGAGATACCTCACCAGCCCACCAGTGATGGTGGCGCCGTGACCTCTTGAGCCCTTGGTGCTTTACCTGGCCACCATGCCACACTCTGCCAGCGCGGCACTAGTGGCGGTCCGGGAAGAGCGCCAGGCCGGGAACTCGCCGGGCAGTGCCACACGCCAGGACGAGATGACGCAGCTTCGGGACCGTGCTCCTGAAGCCCCGGCGGCACCAGCAGATGACCAGGCCCCCCAGGACGGCGCTCCTGGGAGCCTGGCTGCCCTTGCAAACAGCCGAGCCCCCGAGGACCCCCAGCCTCGCGAGGAACAAGACATCACCAGCACTCCGGCCCTCATCGAGCACCCGGTGTACTTCGTCAGCACGACATTGCGTGACGCACGGGTGCGCTACCCCATGCCGCAGAAGCTCCTTCTCGTGCTCCTTGTCACCTCCCGCAAGCTGCGCCACTACTTCCAAGGTCACCCCATCAAGGTCGTCTCAGCTTACCCACTGGAGAGGGTGCTCCGGAGCCCCAATGTTGCGGGGAGAGTCGCAGAATGGAACATCGAGTTGCAGGCATTCCAGTTGGAGCTCAGCACCACAAGAGTCATCAAGGGTGCCGCGCTTGCCAACTTCTTGGCGGAATGGGCTGACGTTCCCAGCCCTGAAGAAGGCGAGGACCGCCCACTCTCACCAGGAAGCAAGGCGCCAGACGGATGGGTCATGTACTTTGACGGCGCCTTCGCGCGTCAGGGCGTAGGGGCTAGAGCCGTGCTCATCTCGCCCACCCAGGACAAGCTCTACTACGCTGTGCAGCTCTGCTTCCAGCGGGGCGAAAAGGTCTCCAATGACATCGCGGAGTACGAAGGCTTAATCGCCGGTCTCAAGGCTACAGCAACCTTGGGAGTGAAGCGCCTCACCATCAAGGGCGACTCCCAACTCCTCGTCAACTTCTCCAACAAAGTATACGAGCCGAAGGATGAGCACATGGAGGCATATCTCGCAGAGGTACGCAAAATTGAGAAACAATTCTTGGGCTTGGAACTGCAGCACGTGCCACGTGGCACAAACAAGGAAGCCGACGACATCGCCAAGAGGGCGTCCCGGCGCCTACCTCAGGAGCCCGGCGTCTTCGAGGAGCGGCTCTTCAAGCCCTCGGCAACCCCACCCGCTGCAGAGGCAACGCTGCCTCAGCAGGAGCTCCCACCAGCACCAACCTCGGGAGCCCCAGCTTGCGGCCCGACCTCAGGGGTGTGCCTGCTCCTCGCGCTCGAGCCTCAGGAGGGATGCTGGACTGAAGAGTTCAGGGTGTATCTGCTCCAGGGAACCCTGCCGGAGAAGGAGGAAGACGCAGAGCGGGTGGCACGCCAAGCTACAGCATACTGCATTCGGGATGGTGAGCTTTATCGGAGGTGTCCAAACGACATCTCTCTACGATGCATTTCCAGGGAGTAGGGGCGTGACCTGCTGACGGATATACATGGCGGGGACTACGGGCACCATTCTTCATCACGCACCCTCATGGGGAAGGCATTCCGCAGCGGGTTCTACTGGCCAACGGCGCTCAACGACGCTGCAGAGTTGGTCAAGTCCTATGAAGCCTGCCAGTTCCACGCCAAGCAGACCCACCAGCCCACTCAGGGCCTCCAAACCATTCCGCTCACATGGCCATTTGTGGTCTGGTGGCTGGACATCTTGGGACCGTTCCCACGGGCGCCCGGGGGCTACCGCTACCTCTACGTTACCATCGACAAGTTCACCAAGTGGGCGGAAGTGGAAGCTGTTCGCACCATCCCAGCCGGTTCGGCGGTCAAGTTCATCAAGGGCCTCGTGAGCCGCTTCGGGGTCCCTAATCGTATCATCGCCGACAACGGCTCGCAATTCCCTAGCAATCTCTTCAAAACATATTGTGCTAACCTTGGAACGCATATATGCTACGCTTCAGTGGCGCACCCCAGGAGCAACGACCAAGCTGAGCGCGCCAACGTGGAGGTCCTGAGAGGCCTCAAAACAAGAACCTTCAAGAAAAAGCTCGAGGCCTGCGGCAGGGGCTAGATCGATGAGCTCCAGTCTGTGTTGTGGTCCATCCGCACCACCGCCATCAAGCCGACGGGCGAGACTCCATTCTTCCTCGTCTACGGAGCCGAAGCGGTTCTCCCACATGAAGTCAAGCATCGCTCCACGCGGGTCCTGGCGTTCGACGAGGCACGCCAGGACGCCTCGCGGAGGATGGACCTCGTGCTGGGGGAGGAACGCCGCCGTCAAGCCTCGCTCCGGGCGGCAAGGTACTAGCAGGCGCTGCGGCGGTACCACTGTCGCAGCGTCCGCTCCAGGACGCTCGAGGTGGGCGATCTCATCCTGAGGTGGGTGCTCTCCAGGGAAGGGCTGCATAAGCTCTCCCCCATGTGGGAGGGCCCATTTAGGATTGCCCGCGTCTCCAGGCCTGGCGCCGTGCGCCTGGAGACGCAGGACGGGATCCCCATCCAGAACGCCTGGAACATCCAGCACCTCCGGAAGTTCTACCCATGAAGCAAGGCCCAGTGCCTGTGAAGGTCTCCGCTCGTGACACTCTCACGTAATAATGAGTGGGGCTGTACACGCCCCGGAGTCTCCAGTGTGCCGCCCTCTGGCCTTGGGGGCTCCCTCCCACATCCTAGTGGCAGCACTTAGCTCCGCGCTAGTGAGAAGACTAGACTAGGTGCCGGACGCGGCTGTTCATTTGCTTGCTTTCTGCAGCTGGTTTGCAACCTTTTAATGGAATTTGGAGCTCTAGTGTTTCTCGATTTCCTAGTTGGTTTTCTCTTCTTGCCTCACTTGCTTTCTTTTTCTGGGTCAGGGAGAATGGCAGTTGCCCGTCGCTCTCCCTCGAGCGCCTCCCACGGGGGCTGGGCAGGTGTGTGCGTGCGTTGGGCTAGCCCACCCCGCGGACACACCTCACCAAAGCCCTGTTGCCCCAGGGCTTCGGCTTCCTTGATCTTCGCGAGGCACCCTCGATTGAGCTCGTGATTTGTGCACCCTCTTAAGTCTGTGCCCCCGGGTACCGCGACGCGGTGAACTTAGCCACGGCTAGTCATGACTGAGGGCTCACGCAAGGAAGAACAAGGCCTCCGAAAGGTTTTCTAACAAACCCTGTAGTTTTATGGTGCCTCCCGAGGCCGGCGGCTCCTAGGTCGGCAGCAAGGGGCCTCTCTAGATGCTGAAGGACGAGCCCTCACAAGGAGGGAAGCTACCGCGGGTGTACCAAGCTAAGTTATCCTACCACACCTGCTCGGGACATGAACACCATAGCATAACACAAGAACAATAAACATAGCATAGCTGCATAAGTGCCATGGTTCATTACACGCCCTAGCAAGGCTCTCTACTTTTTCAAAATGCAGAAGAAAGGAAAGGTTAAACAAAGGCAGCCCGCGCGACTGCACCAGTTCCTGAGGCTCGGCTCTAGAGGTTCTCCGGGCTCAGCCTGAGCCCTCCTCCCGCTTCACCAGGGTGCGGCGGCAAGAAGATCCGCCACCTCCCTCGAAGCAAGCCCGGTGGCGGGGCGGCTGGTCGTAACCGCCGCTGCTTGTGCTCTCGCCGGAGGAAGAGCCGCCACTGCTGAACGAGCCGCAGTCATCGCCAAGGCCAAGCTCATCGTCACCGCCGTCGTCTTTGGGGCAGCACCCTGTGCGGCGGCCATCTTCCCCAAACACCCTCCCGTAGAGGGTCGCAACGCCGTCGTACCTGAAGTGAAGGGTCCACCTCCCACTCAGGCCACGTGCGCGGGCGAACATCTGCCAGCCACGGGTCAGGGCCACGTTCCCGGCGGCGGAAACCTCGACCCCGACCCATGAAGCCTTGCTGCAGCAGCCGTCAGCTTGCAGCCAGAGGCCGTCAAGACCAGCAACCAGCAACTCGCCCGCGAAGAAGCGGGGGAGTGGGAGCCAGGTGCCGGTCGGCCCGTCCGACCACACGACAAACTCTGGGAGCACTTCTGCCGAGTGGAAGCGCGACCGAGGAGGCCGGGCGACCACGGCATTCCTCCCTCCATCAGGGGGGCTGCCTCGCCCCTGGCGGCTCTCACCGCGAGAAGAGGCGCGGCCAGGACTACTCAAGGCGCGCTCACGTCCACAAGGAGCCACCACAGGGGCCGCCGCATGCTTGCGGGGGCGACCTCGTCCCCTCTTGGGCGGGGGCGAGCCGGGCCCCTCCTTAGGGGCCTTCCCCTTCTCGGTGGCAGAAAACTTCCTCGTCAATGCCATGAACACCACGGCAAGATGGCGAGGCAAGAAGGAAGAAGAAGGAGCGGGTGGCGAGAAGACGAAGACGAGCAAAGGGGGCTTCACCCCTCTCCTCATTTATAGCCAAGGGAAGGCCGATCGCCAGCCTCCACGATCGCGCGTAATGATGATTTTTCTCTACATGCAGCAGGGTCTCGTCAAGTCGAAGCAGTTGCTGAGGCAGCGTGAGGAAGCGGAGGCGCCCATGTCCCATCAATCGCCATGCAGTAACCGAGGCCGCAGGTGGTTAGGGCCCGCGACGCTCCACACTTGCCCTTTGGCTTCGCCTCGAACCAAGTTCGAGCGCGCCTTGGGCCCGGGGGCTACTGTCAGTGTCCTGGGACCGGGGGTGCCCAGACTTGCCTACCTGCGGCCCGTGGCGTGGCTCCATCGACGGCCTAGTACGGCCCAGCTTCAGCAACAACAACTCAAGACCCTCGCGAGGGGCCAGGCCTCGCGAGGCGGATGACACCAAGACCTCCACGAGGGGCGGCCTCCCCAGGCTGGCTCCCGAGGAGCGGAGATATCCATGCAAGCCGCACCTCGCGAGGTTCACCTGACGTGAGCCATGACGACCAGGACCAGGCGGGCGCCAGCGGGCGCAGTGTACCAGTTTCCTCTTTGGTGCAAAGGAGGCAAGCGCAGGCTCGGAGTCCCGAGGAATCAAGCAAAGGTTTCCATATCGGTGCAACAAGACCAGGACCGCCAGGACGGCAGGACGGAGGTCATCGAGGAGCCCATTGCAGCGTCACCACCAGAGGCTTTTGCAGGCGAAGAGTACTTTTGTTAGGATAACTTGTACTAGTTGTCTCCCTTCGAATTTGGCCGTTGTGGGATCCCTTCCCGCCTACATTTGGGAAGAGGACCAAGGCCACTATAAATAGGACTTAGCCACCACCTTGGGAGGGGAGAGGAACCGGAGCTGGACCAGATCCATTCCACCCTCACCACCTCACCAGCTCATCGAGCTCAAGAACACCTCACCTCCTGAGGTCGTTCCACCTCTGTACTAGTGCATCCCTAGCCCCCCGAGGCAATCCACCACAAAGCTAGAGTAGGGTATTACACCGCAAGGTGGCCCGAACCAGGATAAATGTTGTGTCTCTTGTTCCTTGGGTTCGTCGAGCTAGGCTGTGGAATCGTTGAGCAGGCAGACTGGGGAGAGAGAGTTCTTCGCACGCACCCCAGAGTTCGAACCTCTCAAGGGTCTGCGGAACCCCGAATCCGACAGCTCTGAATAGTTGACGTGCTTTCAAACCTCTAACCAAAGCTGGATAACGCCAAAGCCCATTCCATGATCCTGCCAGTAGCCTTGGGGTTTCGGAGTTTGCGTTGCAAGGGGTAGCGGGTGACAACCATGATCTCATGGGCTTGGAAGTAGTGACACAGTTTTCTTGAGGCCATGATGAGGCCAAAAATCAACTTTTGCATGCCAGAGTACCTCGACCTAGCCCCCTACAATAGGGAGCTGACGAAGTACACTGGGCGCTACACCACCTTCTTCCTTGCCGTGATCTTGGCACTGTCTCTGCTGCCTTGCTTTTCTTTGTCTTGAACTGCATCTGATCTTGTCGGGACTGGTTCACTTTCCTCTCCAGAGGGGACGGTGGCGGCGGTTGCTACTTCATCTACCTCCCGCTGTGCCACCAGTGCTACGCTAACCACTTGATTGGTCACTGCTAAGTATAGCAGCAATGGCTCTTGTGGTTTAGGAGCGACTAAGGTGGGTACAGAGGAAAGGTAGGTCTTCAAATCTTGTAGCGCAGCGTCTGCCTCCAGGGTCCACGCCACGGGCTCTGCCTTTTTCAAGATTTTGAAAAATGGCAAGGCGCTTTCAACGGACTTGGAAATGAACCTGCTCAGCGCGGCAACACATCCAGTCAAACGCCTCACGTCCTTGATTGTCTTTGGTGCTTGAATCTGCTCGATAGCCTTGATCTTGTCGGGTTGGCTTCTATCCTCCGGTGGAACACAAAAAAGCCAAGTAGCTTGCCGGAAGGAACGCCAAACACACACTTCTCCGGGTTCATCTTCAAATTGAGCCTGCGCAGATTTGCAAAGGTCTCTTCCAAATCCTGAATGAGAGTCGTTCTGTCCTTGGTTTTGACCACAATATCATCCATGTAGGCTTCAACATTTCTGTGCAACTGGGACTGAAAACCAATTTGTACTGCTCTTGCAAAAGTGGATCCAGTGCTCTTCAACCGAAGGGCATCCGTACAAAATAGTACGTGCCACATGGAGTTATGAACGTGGTTTTTTCTTCGTCCTCCTTGGACATGAAGATCTGATGGTATCCAGAGTAGGCATCCAGGAAGGAGAGCAAGTCACATCCGGAGGTGGAATCCACAATCTGGTCGATGCGCGGCAAGGGGAATGGGTCCTTTGGGCATGCTTTATTAAGATCAGTGAAATCTATGGAAAGCCTCCATTTCCCATTTGCCTTGTGCACCACCACTGGGTTTGCTAACCACGTTGGATGCAATACTACTCTGACCAATCCAACTGCCTCAAGTTTCTTGATCTCCTCGGCAATAAACTGTTGCCGCTCCAAAGCTTACTCCCGAAGCTTCTGCTTGACAGGCCAGGCATGTGGGCAGACAGCAAGGTGGTGCTCGATTAACTTCCTGGGAACACCGGGGATGTCAGATGGTTTTCAAGCAAACACATTGACATTCGCCCACAAGAAGGCAATGAGCGCGCTTTCCTATTTGTCATTGAGGGTGGCACTGATGCTAAATGCACCACCAGAGCCAGCCAGCCCTACCGGGACCTTTTTCACAGACGGTGTGGCAGCCTTGGATCTCTTGCAGTTGGAACTCTCCGGCAAGTCATCAACAGGCGCAGCGCACTCCGGAGAGGCACGCTTCCCAGATTCCTCGCTGGCATCCTTGCTTCCTTTCTTCTTTTTCTTGCTTTCCTTGGTGGGAGCAGTGGCTTCCATAGCTTCTATAGCAACTGCCTCCCGATACATCTTGTCCACGCATATGATTGCGTCTTTCTTGTCTGATGGGGTAGAAATAATGCCCATTGGTCCTGGCATCTTCAAAGTGTTGTAGGCATAGTGGGATGCTACCATGAATGTGGCCAGGGCAGGACAACCAAGGATTCCGTTGTACGGCAGGGGGAGGTCAACCACATCAAACACGATCTTCTCAGTCCGGTAGTTCAACTCCCCCCTGAATGTTACCGACAATGTGATCTTCCCCTTAGGATGACTCCTGCCGGGGTTGATCCCTTGGAACATACCAGTAACCTTGAGCTCTTCATCTGCTATCTGGAGTTTGCTGATGACCCTTGGAGAAATCAGATTCAACCCGGCCCCGCCGTCAACCAACATCTTTGTGACATTGAGGTTGCGGATTGTTGGTGAAACCAACAACGGCAAACACCCCACCGCGGTAGTGCGGTCAGGGTGATCCTCCTCATCAAAGACGATGGGCGTGTGGGGCCACTTGAGCGGCTTACGAGAATCTGCCATTGGCTCCACGACATTGACCTCACGCGCCCACCTTTTAAGCTGGCGGTGAGAGGAGTGCAGGGATGCACCCCCGTCAATGCGTAGGGCGTCAGTGGCTTTCTGGAATTCCTGCTCGCTGGTTTCCTCTTCATCTCCTTCATCACTTCCGTCCTCACAATCCTTCTTCTCATGGCCCTTGGCGGGTTTCCCTTGATACTGAGGAGCCTTGCCGGGGTGACCTGTTCTGCCACATCGGCCCCTCCCGCCATCGCCATTTTGGTTTTTCTCCTTATCACGCTTCTCGTACTCAGCCCTCTGTTTCTTCACGAGCTGCTCAACCTGATGACACTCCTGGAGATCGTGGCCCTTGGTCCGATGGATCTTGCAGTACGGCCCATCACTCTTTCCAGCTTTCTCGGCAGCCGCGGCTTCCCGGCAATTAGTGCATGTGGCAGCTTCCTTGCCGGGGACCTCGGTCTTGGCCTTCTTGCCGGTACCAGGTGCACTCAACCCTTCAACGGTCATCACCACTTTATCATGGCACTTCCTGTTGCGCTTCTTGCTCTTCTTCTTCTGGCTGGTGGCATCATCATCGTCTTCTAAGTCGATGTCGACGCCATCTTCTTCACCTGGGAGTCGTCTCCCCTCTTCTACTCGGGCACACTTATCCACCAGAGTGTATAGCTCATTCACAGTCCTGGGCAAACAAACGTTCATTTTAGAACGTATCCGGCGGTTGCGCACGTTGGACTGGAACGCGGCTATCACAACTGTTGGGTGTATGTCTGGGATGTTCCTGTGCACCCGGCTGAACCTCTGCATGTACTTCTGTAGGCTCTCTCCTTCCTTTTGCGGAAGCAACTGTAAATCGCTGGGTCATCCTGGTTCTTGATGGCCGCCCGTGAAGGCGCCAACAAACTCATGGCACAGGTCAGCCCAGGTCGAAATGGAATTCTCTGGCAAGTGCATCAACCAAGACCTCACATTTGGCTTGAGTGCCAAGGGGAAGTAGTTGGCGAACACCTTCTCATCCCTTCCCCCGGCAGCTTGAACAGCGATGGTGTAGATGCTCAAGAACTCTGCCGGGTTTAGTCTTCCATCATACTTCTTTGGTATTTCTGGCTTGAACGTGCGGGCAGATGGCCAACGGACTTGCCGCAGCTCACGAGTGAAGGCGGGGCACCCGACCCAAAAAGTAGGCGCCCACCCTCATCGGGCGTAGGCTCGTCGACGTCGGGGCCGTAGCGCCTATCAGACCAGCATTGGGTTTCGCGACGTCGTTTGATGGTGACGCGTGCATCTTCCCCCGCCTGTCTTCCAGGACTTGCCGCTATTCTTGTCGTGCTCGAGGATCGGACGAGGCCATTGATACGTCATCGGGTTCTTGGTTGCGTTGCTCTGGCCGCGGCCCCTGCGCTGGCTACCGCGGAGAGGATTGCACCGTGGGGGTGGCCCCTTCGGTATAGCCAGCAGCTCGGGCCGTTGCCGCCGCCTGTGGAGGCTGTGACGGGCCTGCTCGCCGTGATCCTCCCACCTCGGCAAAACCAATCAAACTATGAATGGTGGCTCTCCACTCATCCATCTGATCAGCCGCCGGTGGAAACCTCAATAGGAGTTGGGCCCGTGCCATGGCCTCCGAAGCAGTGCTCGGCATGGATGACGACGTAGACTGTAGCATCGCCTGGCTTCTGACGGTGCTAGTAGTAGCAGCGCCATGCTCCTGTCGCCGTGAGCCAGTCACCAGGGCGGTGTGGAGGCGACGTGGATGTGCTTGGGGATCAGCGGCTCCGTTAGGCGCATCAGCTTGGCCAGCCCGTCCTGGGGGTGACGCATGCCCTGCGGCCACACCCGCAGCGGGGGCGGTCGGAGGATTGCGATTCGCCCCATGGCGAGCATCACCGCTGTGGCCGCGTCCTTCGGCGGGGTGGAGAGGCACGGATGAAATGATCTCTCCTCCCGCACCTTGCGAAACATGGCCGTCGGGATGTTGTTGGCGCTGTCCTTCTCCGGTGCCTCCTGCTCCCGTTTCAGCCACGGGGGAGGTGGTGACGACGCCGCCTCCGCCGGTCACGTCCCCCACAGCGTCCACGTCCCCATAGCCCCCACGGCATTGGCATCCGCGCATGGAGGGGCCTTCGAGGTGGACGGGTGAGCTGCGGCACCGGTTTTCTTCTTGGGCGCCATGGATGATGAAGCCGTTGATGAAGAAAACAATGATGAAGATGATGCGCTGTGTACGCTCTCGGATTCGCGCAAGCGCTTCCCCCTACCTGGTGCGCCAAAGATGTCATGGGAAAACACGGCCACCTATGGGGCCATCGGCCCCTTGTGGTTCGGCAGGGAGAAGGATGCATTGCACAAAGAGCGGAGGGCACGGGGCAGCGCGGCAGCAATCACAAGGGCAGTTTTTACCCAGGTTCGGGCCGCCGTGAGGCGTAAAACCCTACTCCTGCTTTGGTGGATTGATGAGATGACCGTGGTGGAGATGCAGCGCTCTAGCCCGGAAAGGTCGCCTCAGGGCGAGAGCAGCTACGCGTGTATGAGTGTACAGGGGTCTGAATTCTTTCTAAGGTTGCCATGGCCCTCCTTTTATACATCAAGGGGTCACCACAGTGGCAAATCAGTCACTGTGTACTGATTAGATAGCAAACAATGCCATCATACCTAATTCTATAGACTGGGCAGAGCGCATTAAATGCGCCGCTTAGTGTCACATCGTAGTCTAGCCCGACAAGCCTTGCCATGCTGTTTTGCCACCTTCTCGCCTGCCTGCATGACACGGCGCTGGACGAGTGTCGTTTGGAGGTGATTTCCTTTGGAAGTGGCCGCTACGTGCCAAATAGCAGCCACTTAGCCACTTCGGGGCTCGACACCGCACCGATCGGTGACTTGCCTTGTTGTGAGGTGGAGCGGTGGAGCCTTGACGGGGTAATCCGCCCTCAGCGTCCCCGGCCAGCCTGCCGGGGCAATCTTGAGACTTGTCTTCAGGGCAACCTCGTCTCCGCCAAGCTCGCTTGCCTGGCAAGGGAGGTTTTTCCTTAGTGGTGTCTTGCTCCTTTGGTTGGCCTTGACCTTCTTGATCCGCCCTTTGATTTCTCAAAGAGTTCATCTCTTCTGCTTGGCCTTGTCCTGGATGTTGCAATCTCGTTCTTGAGCCTGTGTACAGTCTGGGCAACATACCTAGGGTTTGTTGGACCGACAGAACACAAAGGAGTTGTGGGCAGTGATGGTCATACTGCTTACCACCAACATCTTATTTTGATTCGGCGGTATTGTGGGATGAAGCGGCCTGGACCAACCTTACATGTCCACGCACATGAGACCGGTTCCACCGACTGACATGCAACTTGTTTTGCATAAAGGTGGCTGGCGGGTGTCTTTTTCTCCTACTTTAGTTGAATTGAATTTGACTACGGCCGGTCCTTGAAGAAGGTTACTTGATAATCACCATGTGGTTTTTGCGTAGTTAAGAACGGTTCTTGCTAGAAGCCCGTAGCAGCGACGTAAAACTTACAACAACAAAGTAGAAGACGTCTAACTTGTTTTTGCAGGGCATGTTGTGGTGTGATATGGTCAAGATATGATGTGATATATGTTGATGTATGAGATGATCATGTTTTGTAATATCGACAACCGGTAGGAGCCTTAGGGTTGTCTCTTAATTATTGTATGAAATGCAAGCGCCATGTAATTGCTTTACTTTATCGCTATGCGTTAGCAATAGTTGTAGTAGCAATAGTTGGTGAGACGACCCAGAAGCAACGATGGAGATCAAGGTGTCGAGCCGGTGATGATGGAGATCATGACGATGCTTTGGAGATGGAGATCAAAAGCACAAGATGATGATGGCCATATCATGTCACATATTTTGATTGCATGTGATGTTTATCCTTTATGCATCTTATTTTTCTTAGAACAGCGGTAGCATTATAAGATGATCCCTTCACTAAATTTCAAGATAAAAGTGTTCTCCCTGAGTATGCACCATTGCCAAAGTTCGTCGTTTCGAAGCACCTCGTGATGATCGGGTGTGATAGACTCTACGTTCACATACAACAGGTGTAAGAGAGTTTTGCACATGCAGAATACTTGGGTTCAACTTGACAAGCCTAGCATGTACAGACATGGTCTCGGAACACTGGAGACCGAAAGGTCGAACGTGAGTCATATAGTAGATATGATCAACATAGAGATGTTCACCATTGATGACTACCCCATCTCACGTGATGATCGGACATGGGTTAGTTGATTTGGATCATGTATCACTTATATAACTTGAGGGATGTTTATTTAAGTGGGAGTTCATTAAGTAATTTGATTAATTGAACTTAATTTATCATGAACTTGGTCTTAATAGTTTTGCATATCTATGTTGTAGATCATGGCCCGTGCTACCGTTCCCCTGAATTTTAATGCGTTCCTAGAGAAAGCTAAGTTGAAAGATGATGGTAGCAACTACACAGACTGGGTTCGTAACTTGAGAGTTATCCTCATTGCTACATAGAAGAATTATGTCCTTGATGCACCGCTAGGTGACAGACCTGCTACAGGAGCTACTGCATATGTTATGAACGTCTGGCAGACTCTATCTGATGACTACTCGATAGTTCAGTGTGCCATGCTTTACGGCCTTGAACCGGGACTTCAAAGACGTTTTGAACATCACGGAGCATATGAGATGTTCCAAGAGCTGAAATTGATATTTAAGCTAATGCCGGGGTTGAGAGATATGAAGTCTCCAACAAGTTCTATAGCTGCAAGATGGAGAAGAATAGTTCTGTCAGTGAACACATACTCAAAATGTCTGGGTATCATAACCACTTGACTCAGCTGGGAATTGATCTTCCAGTTGAGAGTGTTATTGACAGAGTTCTTCATTCACTGCCACCAAGCTACTAAGGCTTCGTGATGAACTATAATATGCAAGGGATGACGAAAATGATCCCCGAGCTCTTCGCAATGTTTAAGGCCGCGGAGGCAGAAATCAAGAAGGAGCATCAAGTGTTGATGGTTAACAAGACCACTAGTTTCAAGAAAAAGGGCAAGGGAAAGAAAGGGAACTTCAAGAAGAATGGCAAGCAAGTTGCCGCTCCTGTGAAGAAGCCCAAAGCTGGACCCAAGCCTGAAACTGAGTGCTTCTACTGCAAAGGAAATGGTCACAGGAAGCGGAACTGCCCCAAATACTTGGCGGATAAGAAGGATGGCAAAGTGAACAAAGGTATATTTGACATACATGTTATTGATGTGTACCTTACTAATGCTCATAGTAGCGCCTGGGTATTTGATACTGGTTCGGTTGCTCATATTTGTAACTCGAAACAAGAGCTATGGAATAAAGGAAGATTGGCTAAGGATGAGGTGACGATGCGCGTCGGGAATGGGTCCAAGGTCGACGTGATCGTCGTTGGCACGCTACCTGTACATCTACCTTCGGGATTAGTTTTAGACCTCAATAATTGTTATTGGTGCCAGTGTTGAGCATGAACATTATATCTGGATCTTGTTTATTACGAGACGGTTATTCATTTAAATCAGAGAATAATGGTTGTTCTATTTATATGAGTAATATATTTTATGGTCATGCACCCTTGATGAATGGTCTATTCTAGTTGAATCTCGATCGTAGTGATACACATATTCATAATATTGATGCCAAAAGATGCAAAGTTGATAATGATAGTGCAACATACTTGTGGCACTACCATTTAGGTCATATTGGTGTAAAGCGCATGAAGAAACTCCACGCAGATGGACTTTTGGAATCACTTGATTATGAATCATTTGATACTTGCGAACCATGCCTCATGGGCAAGATGACTAAAACTCCGTTCTCCGGAACAATAGAGCAAGCTAATGACTTATTGGAAATAATACATACCGATGTATGTGGTCCAATGAATGTTGAGGCACGCGACGGGTATCGTTATTTTCTTACCTTCATAGATGATTTGAGTAGGTATGGATATATCTACTTGATGAAACACAAATCTGAAACATTTGAGAAGTTTAAGGAATTTCAAAGTGAAGTGGAGAATCATCGTACCAAGAAAATAAAGTTTCTATGATCTGATTGTGGAGGCGAATATTTGAGTTACGAGTTTGGCCTTCATTTAAAACAATGTGGAATTGTTTCATAACTCACGTCACCTGGAACACCACAGCGTAATGGTGTGTCCGAACGTTGTAACCGTACTTTATTAGATATGGTGTGTTCTATGATGTCTCTTACCGATTTACCACTATCATTTTGGGGTTATGCATTAGAGACAACTGCATTCACGTTAAATAGGGCACCGTCTAAATCCGCCAAGACAACACCGTATGAACTATGGTTTGGCAAGAAACCTAAGATGTCGTTTCTTAAAGTTTGGGGATGCGATACTTATGTCAAAAGGCTTTAGCCTAATAAGCTCGAACCCAAATCGGAGAAGTGTGTCTTCATAGGTTACCCTAAGGAAACTACTGGGTACACCTTCTACCACAGATCCAAAGGCAAGATCTTTGTTGCCAAGAATGGGTCCTTTCTAGAGAAGGAGTTTCTCTCAAAAGAAGTGAGTGGGAGGAAAGTAGAACTTGATTAGGTAATTGTACCTTCTCTCAAACTGGAAAGTAGCACAGCAGAGAAAGCCGTTCCCCATATGCGTACACCAACTAGAGAGGAAGCTAATGATGACGATCATGAAACTTCGGATCAAGTTACTACTGGACCTCATAGGTCGACCAGAGCACGTTCCGCACCAGAGTGGTACGGTAATCCTGTCCTGGAATTCATGTTATTAGACCATGGCAAACCTACAAACTATGAAGAAGCTATGATGAGCCCAGATTCCGATAAATGGCTTGAGGCCATGAAATCTGAGATAGGATCCATGTATGAGAACAAAGTACAGACTTCGGTGGACTTGCCCGATGATCGGCAAGCCATTGAGAATAAATGGAACTTCAAGAAGAAAACAGGCGCTGATGGTAATGTCACTATCTACAAAGCTCGACTTGTCGCAAAAGAGTTTTGACAAGTTCAAGGGGTTGACTACAATGAGACTTTCTCACCCGTAGCGATGCTTAAGTCTGTACGAATCATGTTAGCAGTTACCGCATTTTATAATTATGAAATCTGGCAAATGGATGTCAAAGTTGTATTCCTTAATGGATTTCTTAAAGAAGAGTTGCATATGATGCAACCAGAAGGTTTTGTCGATCCTAAAGGTGCTAACAAAGTGTGCAAGCTCCAACGATCCATCTATGGACTGGTGCACGCATCTCGGAGTTGGAATATACGCTTTGATGAGGTGATCAAAGCATATGGTTTTATACAGACTTACGGTGAAGCATGTATTTACAAGAAAGTGAGTGGGAACTCTGTAGCATTTCTGATATTATATGTGGATGACATATTGTTGATTGGAAATGATATATAATTTTTGGATAGCATAAAAGTTTACTTGAATAAGAATTTTTCAATGAAAGACCTCGGCTAAGCTGCTTATATATTGGGCATCAAGATTTATAGGGATAAATCGAGACGCTTAATAGGACTTTCACAAAGCACATACCTTGACAAAGTTTTGAAGAAGTTCAAAATGGATCAGTCAAAGAAAGGGTTCTTGCCTGTGTTATAAATTGTGAAATTGAGCCGGACTCAAAGCTTGACCACTGCAAAAGATAGAGAGAAAATGAAAGTCATTCCCTATGCCTCAACCATAGGTTCTATCATGTATTCTATGCTGTGTACCAGACCTGATGTGTGCTTTGCCATAAGTTTGGCAGGCAGGTACCAAAGTAATCCAGGAGTGGATCACTAGACATCGGTCAAGAACATCCTAAAGTACCTGAAAAGGACCAAGGATATGTTTCTCATTTATGGAGGAGACAAATAGCTCGTTGTAAATGGTTATGTTGATGCTAGCTTCGACACTGATCTGGATGACTCTAAGTCATAAACCGGATACGTATTTATATTGAATGGTGGAGCTGTCAGTTGGTGTAGTTCCAAGCAGAGCGTCATGGTGGGATCTATGTGTGAAGCGGAGTACATAGCTGCTTCGAAAGCAGCACATGAAGGAGTCTGGATGAAGGAGTTCATATCTGATCTGGGTGTAATACCCAGTGCATCGGGTCCAATGAAAATCTTTTGTGACAACACTGGAGCAATTGCCTTAGCGAAGGAATCCAGGTTTCACAAGAGAACCAAACACATCAAAAGATGCTTCAACTCCATTCGTAAAAAGGTCAAGGATAGAGACATAGAGATTTGCAAAATACATACGGATCTGAATGTAGCAGACCCGTTGACTAAGCCACTTCCGCGAGCAAAACATGATCAGCACCAATACTCCATGGGTGTTAGATTCATTACAATGTAATCTAGATTATTGACTCTAGTGCAAGTGGGAAACTGATGCAAATATGCCCTAGAGGCAATAATAAAGTTGTTATTATTATTATATTTCCTTATTCATGATAAAGGTTGTCGGTGCAACAAACCCTGGGTCTGTTGCCCAGACCGTTCACAGGCCCAAGATCAAGATTGCAACATCCAAGACAAGGACAAGATGAAGAAATAGGCTCTTTGAGGAATCAAAGGGCAGGTTGAGAAGACCAAGTCAAGCCAAGAAGCAAAGACACCGCTAAGGAAAAACCTCCCTTGCCGGGCAGGAGGGCCTGGCGAGGTCAAGGTTGCCCCGGAAGCAAGCCTCAAGACCGCCCTGGCAGGCCTGCTGGGTCCTACGAAGGCAAAACACCCCGCCAGGGCTTCACCGCCCCACCTCGCAGTGACGCAAGTCATCAATCGGTGTGGTGTCAAGCCCCAAGATGACTAAGTGGCTGCCTTTTGCCACATGGCAGCCATTTCCTATAGGAATTGCCTCCAAACGACACTCGTCCAGCGACGTGTCATGCAGACAGGAAAGAAGGTGGCCAAACAGCCCGGCAAGGCATGCCGGGCAGGCCATGATGTGACACTAAGCGGCGCATTTAATGCATACTGCTCTGTCTACAGAGTAGATATGATAGCACTGTTCGCTATCTAATCAGTACACAATGACTGATTTGCCACTGTGGTGACCCCTTGATCTATAAAAGGAGCCCCATGGCAACCATAGAAAGGATTCGAACCCCTGTACACTCATACGCGCGTAGCTACTCTCACCCCGAGGCAACCCTGCCGGGCAAGAGCGCTGCGTTTCCACCACCATCCACCCTCAATCCACCAAAGCAGAAGTAGGGTCTTACGCCTCGCGCGGCCAAACCTAGGTAAAAACTGCCCATGTGATCTCTGTCGCGCTACGCTGCGCTCCTCCGCTCTTTGTGCAACGTGCTTAGTCCCCCTGCCGAACCAAAAGGGGCCCTTGACCCCATAGGTGGCCGTGGTTTCCCACGACATCTTTGGTGTGCCAGGTAGGGGGATGCGCTTGCGCGAACCCGAGAAGTGTACATAGCACGTCTCTTCACCGCCATCTTCTTCATCAACAGCTCCATCGTCCATGGCACCCAGGAAGAAGCCCGGCACCGCTGCTCATCCATCCACCTCGAAGGCCCTGCCGCACATGACCGCCGATGCCGCGGGGGCTGCAGGGATGCTGCGGGAGACATGGTTGGTGCAGGCGGCGTCGTTACCACCTCCCCTGCGGCCGAAGCAGGAGCTGGAGGCACCGAAGAAGGACAACACCAAGTACATCCCAGCGACCATGCCCCACGAGGTACGGGAGAAGAGATCATTCCATCTGCACCTTCCCGTCCGGCCGAGGGGCACAGCTGCAGCGGGGATACTCGCCCTGCGGGGAATCGCAACTCCCCGACCACTCCCACCGCGGATGCGGCCGTAGAACATGCGCCACCCCCGGAACAAGCCGACCCAGCCGCTACGCTAAACGGAGCCGCTGGTCCTTGAGCGCCTTCCCCTCGTCACCACGCCATCCAGGCGGCTGGCTCTTGACAATGAGAGCACGGCGCGACCGCTATCGGCACCGTCAGGAGCCGGGCGACGTTGCGATCTTCATCGACATCCATGCCAAGCACTGCTTCAGAGGCCATGGTGCGGGCTCAGCTGCTGTTGAAATTTCCACTGGCAGCCGATCAGATGGATGAGTGGAGAGCCACCATTCAGAGTCTGATTGGCTTCACCGAGGCGGGAGGATCGCAGCGGGCTGGCCCACCACGGCCTCCCCAGGCCGCGACAACGGCCACGCTGCTGGCCGTGCAGATGGGGCCACTCCTACGGTGCAGTCCCCACCGTGGCAGCCGGCGCGGGAGCCGCGCAGCCAAGAACCCGACGACGTCTCGATGGCTTCGTCCAACCCTCGAGCGTGTCATGGCCAACGGCGAGGCCTGGAGGACATGCAGAGGGAAGGCGTGCGTGTCATCACCAAGCGACACCGCGACGCCCATCGCTAGTCCGATAGGCGCGATGGCCCCGACATCGACGAGCCCGCACTCGCTGAGGGCAGGTACCTGCCCTTCGAGGCTGGGTGCCCTGCCTTCACCCGCGAGCTGTGGCAAGTCCGTTGGCCGTCCACTCGCATGTTCAAGCCAGAGATACCAGAGAAGTATGACAGGAGACTGAACCCGGCAGAGTTCTTGAGCATCTACACCATCGCTGTTCAAGCTGCCGAGGGAAGAGATGAGAAGGTATTCGCCAACTACTTCCCTTTGGCACTGAAGCCAAATGTGAGGTCTTGGCTAATGCACCTACCGAAGAACTCCATTTCGAGCTGGGCTGACATGTGCCATGAGTTCGTTGGCGCCTTCACGGGCAGCCATCAAGAACCAGGGCGGCCAAGCAACTTGCAACTTCTTCTGTAGAAGGAAGGCGAGAGCCTGCGGAAATACATGCAGAGATTTAGCCGAGTCCACAGGAATATTCCAGACATCCACCCGGCAGCTGTGATAGCTGTGTTCCAGTCCAGTGTGCACAATCATCGGATACGTTCCAAGATGAATGTTCGATTGCCCAAGACTGTGAAGGAGCTTTATACCCTGGTGGATAAGTGTGCTCGAATAGAGGAGGGGAGGAAGCTCCCCTGAGAAGAGGATGGCGTCGACATCGATTCAGAGGATAATGACGAGGCCACCAGTCAAAAGAAGAAGAACAAGAAGCGCAACAAAACACGCAAGGATAAAGCAGTGATGAACGTTGAGGGATCGGGCGTGCCTAGTACCGGCAAGAGAGCCAAGGCTGAGATACCCGGCAAGGAAGTTGCCGCGTGCACTGATTGCCAGGAAGCCGCGGCTGCCGAGAAGGCTGGGAAAGGCGATGGCCCATATTGCAAGATCCATCGGACCAAGGGCCACGATCTCCAGGAGTGTCATCAGGTTGAGCAGCTTGTCAAGAAGCAGAGGGCTGAATATGAGAAGCACGATAAAGAGAAAGGTCAGAATGGCGCTAGAGGAAAGGGCCAGGGTGGCGGAGCAAGCCGCCCCGGCAAGGCTCTTCAGAATCAAGGGAAACCCGCCAGAGGCCGTGAGAAGGGGGATTGCAACAATGAGAGTGATGGAGGAGATGAAGAGGAAACCAGCGAGTAGGAATTCCAGAAAGCCACTGACGCCCTGTGCATTGACGGGGGTGCATCTTTGCACTCCTTCCACCGCCAACTTAAATGATGGGTGCGTGAAGTCAATGTCGTGGAGCCAGCGGCAGACTCTCGAATGCCGCTCAAGTGGTCCCGCACGCCCATCATCTTTGACGAAGAGGACCACCCTGACCGCACCATCGCGGTAGGGTGCTTGCCGTTGCTGGTATCACCAACAATCCGCAACCTCAAAGTCACAAAGATGTTGGTTGACGGCGGGGTCGGGTTGAATCTGATTTCTTCAAAGGTCATCAGCAAACTCCAGATAGCAGAAGAAGAGCTCAAAGTTACTGGTACGTTTCAAGGAATCAACCCCGGCAGGAGTCGTCCTAAGGGGAAAATCACATTGCCGGTGACATTTGGGGGGAGTTGAATCACCGGACTGAGAAGATCGTGTTTGATGTGGTTGACCTCCCCCTACCATAAAATGGATTTCTTGGTCGCCCAGCTCTGGCCAAGTTCATGGTGGCATCCCACTATGCCTACAATGCCTTAAAAATGCCAGGGCCAGTGGGCGTCATTTCCATCCATCAGACAAGAAGGACGCAATTATTTGCGTGGACAAGATGTACCGGGATGCAGTCGTGGCAGAGGCCACTGAAGCTGCAATCCCCGCCAAGGAAAGTGATGGAAAGAAGAAGGCTAACAGGGACACCGGTAAGGAATCCGGGAAGCGTACCTCTTCGGGGTATGCTGCGCCTGTTGATGACTCGCCGGAGAGTTCCAATAGCAAGAGGTCCAAGGCATCTGCACCCGCTGTGAAAAAGGTCCCGGCAGGGCTGGCTGGCACTGATGGTACTTTCACTATCAGCGCCACCCTCGATGACAAATAGGAAAGCGCGCTCGTTGCTTTCCTGCGGGCAAATGTCGATGTGTTTGCCTGGCAACCATCTGACATCCCCGGTGTTCCCAGGGAGGTAATCGAGCACCACCTTGCTGTCTGCCCACATGCCCGGCCCGCCAAGCAGAAGGTCCGGAAGCAAGCTTTGGAGCGGCAACAGTTTATTGCCGAGGAGATCAAGAAACTTGAGGCAGCTGGTCTGGTTAGAAAAGTGTTGCATCCAACATGGTTAGCAAATCCTGTGGTGGTACGCAAAGCTAATGGGAAGTGGAGGCTGTGCATAGATTTTATAGATCTGAACAAGGCATGCCCGAAGGACCCATTTCCCTTGCCGTGCATCGACCAGATTGTGGATTCCACCTCCGGGTGTGACCTGCTTTCCTTTCTGGATGCCTACTCTGGGTATCATCAGATCTTCATGTCCAAGGAAGACGAAGAGAAGACCGCGTTCATCACCCCATGTGGCACATACTGCTTCGTGCGGATGCCTTTCGGGTTGAAAAGCACTGGGTCCACTTTCGCAAGAGCAATCCAGATTGGTTTTGAGTCACAGTTGCACAGAAACGTTGAGGCTTACATGGATGAAATTGTGGTCAAGACCAAGGACAGTTCAACCCTCATTCAGGATTTAGAAGAGACGTTTGCTAATCTGCGCCAGATCAACTTGAAGCTATACCCGGAGAAGTGTGTGTTTGGTGTTCCTCCCCGCAAGCTACTTGGCTTCTTTGTGTCCCACCGGGGGATAGAGGCCAACCCCGACAAGATCAAGGCTATCGAGCAGATTCAAGCACCCAAGACAGTCAAGGACATGAGGCGTTTGACTGGGTGTGTTGCCGCGCTTAGCAGATTCATTTCCAAGTCTGCCGAGCATGCCTTGCCGTTCTTCAAGATTTTGAAAAAGGCAGGGCCCATGGAGTGGACCCCAGAGGTAGACGTTGCACTGCAAGATTTGAAGGCCTACCTTTCCTCTGTGCCCACTTTGGTTGCTCCAAACCTCGAGAGCCGTTGCTGCTATACTTGGCGGCAACTAATCAGGTGGTTAGCGCAACACTAGTGGCATAGAGGGAAGTGGATGGAGCAGCAGACATAGCTGGTGTCCCTTCCGGGGAGGAAAGTGAACACACCCCGGTAAGGTCACAAGCAGATCAAGGTGGAGAAGAGCAAAGCAGCGGAAGCAGTTCTCTAGTCACGACAAAGAAGAAAGTGGTGCAGCGCCCAGTATACTTTGTCAGCTCCCTGTTGCAGGGGCTAGATCCAGGTACTCTGGCATGCAGAAATTGATTTTTGGCCTTGTTATGGCCTCAAGGAAACTGCGCCACTACTTCCAAGCCCATGAGATCACAGTTGTCACCCGTTTCCCTTTGCAACGGATACTCCGAAACCCTGAGACCACCGGCAGGATAGTGGAGTGGGCTTTGGAGTTATCCAGCTTTGGTTTGAAGTTTGAGAGCACATCAACCATTCAGAGCAGAGCATTGGCAGAGTTTATTGCAGAATGGACGCCAACTCCTAACGAAGAGGTATTGGAGACAGTTATCCCCGGCAAGGAAGCGCCCCAAGGATGGATCATGTATATCGATGGTGCCTTCTCCCTGCAAGGTGCAGGGGCTGGCGTGCTTCTCGTTGCTCCCACTGGAGAGCACCTGAAGTACTACGTCCAGATGCATGTTCCCCGGGAGGAGGCTACCAACAATACAGCAGAGTATGAAGGGCTCCTTGCCGGGCTCAGAGTCGCAACAGAACTGGGGATCAAGAAGTTGATCATCCGCGGAGACTCACAACTTGTGGTGAGACAAGTCAACAAGGATTACCAAAGTCCATTGATGGAGGCATACGTTGAGGAAGTGAGAAAGTTGGAGGAGTGCTTTGACGGATTGCAAACAGAGCACGTACCCCGTGCGGAAAACAGCATCGCTGATCATCTGTCGAAGTGCGCTACACAGAAGCTCCCTGTGGAACCAGGAACTTTTGTTCTCCATCTCACTCAGCCCTCCATATCCCTGGCAACAATGGCCAGAAAGAGGAGGAAACTGGACTCCGGCAAGCCTCTCCCGGTAGAACCTCTCGAGGATCCCGGCAGAAAGCTTGTCGGGCACAACTCCCCTTTGGTCCCTGAGCTGCATCCTTCCGCCAGGCCACCGGTCCCTGCGGTCGAGGATTGCCCTCTCACGAATGAGGAGGTGCCGTTGGTCCTTATTGCCGAGCCACAGGCTCCGCCTTGGGCACGGCACATAGTCCATTTCCTCTAAACTGGAGAACTTCCCGAAGAGCAAGAAGAAGCTGAAAGAGTAGCCCGGAGGGCCAGTGTGTATCAGTTTGTTGATGACATGTTGTACAAAAGGAGGCCCAATGGCATGAAATTCAAGTGCATTTGCCGGGAAGGAGGAAAGGAACTGCTGGCAAAGATACACAAGGGTATGTGCGGCTCCCACATTGGATCAAGGGCGTTGGTTGGGAAAGCTTTCCGGCAAGGATTCTACTAGCCCACAACCCTCCAAGATGCAGTCGAGCTTGTCACCAAGTGTGAAGCCTGCCAGTTCCATTCCAAGAATATCCACCTGCCTGCCCAAGCTCTTCAGACAATCCCTTTGTCATGGTCATTTTCGATCTGGGGGCTCGACATCCTAGGCCCTTTCCCCCGTGTTGTTGGGGGCTTCGAATTCTTGTTCGTTGCAATTGACAAGTTTACAAAGTGGCTGGAAGTAGAGCCTGTGAGAAAGGTGACTGCTCAGTCAGCTATCAAGTTCTTGAAAGGATTGGTGTGCCACTCCGGAGTTCCTGCCCGGATCATCACTGACAATGGCACACAGTTCATGAGTCACGCCTTCATGCAATACATTCATGCCCTCGAAAGCAAAATCTCGTTCGCCTCTGTGGCCCATCCAAGGAGCAACGGGCAAGCTGAGAGGGCGAACGCTGAAGTGTTGCGAGGACTCAAGACGAGAACATTTGATAGGCTACAGAAGTGTGGCGGGCGGTATATCGATGAGCTATCGGTGGTTCTTTGGTCCCTTAGAACGACACCAAATCAAGCTACCGGGCATACTCCCTTCTCCCTAGTCTATGGGGCAGAAGCAGTTATCCCCACGGAACTCATTTACGGGTCACCTCGAGTGCTTGCCTACGATGAAGTATCAGCACCGGCGTGATGACACTGTGCTACTCGAGGAGAACCGTCTCCGGGCTGCTACGCGTGCCGCATGCTATCAGCAAGTCCTGCGTCGCTATCACAGCCGCAGGGTTCATGCCCGGTGTTTTGAGGAAGGCGACCTTGTCCTTAGGCGCGTTCAGTCTGCCAAGGGTGGAAACAAGTTAACGCCGAAGTGGGAAGGCCCTTAACGGGTAGTACGAGTCACCAGATCTGGCACAGTCCGTCTGCAGACCGGAGATGGCATTCAGTTGCAAAACTCATGGAACATTGAGCATCTCCGCAAGTTCTACCCGTAAGGCGCGGCTGTCGGGCCCTGCCCGACAGCCACCCTTTTGTATAGGCCTTGCCTCTGTTGCATGTAACCCCTTGTACAAAGCCAGGCGCAGACCCTGAGCAACAGAGAAATAAATGAAGCGCTGGGGGCCCCCCAACAAATTGCATGCATGCATAAGCATATCATGAGCATTGCATGATTCATGTAGATAAGATCGCATGAGGCATCATTTTCATCTGCATCAAACTACAGGCTCCTACCATGGATTCAGTCCCAAAAGAAGGAGAAGATAAGACAAGCCTACATTGCGATCCCCGGCAAGCCCAAACAGATAAGTTCTCTCTCTTATCCATACGTGTTCCATAAGTAAAAACTTGTGCATAGGAAAACCTCGCCGCTTTCAAAACTTAGGTGCTCCCGTCCCTTGACTCGAACGTTGCTTCGGTCAGGGAGGTGGTAGTGGCCTTTGGCGACAAAGTTGGCGGGGGGCTGGTCCCTCTTCACGATTTGTGCCCGGCAGGCCTAGCCTCGTGGCAGCAACTTGAGGGTACCGACAGGATAAGTCTATCGGGGAAAACTTGCTTATTTGAGCGTATAGAGGCATTCTCCCTCTGTATGGACATGTTACATGCACAAGTGCCCGGCAAGGTTTATCTTTTTCATTAATATGCTGATCAACAAGTACAGACCTTACAGAACACAAGCATGGATAAAAGAGATTACATAATTTGAGCTAAAGTTTGGCAAGTGCCCACAAATTTTAGATTAAAAAAAGATAAGTGCACCGTAATGCCCTTTCTTGCCCCTCTCCTTCTAGGCACTGCCGCAGGAGGTGAAGAGGGCAAAAGGAGCGCCTGGGCAGAAGCCCAGCCTGACCTCGTCGGGTCCCCTGACGAGGAGCCTGGCGAGAGCGGGAGGACGTGGGCGAAGGCGATGGTGAAGAGATCGGCGGAGATGACCCGCCAACCGCCACCACCAGGGCTAGCAGGACGCGGTAGGGTGAACGAAGCTGCAGCCCACGAGGAAGCCTGTTGGGGTCCAGCTGGAAGGCTGCTGGAGGAGCCAGGAGCGCCACCCCCACCCATGCATCCAACTCCCCGGCAAATCACCTTGCCGGGGAGGAGATGCAGGTGCAGATGATGGTGCCGCGCCTGACGGTGACGATGCGACTGATGCTCAGCCAGAGCCAGAGTCGTCGCCCTCCCGGCCGATGCCGTCGTCATCGCCGTCACTGTCCTCCTTGTCGCTATCGCTCGAGGAGGAGTTTTCGTCGTCGGTCGAGCTCTCCGCGCATCACCCTAAACGAGCACCCGAGCTCCCGAAAACCTTGATGGAAAGGAAATCGGCCTCCATTAACTTAAAGAGGAGGACGTGCCCTTCCGACAAGCTATGGGCGCGGGCAAAGGTCTTCCAGCCACGGTGGAAGTACATGACATGAGGGGCGGGGAAATCCACATCCACTCGTATGCTGCCATTCCCTCAGCCCCTCATGTGCAGTCTTAACGCACACGGCTGTTCGAGCTTCATCGCCCTTACAAATGGGGTGGGGAGACGGAGGCGGCCGCGTGGAGGCTTATACAACCTAACGACAAACTCCAGAGGCTGGTCTCCAACGTGGCCTTCCATCAGGGGAGGGGCGGCCGGCGGGGGTGCAATCAGAGCGCCACCCCGTCCTCCTCGGCCCCGTGCGCCCCGACAGCCTTGACCTCGTCCTCTCCCACCTACACTCATCGTGGGCTTCGTCCCCGCATCTTCAGAGGGAGAAGGGAGACACGGTCGAGCAAAAGTTCTCATCACCACTTGGGGAGGACCGGACCCCCGACCTCTCACCATGACAGACGTGGGTAACTGCAGAAATGGAGAAGGAAGCAGGTGTGAAGGAACATCTCGCACCACACCCCCTTTTTATAGTCGGGCGTGGCAGGGGCTGGATTTCCTTCGTGGAGGTGGCCACCCCGCTCGGCCAGTCCGGCTCCTCCTCGCCATTAACGGCTCGAAGAATCAAGGCCGACCCCCTGCGCCAATCCACGACCCCTGGCTTTCTGCCATGGCACTCATTCCCGCACCCCCCGCATCTGCCACCAACTTTGCGCAATGCATGCAATACACGTGGTAGAAGCACTTGGAGCGGGGAGGGATAGTGGGGTGGCAGTTACCGCTGTCGGTGTCAAAACCGGCCGATCTCGGGTAGGGGGTCCCGAACTATGCGTCTGAGGATCGAAGGTAACAGGAAATGGGGGACACGATGTTTACCCAGGTTCGGGCCCTCTTGATGGAGGTAAAACCCTACATCCTGGTTGATTGTATTTGATGAGTATAGGGGTTACAAGAGTTGATCTACCATGAGATCGTAATGGCTAAACCCTAGATGTCTAGCTTGTGGGAATTGTCCTTGCCTCTATAGACTAAACCCTCCGGTTTATATAGACACCGGGGGAACCTAGGGTTGTACAGGGTCGGTTTACAGAGAAAGGAATCTTCATATCCGAACGCCTAACTTGCCATCCACGCAAAGGAGAGTCCCATTTGGACACGGGAGAAGGTCTTCTATCTTGTATCTTCACAGCCCATCAGTCCGGCCCATGTCACATAGCTCGGCCACCCGGGGACCCCCTAATCCAGGACTCCCTCAGTAGCCCCTGAACCAGGCTTCAATGACGATGTGTCCGGCGCGCAGATTGTCTTTGGCATTGCAAGGCGGGTTCCTCCTCCGAATACTTCAAAGCAGTTGATCAAAAGAACTATGTCCGGCTCTGTATAAAAGTTACAACCCTGAACCATAAGGGCAAAATACTCAAACAAAACAAGTCACGTCTACTGACAGCTTTTCCGACGAGACGTTATGTTCTGGCCTTTATTATCATTTCGAACCGTTTTGCAGCCTCCCGCTTTGCGCTTCGAGGCATGGTCCTCATTGACACGTCTTGTCGAAGCAGAGATCGTGTCCCCTTATTGCGGGATTCTCATTAATACGGGTTTGGGTAATCCAACCGTGCTGTCTGCACGACCCCTTGGGAATAGGTGAGTTTTAAGGCTCGTGGGGAGGCGCTCAATATTTACTGCCTTTATAAGAAGATAAGGATCCATCTTTCACCCCACGCCTTCTTCCTCCCCAGCCCATCCACCCTCGAGCTCCAGCGCCCAAGCTTCAAACTTTTCCGTCCCAGCAAACACTCCAGCCATGTCCGGATCTGGAGCGCAGGGCAAGTGGATCACCTCCTCCGTCACGGAGGGAAACATCAAGGAACTCCGGGAAGCGGGGTATTTAGCCGTGGAAATCGCCCACCGGCTCCCTGCCAAAAAGCAGATCATCCCCACCCCGAAGCCTAATGAGGGGGTAGTATTTATCCCTCACTTCCTTCGCGGGCTAGGGTTTCCACTACACCCTTTCGTCCGCGGGCTCATGTTCTATTACGGGCTAGATTTCCACGATCTAGCCCCGAATTCTTTCCTCAATATCTCGGCGTTTATCGTTGTGTGTGAGGCGTTCCTCCGAATCCCCCCTCACTTCAGCCTGTGGCTCAAGGTCTTCAACATGAAGCCGAAAGTGGTCGAGGGTCAACACGCGGAGTGCGGTGGCGCCATGGTGAGCAAGCTTCCCAATGTCACCTGGCCGAAGGGGACCTTTGTAGAGACCGTGAAGGGATGGCAACATGAGTGGTTCTACATCACGGAGCCCCGTGATGCCACGTGGGCCACCACTCCTAAGTTCAAATCTGGTCCTCCAATGCGGCTTGCATCATGGATTAACAAGGGCCTGGATTGGGCATCATCTGATGAGGTGATGACACTACAGAAGTGCGTCAAGAGCATGATAGAAAAGAACACCAGTCTTGCCAACGTGATTCAGGTGATGCTTTTTCACCGGATTCTGCCCTGCCAACGCTGGACTCTCCAAATGTGGGAGTTTGATCCGGCCAGTCCCCGAACCTTGCAGTGGTTCTTCGGCACAATGCACGAAGATATATGGAAGCTGCTTTTCAAGGCCCAGAAGTCATGGCCGAAAACGACCGAAGACCTCGGCCTCGACCGCGCTCATCCGGCTTCTCCAGTAAGTTGCTCAGATGAAAAGATCCTCAACTTGTAAATCCACGGAGTATGCTAAACCTTTCTCTTATCCTTCAGGGCTGGACAAAGAAGGCGGAGCAGATTTGGTGTCCGGCTCCGCTGCCCAAAGACCCAGCTATTCCTCTTCTGACGAAGATGCTGGCTCCGGCGCCGTACCAGGTGCTGGAGAAGAAGGTCAAGAAGAAGGGCAAGGAGGCCAGGAGTGGCCTTCGCCGAAAAGGTACTTCGGACATAGCGTCCGAAGATACCGGAGCTCTTTCTTCCCATGAGGGAGATGAAGACGAAGAGGAAGAGGAGGAGAGCAATTCTCCCCTTAAGGGGGGAAAGAAGAAAAGGGGGACTTCTGCGGACCTAGAGGCGGAGGCGTCCAAAAAGGGGAAGATCACCCTTTCGGACGATTCAGAATCAGACGCCGAGGCCATCCCCGAGTGGAACCCCAGGCCGAAGCCCCTGGCCGAATCATAAGTATTCAAAGATACTGTATGTGTCCGGCTTTTTATGAATTGTAGGGTGACATATCTATGATTTTCAGTCCGGCCCATGACCTCCCCCAACAATCATTGTCTTTGGGGAATTCCTTGGCGCCAGACATGATGGAGAGCGAGTCGCCTCCGCAAGCCTCCCCGCCACATGCCACGGATAACACCGAGGTGTTGTCTCAAAGGACCTCTCCAGGCAAGGAGAGGTGCGGAAGTCCGCTGAAGCGGCGCCAGAGGGTAATGCCTCGGCTGCCGGAAACATGGGGGGTGTAATCCCCATGGAGACTGACGGCGGGGGCCCTAAACAGTCCGGCCCCCAGCCGAATATTGCTCCAGAGACCCACACGGCTTCGGGCTTGAGCGAGCAGCCTCCCTCGAAAGAGGGGGGAGTGCCGACTCCACCGGCGTCCTCCATCAATTCGGAGGCGCCGGACACCTTGAGGGAAGCACTTCAACGTGCTTCCGTCATGGATGAACAACGTGCCTTAATGGGTAAGGTGGTTGAAAAGGTTCAGTCCACCAAAAGTGGACTGAACGAAGCGTTCACTAGACTGTTAACAGGCTTTGAGGTATGTGATGTAATATCTATAGTTGCTTTTCATATATAAAAAGGATGCATGTATATAGATAGTAGCCCCTGAGACTCTGTTCGGCTCTTTGGAAGAAAGAGGGTGGACAGAGGATCAAAAATTCGCCAGAGATAACGTACTTATCTATTTTGATGAACAGGCTTCACTGTTAGCGGCTTCAGCCAAGGACGCTGAAGTTTTCGAACTCCAGCGGAAACTGAAGCTGGCTGATGATGAAATCGACCATATCAACAAGCGGTTCGATGAGGCCCAAGGTATGCGTTTGAACGTCTCCTGACGAGCCGAATTTGCAATACAAAATCAGAGCTGAAGCTCATGTACTGCTATGTTTATGAATATAGGCTGCGCAGCCGAGGTCGAGACCCTCAAGAGTGCTCTTGCCAAAGCCAAGAAGGAGGCGGAGGCAAGCAGGGCGACCGCTGATAAAGTGGCTACGGATTTAGAGGCCGATCAGGCGACCCATCGCAAGTATGAGGAACGGGTGACCGAAGTGGAGCAGGCGCTTCAAGACGCCGCCAACAAGTGTGAGGCCCTAGAGGAGAGTAATAAAGCCCAAGCGGCCGAACTCAACAAGGCTCTTCAAGAGGCAAAGGATGCGCGAGGCGAGTCCCGACCGGCTCGCGAGGAGATCAAGCAGGCCGGACAGATAGTGGCTGGTAAGCCTTTTCTTTTACAAAGTATATTTGGCGGTTGAAGATATACTTTGCTAAATCGACTGTGGAGTGCTCCAGACGCCTTTGCGGATCTCCCAAGGAGTGCAGCTGACGCCGCAGAGTACTTCCGGGCCCAAGAGGGGAACACGACGGAAAAGCTCTTCTGGTCGTAGTACCTGGCGCCGGAGCGGCTAGCGCTACTAAACAACCAGATGATGCATCTGGCGGAGCTGCATAGGATGTCTGGTTTGGCCATGAAGGACATCATAGTCCGGCTATGGCCGGCCGGACCCATACCAAGCAGCTACTTTAGCCTGGTCAAGCGGCTTGGCGACGCCTTGCCGCGAATTGAAGCTATGAAGCGTTCAGTGTGTATAGAAGGTGCGTGGATGGCCTTTGCCCGTGTCAAAATGCACTGGGCGAAGATGAAGGCAGCCGATGTGGCAGTTGAGGGCCCGCCCGAAGGCAAGGCCCACCGCAAGCCGGAGCGCTACTTTGACAATGTCCTTGAGGGTGCCCACTTGATAGAGGGTCAATGCTCAAAGGATATTATGTTCGAGTAAATGTATCCGAGCTGCCCAGACATTGTATTATAAACCAAGGCCTTTGTAATATATTTGTGCCTGTGATCTTACATTATTTTTCCTCCTGTGCGGCCGTTTTTATCTTTGAGAGTTTGCCAGTCGTCGGCTTCAGCCCCCACATAGATACTACGGGGGTGTTCAGAATAGCACATAATCACACTTGACCCAACGTCTTGGTCCGTAAAGGAGGTGTTAGTGCGGCGAACCAGGCAATCAGACTATGCGGCTTTACCACTCTCACTTAGCCATAGGAGTTTGACAATGGGGCTGTAAGGTAGCCCCTGGTGCGTATGCGGCTATCAAACTTAGATGCCTTAGACGCGTGACTGACAAAAGCCAGCCCTTCGTGTAATACGGAAAAAATCACTAAAGATTTAATAAGTCGCCGAATTGCTGACCAGCTCTCGCCGCATCACGACAGTCAGTTTTCGGCTTTCTCTACTGAGGTGCTTGACCGGGCTAGCCGGAAACACAATCGCAGTAGTTCTCCATTTACTACCTTAGCCAAAAACGGAACGTAAGGTAGCAAGCACAGGAGCCGGGCAACCCAACTATTGACCAAAGACGTGATTCGGAGCCGATGCATATAATGCAGTATTCGGGACGCCGAAGTGTACTCTGAGAGTGTTCGGACTTTTTTATTGTTGAAGATACATATAGAGCCCCTGGCGATTAAAGTCGTACCAAGGTGTATATGCCAATTCGGACGTGAAGTGGAAAAACAGAAAAAGGTAGGCCAATGCCTAACAGGGTTGGGCGAAACTGTTTCCATTATAGTCTGATTGGTACGTCAAACGTATTTGTACGGAAGATGCGATAAGTATCACGGCTATTTTACATGCCGAAGACAAGGGAAAGCTGTATACAGGTCCTAAAATTAAAAATTTGATCTTGAAGATCCTTTGGACACTCTGCCGCATGTCTGCGCCGCTTGTCAACTTGGTGTATGATCCTTTGAGAGGATCAATAATAGAGTATGCATAAGGGGCCTGGAAGGCGGCCCCTATTACCACCAGGAATTGATGTAAGTTGTAAAGAATCTAAAAAATAAAAACGAGAAGAGAAGAGGTGGAGCAATATGGTGGTCCGGATAGGGTCGAGCCGTACCGTGGACCTTATGTTTAGCATGCCTCCGTCCTTGCCCATGGTATTTTTAACGCGTAGTTATGTACGCACGGTACGTATGCCGCTATAAGGCTGGGGCATTGACGGAGGCCGAATTGCTAATCTAGCTCTGTATGAGCCGGACTATCATTCTGCAGGGTAGACTGGACTCATTTAGCTGTGTCCGGGGGCTTGACTGCCAGTGTAGTATTCGGCTTAGCGAGGCCACCCTACACCTCGGCTGCGATGGCCGCGGTATGCTCCTCTGTACGGAGGGAGCGCTCCATGTTTCCATTGACTGTTATAACGCCTCGTGGTCCAGGCATCTTGAGCTTTAAGTAAGCATAATGTGGGACTGCATTGAAGCGGGCAAAGACAGTACGTCCGAGCAGTGCGTGATAACCACTGCGGAAGGGGACGATATCGAAGATCAAGTCTTCGCTTCGGAAGTTGTCCGGCGAACCGAAGACTACTTCCAATGTGATTGAGCCCGTGCAGCGGGCCTCTACACCTGGTATTACTCCTTTAAAGGTGGTTTTAGTAGGCTTGATTCTTGATGGATCAATAACCATTTTGCGGACAGTGTCCTGATAAAGCAGGTTAAGGCTGCTACCACCGTCCATGAGGACTCGCGTAAGGTGGAATCCATCGATAATTGGATCAAGGACCAAAGCTGCCAAACCTCCATGACGGATACTGGTCGGGTGATCCTTTCGATCGAAGGTGATCGGGCAAGCCGACCATGGGTTGAATTTTGGGGCGACCGGCTCTACGGCGTAGACGTCCCTTAGCGCCCGTTTGCGCTCCTTCTTGGGAATATGTGTAACGTATATCATACTCACCATTTTTACCTCGGGGGGAAATTTCTTCTGCCCCCCTATATTCGGTGGGCGAGGTTCTTTATCATCGTCCTCGCTGGGCGACCCTTTCCCCTTATGTTCGGCGTTTAGCTTAGCGGCCTGTTTAAAAACCCAACAATTTCTGTTGGTATGATTGGCAGGCTTGTCGGGGGCGCCGTGGATCTGGCAAGGTCGGTCAAGTATTCTGTCCAGACTGGATGGACCATCTTTGTTTCCTTTGAATGGCTTCTTCCGCTGACCGGGTTTAGAGCCACTGAATCCGGTGTTGACCGTCGTATCTTCAGTATCTGCATTGTTGCTTCGACGCTTGTGTTTGTTGCGTCGTGGCCTACCGTTGCCGTCTCTGGCTTCGGAGGTGCCAGGGTCGCTGGTGCTATTGCTTCGACGGGCTAGCCAGCTATCTTCTCCCGCGCAAAAGCGGGCCATGAGTGCGGTAAGGGCTGCCATGGACTTCGGTTTTTCTTGGCCGAGGTGTCGGGCGAGCCACTCATCCCGGACGCTGTGCTTAAAGGCCGCGAGGGCTTCGGTGTCCGGACAGTCGATAATTTGGTTCTTTTTAATTAGGAACCTGATCCAGAGCTTTCGGGCTGACTCTCCGGGTTGCTGGACTATATGACTAAGGTCATCGGCATCTGGAGGTCGGACATATGTGCCTTGGAAGTTGTCTCTAAAGGCATCTTCCAAATCTTCCCAGCTACCAATGGAGTTTTCTGGGAGGCTGTTTAGCCAGTGCAGAGCCGGTCCCTTTAATTTTAGAGGGAGGTACTTGATGGCGTGGAGATCGTCACCGTGGGCCATGTGTATGTGGAGAAGAAAGTTCTCAATCCATACCGCGGGATCTGTCGTTCCATCGTATGATTCGATGTTTACGGGTTTAAACCCTTCTGGGAATTGGTGCTGCATTACCTCATCGGTGAAGCACAAGGGGTGTGCGGTGCCTCTGTATCGGGCAACGTCATGATGGAATTCGGACGATATCCGCATTCGGTTTTCAACCCGGTTGAGGTTGTGCTTATCACGCCAGGCTTGACGGCCATCGTCTCTTGCTGGAGCACGTCCCCTTGATCCGTAGATTGATCTGGTCTGGCCAGCTCTATTGTCCAGCTCCTGTCGTAGGTCATAGGTGTAGTCCGGAGCAGCTACCCCCCTGCTTGTGCGGCGAGGTGGCGCGGGCTGGTGTTCGGCGTGTGTAGCCGCTCTATCCCGACCGCGTGGTGGTCGGTCGGGTTCGTCAGCAGGATTATACCTTGGCGGTATTGGCTCAGGGGCCTCGTTGTCAAATTGTGGTAGTAGCTTGTGCTTCGGGTAGCTCTTTGTTGGGCGCTCGAGGCCGTATTCTTCGGTCGCTAGGACTTTAGTCCATCTATCGTTGAGCGTATCCTCTTCGGCTTGAAGCTGTTGCTGTTTCTTTTTTAGGCTCCTCGCTGTTGCGATGAGCTGTCGCCTAAAGCGTTCTTGCTCGAGGGGTTCCTCTGGCACGATGAAATCTTCGTTGCCGAGGCTGACTTCCTCCTCGGAGGCCGGTAAATAGTTACTGTCCTCCGAATCATCATTCACGGTCGGTTCATCTAGGTCGACTTGTCCATCTTCCCCGTCATCCTGTTCTACGGCAAGCTCGATGGGGTCTTCCGAGTCTTCGGCATTCTCCAGAGTGTCATTATCTCCGGTGCCGGTATTACTTTCCTTTCCTCGCCGTGATCTTGAATGGCATCGTTGATGTCGTCGCTTTGGTGGAATTTCGACGGGCTTGTCCTCGATCGGATCCTGATTGCCATCGTCGTCCTCTTTGGGTGTATCCACCATGTACACGTCGTATGTAGAAGTGGCAGTCCAACGCCCGGTGATAGGCAGGTTTTGAGCTGGTTTGGCTTCGGCATTGTCGTCCATACCATCGATGTCTTTGGAAGCATAATCGAGCATTTCGGTTAAGTCTTCGACAGTGGCTATCAAGTGGGTGGTGGGTGGGACGTAAAATTCCCCGCTCTCAGCCCCTAGTCCGGGCTGGGCGTAGTTCGGAAGTGACTCCTCTGTAATGGCGAGGGATCGCATTAAGTCCAGAGCCTCGCTTAAGGACGAGGATTGGACGGGGAGACCAAAGTCTTTGGCGCTGGGTGAGGCGAAAGCCTCCTGGCCATGCTTACTTGTCGTGGAGCTTAAAAGTTCAGATTTAGAGTCCAGGGACGAGTCTGGCTCTCCGGTGATAAAGGGAATCCGGTTTGACTCCGGGCTAGCCGATGACGCGGTCTCCTCTGGATCTCCGGTAGTAAGCTCCATGATTGCGGAGAGTCCGGCGGGTTCCAAACTCCCATCTCCGAACCCAGTGATTTGCTCCGGATCTAAGGCCAGAGCGGTGGTCGGAGCCGCGAATCCTTCGAAGATCAAGTCTCCTCGGATATCGGCGACATAATTCAGATTCCCAAAACTGATCTGATGACCAGGGGCGTAGCTGTCGATCTGCTCGAGGTGGCCGATCGAGTTGGCACGCAGAGCGAAGCCACCGAACACAAAAAGTTGACCGGGGAGGAAGATCTCCCCGGAAACAGCATCGTTGTTGATGATCGAACTAGCCATCGAACCTTCTGCTGACGACACAGTGGAACTCTCAATGAAAGCACCAAGGTCGGTGTCAAAACCGGCCGATCTCGGGTAGGGGGTCCCGAACTGTGTGTCTGAGGATCAAAGGTAATAGGAAACGGGGGACACGATGTTTACCCAGGTTCGGGCCCTCTTGATGGAGGTAAAACCCTACGTCCTGCTTGATTGTATTTGATGAGTATAGGGGTTACAAGAGTTGATCTACCACGAGATCGTAATGGCTAAACCCTAGATGTCTAGCTTGTGGGAATTGTCCTTGCCTCTACGGACTAAACCCTCTGGTTTATATAGACACCGGGGGAACCTAGGGTTGTACAGAGTCGGTTTACAGAGAAAGGAATCTTCATATCTGAATGCCTAACTTGCCATCCACGCAAAGGAGAGTCCCATTTGGACACGGGAGAAGGTCTTCTATCTTGTATCTTCACAGCCCATCAGTCCGGCCCATGTCACATAGCTCGGCCGCCCGAGGACCCCCTAATCCAGGACTCCCTCAACCGCCCCGTGAACAAGGGACGTGGGTAACTCCACGCATCATGGCCCATTATCTCCATCACTGCGGTTGGCGTTACGCGATGGGCGGAAGAACCAGAAACTGACCTGGGCTCAGATTAATGAAGAAGCAAACAAGATCTCAAAGGGCAAGTAGCTATTTCCCCCTCGCTTGTGCACAAGTTAGGGCCTACCCCGACGATGCCCGGCAGCTCGTTCGGGCCAGGCCCGAGGGCTCCTGTCGGTGCAACAAACCCTGGGTCTGTTGCCCAGACCGTGCACAGGCCCAAGATCAAGATTGCAACATCCAAGACAAGGCCAAGATGAAGAAATAGGCTCTTTGAGAAATCAAAGGGCAGGTTGAGAAGACCAAGTCAAGCCAAGAAGCAAAGACACCGCTAAGGGAAAACCTCCCTTGCCGGGTAGGAGGGCCTGACGAGGTCAAGGTTGCCCCGGAAGTAAGCCTCAAGACCGCCCCGGCAGGCCTGCCGGGTCCTACGAAGGCAAAACACCCTGCCAGGGCTTCACCGCCCCACCTCGCAGCAACACAAGTCATCAATCAGTGCGGTGTCAAGCCCCAAGATGACTAAGTGGCTGCCTTTTGCCACATGGCAGCCATTTCCTACAGGAATCGCCTCCAAACGACACCCGTCCACCGACGTGTCATGCAGACAGGAGAGAAGGTGGCCAAACAGCCCGGCAAGGCATGCCGGGCAGGCCATGATGTGACACTAAGCGGCGCATTTAATGCGTATTGCTCTATCTGCAGAGTAGATATGATAGCATTGTTCGCTATCTAATCAGTACACAATGACTGATTTGCCACTGTGGTGACCCCTTGATCTATAAAAGGAGGCCCATGGCAACCACAGAAAGGATTCGGACCCCTGTACACTCATACGCGCATAGCTGCTCTCGCCCCGAGGCAACCCTGCTGGGCAAGAGCGCTACGTTTCCACCACCATCCACCATCAATCCACCAAAGCAGGAGTAGGGTTTTACACCTCGCGGCGGCCCGAACCTGGGTAAAAACTGCCCGTGTGATCTCTGCCGCGCTGCGCTGCTCTCCTCCGCTCTTTGTGCAACGTGCTCAGTCCCCCAGCCGAACCAAAGGGGGCCCTTGACCCCATAGGTGGCCGTGGTTTCCCACAACAACGGTTTATTGTTCATGCTAGAATTGTATTGTTCGGAAACTTAAATACATGTGTGAATACATAAAAAAAATACCGTGTCCCTAGTAAGCCTCTACTAGACTAGCTTGTTGATCAAAAATGGTTAAGGTTTCCTAACCATAGACATGTGTTGTCATTTGATAATGGGATCACATCATTAGGAGAATGATGTGATGGACAAGACCCATCTGTTAGCTTTGCATATGATCATTCAGTTTATTGCTATTGCTTTTTTAATGTCAAATACATATTCCTTCGACTATGAGATCATGCAACTCCCAGACACCGGAGGAATACCTTGTGTGCTATCAAATGTCACAACGTAACTGGGTGATCATAAAGATTCTCTACAGGTATCTCCGAAGGTGTCTGTTGAGTTGGCATGGATCGAGATTAGGATTTGTCACTCCGTGTATCAGAGAGGTATCTCTGGGCCCTCTCGGTAATACACATCGCAAGAAGCTTGCAAGCAAAATGACTAAGGAGTTAGTTATGAGATGATGTATTACAGAACGAGTAAAGAGACTTGCCGTTAATGAGATTGAACTAGGTATGAAGATATCGACGATCGAATCTCGGGCAAGTAACATGCCGACAGACAAAGGGAATCACGTATGTTGTCATAAGGTTTGACCGATAAAGATCTTCGTAGAATATGTAGGAACCAATATGGGCATCCAGGTTCCGCTATTGGTTATTGACCGGAGAGGCGTCTCGGTCATGTCTACATCATTCTCGAACATGTAGGGTCCGCACGCTTAACATTCGTTGATGATATAGTATTATATGAGCTATGTGATTTGGTGATCGAATGTTGTTCGGAGTCCCGGATGATATCACGGACATGACAAGGAGCTCTGGAATGGTCTGGAGGTAAAGATTGATATATAGGACGATGCTATTTGGACACCGGAAAGGTTTCAGGGTGAACCAGGTATTCATCGGATCACCGGAAGGGGTTCCAGGAGGCCCCGGGAGGTCTATGGGCCTAATGGGCCAAGGGGAGGCACACACCAGCCCACAAGGGGACTGGCGCGCCCTCTCCCTGGCCGCCGGCCCTAGATAAGGAAAGTGGGAGGGCTAGCCCCTCCTGCCTTCCCCTCCTCATGGGAGAAAGGAAAGGGGGCGCCACCCCCTCCTACCTTCTCCCTGGCGCCAAACAAGGAAGGGGGCGCCAAAGGGCAGGCACCCAAGGGGGCCGGCCGTCCACCTTGGGGCGCACCCAAGGCTGCCTCCCCTCCCCCCACCTATATATATGAGAGGGAGGGGCGCCACACAACCGACGACAATCTCTTAGCCGTGTGCGGTGCCCCTCTCCAGAGTTTAGTCCTCCGTCCAGTTTTTCCGCCGTGCTCGGCAAAGCCCTGCGGGAACGAGTTCACCATCACCATCACAACGCCATCGTGCTGCCGGAACTCATCTACTACTTTGCCCATCTTGCTGGATCAAGAAGGCGAGGACGTCATCGAGCTCAACGTGTGCTGAACGCGGAGGTGTCGTACGTTCGGTACTTGATCGGTTGGATCAAGAAGAAGTTCGACTACATGAACTGCATTAATAAATGCTTACGCTAAATGGTCTACGAGGGTACGTACACATACTCTCCCATCTTGTTGCTATGCATCTCCATGGATAGATCTTGCATGTGCATAGATTTTTTTCACCATGCAACGTTTCCCAACATTATGATCAGATTATCTATGAATATAATTTGAGTCTTGTTTGAACTCTTTTATGCATGATTAAGATAGCTTTGTATTTCTCTCCGATCTATCAATTTGGTTTGGCCAATTTCTTGCAATCGGAGATGTGCTTTGTGATGGGTTCAATCTTGCGGTGTCCTCACCCAATGACAGTAGGGGTAGCGTGGCACGTATTTGTATTGTTGCCATTAAGGATAAAAAGATGTGGTTTTTACCATATTGATTGGATCTATCCCTCTACATCATGTCATCTTGCTTAAGGCGTTACTCCGTTCTTGTTAACTTAATACACTAGATGCATGCTGGATAGCGGTCGATGTGTGGATTAATAGTAGTAGATGCAGGTAGGAGTCGGTCTACTTGTCATGGACGTGATGCCTATGTTCATGATCATTGCCTTAGATATCGTCAAAACTTTGCACTTTTCTATCAACTGCTCAACAGTAATTTGTTCACCCACCGTATGTGTTCTTTCAAGAGAGAAGCCTCTAGTGAAAACTATGGCCCCGGGTCTATTTCTCATCATATATTTTCAGATCTATAAAACCAAAAACCGAAAAATACCTTGCTGCTATTTATTTATATTTACTTTATTTTGCCTTTTAATTATCTTTCAAATCTATCTCTATTAGAACTCACTCTTGCTAGTGACCGTGAAGGGATTGGCAACCCCTTTTTTGCGTTGTGTGCAAGTGTTTGTTAGTTTGTGTAGGTGCATCTATTGGGGACTTGCTTGTACCTCCTCTAGATTGATACCTTGGTTCTTAACTGAGGCAAATACTTATCTCTACTTTGCTACATCACCCTTTCCTCTTCAAGAGAAAAATCAATGCAAGCTCAAGAAGTAGCAGGAAAAATTTCTGGTGCCGTTGTCGGGGAGGTTCAACATCAAGCCTACCAAGTACCTATCATAAACTCTCATCTCTTGCATTGCATTATTTGCCATTTGCCGCTCGTTTTCCTCTCCCCCACTTCTAAAACGTTTTCAGAAAAATACAAAAATATTTGCCCTTTTTATTTGCCTTTTTTCCGTTTGCCTTTATGTCTTACTTGGGTTGTTTGCTTGTTCTCTTGGCATAATTGCTAATCTTTTTAACAGATCCAACTATGATGAACCAATTGCTAGTGAGTTGAGTGCACTAGATTATCTTTGTGAAGTTTTGCTTGAAATTCGTGAATCTGAAAATTGTGATGAAGTGCTAAAAGAAGAAATTTATAAAGTGGTTCACGATAGCTCCTTGAATGAAAAGCATGATTGCAATGATGTTATTATATATTCTATTAATGTCAATTGTGCTAATAATATGCAAAACCCCAAGCTTGGGGATGCTAATTTTGATATGTCCACTACTTATTGCAATTATCATGGTTGGGGTGATTCTTCTTATGATCTTGAAAATTTATTTAATCCTCATGATGAATATGTTTGCGATAATATTGAAAGTGGGTTTGGAAGAGTGTAAACTCTAGGTAATAATAATCCCACTACTTTGGATAATGCTCAATCTTATGAAATTTTTGATAAAAGTGGGCCTGGAGAGGTCATGACTTTATTTGATGATAATCCCACTATTTTGGAAGAGTGTCAACTTTGCATGCATGTGGATCATGTAGAGAATATGTTATGTGATAGCTATATTGTTGAATTTGAATATGATCCCACATGTAATTATTATGAGAGAGGGAAATATGGTTGTAGAAATTTTCATGTTACTAAATTACCTCTCGTTATGTTGAGATTGCTATTGCTTCTTTCTTCTTCCTTGCATATGCTAGTTTTTGCTTGTCTTGATAAATATTTTACCTATAAAATGCCTATGCATAGGAAGTATGTTAGACTTAAACTTGTTTTTCACATGCTACATGATGCTCTCTTCGTGTTTCAATTGCTATCTTTCATGTGAGCATCATTAAAATTATCAATGCCTAGCTAAAAGGCTTTAAAAGCACTTGATGGGAGACATCCCAATATTTTTATTTTATGTTTTTATGAGTATATGCGATATTACTTATGTAATAATTGTGTTTTAGTGTTTTAATTAGTGTTTGAGCCAAGCAAGACCTTTGGGATGCTTTGGTATATCGTTGATTTGATTTTGCTGAAAAACAGAAACTTGTGCGTCCAGTAACACAATTGTTAAAATTCACTGGAGCGTGGAAAAACTCTGAATTTTTTAAACAAGATTTATATATGAATTGCCTATGTTTTCCTAATTTTTCAGTATTTTTGGAGTTACAGAAGTATGACTAATACTCGGATATTTACAGACTGTTCTGTTTTTGACAGATTCTGTTTTCGATGTGTTGTTTGCTTATTTTGATGAATCTATGGGTGGTATCCCGGGGTATGAACCATGGAGAAGTTAGAATACAGTATATATAACACCAGTATAAAATTGGAATGAGTTCACAACAGTACCTAAAAGTGGAGATTTGTTTTATCATACTAACGGATCTCACGAGTTTTTTTTTTTTGAGTTTTGTGTTGTGAAGTTTTCAAGTTTTGGGTAAAGTTTTGACGGAGTACGGAATAAGGCGTGGCAAGAGCCTAATCTTGGGGATTCCCAAGGCACCCCAAGGTAATATTCAAGGACAACCAAGCATCTAAGCTTGGGGATGCCCCGGATGGCATCCCCTCTTTTGTCTTCAATCCATCGGTAAATTTAGTTGAGGCAATATTTTTATTCACCACATGATATGTGTTTTGCTTGGAGTGTCTTGTATTATATGAGTCTTTGCTTTTTAGTTTGTCACAATCATCCTTACTGTACACACCTTTTGAGAGGGACACACATTAATCGTGAATTTATTAGAATACTCTATGTGCTTCACTTGTATCTTTTGAGCTCGGTAGTTGCTCTAGTGCTTCACTTATATCTTTTTAGAGCACGGCGGTGGTTTTATTTTGTAGAAACATGAACTCTCATGCTTCACTTATATTATTTTGAGAGTCTTCAAAATAGTATGGTAATTTATTTAAGTTATGAATTTGGTCCTAATATGATGGGTATCTGTCGGGGATATACCCCGCGGTGTAACCCGGTCTGATGTATGACCTGGCCGGAACTTGGCGACTCACTAGTGACCCGGCTGAACTTGGCGACTCACTAGTGACCCGGCTGATGCTTGGCGACTCACTAGTGACACGGTTGAAGCTTGGCGACTCATCAGTGACCCGGCCGAGTCTGGCGACTCACTGGTAACCCCGACGGCGGGTTAGACGAATGACAAGGCCCAAGGCCCAGAACGCGACTTAGGAGAAGGCCGGCTCAAGTCACGGTATCCGGTGGACCGGCTTGAGAGGAAAGAGATAAGGAATATTTCCCTTACAGGGGAAGCAAGACTAGGATTCTACTTGTAATAGAGTAGTCCTAATCCTACTAGGACTAGTCATGTAAGCCGCCCCTCCAACTTATATAAGGAGAGGCAGGGCACCCCAAGAAAGGGGACAAGTTCAGACAGACAAGCCTTAGACAAGATCAAAGTAGATGCTCTCGAGATAGAGGTAGCGAAACACCGCCCTTGTAATCGAGATTGTCATCATCATCAATATCAATCAAGCAGGATGTAGGCTTTTACCTCCACCGTGAGGGGCCGAACCTGGGTAAAACCCCGCGTCTCTCGATTCCGACCAACCCCGACAAGCTACCACTTAGATGTGTTGGCCTCACAACTAAGTCCTCACACTAGGACATCTGCCGTGACAAAACCACGACAGTTGGCACCCACCATGGGGCCCGCGCACGGTGGTATTGTGTTCTTGGAGGGATTTCTCTCAAGGATCGAGAAGCTCGCGATTTATCAGATGAAAAAGAGTTTAAGACAATTAAGTGCTACGACGTCTGATGCGGCTTGAAGCTACGTCGGTATTACCCCAAAGAGGAAGGGATGATGCAGCACAGCAGCGGTAGGTATTTCCCTCAGTGATGAAATGAAGGTTATCGAACCAGTAGGAGAACCAAGCAACACTACGTAAACAGCACTTGCACACAAATAACAAATACTCGCAACCCGACGTGTAAAAGGGGTTGTCAATCCCTCCCTGGGCAACGGCGCCAAAAATTGGCAAACAGACATGAGAGAGTAGTAAATATTGATAGATCGAACGCCAAATAAAATAAAGTGCAGCAAGGTATTTTTGTATTTTTGGTTTAATAGATCTGAAAATAAAAGTTGCAAATAAAGAAAAGAGCGAATAGCAAAACAGATCTTGAAAGAAAATATATTGGAAAAGAGACCCGGGGGCCGTAGGTTTCACTAGTGGCTTCTCTCGAGAAAAATAGCAAACGGTGGGTGAACAAATTACTGTTGGGCAATTGATAAAACTTCAAATAATCATGACGATATCCAGGCAATGATCATTATATAGGCATCACGTCCAAGATTAGTAGACCGACTCCCGCCTGCATCTACTACTATTACTCCACACATCGACCGCTATCCAGCATGCATCTAGTGTATTAAGTTCATGGAGAAACGGAGTAATGCAATAAGAACGATGACATGATGTAGACAAGATCTATTTATTTAGAAATAGACCCCATCGTTTTATCCTTAGTAGCAATGATACATACGTGTCAGTTCCCCTTCTGTCACTGGGATCAAGCACCATAAGATCAAACCCACTACAAAGCACCTCTTCCCATTGCAAGATAAATAGATCAAGTTGGCCAAACAAAACCCAAATATCAGAGAAGAAATACGAGGCTATAAGCAATCATGCATATAAGAGATCAAAGAAGACTCAAATAACTTTCATGGATAAAAAGATAGATCTAATCATAAACTCAAAGTTCATCGAATCCCAACAAACACACCGCAAAAAGAGTTACATCATATGGATCTCCAAGAGACCATTGTATTGAGAATCAAACGAGAGAGAGAAAGCCATCTAGCTACTAACTACGGACCCGTAGGTCTACAAGGAACTACTCATGCATCATCGGAGAGGCACCAATGAAAGTGGTGAACCCCTCCATGATGGTGTCTAGATTGGATCTGGTGGTTCTGGACTCTGCGGCGGCTGGAATTGATTTTCGTCGACTCCTCTAGGGTTTCTGGAATATTGGGGTATTTATAGAACAAAGAGGCGGTTCGGGGGGCACCCGAGGTGGGCACAACCCACCAGGGCGCGCCTGGGCCTCCAGGCGCACCCTGGTGGGTTGTGCTCCTCTCGGAGCACCCCCAGGCGCTTCTCTGGCCCACTGGATGTCTTCTGGTCAAAAAAATCCACAAAAAGTTTCGTTGCATTTGGACTCCGTTTGGTATTGATTTCCTGCGATGTAAAAAACATGCAAAAAACAGCAACTGGCACTTGGCACTATGTCAATAGGTTAGTACCAAAAAATGATATAAAATGACTATAAAATGATTGTAAAACATCCAAGAATGATAATATAACAGCATGGAACAATCAAAAATTATAGATACGTTGGAGACGTATCAGCATCCCCAAGCTTAAGTCGTGCTCGTCCTCGAGTAGGTAAATGATAAAAACAGAATTTTTATGTGGAATGCTGCCTAACATGTCATCTCATATTCTTTCTTTTATAGCATGGACATTTGGACTTTTATATGATTCAAAGCAATAGTCTAGTTTTGACATGATGACTTAAATACTCAAGCATATCAACAAGCAACTATGTCTTTCAAAATATCAACGCTAAAATAAGTTATCCCTAGCCCATCATGCTCAACCATTGATCCATTCATGAAACACACTCGAATATTAACTACACCCAATGCTCAAGTATGATCATAGTGCCTCCTAGTTGGTGCTTTATAAGAGAAGATGGAGACTCAAATTAAAAATTGCATAAAGTAAAGAAAGGCCCTTCGCAGAGGGAAGTAGGGATTTGTAGAGGTGCCAGAGCTCAAAGCGAAAAACTTAGAGATAAAAACATTTTGGGAGGTGTGCTTTTCCCACCAACGAAAACGACTTAGAGTTCCCAACACTTTCCATGCTAGATATATCATAGGTGGTTCCCAAACAGAAAATAAAGTTTATTCCTTTTTCCACCATTTCTTTCACTTTCCATGGCTAGCCGTATCCATGGGTGCCCTCCATACCAACACTTTCCAAGGAATTTATTATTTGACAACATACAGTAAATTCATTTTTCATTTCGGGACTGGGCATCCCTAATACCTTTGCCTTACTCTCATGCAATGACAAGTGAATAAACACTCATCGTGAGAATAACACATCCAGCATGGAAAATATTAGCCACCCCTCACCGCCTCGCGAGCGGTACGAACACACAAAAGAGAAGTTTATTTTGAAAATTAGAGATGGCACATACAAATTTGCTTAGAACGGCAAAAGAATACCGCATATAGGTTGATATAGTGGACTCATGTGGCAAAACTGGTTTAAAGGGTTTTGGATGCACAAGTAGTGATCATACTTAGTGCAAAATGAAGGCTAGCAAAAGATTGAGAAGCGACCAACCAAAAAATGAATAATCTCATAAGCGAGCATTAAGCATAATTAACACCGAATAATGCACCACAAGTAGGATATAATTTCATTGCATGACTATTGACTTTCGTGCTTGCATAGGGAATCACAAACCTTAACACCAATATTCTTACTAAAGCACAATTACTCATCAACATAACTCACATATCACATCATCATATCTCAAAACTATTACAAGGAATCAAGTTTATTTTGTCCAATGATCTTCATGAAATTTTTTATTATATCCTTCTTGGATATCTATCACTTTGGAACTAATTTTCATGTGTTGCTTTTGATAAGCTCAAACAAATATAAGTGAAGATCATGAGCAAAATACTTCTTTCTCTCAAATTAATTTAAGTGAAGCAAGAGAGAATTTCTTAAAAAATTACTAACTCCCAAATAAATCTAAGTGAAACATGAGAGCATTTCTTCAAAAATACTAAAGCACGCCATGCTCAAAAAGATATAAGTGAAGCACTAGAGCAAATCCATAGCTCATAAAAATTTAAGTGAAGCATAGAGAGCAATTCTAACAAGTCATGGCATAATTTTGGATCTCTCAAATAGGTGTGTCCAGCAAATATTCATAACTTAGAACACAAAGCAAAACGAGCAAAGACTCATATCATACAAGACGCTCCAAGCAAAACTCATAGTATGTGACGAATAAAAATATAGCTTCGAGTAAAATACCGATGGTCGTTAGAAGAAAGAGGGGATGCCACTCGGGGCATCCCCAAGCTTAGTTGCTTGCTTCTCTTTGGATAATAGCTTGGTATGCCATGGGCATCCCCAAGCTTAGGCTCTTCTTACTCCTTATTCCTTCATCCATCGTAAGATAACCCAAAACTTGAAAACTTCAATCACACAAAACTCAACAAAATCTTCATGAGATCCGTTAGTATAAGAAAGCAAATCACTACTATAAGTACTGTAGCAAACCAATTCATATGTTATTATTGCATTATATCTACTGCATTCCAACTTTTCTATGGCAAAAACTCATCAAAGAAAACCATAGAATCATCAAAACAAGCACACAACGCAAAGAAAACAGAATCTGTCAAAAACAGAACAGTCTGTAGCAATCTGGATATTTCGAATACTTCTAAAACTCCAAAAATTCTGAAAAATTAGGACAACATAGGCAATTTGTATATCAATCTTTTGTAGAAAATTCAGAATTTTTCGTCTCTTCTGTGAAGTTTCAAAATTGATTTACTGGATGTAAAAGTTTCTGTTTTCTAACAAGATCAAATCAACTATCACCCAACATAATCCTAAAGGCTTTACTTGGCACAAACACTAATTAAAACACACACAAAAACAACTATAACAGTAGCATAATTGTGAAAACACTCAAGAACAGAAAGCAAAAAGCAAAAATAAATTTTATTCATTGGGTTGCCTCCCAACAAGCGCTATCGTTTTATGCCCCTAGCTAGGCATAATGATTTTAATGATGCTCACATGGAAGACAAGAATTGAAGCACAAAGAGAGCATCATCTACCATATGATAAACACATTTAAGTCTAACATACTTCCTATGCATTGGGATTTTATAAGCAAACAAATTATCATGACAAGAAATATCTAACATATGCAAAGGAAAGGAATAAAACATTGACAATCTCAACATAACGAGAGGAAATTTAATAACATGAAAATTTCTACAACCATATTTCCCTCTCTCATAATAATTACATGTGGGATCATATTCAAATTCAAAAATATAACTATCACATAAAATATTCTCTTCATGATCCACATGGATGCAAAGTTGACACTCTTCCAAAATAGTGGGATTATCATCAAATAAAGTCATGACCTCTCCAAGCCCACTTTTATCAAAAAAATTATAAGATTGAACATACTCCAAAGTAGTGGGATCATTATTACCTAGAGTTGACACTCTTCCAAACCCACTTTCAATATTATCGCAAACATATTCATCATGAGGCTTAAATAAATTCAAGATCATAAGAAGAATCACCCCAATCATGATCCTTGCAATAAGTACCGGACATATCAAAATTAGCATCCCCAAGCTTGGGGTTTTGCATATTATTAGCACAATTGACATTAATAGAATTTATAATAACATCATTGCAGTCATGCTTTTCATTCAAGGAGCTATCATGAACCACTTTATAAATTCCGTCGTTTAACACTTCATCACAATTTTCAGATTCATAAATCTCAAGCAAAACTTCATAAAGATAATCTAGTGAACTCAATTCACTAGCAATTGGTTCATCATAATTGGATCTTTTGAAAAGATTAGCAAGTGGATGAGGATCCATAACAATAGATTTTTAGCAAGCGAAGATGCAAGCAAATAGAAGGCACATGGCAACACAAACAAACATGAGATCTGACGAGAAAAAGGCGAACGAAAAAGAAGGCGAATAAAATGGCAAATTTTTGTGAAGTGGGGGAGGTGAAAACAAGATGCAAATGGCAAATAATGTAAATTGCAAGGAGATGAGATTTGTGATTAGGAACCAGGTAGATGTTGATGATGTCTCCCCGGCAACGGCGCCAGAAATTCCTTTTGATGCGGCTTGAAGTTACGTCGGTATTTCCCCAAAGAGGAAGGGATGATGCAGCACAGCGGCGGTAGGTATTTCCCTCAGTGATGAAACCAAGGTTATCGAAGTATAGGAGAACCAAGCTACACTACGTAAACAGCACCTGCACATAAATAACAAATACTTGCAACCCGACGTGTAAAAGGGGTTGTCAATCCCTCCCCGGGCAACGGCGCCAAAAATTGGCAAACGGACGTGAGAGAGTAGTAAATATTGATAGATCGAACGCCAAATAAAATAAAGTGCAGCAAGGTATTTTTGTATTTTTGGTATAATAGATCTGAAAATAAAAGTTGCAAATAAAGAAAAGAGTGAATAGCAAAACAGATCTTGAAAGCAAATATACTGGAAAAGAGACCCGGGGGCCGTAGGTTTCACTGGTGGCTTCTCTCGAGAAAAATAGCAAACGGTGGGTGAACAAATTACTGTTGGGCAATTGATAAAACTTCAAATAATCATGACGATATCCAGGCAATGATCATTATATAGGCATCACGTCCAAGATTAGTAGACCGACTCCTGCCTGCATCTACTACTATTACTCCACACATCGACCGCTATCCAGCATGCATCTAGTGTATTAAGTTTATGGAGAAACAGAGTAATGCAATAAGAACGATGACATGATGTAGACAAGATCTATTTATGTAGAAATAGACCCCATTGTTTTATCCTTAGTAGCAACGATACATACGTGTCGGTTCCCTTTCTGTCACTGGGATCAAGCACCATAAGATCGAACCCACAACAAAGCAACTCTTCCCATTGCAAGATAAATAGAGCAAGTTGGCCAAACAAAACCCAAATATCGGAGAAGAAATACGAGGCTATAAGCAATCATGCATATAAGAGATCAAAGAAGACTCAAATAACTTTCATGGATAAAAAGATAGGTCTGATCATAAACTCAAAGTTCATCGGATCCCAACAAACACACCGCAAAAAGAGTTACATCATATGGATCTCCAAGAGACCATTGTGTTGAGAATCAAACGAGAGAGAGAAAGCCATCTAGCTACTAACTACGGACCCGTAGGTCTACAAAGAACTACTCACGCATCATCGGAGAGGCACCAATGGAAGTGGTGAACCCCTCCATGATGGTGTCTAGATTGGATCTGGTGGTTCTGGACTCTGCGGCGGCTGGAATTGATTTTCGTCGACTCCTCTAGGGTTTCTGGAATATTGGGGTATTTATAGAACAAAGAGGCGGTTCGGGGGGCACCCGAGGTGGGCACAACCCACCAGGGCGCGCCTAGGCCTCCAGGCGCACCCTGGTGGGTTGTGCTCCCCTCGGAGCACCCCCCAGGCGCTTCTCCAGCCCACTGGATGTCTTCTGGTCCAAAAAAATCCACAAAAAGTTTCGCTGCGTTTGGACTCCGTTTGGTATTGATTTCCTGCGATGTAAAAAACATGCAAAAAACAGCAACTAGCACTTGGCACTATGTCAATAGTTAGTACCAAAAAATGATATAAAATGACTATAAAATGATTGTAAAACATCCAAGAATGATAATATAACAGCATGGAACAATAAAAAATTATAGATACGTTGGAGACGTATCAACGTCCAGTACGGACGCTGCCGCCGTGATCTGGCGGTTCATCAATCTGAGATCAGGCTGTTTTTTCTTTCACACGGCCGAATGTCATCAGGAACAAGTTTTTTACTACTGATTCAACTCAGTATGCACCCGTGAAAATTGCCAAAGCCGCCGAAACAGCAATAAGAAGAGAACTAAAGAAGACTATGACCCGGACGAGGAGTCAATCCCACCAGGGTTGACCCGCCTCGCCAAATCCGAGTTACCACCACGGTCTCGTTGAGCCGCTCCTACTGACTCGCCATCTGCCTGCGAGTCGCCATCGCCTTTGCTGGCCGTCGCTCTGAGCTGGCTCCGCAGCGGCCTTCCTGAAGCCGCCTGACCTCACCTCATCGACCCGCCGGCCGAAGAGCCGCCCAAACCATTGAGTCACCATCGAGACCGCTCTGCCTTCACCGACCCGGTCGCCTCCGAGCTGCTTTGACCTCAAGTTACCTTGAGTCACGGGTCCCTCTCTGCCGTCCGCGTCAAGTCACACCGGATGAGCTACCATCACCTTTGCCCGCTTTGCCACTTGAGCCACCGTGCGTCAATTGCGCCGCCCTGAGCCACCGTGCGTCGGCCGCACCGCCTTGAGCCGCCGTGCCAAAGTGCTGGCCCGCGTCCTTCGCGTCGCCTTTGACGCCAGCCCCTTGATGCCTCCACTCCACCATTCTCACCGCGGCTGAGCCGCCCTCGCCTCACCTCAGGCCGATCCTGTCGCTGCGGCCTCGCTTGCACCAAGCCGCCGCCGGAGCCTTGCCTCACAGCAGCCGTCGAGCCACCTCGCGACCTCACTCGCCTGTCGAGCTGTTCCGGCCTCCAAGCCGCCCCGTCGCCATGGTTCCACTCGCCGCTGTCCTCAAGTCGCCGGTGGAGCCTCCAGCCCACCGCGTTTCCGCTGCCATGGCTGGCTCGGCCATGGCCATTACGCCCGTCGTCACCTCTCCAAGACCCGGCCGTTCCTCCAACATTGTGACACGCCGGCCCCGCCGCAAGTCGCCTCCGAGTCACCCCGACGAGCTGCCGTTGTGGCTCGCGTCCGCCCCCACGACGCTCGCTTCGACGAGCCGCCACGGTGCCGCTTCGCCTTGCTTCGGCCGCCGCACGCCCGCTTTCCATAGCCGCGGCCTCGACTCGCCCTCTCCACCAAAGCCGCCGTCGGGACCCCCGCAGTCTTGAGCCGCCCTGACCCCATGACCCGGCCGCCTCAACAACGCCGGCCTCCCGCGCGCCTCCGTCTTTGAGTCACCACGCCTTCGCCACCGTGGACGACCCGCCCCGACAGCCCACAGCGGCCATGCTGCCTCTGAGATGCTGTCGCATCAATTTCCTCTCGAGCCGCCACCGTTGCAGTGGTATGGCCGAGCTGCCTCACCTTTGCTCTGAGTCATCGTGCGGCCTCACCGTCACCGTGACCTGCCGTGGGAGAGCTGTCTCGGCCCCTCAAGTCGCCTGCTGACACCCTTGAGCCGCCGAGCCTCGCCGTCCACCCCTCTGACGCGGCCGCCTCCCGCGCCATCCCGCACGGCTCCGCCCGGCGCCTCCTCTGCCGCGGCCGTATCCACCGCTGTGCCTCGTTGACCCGCCCCGCATGTGCTGGCCTCTACTGCTGCCTGCTCCTCAAAAGATGCGACCAGACGCCTGAAGAGAATCAGATAAAGAAAGAAAAAAGAAAGAGAGGATCGGCTGCTAGGGCTACAAGTACAAGTGCTGCAACTAGTTTGTCATCGTTTAAAAGAACATGGGCTACGGTGCTAGGGCCACATCAGACATTTGATATGTTTTTGATCCCCAGTATCCACGTTCATCCGACAAAAGATAGCAGGTGCTATCTTTTCTATTTATCTATTTTTAGTACATATTGTTTTCGTCAAACAACAGTACTTTGATCTGTGTATTTTTTATATGCAGGACAATTATTCACTACAAAAGTGGCTTATACCGCGGGTATGGAGCACATTGGCATTATTTTGCACTGGCGTTCGTCCGTGCCACGCCGCTCGACGAACACGCATGCAAGCGGCCGTCCCCGCGTTCCAGTCTACATCAACACGACGTGGCTGACTCGCCCGTCCGCGTGGCTTACGACACCGCGACTGGCTCGCCCGTTCCCACGGTTTTATAAAGTCGCGGCCGACTCACACGTCCGCGCCGTCTTCTAAATGCCGCGGTCAACTCCTGCATATATATCAACAAATCAGAGCCACATCTGCTCACACAAGCTGCCCAATGGACATGCACAAGTCACCGCCCTGCGGTTCGGTCTATTCCAACAACTCTGGAGCAGATCGTAATATATTATCAGCCTTCACCGGATGGTTCAATGGATAGGTGCACAAGTTGCCGCCACTACGGTTTTAACTTCAACAACCAGCTGGGATGAGTCATTGACCGGATTCCTTATACAACTCATACAGGATCATTTATAACCCGCCGCGGTCAACCTCAACCTTCCGTGGATTCACATCGCGTTATCAACGCCAAAGATATACAATGAGTGTTGCGAAGATCATCAACTCGCCATCTTGCCTCTAGCTTCAACACATTCCAGCATTCCGCTGCTCAATTATATGGCGGTTTATATCACGGTCAAGTATGTGGAATCTCAAGCCAACTCCTCGAGTCGTCTTAAGACTCGGGGGCTACACAGACATGACTCAGCAAATTTTGCAAGTTTCAGCAAATTCAAGAACCCCGGGTCATTGGAGGGACAATAACCCGGTCTCGGGGACTACTGCCACATTGGCGAAGGTTTAAAGGCTGTCAGAAAATTTTCGGCTTAAATAGTGCCGAGCAATCAGAAAGTTTCGGCTCAAAAGAAATATTTCGGGTTATCAGAAAAGATTTTGGTTCAAAATCCGGCTCAAAGAGAAATTGATCTCTCCCAAAGTCTTGAGCTCTCAATATCCGATTCAACATCCGGTTCAAGAGGAAATCATCTCTCGCAAGTTCGAGTTCTCAGAAAAAATTAAAGGTTGCCAAAGAGAACTTGCTGCCATGATGCATGGTTCAAACATGGGTATCCTGCCTTATTGGCTTATCATATTATAGGTCACTTGGGGGCTTCCTGCTCAATGAGCATAGCTATTCTTACCCTCTTGATTGGCTTTCATGACATATTATAGGTCATTTGGGGGCTTCCTGCTCAATGAGCATAGCTATTCTTACCCTCTTGATCGGCTTTCATGCCATATTATAGGTCATTTGGGGGCTTCCTGCTCAATGAGCATAGCTATTCTTACCCTCTTGATCGGCTTTCATGCCATAGGTCGCTTGGGGGCTTCCTACTCAATGAGTATAGCTTTCATACCCACTTGACCGGCTTCCATGCCATAACTGGGTTAAACCTGCCTGTTTGCAACTTGCTACTCCGCCAGGTGACCCGCCGTACTCTTGACAGTCAATCTTTTAAATAAGACCCTGAACTCGTCAAGGTTAAAATGGCGGCTTATGTCACATGAGAGTCGGCTTACAGAGAGCTAGGATAAACTCACCTGTTTGCTGTAGTCTCTCCGCTATGTGGCCCATTCATACTCTTAACAGTCAATCTTTTCAATAAGACCCTGAACTAGTTAAGGTTTAAACGACAGATTTATGCCACGTGAGAGCCGGCTTATGGGATGACAGGCTTTCATGCCAAGCTTCTTTGAAGCAAAACTTGAGTTTTTCAAAAAACAAGACAGAGCTAGTCTCTTTTTGTCGAGCCTTGAAAGCCGACATTTTTATACTCTATCATCATACACACACATCATCATACATTGCATCATACATTGCATCATCATTGCATTATCATAGCATATATCATATATGCATGGATAACAGGTTTATATTACAGGAACCGGTTTTCAAACCGAGTTACATATTCCAATCTTTAATAGCCAACATGGCTGGATTTTCATGGTTGTCATAACCAGTATTGAATGATTGATGTTTTCATACCGGGTTATATTATTCAAATCTTAAATAGCCAACATGGCTGGATTTTTATGGTTATCATAATCAATATTGATGACTGAGGTTTTTAAAGCCGCTTCAGAGTAATGGCTATTATTCCCTCGTCCAAAAATACCAGCTTACAACAAGGAGCATGGTTCAAATATTGATATGCAAAGCATTCGGTAACATCATCCAGACAGTGGATATGATTTTATTCTACAATGGAAGGAATAGTCCCGAGTCGCTGCAGGCATACTACCTGGCACTTGGGGGCTACATTATTCAAATCAAGATTACATCGAGTATGCAAGTCCCATGTCACTGCAAAGCATGCACCATGGCACTTTGGGGCTAATGCAAGTTGCTTTTTGGATCATCATATTATCAACAAACCCGGTTATCTCAAGGAGATGAGCCAGCCTTTCATCATTTTCTAAGTCCTAGCCCGGTATTGTCTTACTGAGCCGGCCCTTGGGGGCTACACATTGCTCCTCAAGTCTATATAATCAAATCTACAAAAGTCCCTGCTCATTACTGCATAATGACCCGGCCCTTGGGGGCTACCCTGGCTGAAGTGTTATGAGCATAAGGCAATTACAAGCCCCAGGTTGTTGTAGGCAAGACAACCCGGCACTTGGGGGCTACACATGTGAAGTACAAAATATTCAGTTTATGAGTGGTGACTCAAACGAACAACCCGGATTTCTCCAGAGTTGCAAAACATTTATATCACTACAAAAAAAAGACACATCCATGACATTTTGGGCCGAACGAATTTTTTTCTGTCATGCTTATGACACTTCTATGACGATAATTGTGACAAAAGCACGTATCATCATAGATGTGGTGGGCTCCTACTTCTATGACAAGAAATCATGACAGAAAATGGGCTTTTCATCCTGGGCGGGCCAGAGACGCAGCTGCATGACATTCTTTGGGCCGTCCATGACATAAAAAATCATGGTAGAAGCGAGGGCGAGGAAAACATCGGGGAGTTCCCGGTTACGATGGGTCATCGGGGCCGAGCGATGCACGGAGGTTTGCGCGTTTCTCTCATGTACGCGCGTGTGTGCGAGGCATTGGCTAACTGAACCCGAGCGATCGCACATTACTGAACCCGAGCGATCGATCCCTTGGCTGTTAACTGAACCCGAGTGATCGATCCCTTGGCTACTGACTGAACCAGAGCGATTCCTTCGCTGCTGCTGCTAACTGAACCGAGCTATCGATCACTGCTGCTGCTTACTGAAGCCGATCGAGCCCCCGTGCGAGACGTAGCCAGCCAGTGTTGGGTTGCCTCTCGATGAACAGTGGCTGTTGCTAATGTGCGCGCGGTACGTAGAACAAGTCGAGACGTGGTGAGTCGAGCCGGTTTGTTGGCTGTGGATGAACAGTTCCCAGTGGGGGTTGGATCAACAGGACCCCGTGGTAGTAGGCCGTTGCCGCTGGATGAACAGGAACCCGAGGAGGCTGCCGTACCCCAGCCGGTTGGGGGTGGATGAACAGGACCCCGTGGAGGCTCTATGAACAGCAGCCGGTGGAGGCTGGATGAACAGTAGCTCATGGAGGCTGGAGGAGGTCGACGGTGGATGAACAGTAGCCCGTGGAGGCTGGAGCGAGGCAGTAGACGGTGGATGAACAGGACCCCATTTCGATCGTAGGCGCTCCAACACAAGTCTGTTTCCTCCATTTTGCGGTACACCACACCCCTCCCGATCAACAGGACCCCGTTTCGACCGTAGGCACTCAAACACAAGTCCGTTTCCTCCGTTTTGTGGTACGCCAGACCCTTCCCGATGAACAGGACCCCGTTTCGACCGTACGCGGTCAAACAAAAGGCCTGTTTCCTCCATTCTGTGGTACGCCAGACCTCGTTTCGGCTGTTCCGTCCAAGCCGTTGGCTCCTGATGAACACGGCGTATTCAGTTGCCTCCCGATGAACACGATGCATTCCGTTGCCTCCTGATGAAGACGATGCAGTTTCTCCATTCCGACCCAGCCGGTTGGCTTCCGATGAACAGGACGCCGTTGCTGCCGTCCGTTGCCTCTCCATGTACACGAGCCATGGCAGTACATATGCGCGAGTACGCGTTCAAGACCCCGCCCGTATATATGTACGTGGCCGTATTTTTTGGCATCTGGCTATACATACATGTACACGGTTTTGACTGGACTGCCTGAACTGCTACCGCTCCTTACTCGGCCACGATTCATCATGGCAGACAAACCGATCGATCGGTATGTACATAGACAACGCTATGTACGCTTCGACCGGGTGGGTCCCAGCTGTCAGGGAGGGCAAGGAGGCACTTCCTTGCGTGCGAATATATAGCTGGCGGGTCTCAGCGGTCAGGGGCGGAATCATATATTTTTTGCCCGTAATAAGGAGGCACTTCCTTGCGTGCAAAGATGTTGGTGGTGGGTCCCAGCTGTTAGGGGCAGGCATAAGGAGACACTTCCTTCTTTGCGAAGATATACGTGGTGGGTCCCAGCTTTCAGGGGGAGGAATAATTTTATTTTCGCGTAATAAGGACGCGGTTGCATGCGTGCATCCATGGACCTGGTGCGTCCCCACTGTCAGCCTCTCCACATACAGTCCTCTTCCGATGACTCTCGTTTGTTAACCATGTTGAACATGCCACGCTGAGCGCACCAAGGCGGTGGACGACGGCGAGGCCCTGGACCACAACAAGCCAGTGATGAGAAGACGCGGCAGTGGAGTCGCAGACGGAGAGGTGTACGATGGTTAATTGGTTCTGGTGCGGCGTGGTTCTACAGTCGGCGGAGAATAACATGAGGTGTGGAGGGGTGGAGGGATGGCTTGGCTGGCGGTGGGGTAGCGCTTCTCAGTGAAGCGTGCTAAGCAGAGCTGCTAACAGCCGGAGGCGGGAGCAGTTGGTCCTGGTGGTGCTGGAGGAAGAAGACGAGAGATTGAAGATGAATGCCGGCCATTGGATGTAAATCCAACGACTAACGATGTCAGAATCATTTGTTGACTAAGTTGACAACGCCTTGCGTTGGCTTTGACCTATTGGCCCATATTTCAGCCTCCAAAAATGTCGCACATATTCAACCCATTTTTTTAGAATTTACAGTCCATTCACTGCGCTGGGTGAACAAATAATGTAGCGTCCATACGGCCCATTTATTTTTTTCTAAAAAAACTACAGCCCATTTGCACTTTCTAGAAATACACGAATTTGCTAGCCTGGGTGAACAAATAATGTAGCGTCCATGCGGCCCATTTATTTTTTTTCTAAAAAAACTACAGCCCATTTGCACTTTCTAGAAATACACGAATTTGCTGGCCTGGGTAAACAAATAATGTAGCGTCCATGCGGCCCATTTTTTTTTCCTAAAAAATTACAGCCCATTTGCACTTTCTCGAAATACACGATTTTGCTGGGCTGGTTCTAATTATAATGTTGGGTTGGGCACAACAATGTTATCAAAAAATAAACAGGGGATGAGCATTTTGTCATAAATATATTTAAATAATAAGTGCTTTATTTACATTAGTCCTTAAATCTTACCAAGCTTTTGTACACAATCACCTGTATTTTCGTTGACCTTAAGTAAAAAAACCAGGATTTTATTGTTAAACATTTATTTTTATAAGTTCACAATACATGGGATTTTTTTCTTATATATGTAAGTATCTGTTAAATATATGATGATAATAACAATAATATATAATAACATATAAAATAATATATATAATATAGTTAGAAGGGAAACATAAGTTGGACTTGGCGTTCCTATTCTTATATAGAAAAATAGAACAGACTACTGTGTTTTCTTCAAAAAATACATAAGTTGGGTTGCGGATGTTTAAGAACAAATAAAACTTAGGATGGGAGGGCCATAAGCCGGGCGATACATGACGGCCCTCAAACAAATACAAATCAGCATGTCGTGGGCTGCACATGCTAAAAAAGAAAGCCTAGACTGGGCAGCCCACAACCCATCTGATACTTGTTGGCCCGCTGATAATAAATGATACATGCCAGCTCCCCGATGACTTCGTTGTAAATTTATCTCCTTTAGTAACTACGTTGACAAACCCGTGGCCCCCAACGTCAGTATAGCATTAGGAGGAAGTATTTTTTCAATGAGGCACTTGCTTGCGTACGGCCATGGACCTGGTAGGGCCATAGACGTGCTACAGTAGTGGTAGATGTTGTGCCTAATTTCTAGCGAAAGTACTAGAGTAGCCTAGTGGCCAAGTTCCATTCCCCAACCGCTGCTCCGCCCGGGTTCGATTCCACCTGATGCAGTGAAAATGTCCACAAATTTTTGCCTCTGCCTCTGACATGTGGGTGCCCATTGTCATCTACGCATACCACCTCCAACACACTCAACATTGTGTGGGCACTTTAAAAATAGCATATCTTTTTGACTATGCATCATATGAAGATGTGCTATGCATGAATGTTGATCAGCAAATGTTAACTGGCTGGTAGTTCCATTTTCGACCATGAATAAAACTTCCAACATGATGTTATCCCTGTTTGAAAAGGGCATGTTAATATAAATGCTCTGCCTCGGAAATTTGCAGTTTCTTATCTGAAACTGAAACTTGCAGTTTCTTCTCTGAGAATCACATTGTCTGCACTTTTATATGAAACTACATTTTTTAAAGTGCTAAAAATAGATCTCTAGAATTCATAAAATACTTCATATGCTCAATACAGCAAATCTAAAATTCAAAAGACATTCATATCTGAAAGTACTCTCAAATCTGAAACACAAAACACAACCTGCAAATACTGGACAACCCTAAGCTCCTCCTCAGACTATTTGGTGGGGGGGAGTCCCCTCCTATTCCTCGATGGTAGACAGCCGCCCCGTGGGATGAGGTGAACGGCGAGGGAGAGGATGGCGGGGAAGCGTCGTCGCGCCAACTGTTTTTCTCCTCTTGAAGTTGGGTTCGGTCGACGAAGACTCCACCGGCTCGCTTTGCCATGGCACACTCACAAACGGCACCGTGTAGATGCTCGATCCTTCAATCTCGGGTGGATGCTCCATCTTGGATCGATATTCCCACCACCGCAGCCTCACGATTGGATCCGGTGAATCTGTTTGCTCCATGGCCCAGAGGAGCAGCTCTATGTACTCCCACGCGACTCCCTCCCGGTGTATTGCCTCCTTTTCGCTCTTTTCCAGATATTTGGCCATCGCTTTCGCCGTCGCCGCTAATTTCTCCGGGTTGTCAAACCAAGACTGTATCTCGAACATCCTAGCTAGCTTCGCAGGGTCGCCGCCTACAAGCCACACGTATCGGTTGTACTCCTCCATCGATCTACTTCCCCACAGCACCTTCACTCGCAGCGGTGGTTTTTGAATGGAAGAGGAGAGGAGCGGTGCTGGTTTTGGATTTGAATGGGAGAGGAGCGGCGGTGGTTTTGAAATGGAAGAGGAGAGGAGCGGCGCTGGTTTTGGATTGGAACAGGAGAGGAGCAGCGGTGGTTTTGAAATGGAAGAGGAGAGGAGCAGCGCTGGATTTGAATTAGAATAGGAGAGGAGCGGCGGTGCTTTAAGAGGAGAGGAGCGGCGCTGGTCTTGTAAGTATTTTTTTTGTTTTGCATATTTTGGGTCAAAGTTTGACCACGTACTGTATTTGACAAGCAAAATGTGAATGCATGTCATCAAAAATTGTATCGTTTGGTTCGTATCTGAATGTACTTTAAAATTATATTATTTTTGTAATGTATAACATATATTTTATTTGTGAAAATCATGGTCAAATATGACCCAGAATACAAGGGAGACTAGTTAATGTAGGGTCGCTTTCTTAATTTAAGGGTAAATTGATTTTGATCTAGTCACAGCGCGCTGGCCCTCTCGTCCAATCCTAAATCGCTGTCGCACACTCCTCTCCCTCTTCTCCATTGCAGAACCACCCCCTCTCCTCTCCATCATATCCATTCCAAAACCACCATCTCGCCTCTCCCTCTTCTCCATTGCAAAACCACCCCCTCTCCTCTCCATCATCTCCATTCCAAAACCACCGTCTCGCCTCTCCCTCTTCTCCATTGAAAAAACACCCCCTCTCCTCTCCATCTTCTCCATTGCAAAACCACCGTCTCGCCTCTCCCTCTTCTCCATTGCAAGACCACCGTCTCACCTCCCATCTTCCAAAGCTAGCACCAGACCTCTCAGAAGGACATCTATGGAGAGGATGCAGCAGCGAATCGGGCAGATCGCCGGTGGCGACCAGGCGAAGTTAGCCAGGTTGAAGGAGATCCTTACTTGGTTTGACAACGAGTAGGAGATTTCGAGGACGGTGAGGGCCATGTGGCAATGTATGCGAAAGAGCGAGACCGCGGCGATGTACTCCCCGGCGGGAGTCACGCTGCAGTCCTTCGAGTTCCTCGAGTATCACCTCTGGGCGATGGAGCAGACAGATTCGCCCGACGCGAAAGTCAGGCGGATGTGGTGGGCGTACAGGTCGAAGGTCGAGCATCCAGAGGATAACAAATCGATCGAGTACGGTGTGCCGTTCGTGAGGGTGCAGTGCCAGCCGGAGCCACAAGAGTATTCGTTCTCCCACCACAAGAGGAGGCCGGATGGCACGACGTCACTTCCCCATCGTTCTCCAGAGTTCCCTCGCCGCTCGCCTCATTTCAACGGCGGCGGTAGGGCTTAAGGTAAGCTTCGCACTAACCTAATCTTCCATCTGCTCATGCTTACAATCAATGTGACGGCTAATGAAAATCATGCTTACAATCAGTCTCCGAGTACTACGCCAATCACCCTAAAATAGCTCTGGACCAAAAACAAAGTTGTGACACTGTGAACAAATAAAGAAAAATAGATTGGTGCTTCTTTCAGAAAAGAGTACTCCCTAGAAAAGTGACAATATAAGATACTAGTATTTGATTAGAGGATTTGCTACCGAGAAAGATCCGTCCACAGAGAGCGCCACCCATCCCACTGGTGGTGGATGCCAATGCTTAGATGGAGCATGGTTGGTGTTGGTAATTTTTACTTGGCACCTCGCACTCTGCATATATGCCGGTTCCATCCGTACATTTGTGCAGTTCCACCAAAATGCAGCTGAATAACCCTGTTTGCACAGATAATGAAAAAGCATGATTACATTATAGTGGCACTAGTTGATGAAACATACACTAATAAATAGAAGAAACTTCATTTTCTTAATGCAAAAATATTGCGATAGTATCACAGTATGCCATGCTGCGAGGGCGAGATGGGCCCTGCGACGCCTCATACGGTAGGCCTCATACTGGAAATCGACCCAATTCTCCCCGATACACCTTCTGCTAGTGATGAACATCAGTGTACAGCGGTAGTACAAGGAGGGGCCTTGAGACATTCCAATCTCTATTTTTGTGCAGATCAACTAAAATTAAGCACCCCAGTTTGCCGAAACACTTAAACATTAACAATGGGACTACTTGATGAAACATATACTGACAAAGAGAAGCACTTTCTTTATCTACATTGGAAATGAAATGATAGAGAGGACACTCGATCTATTTTAACTGTATTATTACTTCATTTTATCAGTGGCACTAGAATCGAGCAGGTGGCAAGCGAGGTGTACCGTGCGTCACAAGGATGGAGGCCGGGGGTGCTTAGACTGGGATGTTGAAGCTGGCTCTTTCAGTCCCTATCTTCCCCCCTGATGCTTCTGTGGTAGCATTTGGGTTGTAATCCAAACTTGGTCATGCTGGTGCTGCGTCCCCCTACCTGCCTAGCTTATGTGGCAAACTTGTCTCCAGCTAGTACTCAGTCCGTTCGAGTAGTAGTTGCATAACTGCCCATTTACACTGAGATGTTGTCGGATAATGGTTCTCTATGGTTGGGTTTCTTTAATGAAATCAGAGGAAACCCCCTCTTTCGATATATAAAAAAATCAGTGGCACTAGCGGTGCCAAAACATTGCCTCAAATTAATAGTGCCACTAGATTAAGGTGCAAAATAATAACATTACTGCTTTATCATGGCAGTGACAAAACAGTAGCACAAGAGCAGAGTTAACATGCAGGATCTTTGGCAAACGGTCAGACCAAAAAGGAAGATACCTCATGGTGGGAACCATATCTGTAGTCAACGCCATTGTAGAAGGGATGACACCAGTCACCAACATGGATGATTCAATTCATGGGACCTTTTTGTGCAGTTCACCTAAAATGAAGCAATGTCCCATGATTTAGCAGCTTCTTCTTCATTAGTTGTAAAAAAATTGAGCAACATTTGGTCATGAAGCTCATGGAATGTTCAACCATAATTTGGATATCATTTGTGCAGTTCAACTAAGATCAAGCATGAAATGTATATCTCTGTTTGCACAAAAAGGTGGAAAGGAGGGTGACTAACAAGTGATGAAACATACATCAAATGAAAAGAAGCATGTTCCTTATCTGAATGGCGATCCTACAAGGACAGTAGCGATTTCTAAAGCAGCAACATTGCTAGATATTAGTGTGGGCATTAGGATTAACTATGACAATCATTAAATACGACATTACTTTAATGGTGCCATTGCTTCATTTTACCAGCAACATTACATTAACAGCTGCTAAAGAGTTGGTATTTGGACACGGGAGAGTAGGCGGACCAGGACAGTTGCATTTCTAATGAAAAGAAGCAACTTCTCTTAATGGGAAATTTGGCAGGACATGAAAAACAGTGCCATTGATTCATATTACTGGAGGCATTACATTGAAAACAACATTGGTTTAACGTGTCCATACTTTTAATAGTGGGACTGCTACATTTTACCAGTGGCATTATAGACTGCTACATTTTACCAGTGGCATTACATAAGAGGGGCTCGGGGCAACAAACATCAGAACAGGATATCTGGGTTGGTCCCATTTTTGTTCGGTATAGCCACCTTATACTGTGTGAGGCTAGCAAATCTAGTGCTGGACATACTCTGTTGACTTGTCCCCCAGTCCCCACTTTCTTTCCTTTTTCAACCAATAGATCGGTTTGTATTTAGTTTGTACTGCGTTTCTCTTTATTTTCCTATTAGACCAAGAGACCAGTTGGATATCCAGTCGCTGCTACTTTTCGCCCCCATTATTTCCTCTTTCGACCAAGTCCTAGATTCAGGTAACAAATCTTCCCCCACCCCCACCCCCTTTCTTCCCTGTTTGAACCAAGTAGTACTAGATTCGACTGCATGAAGTAGTTTTACCTCTTAACAGTAAAAATTTAGGTGGCTTTCGAACAGTCAATCGATCCTATCTATGAGGGGGCCTGAGAAATAGTAAAAGATACAAATGCAGCGACGTCAGGAGCTAGGGCAGTAGAGCAAGGCCGGTTTCGAAGGAAGTTATACCTGAGGGTCGCCGGATGTCGCTAGGTGGGTGGCGGGAGGCCGGATCTACCCACACTACGACAGCGAGGAAGAAGGGGTCGGAGGCCCTCCCTAGTCGGCGCTGCGTGGGAGAGAATGGCAAGGAACGCTGATCGGGACGTGCCGGCAGTGGGTAAGAGCCGTCACCGAGGAGGACCGCGTGAACATTGCACCTTCTCACCTTCCCCGGCGGAGGGGATCCGGCCGGATCTGTGACCAGCGGTGAGCAGAGAGAGAGTGCGGCCACCGCTGTCGTGTTTAGATCTGGAGAGGACGAGAGAGTGTGAAGAGAGCAACACTAGCAAGCAAGCGCGGAGGCTCCTGCCTATATAGTGGAGTAGTTTTCTTTTATCTACCGGAGCCGGCTTGACCTCATCAATGACTGTCGAGAAGTCTTCATGCACGTGCCCCGGAGGCGCAGTTGTCATCATTTTGATCTGAAGCACCGGATTAACATATAACACGAAAAAATGCCACATGACAAGAAACCATAACCTCACTGCCCCAAGGAGACAACATGAATCCCGACGGACAAACTAGATGAGGATCAAAGCTCAAATTAAAAACAAACTCGTAGAAATGGGGTCAAACGATAGATGTCCTAATTAACATAGCCGGCTTAACCTAGATGGCAGCCGAGTAGTCTTCGTGCATGTGCCCCCAACGACCAACACCTTGGAGGAACGCAGTTGTCGCTGTTTAACCCTCGTAGTTATCCGAAGCACATGACACCTAATATTGCGAGATGACAAGAAACCTTTTTTAGATTTCTCATCAAAACTACAGCCCTGTACAAGACAGCCTGCATGATATGTAGACGATAGCCAATCCATCCGTCTGCTGGAGTCTGGTCACATGCATGGACAAACTGATCTCCCATGTCGTGCAGGGATCATCCAGGCACCGACGTGTTTACAGCACTGCTCCAGTACTATCGCTCGTCTCTCTCTTCTATTAACTCAGCCGACTTGCAGGGATAGGGGAGTGTGCCTATGGTCGGTTCTCAATTGCGGTCCCACATGTGTGTGCAAACGCAATATGACGCACGTTCCATTCGGAGAGCGGCGTGCCAGACCGACCGACCGTCTGGGGTGCGACGCAAATGCGACGGGCGTGCTGTATACATGTGGACCGCCGTTTTCTTGAGGCTTTGCTCCATGGTGCAATCCATGGATACAAAATTATATTTAAAGACGAGGGCGGGGATTTTCACGCGCGGTAGGCGGGCCAGTTCTGCCTAGTCGGTTCGACAGAGAGGCGAGAAGATGAGGGAGTAGGCTGCTGCAAACGTAGGGCTGTGTGATTTGACGGCTCATTACTGCTGGACAGGTGGGGCCCTGTGATTTGACTTGCCATTATCATTATTACTGCGGCGCTATGACCGGCGTGAGTCTCCCGATTCCTGACCACCTCCATGGTATACAGGTGCCAAGTACTAGTACTCCTTACTCCTTGGCAAATGCAATAAATACTACGAAGAAAGAGATAGAGAGAAGTAAAAAATACTCTTATAGCCAACCTTATAGCTAACCTTGTTGTATGAGTGACTAAGTGATGACTATGTATGACATGCCAACATCGGATACCCTAACGCACCTGGACGGAGGAAGTAGTTTCATGCATGCGAAGTAGGCAAAAAATGCTCATTTATAGCCATCTAAAATCTCCAAGGGCGCGACCACGCGAGCGAGGCGACGGTCATGGTAGGCGCGACCATGATACGGGCTGCTGACAGCCCTTGGATCTGAGAACAAATGGTCACATGCTAAGTTGCTGAAAATTTGCAGAATAACCCTCCAGGATAGGATATTCACCCTTAGGTCTAGAATCACGCCATGCAACCGTTCGATCTCAGATCCAAGGGCTCTCGGAAGCTCGTATCATGGGAGCATAGAAAGTTTTGTATCACCTGTAATTTTCCCGATGCTTGACATGCGAACACGCAGATGCATGAAGCCATTTAATTGGGCGTCTATTAGACATGACATCTAATTGGGCCCCCATAGTACTGTGCATGAATCCATTTATCCACCAGGCAAGCCACTACCATGCCGTCCGCATGACCCACTCAAGCATTTTTATAATCGGAAAACCGCTAGCAGTTTGCTCCTACTCGTCCCCAGCCGTCCTTTAACATTACGGTAGTTCGCTCCTAGTCATCCCGTTCTTTCACATTACAACAGTTCCACTAATCCTAACCCTCCTGCCAAATCCATGGCGTCCCAAATCTCCATGATCTGCGGTGAGTACAAGGTTAGAACCATCACCGGCGATGAGTTCCATGTCATCTACACCCGTTCTTCCGCGACGGTGAAAGGATGCCTTGCTCGCTTCAGACGCATGTGCGAAAAGTCAAACGGTGATGAGTGGGTCGCTGGGCTAGATGTTGAGTACACAATAGTCCTGGGAAAAGAGAAGAATCTAAAGGAGGAAGAGAGGAAGAAGCCTGTCGTGATCCAGGTTTGCGTGCATAACTTGTGCTTGGTCTACCACATATGCCATGCCGACGTTGAGTGTGTGGATTTTAAGAACTTCCTCGCGGGCGGCAAAGTCAAATTTGTTACCGTAGACTTTACGAACGACAGAAGAGTCCTGAGTCAGATAGGCCTCGTTGTAGGCCAGCCCTTTGACCTCCAGAAGAATGGGCTGGTGCCCTCCCGTCAGCCTTCAATGCTGACCCTGGCAGGAGCCATGGTTGATCCTTCGTACGGTAAACTGATGAAACCTCTGCCTGAGTTTCATCTTACATGGCAGTGGAATGTACTAGATAGAGACCACATGCAATATGCTGCAATGGATTCCTACCTTTGTTTCAATATCTACAAGGGTTGGATGAAGAGCGAGAGCCAAGTGTGCGGTTCAAGCAAAGAAGTATCGGCCAAGAGGAAGAGGGACAAGGACGAAGTCGAGCACGTGGATGAGGAGTCCAAGTAAGGTGGCAGTGTCGTTGCTCATGGTGGTTCTAATGCAGTGTCTACCGGATTAGTTGCTTAGTTTAATTTCAGGGTGCTTAGTTTTATTTGAGGGGTGTGTTGTGTTGAGCCCCTAGCAGAACTATGTTATGTTCCTTCTCGTTACTTTAACTCTTCAGTACGTACATACTAGTATTTATTACAGTTCATCTTGTAGTTGGTAGTACTACCACTCGTTTCTTCACATTATATACGTACAATATATATGGCCAACATCATATAGCCAGCAGTTGGCTATACTATTAACCACGCTCTAAGCATGCCACATACGCAAAACACTTAAATGAGATATGTAATTCTAAAAAAACTTAAATGGGAGAAGTTTACCCAAAGTATGAAGGAGTTTAGTTGTCAAAGAATTAAATAGGTATGCTAATTTCTTTAATAGACTTTAGCACCCCATCTAAGCACGTACTAGCTTTTTTAATAGTACTATATGCATAATTTGGTGACGAGCGCTCTCTATATGTACCACCTTTTTTCTTTAATTTCATCTTGTTAGTTTTGTTCCATGGCGCAATCCATTGATACTACTACTGTACAAAAGTATACATTTAAAAGGCTAGAGGGCGGGGCAGTCTCGCTTGGTCGGTTTCACGAGAGGCGAGGGCCTTTGTGATTTGACGGCTCATTACTGCTGGAAGGCGGGGCCTTGTGATTTGACTGCTCGTATAAATGTTGCCAACGACCTGAGGAGGAGCAGAGAACCGTGCGGTATACTCAAGTTTTCCACTGGAGTACTTGTACGACGGAGGAGCACGAAACATGGCAGCCCAGTGCGATATGGCGATAAAAATTGATCTAATTTGCTAGTCATCGATCCCACGGCGCCGCTCATCATTAGCATTGTTCTATTCATGCCTCGCAGAGAACGTGACACGTGCGGCAAAACACCCGAAGCAAAAGAAGAAACACAGGAGCAAAAGAAGAAGGAAGATTATCCCCCCCAAAAAAGAAGGAAGACGCACACACAAGTCTAGGGCGCTGCTCTCTACTACATGAAGGGTTGCTGGCCGTGGAGTCGTAACTGCTTCTTCATCGCCTCCACGACCTCCATCTCCTCGCGCATCTCCTCCGCCATCTTCTTCATTCTGTCCATGATGCGGGATTTCTCGATGCGAGCCTTCATCATCTGTTCCACGGCCGCATTACATACCTTGACAGCAGCCGGGTGCTCGATGCGGAGCTTTGCCAACTCCTCCTTTTGTTCCATGACGAGGGCATACAGCATCTTCACCGAGGAACTAATCTTCTCGTGCAGCTTCTTCCAGCCGGCATTCTCCTCCTTCAACAGGTCGAGCTCATGGCGGAGCTTCGCCTTGTCCTCTTGAAGTTGCAGGATTTCGCCAGTCGCCTTCTTACCCGAGGCAATGCTCTCCTTCAGCAGCATCACCAAGCTGGCGGTCAACTCCTCCTTCTTATTGAGCTCAGCGGGCACGTCATCGAGGCTCTCCTTCAGCAGCTCCACCAAGCCGTCAATGAACTCCTTCTGCTTATTAAGCTGGTCGGGCATGTCGTCGAGGCATAACGACTCCAGCACCGCCAGCTCGGCATGTTCGCCTCCGCGGCTAGGGCGCTCCTGGGAGCCCTCGCCTGCCCGTGAGAGATCTTTTGAGGTCTCTGCGAGGCGGTGAGCCCTCTCTTTTTTCCGTGGCCTTGGTCGCCGCTCCCTTGTTATGAGTAGTTCTCGACCTAGAGCTCTGCACACCGGCCATGGCAAGGACGGACGAATAAGAAAGACTTATGAGGAGGAAGGTAGAGTGATTTTCAGCTAGGTAGTTCCCCTTTTTATAACCTAGTACTAGCACTAGTACTAAAACCTGCATAGTGGGAACACGTTCAGGTTTGATACGTACTAGGTGTGAGCAGGTTTGCACTTAATTATAGCATGGTAGTACTACTTTGGAATGTGATGGGAACAAGCTAAAGATTAATTGATGGTTTTGGTTTTGAGGCCCGAAACAGCTCCCGATGAGTTTCCTGGAACACAAATTTCAAGTACTACTGCTCAAATGCGGTCTCACAAGTCAGTGATGTAACTGGTCGTACATGTCAGACCAAGCCGATGCGTGTCCCTTTGGTGAGACGCGGGTCCGACCGACCATCTGTTGGTGCGACCGACCGTAAGTATTACGCGATGGAGACTTCTAGTTGTGGCTTCGGGTGATTGTCACGACCAAGCATTCAAAAACTAGTGATAAATCAATTACCATCTTTTTCCAAACGACCAAGTATTTTCACAGGAATACAATACATATAGATGGAGTGATTGTCACGGTTGCAAACCGCCATGGCGCCGCAAGTTCACTACAGCAGCAACTGAGTAGGTCACTACATCACTGGCGGGGAAGGAGGGCAGCTCACCTCGCCTATGATGCATGCCCAGCGGCGCCGCCACAGCTGGTCCTGCGATTTGGCTTCTCCTACCGCCCATTTGAACAGTTGCACCGGCTACTCATGCCATTCCGCAGGTATGCGCGTTCTTTCCTCCGCAGTCGACTCCGTGAATATGATCTCTGCCATTAGCCCCAGCTCGAAATCAATGCGACACTGCTAGATGCTGACATCCCTCAGCATCTCTCCCCTGAGATCGACTTGCGCCTCCGCCTTGTGCTTCGCCAGGTGCAGCTCCTTCAAACTTGTCTCCAATCGATGCAACGCTTCCTTGATCCGATTTGCCCGTGCTGCCCACCACCTGAAATGCAGCCCTGGCATGTCCTCCGGCGCCATCGATCTGTGATTCCAGAGCAATGGATCCCCTCTGAAACACATGTGGGTTCCGCTCAAAGGCGGCAGTGTTGCGGGCCGCAGCGAGAGGGCAGCCCACGGGATCCTGGGATCTAAGGGATTATCCATGGCAGGATCCTCCATGGCGGGATCCGGTGGGCGAGGCGGGGGGCGAGCGTAGGTGCTAGGAGAGCCCTACGAGGCTAAGATAAAGATAGTACTACTCCACTCCGTTCATATTTAAATACAAAGGCCACCAACAGTAACCCAGGCAAAAATTGATCATCCTGCCTGCGTCCTGGTTTATTGACCCCCTTTTTATTTTGTGCCAATTTTTGACCAAAAACTTAACTAAGAAAATGATAATGCATGTCACCAAAAATTATATCATTGGAATCACATTTGAACATAGTTTTCGATCACATTAATTTTTATGGCATGCATAAATATTGTGTTATTTAAATTATGGTCAAAAATTGGCACAAAATACGAAGGAGACCAATTGAAGTAGCAACCCATGATTTAACTACTCGCATGCACGCAGTGGAGTAGTAATGTCTTTCTCAACTATTTCCTCCCTCACGTCCACTCAATTTGCATGCAGTGTATTAATTAACCATCAATGAAGTGAACGACTTTACACATGTCAAATTATCACATGGGGTCGATCTTCGTACAAAAATGCGTCCCACCGTGTACCCGCGTGTGCATGCGAGGGAATGAGTGCGTGTGTGCACATCTTCGCTTTGTGCATGTACTGCTAGTGTGCGTGAGAGAGGATGAGTACATTCTTCTGGAACCAGCAGCACGTCACTGTGATCAATCCACACAAGGAGGTCGCGACAACGCCTCCACATGTGCCACGTGGCTTCATGGATGCCCCCACATCATTTTAATCATAATATATTAACTGGAAAAGGGAGAGACACTGTGTAGCGTGCCATTGGAATTCTAATTTACGTGTTTTGCACATACTGGAAGTACTAGTAAGGTACATGTGCATTGCACACATGAGATTTGGCAACCAAATTATGAATAAATACCACACTATAGCATGTAAGCTTTGAGTCATATATGCATGATGTAGACATTCGTTTAATTCTTATAGTTCATCTCATTCAAAATCAATTAGTTTTTATAAAAAAGTTAATCTATTTTATGATTCATGGAATTGTGCGTTGTAAAGCATAAAGTAAAAACAAATAATGGCAATTCAACTAGAAAAAAAGTTTGGGCAATTATGATATGGAAGATTCTAGAACAAAGAAGAAGTACTTGTGTTTTGAGGTTTGTGCATTATGCTAAAGTTCAACCAAGGAATCTTCTAGATTGTACATGTGGCAGAATCTGGTGGAATGTAGATGATATCCAATGGCCAGTAGTGCTCGGATTTGCCATCTCTGCACCGTCTGATTGGCTTCATCCAACGACCATCTTTCAATTTTATTCGCACTCAATATAGGGGTATAGATATAGATATAGATATAGATATAGATATAGATATAGATACAGATATAGAGGTGTAGATATAGACTAGTGGCACATCATCTAAAGCATTTCTACACGCTCATTTTTTTGTATAAGTGTGCTCCACCATGCACCCGCGCGTTTGTATGTGGGAACGAGTGCATGTGTGCACCTCTTATCTTTCGCACACATAGTCCGTGTGTGTGAGAGATACTAAGATGTGGTGAGGGAATACGTGTCAATGCAATTTGTGTGAAGGAGAGGCTTATATACATACATGTATGTGCATGGGGCCGGGGTAATATACGAGAAGGAAGGGGAGGGGTCGACCGCACGAGATATTGATAGATATAGATAGAGGGGAGAGCTCTACGAGCGTACATGCACTGGGATATGGGGGGTGGGTGCTGGAAGATGGTGTGAGGGGCCAAGTGGAGGGAGACTATGAAGGAGTGCACAAGTGCAAGATCGATATTTAAAGAGAGGGGGCGAGAATGTGCGCGGTTGCGCACAGTGGTGGAGCCATGAAAAATAAATGAGCTAGGGGGCCAAGCATTGCTAATCCTTTACGAGGAGGGCCAATTCATCAACTTAAACCATTTTACCAACAATTGATCTACTGATCACATTAATTCATATTAGCCTCAGTATATAGTGATGTTAGGGGTGCAGGGCCCTTGCTGCCCCCTGTCTTTGCCACTATGCGTGCGTCTGAGAGATGAAGCGGAAGGCATGGATGATGAGAGGGGGACGATGGATAAATAATGTGGGTGTATCAGCTATGTAATCCTATATAGAGAGGTATAGATTGATCGATGTGTACGTGGGAAAGAGGGTGAGACCTGTCTAGATATATAGATCGATCGGTTTGTGTGGAAAACTGGGAAAGACCTAGCTATATATATACACACACATAGAGGAACATCGATCGTTGCGCATGCATGTGAGAGATAAAGAATGCCCGAAGTGATGAAGAGGGGGAGGTCTGTGTGTGTGTGCATGCATGGGAGACCGACCTGAAGAAAAAGATTGCATGTGTGCGATGGATAATGCCGAGTGGTAGTGTGTGTGCATGCATGCACGAGAGAAAGTTAGTGGTACAATTATAAAGAGAAGACGACTGTGTGGGTGTAAAAGACTAGGTGAGGTCATAATCAATGTAAAGTTGAATTCAAATATTTGAATAAGAGATCATGATGTTTGAAACCCGTGCATGCATGAATATAACTGAGATATGCGTGGTGTGGTTTGGAAACGAGCATGCTATACTGTATACACATTGAACCAGGTCAGACTGATTTGAATTTGAGATACCAATGGCAGGCATCGTTTGGCCACATTGCATCTGTGCATGGACACACTATTCAAATTGGAGATGATGGGTGGCTTTCGCATCACATATCTATACCCCTATATAGTGTGCGAATAACTTTGAAAGATGGAAGTTGGATGAAGCCAATCCGATGGTGCAGAGATGGCAAATCCGAGCACTACTGGCCATTGGATATCATCTACATTCCACCAGATTTTTCCACATGTACAATCTAGAAGACTCCATGGTTGAACTTAAGCACAATGCACAAACCTCAAAACACAAGCACTTCTCCTTTGTTCTAGAATTTTCCGTATCATAATCGCCCAATTTTTTTTAGATGAATTGCCATTATTTGTTTTTACTTTATGCTTTACAACGCACAATTCCATGAATCTTAAAATAGATTAGAATTTTTATAAAAACTAATTGATTTTGAATGAGATGAACTATAAGAATTAAACGAACATCTACATCATGCATATATGACTCAAAGCTTACATGCCATAATGTGATATTTATTCATAATTTGGTTGCCAAGTCTCATGCGTGCAATGCATGTGTACCTTACTAGTCTAAATGGTGTGTGTGTGTGTTAAACACATTGTACGTAGTATCATACATGGTTTAGATTCTGAACATCTAGCTACAGCATACATGTACTATGATTTGAATTAAACATAAAATGGATACATATATTTGAATTCGAGATCGTATGTACATGTAGTTCATATTTATATGGGAATTTACTACTCCTATATTCATGTCATGTGTTGTGAAGATAATATTTAGATGGTTGTATAACTAACCCGAGTACAATCCCATTCAAACAGGGAAAATGTACTCAAATTTAGTCCATATGCTAGACAACACGAATTGTTTTTTTATTATTGAGGGAAGTGCAAATTGATTTGGTACTGTACACGTTAAGTTTGTTGTCCCGATTTTTTTAGTTTTTTGTTATTGTATTTGAATGCATTTCTAGTAATATAGTAAAACGGGACATGGCTCTCTCTAGTGAGGTGCGAATTGTCTTTTTTTGTACATGTTAAGCTTGTTCTCCCGAAATTTCAAGCCGCGCCTTGTTATGCCGAAATTTCAAGCTAGCATCTCTGTCTATCGTGCTGCGAAACTCCCGCCTCTTCAACCCGCGCCTTATTACCCCGAAATTTTAAGATAGCTCTTTGTCTTGTTGTGCTCCGACAACTCCCACCATCTCAACCCGCGCCTTGCTATCCCAAAATTACAACGCGCGCGAAAACTCCCACCTCCTGCGAAATCCCGACACGTGAAATGCCCGTGATACCCCTAAACCGAAAGAACCGCCTAGCTCAAATCGGTGGGGGTACTTTCGTAACTTACCGCATATTTCGGACAAGCGCGTCCCTAAGTCATGGTTCCCCCCTCCCATCCCATCCCCCCCCCCAATTCGTACACCGAGGCCGCAAAATCCTGCATAGCCCCACACCCTCCTCTGTCCGCCACCCAGCCAGAGCCTCTTCCCCGACGACGTCGTCCACAGCAACACCTCGGCCTCCCTCATCCACGGCACTGGATGAGGATCTGTCATCAATCTCGTCGACCCGTCGGTTCAGCCACCCCGTCCTCCACTTCCAAGGAGCTGCCCCGATGTTCCCCTCGTCTTTCGTGCCTCCTCCATTCCCACACTACCGTCTTCACCTGCACCACCGGAAGAGCAGCATCATCACCGATTCCTCGGATGAAGCTGAGGCCTAATCGGCGCCACCAAAGAGGTTCTACACTAATCACTGCATTTTCTTCTTGATTCGATCTCACGGTGCTGCCGGCGCTCGGTCCCGAGCCGACATGGCGCAGCTCCATCTACGGCGGCGTCGCCGGCCACTTCCTCCACGGTGTCGCTCCCTCGGCGGCGACGTCCACATCAGTAGGAGCTGCTGCTGCTTTGGCTCTCGCTCGCGCTACTGCTCTGCTCTTGCTCTCGGTCCCCAGCCTGGTCTGCTCTTGCTCTTCCTGCTGCACGAGCAGCAGATCCTGCTCTCGCTCGAGCCCCTGCAGCTGCTACCCGAGATGCTGCTACATGACTAGCTGCCCCGGCTCTCGCACGCGCTGCTGCTACTGCTTTTCTGCTACTAGTGCGTTCAGTTTCGATAGTAAAATTCAGTTTCGACAGCAAAATTCAGTTTTGACGGTAAAATTCAGTTTCGACAGTTAAATTCAGTTTTGACAGTTAAGTTCAGAGATGAGCGGCTGATGTATTTTACATCTAGCACTTTATGGTTATGTATTTTACATCATCTATTGGAGATGCTATTAGAATTCCACTCAGGTTAACATTGTCTCTCTTGTCCTGCTTCAGCCTCGCCGTCGTACAACTCACCGGAGCTGCTCCAACGACGAAACCCTCCATCACAGCGGAGCAGTACCCCCGACTCCATTTCCAGACACCTAAGATCTTCTTCCCCTCCTCCGACAGCCAAATCAGCCGGAGCATCCTCACCAACCAACCCAATCATGCTGAGATCGACATGGCTTCACCAAAGAGGTTGTACACTTGTTGCATCACTTTTTTACTCTACATGTTATATATATTGTCCACTGAGCACACATAGTAATGTGAAATACAATTAGTTTCTCCTACTATATGACAAGCAGTGAGGTACCAGGCAACTTAGCTATCCATGATGGACTCTCTTGAACGCCATCATTATTTATTTCTACGCGTTTGAGTTGTGTATTTGTAGATGGGCCTGGGAGTTGAGCTAGTAGGGTAGTGGCCTGGGTCCAAAGTAGTAGAAGTAGCACGAAAACATTTTTTGAGTGTAGGCTTTTCCCTGTTCAAGCCTGCCTACTACAATCGCCAGTGCTTGAAAGGAAAAGTGAAGGAAAAACATAGGAATTGGAAAGTTTCGTATGGTACTACTATTCATGCATTTGGTACAAAGGAATGGAGCAAAGGAAAACTGTAGGATTTGTTCCTTTAGTGTCTCCTTGAAAGAAAAACCATAGGAATTTTAATATCCACTTGTCCTCCTTTTCAAATTTCTATTCATGAAGCACAAGACTAAGAGATAGTAGCATAATAGCATTATAACCGTACATTTTCTTGTGGTTTGACTTAATCTCACCATGCTTCTTTGCATCCTGTGATCTTCCAATTCTTGTGAACCAAACACCCAGATTGGCAGAAATCCTGTGTTTTTAAATTCTCTGTTTTGCACATGCATTCCTATCGTATTCCTGTGTATTTCCTATCCCTGCATTGTTAGAATCCTCCAATTCAAACAAGCCCTTACAGAATTACTTCTGTTACAGATATGTGTCAAAGAAAACCTTGTGTGGTTTGTCTCGCTCCTGCTGTGTTGTGGTCCACCCCAGCTCAGCTGCTCCAACGATGGACGGGTTCACCACAGCAGGGATCCGCCCTCCAGACTATCTTTCGCCGCCTCAGATCTTCTTCCCCGCCGCCGGCAGCCACGACAACTGCATTACCATCATCAACTGAGCAGATGACCTTGAGGACTACACGGGTCCGCAAGAGAGGTCGCACTCTTTCGTATCTGCTTTCGTTATGCATCGCTTAATATGATGACATGCTACTTTATCCTCCTGTTCACCGATTAGACTCTGAGTCAGGTCCAAACTAATGCTCAAACTTGAGTTTTTAAATGGTTGTGGGGTACATATTGGGGCAGCAATCAATACTATCTGTCTACTATCTAGTTAATCTCGGGTGTCTACTATGAGTTTCATGTTGGGTGGAAACAAACATTAAAGGAGCCATTATCTGTATTTTTTAACTGAAGCTATTATCTGCCTGCTATCATTGGTTTTGAGTCTATCCACAGTTGTCGGGGTACACAAACAGGGGTGTATGTCTTCCCCTAACTTGTGCATGGACAGCAAGTCGCCGGCCCGGCAAAGTTACGGCATCCAAGACCAAGACACTGCTAAGGAGAAACCTCCCTTGCCGGGCAGGCGAGCCTGGCGAGGGCGAGGTGGCCTCGAAGACAAGCCTCAAGGCCGTCCCGGTAGGCCTGCCAGGCACTACCGAAGCAAACTACCCCGCCAAGGCTTCACTGTTCCACCTCACAGCAACGCAAGTCATCGATCGGTGCGGTGTCAAGCCCCCAAGTGACTAAGTGGTAGTTATGCGACACATGGCAGCCACTTCCAGAGGAAACCACCTCCAAATGACACCCGTCCAGAGACGTGTCAAGCAGACATGCGAAAAGGTGGCCAAACAGCCCGGCAAGGCTTGCCGGGGAGGCTACGATGTGACACTAAGCGGCACATTTAATGCGCTCTGCTCTGCCTACAGAAGTCAGGTATGATAGCACCATTTGCTATCTAATCAGCACACAATGACTGATTTGCCACTGTGGTAACCCCTTGATCTATAAAAGGAGGGCCATGGCAACCAGAAAAAAGGGTTCGGAACCTTGTACACTCGTACGCGTGTAGCTGCTCTCGCCCCGAGGCAACCCTGCCGCGCAAGAGCGCTGCGTTTCCACCACCACAATCCACCATCAATCCACCAAAGCAGGAGTAAGGTTTTACGCCTCGTGGCAGCCCAAACCTGGGTAAAACTGCCCGTGTGATCTCTGTCGCGCTGCGCTACGGTCTTTCGCTCTTTGTGCAATGCGCTCAGCCCCCCTGCCGAACTAAAAGGGGCCGATGGCCCCATAGGTGGCCGTGATTTCCCACGACATCTTTGGCACGCCAGGTAGGGGGTCGGCGCTTGCGCGAACCCGAGAAGCGTACACAGCGCGCCATCGTCATCAATGGCTTCATCATCCATGATGCCTAAGAAAAGGCGGGGGACGATGAGAACGGGGAGGAGAAGCGATGCCATCCCCCCCCCCCCCCGGTTTGATGTCCACCGCCTCCCTCCGTCACGACTGTCGCAGCGGCGAAAAACCAGCAGCTACGACGACAAGCTGACCCCAACAGGTCGAGCAGCATGATTGCCATGCAAAGCCCGGCCGGGGGAAGGGAACAAAGTGTACGGGTACAAGGGCTCTCGTTCCACCACTCCCACCTATTGACAATTGAGCCACTCTGGGATCTAGCCTTATCAATGTCGATGAGCACCGCGTGAAACTTGGTTCAGTATTTACCCTGCTAGGGAAATCCTGAGTGGAGCGCTGGAGCGAATCCATTGATTGGCGTCCCGGCAAGTGTGCCCGGAAAGGCAGTCCGTGCTCGCGTGACTTTTTATGCCAGACGCCACCAGATTGTCTAAAGTGTGTGGAGAGGAGGAAAGAGAAGCCGATCGTGCCCTACACCGCGTCCTGGCGCCGGCAAAGTACATATGACTCTTTGCCGATCCCTGTTGGGAACCGGAGAACAACACGCACAACGGCTATCCTCCTCAAGGGCATGCGAATGCGGCAAGCGGCCGCGGCCAAAAGGAGTGGGAGGGAGCCAAAAAAAGAGCTAAGTTTACGCGATCCTTGCCCCATCATAACCTTAGGGTTTTGCGTTTGTTTATCCCTTGGATACCAAGGTGTTCGTATGAGGAAATCTGTCGTATGAACGGCACCTAGACATTTTTTGACTACACCCTTGTTCTGACCTGAGCCCCGCTCGTAGAATGGGTAGCAATGCCAAAACTGTCGGGGGGAAACCTGCCGGGAAGTATATTCGCCAAGATGACTGCTAAGGGCCTAACCCTTGCGACAATCGCGGCAGTATGGTACCGGCAGGCAGCTGAAATGCGCACGAAGATTAATCGTACGAACGCCAACCGGTGAACCCTAGAGGGATAAACATGCGATTGGGATTAAGTAAAAACATTAGTTCTACACAAAAGTACGCGGTACGGTGTCTAAACACGAGACATACATCATGTTTTGTTACAGGACAACACGGCGGCTAAGATAATTCAGGACCGAGCCTGGCAACCTCGCGGAATAGTGGGGACGCCAAGGACCCTGTCGGCAAAAGGGGCGGCCTTCTCTTCGGCAGCCGAAACATCTGCGCCTTTCGACGGCTTCTTGAAGCCATTGGCGAGGTCAAGGTCTGGGTGGTGACAGGCGATGTTGCTTAGGACCATGAAGAGAGCGTTGCGGGCAAGCTTCCGGGATTCAGTCGCGAAGCGGCCAGCTCTTCCCTTCTCGTGTGTCTTCATCTTCTCGATCAACTCGTTGAAGAAGATCCCTAGCTTGACGTTGGGGACCTCTTGCCTACTGGCCGAGAAGACTGGCCCATCCATGCCCATCACAGCGGTATGAGCAGTGAGTCGATCGGCAATATCGATCAAGCTCTTGACCCAGAGATCGGCCTGCTCGAAAAGATTGGCCAGCTTCTCCTCTGCATCCTTCCGAAGACACTTTGCGGTGTCCAGGTCCTTCGTTAGCTGCTACTCACGGACCCCGCTGGACTCTGCCGAGTGCCAAGGTGCCAATCCTCGCTTTCAGATCTTCGATGGTGTCGTTGGCAGCCTCGAGGCCTTGGCTCTTGGAGGAGAGCTGCAACTGCACATCCTTCAGAAGGATTTCTGCTTTTTGTGCCTCCTCCTTGAGGGTCGCGACCTCCTTGGCCCTCCCGGAAAGCTCTTCAGTCAGATTGGCCACCCGTTGATCGAGGTCGGCCTTGGCAGTGGACGCAGCGGCAAGGTCATCACCAAGCTTCTTCAGTCGAGAGGCAGAATTAGTAGTGAAGGCATCCAGGACAGCCTTGTGCTTGTCCTCTACCTCCTTGGTGCGCTGCTACACAAGGGCTTCTAGATCGTCATCCTTGGCGTGAAGGGTGGCCTCGAGCTTCTCCTCCTGGGAAGAGATGTCCTGTTCCTTGGCATCCAGAAACACTTTGCGCACGGCCATGCGTGCCTCCCGGGCAGTGACATTTTCCCTCGCCATCGAGATTGCCTCTTGCTACCTCATCAGGGCCTGGAATTGCTTGCCATGCCAGTCGCGCAGCTTGTTCCCTTTGTCCCTCAGTTGCTGGTCCACCTTGTTGGCGGACTTGCGCTGCTCCTGGAGCACCTGCCATTTCTAGTTATGCTAGCCCCGCGTCTCCTTGATGCCTGCCGCCATGGACTCCAGGAAAGATAAGTCCATTGCGATGGCGGCAGAGTCGTCTGCCTCGTCGACCCCTTCGTGCAGCGACAACAGGATGCACTGGAGCTCTTCATCCAGTTCCGTGCTCGTCGCCACCGATGAACCAGGGACACCGAGCCCGGGCCGCGCGAGCACCAGTGCCAACTGGCTCAAGGATGGCTGCGGGGCCCCTGCCACAGCGCCAAATGTGGGGAGGGGATCCATGGTTTGGAGGGGGACTTTCTCCTCGACCGCCGCCCCTGGCGCGTCACCAGGAGTTTGCTTCGTTCTCATCAGAGGCCCCCGAGCGCGCCCGGTAGCCTGTCCCTGCCCCTCCGCGGCGGCGATCTTGGCGGCTTCATCCGCGGTGTCCCTTCCTATGTTGGCCACTTCCTCCAGCAGTTCCGGCTCTTCTGCCTGAGGGACTGTAAACAAAGACAGTAAGCAATAATGGAGAGACAGGAGTATTAGAGAACCAGAAAGCATGGGGCGAGATATAAAAAAGAAGAGAAGAAGTGGAAGAAGAACAAATGAGCTACCCGGAGAGGTCTGCCAGGCAGAAGCTTCAGTTTCCCAGGCAACATCAGTTGCTGGGCCACGATTCATATCCCCTGCCGTGACAAGCACGGTGTCGTCCTGGGCAAGCTCTTCCGTGGAAACCGTCACTGGGGGCTCCTCGACTCGATCAGCGGGCGGGGCGAACCCCTCTTGAAGGGGCTCGCCCTGAGTCGTCTCTCCTCCTCCTCCAGCCGAGGAGGTCGGGAGCTCTCCTGCATCGCTCCTTGCGGGAGTGGCCAATCATGTGCCCTCCCGTCGGGGGCTGAGCCGGGGGCTTGGCGACGGGTCGTTCGAGACGCTCCTCGCCGGGCTCGCATCCTCCACGATCTCCAGCGGCCCCGCGCGCCTAAGCCGTTTGGACCGGTGGATGAGGGTCTCAGTCTCCTCTTCCTTCTCCCTGTCAACAGCAGCAAAACAAGATCAGTCAACAAAAACAAGTGAGCATACCAGAGCCACTGCAAGAAAAGAAGAGTGGTCTTCCTTACTCTTCGTCAATAAGCATGGAGTTTAGCTCGAACTCCACGGGCGGTGAGAGCACTCTGCTTCTATTCTGGGGAGGAGGGACGGGGCGTCCGGGCAGTCTCGAGCCCCACTGAGGCGCAAGAGGCTCCGACGAGGACGAGCTCCGCGAGGAGCCTGAACCGGACTGAGATCTGGAGTCATCTTCCGCGGCCACTGATTGCTTGGCGAGAGAGGATTCGGCCTCAGCAAGGCGAGGGGATCGCCGACGCGCCACGATTGACTTGCTGCCCTTGGAGGTAATCTTCTCCACCTTCTTAGCGGCAGGCGCGGGGTCGGCAATCATGACTCCCCAACTGGCGACCCGCCTACGGGGACGTTGGTCCAAGACTGGCTCGGGGGCTTGAGGGCCTGCCGTGAGCCACTCCTCCACCTCCTCAACCCTCTCCTCCTCCTGGACCTCCGCCGCCGTGGTGTACAGAGCCTCAATTCCAGAAGGACTGTCCCCGGCAGGCTCTCCCCTGGCAGGCTCGTCCCCGGCGGGATCAGCCCCGGCAGCCCCCTCCGTGGCTCGTGCCGCGCTCCTGCCGTGAGAGGGGCCTTCGCCTGTAGCCTCCTCCTTCCCCCTCGTCGCCTTCCCAGCTTTCGCCATCGCGGTAGCACGGAGTGCTCTGTCCTCTTCCAGCCGCCTCCTGATGAATGCTTCCTCCGCCCTGGACGTGTGCTTGTACATATTGGTCTCCTCTCTTGTAGCCATTTCCACCAGAGTGGAGGACCATGCAAGCTCTTCATCAAGCATGGGTAACTGCTAGTCTCCCGAAGCTCCTTGAGCATTGCAATCTGGCATCCATTTTAGAATCTGGTCCCTGGCGGAATTGATGTTCAGAGGGATGACGTTAGCGGGCAACTTGAAAAGCTCGAAGCTGCCGAACAGCTGGTCGCACAACCAGGCATGACCATAGACTGACAAATTGTTGGCCAGGCCTGGAAGCAACCTCATCCTATCTGCGGCATCCCCATACAGCCAGGCAAACCTATCCCTCTTCTGCAATGGCGCAATACGGCGGAGAAGGAAGTCGGCCCCCACGTGCTCAACTGTTAGCCCGGCCGCCTTTAGACGGGTTATCCTGTTTATTGCCGGGCGGAGCCTATCATCGGTAAGGTCAAATTCCCTCCAGTCGTTGTCGCGTTCAAGGCACTCCGTTCGCGCCTGGCAGAAATCTGGGGCCTCCTCATCCTGGATCCAGCACCAATCTCCCCTTCACTCCTCCCATCTGCTGCGCTGCTGGCCAGAGATGTAATCCCAGTTCTCCCTCGGCACCACCCGTGGCATCCAACTTATGTTCCCGAAGCGGTGGTTTTTGTTCTCCACCCGCGGGACGAAATAATGCCGGAACAAATCAACATTGGGGGCAACTCCAACAAAGTTTTCGCACAAATGGGCAAAAATCGCCATGCACGCCATTGCATTTGGCGTGAAATCTAGGAGATGGAAGCCATAGATCACCATCATTGCTTCTAAGAAATCTGAGAAAGGGGGGACAGAGACCACAGATAAAGTACGCGCAAAAGAATCGGTACGAATCTGGTGGGTCCTATTCCCCCTCCGCCAGAACTTTGGGCGCGCCGTGCCCCTTCGGGACTTCCCTCCCCCACAGATATCCATACCTTGCTTCAAGCACCTCACCGTCTAGATTTGACGGGAAGAAGACGGCATCTGCCCTCCGCTTCCTGTCCAGCTCCGCCGCCCTTTTGCTCCCCTCGGCGGCCGCCTCTTTCGCGGCAGTCATCCGCTTCCCCTTGGCAGCGGCTTTCTTCCCCATTTCCTCAAGCTACAGTGGAGATGGGTGAAGGAAGTTGGGTAGGGGATCGGCGGCGAGTGTGAGCGAGGGGGAAGAGCGTTCGTTTGGCTTGCGAGAGAAGATGATGGAAAGATGAAGCGGGCGACGAATGGGCCATGCCTTTTCCGCGTTTTTCTCTCTTAAGGAAAGGACGTGGGGGAGGACGTGACTCTTCAGAAAGTTACCGTTTCGCATTAATTGTTGCAATCCCACTATCCCACGACCCGCTGAAAATATAGGAATTGGACGTTGGATTGACTGTTTATCATGACAAACTGTTGCACGCGCAACATTTTCTCGCCACATGTCCGTGCACCGTTTGGGGCCTAACCCAACGTGCCTAGCGACACGTATGGCTCAGGCCCAGGTGCTTATGTCGGGGTACACAAACATGGGTGTATGTCTTCCCCTGACTTGTGCACGGACAGCAAGTTGCCGGCCCGGCAAAGTTACGTCATCCAAGACCAAGACACTGCTAAGGAGAAACCTCCCTTGCTGGGCAGGCGAGCCTGGCGAGGGCGAGGTGGCCTCGAAGACAAGCCTCAAGACCGTCCTAGCAGGCCTGCCGGGCACTACCGAAGCAAACTACCCCACCAAGGCTTCACCGTTCCACCTCACAGCAATGCAAGTCATCGATCGGTGCAGTGTCAAGCCCCCAAGTGACTAAGTGGCAGTTATGCGACACATGTCACTCACTTCCAGAGGAAACCACCTCCAAATGACATCCATCCAGAGACATGTCAAGAAGACATGCGAAAAGGTGGCCAAACAGCCCGGCAAGGCTTGCCGGGGAGGCTACAATGTGACACTAAGCGGTGCATTTAATGCGCTCTGCTCTGCCTGCAGAAGTTAGGTATGATAGCACCGTTTGCTATCTAATCAGCACACAATGACTGATTTGCCACTGTGGTAACCCCTTGATCTATAAAAGGAGGGCCATGGCAACCATAAAAAGGGTTCGTAACCTTGTACACTTGTACGCGCGTAGCTGCTCTCGCCCCGAGGCAACCATGCCAGGCAAGAGCACTGCGTTTCCACCACCACAATCCACCATCAATCCACCAAATCAGGAGTAGGGTTTTATGCCTCGCGGCGGCCCGAACCTGGGTAAAACTGCCCATGTGATCTCTCTCGCGCTGCGCTATGGTCCTCCGCTCTTTGTGCAACGTGCTCAGCCCCCCTGCCAAACTAAAAGGGGCCGATGGCCCCATAGGTGGCCGTGATTTCCCACGACAACAGTTTGCTACCATTAATCCGAATTTGTGCATGCACTCCTTACATAATCTCTCTATGTTTTATTCCTATGCATGTCAGTTATTGTACACAGTAGTACTGAACATGTAGAGCAAAAGAGACGAGCCTTGCGTGGCAATAAAATTTCATGCAGACGTCGCTCCATGGTCGGTGCAAAAGCAACCCCCTCCCCCCATTCCAGACTATAATCAAGAGGAAGATAACTGTTCAGAGGGGTATTCAGAGGGAGCAGACCACTCCTATTTACCCCTGAGGTCTTTTGCTCTAACTTGGCATGCTGATGTTTGTCATATCATGCATATGGTGCCTTGCATTGCTTACTTTATACATAAAATATGTCATCTGCTTAGTTTAGACATGCATTGTGTGAATGCCATCTGTTTAGTTTCTATAACATATATGTGAATCATGCAATGCCATCTTGTTTAGCCAGGCATCATATATGTGAATTTTGCAATGCCATCCTGGTTAGCCAGTCATCTTATATGTGAATTATATCATGCCGTCCTTCTTTATTACGTATTAAATTTGTCAACAATTTTAGTACATTCAATTACTCTTCCTGTGCATCAGCCATTCGACACAGTCATGGAAAAATCTGGAGTGAAAACAAGGTCTTCAGAGCAGACAATGCTATCTAACGAAGCGCATGTCTTGCTGGTTACGGATAGCTCCTCAGAGGAGGATTCAGAGACAGATGACCAGTCATATCCACCCCCCCCCCCCCCCGAGGTGCATGCTCTGACTTGGCAGGGTTATATTGCTCATATCGTGCATATGGTGTCTTGAATTGGCATGTCATTTGCTTAGTTTAGACATGCTTTGTGTGAGTGCCACCTGTTTAGTGTCTAATTACCATATATGTCAATTTTGCAATGCCATCTTGTTGCAAGACATTATATATGTGAATTATGCAATGCTATCTTGTTGCAAGGCATTATGTATGTGAATTATGCAATGACATGTTGTTTAGCCAAGCGTCATATATGTGAATTATATCATGCCATCCTTTTTTGTATTACTCATTCCATTTGTCGACAATGTTTGTATATTCAACTGCTCTTCCTGTGCATCAGCCATTTGAATTGGTGATGGAGAAATCTGGAGTGAAAACAAGGTCTTCAGAGCAGACAATGCTACCTGCTGAAGCATATATCTTGTTGGTTACAGATAGCTCCTCAGAGGAGGATTCAGAGGCAGATGACCAGTCCTATTTTCCCCCTGAGGTGTATGCTCAAAGTTGGCAGGGTTATATTACTCATATCATGCATATGTTGTCTTGCAATGCTTAGTTTTTACATCATATACACAATATTGAATGCCATCTCCTTAGTTGACACATCATATATGCGGTTGCCCTCTGCTCACTTGCTTAGTATATAAATCATATATTTGAATTATATCATGCCATGATGTTTACATAGACAGCATGTATCTGAAATATGGCATGCCAACCCATTTTCTAAAGACATAATATAGTTATATCATCTCATCCTGTTTACATAGTCATCATATTTTGAATTATGTCATTCTATCCATGAATTATATCATGCCATCATGTTTCCATCAACGGCATGTTTGTGAATTATGGCATGCCAACCACTTTAATAGACACATCGTATAGTTATATCATGTCATCCTGTTTACATAGTCATCATATTTTGAAGTATGTCATTCTATCTTATTTAGTTAGCCATCATATATGTGAAATTGTGTCATGCTATCCTGTTTAATTAGCCATCATATATGTGAAATTATGTCATGCTATCCTGTTTGGTTAGACAACATAAATGTGAATTATTTCATGCCCTGTTTTCTTCCCTACTATCCATTGCACATGTCTATCTTACAATATCTGTACATTCAATTACTTTTCTTTTTTATCAACCATTTGAATTGGAGGGGGTGATGGCCATATCTATGGGAGTGAAAACACAGTCTTCAGAAAAGATCGTGCTACCCGTCAATGCAGATAGAACCACAGTTGTACTTGCCCAAGAACCAGCCCCACCACACATAACGGGTCGTCGTTAATCGGTCGTATTTGATGACGCTATGAAAACGGCCCAACGGATTAACAGGCCAACTTTAACCACTGGCTGAATTTGGCCCACAACCGGAACAGGCCAGTAACGGACCGTAAGTAATCGAATGCTGCAAATCAGCCCAAGAATAAATGGGCCCTGAGAAGGCCAAAAGATAACACGTGCTGGAAACGGCCCAATGGAATAATGGGTCGTTAATGGGTATAAAGCGATACACTGTTCATTACGGGCCAGTTTCACCACAGGCCGTTAATGGGCCAAGAGTTACAAAGGGCCTCATATGGGCCGAAAGACATTATGGGCCATACATGGGCCGGAAGTTACAATGGGCTGGAATCATATTGGATAGCCCAGATGACGCTACTGGGCCTAATTTGGATAGGCCATAATGGGCCGTGAGTTAGCGGGCTGTAAATGGGCTATATGCGAATAGGCCGCTAGCAGGCTTTAAGTGGGCCGGCCGTTACCTTTTGACCAGGTCAACTGGGCCGGCCTTTTGACCTGAATGAGCCACTGTTGGGTCGAGCCACGTGTCGACGTATCATAGGCGCGTCTCGTCCATTCGCTGGATGACAACTGTCCCAACGCTGGGCCGACACGTGGATCCGCGGGCGAATGAGAATTTTACACATGGAAAATCCCCATTGGTCCGGGCTGTTAATGGGTTATGGATCCAAACCGGAACTCGATAGCTTAACGGCGACCTGTTACGATGGATGCCACGTGTTGGTTACCCTTGATGAACGAACTTCCATGATGCGCCATTTACCGTCATGAAAGTGGACACTTCCGTTATGATAATTTTGGTATTGTCATGGAACACTTCTACGATAGCACATGTATGACTATCTTGATTCTGTCATAAAATCGTCATGGACGTACATGCATGACAGAAAATGTGACCTACTATGACAAAGACGTATCATCACGGAAGTGTATTTTTTTGTAGTGTATTGAGGCAAGTCTTAAGCTATCACTATGTTCCCCTCTTAAGACTTGGGGGCTATAGGTGATATGCATATAAGGGAGGAACATTTTCAAGTTCTCAGTTTTGAGCAAACCAGGTATCATATTCTTAGTGGAGGAATTTGCAAAGTTTATCTCCTCCAAGCTATTCATAGAAAGGCTCGGAGAGCCGACTCAATGATTGGGAGTTATATTTACAAAAGCAAGCACCAAGTTGTCACAAGGCATAATCCGGTGTCAGCAACAATCATGACCCAGTATCATCAGTTTTATAACCCGGCAATTTGGCAATCATACCTCGGCAAGCTCTACAACCTCAAGCCGGCTGAAAGTCAGATGAATATCTCAAGACCAATATTTTTGTCAAGCCAGAGCATTGGAAACCGAATCAAATGGATTATTCTTCACAATATTTTTCTCCGAGAAACCAATGTCAGCAAATTGATTTTGAAGCTGGCCTATTGACTCGGACTTTTCAGAAGAAGCGCCTGGATTTTTGCATTGGCAAAGTTTAAACACATCTGCTAAAGAAGATTTGCTATGAGATCATGGACACGTATCAAGGTGGCTGAGATCATGTCACGATACGGAAGAAGCTTAGAAAAAATTGCATGACCTGGCAAAGTTTGACTCGGTCGGGTGTATTTCACAAAAGGAAATGTCAAGGACTTAAGGATGATCAGGTGCCGGCTCAAAAGAAATTTTTAACCCAGAGCACAACCTGTCAAATTTGTTCTTGTGTTTATTTTGCAGGATCAGTTTAACATGGATAAATCCAAATTAAACTGGGGGCTAATGTCAGGGATATACCCCATGGTGTAACCCAGCCTGATGTATGACCCGGCCGGAACTTGGTGACTCACTAGTGACCCGGCTGAACTTGGCGACTCACTAGTGACCCGGCTGATGCTTGGCGACTCACTAGTGACTCGGTTGAAGCTTGGCGACTCACCGGTGACCCGGCCGAGTCTGGTGACTCACTAGTAACCCTGACAGCGGGTTAGACGAATGACAAGGCCCAAGGCCTAGAAGGCGACTTAGGAGAAGGCCGGCTCAAGGCTTGGCTTTTCATCGGGGTTGTGCATGATAAATACTTTGTGTGATGAAGATAGAGCATTCTAAGATTATATGATTTTGTAGGGATACCTTTCTTTAGCCTTGATATTTTGAGAAGACATGATTGCTTTATTAGTATGCTTGAAGTATTATTGTTTTTATGTGAATATTAAACTTTTGTTTTGAATCTTATGGATCTGAACATTTATGCCACAATAAGATAAATTACATTGATAAATATGTTAGGTAGCATTCCACATCAAAAATTATGTTTTCATCATTTACCTACTCGAGGACGAGCAGGAATTAAGCTTGGGGATGCTTGATACGTCTCCAACGTATCTATAATTTTTTATTGTTCCATGCTATTATATGCATTAATACGCTATTTTATATCATTTTTTGGGACTAACCTATTAACCTAGTGCCCAGTGCCAGTTGCTGTTTTTTCCTTGTTTTTACGTTTTACAGAAAATCAATACCAAACGGAGTCCAAATGAAATGAAATTTTTTGAGATTTTTCTTGGACCAGAAGACAACCACGAAGCTTCGGGAAGAGGCCAGAAGAACCACGAGGGAGCTACAAGCCCTCAGGGCGCGCCCAGGGTGGGCGCCCCCTAGGCTTGTGGGCCCCTCGCAGCTCTCCTAACCCTAATCTCTGCTCTATAAATACCCAAATATTCCCCTTACTTCAAAGGGCACACCAAAAATACTTTTCCACCGCTGCAAGCTTCTGTTCTCATGAGATCCCATCTTGGGGCCTTTTCCGGCACTCTGCCGGAGGGGGATTTGATCACGGAGGGCCTCTGCACCAACCTTGTTGCCCTTCCGATGATGTGTGAGTAGTTTACCACAGACCTATGGGTCCATAGCTAGTAGCTAGATGGCTTATTCTCTCTCTTTGATCTTCAATACAATGTTCTCCTTGATGTTCTTGGAGATCTATTCGATGTAATCTTCTTTTGTGGTGCGTTTGTTGAGATCCGATGAATTGTGGATTTATGATCAGATTATCTATGAATATTATTGAGTCTTCTCTGAACTCTTTTATGCACGATTAAGATAGCTTTGTATTTCTCTCCGATCTATCGATTTGGTTTGGCCAACTAGATTGTTTTTTCTTGCAATGGGAGAGGTGCTTTGTGATGGGTTCAATCTTGCGGTGTCCTCACCTAGTTACAATAGGAGTAGCGAGGCATGTATTTGTATTGATGCCATTAAGGATAAAAAGATGGGATTTTTACCATATTGATTGGATCTATCCCTCTACATCATGTCATCTTGCTTAAGGCGTTACTCCATTCTTGTTAACTTAGTACACTAGATGCATGCTGGATAGCGGTCGATGTCTGGAGTAATAGAAGTAGATGCAGGCAGGAGTCGGTCTACTTGTCACAGATGTGATGCCTATATTGATGATCATTTCCTTAGATATATTCATAACTTTGTGCTTTTCTATCAATTGCTCAACAGTAATTTGTTCACCCACTGTATGTGTTCTTTCAAGACAGAAGCCTCTAGTGAAAACTATGGCCCCCGGGTCTATTTATCATCATATATTTTCAGATCTATAAAACTAAAAACCCAAAAATACCTTGCTGCAATTTATTTATATTTACTTTATTTTGCCTTTTACTTATCTTTTATATCTATCTCTATCAGATCTCACTCTTGCTAGTGACCGTGAAGGGATTGGCAACCCCTTTTTCGTGTTGTGTGCAAGTGTTTGTTAGTTTGTGCAGGTGCATCTATTGGGGACTTGCTTGTACCTCCTACTGGATTGATACCTTGGTTCTTAACTAAGGGAAATACTTATCTCTACTTTGCTGCATCACCCTTTCCTCTTCAAGGGAAAAATCAACGCAAGCTCAAGAAGTAGCAGAGATCGCCTACTTCATGAAGATCTACCCGAGTGAGGCAAGTCCTTCGAGGGCGATGTGATGGAAATATGCCCTAGAGGCAATAATAAAATGGGTATTATTATATTTCCTAAATCATGATAAAGGTTTATTATTCATGCTAGAATTGTATTGACCGGAAACTTAAATACATGTGTGGATACATAAACAAATATCGTATCCCTAGTGAGCCTCTACTAGACTAACTCGTTGATCAAAGATGGTTAAGGTTTCCTAACCATAGACATGAGTTGTCATCTGATAACGGGATCACATCATTTAGAGAATGATGTGATGGACAAGACCCAACCCTTAGCATAGCATATGATCGTTCAGTTTATTGCTACTGCTTTCTTAATGTCAAATACATGTTTCTTCGACCATGAGATCATGCAACTCCCAGATACCGGAGGAATACCTTGTGTGCTATCAAACGTCACAACGTAACTGGGTGATCATAAAGATGCTCTACAGGTATCTCCAAAGGTGTCTGTTGAGTTGGCATGAATCAAGATTGGGATTTGTCACTCCGTGTAATGGAGAGGTATCTCTGGGCCCTCTCGGTAATACAGCATCAGAAGAAGCTTGCAAGCAAAGTGACTAAGGAGTTAGTTACAAGATGATGTATTACGGAACGAGTAAAGAGACTTGTCGGTAACGAGATTGAACTAGGTATGGAGATACTAACGATCGAATCTCGGGCAAGTAACATACCGACGGACAAAGGGAACTACGTATGTTGTCATAAAGGTTCAACCGATAAAGATCTTCGTAGAATATGTAGGAACCAATATGGGCATCCAGGTCCTACTATTGGTTATTGACTGGAGAAGTGTCTCGGTCATGTATACATCATTCTCGAACCCGTAGGGTCCGCACACCTAACGTTCGTTGACGATATAGTATTATATGAGTTACTTATGTTGGTGACCGAATGTTGTTCGGAGTCCTGGATGAGATCACGGACATGACGAGGAGCTCCGGAATAGTCCAGAGTTAAAGATTAATATATGGGATAATAGTGTTTGGTCTCCGGAAGGGTTCCGGAATTCACCGGAAGGGGTTTCGGATGTTTCCCGAAATGTTCTGGTGCGAGAACACTTTATTTGGGCCAAGGGGTAAAGCCCACGAGGCTTTAGGAAGGTGCAAAAGGATGTTTTGCGAAGGCCAGGGGCCAGACGCCAGGGTCCCTGGCGTCTGGTCCTGGAGTCCGAGAAGGACTCTTGCCTTGAGGGCTAAACCGACTTTCAGGAGGCTCTTTCTCCAAAAAAGGACCCCCAGGGCTCAACATATAAATAGAGGGGCAGAGCTAGCACCCGGAACACATCAAGATTCACCAAGCCGTGTGCCGGCAACCCCACCCCTCTAGTTTATTCTCCGTCATAGTTTCCGTTGTGCTTGGCGAAGCCCTGTGGAGATTGTTCTTCACCACCACCGTCACTAGGCCGTTATGCTACCGGAACTCAACTACTACTTTGCCTCTCTTGCTGGATCGAGAAGGTGAGGACATCATCGAGCTGAACGTGTGCTAAACACGGAGGTCATTGATGACCACCCCATCTAACGTGATGATCGGACATGGGTTAGTTGATTTGGATCATGAGTCATATAGTAGATATGATCAACATAGAGATGTTCACCATTGATGACCACCCCATCTAACGTGATGATCGGACATGGGTTAGTTGATTTGGATCATGTATCACTTAGATAACTTGAGGGATGTTAATTTAAGTGGGAGTTCATTACTAATTTGATTAATTGAACTTAATTTATCATGAACTTAGTCCTGATAGTATTTGCATATCTATGTTGTAGATGAATGGCTTGTGCTACCGTTCCCTTGAATTTTAGTGTGTTCCTAGAGAAAGCTAAGTTGAAAGATGATGGGAGCAACTACACGGACTGGGTCCGTAACTTGAGGATAATCCTCATTGCTACACAGAAGAATTATGTCCTTGATGCACCGCTAGGTGACAGACCTGCTGTAGGAGCTACTGCAGATGTTATGAACTTCTGGTAGGCTCGATCTGATGACTACTCAATAGTTCAGTGTGCCATGCTTTAGGGCTTAGAACCGGGACTTCAAAGATGTTTTGAACACCACAGAGCATATGAGATGTTCCAAGAGCTGAAGTTAATATTTCAAGCTAATGCCCGGGTTGAGAGATATGAAGTCTCCAACAAGTTCTATAACTGCAAGATGGAGGAGAACAGTTCTGTCAGTGAACACATACTCAAAATGTCTGGGTATCATAACCACTTGACTCAGCTGGGAATTGGTCTTCCAGTTGGGAGTGTTATTGACAGAGTTCTTAAGTCACTGCCACTAAGCTACAAAGGCTTCATGATGAACTATAATATGCAAGAGATGATGAAAATGATTCCTGAGCTCTTCGCGATGCTGAAATTGGCGGAGGTAGAAATCAAGAAGGAGCATCAAGTGTTGATGGTTAACAAGACCACTAGTTTCAAGAAAAAGGGCAAGGGAAAGAAAGGGAACTTCAAGAAGAATGGCAAGCAAGTTGCCGCTCCCGTGAAGAAGCCCAAAGCTGGACCCAAGCCTGAAATTGAGTGCTTCTACTGCAAAGGAAATGGTCACTGGAAGCGGAACTGCCCCAAATACTTGGCAGATAAGAAGGATGGCAAAGTGAACAAAGGTATATTTGATATACATGTTATTGATGTGTACCTTACTAATGCTCGTAGTAGCGCCTGGGTATTTGATACTGGTTCTGTTGCTCATATTTGCAACTCGAAACAGGAGCTACGGAATAAACGAAGATTAGCTAAGGACGAGGTGACGATGCGCATCGGGAATGGTTCCAAAGTTGATGTGATCTCCGTCGGCACACTACCTCTACATCTACCTTCGGGATTAGTTTTAGACCTCAATAATTGTTATTTGGTGCCAGCGTTGAGCATGAAGATTATATATGGATCTTGTTTATTGTGAGACAGTTATTCATTTAAATTAGAGAATAATGGTTGTTCTATTTATGTGAGTAATATCTTTTATGGTCATGCACCTTTGATGAATGGTCTATTCTTGTTGAATCTCGATCATAGTGATACACATATTCATAATATTGATGCCAAAAGATGCAAAGTTGATAATGATAGTGCAACATACTTGTGGCACTGCCGTTTAGGTCATATTTGAAGGAAATATGCCCTAGAGGCAATAATAAAGTTGTTATTTTATATTTCCTTATTTATAAATGTTTATTATTCATGCTAGAATTGTATTAACCCGAAACTTGATACATTTGTGGATACATAGATAAAACACTGTGTCCCTAGTAAGCCTCTACTAGACTAGCTCGTTAATCAAAGATGGTTAAGTTTCCTAACCATAGACATGTATTTTCATTTGATGAACGGGATCACATCATTATGAGAATGATGTGATGGACAAGACCCATCCGTTAGCTTAGCATAATGATCGTTCAGTTTTATTGCTACTGCTTTCTTCATGTCAAATACATATTCCTTCGACTATGAGATTATGCAACTCCCAGATACCAGAGGAATGCCTTGTGTGCTATAAACCATCACAACATAACTAGGTGATTATAAAGATGCTCTACAGGTATCTCCGAAGGTGTCTGTTGGGTTGGCATAGATCGAGATTAGGATTTGTCACTCTGAGTATCGGAGAGGTATCTCTGGGCCCTCTCGGTAATGCACATCATAAGAAGCCTTGCAAGCAAAGTGACTTAGTCACAGGATGATGTATTACGGAACGAGTAAAGAGACTTGCCGGTAACGAGATTGAACTAGGTATAAAGATACCGACGATCGAATCTCGGGCAAGTAATATACCGATGGACAAAGGGAATTACGTATGTTGTCATAACGGTTCGACCGATAAAGATCTTCATAGAATATGTGGGAGCCAATATGAGCATCCAATTTCCGCTATTGGTTATTGACCGGAGAGGTGTCTCGGTCATGTCTACATAGTTCTCGAACCCGTAGGGTCCGCACGCTTAACGTTCGATGATGATTTTGTATTATATGAGTTATGTGATTTGGTGACCGAATGTTGTTCGGAATCCTGGATGAGATCACGGACATGATGAGGAGTCTCAAAATAGTTGAGAGGTAAAGACTGATATATAGGATGATAGTATTCGGACACCGGAAGTGTTCCGGAGTGCATCGGGTATTTATCGGACTACCGGGGGGGTTACCAGAACCCCCCGGAGGAATAATTGGCCTTATGGGCCATAGGAGGGGAGCACACCAGCCCACAAGGGGTGGCGCGCCCCCTCCTAAGGAAGGAGCCCAAGTGGGAGAAGGCAGAGGGGGTTCGCCCCCCCCCCCCCATTTCCTTCCTCCCTCCCTCTCTTCCCTTTGCCCCTTCCGGTAATAAGGAAAGGGGGGGCGAATTAGACTAGGGCCCCAAGTAGGATTCCTCCTACTTGGGGTGCCCCATGGCAACTCCCCTCCCCCTCCCACCTATATATACATGGGGAGGGGGCGCCTAGAACACACAACAATATCTGTTAGCCGTGTGCGGCGCCCTCCTCCATAGATTACACCCTCGGTCATATCTTTGTAGTGCTTAGGCGAAGCCCTGCGCGGATCACTTCACCATCACCGTCACCACGCCGTTGTGCTGACGGAACTCATCTATTTCCTCGACACTTTGCTGGATCAAGGTTCAAGGGACGTCATCAAGCTGAACGTGTGCAGAACTCGGAGGTGCCGTGCGTTCGGTGCTTGATCGGTCGGAACGAGAAGAAGTTCGACTACATCAACCGTGTTGTCAAACGCTTCCGCTTTCGGTCTACGTAGGTATGTAGACACACTCTCCCCTCTCATTGCTATGCATCTCCTAGACAGATCTTGCGTGAGCATAGGAATTTTTTTGAAATAGCATGCTACGTTTCCCAATAGTGGCATCCGAGCCAGGTCTATGCGTAGATGATATGCACGAGTAGAACACAAAGAGTTGTGGGCGGTGATCATCATACTGCTTACCACCAATGTCTTATTTTGATTCTGCGGTATTGTTGGATGAAGCGGCCCGGACCAACCTTACATGACCACGTTCATGAGACCGGTTCCACCGACAGACATGCAACTAGTTTTGCATAAAGGTGACTGGCGGGTGTCTGTTTCTCCTACTTTAGTTGAATCAAATTTGACTGCGGCCGGTCCTTGTTGAAGGTTAAAACAGCAAACTTGATAAATCACCGTTGTGGTTTTGATGCGTAGGTAAGAACGGTTCTTGCTAGAAGCCCGTAGCAGCCACGTAAAACTTGCAACAACAAAGCAGAGGACGTCTAACATGTTTTTGCAGGGCATGTTGTGATGTGATCTGGTCAAGACATGATGTGATATACATTGTTGTATGAGATGATCATGTTTTGTAAAAGTTATCGGCAACTGGCAGGAGCCTTATGGTTGTCACTTTATTGTATGAAATGCAAACGCCATGTAATTGCTTTACTTTATCACTATGCGTTAGCGATAGTTGTAGAAGCAATAGTTGGCGAGACGACCACGACACAACGATGAAGATCAAGGTGTCGAGCCGGTGACGATGGAGATCCTGACGATGCTTTGGAGATGGAGATCAAAAGCACAAGATGGTGATGGCCATATCATGTCACATATTTTGATTGCATGTGATGTTTATCCTTTATGCATCTTATTTTGCTTAGAACGACGGTAGCATTATAAGATGATCCCTTCACTAAATTTCAAGATATAAGTGTTCTCCCTGAGTATGCACCATTGCGACAGTTCGTCGTGTTGAGAAACCACGTGATGATCGGGTGTGATAGACTCTACGTTCAAATACAACGGGTGCAAGACAGTTTTGCACATGCGGAATACTCGGGTTAAACTTGACGAGCCTAGCATGTACAGACATGGCCTCGGAACACTGGAGACTGAAAGGTCGTGAATCATATAGTAGATATGATCAACATAGAGATGTTCACCATTGATGACTACTCCATCTCACATGATGATCGGACATGATTTAGTTGATTTGGATCACGTATCATTTAGATGACTTCAGGGATGTCTATCTAAGTGGGAGTTCTTAAGTAATTTGATTAATTGAACTTAATTTATCATGAACTTAGTCCTGATAGTTTTTGCATATCTATGTTGTAGATCAATGGCCCGTGCTACCGTTCCCTTGAATTTTAATGCATTCCTAGAAAAAGCTAAGTTGAAAGATGATGGTAGCAACTACAAGGACTGCGTCCGTAACTTGAGGATTATCCTCACTGCTGCACAGAAGAATTATGTCCTTGATGCATCGCTAGGTGAAAGGCCTGCTGCAGGAGCAGATGCTGATGTTATGATCGTCTGGCAAGCTCGATCTGATGACTACTTGATAGTTCAGTGTGCCATGCTTTACGGCTTAGAATCGGGACTTCAAAGATGTTTTGAACATCATGGAGCATATGAGATGTTCCAGGAGTTGAAGTTAATATTTCAAGCAAATGCCCGAGTTGAGAGATATGAAGTCTCCAACAAGTTCTATAGCTGCAAGATGGAGGATGTCGGCGTCCTGGGACCGGGGGTGCCCAGACTTGCCTGCCTGCGGCCCATGGCATGGCTCCATCGACGGCCTGGTACGGCCTAGCTTCAGCAACAACAACTCAAGACCCTCACGAGGGTCCAAGCCTCGCGAGGCGGACAACACCAAGACCTCCACGAGTGGCGGCCTCCCCAGGCTGGCTCCCGAGGAGCGGAGATATCAATGCAAGCCGCACCTCGCGAGGTTCACCTGACATGAGCCATGACGACCAAGACCAGGCGGGCGCCAGCGGGCGCAGTGTACCAGTTTCCCCTTTGGTGCCAAGGAGGCAAGCGCAGGCGCGGAGTCCCGAGGAATCAAGCAAAGGTTTCCATATCGGTGCAACAAGACCAGGACCGCCAGGACGGCAGGACGGATGTCATCGCGGAGCCCACTGCAGCGTCACCGCCAGAGGCTTTTGCAAGCGAAGACTACTTTTGTCAGGATAACTTGTACTAGTTGTCTCCCTTCGAATTTGGCCGTTGTGGGATCCCTTCCCGCCTACATTTGGGAAGAGGACCAAGGCCACTATAAATAGGACTTAGCCACCACCATAGAGGAGGATTGGATCCATTCCACCCTGACCACCTCACCAGCTCATCGAGCTCAAGAACACCTCACCTCCTGAGGTCGTCCCACCTCTGTACTAGTTCATCCTCAGCCCTCCGAGGCAATCCACCACAAAGCTAGAGTAGGGTATTACACCGCAAGGTGGCCCGAACCAGGATAAACTGCTGTGTTTCTTGTCCCTTGGGTTCGTCGAGCTAGGCCATGGGATCGTTGAGCAGGCAGATTGGGGAGGGAGAGTTCTTCGCACGCACCCCAGAGTTCGAACCTCTTAAGGGTCTGCAGAACCCCCGAATCCGACATTTGGCGCGCCAGGTAGGGGTGCGTTAGAGCCTTTCTCCCGTCGGTCGACCCGCCACTGCTCCACCGCTTCCATGGCTGACGCCCGTCGAGCCCGTGCTGAGCGTCGGGCCGCCCTTGCCGCTCACGTCGCCCAGACGGCGCCCGTCGGCGGGCCTCCCTTCTGTTCTCCATCGCCTGCTGCTAACGCATCCACCGGCCCGGCGGGGCACGAGCAGCAAGCTTCGTCGTTGCACCCCTCCGTGCGGCGTGATGGGCGCACGGCCACTCCGTCGCTGACTCCGGCTGGTTCGTCGTCTCACGCTTGTCGCGGGCCGGCGGACGCACAGGCTGCGTTGCTCATGGTGCGCGAGCTCTTGTGCTACCGCCCTGTCGACGACTTCTATGAGGATTGGCTCGAGCGCATCGCCGAGCTTGTCAGCGCCGCAGGGGGATCGCCTGCGCCGTCTCTCTCACTGCCTCGCCCACCACCTGCCGCGGGCGACATAGCACACGGAGCGCCTCCACCACCTCCCCGTCAAGACATCGCCCTCGCACCAAGGCGCGCGGCCCCACGGCATGACCCGCCGCGCAGGGTGCCCGCGCGCGAAGAAGCAAGCTGCCAGGAGGTCCAGCGGCCGCAAGAAGATGCTCCTGCGCTCCCAGCACCCCCACGCCAAGACCGCGCGCTGCCTGTGGTGGTGGCGCGTGAGCGCCAAGATCAAGCTCCACCTCCACGTCGGGCTCCCGTAACCACCGCGGGCTGCCGAGCCTTCACTCTCGAGCTACGCAGCGTCGTCTGGCTGGGGAAGTTCAAGCCCGACTTGCCTCCACGCTACGACGGCACCCCCAACCCTGCTAAGTTCCTGCAACTCTACGAGCTGAGCATCAAGGCGGCCAACGGCGACGAGAAGGTCATGGCGAACTGGTTCCCCATGGCTCTCAAAGATGGCGCGCGCTCATGGCTCCTGAACCTGCCCGCAGGATCGATCTCCTCCTGGAGCAAGATGCGTGAGCGTTTCATCGCCAACTTCTAGGGCACCCGCGACCGCCTGCCTGCCGCGGGCGACCTGCGACGCATCAAGCAGTAGCCAGGGGAAACCCTGCAGAAGTACATCCAGTGCTTCAATAGCGTCCGTCTCAAGATCCCCAAGGTGTCGGACGAGGCCATCATCTCAGCATTCTCTGATGGTGTCCGCGATGTCAAGATGAAGGAGGAGCTCGCCATACACGAAGACCTGTGCACGGCTCTGGAGATGTTCAACATGGCGACCAAGTGCGCGAGAGCTGAGGAGGGACGCCTCTCCCTCCTCGAGCTCCCAGCGGCTGACCCAGAAGACAAGAAGGCCAAGGCCAAGGACATGAAATGCAAGGGGGTGGCCGTGCTTGCGGATGAACCAGAGATGAAGCGCGGCTGCGACCACCCGGAGTCATCCAAGGGCAGCCGTCCGTTCTGCGTCTTCCACAACGTACACAGCCACAACACCAACGACTGCCATGTGCTCAGGGCCATCCGTGACGGGCGCCTTGGTCGACGCCCGAGCGCAATGATCGAGGCTACGGCCGCGGAGGAGGCCGAGGCAAAGGACGATGGGACAACCGCGAGCGTCACCAGGAGTGGCGTGACCAGCCTCGTGAGGACGGCTGGCAGGGCCAGCCTCGCGAGGGCGCCTGGAGAGATCAGCCTCGTGAGGACCGTCCTCAGGGCAATGCCGGCCTCCCTCCGCTGCCACCGCCACCAAGAAGGAATGACGACCACCACCAGGATGAGGGGGTTGGGGGCTTCCAGGAGCCTCGCGCTGTCGCTTGCATCCTGGGCGGTGCTCAGGCCCCAGCCTCCCAGCTCATCTTCAAGCAGTTCGCCCGTGAGGTGAATGCGGCTCTCCCCAGGCTCGAGACCACACGCCCGCTCAGGTGGTCCAAGTGCATCATCACCTTCAGCTCGTCAGACCAGCTCAAGTGCGCGGCAACCGCCGGCGCCCTCCTGATGCTCTGCTCTCCCGTTATCAGCAACGTCCTCGTCACGAAGACCCTCATTGATGGCAGTGCGGGGCTCAATGTCCTTTCCACCGAAACATTTGATCGCCTCCAAGTGCCCTATGATCAGCTGCAGCCCATCAAGCCCTTCTCAGGAGTGATCGGCCGCTCCACCACCCCAATAGGGCAGATCCGCCTCCCTGTCACCTTCGGTCAGCGCGACAACTACCGCACCGAGCTCATCGACTTCGACGTCGCCCACATCCGTCTTCTGTACAATGCCATCCTTGGGTACCCAGCCCTGGCCAAGTTCATGGCGGTGACTCATCATGGCTACAATGTCCTCAAGATGCCAGGGAATCGCGACATCATCACGATCGCCTGCGAGGAAAAGGACGCAGTGTGCTCTCTCGAGCGTGCCTACCAGGGCACGGCGGTTGAGGACCCAGACAACGAAGGCACCATCTACCCTCCTGAGGCTATCCCCAAGAAGAAGAAACAGCTGCTCCGCCAAGAGCCTCAGGAGAACGGTGTCTCCACCGGCACCACCTCAGGACCAGCGCCCTCGGATGGGGCGCCCCCCTCTCTCGCATAGGAAGGCGCGCCCGGCGCCCCTCTCAGGCTGGGCTCGGGGGCTCTCCTCTGGAGGGCCTCTGAACTAGCCAACGTCATGAGGGAGGCGCTCGGGCACCACATGGAGGTGTGCTTCAGCGCGCGCTTCCGCCAAGAGGGCACAAGGCACGAGCTGCCTGGTGCTCATGAGTTCGTCATCAAGGCAACCGAGGAGCTTCAAGAGGCAAGAGCCATGTGCGGTGACCGCCGCCCGCCACCTGGCTCAGCTCCTTGTCCTGGCGAGGACAGTGAGCTGCACGTCTGCATCGACTACCTCGGGCTCAACAGGGTTGTGTCTCAGGAGCGCTTTTGGCCATCGCATGTTGGTCGGTGCAAGGGCCCCCCTCACAGCTAAGTTCGCATGCCGTACAGCCTGCCGAACGCGGCTGTCACCTTCCAGCGCCACCTGCGGCGCGTCCTGGCGGCTCAAGAGACCAGACACCAGGCGGTCCTGGTGGAGATGGCGACGGTTCTCCGCGAGCCCCCTGAGCCTCCAGAGCCTCCCGAGGTTCAGGACCCTGGCGACTCGTGAGGAGCGACTTCTTCAGCACACATCTTTAGCTACTCCAACATCTCTTCAGCAACGGTACCACGTGACATTTTCCAGTTTATTCAGTTGGGGGCGCCCCTCGAGCAGCATTATCCCCAGATCGCGTGGGCCTGTTTCTGCGACATGTACCCTTTTGCATCTTGATTCACTCCGTTGGGGGCGCCCCTCGGGCTGCATCATCCCCAAGCCGCATGGGTCCGTCCCTGTGGCATGTATCGCTTTGCATCTATCAGAACTAGCCTTATTCTTGCCATCGGTCGCTTTATGAGTATCATGTGCCTGTCCGGTACTTCGCTGCCATGAATGTCGTATGCCCTTGCAAGCCCACCCATGACCGCCTCATGATTAAGGGCTGGCATGGCGTCTATGCTCGGGTCCGTCCCTGCAGCATCGCTAAACCCAAGAGACTGAGCTCTGGCTCACGGGCCAGCTCCCGTGTACGTCACCTCCCATGGTCCTTGGTGCCTGTCCTTGCATGAGCTAATCGCGGGCAGATGAGCAAGGGCGCGCGACACGGTGCCTCGTCACCACGGGAGCCGCGCGTCGAATGTCTTTCTTCAGGACATCCGCATGAGAAGACTGGGCACGGCGTCTGTGCTCAGGTCCGTCCTTGCAGCGTCGATAAATCCAACGGCTAAGCTCTGTCTGGCGGGCCGGCCCCGTTCACGTCACCTCCTGGGGCCGTTGGTGCTTGGCCTTCTCATGCGGTAACCTCAGGAGATTCACTTGGCGCAGGTTGCCTAACCATCTCGCAGGATCATTACAAGTGCTCTCAATCAAGACCAGGCGCAACCCGCCTTGAGGTAGGGCCCCGTGAGTCTCGCGCTGGCTCACGGGTGCCCAGACACACCTCCTCTAGCCCTGCCGTGCAAGCCACGTGTCAGGGCGGGGCTGTACACGCCCCGGGGGCTCTCCTCAGAGGGAGCCCCCTCCCACGTACCAGTGGAAGCACCATGCTTCGCGCTGGCAGTCGACACGGTCGAGGAGCAGCTATGCCCGTGCAAGAACGGTAGCGCCATGCTCCGCGCTGGTGATAAACAACTAAGGGTGGCCTCACGGCCGCAGTAACCTCAGGGAGCCACCAGGCTCGGTGCTTAGCCTCACCGCGCTACTTTCCCCCAGGAGAGTAGCATGAGGGGGCTGGGCACGGGGGCTACGCTCAGGTCACGCCTGGCGTACGCCACCTCGCCAGGTCCCTCGGACCTGGTCATCGCGCAACCCTCCGAGCGAGAGCCCGGCGAGGACAGGTACGAGGTCTGTTTGTACGTCAAGGGGGACCCTTGGGCATCGCGACCCAAGGGCCTAACTAGTCATGTAGCCCCTCACCCATTGGTCTCGCCCTGGCGATCCAGACGACCCAATGGCGGCTGAGGTACGTGTGGGGCCGGGCCCTGGCGACGCAGAACGCTAAGGCCTAATCTCGCGTCTCCTTCCCGAGGGCTGTTTGTACGTCAAGGGGGACCCTTGGGCATCGCGACCCAAGGGCCTAACTGGTCACGTAGCCCCTCACCCCTTGGTCTTGTCCTGGCGATCCGGACGACCCAATGGCGGCTGAGGTATGCGCGGGGCCGGGCCCTACCGACGCACAACACTAAAGCAAACGGGAAGGAAATCGTAAAATCCTAGCAAATTATTACAAGACATATTGTTTCTCCAAAATACCAAACATGAGTTCTTACGCCTCCGTGAGGCACGGTTCATATTGCAGGAAATAAAATGGAGCGAGCACCACCAACAAGCTTCTCCTTCAGCCTTGGGCGCCACCATCGCCCGCCTGGGGAGTCCCGTCATCGATGACGTCGCCGTCGCCCGTGCCGCCAGCCATAGTCGCGGGGTCGACGGCAAGGAACTTTTGCAACAGGGCCTCCACATGGCCCTTCATGGCTTCAGCAATGGCGGTGTAGCGATCTGGGTCCACAGGCTCAAGCATGGCACCGAGGTCGAAGTTGGGATCACGAAGACGGAGGTGGTAGAAGACGCGTGTCACGGCTGAGGTGGAAAGCGCGCGGGCCTCCCCTTCCACCAGGGGGCCAAATCCAACGACAACGCCCTCGAGTGCCGTGACAAGCTTGGGAAGCAGCTCGGCGGGGACCTCCTCCGAGGTCACCAGCGGCTCCTTCAACTCGCTCCCGTAGAGCTCCTGTAGTGCCTTGCGGGGCCTCTGTTCGAGGGAGTCGTAGGAAGCGCGCCCCACGGCGGCTGCCTCCTCAGCCTTGGCAAGGAGCCTCTCCCTGACCTCCAGCTGGGCCTTCTCCGCCTCCACCTCCTCCTTCAACTTCTCCAGGCGACCGCGCTCTGTGCCCTGGTCCCGGGCCGCCCACTCCAACTCGGCATCACGATCAGCAACTGCAGCTTTCTGGGACTTCAGCTCCTCCTCCTGCACCTTGCGCTGACGGGCCTCGGCAGCCTGCTCATCACGGAGAGTACTCAGTTCGGCCTCCGCCGCTCGGCAGCGCTCCTCGGCGGCCTTGGTGTCCTTCACCGCCGCGTCGCGGGTGGCCGCGGCCAAGCCGGCTGCCTTCTCACCTTCCTCCGAGGCCGTCACGTCTTGGAGCCAGGCCGTCCTGACGGATGCGTCGGCTCGAAGCCACCCCGAGACCAGCTCCAGGCGCCCTGACGCCAGGCGCCGGTCGGCACCTTGAAGGTCGACGCGAAGCTGGTTCAATGCGGAAAGAGCCTCCTCCAGAGCACCGGGCGCGGCAGAAGAGCCATGGTTCAGTGGCATGATGGACGGGGGAGGAGACGGCGCAGGCACCAAGATCGGTGAAGCAGCAGCGGTAGAAGAGGCCGGGGGCTTCGGAGGCTTTGGGGCCTCGGTAGGCGAGCTAAGGGCGAGTGCCTCCTGAGCAGGCCTGACTGCAGGGGACACCTCCTCTTGAGGCTGGGTCTCCGAGACACCAGGGGATGACCCAGCCGCAGGAGCGCGCAGGCTGGCTCCGTCCTTTTGCGCGGGAGGTGGTGCGGCCGCGGCAACAGCTGCACCACCTCCTTCTTCTTCTTCGCCGCCGACGTTGGCCTAGCCACATAAGAGGCAGGCGTTAAGATACCAAGACAAGAGCAGGAAGCAAAGGCAAGACGGCGCACTTACTGGTCCGCGGCAACATAGTCCCTCGTCCTCTTCAGGAGCGCGAGGCCCGCAGGCTTCGCGGGCATGGGAGCCATCGTGCCCTCAGGAGCAGGCGGGCGCACGGCTGGCTTTGCAGCAGCAATGACTGGTGGCGAGGCAGAGGCGCTGCCTCGAGGGATCAGCGCCGACCTACCCTTCTTCGGGACCCCCGGCTTCAGCTTCTTCGGAGGGGTGCCCTTGGACCGTGTGGTGGCGCCTGCGGAGCGCGGCGCCTCCCTGACCGGGTGCTCGCTGGCGTCATCATCGTCAGAGAGGCCGTGGAGGAGATTGGTCTCCCCCATGCTTTCCCACGTCGCCTCTGAGTCCGTCCCCTCTTCCACGTCAAGCTCGCCGAAGGACACCGGAACAGGGGAGCTCGGAGGCTGGGAAGGCCCCTGAGGTACGAGCCTGCGCTCGTTGAAGATAGGCATGGCATCAGCAATCTCCTCCCCGTCAGGGCGGCGGTACAGCGGAAGATGGGAGTCCGGGGGGCAGCCCTGATCCACCCCAAGCAGGGTGCGGACGATTTTGTCTAGCTCCTCCTTGGACAGGTCGTCTGGGTGCAGCCGGAGACCCTCTTCTGCGCCCTTGAGCTTCCACAGGGGGCGCGAGTGTGCCTGGAGCGGAGCCAGGCACTGCGTCAGGAATTCCTTGACGATCATGGCCCCCGTTAGCTTCTCTGCCTTCGGGTCATCGGTCTTTAGGTCTGCCGCCATCCTTTCTAGCAACAGCTCTGCCCTGGGATCGGTGAGCTTCTCGTGAGCCCATCCTTTCAGGGGCGATGGCTGCGAGGTCGGCAGTTCCAACCGAGCGTCGGCGCGCTTGGCGTCCAGGAAGATCCACTTGTTCCGGAAGGTATCCACCTTTTTCCCCGTCCGAGAGATCGCATTGCTGCCATTGGCAGCAATAAAGTTGGCGCACCCCGAGCACTGGCTGCCATTGATCCGAAGGTAGAAGAAGTGGCGGAGGAGCCCAATGGAGGGCATCACCCCCAAGAATGCCTCGCAGTAAAAGGCGAAGACCGACGGGAGGAGGACAGAGTTGGGATGAAGATGGAGGGCATGGAGCCCGTAATGGCGGAGGACAGCGTAGAAGAATTTGGAGAAAGGGGGAACCAACCCGGCAAGGACGCTGTGCGAGAAGAAGGGGTAGACGGTGCTCCCCAAAGCTTCCGGCTTGGCGGAGCCGACCCAGAGCTTCGTCTCACCCCCCCTCATTGCTGCCCTTCACCGCCAGATGGAGTGTGGAGCCGAGGTGCTTCTCCTCGGTGATGGTGGACGCGCTCAAGGCCGGCTCATGCCAAGGGATAGAGCGCACGGCCGCAGCTGAAGATCCCGCCAGCTTGGAAGCCATTGGTAGCGAGCTCGGGGGAGAATGGCGGATCTGGGAGTTCTCTGGGCAGAAGGAGAAGGGGATCTCAAGCAAGACGAAAGGAAGACAATAAAGGTTTCACAGCGGGCGCCAGCCCTTTTGTCAGTCGAAGAGCAGTTGCCGACGCAGCGTGCGGAGGCGGAGGCGCCCACGTCCCATCAATCGCCACGCGGCAACCGAGGCTGCAGGCGGTTAGGGCCCGTGGTGCTCCGCACTTGCCCTTTGGCTTCGCATCGAAGCCAAGTTCGAGCGCGCCTTGGGCCCGGGGGCTACTGTCGGCGCCCTGGGACCGGGGGTGCCTAGACTTGCCTGCCTGCGGCCCATGGCGTGGCTCCATCGACGGCCTGGTATGGCCCAGCTTCAGCAACAATTACTCAAGACCCTCACGGGGGGCCAAGCCTCGCGAGGCGGACGACACCAAGACCTCCACGAGGGGCGGCCTCCCAAGGCTGGCTCCCGAGGAGCGGAGATATCAATGCAAGCCGCACCTCGCAAGGTTCACCTGACGTGAGCCATGACGACCAAGACCAGGCGGGCCGCGGGCGCCAGCGGGCGTAGTGTACCAGTTTCCCCTTTGGTGCCAAGGAGGCAAGCGCAGGCGCGGAGTCCCGAGGAATCAAGCAAAGGTTTCCATATCGGTGCAACATGACCAGGACCGCCAGGATGGCAGGACGAATGTCATCGCGGAGCCCACTGCAGCGTCACCACCAGAGGCTTTTGCAGGCGAAGACTACTTTTGTCAGGATAACTTGTACTAGTTGTCTCCCTTCGAATTTGGCCGTTGTGGGATCCCTTCCCGTCTACATTTGGGAAGAGGACCAAGGCCACTATAAATAGGACTTAGCCACCACCATAGAGGAGGATCGGATCCATTCCACCCTGACCACCTCACCAGCTCATCGAGCTCAAGAACACCTCACCTCCTGAGGTCGTCCCACCTCTGTACTAGTTCATCCTCAGCCTTCCGAGGCAATCCACCACAAAGCTGGAGTAGGGTATTACACCACAAGGTGGCCCGAACCAGGATAAACTACTATGTCTCTTGTCCCTTGGGTTCGTCGAGCTAGGCCGTGGGATCGTTGAGCAGGCAGACTGGGGAGGGAGAGTTCTTCGCACGCACCCTAGAGTTCGAACCTCTTAAGGGTCTGCGGAACCCCGAATCCGACAGAGGAGAACAGTTCTGTCAGTGAACACATACTCAGAATGTCTGGATATCATAATCACTTGACTGAGCTGGGAGTTAATCTTCCAGATGATAGTGTTATTGACAGAGTTCTTCAATCACTGCCACCAAGCTACAAAGGCTTCGTGATGAACTATAATATGCAAGGGATGGAAAAGACAATTCCCGAGCTCTTCGTAATGCTCAAAGCTGCGGAGGTAGAAATCAAGAAGGAGCATCAAGTGTTGATGGTTAACAAGACCACTAGTTTCAAGAAAAAGGGCAAGGGAAAGAAGGGGAACTTCAAGAAGAATGGCAAGCAAGTTGCCACTCCCGGGAAGAAGCCCATAGCTGGACCCAAGCCTGAAACTGAGTGCTTCTACTATAAAGGGACTGGTCACTGGAAGCGGAACTGCCCCAAGTATTTGGCGGATAAGAAGGATGGCAAAGTGAACAAAGCTATATTTGATATACATGTTATTGATGTGTACCTTACTAATGCTCGTAGTAGCACCTGTGTATTTGATACTGGTTCGGTTGCTCATATTTGTAACTCAAAACAGGAGCTATGGATTGAACGAAGATTGGCTAAGGACGAGGTGATGATGCGCATCGGGAATGGTTCCAAGGTCGATGTGATCGCCGTCGGCACGCTACCACTATATCTACGTTCGGGATTAGTTTTAGACCTGAATAATTGTTATTTGGTGCCAGCGTTGAGCATGAACATTATATCTGGATCTTGTTTAGTGCGAGACGGTTATTCATTTAAATCAGAGAATAATGGTTGTTCTATTTATATGAGTAATATCTTTTATGGTCATGCACCCTTGAAGAGTGGTCTATTTTGTTGAATCTCCGTCGTGGTGATACACATATTCATAATATTGATGCTAAAAGATGCAAAGTTGATAATGATAGTGCAACATATTTGTGGCACTGGCGTTTAGGTCATATTGGTGTAAAGCGCATGAAGAAACTCCATGCAGATGGGCTTTTGCAATCACTTGATTATGAATCATTTGATACTTGCGAACCATGCCTCATGGGCAAGATGACTAAAACTCCGTTCTCCGGAACAATGTAGCGAGCTAATGACTTATTGGCAATAATACATACCGATGTATGCGGTCCGATGAGTGTTGAAGCACGCGGTGGGTATCGTTATTTTCTGACCTTCACAGATGATTTGAGCAGATATGGGTATATCTACTTGATGAAACACAAGTCTGAAACATTTGAAAAGTTCAAAGAATTTCAGAGTGAAGTAGAGAATCATCGTAACAAGAAAATAAAGTTTCTACGATCTGATGAGGCGAATATTTGAGTTATGAGTTTGGCCTTCATGTAAAACAATGTGGAATAGTTTCACAACTCACGCCACCTGGAACACCACAGCGTAATGGTGTGTCCGAATGTCGTAACCATACTTTATTAGATATGGTGCGATCTATGATTTCTCTTATCGATTTACCACTATCGTTTTGGGGTTATGCATTAGAGACAGCTGCATTCATGTTAAATAGGGCACCGTCTAAATCCGTTGAGACGACACCGTATGAACTGTGGTTTGGCAAGAAACCTAAGCTATCGTTTCTTAAAGTTTGGGGTTGCGACACTTATGTCAAAAGGCTTCAGCCTGATAAGCTCGAACCCAAATTGGAGAAGTGCGTCTTCATAGGATACCCAAAGGAAACAATTGGGTACACCTTCTACCACAGATCCGAAGGCAAGATCTTTGTTGCCAAGAATGGAACCTTTCTAGAGAAGGAGTTTCTCTCGAAAGAAGTGAGCGGGAGGAAAGTAGAACTTGATGAGGTAATCATACCTTCTCTCGAATTGGAAAGTAGTTCATCAGAGAAAACTGTTCCTGTGATGCCTACACCAACTAGAGAGGAAGCTAATGATGATGATCATGAAACTTTAGATCAAGTTACTACAGAACCTCGTAGGTCAACCAGAACACGATCCGCACCAGAGTGGTACGGGAATCCTGTACTGGAAGTCATGTTACTAGACCAAGGCGAACCTACGAACTATGAAGAAGCTATGATGAGCCCAGATTCCGACAGATGGCTTGAGGCCTTGAAATCTGAGATAGGATCCATGTATGAAAACAAAGTGTGGACTTTGGTGGACTTGCCCGATGATCAGCGAGCCATAGAGAATAAATGGATCTTCAAGAAGAAGACCGACGCCGATGGTAATGTTACTATCTACAAAGCTCGACTTGTCGCAAAAGGTTTTCGACAAGTTCAAGGAGTTGACTACGATGAGACTTTCTCACCCGTAGCGATGCTTAAGTCCGTCCGAATCATGTTAGCAATTGCCGCATTTTATGATTATGAAATCTGGCAAATGGACATCAAAACTGCATTCCTTAATGGATTTCTTAAAGAAGAGTTGTATATGATGCAACCAGAAGGTTTTGTCGATCCTAAAGGTGCTAACAAAGTGTGCAAGCTCCAACGATCCATCTATGGACTGGTGCAAGCATCTCGGAGTTGGAATATACGCTTTGATGAGGTGATCAAAGCATATGGTTTTATACAGACTTTCGGAGAAGCCTGTATTTACAAGAAAGTGAGTGGGAGCTCTGTAGCATTTCTAATATTATATGTGGATGACATATTGTTGATTGGAAATGATGTAGAATTTCTGGATAGCATAAAAGGATACTTGAATAAGAGTTTTTCAATGAAAGACCTCGGTGAAGCTGCTTATATATTAGGCATCAAGATCTATAGGGATAGATCGAGACGCTTAATAGGACTTTCACAAAGCACATCCTTAATAAAGTTTTGAAGAAGTTCAAAATGGATCAGTCAAAGAAAGGGTTCTTGCCTGTGTTGCAAGGTGTGAAGTTGAGTAAGACTCAATGCCCGACCACTGCAGAAGATAGAGAGAAAATGAAAGTCATTCCCTATGCCTCAGCCATAGGTTCTATCATGTATGCTATGCTGTGTACCAGACCTGATGTGTGCCTTGCTATAAGTTTAGCAGGGAGGTACCAAAGTAATCCAGGAGTGGATCACTGGACAGTGGTCAAGAACATCCTGAAGTACCTGAAAAGGACCAAGGATATGTTTCTCATTTATGGAGGTGACAAAGAGCTCATCGTAAATGGTTACGTCGATGCTAGCTTTGACACTGATCCGGATGACTCTAAGTCACAAACCGGATACGTATTTGTTTTGAATGGTGGAGCTGTCAGTTGGTGCAGTTTCAAGCAGAGCGTCGTGGCGGGATCTACATGTGAAGCGGAGTACATAGCTGCTTCGGAAACAGCAAATGAAGGAGTCTGGATGAAGGAGTTCATATCCGATCTAGGTGTAATACCTAGTGCATCGGGTCCAATGAAAATCTTTTGTCACAATACTGGAGCTATTGCCTTGGCAAAGGAATCCATATTTCACAAAAGAACCAAACACAGCAAGAGATGCTTCAACTCCATCCATGATCAAGTCAAGGAGGGAGACATAGAGATTTGCAAAATACATACGGATCTGAATGTGGCAGACCCGTTGACTAAGCCTCTTCCACGAGCAAAACATGATCAGCACCAAGACTCCATGGGTGTTAGAATCATTATAATGTAATCTAGATTATTGACTCTAGTGCAAGTGGGAGACTGAAGGAAATATGCCCTAGAGGCAATAATAAAGTTGTTATTTTATATTTCCTTATTTATGATAAATGTTTATTATTCATGCTAGAATTGTATTAACCGGAAACTTGATACATGTGTGGATACATAGACAAAACACTGTGTCCCTAGTAAGCCTCTACTAGACTAGCTTGTTAATCAAAGATGGTTAAGTTTCCTAACCATAGACATGTGTTGTCATTTGATGAATGGGATCAAATCATTATGAGAATGATGTGATGGACAAAACCCATCTGTTAGTTTAGCATAATGATCGTTCAGTTTTATTGCTACTGCTTTCTTCATGTCAAATACATATTCCTTCGACTATGAGATTATGCAACTCCTGGATACCAGAGGAATGCCTTGTGTGCTATCAAACGTCACAACATAACTGGGTGATTATAAAGATGCTCTACAGGTATCTCCGAAGGTGTCTGTTGGGTTGGCATAGATCGAGATTAGGATTTGTCACTCCGAGTATCGGAGCGGTATCTCTGGGCCCTCTCGGTAATGCACATCATAAGAAGCCTTTCAAGCAAAGTGACTTAGTCACAGGATGATGTATTACGGAACGAGTAAAGAAACTTGCCGGTAACGAGATTGAACTAGGTATAAAGATACTGACGATCGAATCTCGGGCAAGTAACATACCGATGGACAAAGGGAATTACGTATGTTGTCATAACGGTTCGACCGATAAAGATCTTCGTAGAATATGTGGGAGCCAATATGAGCATCCAATTTCCGCTATTGGTTATTGACCGGAGAGGTGTCTTGGTCATGTCTACATAGTTCTCGAACCCGTAGGGTCCGCACGCTTAACGTTCGATGATGATTTTGTATTATATGAGTTATGTGATTTGGTGACCGAATGTTGTTCGGAGTCCCGGATGAGATCACGGACATGACGAGGAGTCTCAAAATGGTTGAGAGGTAAAGATTGATATATAGGATGATAGTATTCGGACACCGGAAGTGTACCGGAGTGTATCGGGTATTTATCGGACTACCGGGGGGGTTACCGGAACCCCCCGGGGAATAATGGGCCTTATGGGCCATAGGAGGGGAGCACACCAGCCCACAAGGGGTGGCGCGCCCCCTCCTAAGGAAGGAGCCCGAGTGGGAGAAGGCAGAGGGGGTTCGCCCCCCTCCCCTTTCCTTCCTCCCTCCCTCTCTTCCCTTTTGCCCCTTCCAGTAATAAGGAAAGGGGGGGCGAATTGGACTAGGGCCCCAAGTAGGATTCCTCCTACTTGGGGCGCCCCATGGCAACTCCCCTCCCCCTCCCACCTATATATACATGGGGAGGGGGCGCCTAGAACACACAACAATATCTGTTAGCCGTGTGCGGCGCCCTCCTCCATAGATTACACCCTCGGTCATATCTTCGTAGTGCTTAGGCGAAGCCCTGCGCGGATCGCTTCACCATCACCGCCACCACACTGTTGTGCTGACGGAACTCATCTATTTCCTTGACACTTTGTTGGATCAAGGTTTGAGGGACGTCATCGAGCTGAACGTGTGTAGAACTCGGAGGTGTCGTGCGTTCGGTGCTTGATCGGTCGGAACGAGAAGAAGTTCGACTACATCAACCGCGTTGTCAAATGCTTCCGCTTTCGGTCTATGAGGGTATGTAGACACACTCTCCCCTCTCGTTGCTATGCATCTCCTAGATAGATCTTGTGTGAGCGTAGGAATTTTTTTGAAATTTCATGCTACGTTTCCCAACAATATTGGTGTAAACGCATGAAGAAACTCCATGCAGATGGACATTTGGAATCACTTGATTAAGAATCATTTGATACTTGAGAACCATTCCTCATGGGTAAGATGACTAAAACTCCGTTCTCCAGAACAATGGAGCGAGCTAATGACTTATTTGAAATAATACATACCGATGTATGTTGTCCGATGAGTGTTGAGGCACGCGGAGGGTATCATTATTTTCTGACCTTCACAGATGATTTGAGTAGGTATGGGTATATCTACTTGATGAAACACAAGTCTGAAACATTTGAAAAGTTCAAAGAATTTCAGAGTGAAGTGGAGAATCATCATAACAAGAGAATAAAGTTTCTACAAACTGATCGCGGAGGCGAATATTTGAGTTACGAGTTTAGCCTTCACTTAAAACAATGTGGAATTGTTTCACAACTCACGCCACCTGGAACACCACAGCGTAATGGTGTGTCCGAACGTCGTAATCATACTTTATTAGATATGGTGCATTCTATGATGCCTCTTACCGATTTGCCTTTATCATTTTGGGGTTATGCATTAGAGACAGTCGCATTCACGTTAAATAGGCCACCGTCTAAATCCGTTGAGAAGACACCGTATGAACTATGGTTTGGCAAGAAACCTAAGTTGTTGTTCCTTAAAGTTTGGCTAAGCGACACTTATGTCAAAAGGCTTCAGCCTGATAAGCTCGAACCCAAATCGGAGAAGTGCGTCTTCATAGGATACCCTAAAGAAACTATTGGGTACACCTTCTACCACAGATCCGAAGGCGAGATCTTTGTTGCTAAGAATGGGTCATTTCTAGAGAAGGAGTTTCTCTCGAAAGAAGTGAGTGGGAGGAAAGTAGAACTTGATGAGGTAATTGTACCTTCTCTTGAATTGTAAAGTAACACATCAGAGAAAACCGTTCCCGTGATGCCTGCACCAACTAGAGAGGAAGCTAATGATAATGATTATGAAACTTCGGATCAAGTTACTACTGAACCTCGTAGGTCGACCAGAACACTTACCGCACCAGAGTGGTCCGGTAATCCTGTCCTAGAAGTCATGTTGTTAGACAACGGCGAACCTACGAACTATGAAGAAGCTATGATGAGCCCAGGTTCTGACAAATGGCTTGAGGCCATGAAATCTGAGATAGGATCCATGTATGAGAACAAAGTGTGGACTTTGGTGGACTTGCCCGGTGATCGACAAGCCATTGAAAATAAATGGATCTTCAAGAGGAAGACGGACGCTGATGGTAATATCACTGTCTACAAAGCTCGACTTGTCGTGAAAGGTTTTTCGACAAGTTCAAGGGGTTGACTATGATGAGACTTTCTCACCCGTAGTGATGCTTAAGTCTGTCCGAATCATGTTAGCAATTGCCGCATTTTATGATTATGAAATCTGGCAAATGGACGTCAAAACTGCATTCCTTAACGGGTTTCTTAAAGAAGAGTTGTATATGATGCAACCAGAAGGTTTTGTTGATCCTAAAGGTGCTAGCAAAGTGTGCAAGCTCCAGCGATCCATCTATGGACTGGTGCAAACATCTCGGAGTTGGAATATACGCTTTTGATGAGGTGATCAAAGCATATGGTTTTATACAGACTTACGGTGAAGCCTGTATTTACAAGAAAGTGAGTGGGAGCTCTATAGCATTTCTGATATTATATGTGGATGACATATTGTTGATTGGAAATGATATAGAATTTGTGGATAGCATAAAAGGATACTTGAATATGAATTTTTCAATGAAAGACCTCGGTGAAGCTACTTACATATTGGGCATCAAGATCTATAGGGATATATCGAGACGCTTAATAGGACTTTCACAAAGCACATACCTTGGCAAAGTTTTGAAGAAGTTCAAAATGGATCAGTCAAAGAAAGGGTTCTTGCATGTGCTGCAAGGTGTGAAGTTGAGTAAAGACTCAAAGCCTGACCATGGCAGCAGATAGAGAGAGAATGAAAGTCATTTCCTATGCCTCAGCCATAGGTTCTATAAAGTATGTCATGTTGTGTACCAGACCTGTTGTGTGCCATGCCATGAGTTTGGCAAGGGGGTACAATAGTGATCTAGGAGTGGATCACTGGACAACGGTCAAAATTATCCTTAGGTACCTAAAGAGGACTAAGGAAATGTTTTTCGATTATGGAGGTGATAAAGATTTCGTCGTAAAGGGTTACGTCGATGCAAGCTTTGACACCAATCCGGATGACTCTGAGTCTCAATCTGGATACGTATTGAACGTGGGAGCAATTATCTAGAGTAGCTCCATGCAGAGCATTGTAGACATAGAAATTTGCAAAATACATACGGATCTGAATGTGGCAGACCCGTTGACTAAACCTCTGTCACAAGCAAAACATGATCACACCTTAGTACTCTTTGGGTGTTAATCACATGGCGATGTGAACTAGATTATTGACTCTAGTAAACTCTTTGGGTGTTAGTCACATGGCGATGTGAACTATTGGTGTTAATCACATGGCGATGTGAACTAGATTATTGACTCTAGTGCAAGTGGGAGACTAATGGAAATATGCCCTAGAGGCAATAATAAAATGGTTATAATTATATTTCCTAAATCATGATAATGGTTTATTATTCATGCTAGAATTGTATTGACCGGAAACTTAAATACATGTGTGGATACATAAACAAATACCGTATCCCTAGTGAGCCTCTACTAGACTAGCTCGTTGATCAAAGATGGTTAAGGTTTCCTAACCATAGACATGAGTTGTCATTTGATAACAGGATCACATCATTAGGAGAATGATGTGATGGACAAGACCCAACCATTAGCATAGCATATGATTGTTCAGTTTATTGCTATTGCTTTCTTAATGTCAAATACATGTTTCTTCGACCATGAGATCATGCAACTCCCGGATATCGGAGGAATACCTTGTGTGCTATCAAACGTCACAACGTAACTGGGTGATTATAAAGATGCTCTACAGGTATCTTCGAAGGTGTCTGTTGAGTTGGCATGAATCGAGATTGGGATTTGTCACTCCGTGTAATGGAGAGGTATCTCTGGGCCCTCTCGGTAATACAACATCGCAAGAAGCTTGCAAGCAAAGTGACTAAGGAGTTAGTTACGAGATGATGTATTACAGAACAAGTAAAGAGACTTGTCGGTAACGAGATTGAACTAGGTATGGAGATACCGACGATCGAATCTCGGGCAAGTAACATACCGACGGACAAAGGGAACTACGTATGTTTTCATAAAGGTTCGATCGATAAAGATCTCCATAGAATATGTAGGAACCAATATGAGCATCCATGTCCCGCTATTGGTTATTGACTGGAGAAGCGTCTCGATCATGTCTACATCATTCTCGAACCCGTAGGGTCCGCATGCTTAACGTTCGTTGACGATATAGTATTATATGAGTTATGTATGTTGGTCACTGAATGTTGTTCGGAGTTCTGGATGAGATCATGGACATGACGAGGAGCTCCAGAATAGTCCTTAGGTAAAGATTAATATATGGGATAATAGTGTTTGGTCTCCGGAAGGGTTCCGGAATTCACCGGAAGGGGTTTCAGATGTTTCCTGAAATGTTCTAGTGCGAGAACACTTTATTTGGGCCAAGGGATAAAGCCCACGAGGCTTTAGGAAGGTGCAAAAGGAAGTTTTGTGAAGGCCAGGGGCCAGGCGCCAGGGACACTGGCGTCTAGTCCTGGAGTCCGAGAATGACTCTTAACTTGCGGGCTAAACCGACTTTAAGGAGGCTTTTTATCCAGGAAACAACCCCAGGGCTCAACATATAATTAGAGGGGCAGGGCTAGCACCCGGAACACATCAAGATTCACCAAGCCGTGTGCCGACAACCCCGCCCCCTCTAGTTTATCCTCCGTCATAGTTTTCGTTGTGTTGGCGAACCCTGCGAAGATTGTTCTACACCACCACCATCACCACGCCGTCGTGCTGCCGGAACTCATCTACTACTTTGCCTCTCTTGCTGGATCGAGAAGGCGAGGACGTCATCGAGCTGAACATGTGCTGAACACGGAGGTGCCGTACGTTCGGTACTTGATTGGGACGTATCGTGAAGGTGTACGACTACATCAATCGCGTTGATAAACGCTTCCGCTTAGCGATCTTCAAGGGTATGACGATGCTCTCCCCCTCTCGTAGCTATGGATCTCCATGGATAGATCTTGCGTGTGTGTAGAATTTTTTTTGTTTTCCATGCAACGTTCCCCAACACGATGGCCATGGTGGGATAGACAAGGTTGCTTCTTCGTGGACCCTTCGTGGGTGGAGCCCTCCAAAGACTCGCGCAACCATTACCCTTTGTTGGTTGAAGTCTCCATCAATGTGGACGTACGATAGTACCACCTATCGGAACCACGCCAAAAATCCTCCATGTCTCCGTTGCGTTCACACTCCAATCCCATCCCTTTATATTCTTGGGACTTGCATGATTTACTCTTTCCATTGCTCATACTCTTGCTATGCTTGTGTCGAATGTATTGTGTGCCATTAACTTGTGCTAAACTCAACCTTAACTTGAAGAAATTAAAAACTGCCACTTTTGCTTGTTAAGGGTCTAATCACCCCCCTCTTCTCGATCCTTTCAAGTGTGCACATTGATCCAAATGATGCCCAATTACAAAGATCTCAAGCCCACGGAAGTCATTGGAAGAATCGTTGCTCATGAGATGTCACTCAAGGATAAGGAGGAGCTCCACAATAAGTCAAGTGGTGCATACAAAGCCTCAAGTGATGCTCCTACAACATCAAGTGACAAGCTAGTCTCCAATGAGGAAATAAGTGTAATGGTGAAGAACTTCAATAAATTCTACAAGATTCGAAGCAAAGATAGAAGCTTCAAGTCAAGATCCTACAATGAGAAAAGATCTTCTAGTCATGACCGTAATTGCTACAATTGTGGAAGTCCCAGACACTACTCCAATGAGTGTACGGTACCCTACAAGAGAAGACAAGACTCGCCAAAAAGGAGAAGTAGAAGAGATGAATCACCTCATAGAGAGAGAAGGAGTAGAGATGATCGTTATGAATGAAGCCCTCTCGAAGAAGCAAGGATTCGGAAAGGAAAGACAAGTCATCAAAGAGCTACACAAGATGAAGACATCAAGCTCATGTTGGTGAATGGGTTTCCGGCTCCGACTCTGACACCCACTCCGAGAGAAGTTATCACTCTGACTCCTACTATACTCAAGATGAAGGTGTTGCCGGTCTTGCTCTAGTGTCATCCAACTCCCACAACATATTTGATTCACCAAATGAAGGAATTGGAAGATGCTTCATGGCTAAAGGCCCCAAGGTATCACACCCCGAGTATCTTGACTTCAATAGTGATGAAGATGATTTACTAGGTGATGATGATTTGCTTGTTGATAAAACTAGTGATGTGAGCTACAATGAACTTGCTAGTAATCATGATAGTCAAGATGAAACGAATGACAATGCTAAGAAGGAGATAGAGCGTCTAACTAAAGAATTAAACACTCTTAGTTTAGCTCATGAAAAACTCAAGAAGATCATAAAGAGCTCCTAAGAACTCATGAGAAGCTACGCTTTGAGAAGCTAAATTTAGAGTAAGAGCATGAGTTTCTAAAAGCAATCAATGATGATCTTCAAAGAAGATTTCTTCTTACATTGCCAAACGTCTCCTCTTGTCTACTTATATGCCACAAGTTAAATCTAGTAACAAGAGTAAGAAAGATTCTTCTTCTAGTAGTAACAATAATAATGCTAAATCCAATATTGTTGCTTCTAGTAATTCTCTTGATTCCACTAATGACTCTCTTAGCCAAGTTACACTTGAGCAAGAAAATAGCTTATTGAAGGGAATTATAGAGAAAGGTGTTTACAAGAGTCTTGCCAAAAATAAGAAATTCGAAGAAATTGTACGCAAGCAAGGAAGACACCGAAAGAATCAAGGTGTTGGTTTTGAACGGAAGTTCAATGCCAATGGAGTTGAATGGGAAGAAGATCAATACGCCAAGACGAAGTTTGTTCATCAACAAGAGAAGTATGACCCCACTTATTTTGAGGGAACACAAGCTCAAGATGATCTTCCACCACAAGACCACAAGCTAAAAGGCAAGGACAAGCTTCAAGAAGAGATTGACTCATTTGAAGAAGCACCTCAAGCCTTGGTCCAGTGGGTTCCCAAGACTTCATCAAGTTCAACTACAAATCCAAGGATTCCCATCAAGTTGATGTGGGTCCCAAAGAAGAAGGACTAGAGAGTTCTTGAGGGTGACTCCGCCAACATATTTCACTCATATTTATTTTGGCAAGAACTTGTGCAACCAACTTCAACATCTTGCACTAGTTCATGGAGTCACAAACCCTCTTGTTGGTAAGACAAGGGACAAGGTAACTCAATGCATTCATGGACATCATCATATGTGCATTTCACTCTATGTCTATGGATATGCTTGTATGTTCCTTGTGGGACTAACCCATGTAGGTATTGAAAGTGCAAAATTCCAAAGGATTGCTCCCAACTATTGATGGACTACATCAACATTGAGCATCCACATCTTCACTATCTACATGAAGTCATCATCGACAAAACCCAAGGTTAGTTCATCCCTCTTTGGGGGGATATCACATCTAGGGGAAGCTTTGCTCTAAAAATTTAGCTAAAGCAACTCTAATGGTGTGAACACATTAATGCTTTATTTAAAAGTGGTAACTCTACTTGTGCTTAAATGATGAGTATGACCTATGATCAAATGTTCTCATTTGACTTCTAAGTCAATATACTCATATGTAGATGACCTAGTCATGGCCAATTGCTTGATATATGCTAGAGTTGGTTGTGCATGTTTGACACATATTTCATTTGCTATCTTATTGTGTGAGCATGTTGGTATGCATGTTTTCTTCATTCGAGGACATCCATTTGTTGTTTTGTTTGTCTTGGTTTTTCTAGCCATGTGGATGTACCAGAATGCCTAAGCACCTCCTCTAGCTATCTATGCTTTGTTGTCTCAAATTCTATTCTTGCTACATCACAAAAATTGAACAAGTCATTTTCGGACCCTCTGGGTGAGGTGCACTCGGAGTCACCGATCTGAGAAGGACTGAGCTCCAAAACCTTCTACATGCTTTTCGGTTGTACCAATTCACTCAAACTCGGTAAAACCAAAATCATTTAGATTGATCTAACTTTCCTTCTCGATGTCACCGAGTTGAACCATTTCGGGGTCACCGATGTGCTATACTACTAGCAATTACACATATCAGTGCCATCGAGTTGTCCCACTCGGAGCCACCGACAGCACACGGGTATATATACATCAGTGGCCCGTGCATTGAAAATTTCTTCAAATGTCACGTTCCCGCACCCTGTTGCTACCGTCACCCTGGTCTCCGGATCATTGCCCTCGTTTCTAGCACGCCCTCGCCGCCGGATTCCGTCGCTGTCAACGAGAATCTTCCCCGCCGTTGCCGCCGTAGAGAATCTCCACCAAGTTAGGGTGATAGTCGACCCCCTCCATGTTCTAAATTCTGATTCAATGCACGGATGGATTGCCATTATTCTTGCCACGGATTGAAATCTTCATGTCCACTGAAAATTTCATAGATTAGACTCGAGCAAAGATTTTAGGTTTAAGTTTCCGCCGGATGCATCTCGGACCGACCAATTTGAAATTTTCGGTGTCACGATTTGGCTCTGGCCATTGCACTAGTACATCTCGGTGCCACCGAGTTGTGCTAATCGGTGAGACCGAAAGTAAAGTTTCAGTGAAACCCTAGCATATCAGAGACATCGAGCCACATATTGGTCTGACCAAAACTGTGTGCCATGTTTCTGTTAAGTGCTTCGGTATCACCGAGATGATTAACTCAGCTGATCTGAAATGCCTTCTGTGAAAACTTGAAACTAAGATTTGAACTTAATTTTCTTTAAAACTATCTGCTTTTTTTGATGACTCGTCTACTCTGCCCATACCCAACTATTCACAGGGTCAGTTTTGCAAGATGTCAGAAGCCAGTGACAATCAGAATGCCTCAGAAGCAACTGTTGTTCTCAGTGCAGGCTCTAGTCCTGAAGGCAGCTATTATGAGGGAGTAAGGAGTTCTCCAGAATTGCCAAAAGCTGCTACCAGGGCAAGGAAGAAGAGAACCTCAGATGATGAGGATGAGGATTTTGTTGCTGAGGAAGCACTTTCAAAGAAGAAAAAGGTAGTTCTTGCAAAAGAGTATATAAGCAGGAAGGAGAGGAAAGGAACCAAGAAAGTGTCTGAATCTACTGCAGCTAAGAGGAAACTTGGATTGTCTCAAGAGGAGCCAAGTGGCTTAAATGCTGAAGCTGCAGGAAAGAAGAAAGAAAGGAAGAGAGGTAGATGGTGCAAACTTGTTGATCCTATGGCTTAATTTGAAAATCACACTACTTCAGAAGAAGAGGAGGAACCAGCAGCAAATCCACCTCCTGCCAAGTCTCAGAAATTGATGGCAGATGCAATGAAAACTACTGCTACCTCCAAATCTAAACCCAAAGTTACAGCACCCAAGATGACAACAAGGAATGTCTCTACTAGTGAGAAGAATAAGGGCCCAGTGCCTGAAGCTGCTGTTGATGATGAGCCACTAGTGCTCAGAAAGTTGAGACCTAAGATTCCAGATCATGACAATGCCCATCCTGTTGTTGAGAACATGATGGAGAGGAAAGATAAAGGTCTGCATTAATGGAGATTGTCTGATCCCTATGCTTTCAGAAGGAGAACTGCTTGTGACTATCGCTTTCACACCAGAGAGCAACAAGATTTTTATGAAACAATGCTACTAGATAAGAAGCCAATTGTTAGTGACATGAAATGGGTGGATGCTACTTCTTGAGCTTGCGTTGGTTTTTCCCTTGAAGAGGAAAGGGTGATGCAGCAAAGTAGAGATAAGTAGTTCCCTCAGTTTGAGAACCAATGCATCAATCCAGTAGGAGGAACACACAAGTCTCCAATGATAGCACCTACACAAATAAACAAATACTTGCACCCAGCGCGATAAAGGGGTTGTCAATCCCTTCATGGTTATTTGCAAGGATGAGATCTGATAGAGATAGGTATAAAGATAAATAAAAGTGCAAAACTAAAAAAAAAGTAAATAAATTGCAGCAAGGTATTTTTGGTTTTTTGGTTTTATAGATCTGAAAATAATATGATAAAAATAGACCCGGGGGCCATAGTTTTCACTAGAGGCTCCTCTCTTTAAAGAACACATACGCTGGGTAAACAAATTATTGTTGAGCAATTGATAGAAAAGCGCATAGTTATGACGATATCTAAGGTAATGATCATGAATATAGGCATCACGTCCGTGACAAGTAGACCGACTCCTGCCTGCATCTACTACTATTACTCCACACATCGACCGCTATCCAGCATGCATCTAGTGTATTAAGTTAACAAGAACGGAGTAACGCCTTAAGCAAGATGACATGATGTAGAGGGATAGATCCAATCAATATGCTAAAAAACCCATCTTTTTATCCTTAATGGCAACAATGCAAATACATGCCTCGCTGCCCCTTCTGTCACTGGTGAGGACACCGCAAGATTGAACCCAAAACAAAGCACCTCTCCCATTTCAAGATAGATCAATCTAGTTGGCCAAACCAAATCAATAGATCAGAGAGAAATACAAAGCTATCTTAATCATGCATAAAAGAGTTCAGAGAAGACTCAAATAATATTCATAGATAATCTGATCATAAATCCACAATTCATCGGATCTCAACAAACGCACCACAAAAGAAGATTACATCGAATAGAACTCCAAGAACATCGAGTAGAACATTGTATTGAAGATCAAAGAGAGAGAAGAAGTCATCTAGCTACTAGCTATGGACCCGTAGGTCTGTGGTAAGCTACTCACACATCATCAAAAGGGCAGCAAGGTTGGTGTAGAGGCCCTCCGTGATCGAATCCCCCTCCGGCAGAGTACCGGGAAAGGCCCCAAGATGGGATCTCGTGGTTCTGGAACTTGCGGCCGCGAAAAAAGTATTTCGTGGACTCCTTTGTTGGTTTCACAATTTTAGAGAATTTATAGAGGTGGAGTTAGGTCAAACGAAGCCACATGGGCCCCATAACACACCAGGGCGCGCCCAGGGGGGTAGGCGCACCCTGGTGTGTTGTGGGGCCCACGTGGCTTCGTTTGACCTAACTCTGCCTCTATAAATTCTCTAAAATCATGAAACCAACAAAGGAGTCCACGAAATACTTTTTCTACCGCCGCAAGTTCCAGAACCACGAGATCCCATCTGGAGGCCTTTTCTGGCAGTCCACTGGAGGGGGATTCGATCACGGAGGGGCTCTACATCATCCTTGCTGCCTCTCTGATGATGTGTGAGTAGTTTACCATGGACCTACGGATCCATAGTTAGCATCTAGATGGCTTCTTCTCTCTTTTTGATCTTCAATACAATGTTCTCCTCGGTGTTCTTGGAGATCTATTTGATGTAATGACTTTTTGCGGTGTGTTTGTTAGGATTCGATGAATTGTGAGTTTATGATCAGATCTATCCATGAATATTATTTGAGTTTTCTCTGAACTCTTTTATGCATGATTACTATAGCCTCGTATTTCTTCTCCAATTTATTGGTATGGTTTGGCCAACTAGATTGATTTATCTTGCCATGGGAAGAGGTGCTTCGTAATGGGTTTGATCTTGCGGTGCTCAATCCCAGTGACAGAAAGGGATATGACACGCATGTATCATTTCTATTAAGGGTAAAAAGATGGGGTTTATTCATATGTGAGTTTATCTTGTCTACATCATGTCATCTTGCTTAAGGCGTTACTACGTTTTTCCATGAACTTAATACACTAGATGCATGCTGGATAGCGGTCGATGTGTGGAGTAATAGTAGTAGATGCAGAATCATTTTGGTCTACTTGTCTCGGACGTGATGCCTATGTATGATCATTGCCTTGGATATCGTCATAATTATTTGCTTTTCTATCAATTGCCCAATAGTAATTTGTTTACCCACCGTACGCTATTTTCTTGAGAGAAGCCTCTAGTGAAAACTATGGCCCCCGGATCTATCTTTTATCGTATATTAAAACTAAAAATACATTGCTGCAATTTTATTTTATTTATTTTATTTTGTATTTTTGTTCGATCTATCTATCAAAAACTATACAATTCAATCTTGCTCGTAACCATCGAGGGATTGACAACCCCTTTGCGCGTTGGGTTGAAAGTATTTGTTGTTTGTGTGCAGGTGTTGTTCACTAGTCGTTGCTTGGTTCTCCTACTGGATTGATAACCTTGGTTTCATAACTGAGGGAAATACTTATCTGCACTGTACTGCATCATCCTCTCCTCTTCGAGGAAATCCCAATGCATCTCACAAGTAGGAGGAAGAATTTCTGGCGCCGTTGCCGGGGAGACATCATGAACATCTATCAAGTACCTAAGCATAAACTTTCATCTCCTTGCATTTACATTGTTTGCCATTTGCCTCTCATTTTCATCTCCCCCACTTCTAAAAAGTTTTGCAAAAAGAATTCAAAAATATTTTTCATTTGCCTTTTCTTTTGCCTGTTTGTTTGCTTGCTTGTTTTGCCTTTATGACTCGAAAAACATAAAAGAAACAAGAAAAGTAAAGATGGATCCTCATCCTCTTGCTAATCTTTTTAAATGATACAATTATGATGAACCAATTACTAGTGATTTGAGTGCACTAGATTATATTTATGAAGTTTTGCTTGAAAATCGTGAATCTGAAAATTGTGATGAAGTGTTAGAGGAAGAAACTTATAAAGTGATTCACGATAGCTCCTTGAAAGGAAAGCACGATTGCAATGATGTTACTATAAATTCTATTAACGTTAGTTGTGTTAATAATATGCAAAACCCCAAGCTTGGGGATGATGATTTTGTTATGTCCACTACTCATTGTAATGATCATGATTGGGGTGATGCTTCTCATGATCTTGAAATTTATTTAAGCCTCATGATGAATATGATATTGATAATAATATTTGCAATAATATTGAAAGTGGGTTTGGAACAACGTCAACTTTAGGTAAAAATAATCCCACGTATTTGGAGAGTGTTCAATCTTATGAATTTTTTGATGAAAGTGGGTTTGGAGAGGTCATGACTTTAGTTGATGTTAATACCACTATCATGGAAGATTATAAAACTTTTATGCATGTGGATCATGAAGAGAAAATTTTGTATAATAGCTATATTGTTGAATTTTATTATGATCCTACATGTAGTTATTATGAGAGAGGAAAATATTGTTGTAGAAATTTTCATGTTACTAATTTACCTCTCGTTATGTTGAGATTGCTATTGTTTCTTTCTTCTTATTTGCATATGATAGAAATTGCTTGTCTCGATAATTTGTTTTCCTATAAAATGCCTATGCATAGAAAGTATGTTAGACTTAAATGTGTTGGTCACATGTTACATGATGCTCTCTTTGTGTTTCAATTATTATATTTCATGTGAGCATCAATAAAGTCTTAAGCCTATCTTAATGGCTATAAAGAAAGAGTTTGTTGGGAGACAACCCAATAGTTTTATTCTTTTCTGTTTTTAAATAAGCACACAATTATGTTACTATTATGATTGTGTTTTTTATGTTTTAATTAGTGTTTGTTCCAAGTAAATCCTTTAGGAAGGTTTGGATGATAGTTGACTTGATTCTGTGAAAGAACATGAACTTTTGCGCCTAGTAGAAGAATTGCTAAAATTTGCTGGAGCGTGGAAAAATTCTGAATTTTTTACACTTAATTGATATACAAATTTACCACGTCTTCCTAATTTTTCAGAATTTTTGGAGTTACAAAATCATAAGCATAATTTAGGTTTCTACAGACTGTTCTGTTTTTGACAGATTCTTTTTTTATGCATTGTTTTGCTTGTTTTGATGGAACTATGGATTGTATGGGGGGTATATGTTGGGAAACATAGCATGCAATTTCAAAAAAAATCCTACGCTCACGCAAAATCTATCTAGGAGATGCATAGCAACGAGAAGGGAAGAGTATGTCTACGTACCCTCGTAGACCGAAAGCAGAAGCGTTTGACAACGCGGTTGATGTAGTCGAACTTCTTCTCGTTCCGACCGATCAAGCACCGAACGTACGGCACCTCCGAGTTCTGCACACATTCAGCTCGATGATGTCCCTTGAACTCTTGATCCAGCAAAGTGTCGAGAAAGTAGATGAGTTCCATCAGCACAACGGCGTGGTGACGGTGATGGTGAAGTGATCTACGCAGGGCTTCGCCTAAGCACCACGATAATATGACCGAGGGTGTAATCTATGGAGGGGGGCGCCGCACACGGCTAACAGTTGATGTTGTGTGTTCTAGGTGCCCCCCTCCCCACATATATATAGGTGGGAGGGGAGGAGAGGCAGCCATGGGGCGCCCCAAGTAGGATCCGAATCCTACTTGGGGTTTCCCAAGTGGTGCGCCCCCCCCCCCTTCCTTATTTACCGGAGTGGGAAGGAAAGAGGAGGGAGGAGGGAAGGAAGGGGGAGGCCGAATCCCTCCCCTTCCTTCTCTCTTCCCCTCTTTCCTTCTCTTCTGGTGTGGCCCATATGGGGGGCGCAGCAGCCCCTGCTGGCTGCTGCGTTTCCCCTCTTGGCCCATTAGGCCCATATCTTTTGCCAGGGGTGCCCGGAACCCCTTCCGGTGACCCGATATGTACCCGGTACCCTTCGGAACACTGCCGGTGTCCGAATATCATTGTACTATATATCAATCTTTACCTCTCAACCATTTCGAGACTCCTCGTCATGTCCGTGATCTCATCCGGGACTCCGAACAACATTCGGTCACCAAATCACATAACTCATATAATACTAAATCGTCATCGAACGTTAAGCGTGCAGACCCTACGGGTTCGAGAACTATGTAGACATGACCGAGACACCTCTCTGATCAATAACCAATAGCGGAACCTAGATGCTCATATTGGCTCCTACATATTCTACGAAGATCTTTATCAGTCGAACCGTAATGACAACATACGTTATTCCCTTTGTCCATCGGTATGTTACTTGCCCGAGATTCGATCGTCGGTATCTTTATAACTAGTTCAATCTCATTACCGGCAAGTCTCTTTACTCGTTCCGTAATACATCATCCCATGACTAAGTCACTTTGCTTGCAAGGCTTCTTATGATGTGCATTACCGAGAGGGCCCAGGGATACCTCTCCGATACTCGGAGTGACAAATCCTAATCTCGATCTATGTCAACCCAACAGACACCTTCGGAGATACCTGTAGAGCATATTTATAATCACCCAGTTACGTTGTGATGCTTGATAGCACACAAGGCATTCCTCCGGTATCCGGGAGTTGCATAATCTCATAGTCGAAGGAATATGTATTTGACATGAAGAAAGCAGTAGCAATAAAACTGAACGATCATTATGCTAAGCTAACGGATGGGTCTTGTCCATCACATCATTCTCCTAATGATGTGATCCCATTATCAAATGACAACTCATGTCCATGGTTAGGAAACCTTAACCATCTTTGATCAACGAGCTAGTCAAGTAGAGGCTCACTAGGGACACAGTGTGTCTATGTATTCACACATGTATTTAGGTTTCCGATCAATACAATTCTAGCATGAATAATAAACATTTATCATGAATAAGAAAATATAAAATAACAACTTTATTATTGCCTCTAGGGCATATTTCCTTCAGTCTCCCACTTGCACTAGAGTCAATAATCTAGTTCACATCGCCATGTGATTTAACACCAATAGTTCACATCGTCATGTGATTAACACCCATAGTTCACATCGCCATGTGACCAACACCCAAAGGGTTTACTAGAATCAATAATCTAGTTCACATCGCCATGTGATTAACACCCAAAGAGTACTAAGGTGTGATCATGTTTTGCTTGTGAGAGAAGTTTAGTCAACAGATCTGTCACATTCAGATCCGTATGTATATTTGCAAATTTCTATGTCTACAATGCTCTGCATGGTGCTACTCTAGCTAATTGCTCCCACTTTCAATACGTATCCAGATTGAGACTCAGTGTCATCTGGATCGGTAAAAAGCTTGCATCGACGTAACTCTTTACGATGAACTCTTTATCACCTCCATAATCGAGAAATATTTCCTTAGTCCTCTAAGGATAATTTTGAACGTTGTCTAGTGATCTACTCCTGGATCACTATTGTACCCCCTTGCCAAACTCGTGGCAAGGTACACAATAGGTCTGGTACACAGCATGGCATGCTTTATAGAACCTATGGGTGAGGCATAGGTAATGACTTTCATTCTCTCTCTATCTTCCGCCGTGGTCGGGTTTTTAGTCTTACTCAACTTCACACCTTGTAACACAGGCAAGAACCCTTTCTTTGACTGATCCATTTTGAACTTCTTCAAAACTTTATCAAGGTATGTGCTTTGTGAAAGTCCTATTAAGCGTCTTGATATATCTCTATAGATCTTGATGCCCAATATATAAGCAGCTTCACCGAGGTCTTTCATTGAAAAACTCTTATTCAAGTATCCTTTTGTGACGACCCCGGCTTAATCGTGCACTAACCATACACGCAAATGCACATGATCAAGCCTAAGGACTCACTTGAAGATATCGCAACACAACTCTAAAACATAAATAAAGTCATACAAGCTTTATATTACAAGCCAGGGCCTCGAGGGCTCGAATACATAGCTCGATGGCATACAAGTGTCAGCGGAAGCATCAGTTATCTGGGTACAGATATAGCAGAGTACAGATAGGCCTTTAGAAAGGCGGGGCAAAACAAAATACTATGATCGAAAGGCGTAGGCCTCCTGCCTAGGACCCTCCAAACCTACTCCTGGTCGTCGGTCGGCTCCTCGTAGTACTACTCGCCGGGAGGGTAGTAGTAGTAGCCGTAGCCGTCGACTGGGGCAGCTATCTCAGGGGCTCCGTCATCTAGCGGCGACAATTGGATATGGGGAGAAAAAGAAAGTAAAGCAAACATGAGTACTCATCCAAAGTACTCGGCAAGCAAGGATCTACACTACATATGCAACATTTTTAAAGGGTGGCTGTATATGTGGACTGGGCTGCAGAAATGCCAGAATAGAAGGGAGAGCCTAGTCCTATCGAAGACTAGCATCTTCAAGCATTTTCATCGGTCTTTCAGCATTAGAAGAGTGCAGATTAACATAATGTAAAGTAGTAGTAATGTCATCAACCTCGCCCAAAGATTCTTCCTCGACTCCCTGCGAGAAAGCAATCCCAGAGCCATATTATAAATTTCATCTCAAGTCACCAGTTCTAGTTGTACCGATCAGGATACAACTCCGAGTGTCCGTTACCGTAGGACAGGCTATCGATAGATTGTTTCTTCCCTGCAGGGGTGCACCAACTTACCCACCACGCTTGATTAACTTCGGCCGGACACACTTTCCTGGGTCATGCCCGGCCTCGGCTAAACAATACGCCGCAACCCGACCTAGGCTCTAAAGAGAGGTCAGCACGCCGGACTAACCTATGGCCCCAGGGGTCTTGGGCCTTCGCCCCGGGAACCCTGCATGTTGCGAGGACGCTTCGGAAGCAGACCTAGCAACCCCTTAATACAAGCGCGGTTGCGTTCCTAGTCCAATCCAAAATGGGCCGCTCCTCGCTGACGTCAATAGAGCTTCGGCTGATGTATACGACGCAGAACGCCCATACTATGCTGTGACACCCCCAGCATCATGCTACAGTGACCCCCTGCTAATGGTGCCATGTCATCAAGTTTGACTAAGTCAAATTATCACTTAGGGAATAATCAAACCAATTTAAATTCAAATTATAAGTGAATCATTTAAATCCACAAACATGTGAACTAAAATGTTCATCTAGTGGCAATTATTCCCTGGATAATAAACATGCAAAAATCCAACTTGGAATAAAATGTTTAAATGCACTAAAACAATTAAAACAGCAGCAAAACATTTAATTAAATACCTTTTATAAATTAATAAAATGTTAAACTAATTTATTTGGCTGTCCAAATTAATGTGGCAGTGGCATAGTTATTAAAACTGATTTAGGAATTACTTACATATTTTATAAAACAAAATTTAAAAAAGAAACTAAAACAAAACAGAAAAGAAATAAAATAAACAAAAGTTAAAACAACAAAATAAAAGAAGAAAGAACCCCCCCCCCACTGGGCCGTGGCCCGGTGGACCGCCAGGCCGCAGGCCGGCCCACCCCATCCCATAACCCCCACCCCACACGAAACCCCCTAGCCACTACCCCCACTTCCCCCCCCCCACGCTCTCCTCTCCCCTCCCGATCCGCTCGGATCAGGATCGATCCCCATGCCCCGGCGCCGCTCGTCGTCTCGGCGCCGCCCCGCGCGCCGGCCTGGTCCCCGTCGGCGCGCCCGCCGCCTCACCGGACCGCCTCGCCTCCTCCCTGATGCGCCCCAGGTCGCCGCCCCGATCCCGTCGCCCCGACCCCGAGCGCCGTCGTCGATCATCGCCCCGACGCCGTGCTCCTCCGCCCCCTCGCCTCGCCATCCACCCCGAGCCCGCTGCCCTCCCCGACCGGCCCCCTGTGAGCCGCCGCCTCCCCTCCCTCTCTCTGTTCGCGTGTCCCCGACCGTGCTGGCCGCGCGCCCTGCCTACTCGCGCCCCTGCTCGTTCGTTGCGCGCGCGCCCGCAGCCGCGCGTCCCCACTGCCGCCAGCCGCTGCTCCCGCACCTCCCTGCTCCGGCCGGGACCGCCGCGAGTCCCGCGCCCCCCCTGTCCACCCGCGCATCACCCACGCCCGCGCGCGCTCGCCCGCTGCCCCAGCCGCCCGTGTCCGGCAGCTGCTGCTTCTGCCGCGCCGCCCGCTGCTCCGCCCGCTCGCACCGGCCTCCGCTGCCTGGCCTCGCCTCGCCGATCCCCGCGCCGGCGCGTGCCCGTAGCCGCGTCGCCGCGTGTTGTGCACGCGCGCGCGCGTTGACGCCCGACAATGGCCCTGTGCCACTGCCAGGTGGGGCCCAACCCCCTGGGTCTATGACACGCGGGGCCCACCCCACAGGACGTTAAAAAAATGTAATAAAAATAAATAAATAAATAAATAATAAAGTTAATTAGTTAATTAATTAGTGAATTAATTAACTTAATTAATCTGGTTTAATTAAACTAATTAAACTTAGTTAACTAATCACCTAATTAGGACTAACCAGTTCTGTCTAATTAACCTGTGACGTCATGCTGATGTCATGCTGATGGCAGCAAACACTGTTTCGGATAATGTTGGATTTAATAATTTAAATAATTCTAGAATTTAGTTTAAACTTTAGAAAATTAATATAAAATAAACCGTACCTTGGATGAAAATAATTTGTACATGAAAGTTGCTCAGAATTTTGAGACGAATCCGAATGCGCGGTCCGTTCGTCCGTCACACATCCCTAACTATCCGAACATGGAACCGTTCCCCTCCGATCATCTGTCTGACAAATGTCCGGAACCGGGAAAACATTCCCGGATGGATTCCCCCTTCCTCAGTGACGTGCAACCATGCGTAGGACACACCCGGCACTGCATATTGTCATGTCGTACATTGTGTTGCTCATGTTTGCTGTGTATTTATACCGTTTCCTCCCCCTCTTCTCTCTCGTTAGACCCCAACGCAGTTCCCGGTACCGACGCAGCTCCAGAGACCGACGACACCGTTGACGACCTTGCCTTTGCCGCCGAGCAACCAGGCAAGCCCCCTCCTTTGATCATCCCGATATCGCCTATTCTATTTTCTCATGCTTGCATTAGATTTTGCTACTATTTATCCTATTCTGATGCATAGCCTGTTTATTGTAACCTGCTATTGAAACCTTAACTGCTTATCCTAAACTGTCTAGTATAGGCTGGGTAGAGACCTATTAGTGACCCCACTTGTCCCGACTGCCCCGCTGGATTATCAGAAGACCCGGTTAACGGGATTGAAGACCAGGCCCCGGCACCGCACATCACTCCCCTTAGTTGTACGCCACTACTGGGTTACTATCGAGTGCCGAGGGTGATACCTCGTCAGCACTTCTGATGTTAATCTGGTAGGTTAGTTCATCGGTTGTGGTTACCGAGGGTGATTCCTCCTTCACCGCTTCCGATAACGACGCTGTCGTGCAACACCCCAAGTGTGAACCCATCGAGGGTGATTCCTCCGAGTTCACCTTGACAGATACATCAAGTAGGAATCCAACGAGGGTGATACCTCGGATTCCCCTAATGATATGGACACACGGATACTTGGGCTTTACAATTGATACTTGGAAAGGCGGGTCGACCCTGAGGGGTACCCGCGTGTGATGTGAAGACGGGTTGACCTGGATGGTGCCCGAGTGAGAATACAAGGCGTGGCCGGGCATTCTTGGCCCTTGCCGCAAGTCCTCGAGACGGGGCAACGGGGTCACATCGATCGTGAGTCTCTGCTCGTTGCCGCACTACCAACACACTTCGGTTTGGATATTTGATCTGAGCGGGCCTTTGGCCAGATAGCACTAACCATCACGCGGGAATAAATATGGGTACTCTGCATCATGGTATCAGCTGAAAGCTTTCTCAGATGTCCAGTTCAGCATTGTGGCTGGGTCGGATCGTGCCGTTGGTGCTGGCATCCACCCTGCTCGCAATGACCCAGAGTGCACAGGGCGACGGCCCAAGACCCCTGAGCGCTTAGGATGTAGACCGGCGGGGACCTCTCTACTGAGCTCTAGGTAGGGCTGCGGTGTGTCGTTTGGCTAAGGCCGGGCATGACCCAGAAAGTGTATCCGGTCGGAATTAAGCGAGCGTGGTGGGTAAGTTGGTGCACCCCTGCAGGGAAGAACTAATCTATGCATAGCCGGATCCTCGGTAACGGACGCTCGGAGTTGTATCCCGATCGATACAACTAGAATTGGATACTATGGCTCTGGGATTGCTTCTCGCAGGGAGTCGAGAAGGGATCTCTGGACGAGGTTGATGACTGTATGGCTCTGGGATTGCTTTCTCGCAGGGAGTCGAGAAAGGATCTCTGGCCGAGGTTGATACTTATTGATACTACTACTTTATACTTTACTAATCTACACTCTTCTAATGCTGCAAGACCTCTGAAGATGCTAGTCTTCGATAGGACTAGGCCTTTCCTCTATTCTAGCATTTCTGCAGCCCAGTCCACATATACAGCCTCTCTTTGATAATGTTGCATATGTAGTGTAGATCCTTGCTTGCTGAGTACTTCGGATGAGTACTCACGGTTGCTTTGCTATCTTTTTCCCCCATATCCTTTTGATGCAACCAGATGACGGAGCCCCTGAGACAGCTGCCCCCGCTGACGATCGCCACTACTTCTACCCCGAGGGTGGATACTTCTACGAGTTGGCCGACGACCAGGAGTAGGATCGGAGGGTCCCAGGCAGGAGGCATGCGCCTTTCGATCATAGTGTTTTCTTTTGCCCCGCCTTTTAAGGGCCTAGCTATGTTTTCTTTTATATCTGTACTCAGATATCTGATGCTTCCGCTGACGCTTGTACGCAAGCTTATGTATTCGAGCCCTCGAGGCCCCCGGCTTGTAATATAAAGCTTGTATGACTTTATTTATATTTTAGAGTTGTGTTGTGATATCTTCCCGTGAGTCCTTAGGCTTGATCGTGTGCATTTGCGTGTATGATTAGTGCACGATTGAGCCGGGGGCGTCACATATGCCCACGTGATGGTTAGTGCTATAAGGCCAGAGGCCCCTTGGATCAAATATCCAAACCGTTAGTGGATTAGGAGCGCGAGGTAATGAGCAGAGACTCACGATCGATGTGACCCCGTCGCCCCGTCTCGTGGCTTGCGGCAAGGGCTAGGAATGCCCGGCCACACCACGTAGTTAACTCGCGGGCACCTTCCAGGTCAACCCGTCTCCACATCACTTCGCATTTTTGCTCGCGCGGGTACCCCTCAGGGCCGACCCGTCTTTAGTATCATGGTTCAGTGTTCAGTCATAGTAACCAAAGTATCCGTGTGTCTAACACCAAGGGGAACCCTGAGGAATCACCCTCGATGGAATCCCACTTGATGTTATCATCAAGGTGAACGAAGAAGGAATCACCCTCGAGGTCCACACTAGAGGTGTTGCACGATGGCGTCGGTATCGGGGGTGGTGTAGGAGGAATCACCCTCGCTTACCACGACCGATTAACTAACCTACTAGGTTATCATCAGAAGTGCTGACAAGGTATCACCCTCGGCACTCAATAGTAACCCAGTAGTGTCGAGCAACTTAAGGGGAAAGTGATGTGCGGTGCCAGGGCCTGGTCTTCAATCCCGTTAATCGGGTCTTCTGATTATCCAGCGGGGCAGTCGGGATTAAGTGGGGTCTCTGATGGTCTCTACCCAGTCTATGTTAAATAGTTTAGGATAAACAGGTAGGTAATAATAGCAGGTTACAATAAACAGGCTATGTAGCAGATATAGGATAACAGTAGCAGCAGCAACTTCTAATGCAAGCATAAGAGAGAGAAGAGTAGGCGATATCAGAATGCTCAAAATGGGGGTGCTTGCCTGTTTGCTCGGCGGCAAGGGCAAGATCGTCAACTGCGTCGTCGGGCTCCTGAGCGGCGTCGGCCTCGGGAGCTACGTCGATGTCGGGGTCTACCGAGAGAGAAGAGGGGGAAGAAACAAGTAAATAGACAGCAATCGATGCAACACAAGCATGCCATGCCTAGGATGCAGTGCAGGGTTGCCTAAAGATGCATCTATGTCATTTTAGTTATAATAGGATTAACGCGGGATTTATTACTCGATGATTATACACTATTCATATTCCGGATTTAGGCTCAAAGTTACGGGTTCTCCTACGTAAGGGGGTTCCAACACCGAAACAGGCGACACGATTAGATCCGTCTCGTCGTTCTGAGCAACTTTCATGTTTTAAGTTTTTCGATCTGAGCTACGGTTTATTTTCTATGAATTTTCAAAGATTATAACAATTTCTGAAATTATTTTTATTAGCAGAAAAGATTTATGATGTCAGCATGACTAGAAGATGACGTCAGCAGGTCAACTGGTCAGTTGACCAGGTCAAACCTGAGGTCCAGTGGGACCCACATGTCAGTGACAGTGGCTTTAACAGAGAATTAACTAATCTAACTAAACTAATTAGGGGTGTGGGCCCTGGGTGTGAGTGAGACATTAGGCTAATATAATTAATTTTAATTATAAAAACATTTATTAAACTAAAATATCAGTGGGGCCCACATGTCAGTGGCTGGGGGCTGCCCAGTCAGCACGTTGACTAGGTCAACCTAGTCAACTAGGGCCCCCAGGGCCCACTGGCAGTGGCTCTGGAGTGGGTCCCACGCGTCCACATCGGCGGCGACCGATCGCCGGAGCGCGTTGGAAATGCGCTGTGGGGCACCGTTCGAGCTGCGGCCGGGTGCGTTCGAACGCTGGAGATCTCGCGCGTCGAGTGGTGCCACTGGCCGAACCAGGGAATGGCCGGAACTGGCCGGACGGCGAGGTTTGGCGGAGGCTGAACCCCGGCAAACTCGCGCGCGTTAAAACGAGGGCCAAATCGAGCGGTGATTCATTCCTACGGCATCTACGCGACGTCGCAAGCTCGATGGGCACAAGCCCAAGACCATTTGGTCGTCGGAGGCTCGTCGGCGACGAGCTCCGCGGTGATCCGTTCGAGCGCGCATGGAGGAGATAGCTGGGGCGCGTGAGAGCCATTCAGAGGGGGGAGAAGGGGTGGAGCTCACCGAGCGGCTCGCACGTTTGGCCATTGGTGGTTTAGTAGCTGCAGAGGTGGCGCTGGAGACGATGAAGACGGCGGTGATCGGAGAAGTGGACGAAGAAGATCCGGCGCTTCGGTGCTCCCCAGCTCCAGCTGAGGCCACAAGTGAGCGGGGAGGTCGATGGCGAAGCGCTATGACATCACAGCGGGCCGGATCTATAGCGGTGGCCACGGTGGCGACGAAGCGCGGCGGCGATGGCGTTCGGACGACGAATCTGAGGGGTAGAAAGGGGTGGAGCTAGCGAGGGAGAGAGGGGGAGAGTGACGGAGAGGCCAGGGGGAATGGATGGGGGCTCCGCCTTATCCCTCCCCCGCGTCGGTGGCATCGGTGGCGCCGCGGTGTCGACGCCGCACCGGCGCGTGCGCGCTCGACCACGGCGGTGGCGACACGCAGGGGAGAGAAGAGGGAGATGGGCTAGATGGGCCGGAATCGGGGCACTGTGCACTTAGGCCCAGTGCACAGTGCCTCGTTTTATTTTTCTATTTTCTGTTTCTTTATTTCTTTTCTGTTTAGGTAATTGTTTAGGCCACTTCTGCACTTTTGTAAAATATGATACTTGGCCCAAATATTATAGTGCATTATTACCTTTCACCAAAAACTTGTTTGGGCAAAGTAGGATTCTATTTGAATTTGATATTATTTTAAATGGATCAAATAATTCTGTTTTGGTGCTGTTTCATGTAGTTTGAGTCACTTAGCTAACTCAATTATCTTTGTTTATATTTTTATAATTACTTCTGGATTATTTGTTGTTTAATGAACATTTTTCCAACAGTGTTTGAGCAACTTCATATTTCACTTTTGAATTTTGAGTTGATTTTCAGATTAGAATTTGAATTGTTTTGATTAACCACTATGACTAGGCACTGCAAATGAAGATGACTTGGCATATTTAGCAGAGTGTCACAGTGCTTATTACATAGGGGTGTTACAAATTCTCCTCCTCTAAAAGAAATTCTCATCCCGAGAATTCAGGAGGAAGAAGGAAAGAGGTCGGGGTATTCCTTGCGAAGATGATCCTCACGTTCCCAAGTGGCTTCATCTTCGGTATGATTCGACCACTGCACTTTCAGGAACTTGGTCGTCTTCTGACGAGTTCGACGTTCAGCTTCATCGAGAATGCGGATCGGGTGCTCCTTATAAGATAGGTCATCTTGCAAATCGAGCATCTCGTGATCCACTGCTCGGTGTGGAGATTCCTTGAAGCATTTACGAAGTTGCGACACATGGAAGACGTCGTGGATATGAGAGAATTGCGGTGGCAACTCCAATTTATAAGCCACTGATCCACGTCTAGCAACAACGCGGAAAGGACCAATGTAGCGAGGAGCTAGCTTGCCCTTGATTCCAAAATGACGAGTGCCCTTCATAGGAGTGACACGAACATAAGCTTGATCACCTGGTTGATAGGTCAGACCCCAACATTCGTGATCATAGTTGCTCTTTTGGCGGTCCTGAGCCGCCTTGAGATTTTCTCGGACAATTCTGACTTGTTCTTCGGCGTGTTGAAAAATGTCTGGTCCCACGAGAGGTCGTTCCCCAGTTTCTGACCAATTCAGAGGGGTTCGACATTTACGTCCGTATAGCACTTCGAAGGGGGCCATTTTCAAGCTAGCTTGATAGCTGTTGTTATAAGAGAATTCAGCAAATGGGAGAGATTCTTCCCACTTCTTACCAAACGATATAACACAAGCCCGAAGCATATCTTCAAGCACTTGATTAACTCGCTCGACCTGGCCTTGGGACTGAGGATGATAAGCTGAACTCCAGGTAATGTGAGATCCCATAGCTTCTTGGAAACTTTCCCAGAACTTGGAGGTGAAGAGACCGCCACGGTCCGAACTGATCTCCTTCGGAATACCGTGGAGTGAAACAATTCTGGAGATATATAACTCTGCTAACTGGCTAGTAGTGATAGTCTCCTTGACAGGAAGGAAATGTGCAACTTTGGAAAGTTGGTCGACGACGACAAGAATAGCATCGTGACCCTTCTGTGACTTGGGAAGACCAGTTATGAAATCCATCTGAACTTTATCCCATTTCCATAGAGGAATAGGGAACGATTGTAGAAGTACAGCAGGCTTCTGATGTTCTGCTTTGACGCGACGGCAAACGTCACACTCAGCAACATATCGAGCAATATCCTGCTTCATTCTAGACCACCAGTACCTTTGACGAAGATCATGATACATCTTGGTGCTACCCGGATGGATAGACAGCGGTGTATCATGTGCCTCCTTCATGACCTTGTCAGTCATAAGTTCGAAGTGAGGTACGACAATGCGGTCTCGAAAATACAAGGTTCCATCTTCAGCAACCAAGAAATCCCTGTACTTCTCAAGGCGAAGCTCTTTCTTCATCAAATTAAATTTAGCATGTTTGGCTTGCGCTTCCTTAACAGCCTTTTCAAGATTTGGCTGCATGACAAGGTTATTAAGAAAACCCTGCGGAACGATTCGCAGATTCATTTTGCTCAGTTCTTCATAAAGATGAGGTTGAGCTCGCCTAACCATAAGGTTATTACAATAGGACTTGCGGCTCAAGGCATCAGCCATCACATTAGCTTTGCCAGGGGTATATGAAATACCACAATCATAGTCCATAATGGTCTCCAACCAGCGCTGCTGATGGAGATTGAGATCCGGCTAAGTAAACAAGTACTTCAGACTCTGATGATCGGTATAAATCTCACACCGATTACCAAGAAGGTAGTGTCACCACTGCTTCAAAGCATAAATCACAGCAGCAAGTTCGAGATCATGCACTGGATAGTTTTCTTCATGCGGACGCAATTGTCGCGAGGCATATGCAATTACCTTCCGTTCTTGCATTAGGACATAGCCTAATCCTTGACGAGAAGCATCACAATATATCACAAAGTCCTTGTGAGAATCCGGAGGAGCAAGCACTGGAGCAGAAGTAAGCTTGTCCTTGAGGGTCTGGAAACTCTCTTGACATTTTTCTGTCCACTCAAACTTAACGCCTTTGTGGAGCAGATTCGTCAGGGGCTTGGCAATCTTGGAAAAGTTCTCGACGAATCGACGACAATAACTTGCAAGGCCGAGAAAACTTCGGACTTGCTTGGCATTCTTCGGAGGAGTCCAGTCAAGGATAGCCTGAACACGCTCCGGATTAACAGTGATACCGTCCTTGGAAATCACATGTCCAAGGTAGGTTACTTCAGAAAGCCAGAATTCGCATTTGGAGTACTTGGCATACAACTTGTGTTCTCGAAGCCTCTCCAGAACAAGGCGAAGATGTTCAGCATGTTCTTCCTTATTCTTCGAATATACCAGAATATCATCCAGATATACCACGACGAACTTGTCGAGGTAATCCATGAATATATAATTCATCAGGCGGGAGAACGTAGCTGGAGCATTCGTTAGGCCAAAGGACATGACAGTGTATTCATAGGAGCCATAATGAGTAACGAAGGCAGTCTTCGGAATATCCTCTTCGCGGACATGGACCTAGTGATAACCCAACCTCAAGTCAAGTTTAGAGAACACCGAAGATCCAGCAAGTTGATCATATAAATCATTGATCCGGGGAAGCAGATATTTATTCTAAATAGTTGCCTGGTTGATAGGACGGTAATCTTGGACCAACCTATTCGTACCATCTTTCTTCTTGACAAAGAGAGACGGTGCTCCCCAGGCAGAGGAACTAGGGCGGATGAAGCCCTTCTTAAGTGACTTGTCGATTTCTTCCTTAAGCTCGAGAAGGTGGTGCGGAGGCATCTTGTAAGGATGCTTCACAATAGGAGTGGTGCTAGGCTTCAAGTCGATGATAAACTCGACAACTCTAGCAGGGGGTATTCCTGGAAGTTCTTCTGGAAAAACATCCTGGAAGTCGCACACGACTGGAATGTTTTCGATCCCCTCAAGCAGAGAAGCGTTCAACGCATTCAAGGCATAAATCTGAGCCTCGGCGTTCTGAGTGATATGAGCATGATAATTCACTAGCTCATTTGATGGGTGCAGGAGGTGTACAACTTTAGTAGCGTAATTGATTGAGGCATAGTGAGCCTTCAACCAATCCATACCCAGAATAAGGTCAATTTTGGAAGAACTCAGGATAATTGGGAGTGCCTGAAACTTCAACCCCTCAATTTCAACAGTGACTTCAGGGGTGAACAGGGAGGCTCGACATCTACCCGCGGGAGTGTCAACCCCTAATGGATGATGCAGGTTGTCACACTTAATGCCATGCATGAATGCAAAGTCTTCCGACATGAATGAATGCGATGCTCCTGAATCAAATAAAACAGAAGCTGGTACTGAATTAACAGGAAGTGTACCCATCATAGTAGCTGGTTGGTCTGGGTCTTCATTCATGTTGACATGAAAAGCCTGCCCACGACCATAAGAAGGTCTGGCATTGTTGTTATGCTGCTGAGGAATTCCACGGCCATTACCACGGCCAGCAGAAGGAAGAGCTAGATGATTCTGATTCTGAGAACAATCTCTGGCACGGTGACCTGGCTGGCCACACTTGAAGTAGAGTCCACTGTCTGGACGTGGTGCAGGAGCTCGAGGTGGAGGGGCTCGAAGAAGCTGCCTCGATGGTGGAGGAGGCAGAAGAGGTGCAGCTTAAGTAGGTCTATACATTGGAGCCGTTGGACGGTACATGCTCTGTGGAATCCAGATGCGGTGCTTCTGGGAATACGAGCCCGAAGATGAGCCCGCTTCATGAGTGCGTCTGGTCACTTCCTTGTGCTTCTTCAGACCAGTCTCGACCATGATAGCCTTATTCACCAAGGTGGCGAAGTCAGGATAGTCTTGGACAAGCAGAGCTAACTGAATGTCATGATGTAGCCCTTCACGGAACTTCTCCTGTCTACGAGCATCATTGGGGATATCTTCTTCAGCGTAGCGAGACAAGTCAAGGAACTCTCGCTGATAGACTTCTATAGTCTTGTTGCCTTGAACAAGGTTGTGGAACTCAGCCTTCTTGCGTGCTATAACTGCCTGAGGGATATAGGGGGCGTGAAAAGCAGTCTTGAATTCCACCCAGGTGACGACAGTTCCAGGTGGTAGGGTCTGTCTGTGAGTTGCCCACCATTGTTCTACAGGTCCCTTCAAGAAGTATGTCGTGAATGTGACATAGCTGACAGGGGGAACATCAGCTGACTCCATCTCATAGAAGATGTCACGCAGCCAGTCATCGGCATCCAGCGGATTAACGGTGTTGCGGAATACCGATGGGTTGAGACGCACAAACTCTGGCAGTGTGATTGAAGCTGGCTGATGGTTGGCATTGGGTCGGGGAAATTGATCCATAATCCCCGTCATGAACTGACGGTTGAGTTCAAATTGTTGCATCATAGCAGCCATATAGTCAGGCAGTGGCGGCGGTGGTGGATTGTTATCACCCATCCTGCTAAATTCAACAGGGGTAGTTTAGCAGAAGCCATTGCGAGTGTTTAGCAACAAGCATGATGTATCATGATGGAATTTAAGTAGTACAACAGATGCTTAGTAGTAGTCATTTAAGACATACAGATCCATACAGAGTCGGTTACATTCGGGCAGCATAACGGCGCAAATTCAAAAGATAGACATGCTAGGCGGCACGCAGGCACGCGGTAAGGAAGTACACAACGGGACATAGCAAAGGCTACATCAATGTCGGAGAAAACCACTGAAATGGGGTAGCTGCAAGTGCGGACGACGAGTGTTCGTCGCGGAAGGATCCTGTGCTCCATGTGCACTCTGATGCAGAACCTGGTCTCAAGCTGAAAGAAAAGGTCCATGTGCAGGTGTGTGACCTCCCGCAGTAGGCCAATCAATCCCTGGTGGCATCTCGGTCCTGCGCGGGTAAAGAATGTGCTCTGGATGTATCCCTGCATGAACAGCTGGTAGCAACTGCGTCATAGCCTCGTAGAGTCGTACTCGAGTGGCAAACAACTCGACGGCCAAAACCCGAACAGTGCGATCCAGAGCCTGAGTACACTGAATCAGAACTCGCGGATCGTAGCGACGAGGCTCGTACGGGGCACAGATAGCCACGTAGTATCCAGTAGCATCTCCAGCAGGGGCATACGGAATGTATCGAAACTCAGAAGCATCCAAGCTAGCGTTGTGCTCTCCTCGGAGACGTGCGACCGCAGAGTATGCGGCATCATGGACTGCCATCTCAATCGTCACGCCGATACCGTGAAAACGGTGTAGCTCAGTGTCTGAGTCATCCTGCTGATCATAGATGCGAACATCAGCATAGTACTGCTCCTGGTTGAACTCGCGATAAACCTCGTAGACCATGTACTCGGGGCACCAGTGGTAGCCCAGTCTGGTCAAGAGAGCGATCAGAACAGCTGGAAACCCAGGGGCATCACGAGCCCAAGTGCGAAGCACAAGCTGCGTCGTGGGGCGCGGTGGAAACAGATGACCCATCTGAAATAAAGGAAGTTCAGGATTGTCATTCGACGATAAGAAGTATAACGGATTTTGAAGAGAAAGGTTAAACAAAGCAATGGAAAGGAAAATGATTATCAGATTAATCAGATCAACAACAGGGAAATCGCACAGATATCCAGCTCTCCGGGTGGATGGAATTAACGGGATCCTAAGAGTCGGCGTTAGTAAATTTATTAAACCCGAATAGACAAGAGATCAGAGTCCCAGAGTAAAGATTGAGGAGTAAAAGATCCTAATACCACCCAGTTGGCGACGTGGGCCCGTAAACCACACAGCCAAGTTAGTAAAACAGTTTTGGACCACTAGACTCAACTTCGGCCAAGGAGTTGGAAAGGGGGGTTCCTAGAGGCAGTCGGCTCTGATACCAACCTGTGATGACCCCGGCTTAATCGTGCACTAACCATACACGCAAATGCACACGATCAAGCCTAAGGACTCACTTGAAGATATCACAACACAACTCTAAAACATAAATAAAGTCATACAAGCTTTATATTACAAGCCAGGGCCTCGAGGCTCGAATACATAGCTCGATGGCATACAAGTGTCAGCGGAAGCATTAGTTATCTGGGTACAGATATAGCAGAGTACAGATAGGCCTTTAGAAAGGTGGGGCAAAACAAAATACTATGATCGAAAGGCGTAGACCTCCTGCCTAGGACCCTCCGAACCTACTCCTGGTCGTCGGTCGGCTCCTTGTAGTAGTACTCGCCGGGAGGGTAGTAGTAGTAGCTGTAGCCGTCGACTAGGGCAGCTATCTCAGGGGCTCCGTCATCTGGCGGCGACAATTGGATATGGGGAGAAAAAGAAAGTAAAGCAAACGTGAGTACTCATCTGAAGTACTCAGCAAGCAAGGATCTACACTACATATGCAACATTTTCAAAGGGTGGCTGTATATGTGGACTGGGCTGCAGAAATGCCAGAATAGAGGGGAGAGCCTAGTCCTATCGAAGACTAGCATCTTCAAGCATTTTCATCGGTCTTTCAGCATTAGAAGAGTGCAGATTAACATAATGTAAAGTAGTAGTAATGTCATCAACCTCGCCCAGAGATTCTTCCTCGACTCCCTGCGAGGAAGCAATCCCAGAGCCATACTATCCATTTCATCTCAAGTCACCAGTTCTAGTTGTACCAATCGGGATACAACTCCGAGTGTCCATTGCCGTAGGACAGGCTATCGATAGATTGTTTCTTCCCTGCAGGGGTGCACCAACTTACCCACCACGCTTGCTTAACTTCGGCCGGACACACTTTCCTGGGTCATGCCCGGCCTCGGCTAAACAATACGCCACAACCCGACATAGGCTCTAAAGAGAGGTCAGCACGCCGGACTAACCTATGCCCCCAGGGGTCTTGGGCCTTCGCCCTGGGAACCCTGCACGTTGCGAGGATGCTTCGGAAGCAGACCTAGCAACCCCTTAATACAAGCGCGGTTGCGTTCCCAGTCCAATCCAAAATGTGCCGCTCCTCGCTGACGTCAATAGAGCTTTGGCTGATGTATACGACGCAGAACGCCCATACTATGCCCACGTGATGGTTAGTGCTATCAGGCCAGAGGCCCCTCGGATCAAATATCCAAACCGTTAGTGGATTAGGAGCGCGCGGTAACGAGCAGAGACTCACGATCGATGTGACCCCATCGCCCCGTCTCATGGCTTGCGGCAAGGGCTAGGAATGGCCGGCCACGCCACGTAGTTAACTCACGGGCACCTTCCAGGTCAACCCGTCTCCACATCACTTCACATTTTTGCTCGCGCGGGTACCCCTCAGGGCCGACTCGTCTTTAGTATCATGGTTCAGTGTTCAGTCATAGTAACCAAAGTATCCGTGTGTCTGACACCAAGGGGAACCCTGAGGAATCACCCTCGATGGAATCCCACTTGATGTTGTCGTCAAGGTGAACAAAGGAGGAATCACCCTCGAGGTCCACACTTGAGGTGTTGCACGACGGCGTCGGTATCGGGGGTGGTGTAGGAGGAATCAACCTCGCTTACCATGACCGATTAACTAACCTACTAGGTTATCATCAGAAGTGCTAACGAGGTATCACCCTCGGTACTCAATAGTAACCCAGTAGTGTCGAGCAACTTAAGGGGAAAGTGATGTGTGGTGCCAGGGCCCGGTCTTCAATCCTATTGATTGGATCTTCTGATTATCCAGCTGGGCAGTCGGGATAAAGTGGGGTCTCTGATGGTCTCTACCCAGTCTATGCTAAACAGTTTAGGATAAACAGGTAGGTAACAATAGCAGGTTACAATAAACAGGCTATGCAGCAGATATAGGATAACAGTAGCAGCAGCAACTTCTAATGCAAGCATAAGAGAGAGAAGAGTAGGCGATATCAGAATGCTCAAAATGGGGGTGCTTGCCTGTTTGCTCGGCGGCAAGGGAAAGATCGTCAACTGCATCGTCGGGCTCCTGAGCGGCGTCGGCCTCGGGAGCTACGTCGACGTCGGGGTCTATCGAGAGAGAAGAGGGGGAGGAAACAGGTAAATAGACAGCAATCGATGCAACACAAGCATGCCATGCCTAGGATGCAGTGCAGGGTTGCCTAAAGATGCATCTATGTCATTTTAGTTATAATAGGATTAACGCGGGATTTATTACCCGGTGATTATACACTATTCATATACCGGATTCAGGCTCAAAGTTACGGGTTCTCCTATGTAGGGGGTTTCGACACTGAAACAGGCGACACGATTAGATTTGTCTCGTCGTTCTGAGCAACTTTCATGTTTTAAGTTTTTCGATCTGAGCTACGGTTTATTTTCTATGAATTTTCAAAGATTATAACAATTTCTAAAATTATTTTTATTAGCAGAAAAGATTTATGACGTCGACATGACTAGAAGATAATATCAGCAGGTCAACTGGTCGATTGACCAGGTCAAACCTGACATGTGGGTCTAGTGGGACCCACATGTCAGTGACAATGGCTTTATTAGAGAATTAACTAATCTAACTAAACTAATTAGGGATGTGGGCACCGGGTGTTAGTGAGACATTAGGCTAATCTAATTAATTTTAATTATAAAAATGTTTATTAAACTAAAATATCAGCGGGGCCTACATGTCAGTGGCTGGGGGCTGCCCAGTCAGCACGTTGACTGGGTCAACCCAGTCAACTGGGGCTCCCAGGGCCCACTGGCAGTGGCTCTGGAGTGGGTCCCACGCGTCCACGTCGGCGGCATCGCCGGAGTTGCTCCAGCGACCAAAATCACGGCGGCCGATCGCCGGAGCGCATCGGAAATGCGCTGCGGAGCACCGTTCGAGCTGCGGCCGGGTGCGTTCGAACGCTGGAGATCTCGCGCGTCGAGTGGTGCCACTGGCCGGACCAGTGAATGGCCAGAACTGGCCAGACGGCGAGGTTTGGCGGAGGCCGAACCCCGGTGAACTCATGCGCGTTAAAACGAGGGCCAAATCGAGCGGTGATTCATTTCTACGGCATCTACGCGACGTCGCAAGCACGATGGGCACAAGCCCAAGACCATTTGGTCATCGGAGGCTCGTCGGCGATGAGCTCCGCGGCGATCCGTTCGGGCGCGCATGGAGGAGACAGCTAGGGCGCGTGAGAGCCATTCAGAGGTGGGGGAGAAGGGGTGGAGCTCACCGAGCGGCTCGCACGTTTGGCCGTTGGTGGTTTAGTAGCTGCAGAGGCGGCGCCGGAGACGAAGAAGACGGCGGTGATCGGAGAAGTGGACGAAGAAGATCCGGCGCTTCGGTGCTCCCCTGCTCCAGCTGAGGCCACCAGTGGACGGGGAGGTCGACGGCGAAGCGCTACGACATCACAGCGGGCCGGATCGATAGCGGTGGCGACGAAGCGCGGCGGCGATGGCGTTCGGACGACGAATCTGAGGGGTAGAAAGGGGTCGAGCTAGCGAGGGAGAGAGGGGGAGAGTGACGGAGAGGCCAGGGGGAATGGATGGGGGCTCCGCCTTATCCCTCCCCCGCGTTGGTGGCGTCGGTGGCGCCGCAGTGTCGACGCCGCACCGGCGCGCGCGCGCTCGACCACGGCGGTGGCGACACGCAGGGGAGAGAAGAGGGATCCTCTTCGCCATCCTCTCCATCAAGGTTTCTACATCACTGCAGAGACAATACAAGCAAGTCAATAAGATTGATCCAGGATTGGAAGATAAAGGCTGTGGCAAGGTACTCACTCTTCCTCTTCTCGCTCCGGAATGAAGCCGGAGATGTCGAAATCGACCTCCGTTGCAGTGTCTGTGTGGGGAGGCGGAGGAGGGGTCCTAGGTCGTTTCGCTGTAGCAAGCGCCGGGGGTTGGCGTGTTTCCGTCACCTCAGCTTCCGGTGTGGTAGTGCGAGACACCCCTGCCGCCTCAGCAGTTGCCGCTGATGTGGGTCTCGCACGCCGCGCAGGTTGCTGTCCAACTCCTTGCCGCGGCGCAGTCTTGCCGGCCGCTTTCTTGCCGGGAGCCTCGCTGCTCGAGGAAGGTTGGCTTGCCGGGATGCCAGATGCAGCCTTTCGAAGAACACGCTTTGTCTTCTTCGGGACTGGGAGCTCTTCTTGTGGTTCTTCTTCAGCCGCGTCTTTGTCGGACGAGCTCTCAGCGGCTGTGCTGCTCTGTTCCCCGGCAGCTTTGTCCTTCCCGGCAGGATTTTTCTCCACCACTACCTCTGCGTCACTGGTTTCCCATTCTGTGAAGCCGGCGCTGCCAGCCTCCGCGGCAAGATTTGCCTCCTTCGCCCTAGTGGCGATGTATGCCACCTCTTCGTCGGTGGTGGCTCGGATGAAGTCTGCTTCTTCCCGGACGGCCCTCTCCGTCAAGTTATCAAAGAACTTTTGTGCCTCTTCCTCGGATGGCTCAACCCATGTTGCGTCGAGACTGTGGGCATTGAATAGTGGCATGGTAGCGATAATTGACCCCAGGGCAGAGTTGTTGCACAGAGGGACAATCCTTGCCGGCAACCGATGCTTGTTGTCGCGCTAGAACAGCTTTTGACGGAGAGCGCCAAGTTGCATAGCAGTCAAATTGTTGTTCAACCCGGGGCGCAGTCTCATGATGTCTGCTGCGTTTTGGTATTCCCAAGCTGGTCTTCCTTTATTCTGCAAGGGGGCAATGCGGCGGCGGAGAAAATCGAAGCCAATCATCTCCATTGTTAGCCCGGCAGCTTTCAGGCGAAGAATCCTGTTGGTGGCGATTGTGAGTTTTTCATCTTCAGCAGCAAGATTGCTCCAGCCACTGCCGCGGACCGCTTTCTGCTGTCGAGGCAGACAGAACGGATGGGGATCTATTTCCTTGATCCAGCACCACTCAGCCCGCCATTCGTCCCACTTCTCGCGGTAAACCCCTTCTGGGTATACTTCCTTATTCCAAGCCCTTGGAATCCAGGCGATAGAACCAGAGAGGGCCTCTCCTTTTTGGATACAAGGGAAAAAGTAGTGGCGGAAAAGGGCAGTATTGGGAACCACTCCGGCAAAGTTTTCACAAAGGTGAGCAAAGATGGACCTGCACAATACTGCATTCGGCGTGAAATCGAGAAGATGGAAGCCGTATGTGTACATAATGTCATTGAAGAAGTTAGAAAATGGAGGACAGAGCCCGCAATAGAAGTATGTGACGAAAAAGGGATATCTGTCTGACCCACTCTTGGAGCAAGAACCTGGAATCACGCGAGTGGCGGGGTGAGCCTTCGTCTCCCTCGCCCACATGCACTGGTACCGCCTCTTCAAAGCTTCCGCATCAAGCGACAGGGCGAAGACGACATACTTCTTCTACATCTTCACCAGCTCGCTCTCCGGGACATCGGCTTTCGTCTCCTTGCCCTTGCCTTTGCTGGTCTTGGGCGGCATGGCGACTGGATGGGCGAAAGCCGGGGATGAAGCGGGCGTGGAGGCGACGAGCGGATGAGGGAAAGCTTTTCTCTGAGCTCGAGAGAAGGAAAGCAATGGCGATGGCCAGATTGAGAAGAAGAGTGGGGTAAATAGGCCTGTGCCTCTGCGGTTTCTCCTTTTTATGGGGAAGGAGCGGGGCCGCCTCTTTTACTCCCCAATGTGAATGCGCCTCTGTAGGCGCGTTGCAGTTGCAGCTTTTTGATGCATGCTTCCCACGTCGCGCATTCAGCGCGCGTAGTGGGGGGCACAGTAAACGGGATATTTACGAGCAGTTAATCCCCTGCCACATGTGCCCGTGCACTGTTTTGGGCCTAGCCCATCAATGCCTCACATTCGTGTGTGGCCTAGGCCCGGGGGCTCCTATCAGTGTACTAAGTATTGGGCCATTAGTACCCCGTACTTGTGCACGGGCAGTTGTAGCCATACTCGCGGCAAGGCTTGTCGGGGAACAGTTCGAGGTTGACTCAGGCCACCAAAGAAATCCTCAAGTCAAAGATCTGAGGATCAGCAGATAAGAAAGGCTGGAATCTGAAGGCCAGCTTCCCTGGCAGGATCTTGCCGGGGTGGCCTGCGAAGCCCGGCAAGATTCGGCGCCCGGCAAGGTTCGGCGCCCGGCAAGATTCAGCGCCCGGCAAGATTTTGTTGCTGTGCCACCGCTCTGGCACAGCAACAAACCCAACATTCTTGGTCCCTCTTTGGATGCGTGGCGACGCGCCAGTGGAGGAGAGCTTAAGCGGTGATGATGGGACGGCCCCTTTTTCCATCCCCAAGAAAGTGAGGACACCTAGACGGACACCTCACGGTGCATTAAATGCGTTCGTCCTAATCCGTCAGGGGTTAGGTATGATGACCCTGTAGCTACTTTACACCTCAATGTATGTACATTTCGCCACTGTGGTGACCCCTTGGTGATATAAAAGGAGGCCCAAGGCAACTGCTACAAGAAGGAGGATCTTCTGGCCCATTCTGCATGCGTAGCTGCTCTTTGAACGTACTGTTCACTGCGAGCGCTCCTGGAGCCTGGGCTCAAGAACACCAATAATAAAACAAGACAGGAGTAGGGTTTTATGCGGATTAGCGGCCCGAACCTGGGTAAAATCGCTCCCGTGTCGATCGTTGGTTCTGCTCTTTGCGCATACCTCTCCCCCCGCTGAATCGTAAAGGGATTCCTTGAGGGTCCCATAGGTGTCGCACGCCGACATCTTTGGCGCGCCAGGTAGGGGGATTGTAGGGTGTGTGAACCTGATCTAGTGATCGGCGCCTTAGTTTCTTCATCATCTTCATCATCATGCCACCCAAGAAGAAGAGCGCTGCGACGGCGCAACCATCCACGTCCGTTTTGCCTGTGCCTTCGCATACGGGCGATGGCGTGGGTGCAGAAGGAAGAGGATTAGAGCCTCCATAGCGTTCCGGTGATCCAAGCCAGGCGAGCGGCGTCGTTCGCAGTGGCAGTGGCAACCCACACACCGCTGGATCCAGAGACGGAGCTGTGTTGCCTACGGGTGGCACAACGAATTCCAGAGATCGGAGGACGCCTTCTGGAGCTCCCGCGCCGGCGCAAGTGTCACGGCCTACCCAGGTCATGCACGACGAGCGACGTCATGGCGCTGGTGGTTCAGGGCGTCCCCATGAAAAGATTTCTGCGCATTGATCCCAAGATGCGCGGGCCCAGCATGCGCACCGAGCTACCAGTGGAGGTGGCGCGCGGTCGCGTGACCGTGACAGTGTTCCTTCTAACATGGCTAGGAGTCAGAGCACCTCACGTACCTCGCACCTGTCGCCGCCGCCTACACCAGCGGAAGCCTTGGCACGTGCGCAGCTGCTCCTCGATTTCCCTCCTGCTCCAGAGAAGATGGAGGAGTGGCGAGCTACTATCCAGAGCCTTATTGGCTTCGCCAACAAAGATGGGCCACAAGAGGCAGGGCCCTCACAGCGAAGGCCCATCGATCTGGCGCGAGCCGATGTGGAGAAAACCGGAGGTGGTGCAACCACGGTGCACTCCCCTCCGCGACACCAGCGGCGGGCGACAACCCAGCAGGTCAATCGCCGTGATGATGATTCCACGGCGTCGTCCGATCCACGGATGTGCCGCGACCAGCGTCAAGTTCTCCAGGAACGAGGCAAAGAGGACGCTCGAACTACCATCGAGCGGCGACGGGAAGCGCGCTATCAGTCTGATAAGCGCGCAGGACCGGCTGTCGATGAGCCTGCGCCGGGGGACGCAGGAGACTTGCCTTACGAGGTAGGGACTCCAGCGTTTACCCGTGAGCTGCGGCAAGTCCAGTGGCCCAATTCCTGAACCTTCAAGCCAGAGGTCCCGGAGAAATATGACAGCAAGACTCATCCCTCGGAGTTCCTGAGCATTTACACCATTGCGGTGCAGGCTGCCGGGGGCCGAGATGACAAGATACTTGCCAACTACTTCCCGTTGGTGCTCAAACCCAACGTCAGGTTGTGGTTGATGCATCTGCCGGAGAATTCTATTTCTTCTTGGTCAGATCTGTGCCATCAGTTTGTTGGCGCCTTTGTTGGAGGCCACCAAGCTCCTGGCCAAGAGAGTGATTTGCATATCATCCCTCAGAAGGAGGGCGAATCCCTGCGCAAGTTTATCCAGAGATTCAGCCGGGTGCAGTACAATATTCCTGATGTTCACCCTGCCGCTGTTCTTAGCGCGTTTCATCAGAACGTGCGTAACCGCAAAATGCGGGAAGAGCTGGCAATGAACAAAGTCAGGAGTATCGCCGAGCTTTACGCTTTGGCCGACAAATGCGCTCGAGCTGAAGAGGGGAGGAAACTCCCTGGCGAGGCTGTTGGCACGGGGGGCGAATCAGAAGATGAAGACGCTGCGACCCCGTCAAGGAAAGGCCGGCGGCGGAACAAGAAACGCAGAGGCAAGGCCGTGCTTGCTGTCGAGGAATCCGGCAACCCCGGCGCCGCCAAGAAGGCCAAAGTTGACGACCCCAGCAAGGAACTTGCCGGGTGCTCTTCCTGTCAGGCCTTAGCGGTGGCCGACAAGTCGGAAAGCTCTGGCAAGCAGTATTGCAAGATCCATCGCACCAAGGGCCACGATCTCCAAAACTGCCGGCAAGTTGAACAGCTTGCCGAGAAACAGAGGGCTGAGTATGAAAGGCGAGATAAGGAGAAGGCCCATGACGGTGCTGACGGATCCGGCAAGAAGCACGGTGGCCGAGGGGGTCGCCGCGGCAAGGCCAAGCAACAGAGGGAGAGGCCCGCTCGAGGCCGAGACAAGGAAGAAGATGATGACGAAGAAGACGATGAGTCTAGTGAGCAAGAATTCCAGAAAGCTACAGAGGCCATGTGTATTGATGGGGGCGCCTCGTTGCATTCTTCTCACCGTCGACTCAAACAGTGGGTGCGGGAAGTCAATGCAACAGAGCCGTCACCAGATGCATGTAAGCCCCTGAAGTGGTCTAACACGCCTATCATTTTCGACACCGAGGATCACCCTGATCGCACAACCGCGGTCGGGTGCTTGCCATTGTTGGTCTCACCAACAATCCGCAACCTCAAGGTGACGAAAATGCTAGTTGACGGTGGGGCCGGGCTGAACCTAATTTCACCAGATGTGCTCAAGAGGCTTCAAATTCCTGATGAAGATCTCGAAGAAACGGGCACGTTTCAAGGGGTCAATCCAGGAAGAACCCAGCCAAAGGGCAAGATTACGCTACCGGTGACATTTGGTAGCGAGCTCAACTACAGGACCGAGAAGGTAGTGTTTGATGTCACCAAGATCCCTATGTCATACAATGGGATCCTTGGTCGGCCAGCGCTGGCTAAGTTCATGGCGGCATCACACTACGCATATAATGTTTTGAAGATGCCCGGGCCGTTGAGTGTCATTACTATCCATTCCGATAAGAAGGATGCGCTCATCTGTGCCGACCAACTCTACAAGGAAGCAGTTGCAGCACCTGCCGTCAAGGCATCTGCTCCTGCCGCTGGAACTCCCGGGGGGAAGAAGAAGACCGGCGAGAATCTTGGTGCGAACTCCGGTAAGCGCGCCTCCTCGGAGTGCTGCGCTTCCGTCGAGGATGCACCAGAGAGTTCCACCGGCAAGAACAAGAAATCCAAGGCTGCTCCACCAGAGACCAAGAAGGTGCCCGTCAGGGAGGACGGAACGGGAGGAACTTTCACCATAAGTTCCACCCTAGATGACAAATAGGAAAGCGCACTCGTTGCCTTCCTGCGGGCGAATGTCGATGTGTTTGCATGGCAACCGTCTGACATCCCCGGTGTTCCCATGGAAGTAATTGAGCACCACCTTGATGTCTGTCCTCACGCGTGGCCCGTCAAGCAGAGGGTCAGGAAGCAAGCATTGGAGCCGCAAGAATTCATTGCCGAGGAAATCAGAAAGCTGGAGGCGGCAGGATTGGTCAGAGGAGTGCTTCACCCAACCTGGTTGGCCAATCCGGTTGTAGTGCGCAAGGCGAATGGGAAATGGAGGCTGTGTATCGATTATACAGATATCAATAAAGCCTGTCCAAAAGATCCCTTTCCCTTGCCGCGCATCAACCAGATTGTGGATTCCACCGCTGGTTGTGATCTCCTATCCTTCCTTGATGCCTACTCAGGGTATCATCAGATCTTCATGGCGAAAGAAGATGAAGAAAAGACCGCATTTATCACCCCATGTGGTACGTATTGTTTTATACGAATGCCTTTCGGGTTGAAAAGTGCTGGTTCTACATTTGCGAGAGCGGTCCAAATCGGTTTTGAGCCTCAACTCCATAGAAATATGGAGGCATACATGGATGACATAGTGGTCAAAACCAAGGACAAAGCGACGCTCATACAAGATTTAGAAGAAACATTTGCAAATCTACGCAAGATCAACTTAAAGCTCAATCCTAAGAAGTGCGTGTTCGGTGTTCCTTCCGGCAAGCTCCTCGGATTCTTTGTATCTTGTCGGAGAATCAAAGCGAACCCCGACAAGATCAAAGCTATTGAGCAGATTGAAGCACCAAGACGCGTCAAGGACGTCCGTCGTCTTGCTGGTTGTGTTGCTGCTCTAAGCAGGTTTATTTCCAAATCTGCTGAGCGCGCCCTGCCCTTTTTCAAAATTTTGAAAAAGGCAGGTCCGATGAAATGGACTCCGGAGGCGGAGGCTGCGCTGCAAGATTTGAAAAAAATACCTTTCTTCTCCGCCGACGCTAGTCGCGCCTAAACCACAAGAGCCGTTGCTGCTATATTTGGCAGCAACAAATCAAGTGGTTAGTGCTGCGTTAGTGGCGCAGAGAGAAGCTGATGAGGAAGCAACACCAGCGGCAGGACCGTCAGGTGACGCGGCAGGATCTTCCCCGGCAAGGGTTGATCCCGGTAAGACAGGATCTGTGCAGTCAGAAGAATCATTGCAGAAGAAAAAGGTGGTGCAGCGCCCAGTTTATTTTGTTAGCTCTCTTTTACAAGGAGCTAGGTCAAGATATTCTGGCGTGCAGAAGTTGCTTTTTGGCCTCCTTATGGCCTCGAGGAAGCTGCGCCATTATTTTCAAGCACATGAAATCACCGTCGTCACTCGCTTTCCGTTGCAACGGATTTTGCGAAATCCAGAAGCAACCGGTAGGATTGTGGAGTGGGCGTTGGAGTTGTCGAGCTTTGGTCTCAAGTTTGAAAGCACTTCGACAATTCAGAGTAGGGCCTTGGTAGAGTTCATTGCGGAATGGACCCCAACGCCAGACGAGGAGGTTCAAGAAACAATTCTCCCCGGCAAGGAAATTGACCAGCAATGGGTTATGTACTTTGACGGGGCTTTTTCGCTGCAAGGCGCCGGTGCTGGCGTGCTGCTTGTCGCACCCACCGAAGAGCACCTCAAGTACGTAGTCCAAATGCATTTTCCCCGGGAGAGTTCGACGAACAACACTGCGGAGTACGAGGGCTTGCTTGCCGGTCTCAGGATCGCGGCAGACCTTGGTATCAAGAAGCTCGTCATCAGAGGTGATTCACAGCTTGTCGTCAGGCAAGTTAATAAGAGTTATCAGAGTCCATTAATGCAAGCCTACGTGGATGAAGTGAGAAAAATGGAAGAACACTTTGACGGTCTGCAAATGAAGCACATCCCTCGTGCCGAGAACAGTATTGCTGACGACCTGTCAAAGCGCGCTGCCCTCAAGTTGCCTGTGGAACCAGGAACTTTTGTGCTCCATTTGACTCAACCATCTGTGGCGCCATCAATGCGACAAGAAAAGAGAAGAAAGTTGAACACTGGACAGTACTTTCCGGCAGAGCTCCCCAGAGCCGCCGGCAAGGAATTTGCCGGGATCAACGACAAACCTGCCGGGGAACGACAGGCTCCGGCGGAACCTCATGCTTTCGCTGTCAAGACAAATGTTCCCCCGATGGAGGAGATGCCTTTAGTCCTAGCTGTCGAGCCCCAGGCTCCAGCATGGGCACAACACATTGTCCATTTCCTTCAAACAGGAGAACTCCCGGAGGAACAGGAAGAAGCGGAAAGAGTAGCCCGTCAGTCTGTTATGTACAAGTTCGTCGATGACATCCTGTACAGAAAGAGACCAAACGGTGTGAAATTGAAGTGCATTCCTTGGGAGGATGGACTAGAGCTATTGGCAAAAATACATGGAGGCATATGTGGCTCTCACATAGGATCAAGAGCACTTGTCGGGAAAGCATTCCGGCAAGGTTTCTTTTGGCCCACCGCTCTCCAGGATGCAACTGCACTAGTAACTAAGTGTGAAGCGTGCCAGTTTCATTCGAAGAAATCGCATCAACCAGCTCAAGCTCTTCAGACAATCCCTCTCTCCTGGCCATTTTCGGTCTGGGGGCTCCACATACTGGGCCCTTTCCCCCGTGCTACCGGGGGCTTTGAGTACTTGTATGTTGCTATCGACAAGTTCACAAAGTGGCCGGAGGTGGAAGCAGTGAGGAAGGTGATAGCACAATCAGCCGTCAAGTTCTTTAAAGGGATAGTTTGCCGTTTCGGTGTGCCCAACAGGATCATCACCAACAACGGCACGCAATTCACAAGTCGCACCTTCATGCAGTACGTCCAAGACCTTGGCGGCAAAATTTGTTTTGCCTCTGTTGCTCACCCGAGAAGCAACGGCCAAGCGAAGAGGGCCAATGCTGAAGTGCTGTGCGGTCTCAGGACCAGAACCTTTGACAGGCTGAAAAAGTGCGGAAGACGCTGGATTGATGAGTTGCCGGCGGTTCTTTGGTCAATCAGAACGACACCAAATTGAGCCACCGGCCAGACACCCTTCGCTCTGGTCTACGGAGCGGAAGCAGTTCTCCCCACGGAACTCACGTACGGATCACCTTGAGTGCTCACTTATGATGAGCTTGAGCAAGAGCAGCTGTGGCAAGATGACGCTGTGCTCCTTGAGGAGAATCATCTTCAGGCTGCTGTGCGAGCTGCACGCTACCAGCAAGCTTTGCGCCGCTACCATAGCCGTAAAGTTCATGCCCAAAGCCTTGAGGAAGGCGACCTTGTTCTTCGATGGATTTAGTCCGCCAAGAATTCAAACAAGTTGACGCCGAAGTGGGAAGGCCCTTATCGGGTAGTACGAGTCACCAGGCCCGGCGCTGTCCGCCTGGAGACCGAAGATGGCGTTCCAGTGAGCAATTCCTGGAATATCGAACATCTTCGCAAGTTCTACCCATAAGGCGCGGTTGCCGGGGGCCCCCGGCAACCCCCCTTTTTGTACAAGTCTTGCCGGCAAGGCATATAATCCTTTGTACAAAGCCAGGCGCAGACCCTGAGCACAGATGAATAAATTTAAGTGTTGTGCATTTCCTTATTGATTTCCATGTTCATATATATATGCATGTGTGTCTAAGATGCTGTATGACACTTACTCCCGGTAAGTTCTAACGAACCGCCAAGGTTTCATATCTTTATTTTCTCTTCTTTCTTTTTCTCAAAAGACAGAAGGATTCCTCGCGTGCACATTTGCCGGGGGGGGGAAGGGAGATATGAGTACCAGTTGGCGATGTTCAGAATTGGCGCTTGCCGGAGGAAGGACAGCGACAGAAAGCTAAGTTCTAAAACTTAGAACAAGTTTCCCTTATTACAAAGTTATTTCCTTGAACGATTTTGACTTTTGTATGGAAAATCTGCACGCGAAGGAACCCTTGCTGTAATCGGTTGCGCCCTTATTTTGTTTCGAGTCCACTCAACAATTTAAGTGGCTGCACTGAGAACGCCAAGGAGTCTTGCCGGCCGCTGCGCCTCCAGCAGGCTGCGGAAGTCCCGCACCCAGCGCTCGCGGCAGGTTGCGCGCCGGCAAGTTTTTCAGTAAGCATAGGGTGAACTCCATACATAAAGGAATCAGACAAGGGAGATAGCATGCATGTACCCAAACATAAGCAAGTTATATTACATTAATAAGTTGCCGTAGTTCTAACTTAAGACTTAATTGTCTTTGGCATGGAATGACGACGGCAAGAAGAGGTGGAGCAGTTAATCTCTGTGCTGGCCTTCGACCCTTTTGATTGAATCCACCTTCTCAAGGATAGGCGCAACAAGCTCTTCAAGTGCCTCGAGATTTGCGTCCTTTGGCAGGTGGCCAAGCATGTTGGAGAGGTCGATGCCAGGATTATTATGCACCACCTTGATAAGTACCTTGCGGAGAACGGCCCGGCAAAGCCGGCGGGACTCGTTGGCCAATTGGGTCGCCCGGTTAGACTGAAGCAACTTCAGGGCATCAATGATGCTTTCGAAGAACATCGTCAACCTGGCACTCGAAGATATCCTTTCCTCGGAAGAATACCTGAAGTTTGACAGGCCCATGGTTGACAGTTCTGTCGTGAGCTTCTCCGCGGCGTCGATGAGACGTCCAGTCCAGATTTTCACCCCCTTTTCGTAATCAACTTGGGCAGCGGCAGCGCTCTTGAGCAGGTTCCTCTCTTCCTGGAGATCTTTGAGCAGGGCCTTCTCGTGGGCCCTGCCGGCCCCGAGAGACTTCTCCAACATGGTCAGCTTCAATTCCAGAATGGCAATAGCATCATTTGCTGAGGAGAGCTGCTTGGTCTTGTTAGACATGGCAACTTGCATCTCCGCCAAGGTGTGGAGGGTTTTTTCCCTATCACCTTTGAGCGTCGAGAGCTCCTTGTCGTGTTCTTCGAGATCCACTTCCAGTTTCTTTACTTTGTTGCTCAGCTCATTCTTGGCAGCCTCTGCAGCCTCGGCAGCATCGACGGCCTCCTTGAGCTTGTCGACGTGATCTACAGTTAGAGCTTCGAGCGCCTCTTTGTGTTTCTGCTCCAGCTCCTGGGTCCGCTGCGCGACAAGCTTCTCGATATCTTCATCTTTGATGCAAAGCTTGGCGGTGAGCGCCTGCTCACGTGCGGCAAGGTCTTCCTCGTGAGCATCAAGCGCAATGCGACGCCCCGTCAGGAGAGCATCTTCAGCAGCAATTCTTTGCGTAGCTTCCTCTTGCGCCTTCTCCATGTCAGATTGTTTCAGGAGGATTTCTGTCCACTGTTGGCTCACTTGTTCCCGGCCAGCAGTCAACTCTTGGAGGGCCTTGGTGTACCAGACTTGCATTTGTTCGACGTGCCTCTGAAAATCTGCTTCGGCCGCCTCGACAACTGCCATTTTGGAATCCGCTTTCTCTTTCCGGGCGCGGTGAAGAGCCTGGAGCTTGCAGAAATTTTCTCCCATGGCCTGAAGGAGCTGATCCTCTTCAGATTTGCCGCTACTAGCACTTGGATCATCAACAACCTCGAGCCCGGCAGCAGCGATGATTTCTTCATCAAAGACTTCCCCTTCGGTCGGTGCCCCAATGCTTGCCATCCCCGGCAAGTTGACAAACAGGTTCTCGCCAACTTTGAGATATTTGCTGGATGAGGGGACTTCAGATGTTGACGGTTGATCCTCAACAACCGCCTCACCAGTAGCAGGGGGCTCCGTGGCCGGCGTAACGCCTGGCGCTCCTGCGGCAGGAATGCCGTCAGTACGGTCACCAGCCTCCTTGCCGCCCTCTTCAGTAGACTCTTTGGCGGGTTCCTCCTGTGCAGTCTTGGCGGCCTCCTCGGAAAAAGCACCGCCGGCTTCTACAGTGGCATCCATGGCGGCCTCGCTGGCAGCGATCTTGTCGGCTTAGGCGGCAACATCCCTGGCGGTCTCCTCGATGACAGCATCGACGTCCATGTCTTCCATCTCAGAGAATTCTAAAGGACAAGGGGGAGAAACAGAATGAGATCAAGATCGAAGTTCAAGAAGACAAAAGAAAGAGAGATAAAGGAAAGAATAGCAAGCACGCTGAGGCAATTGGTTACCTGCATCGAGCTGTCGAGAGATGGCCTCGCCCCTCCCGGCAACCTCGGTTGCCGGGGGTAAGATGCCAGCATCCATGGTTGTTGCCTCCTCCTCAACCAAGACAAGCTCGTCGGTGTGATCACTTGCCGGGGACGCGCTTGTGGGCGATGTGGTTGACAGAGGTGGCGCGACGAGGGTATCTCCTGATAACTCCCTTTGTTGCCGTCCTTCTCCTGCAAGCCCAAAGATATCAGCGGCAAGGATAGGAACCTCAGCATTCCCCAACCGAAAAGAATAATGAACTTACGCTGGGGGCAGCGCTGGGGACTGCATCGAGGACTAAGATCCGGGCTGATGGTAGTAGTTTCCGGCGCACTCACGAAGCCTGTCGGAGGCTCATCGCCTGTAGAAGTCTTTATCCTCTTCACCATCCTCTCCATCAAGGTTTCTGCATCACTGCAGAGACAATACAAGCAAGTCAATAAGATTGATCCAGGATTGGAAGATAAAGGCTGTGGCAAGGTACTCACTCTTCCTCTTCTCGCTCCAGACTGAAGCCGGAGATGTCGAAATCGACCTCCGTTGCAGTGTCTGTGTGGGGAGGCGGAGGAGGGGTCCTAGGTCATTTGGCTGTAGCAAGCGCCGGGGGTTGGCGTGTTTCCGTCACCTCAGCTTCCGGTGCGGTAGTGCGAGACACCCCTGCCGCCTCAGCAGTTGCCGCTGATGTGAGTCTCGCACGCCACGCAGGTTGCTGTCGAACTCCTTGTCGCGGCGCAGTCTTGCCGGCTGCTTTCTTGCCGGGAGCCTCGCTGCTCGAGGAAGGTTGGCTTGTCGGGATGCCAGATGCAGCCTTTCAAAGAACACGCTTTGTCTTCTTCGGGACTGGGAGCTCTTCTTGCGGTTCTTCTTCAGCCGCGTCTTCGTCGGACGAGCTCTCAGCGGCTGTGCTGCTCTGTTCCCCGGCAGCTTTGTCCTTCCCGGCAGGATTTTTCTCCACCACTACCTCTGCGTCACTGGTTTCCCATTCTGTGAAGCCGGTGGTGCCAGCCTCCGCGGCAAGATTTGCCTCCTCCGCCCTTGTGGCGATGTATGCCACCTCTTCGTCGGTGGTGGCTCGGATGAAGTCTGCTTCTTCCCGGACGGCCCTCTCCGTCAAGTTATCAAAGAACTTTTGTGCCTCTTCCTCGGATGGCTCAACCCATGTCGCGTCGAGACTGTGGGCATTGAACAGTGGCATGGTAGCGATAATTGACCCCAGGGCAGAGTTGTTGCACAGAGGGACAATCCTTGCCGGCAACCGATGATTGTTGTCGCGCTGGAACAGCTTTTGACGGAGAGCGCCAAGTTGCATAGCAGTCAAATTGTTGTTCAACCCGGGGCGCAGTCTCATGATGTCTGCTGCGTTTCGGTATTCCCAAGCTGGTCTTCCTTTATTCTGCAAGGGGGCAATGCGGCGGCGGAGAAAATCGAAGCCAATCATCTCCATTGTTAGCCCGGCAGCTTTCAGGCGAAGAATCCTGGTGGTGGCGATTGTGAGTTTTTCATCTTCAGCAGCAAGATTGCTCCAGCCACAGCCGCGGACCGCTTTCTGCTGTCGAGGCAGACAGAACGGATGGGGATATGTTTCCTTGATCCAGCACCACTCAGCCCGCCATTCGTCCCACTTCTCGCGGTAAACCCCTTCTGGGTATATTTCCTTATTCCAAGCCCTTGGAATCCAGGCGATAGAACCAGAGAGGGCCTCTCCTTTTTGGATACGAGGAAAAAAGTAGTGGCGGAAAAGGGCAGTATTGGGAAACACTCCGGTAAAGTTTTCACAAAGGTGAGCAAAGATGGACATGCACAATACCGCATTCGGCGTGAAATCGAGAAGATGGAAGCCGTATGTGTACATAATGTCGTTGAAGAAGTCAGAAAATGGAGGACAGAGCCCGCAATAGAAGTATGCGACGAAAAAGGGATATCTGTCTGACCCACTCTTGGAGCAAGAACCTGGAATCACGCGAGTGGCGGGGTGAGCCTGCGTCTCCCTCGCCCACATGCACTGGTACCGCCTCTTCAAAGCTTCCGCATCAAGCGACGGGGCGAAGACGACATACTTCTTCCGCATCTTCACCAGCTCGCTCTCCGGGACATCGGCTTTCATCTCCTTGCCCTTGCCTTTGCTGGTCTTGGGCGGCATGGCGACTGCAAGGGCGGAAGCCGGGGATGAAGCGGGCGTGGAGGCAACGAGCGGATGAGGGAAAGCTTTGCTCTGAGCTCGAGAGAAGGAAAGCAATGGTGACGGCCAGATTGAGAAGAAGAGGGGGGTAAATTGGCCTGTGCCTCTGCGGTTTCTCCTTTTTATGGGGAAGGAGCGGGGCCGCCTCTTTTACTCCCCAATGTGAATGCGCCTCTGCAGGCGCGTTGCAGTTGCAGCTTTTTGATGCACGCTTTCCACGTCGCGCATTCAGCGCGCGTAGTGGGGGGCACAGTAAACGGGATATTTACGAGCAGTTAATCCCCTGGCACATGTGCCCGTGCACTGTTTTGGGCCTAGCCCAACAACGCCTCGCATTTGTGTGTGGCCTAGGCCCGGGGGCTCCTGTCGGTGTACTAAGTATTGGGCCATTAGTACCCCGTACTTGTGCACGGGCAGTTGTAGCCATACTCGCGGCAAGGCTTGTCGAGGAACAGTTCGAGGTTGACTCAGGCCACCAAAGAAATCCTCAAGTCAAAGATCTGAGGATCAGCAGATAAGAAAGGCTGGAATTCGAAGGCCAGCTTCCCCGGCAGGATCTTGCCGGGGTGGCCTGCGAAGCCCGGCCAGATTCGGCGCCCGGCAAGGTTCGGCGCCCGGCAAGGTTCGGCGCCCGGCAAGATTCAGTGCCCGTAAAGATTTTGTTGCTGTGCCACCGCTCTGGCACAGCAACAAACCCGGCATTCTGGGTCCTTCTTTGGATGCGTGGCGACGCGCCAGTGGAGGAGAGCTTAAGCGGTGATGATGGGACGGCCCCTTTTTCCATCCCCAAGAAAGTGAGGACACCTAGACGGACACCTCATGGTGCATTAACTGCGTTCGTCCTAATCCGTCAGGGGTTAGGTATGATGACCCTGTAGCTACTTTACACCTCAATGTATGTACATTTCGCCACTGTGGTGACCCCTTGGTGATATAAAAGGAGGCCCAAGGCAACTGCTACAAGAAGGAGGATCTTCTGGCCCATTCTGCATGCGTAGCTGCTCTTTGAACGTACTGTTCACTGCGAGCGCTCCTGGAGCCTGGGCTCAAGAACACCGATAATAAAACAAGGCAGGAGTAGGGTTTTACGCGGATTAGCGGCCCGAACCTGGGTAAAATCGCTCCCGCGTCGATCGTTGGTTCTGCTCTTTGCGCATACCTCTCCCCCCGCCGAATCGTAATGGGATTCCTTGAGGGTCCCATAGGTGTCTCACGCCGACAATGATCATCATCATTAGCTTCCTCTCTAGTTGGTGTAGGCATCACGGGAACGGTTTTCTCCGATGAACTACTTTCCAATTCGAGAGAAGGTACAATTACCTCATCAAGTTCTACTTTCCTCCCACTCACTTGTTTTGAGAGAAACTCCTTCTCTAGAAAGGTTCCATTCTTGGCAACAAAGATCTTGCCTTCGAATTTGCGGTAGAAGGTGTACCCAATTATTTCCTTAGGGTATCCTATGAAGACGCACTTCTCCGATTTGGGTTCGAGCTTATCAGGCTGAAGCCTTTTGACATAAGTGTCGCAACCCCAAACTTTAAGAAACGACAACTTAGGTTTCTTGCCAAACCATAGTTCATACGCCGTCATCTCAGTGGATTTAGACAGTGCCCTATTTAACGTGAATGCAGCTGTCTCTAATGCATAACCCCAAAATGATAGTAGTAAATCGGTAAGAGACATCATAGATCGCACCATAAATAAAGTACGGTTACGACATTCGGACACAACATTACGCTGTGGTGTTCCAGGAGGCGTGAGTTGTGAAACTATTCCACATTGTTTTAAATGAAGGCCAAACTCGTAACTCAAATATTCGCCTCCGCGATCAGATTGTAGAAACTTTATTTTCTTGTTACGATGATTCTCCACTTCACCCTGGAATTCTTTGAACTTTTCAAATGTTCAGACTTGTGTTTCATCAAGTAGATATACCCATATCTGCTCAAATCATGTGTGAAGGTCAGAAAATAACAATACCCGCCGTGTGCCTCAACACTCATCGGACCGCATACATCGGTATGCATTATTTCCAATAAGTCATTAGCTCGCTCCATTGTTTCGGAGAACGGAGTTTTAGTCATCTTGCCCATGAGGCATGGTTCGCAAGTATCAAATGATTCATAATCAAGTGATTGCAAAAGCCCATCTGCATGGAGTTTCTTCATGCGCTTTACACCAATATGACCTAAACGGCAGTGCCACAAGTATGTTGCACTATCATTATCAACTTTGCATCTTTTGGCATCAATATTATGAATATGTGTATCACTACGATCGAGATTCAATAAACCATTTACATTGGGTGTATGACCATAGAAGGTTTTATTCATGTAAACAGAACAACAATTATTCTCTAACTTAAATGAATAACCGTATCGCAATAAACATGATCCAATCATATTCATGCTCAACGCAAACACCCAATAACATTTATTTAGGTCCAACACTAATCCCGAAGGTAGACGGAGTGTGCGATGGTGATCTTATCAACCTTGGAATCACTTCCAACACACATCATCACCTCGTCCTTAACTAGTCTCTGTTCATTTTGCAACTCCTGTTTCGAGTTACTAATCTTAGCAACTGAACCGGTATCAAATACCCAGGGGCTACTATGAACACTAGTAAAATACACATCAATAACATGTATATCAAATATACGTTTGTTCACTTTGCCATCTGTCGGTGTACTAGAATAGGGGTACCCTAGTACCCCGTACTTGTGCACGGGCAGTAGTAGCATCCCGTGGCCAGGCTTGCGGGAGGACAGCCAGAGAGAAGCTCAAGATTATTAAGCCATTCAAGAACAAAGTATACAAAGCAAGAGTTAAGGCCCCGGCAAGAGGAGCTTGCCGGGAGGGACAGCTGAGGCCCAGCCTGGGCATTGCTGAAGCAGAGTACTTGCCGCGGCAAGGTACTTGCCCCGGCAAGTCATTGGCTGCGGCAAGGTATTGGCTGCGGCAAGGTATTGGCTGCGGCAAGATAGCGGCTGCGGCAAGGTACTTGCCCCGGCAAGTTACCTTGCACGGCAAGCTATGGGTTGCGCCAAGCTGTCAGGTGCGGCAAGGTCTTGCCGCGGCAAGCGTTACTGTACCACTGTGCTACTGTGCTGCTCCGGTGCCTCTGCCAGCGTGGCGCTCTGGGTCCTTCCAAGCGTGCGTGGCAGGGCACTGTGTAGACGGCGGTGCACTGTAGATAGCGGTGCAGCAGCAGGTGGGATAGGCTTTTCCCACGTCCACGACGTCCGGGTACATGTATGTGGACAGCAAAGGCATGGGCATTTAATGCCCTTGTCCCCTGCCGTCAGTGGTAGGTAGGACATGTCATCCTGGTAATAGTGGCCTTACTGTAGCAGCTTTCCACCTCTACCTTTACTGTTTGCCACCTGTTGGTGACCCCTTTGTGCGTATAAAAGGAGGCCCATAGGCAACGTGAAAGGGGAGGGGGGACTGGAAAAGGGAGAACTCCAGTATTGTACGCAGCTACTCGGTTCTGTAGCGCTCCTGGAGCTAGAACAATCATACAGATAATAAACCAAAAAGCAGGAGTAGGGTTTTACGCATCCGTGCGGCCCGAACCTGGGTAAATCTCTCTCGTGCACTGTCGTGTTCTTCGCTAGATTTGCTCTTCGTGCGACCGTCTCTCCCTGCCGAACGTAAAGGGGTCCTTCCCTGGGTCCCATAGGTGATCGCGGATTCGTCCCCGACATCTTTGGCGCGCCAGGTAGGGGGCGAGGAGGTTGTGTGAACCTAATCTAGCGATTTGCGCGCTAGTTTTTGGGCCATTCTCTGTCTTATGGCTCCAAAAAAGAAGGCTTCAGCCATCGGTGCGTCCACGTCCAACCCACCTGCTCCCGTGCAGGAGGGTGCCGACGTGATTGCGGCTGCTGGGGGGACTGGAGAGCGAGAGCTCCTATTACCTCCACCTGTCCAAAACCGGGCCAGCAACGCCAATCTTGGCGCTGCTGGGTCTGGGAACACAGCGCTGCTCGCTGCTGCTGGCCCTGCAAGCTCCAGAAACGGTGCTGCGCGTTCTGGAACGCCCGCGCCGGTTCAGACGCCGCGGCCTTCGCAGGAAGCCCGTGACAGGCAGCGTCCTGACGCCCCAGGTGCCAGGCGCTCCCTGGATAATGAACTTGCGCATCAATCTCGAGATGCGCGGGGTCACCGTACGCAACAACACGTTGGCAGGGTCGAGGTGCGGTCGCCTGGGCGTGGAGATGCTCCTTCTAACACCGTTAGGAGTAAGAGCATCCCACAGTCCTCACGCCACTCGATACCTCCCTCACCAGCAGAAGCGTTGGCGCGTGCGCAGCTGCTCCTGAACTTCCCTCCACCAGTAGATAAGCTTGACGAGTGGAGGGCAACCATTCAGAGCCTTCTCAGCTTCGCTGATGCCGACCCGGTGCGCGCGGCCGACAAGAGAACTGGTGACGATGCTGTCACCAACAAGAACGGCGAGGGGGCAACAACCGTACACTCCCCACCCAGACGGCCTCGGTCGCCGACACGTCGAAACGACGCCCGTGGCGATGATTCCACGGCGTCGTCTGACCCGCGAGCTCGTCGTGACCAGCGCCTCGTTCTTCAGGAACGCAGAGGAGAAGACGCTCGTACCACTATCGAGCGAAGGAGAGAAGCGCATCGTTAGTCCGACAGACGCGCAGGGCCCGCTGTTGACATGCATGCGCCAGGGGATCCTGGCGACTTGCCGTACGCGGTAAGTTGTCCAGCGTTCACCCGTGAGCTGCGGCAGGTCCAGTGGCCCAATCGCAAGTCTTTCAAGCCTGACGTGCCGGAGAAGTATGATGGCAAGACACACCCGTCGGAGTTCCTCAGCATTTACACCATTGCGGTGCAAGCTGCCGGGGGACGAGACGACAAGATTCTTGCTAACTACTTCCCGCTCGTGTTAAAGCGCAACGTCGTCTCATGGCTCATGCACTTGCCGGAGAACTCCATTTCTTCATGGGCGGACTTGTGCCATCAGTTTGTTGGTGCCTTTACTGGCGGTCATCAACCTCATGGCCAGGAGAGTGATCTTCATCTCATCCCCCAGAAGGAAGGAGAGCCCCTGCGCAAATACATTCAAACGTTCAGCCGCGTACAGTACAACATCCCAGATGTTCACCCCGCTGCGGTTATTAGCGCGTTCCATCAGAACGTGCGTAACCGCAAGATGCGGGAGGAAATGGCGATGACCAAGGTCAGAGACATTGGCCAGCTATATGCTCTCGCCGACAAGTGTGCGCGCGCTGAAGAGGGAAGGAAACTTCCCGGTGAAGGTGTTGGCGCAGGGGGGAGCTCTGACAGTGAAGGTACCGCCCCGGCAAAGAAGGGCCGGCGGCGGAACAACAGGAAGAAAAAGGGCAAAGCTGTGCTTGCCGTCGAGCAGTCCAGCGGCAACGGCAGCGCCGACAAGGCCAAAGTCGAGGGCTCCGGCAAGGAGATTGCTGCGTGCGCCAACTGTCAGGCCTTGGCGGCCGCCGACAAGCAGGACGGCTCCGACAAGCAATATTGCAAGATCCACCGCACCAAGGGGCACGATCTCCAGAACTGTCGACGAGTCGAGCAGCTTGTCGAACAGCAAAAAGCTGAGTATGAGAGGCGTGACAAGGAAAAGGCCCCAGAAGGTGCTGGCGGGTCCGGCAAGAAGCGCACTGCCCGAGGAGGGCGTCGCGGCAAGGCCAAGCAGCAGCAGAGAGACAGGCCTCCTCGTGGCCACGACAAAGATGATGATGATGATGATCTAGATGATGAAGAATCCAGTGAGCACGAATTTCAGAAAGCCGCAGAAGTCTTGTGTGTTGACGGTGGTGCTTCGTTGCATTCTTCTCACCGCCAACTTAAACAGTGGGCGCGAGAGATCAATGCGGCGGAACCATCTGTTGACGCCAGAAAGCTTCTGAAGTGGTCCGACACGCCTATCGTCTTTGACATTGAGGACCACCCTGACCGCACAACGGCGGTCGGGTGCTTGCCGATGTTGGTTTCACCAACGATCCGCAACCTCAAGGTCACGAAGATGTTAGTTGACGGTGGGGCCGGCTTGAATCTGATTTCGCCCGCTGTGCTCCGGAAACTTCAAATCTCTGACGGCGAGCTTGAGGAAACTGGTACTTTCCAAGGAGTCAATCCAGGAAGGAGCAAGCCGAAAGGGAAGATCACACTGCCAGTGACATTTGGCGGCGAGCTGAACTACCGGACCGAGAAGGTCACCTTTGATGTTGCCGATATTCCATTGCCTTATAATGGGATACTTGGCCGTCCAGCGCTCGCCAAGTTCATGGCAGCCTCTCATTATGCCTACAACGTGTTGAAGATGCCAGGTCCAGTAGGTGTTGTCACAGTTCCCTGCGACAAGAAGGATGCGCTTATTTGCGCCGACAAGATCTACCGGGAAGCAGCTGCCGCAACTGCCGCCAAGGCACTTGCCGCTGAAGCTCTCGGGCGGGAGAACAAGAGGAAGTCCGGCAAGAGCTCCTGTGCCCACTCCGGCAAGCGCACCTCTTCGGAGTGCTGCGCTGCCGTCGAGGACGCACCAGAGAGCTCCACCGGCAAGTGTAAGAAGAACAAAGCCGCTCCGCCGGCGACAAAGAAGGTGCCCGCCAAGGAGGATGGCGCTGGTGGTTCCTTCACCATCAGTGCCACACTTGACAACAAATAGGAAAACGCGCTCGTTGCTTTCCTGCGGGCGAATGTCGACGTATTTGCATGGCAACCGTCCGACATCCCCGGTGTTCCCAGGAAAGTAAGTGAGCACCACCTTGCCGTTTGTCCCCACGCGAGGCCCGTCAAACAGAAAGCCAGAAAGCAAGCTGTGGAGCGGCAAGAGTTTATTGCGGAAGAAATCAAGAAGTTGGAAGCAGCAGGCCTCGTTAGAGGAGTGCTCCATCCTACGTGGTTGGCCAATCCTGTTGTCATGCGCAAAGCGAATGGAAAATGGAGGCTTTGTATTGATTTCACTGATGTCAATAAAGCTTGTCCCAAAGACCCATTTCCTTTGCCCCGCATAGACCAGATTGTTGACTCCACGGCAGGATGTGATTTGCTTTCATTTCTTGACGCATATTCAGGGTATCATCAAATCTTCATGGCTGAGGAAGATGAGGAAAAGACCGCATTTATCACACCCTGTGGCACATACTGTTTCGTACGTATGCCATTTGGTTTGAAAAATGCTGGTTCGACATTTGCAAGAGCCGTCCAGATTGCTTTTGAGCCTCAGCTGCACAGAAATGTGGAAGCCTATATGGATGATATAGTGGTCAAAAGCAAAGACAGGGCTACTTTGGTTCAAGATCTAGAAGAAACTTTTGTAAATCTGCGCAAGATCAACCTGAAGCTCAACCCCGAGAAGTGCGTGTTTGGAGTTCCCTCCGGCAAGCTTCTCGGGTTCTTTGTGTCTCAACGTGGAATTGAAGCCAATCCTGACAAGATCAAAGCCATTGAGCAAACTGAAGCACCGAAGCGCGTCAAGGATGTACGACGACTTGCCGGCTGTGTTGCTGCCCTCAGTAGGTTTATCTCCAAGTCAGCTGAGCGCGCCCTGCCATTTTTCAAAATCTTAAAAAAAGGCAGGTCCATTGAAATGGACTCCGGAGGCGGAGGCGGCGCTGCAAGACTTGAAGAGATACCTCTCCTCTCCTCCAATACTTGTCGCGCCTAAACCACAAGAGAAGTTGTTGCTGTATCTAGCGGCAACCAATCAAGTGGTTAGTGCTGCGCTGGTAGCGGAGAGAGAGGTGGATGAGGAGGCAGTAACTGCGGCAAGCACGACCAGCGACAAGCTGGGGGCAACAAGTTTTGCTGCTGACAAGGATTCGTCTGCGCAGTCAGGCGAAGTGATACAAAAAAAGAAAATGGTGCAGCGCCCGGTCTACTTTGTGAGCTCTCTTCTGCAGGGAGCTAGGTCAAGGTATTCTGGTGTGCAGAAGCTGCTTTTCGGCCTTCTCATGGCCTCGAGAAAGCTGCGCCATTACTTTCAAGCACATGAAGTTACCGTCGTCACTCGCTTCCCGCTGAAAAGGATTTTGCAAAATCCAGAAGCGACGGGCAGGATTGTCGAGTGGGCGTTGGAGTTGTCGAGCTTTGGTCTCAAGTTTGAGAGTACATCAACCATACAGAGCCGAGTTTTGGCAGAGTTTGTCGCAGAATGGACACCAACGCCAGACGAAGAAATCCCAGAGATGACTCTCCCCGGCAAGGAGACAAGCAAAGAGTGGCTTATGTACTTTGATGGTGCCTTTTCGCTGCAAGGCGCCGGTGCTGGCGTACTGCTTGTCGCACCCACCGGAGAGCACCTCAAGTACGTGGTCCAAATGCACTTTCCCAAGGAACAGGCGACGAACAATACTGCAGAATATGAGGGGTTGCTTGCCGGTCTCAGGATCGCGGCAGACCTTGGGATCAAGAAGCTTATTGTCAGGGGAGATTCGTAGCTTGTCGTCAGGCAAGTGAACAAGAACTACCAATGCCCATTGATGGAAGCTTATGTAGATGAGGTGAGGAAGTTGGAAGAACGCTTTGACGGCCTACAAATGGAGCACGTCCCACGTGCTGAGAATGACATTGCCGATGGTTTGTCAAAGCGCGCCGCACTCAAATTGCCTGTGGAGCCAGGCACTTTTGTGCTCCAACTAACTCAGCCATCCGTGACGCCATCAGTAGGGCAAGGCAGGAAGAGGAAGTTGGCTTCTGGCGACTACTTCCCGGCAGAGCTCCCCGAAGCCGCCGGCAAGAAGGCTGCCAAAGCCAGCGCCAAAGATTCAGAGGGGCAACTTGCTCCGACAAGGCCTCACGCTCTTGTCGTTGAAGCGGGTGCTCCTAGGCTAGAGGCAAAGGGGCAACTTGCTCCGACAAGACTTCGGGTCCTTGTCGTTGAAGCAGGCGCTCCTGATCGAAGCGCTGAGGAGCAAGATGCTCCGACGAGGCCTTGGGCTTCCGTCGTTGAAGCAACTGCTCCCGACAAGCTTGTTGAAGGACAGCACGCTCCAGCAGGGCCCCAGGCTCTTGTCGTTGAGGCGGTTGTTCCCGCCAAGCTCATCGGGGAACGGCCGGCTCTGGTAGAGCGACGAGCTCTTGCCGTAGGGCCTGATGTTCCCGCAGCAGAAGAAATGCCTTTAGTCCTCGTTGTCGAGCCACAGGCTCTAGCGTGGGCGCAGCAAATCGTCCGTTTCCTTCAGACAGGAGAACTTCCCGAAGAGCAGGAAGAAGCGGAGAAAGTAGCCCGACGGTCCAATATGTATCAATTTGTCGATGACATGCTGTGCAGAAAAAGACCAAACGGTGTGAAATTGAAGTGTATTCCCCGGGAAGAAGGACAGGAGCTGTTGGCGGAGATTCATGGAGGCATATGTGGTCACCACATAGGGTCAAGAGCCCTTGTTGGAAAGGCTTTCCGGCAAGGTTTCTTTTGGCCCACCGCCCTCCAGGATGCAACTGCACTAGTAACCAAGTGTGAAGCGTGCCAGTTTCATTCCAAGCAGATTCATCAGCCAGCTCAAGCTCTCCAGACAATCCCTCTCTCCTGGCCATTTTCGGCCTGGGGGCTCGACATCCTCGGCCCCTTTCCCCGTGCCACCGGGGGCTTCGAGTACTTGTATGTGGCCGTCGACAAGTTTACGAAGTGGCCAGAAGTGGAAGCAGTGAGGAAGGTGACAGCACAATCAGCCATCAAGTTCTTCAAGGGAATTGTTTGTCGCTTTGGTGTTCCTAACAGGATCATCACCGACAACGGTACCCAGTTCACGAGCCACGCCTTCATGCAGTATGTCGAAGACCTTGGCGCCAAGGTCTGTTTCGCTTCTGTTGCTCACCCCCGAAGCAACGGTCAAGCTAAAAGGGCAAATGCTGAAGTGCTGCGTGGGCTCAAGACGAGAACTTTCGACAGGCTGCGCAAGTGCGGCAAAAACTGGATCGAGGAGCTGCCAGTGGTTCTTTGGTCGATCAGGACGACGCCAAATCGAGCTACTGGCCAGACGCCTTTTGCTCTAGTTTATGGAGCAGAGGCAGTTCTCCCCACGGAACTCGTATACGGGTCACCTCGAGTGCTCGCTTACGATGAGCTTGAGCAAGAGCAACTGCGGCAAGATGACGCTGTGCTCCTCGAGGAGGATCGTCTTCAGGCTGCTGTGAGAGCTGCTCGCTACCAGCAAGCTTTGCGTCGCTACCATAGCCGCAAAGTTAATGCCAGAAGTCTCGAGGAAGGCGACCTTGTTCTTCGGCGCGTTCAGTTGGCCAAGAATTCAAACAAGTTGACGCCGAAGTGGGAAGGCCCTTATCGGGTGAAACGAGTCACCAGGCCCGGCGCTGTCCGCCTGGAGACCGGGGATGGCATTCCAGTGATCAATTCCTGGAACATTGAGCATCTCCGTAAGTTTTTTCCATAAGGCGCGGTTGCCGGGCCCTTCCCCGGCAACCACCTTTTGTACAAGTCTTGCCGCTGTTGCATGTAATCCTTTGTACAAAGCCAGGCGCAGACCCTGTGCATAAATAAAGCTTTTGTATTTCGCAGTTTTTGACGATTTCATGTTTACTTTTGTTTTGCATGATTATCTGACATACTGTGCAGTACAGCCTCCCCGGTAAGCATTAACGAGCCGCCAAGCTCCTATATCTTTATTTTCTCTTCTTTCTTTTTCTCAAAAAGACAGAAGCTTCCCTCGCGCACAAGTTTGCCGGGGGGGATGGGATAATGATATGGACCAGGCGTCGTTCAAAGAAACTTTGCCTTGCCGGGTAGAAGGCAGCGGCAAGCAGTGACAAGACCTTGCCGCAGAGAGATCAGCGACAAAGCTAAGTGCCAAAGTTTGAATAACCAAATTCTTTTTTATTTTCAAGGCTATTTTCCTTGAACGATACTACTCTTTGTATGGAAAACCTGTGTGCGACGGAACCTAAGCGTAATCGGTCGCGCCCTTACCTTGTTTCGAGTCCGCTCAACAACCTAAGTGGCCGCACTGAGCGCGACAAGGTTGCTTGCCGGCAGCGGCACCGCCAGCAGGCTGCTGGAGTCCCGCACCCAGCGCTCGCGGCGATGGTGCGCGCACCGGCAAGTTTCCTATAAGCGTAGGGCAAGTACACACAAAGAAAGAAATTGCTCAAGGGAGATGACATGCATTAACTTCAAAATATTGCATGTTATATTACAAGATAAGTTGCCGCGGCTTAAACAGATTGTTCTTTAACATGTCTAGCGGCGGCAAGGAGGGAGAAGAATGGGCTCTCTAATTGCGGTGCTCGCCTTCGACTCTCTGGATTTGGTCCACCCTCTCCACGATGGGCGCGACAAGGGCCTCTAGTGGCGCGGGGTCGTATCCCTTCGGCAAGCTTTTGAAGATGTTGCTGAAGTCGACGCCCGGGTTTCTGTATGCTATCTTCACCAACAAACTCCGGAGAACTCCCCGGCAAAGCCTGCGTGACTCGTCGGCTAGTTGAGCCTTGTGATTGACTTGGAGCTGTTGGAGCGCTTCTACTACTCCGTCGAAGAACTCGGCTAGCTTGACGCTAGTTTGCGTGTTCTTGTCGGTGGAGTACCCGAAGTCCGGCACCTTCAGGGCAGTCAGCTCCTTGTCGATGTCCTCGGCTGCGCTGGCAAGCCTGTCTGTGAAGATCCCCACGTTATCCCTGAACTTCTTGTGGGTTGCAATAGCGTCTTGAAGCAGACCCTTTTCCTTCTAGAGCTCTGCCATTAGAAGCCCTTCGCGCTTTCTGGTGGTGTCGAGCGTTTCCTTCAGCGTGGTCAGTTTCAGCTTCAGGTCTGCTCTGGAGTCATTGGCGGTGGCAAGCAGATTGTTCTTCTTGGCTATGGTAACTTGCATCTCCGCCAAAGTGTGGGTCACCTTTGCCCTCTCACTTTCAAGCGTTGAGAGCTTGTCACCGTTTGCCTTGAGGGCGGCCTCTAGTCTTGCCACTTTCTCCTCCGTTTCCTTCCTGTTCACTTCTGCAGCAGCGACAGCATTGGTGGCCTCCACCAACTTGCTGGCGTACTCTTGGGCCAAGGCTTCGATTTCCTTCTGGTGTTTTTGTGCCTGCCCCTGGGTCCGCTCTGCGACAAGTCTTGCCACCTCCTCGTCTTTCTGTCGGAGGGTTTCGGCAAGTTTCCTCTTGCGCTCGGCAAGTTCTTCTTCGTGGGCATCAAGGTCCACTTTCCGCTGGTTCAGATCACCGGCCCGAGCAGACAACTCCTTGGCGGTCTCCTCCTGTTTTTGTTCAATGTCTTGCTTCATCAGGAGGAGGGCCTGCCGTTCTTCGGCCAGCTGTGCCCGCTTGGCCTCTAACGCATTAAGAGATCGCGCGCGGACATCCGCCAAGATCTCCGCGCGCCTCAACATGTCAGCTTCGGCCTTCTCGATGAGCGCCTCCCTGGAAGCTAGTTTCTCCCATCGGGCGCGATGAAGATTCAGCAGCTTTTGAAGCAGTTGCTCCTCTTCAGACGTGCTGCTACTGCTGGCGCCTGGCGCATCCACAAGCTGGAGCCCGGCAGCGGCAAGGATCTCCTCGTCCACAACATCCTCCTCGGTTGGCGCTCTGGAGCCCACCGTCCAGGGGAGGATGACGTAGACGTTCTCGCCGACCCGGACGTATTTGCTTGGCGGAGGCGAGTTGGGCGCTGCCGCCTCGTCAGTGGTTGAAGGACCCGTGGTCGGAGTAGCGCCTGGCGCTCCTGTGGCCTCAGGGCCGTCAGTACGACCACCGGCTCCCTCGCCGGCCTCCTCAGCAGCCTTCTGGGCGGCCTCAGCTTCAGCAGCTTTGGCGGCTTCATCGGTGGGCGCCTTGGCGGTATTATCCTCGGCAGCCTTGCCGGCCTCTTCGACAGCATTGGCAGTTTCTTCGTCGGCAAGCTTGTCGGCTGCCAGCTTGTCGGCCTTGGCAGCGGCGGCCTTGGCGGCCTCGTCGTCGACGGCCCCTGTGGTGTTCTCCTCGGCAGAAGAGTCAATGTTCATTGGCTCCACCGAGGAGGGCTCTGCCAACCCGAGAAGTAAGGCAAAAAGAGCTTCAGGAAGAAATTCAAGAAGACAAAAGAAAGAAAGCAGAAAGAGTTTTGCAGCAAGTGGGTTTACCCGTGTTGAGCTCAAGAGCGGTGGGCTCCCCTCCCCCGTCAACGTTTGTCATTGGGGTGGGGTCGCCAGCGCTGGTGCTTGGCACTTCGGCGCTTGCCGGCTCCTCTTCGTGGCTCGGCTCGCTAGTGGGAGCCCTTACCGGAGATCTTCTCCTTGGCGGTGTGGTCGAGGGGGGTGGTACTTCTGGAGCACCTTCAGATGGCTCCACTTGCTGCTCCTCTCCTACACGCCCAAAGATGTCAGTAACAAAATGCTTGTTCCTCAGCGACCGCCAGCGAAAGGTAGTTGAAATACTTATGCTGGGGGCTGTGCTGGGGGCTGCAACGAGGGCTGGGCTCCGAGCTGGTCGGGACGGTCTCAGACACTCTCCCGGTGGTTGCGGTGGGCTCATCTTCGACGACCACCACAGTCTTGCTCGTCGAGACCTTAGCTCTCTTCCTTGTCCTCTCCGCCAAAGTTTCCTCCCTGCGGAAGCAAGGCCGGAGCGCGACAAGTGAGGACAGAAACAAAACCTTACAAAGATTGAGGGTCGCGGCAAGGGAACTTACTCTTCCTCGTCGTCCTCTTCGCTGAGAGCGGAAAAATCAAAGTCCGCCTCCGTGTGAGGAGGGGGAGGAGGGGGAGCTGGGCTCCTTGGCCGCTTGGCGGGGGTAGTAGCAGTGGTCTTTGATGACCCTGCTCCAGTTGCCGGGGCCGCATGAGACACTCCCGCCGCACCAGCCCTTGCCGCGGTCGAGCGCGTCGAACGGCGCTCCGACGGTTGTTGAACTTCTTGTCGCTCAGCCACTTTGCCAAGCCTGCGAAGGCGTTTCCTCCTCAGAGGGGCTGGGGACTCTGACTGCGGTGGGCTTTCGGTGCCCTCCTCGGAAGAGGAGCCCTCATCCTCCGAGCTGCCTGACTCGTCGGCAGGCTGGCTTGGCCCGACATCCTTGCCGGGTGCGGCGAGCTCGCCCTTCCCGGCAAGCATCCCCTGCTCGGCAAGGCTCTCCTTTTGTGCCTCGTCGAGCTCCGCCAAAGTATAACCAAAATCGCCAGCTTCCCTGGCGAGCCTGTCCTCCTCCACTCTTCGAGCAATGAATTCTATTTCTTGCTCAGTGGTGTTGCGGACGAGCCACTCTTCCACCCGGACCTGCTTTTCGACCGTGGAGTCAAAGAATCGCCGCACGTCTTCTTCGAGCGGCACGTCCCAAGTTGCTTCAACGCTGTGCGCATTGCAGAGCGGCATCATAGCGATGATTTCACTCAATGCGGAGTTGTTGCAAAGGGGCACGATGTGCTTCGGCAGCGTGAACGCCTTGTCGCGCTTCTCTGGATCTGTCTCTTGCTTGAACAGTTCTCGCATGAAAAAGTCGTGCTGCAGAACTGTGAAGTTGTTGATTAGTCCAGGGCGCAGCCGCATGATATCAGCTGGGTTCTTCCAATCAGAGGCCGGCCTTCCTCTCTGCTGCAGAGGAGCAATGCGGCGGCGGAGGAAGTCTGCGCCAACCATCCCTATGGTGAGCCCGGCCTCCCTGAACCGTATGATCCTGGCAGCGGCAATCTCCAGCTTTTTGTCCTGGGGATCCAGATCGCTCCAGTCTGTGCCACGCGCTGCTGGGGTCTTGCGAAGCTCACAGTATGGTGGCGGCTCGTCGTCAATGATCCAACACCATTCAGACCGGATTTCTCCCCATCTTGGGCGGAGATCCCCCTTCAGATAATGCTCCTTGGCGCCCAATCTTGAAACGAACGAGACGCCAACAGTGAGAGGCTCCCCCTTTTCAGCACGGGGAGTGAAGTAATGCCTGAACAGCGCGGTGTTGGGTGCGACGCCGACGAAGTTCTCGCACAGATGCGCAAATATTGCCATGGTGGATACGGCATTCGGTGTGAGATCCAGCAGACGGAGGTTGAAGGTGTACATGACGTCGCTGAAGAAATCCGAGTACGGTGGGCAGAGCCCGCACCAAAAATAGCAAGCGAAGAAGGGGTACTTGCTCACTTCGCTCTCGTCGGTGGCTGGGCGAACGCGGGTGGCCGGATGCGCCTTGGTCCTCGCGGCCCACATGCCTTGGAACTTGGCCTTCAGATCCGCCCCCGTGAGCGTCGGAGCGAAGAGCGCGTACTTCTGCCTCTTCATCTGCGCCTGGGTCTCCGTCCTTGAGGACTTCCCCGTCTTCCCCTTTTCTCCTTTGGGAGGCATGGCGAAGGCGGAGCTGAGGACCGAGGGAGATGCGGACGCGCGCGGTGGCGGAGGATTGGGAAACCGCTTTTGTTTTAGAGCGGAGGAAGAAGAAGGCGGAGATTTGGAGATCGAGAATGGTGAGAGGGGTGTGTGAGTGCTTCTGCAGGTCCCTCCTTTTATGGGGAAAGATGCGGAACCATCCGCCCCTTCGTCATTCGAGATGGCTGCGCACGCTTCCCACGCTCCGCGTTCAACGCGCGACGCGTGGGAGAGCGTGCAATTAAACAGCATAGGGACGTTTCGGCTTATCCTAGCCACGCGTGCCCGTGCACTGTTTGGGCCTGGCCCAACAACGCCCGGCACATTGTGTGGCCCAGGCCCGGGGGCTCCTGTCGGTGTACTAGAATAGGGGTACCCTAGTACCCCGTACTTGTGCACGGGCAGTAGTAGCATCCCGTGGCCAGGCTTGCGGGAGGACAGCCAGAGAGAAGCTCAAGATTATTAAGCCATTCAAGAACAAAGTATACAAAGCAAGAGTTAAGGCCCCGGCAAGAGGAGCTTGCCGGGAGGGACAGCTGAGGCCCAGCCTGGGCATTGCTGAAGCAGAGTACTTGCCGCGGCAAGGTACTTGCCCCGGCAAGTCATTGGCTGCGGCAAGGTATTGGCTGCGGCAAGATAGCGGCTGCGGCAAGGTACTTGCCCCGGCAAGTTACCTTGCACGGCAAGCTATGGGTTGCGCCAAGCTGTCAGGTGCGGCAAGGTCTTGCCGCGGCAAGCGTTACTGTACCACTGTGCTACTGTGCTGCTCCGGTGCCTCTGCCAGCGTGGCGCTCTGGGTCCTTCCAAGCGTGCGTGGCAGGGCACTGTGTAGACGGCGGTGCACTGTAGATAGCGGTGCAGCAGCAGGTGGGATAGGCTTTTCCCACGTCCACGACGTCCGGGTACATGTATGTGGACAGCAAAGGCATGGGCATTTAATGCCCTTGTCCCCTGCCGTCAGTGGTAGGTAGGACATGTCATCCTAGTAATAGTGGCCTTACTGTAGCAGCTTTCCACCTCTACCTTTACTGTTTGCCACCTGTTGGTGACCCCTTTGTGCGTATAAAAGGAGGCCCATAGGCAACGTGAAAGGGGAGGGGGGACTGGAAAAGGGAGAACTCCAGTATTGTACGCAGCTACTCGGTTCTGTAGCGCTCCTGGAGCTAGAACAATCATACAGATAATAAACCAAAAAGCAGGAGTAGGGTTTTACGCATCCGTGCGGCCCGAACCTGGGTAAATCTCTCTCGTGCACTGTCGTGTTCTTCGCTAGATTTGCTCTTCGTGCGACCGTCTCTCCCTGCCGAACGTAAAGGGGTCCTTCCCTGGGTCCCATAGGTGATCGCGGATTCGTCCCCGACACCATCCTTCTTATCCGCCAAGTATTTGGGGCAGTTCCGCTTCCAGTAACTATTTCCTTTGCAGTAGAAGCACTCAGTTTCAGGCTTGGGTCCAGCTTTGGGCTTCTTGATGGGAGCGACAACTTGCTTGCCATTCTTCTTGAAGTTCCCTTTCTATCCCTCACCCTTTTCTTGAAACAAGTGGTCTTGTTAACCATCAACATTTGATGCTCTTTCTTGATTTCTACCTTCGCCGATTGCAGTATCGTGAAGAGCTCGGGAATCGTTTTCGTCATCCCTTGCATATTATAGTTCATCACGAAGTTCTAGTAGCTTGGTGATAGTGACTAGAGAACTTTGTCAATCACTATCTTATCTGGAAGATTAACTCCCACTTGATTCAAGCGATTGTAGTACCCAGACATTCTGAGCACATGCTCACTAGCTGAGCTATTCTCCTCCATCTTGTAGGCAAAGTACTTGTCAGAGGTCTCATACCTCTCGACATGGGCATGAGTCTGAAATACCAATTTCATCTCTTTGGCACATCTCATATGCTCTGTGGAGTTCAAAACATTTTTGAAGTCCCGGTTCTAAACCGTAAAGCATGGTGCACTAAACTATCAAGTAGTCATCATATCGAGCTTGCCAAACGTTCATAACGAGTGAATCTACTCCTGCTATAGGTCTATCACCTAGCGGTGCATCAAGGACATAATTCTTTTGTGCAGCAATGAGGATAATCCTCAGATCATGGACCCAGTCCGCATCATTGCTACTATCATCTTTCAACTTAGTTTTCTCTAGGAACATATCAAAATAAAACAGGAGAGCTATACGCGAGCTATTGATCTACAACATAGATATGCAAAAACTATCAAGACTAAGTTCATGAAAAATTAAGTTCAATTAATCAAATTACTGATGAACTCCCACTTAAATAGACATCCCTCAAGTCATCTAAGTGATACGTGATCCAAATCAACTAAACCATGTCCGATCATCACGTGAGATGGAGTAGTCATCAATGGTGAACATCTCTATGTTGATCATATCTACTATATGATTCACGTTCGACCTTTCGGTCTCCAGTGTTCCGAGGCCATGTCTGTACATGCTAGGCTCGTCAAATTTAACCCGAGTATTCTGCATGTGCAAAACTGTCTTGCACCCGTTGTATTTGAATGTAGAGTCTATCACACCCGATCATCACATGGTGTCTCAACATGATGAACTGTTGCAATGGTGCATACTCAGGGAGAACACTTATACCTTGAAATTTAGTGAAGGGATCATCTTATAATGCTACCGTCGTTCTAAGCAAAATAAGATGCATAAAGGATAAACATCACATGCAATCAAAATATGTGACATGATATGGCCATCATCATCTTGTGCTTTTGATCTCCATCTCCAAAGCATCGTCATGATCTCCATCGTCACCGGCTTGACACCTTGATCTCCATCGTTGCGTCATGGTCGTCTCGCCAACTATTGCTTCTGCAACTATCGCTAACGCATAGTGATAAAGTAAAGCAATTACACGGCCTTTGCATTTCATACAATAAAGCGACAACCATAAGGCTCCTGCCAGTTGCCGATAACTTTTATAAACCATGATCATCTCATATAACAATGTATATCACATCATGTCTTGACCATATGACATCACAACATGCCCTGCAAAAACAAGTTAGACGTCCTCTACTTTGTTGTTGCAAGTTTTAGTGGCTGCTACGGGCTTCTAGCAAGAACCGTTCTTACCTACGCATCAAAACCACAATGGTGATTTATCAAGTTTGCTGTTTTAACCTTCAACAAGGACCGGCCACAGTCAAATTCGATTCAACTAAAGTAGGAGAAACAGACACCTGCCAGCCACCTTTATGCAAAACTAGTTGCATGTCTGTCGGTGGAACCGGTCTCATGAACGTGGTCATGTAAGGTTGGTCCGGGCCGCTTCATCCAACAATACCGCCGAATCAAAATAAGACGTTGGTGGTAAGCAGTACGACTATCACCGCCCACAACTCTTTGTGTTCTACTCGTGCATATCATCTACGCATAAACCTGGCTCAGATGCCACTGTTGGGAAACGTAGCATGCAATTTCAAAAAAGTTCCTACGCTCATGCAAGATCTATCTAGGAGATGCATAGCAACGAGAAGGGAAGAGTATGTCTACGTACCCTCGTAGACCGAAAGCGGAAGCGTTTGACAACGCGGTTGATGTAGTCGAACTTCTTCTCATTCCGACCGATCAAGCACCGAACGTACGGCACCTCCGAGTTCTGCACACGTTCAGCTCGATGACGTCCCTCAAACTCTTCATCCAGCAAAGTGTCGAGGAAGTAGATGAGTTCCGTCAGCACAACGGCGTGGTGACGGTGATGGTGAAGTGATCTGCGCAGGGCTTCGCCTAAGCACCGCGAGAATATGACCGAGGGTGTAATTTGTGGAGGGGGGCGCCGCACACGGCTAACAGTTGATGTTGTGTGTTCTAGGCACCCCCCCTCCCCACATATATATAGGTGGGAGGGGAGGAGAGGCAGCCATGGGGCGCCCCAAGTAGGATCCGAATCCTACTTGGTGTTTCCCAAGTGGTGCCCCCCCCCCCCAAAAAAAAAAAACCCCCCCGCTTCCTTATTTACCGGAGTGGGAAGGAAAGAGGAGGGAGGAGGGAAGGAAGGGGGAGGCCGAATCCCTCCCCTTCCTTCTCTCTTCCCCTCTTTCCTTCTCTTCTGGTGCGGCCCATATGGGGGGCGCAGCAGCCCCTGCTGGCTGCTGCGTTTCCCCTCTTGGCCCATTAGGCCCACATCTTTTGCCGGGGGTGCCCGGAACCCCTTCCGGTGACTCGATATGTACCCGGTACCCTCCGAAACACTTCCGGTGTCCGAATATCATCGTCCTATATATAAATATTTACCTCTCGACCATTTCGAGACTCCTCGTCATGTCCGTGATCTCATCTGGGACTCCGAACAACATTCAGTCACCAAATCACATAACTCATATAATACTAAATCGTCATCGAACGTTAAGCGTGCGGACCCTACGGGTTCAAGAACTATGTAGACATGACCGAGACACCTCTCCAGTCAATAACCAATAGTGGAACCTGGATGCTCATATTGGCTCCTACATATTCTACGAAGATCTTTATCAGTCGAACCGTAATGACAACATACGTTATTCCCTTTGTCCATCGGTATGTTACTTGCCCGAGATTCGATCGTCGGTATCTTTATACCTAGTTCAATCTCGTTACCGGAAAGTCTCTTTACTCGTTCCATAATACATCATCCTGTGACTAAGTCACTTTTCTTGCAAGGCTTCTTATGATGTGCATTACCGAGAGGGCCCAGAGATACCTCTCCGATACTCGGAATGACAAATCCTAATCTCGATCTATGCCAACCCAACAGACACCTTCGGAGATACCTATAGAGCATCTTTATAATCACCCAGTTATGTTGTGACGTTTGATAGCACACAAGGCATTCCTCCGGTATCCGGGAGTTGCATAATCTCATAGTCGAAGGAATATGTATTTGACATGAAGAAAGCAGTAGCAATAAAACTGAACGATCATTATGCTAAGCTAACGGATGGGTCTTGTCCATCACATCATTCTCCTAATGATGTGATCCCGTTATCAAATGACAACTCATGTCCATGGTTAGGAAACCTTAACCATCTTTGATCAACGAGCTAGTCAAGTAGAGGCTCACTAGGGACACAGTGTTTGTCTATGTATTCACACATGTATTTAGGTTTCCGATCAATACAATTCTAGCATGAATAATAAACATTTATCATGAATTAGGAAATATAAAATAACAACTTTATTATTGCCTCTAGGGCATATTTCCTTCAGTATAAGCCATGGAGAAGTTAGAATACAGTAGTTATCATGCAAAAATAAAATATGAATGAGTTCACAGCATCACTTAAAGTAGTGATTTGTTTTCTTATACTAACGGATCTCACGAAGGTTTTGTTAAGTTTTGTGTGATTGAAGTTTCCAAGTTTTGGGTGAGATCATGATGGATGAAGGAATAAGAGTGGTAAGAGCCTAAGATTTGGGATGCCCGAGGCACCCCAAGGTAATATTCAAGGATTCCCAAGCAACTAAGCTTGGGGATGCCCCGGAAGGCATCCCCTCTTTCTTCTAACGACCATCAGTAATTTTACTTGGAGCTATATTTTTATTGGTCACATATCATGAGTTTTGCTTGGAGCCTTGTGTATTATATGAGTCTTTGCTTGTTTTGCATTTTTGTTTGTCACAATCATCCTTGCTGAACACACTTGTTTGAGAGAGCCACATGTTTATCATGATTTGTCAGAATGCTCTAAGTACTTCACTTAAATCTTTTGAGCTAGGCAGCTGCTCTAGTGCTTCACTTAAATCTTTTTGAGCACGGCGGTGGTTATATTTTAAAGAAATATACTCTCATGCTTCACTTATATTATTTTGAGAGTTGATATGACAAAATTTTAAATAAATGCACTCTCATGCTTCACTTATATTATTTTGAGAATTGAATTTTTTGGAAGAAATATTTGCACTCTCATGCTTCACTTATATCTTTTTGGGAGTTGAAAATAGTGATGGTAATTTGCACAAGATATGAATTTGGTCCCAAAGTGATGGATATCCAAGAAGGATATAATAAAAACTTTCATATAGATCATTGGATATGATAAGCTTGATTCCTTGCAATAGTTTTGCGATATGGAGATAGTAATATGTGAGTCATGTTGGTGAGTAATTGTGGTTTAGTAAGAACATTGGTGTTAAGGTTTGTGATTCCCTATGCATGCACGAAAGTCAATAGTTATGCAATGAAGTTATATCCTACTTGTGGTGCATTACTCAGTGTTAGTTATGTTTAATGCGGTTATGACCGTTTTTGTTTTTTGGTTGGTTGCTTCTCAATCTATTTGCTAGCCTTCATTTGTACTAAGCGGGAATGCTGCTTATGCATCCAATTCCTTTAACCAAAATTTTGCCAAACGAGTCCACCATACCTACCTATATGCAGTATTTCCTTGCCGTTCTAAGTAAATTTGCATGTGCCAACTCTAATTTTTCAAAATAAATTTCCGTTTGTGTGCACATACCGCTCATGTGGCGGCAGGGGGTGGCCATTGTTTTCCATGCTAGGCGGATTATTCGCACAATGAGTGTTTATTCACTTGTCATTGCACAAGAGTGTGGCAGGTAATAGGGATGCCCAGTCTTGAATTGAATTTTTTTAATGATAATAATAAATTCCTTGGAAAGTGTTGGTATGGAAGGCACCAGTGGATACGGCTAGCCATGGCTTGTGAAAAGAAAGGTGGAAAGAAAATGAACTTTATTTTTGTTTGGGAACCGCCTATGATTTGTCTAGCATGGAAGATGTTGGGAACTCTCGGTCGTAGCGTTGACAGGAAAAGCATGCCTCTCAAACTAATTTTATCTCTCAATTTAAGCTTTGAGCACCTCTGCAAATCTGTGCTTCCCTCTGCGAAGGGCCTATCTATTTACTTTTATGCAATTTTTATTTTTATTTTGAGTCTCCATCTTCTCTTACAAAGCGCCAACTAGGGAACACTATTGTCATACTTGTGTATTGGATGTATCTAATATTTGAGTGTGTTTCATTAATGGATCAATGATTGAGCATAATGGGCTAGGGATAGCTTTCTTTAGCGTTGATATTTTGAAAGACATGGTTGCTTGTTGGTATGCTTGAGTATTGATGTCTTCATGTCAAATTATAGACTATTGTTTTGAATCATTCAAGTCCAAATATCCATGCTACAAAAGAAAAGAATATTGATGAATATGTTAGGTAGCATTCCACATCAAAAATTCTGTTTTTATCATTTCCCTACTCGAGGACGAGCAGGAATTAAGCTTTGGGGATGCTTGATACATCTCCAACGTATCTATAATTTTTGATTGTTCCATGCTATTATATTATCAATCTTGGATGTTTTATATACACTTTCAAGCAATTATATATCATTTTTTGGGACTAACCTATTAACTTAGTGCCCAGTGCCAGTTGCTGTTTTTTGCTTGTTTTTGGTTTCGCAGAATATCAGTACCAAACGAAGTCCAAATGCCACGAAACTTTTTGGAGATTTTTTTTGGATAAAAGAGACACTAGAAGCTACGGGAGAACACCAGATGATGGACCGTTGATGACCCACAAGTATAGGGGATCTATCGTAGTCCTTTTGATAAGTAAGAGTGTCGAACCCAACGAGGAGCAGAAGGAAATGATAAGTGGTTTTCAGCAAGGTATTCTCTGCAAGCACTGAAATTATCAGTAACAAATAGTTTGGTGATAAGGCAAATCATAACGAGTAACAAGTAATAAAAGTAAACAAGGTGTAGCAAGGTGGCCCAATCCTTTTTGTAGCAAAGGACAAGCCTGGACGAACTCTTATATAAAGCAAAGCGCTCCCGAGGACACATGGGAATTGTTGTCAAGTTAGTTTTCATCATGCTCATATGATTCGCGTTCGTTACTTTGATAATTTGATATGTGGGTGGACCGGTGCTTGGGTGCTGCCCTTCCTTGGACAAGCCTCCCACTTATGATTAACCCCTCTCGCAAGCATCCGCAACTACAAAAGAAGTATTAAGGTAAATCTAACCATAGCATGAAACATATGGATCCAAATCAGCCCCTTACGAAGCAACGCATAAACTAGGGTTTAAGCTTCTGTCACTCTAGCAACCCATCATCTACTTATTACTTCCCAATGCCTTCCCCTAGGCCCAAATAATGGTGAAGTGTCATGTAGTCGACGTTCACATAACACCACTAGAGGAAAGACAACATACATCTCATCAAAATATCGAACGAATACCAAATTCACATGATTACTTATAACAAGACTTCTCCCATGTCCTCAGGAACAAACGTAACTACTCACAAAGCATATTCATGTTCATAATCAGAGGAGTATTAATTATCATTAAGGATCTGAAAATATAATCTTCCACCAGATAAACCAACTAGCATCAACTACAAGGAGTAATCAACACTACTAGCAACCCACAGGTACCAATCTGAGGTTTTGGAACCAAGATCGGATACAAGAGATGAACTAGGGTTTGAGAGGAGATGGTGCTGGTGAAGATGTTGATGGAGATTGACCCTCCCTCGATGAGAGGATCGATGGTGATGACGATGGCGATGATTTCCCCCTCCCGAAGGGATGTTTCCCCGGCAGAACAGCTCCGCCGGAGCCCTAGATTGGTTCTGCCCAGGTTCCGCCTCGAGACGGCGTCGCTTCGTCCTGAAAGCTTCCTTATGATTTTTTCCAGGGTAAAAGACACCATATAGCAGAAGATGGCCATCGGAGGCCTGACAGGGGGCCCACAAGGTCGGGGGCGCGCCCTCCAACCTTGTGGCTGGCTGGTGGCCCCCCTCTGGTTCTTTCTTCGCCCAATATTTTTTATTAATTCCAAAAACATGCTCCGTGAAGTTTCGGGACTTTTGGAGTTGTGCAGAATAGGTCTCTAATATTTGCTCCTTTTCTAGTCTAGAATTCTAGCTGCCGGCATTCTCCCTCTTCATGTAAACCTTGTAAAATAAGAGAGAAAAGGCATAAGTATTGTGCCATAATGTGTAATAACAGCCCATAATGCAATAAATATTGATATAAAAGCATGATGCAAAATGGACGTATCAACTCCCCCAAGCTTAGACCTCGCTTGTCCTCAAGCGAAAAGCCAATATCGAAAAATATGTCCACATGTTTAGAGATAGAGGTGTCGATAAAATAAAATACGGACATGAGGGCATCATGATCATCTTTAGAATAGCAACATATATTGTCATATAATTCCTTATGCTAAAGTAACAATTCGTTCACAAGGTAAAGTATGAATTAGAAACTTCATTGAAAACTAACAAGCTATGATCTCAATCATTGAAGCAATTGCAATTTATCATAACATCGGAAAGAGTCAATATAAGAGCTTTTCAGCAAGTCCACATACTCAACTATCATTTAGTCTTTCACAATTGCTAACACTCACGTGATATTTATGGGTACAAAGTTCCAATCAGACAGAGAGAAAGATAGGGGCTTATAGTTTTGCCTCCCAACCTTTTACCTCAAGGGTAATGTCAACAATAATACTTTATGATAACCTACATCCGAGTGGATATATATATCTAGATCTTTCTCCAACACATAGTGCTTGCCAAAGGAAAAAGTGTAAAAAGGAAAGGTGATGATCACCATGACTCTTGTATAAGGGTAGAAGATAAAAGTAAAAGATAGGCCCTTCGCAGAGGGAAGCAGAGGTTGTCATGCGCTTTTATGGTTGGATGCACAAAATCTTAATGCAAAAGAACGTCACTTTATATTGCCCCTTGTGATAAGGACCTTTATTATGCAGTCTGTCGCTTTTATTTCTTCCATATCACAAGTTCGTATAAAGCTTATTTTCTTCACACTAATAGATCATACATATTTAGAGAGCAATTTTTATTGCTTGCACCGATGGCAACTTACTTGAAGGATCTTACTCAATCCATAGGTAGGTATGGTGGACTCTCATGGCAAAACTGGGTTCAAGGATGTTTGGAAGCACAAGTAGTATCTCTACTTGGTGCAAAGAATTTGGCTAGCATGAGAGGGAAAGACAAGCTCAACATGTTGGAGGATCCATGACAATATAACTTCTATTCGGATATAAGCAAACATAACCTATTATGTTGTCTTCCTTGTCCAACATCAACCTTTTAGCATGTCATATTTTAATGAGTGCTCACAATTATAAAAGATGTCCAAGATAGTATATTTATATGTGAAACCTCTCTTTCTTTATTACTTCCTATTAATTGCAACAATGACCAAAACAATGTTTGTCAACTCCCAACAAATTTTATTCATCATACTCTTTATATGTGAAGTCATTACTCTCCATAAGATCAATATATGATCTTTTTATTTCTTTTATTCTTTTATTCCCTCAAGATCATAGCAAGAAAGCAAAGCCCTTATCTCAAAACTACTCTTTATTATATGACTCAAGAACTCGATTACATAGATAGAGATCGAAACAAAACTCATAGCTAGATCATACTAAAAACTTTATTCTACTACATCAAAATATAACCGAAAGGATCGAACTAAGAAAAAACGATAAAGATAAAGATGTGATGATGATACGATACCGGGGCACTCCCCCAAGCTTGGCAGTTGCCAAGGGGAGTGCCCATACCCATGTATTATGCATCTTTCTTCAGAGGTGGTGATGATGATGGGGTTGTTGATGAAGCAGGCTTGTCATCCATCTTCCAAGGCATAGGCTCACCATCATAAAAAGATGAACGAGTCTCCGGGATCCTCAAATCTGCAGCCAAACTCATCCTCTTAAATCTGTATTCATACTCACAGTTTTGGTTTTGCAGGTCATAGATCTGGGCTTGGAGATGTTCGATTTTCTCATGAAGCTTGAAGATGGCCTCCTCAATGCTCTTGGTATCCAGCTTGTGATTGTTGGTGAACTCTGCGATCATCATGTGATTGGCGTTGAGTCCATGTTCCACCATCCCTTGACACTTGAAAACTTGCTGCTCCATTGCTTCAAGTCTTGTCTCCACGCTTCCGGTCTTCTTTGGTCCCCCAACATCGCAGATGTGCAGCACCCCCTCACGCATCTCAATGGCTTGAGGGTGTCGCAGCACCTCCGCAAGGTAGGGGTTGATGACCTTCTCGAAAAACTTGTCCATGGGGGCGCTTGGAGACATCATGGTGATCTAGATCTGTCAGAAAAATAGCTCGAAACAAAAATAGGAGATATTGTCATGGTACGGTGGTCAAAAACTTCGGGAGATTATATAATGAATTTTTACCAACTATAAGAAGTATTATGCAGGAAAACGGAGTCCAGAGGGCACACGAGGTGGCCACAAGGTCGGGGGCGCGCCCTCCACCCTTGTGGACGCCTCGTGTCTCTTTCGGACTACTTTTAATTTTCCTAAATTTTTAAATATTCCAAAACGGAGAAAATTTATAATTGGAAACGTTTTGGAGTCGGTTTACTTACCGTACTACATACCTATTCCTTTTCGGAGTCTGAAATGTTCTGGAAAGTGTCCCTTATGTACTCCTCCGGTGTTACGGTATCAATTATATTGGTCTCCACATTTATGGGAGTACCTGAGATATAATGTTTAAGTCTTTGACCGTTCACCACCTTCGGATTTTTACCTTCGGCATTGTTGATTTTTATGGCACCAGAACGATAGACCTCCTCGATAATGTAAGGGCCTTCCCATTTAGAGAGAAGCTTTCCTGCAAAAAATCTTAAACGAGAGTTGTATAGCAAAACATGATCACCTACATTAAACTCACGCTTTTGTATCCTTTTGTCATGCCGTCTTTTAACTTTTTCTTTAAACAACTTGGCATTCTCATAGGCTTGGGTTCTCCATTCATCAAGTGAGCTAATATCAAATAACCTCTTCTCACCGGCAAGTTTGAAATCATAATTGAGTTCTTTAATAGCCCAATATGCCTTATGTTCTAGCTCAAGAGGTAAGTGACATGCTTTTCCATAAACCATCTTATATGGAGACATACCCATAGGATTCTTATAAGCAGTTCTATAAGCCCATAAAGCATCATCAAGTTTCTTAGACCAATTCTTTCTAGATCTATTAACAGTCTTTTACAAAATTAATTTAATCTCTCTATTGCTCAATTCTACTTGACCACTAGACTGAGGATGATAAGGAGATGCAATTCTATGGTTGACATCATATTTAGCAAGCATTTTACGGAAAGCACCATGAATAAAATGCGAACCACCATCCGTCATCAAATATCTAGGGACTCCAAACCTTGGAAAAATAACTTCTTTAAGCATCTTAATAGAAGTGTGATGATCAGCACTACTAGTTGGAATAGCTTCTACCCACTTAGTAACATAATCAATAGCAACCAGAATATGTGTATACCCATTAGAGGAAGGAAAAGGTCCCATATAATCAAAGCCCCAAACATCAAATGGTTCAATAACAAGTGAATAATTCATAGGCATTTTCTGACGTCTACTAATATTACCAATCCTTTGGCATTCATCACATGACAAGACAAACTTACGAGCATCCTTGAAGAGAGTGGGCCAATAGAAACCGGATTGCAATACCTTGTATGCAGTTCTATCTCCAGCGTGGTGTCCTCCGTAAGACTCGGAGTGACACTTGCGCAGGATCTGTTCCTGTTCATGCTCAGGTACACAACATCTAATAACACCATCTACTCCTTTATAAAGGTGTCGATCATCCCAAAAGTAATGTCTTAAGTCATAGAAAAACTTTTTATTTTGTTGGTATGTGAAACTAGGTGGTATAAATTTAGCAACAATGTAATTAGCATAATCATCATACCATGGAGTATTACGAGAAGCATTTATGACAGCTAATTGCTCATCAGGAAAGCTATCATCAATAGGCAGTGGGTCATCAAGAACATTTTCTAACCTAGACAAGTTGTCTACAACGGGGTTCTCAGCTCCCTTTCTATCAATAATATGCAAATCAAATTCTTGTAGCAAGAGAACCCATCTAATAAGTCTAGGTTTAGCATCTTTCTTTTCCATAAGATATTTAATAGCAGCATGATCAGTGTGTACAGTTACTTTGGAATCAACAATATAAGGTCTGAACTTATCACAAGCAAAGACAACTGCTAAAAATTCTTTTTCAGTAGTAGCATAATTTCTCTGGGCACTGTCTAGAGTTTTACAAGCATACTGAATAACATTCAATTTCTTATCAACTCTTTGTCCTAGAACAGCACCAACAGCATAATCACTAGCATCACACATAATTTCAAAGGGTAAATTCCAATCAGGTGGCTGAACGATAGGTGCAGAGATTAAGGCTTTCTTAAGTATTTCGAATGCTTCTACACAATCATCATAAAAAACAAAAGGAATATCTTTTTGTAAGAGATTAGTGAGAGGCCTAGAAATTTTAGAGAAGTCTTTAATAAACCTCTTATAGAAACCAGCATGACCAAGGAAACTTCTTATACCTTTGATATCTTTAGGGCACGGCATCTTTTCAATAGCATCTACTTTAGCTTTATCAACTTTAATACCTCTTTCAGAAATTTTATGCCCCAAGACAATACCTTCATTAACCATAAAGTGGCACTTCTCCCAATTCAAGACAAGATTAGTTTCTTCACATCTCTGCAAAACTCGATCAAGGTTGCTCAAGCAATCATCAAAAGAAGTTCCGTAAACGGAGAAATCATCCATAAAAACCTCAACAATCTTTTCACAAAAATCAGAGAATATAGCCATCATACATCTTTGAAAGGTAGCAGGTGCATTGCATAAACCAAAATGCATGCGTCTATAAGCAAAGGTACCGAAAGGGCAAGTAAAAGTGGTTTTCTCTTGATCATCTTTTGACACAGGTTTTTGAGAGAAACCAGAATAACCATCTAGAGAGCAAAAATGTGTATGTTTGGATAGTCTTTCTAGCATTTGATTAATAAAAGGTAGAGGGTAATGATCTTTTCTAGTAGCCTTATTCAATTTGCGAAAATCAATTACCATTCTATAACCCGTAACAATTCTTTGTGGGATCAATTCATTCTTATCATTAGGAACAACAGTAATACCTCCCTTCTTAGGGACACAATGAACAGGACTTACCCACTGACTATCAGCAATAGGATAAATTATACCTGCTTCCAGAAGCTTTAGTATTTCATTTCTTACCACCTCTTTCATCTTAGGATTTAACGTTGTTGGTGATCAACAACTGGTTTAGCATCTTTCTCTAATTTAATTTTGTGCTGGCATAGAGTGGGACTAACGCCCTTAAGATCATCAAGAGTATATCCAATAGCAGCACGGTGCTTCTTCAGAGTTTTCAGTAATCTCTTTTCTTCATGCTCTAAAAGGTTAGCACTGATAATAACAGGATATATCTTCTTTTCATCAAGATAAGCATATTTCAAAGTATCAGGTAATTGTTTAAGCTCAAACACGGGATCTCCCTTGGGTGGAGGAGGATCCCCAAGGATTTCAACATGCAAATTGTGTTTCAAAATAGGCCCTTGCTTAAAGAATATCTTGTCTATTTTCCTTCTTTCATTCATAGACAAATCATTTTCATGGTCTAGCAAATATTGTTCTAAAGGATCAGTAGGAGGCACGGCAATAGAAGCAAGACCAATAATTTCATCCTTACTAGGCAATTATTTATCATGGGGTTGTCTATGGAATTTAGAGAAATTAAAATCATAAGACATATCCCCTAAACCAACAGTAACAATATCTTTCTCACAGTCTATCTTAGCATTAACAGTATTCAAGAAAGGTCCACCAAATATAATGGGACAAAAGTCATCTTGTGGGGAACCTAGAACAAGAAAATCAGCAGCATATTTTATTTTCCCACACAAGACTTCAACATCTCTAACAATCCTAATTGGTGAAATAGTATCTCTATTAGCAAGCTTAATAGTAACATCAATATCTTCTATCTCAGCAGGAGCAATATCATTCATAATTTCTTTATATAAGGAAAAAGGAATTGCACTCACACTAGCACCCATATCACATAAGCCATGATAACAATGATCTCCTATTTTAACTGAAACAACAGGCATGCCAACAACAGGTCTATGTTTATCTTTACTATCGGGTTTAGCAATTCTAGCAGCTTCATCACAGAAATAAATAACATGCCCATCAATATTATCAACCAAGAGATCTTTAACCATAGCAATACTAGGTTCAACTTTAATTTGCTCAGGGGGTGTAGGTGTTCTAGTATAACTCTTACGAACCACAGTTGAAGCTTTAGCATGATCCTTTATTCTAACAGGAAAAGGTGGTTTCTCAATATAAGCAGTAGGAACAATAGGATCAACATTATAAGTAATAGTTTCTTCTTCAACTTTAATAGGTTCTACTACTTTAACTTCAATGGGAGGATGATATTTAAACCACTTCTCCTTAGGGAGATCAACATGAGTAGCAAAGGATTCACAGAAAGAAGCTACTATCTCAGAGTCAAGTCCATATTTAGTGCTAAAATCACGAAAAGCATCGGTATCCATAAAAGGTTTAACACAATCAAACTTAAGGTTTATACCTGACTCTTTACCTTCATCGAGGTCCCAATCTTCAGAGTTGTGCTTAATTCTTTCCAATAAATCACATTTGAATTCAATAGTCTTCTTCATAAAAGAACCAGTACAACAAGTATCGAGCATGGATCAATCATTACGAGAAAGCCGAGCATAAAAAATTTGAATAATAATTTCTCTTGAGAGCTCATGATTGGGGCATGAATATAACATTGACTTAAGCCTCCCCCAAGCTTGAGCGATACTTTCTCCTTCACGAGGCCAAAAATTATAAATATAATTCCGATCATGATGAACCAGATGCATAGGATAAAACTTCTGATGAAATTCCAATTTCAATCGGTTGTAGTTCCATGATCCAATATCATCCAATAGCCTATACCATGTCAATGCCTTTTCCTTCAAAGATAAAGGGAAGACCTTCTTCTTGACTTCATCCTCGGGCAAACCTGCAAGCTTAAATAATCCACAAACTTCATCCACATAGATTAGATGCATGTCAGGATGTAATGTTCCATCTCCTGTGTAAGGATGAGCTACCAGTTTCTCTATCATACCTGAAGGAATTTCATAATAAATATTTTCAGTAGGTGCAGTAGGTTGAGGAGCAACTAATTGTGGTTCTGGTCGAGGTGAAGATACCCCGAACAAACCCCTCAAAGGATTATCTTCCATAGTAACAAGTGACAGTAAATTTCAGCACACTATATAAATGTTTCCTTACCAAAGGCACTTCAATCCCCGGCAACGGCGCCAGAAAAGAGTCTTGATGACCCACAAGTATAGGGGATCTATCGTAGTCCTTTCGATAAGTAAGAGTGTTGAACCCAACAAGGAGCAGAAGGAAATGACAAGTGGTCTTCAGCAAGGTATTCTCTGCAAGCACTGAAATTATCGGTAACAGATAGTTTGGTGATAAGGCAAATCGTAACGAGTAACAAGTAATAAAAGTAAACAAGGTGCAGCAAGGTGTCCCAATCCTTTTTGTAGCAAAGGACAAGCCTGGATGAACTCTTATATAAAGCAAAGTGCTCCCGAGGACACATGGGAATTGTTGTCAAGTTAGTTTTCATCATGCTCATATGATTCGCGTTCGTTACTTTGATAATTTGATATGTGGGTGGACCGGTGCTTGGGTGCTACCCTTCCTTGGACAAGACTCCCACTTATGATTAACCCCTCTCGCAAGCATCCGCAACTACGAAAGAAGTATTAAGGTAAACCTAACCATAGCATGAAACATATGGATCCAAAGCAGCCCCTTACGAAGCAACGCATAAACTAGGGTTTAAGCTTCTGTCACTCTAGCAACCCATCATCTACTTATTACTTCCCAATGCCTTCCCCTAGGCCCAAATAATGGTGAAGTGTCATGTAGTCGACGTTCACATAACACCACTAGAGGAAAGACAACATACATCTCATCAAAATATCGAACGAATACCAAATTCACATGATTACTTATAACAAGACTTCTCCCATGTCCTCAAGAACAAATGTAACTACTCACAAAGCATATTCATGTTCATAATCAGAGGAGTATTAATTATCATTAAGGATCTGAAAATATAATCTTCCACCAGATAAACCAACTAGCATCAACTACAAGGAGTAATCAACACTACTAGCAACCCACAGGTACCAATCTGAGGTTTTGGAACCAAGATCAGATACAAGAGATGAACTAGGGTTTGAGAGGAGATGGTGCTGGTGAAGATGTTGATGGAGATTGACCCTCCCTCGATGAGAGGATCGATGGTGATGACGATGGCGATGATTTCCCCCTCCCGGAGGGATGTTTCCCTGGCAGAAAGCTCCGCCGGAGCCCTAGATTGGTTCTGCCCAGGTTCCGCCTCGAGACGGCGGCGCTTCGTCCTGAAAGCTTCTTTATGATTTTTCCAGGGTAAAAGACACCGTATAGAAGAAGATGGGCATCGGAGGCCTGACAGGGGGCCCACAAGGTCGGGGGGCGCGCCCTCCAACCTTGTGGCTGGCTGGTGGCCCCCCTCTGGTTCTTTCTTCGCCCAATATTTTTTATTAATTCCAAAAACATGCTCCGTGAAGTTTCAGGACTTTTGGAGTTGTGTAGAATAGGTCTCTAATATTTGCTCCTTTTCCAGTCCAGAATTCCAGCTGCCGGCATTCTCCCTCTTCATGTAAACCTTGTAAAATAAGAGAGAAAAGGCATAAGTATTGTGCCATAATGTGTAATAACAGCCCATAATACAATAAATATTGATATAAAAGCGTGATGTAAAATGGACGTATCAACCGTGGGCCCACAAGGCATCAGGGCGCACCTAGGGGGTAGGTGCGCCCTGGTGTGTTATGGGGCCTACGTGACTCCGTTTGACCTAACTCTGCCTCTATAAATTCTCTAAAATCGTGAAACCAACAGAGGAGTCCATGAAATACTTTTTCCGCCGTCGCAAGTTCCAGAATCACGAGATCCCATCTGGAGGCTTTTTCCAGCACTCCTCCGGAGGGGGTTTCGATCACAGAGGGGCTCTACATGATCCTTGCTGCCTCTCCCATGATGCGTGAGTAGTTTACCACTGACCTATGGGTCCATAGTTATTAGCTGGATGGCTTCTTCTCTCTTTTTGATCTTCAATACAATGTTCTCCTCGGTGTTCTTGGAGATCTATTTGATGTAATGACTTTTTGCTGTATGTTTGTTGGGATCCGATGAATAGTGAGTTTATGACCAGATCTATCCATGAATATTATTTGAGTTTTCTCTGAACTCTTTTATGCATGATTACTATAGCCTCATATTTCTTCTCCGATTTATTGGTTTGGTTTGGCCAACTAGATTGATTTATCTTGCCATGGGAAGAGGTGCTTTGTAATGGGTTCGATACTGTGGTGCTCAATCCTAGTGACAGAAAGGACATGACACGCATGTACCATTGCTATTAAGGGTAAAAAGATGGGGTTTATTCATTAAGGTGTTACTCCGTTTTTCCATGAACTTAATACACTAGATGCATGCTGGATAGCGGTCGATGTGTGGAGTAATAGTAGTAGATGCAGAGTTGTTTTGGTCTACTTGTCTCGGACGTGATGCCTATGTATGATCATTGCCTTGGATATCATCATAATTATTTGCTTTTCTATGAATTGCCCAACAGTAATTTGTTTACCCACCGTATGCTATTTTCTTGAGAGAAGCCTCTGGTGAAAACTATGGCCCCCGGGTCTATCTTTTATCATGTATTAAAACTAAAAATACCTTGCTGCAATTTCTTTTATTTCTTTTATTTTGTATTTTTGTTCGATCTATCTATCAAAAACTATACAATTTAATCTTGCTCGTAACCGTCGAGGGATTGACAACCCCTTTTCGCGTTTGGTTGCAAGTATTTGTTGTTTCTGTGCAGGTGTTGTTCACTAGTCGTTGCTTGGTTCTCCTACTGGATTGATAAACTTGGTTTCATAACTGAGGGAAATACTTATGTCTACTATACTGCATCATCCTCTCCTCTTCGGGGAAATCCCAATGCAACTCACAAGTAGCAATATACCCCTCCACCCCCTCTTACTCAGTAGGAGAGCCATCAGAACGTGCCTACACTTCCAGTACTCATTTCCTAAGAGAAAACCACCTATTCATGTTTTGAGATCAAGAGATTTCATTCCTACCATTTGAACTTGATTTCTAGCTTTCCCCAAGTTGCTTTCCACTCAAATCCTTCTTCCACCATAGCCAAATCTGTGAGATAGAGTTGAGTGTTGGGAGACTATCATTTGAAGCACAAGAGCAAGGAGTTCATCATCATCACACTGTCTATTACCTTTTGGAGAGTGGTGTCTCCTAGATTGCTTAGGTGTCGCTTGGGAGCCTCCGACATGATGTGGACTTGAACCAAGAAGTTTGTAAGGGCAAGGAGTTTGCCTACTTCATGAAGATCTACCCGAGTGAGGCAAGTCCTTCGTGGACGATGGCCATGGTGGGATAGACAAGGTTGCTTCTTCGTGGACCCTTCATGGGTGTAGCCCTCCGTGGACTCGCGCAGCCATTACCCTTCGTGGGTTGATGTCTCCATCAACGTGGATGTATGATACCACCACCTATCGGAACCACGCCAAAAATCACCATGTCCCCATTGCATTTGCTTTCTCCAAACCCCTCCTTTACTTACATGTGCAATGTCTTACTTTCCACTACTATACTCTTAGAATTGCATGTGTAGACTTGCTATAATTGCTAAAATCTGCCTACGACTAAAATTGGAAAAATGTTAGGTTTTATTTGGTCAAGTAATCTAATCACCCCCCCCCCCTCTAGACATACTTTCGATCCTACACAAGGGGAACAAGAACGGAGTTTCTTGTGGAGATTTTAGCACTCTGCAGCCATCATGATGACATATAAGTACATGGACGAAATATGCAAGATGGCATTTCATAAATTTCGTCCATAGCTTAATATAGGTGCTGCGCCACCTTATTTTTGGGCCAGGCCCATGTAATTTTGAAATACTATTTCATAGATTGGTTTTAGAGTTCGTATTGTAGGTGAAACGACTTAGTAGGTGTTTTAGTCCCACCTTGCCAAGGGTGGACGAAATCCCCTCCCTTTTCGCCTATAAATACAGCCCTTAAGGCACCATTTAGACTTGGGTTTTGTTTAGATTAAAAGTTCACCATAGCTGCAACTTTGCGTTCTTCGTTTGTGTTCTATGACCAGACCAAGACGTCACAGAACCCCATTTTCATTAATGAAGTTCTCCTCTTATATTTGCAATATTAAGATTGCAATTTTAGTTTCTTGCTTGTTCTTTGTTTGCATGCAGGAAATAGACCTTCCTGTTCAGGTTGATCATGCTCCAACGTGGTCAATAACCTCTCGGAGTTGGTTCAACGATTGCTAAGGCACGACGTCCTCGCACGTTCGTAGTGGGATCATCAAAGTCTACTCCATAAAAAATGATAGCCACCATCTCATCGAAAGACGGGACACCTTAGCCATATCAATTGGTATCAGATTTCCAGGTTGCTCGGTGAGATTTTACCAGTTTTTGTAGTCTAGATTGCATTTGTTCTTCATACCTACAGTCCACGAAAAAACCACAAAAAAATTAGGGTTAGTTCATCATATCTGAACCAGTCTGAGCCTTTGCATAATATTTGCAGTGCTTTGCTTTGTTGAATTTGCGGTTGCATCATTCATGTTGAGTTGCTAGTCTTAGTGTCTAGCGCCTTAGAGTTTCGAGTTCTGTTCACAGTTTGTCACGCCGCCGCTGCACCATCTTCATCGTTGCTACCATATACCACCACCACATATCCACCGCCAATTTGAGTCCATATACGTCACCACATATCCGCCGCCAATCTGAGTCCATATACCACCTCCACATATCCGCCGCCAATACGAGTACATATACACCACCACATGTTCATCGTCATCTTGCAACCCGAGTCCACCTCCATCACAGATTCGCCACCAGTCTGTGTTCCATTGCCCCTACATATATCCTCCACTAGTCTGACTTCCACCAGATTCATCTCCGCCACCAATCCTAGTCCGAGTCCAGTATTTGCTTCTCTGTTATTGATTTCCAGATCACGCCCTACTAAGTGTCATGACCAAGTCGAACTCCCCAACTTCTGTGCCACCCGTAGAAGAAAAATAGTTCCAGTTTAAAAAAATAAGTATCAAAAATTCTGACTAGGCAGTTTTTAGACCAATTGTAGACATTTTCGAAAAAAATTATTGTGGAGGAAAAAAGGTGAAAAAAAACAGAGAAAAAAGATTCAGAGTGTGCTTCTGCCTTGTTTACATGCAGCGTCGTGATTTTGTTAGTGTTCTAGGCTCATGTCTCTAGCACGGTCTAGCCTAGGACTAGCACAGTACCATCATTGAGCGTTTATTCAACTTTGCATCTCTCAATTGATTATTGCTGATCCTTTTTGCTACCATATTATAAGCCTTCACAGCTCCACATACATCTACATCGTGTGTTTGACACCACCTGGCAATAGCTCTATCCAAGCTTTGAGGCATTTTGACTACAACGGTCGCCGATCACCATCTGTTGCTTGGTAAGAACTCATAAGAATTTTGCTTGACGGATTTGTGACTCTCCATCACACCACCACTTCCTAGTAGTCTGTAGGATCATATTCTTGTGTGTTTCTATTGCTACTAATGATGACAGGATCACAAGCCGACGAGGTTGACTAGCAGAATATGACGAACAAGGCGTTACATGATAAATTTCAGCAAATGATGAGTGGACAGGTGCAAGATGTGCTAAACAGATTTGAAGAGGCCATGGAGAAGATAGAAGTAACACCCTGAGAATCATGCTACAGTAACTCCACACTAATGATGCCAATTCATCATCATTATGCCCTAAGAAAAACAATTAAGGAATATTTCAACCTCAAATTCAAAATTTAAAATAAAGTAAAAAAATAATATTTCTTCAAACTGAAAAAACTAAAATGTTCATAGTGTTGCAATCCCTGAGTAATTGCCATGGTGAAACCAAATTTTATAAAGTGGTTAAGTGCCCTAAAATAATTAAAACATGGGCCAAAACTTTATTTAAAATGCCTTTTCTAAATAATGAAAATGCAAAATGTTTTAAATAATCCCCAACACTTTGTGGCAGTGCCAAAAATTACTATATTAATAGTGGTCCAAGTCCCTTATTTGATAAAACTCAAATGTTTTTGGTTTTAAAAGAAAATAGAAATTAAAAGAAACAGAAAATAATAAAAAAGAGAAGAAATATGAAAAGAAAAAGATCAAAACCCCCTCATCCTCCTGGGCCTTAGGCCACAAGATGACCTACTAGGCCTAGTCGCCCCCACCAGTCCTTAACCCTAGCCCGCAACCAGTCCCTCACCTCTCGATCCCCATCTCTCCCCACTCCTCTCATCCTGATCCCCTCGACCCCACACCTCGCACCGCCAGGGAGAGGCCCGCACTGGCGGTCGCCCCCTCGCCAGCACCGGTGCCCCGCCTCCCGCCGTCACCAGCGACCACCAGCAGGCCGCCACCTCGCGCCGTCCTTGTTTCCTCGCAGCTCTCTTGAGCCCTTGCGCTGCCGCTGACCAGCGCCTCCCCATCGCCGCTGCTGCCCCGTGCCATCCTCTGCTCGTCGGAGGGCCATGGCGTCGCCGGCCTCCCCAAGCGCTTCCCCGACCCCCCCGGTGTGAGCTCTCACTATTTCTCCCCACTCTCAATTTGTTGGACATGCGCCGCACTTGCTCGCCGGGCCCGGTCGCATCCGCCTCTGCCCGCTGATGCTTGCAGCTCGCCCGAGCTCCCGCACGTGCGCCCGTAGGCTCCAGCCGCCCCTGGACGCATCTTGCTGTGCCCCTGCACACGTGGCCGCGCCTGCGCCGCCCGCTACTGCCCGAGTCCGCGCCCGCTTCCCCTCCCGCACGCCCGTGCATGACAGAAGCACCGACGCATCCCGGCTCGACGCCACCGCCGCCACGCTCCATCTTCGACCACCCCGCTGCCATCCCTATACGCATAATGTAAGGAGCTCTCCAAAGCGCTCATCAGCACATCCAACAGCAGTCGGAATCGGCGGCCGGTGACCCCGCCATGCCCTGCTTCGCGCCGGCGATTGCCGCTGACGTGGCCGGGTTGATTAGGTGTTAACCACGCGCCTAATTACCTCTATGTGTATGACAGTGGGACCCGTAGCTTAATTAATCCAATCCATTAAAATAAATAATTTGCTAATAAAAACATATGTCACTAACAGCTGGGTCCCACTGGACCCAGTTGACCAGTCAACTCTGCTGACTGGGCACTCCTAGTGAGTGACAAGTGGGACCCCCTGGGTCCCCTTGACTTCGTTGACCAGTCCGTTGACTGGGCTGACTCAGCCCCCCTGGGCCCACATGTCATAGACAGTGGCTAGCTACTGTTGTGTATAAAAAGTATTCACTGTTTTAATTTGATTTAATATATAAAATAAATTCAAAAAATGTTTAAAACTTTGAAAAATCATATAAAATAATCTATAACTTGGACGAAAATAGTTTATATATGAAATTGCTCGGAAAAATATAAGAATCCGAATATGCCATCCACATACCTGCCACACCCCTCTAACCTATCGAACATGGAACCGTCCCCTCCGATTCAGTATACCGATAATCACCTGGAGCTCGGAAAAATATTCCCGGCTATTTTCCCGCTCCGTTTAAAATACCTAGCACTGCATTAGGACACCCTAGCATATCCTACCGGCTTGTCGTGCATCTGTGTGCTTTATATTTACTGTTTCTTCCCCCCTCCTTCTCTGCCGATAGACCCCAAGACTACCGCCAACGCAGCTGAGTACGACTACGTCCACGACGTCCAGCCACTTGCAATAGAGCTTCCAAGCAAGCAAACCCCCCTTGATCATTCCGATATTGCCCATTCCATTCTCTCTCATGCTTGCATTAGATTTTGCTACTATACTTGATTGCTCCTATTCTGATGCATAACCTGCATTTGTACCTTACCTGTTTATCCTATATGCTTAGTATAGGTTGGTTAGTGATCCACCAGTGACCCCGCACCTTGTCCCTGTTGCCCCCGCTGGATTACCAGATGACTCGATCAACGTGATCGACGTCCAGGGCCCGACACATCACCTCACCCCCTTTAGTTGTACGACTCTGTAGAGCTTCTATCAAGTGTCGAGGGTGATACCTCGTAACGCACTCCTAATGATAACTCTGTAGTGAAGCTAATCGGTCATGGTCTATCGAGGGTGATTCCTCCTTCACCACTCCCAATACGACTCTGTCGTGCAACACCTTAAGTGTGAACCTCGAGGGTGATTCCTCCTAAGTTCACCTTGACGATTACATCAAGTGGAATCCATCGAGGGTGATTCCTCGGATTCCCCCTTGGTGTTTTGGACACACGGTTACTTTGGCTTTACCCCCAGAACCATGTTAAAGATGGGTCGGCCCCGAGGGGTACCCATGAGAGTTACTGTTACTGCAGGACTGGAGGGACATGCGGTACCACCCCGGTAGAGGCGGACCTGAGTTCCCGACAGTCTCTTGTGAGTTGGGTTGACCATGAGGGTACCTGTGAGTTGATGTGTCGTCGGGTTGACCTGGAGGGTACCCGCGAGATTTCTATGTGGCACGGCTGGGCATTCTGGGCCCTTACCGTAAGTCCATGAGACGGGGTGACGGGGTCACAAGATCATGAGTCTCTGCTCGTTACCACACACTCCCAAGATATTAACGAGATTGGGTATTTGATCTGAGTTGGTCATTGACCTATACGCACTAACCACCACGCGGGAACAGATATTGGCACTCGGTGTCGTATGTATCAGCTGAAGCTCTTCGGACGTCAGTGACTGAGCGGCGTGCGCCCGGGTGGTCCGCGTAAGCACCTGCCTTGTATAAGGAGGTCGCCAGGACTGATCCCGGTCGCCCACGCAACGTGCAGGAGTGCAATGGGCGATAGGCCCAAGATCCCTGCGTGCTTAGGATGTAGACCGGCGTGCTGGCCTCTTTGTTGAGCCTAGGTAGGGCTACGACGTGTTGATCTTCCGAGGCCAGGCATGACCCGGGAAACTGTGTCCAGCCAGAGAGATCGAGTGTGTTGGGAAATGTGGTGCACCCCTGTAGGGAAGTTTATCAATTCGAATAGCCGTGTCCATGGTAACAGGACAACTTGGAGTTGTATCTCGATCTATACAACTAAAACTAGATACTGGAGATGGTAATTGGATATGATGGCTTCAGGATTGCTTTCTCGTAGGGAGTCGAGAAAGGATCTCTGGGCGTTAATGCTCTAACATGCTTGCTAATTATAAAATGCTATGTTGTACTCTTCTAAATGCTGCAAGATGCTTGAAAATGCTAGTCTTCGATAGGCTAGGTCTTCCCTCTATTCTGGCTTTTCTGCAGTTCAGTCCAAAGATATAGCCCCATTCCTTTGATACCAATGCATACTTAGCCTAGTTCTTATGTAAGTTTGGTGAGTATTTTGGATGAGTACTCACGGTTGCTTTGCTACCTCTTTTCCCCCATACCCGATTGCTGCGATCAGATGATGGATCCCAGGAGCAAGATGCTACCACCGACGACTACTACTACTACCCCGAGTAAGGATGGCAATAATACCCACGGGTACGGGTACCCGTGGGTACCGTACCCGCATGGGCAGGGTATGGGCAGACTTTTGTACCCATGGGTAGTACCCATACCCTACCCATTAAGTCATGGGTAGGGTACGGGTATAGGCTTGTACTCACGGGTATACCCATACCCTTCCCACTTGTGAATTAATGTTAACTTGTCGCCAATTTGTCATGTGACTCATATACTCCTATTGACTTATGAGTATGTTGTGATTTCTATATTTTGAGAGTGGTCATGTACTCATCCGCCTTGTTATTGAGCTTAGATAATTGATTTTTTTGTCAAATGTGCTATCAGTGAGTGTAAAATTGTGAACAGCTTGTGTACTATTTGTTCTACCCATTGGGTATCCAATGGGTATGGGTACGGGTACCAATCGGGTATGGGTATGTGTAAAGTTTCATACCCATGGGTACGGGTATGGATAGAATTTTGTACCCACTAACTATACGGGTATGGGTATAGTATTGCTCTACCCTGCCCATTGCCATCCTTAACCCCGAGGGTGCCTACTACTACATGGAGTCCATCAACAACCAGGAGTAGTTAGGAGGCCTTGCCTTTCCGATCGTTGTTGCTTTTGTGCTAGCCTTCTTAAGGCAGTCTTGTTTAACTAATGTTTGTACTCAGATATTGTTGCTTCCACTAACTCTTGTGTATTTGAGCTTATGTATTCGAGCACTCGAGGACCTTGGCTTGTAATATAAAGCTTGTATTATTTTAATTTGTGTCTAGAGTTTGTTGTGATATCTTCGTGTCGTAATCGAGGCTTCACAGACCCAAACAAGGTTCGAACTCTGGGGTGTGCGCGAAGAACTCAGCTAGGCTACGACTTGCTGCTCACCGCCTCACGACTTGGCTCCGGCGTGCTCAAGCGAGAGGGAATAAGAGATGGACACGATGATTTACCTAGGTTCGGGCCACCTTGCGGTGTCAGACCCTACTCCTGCTTTGTGGTGGATTACCTCGCGAGGAGGATGAGTATGAACTAGTACAAGGGTGAGCTGCCTCGCGAGGGCTCAAGGGGTGAATGGATCCGATGCCTCCTCCCTTCTATCATGGTGGAGACTAACCTATATTTATACTGGCCCGGTCCTCTTCCCCCGAAAACTCTAGGCGGGAAGGGATACCACAACGGCCAATTTGAAGGGGGACAGGAGTACACCCTATCCTGACTAAAGGTGGTCTTCGTCTGCAAAGCTTCTGGTCGTGATGCACTGGTGGGCTCGGTGATGACCTCCGTCCTGCTGAGCCCGTGGTCTTGGTCTCGTTGCACCGGAATGGCAACCTTTGGGGGATTCCTCGGGAACCCGCATACGTCCTTGTCCCTCTAGCACCAAAGAGGAAACTATCCTGGACTGCGCACGTTGGCACCCTCCTGGCTCCGGTCGTCATGGCTCACGTCACCACGCACCTCATGAGGCGGGGTGCGAGCCTAGAGATGTTCGCCCCTTAGGAGGCAGCCTTGGGAGGCCGCTCCTCTGGGGGCCTCGATGTAGTTCGCCTCGTGAGGCGGGGGCCCTTGCGAGGGTCTTGCTTGTGAAGTCTTGGCGCTGGGCCGCATCGGGCCTTTGACGATGCCACGCGATGGGCCGCAGACAGACGAGCCTAGGTACCCCCGGTCCCAGAACCCCGACACTTCCCGTGAGTCCCTGATCTTGATCGTACACGTTTGCGTGTATGATTAGTGTACGATTGAATCGGAAGCGTCACAATAGATGACATTGAGAAGACGTTCAAAACAAAGCTAGATGACAAGTTTAATGAATTTCTCGCGCATCTTCCACAACCTCCACTGGCTGCACTTGTCACACCTCTGCCCCACGTCGCTCCGATCAAGTAGGACGAGCAAAGCATGTTCCCCTTGAGACTGGCCAACATTCTGGCGCCACTACAACTACTGCTGATGCTTCTACGGCTCCTGCTGCTACTGCCGACGAGTATGATGAATACGAGGGTGATTACGAGGATGAGGTTGTTCCAAATCAGAACTACGTGCAACCACCAGCACCTGGTTGTGCACATGCATATAATCGCAATGGTAGGGCTGCACCACCTCCTTACGTACGAGATCATGACCATATCCCTAAACTAAAATTGAATATTCTGCCATTTGAGGGTAGATACATTCCTGATGTATATCTTACTTGGGAGTTAGAAACTGAACAACCTTTTACATGCTTACAATATCCCGAGGATAGATGTGTTGTTTCTGTTTGTGCATTCACTAGTTTTGCTTGTGTTTGGTGGTCTGAAGATTGTAGATTATATCATGATAATATCCCAACTACTTGTGCTGCTTTGAAAAATGCTATGCGTACTCGTTGGGTTCCACCATATTATCAACATGAATTACTTCAACATTTGCAGCGTTTAAGACAAGGCAAAAATTTTGTAGAGGAATATTATCAGGAATTGCAAACTGGCATGATTAGATGTGGTATTGTTGAGGATAACAAAGCTATGCTTGCATGTTTTATGGGTGGGTTAAATAGAGAGAGTCAGACCATTTTAGAGTATAAGGATTAAAACAATATCACTCGTTTATTCCATCTTACTTGCAAAGCTAAACATGAAGTACAGGATCGACACATATTGGTGCGAACTAATTTTTCTGCAGGTCGATCTTCATCATGGGCACCACATACATCATCTACTTCCACACATCCTGCTACAGCACCGCCTACTTCAGCCACCAACTCCAACCGAGATACAAGAAAATAGGCACCACCACCATCTGCCAAGAGCACACCTTCCGGTCTCGCACATATATCTTCTTCATCCATGTCATCAACAGGGCAAACACATGATGTTATATGTCGTCGTTGCAGCGGTCGAGGTCACTATGCGAGCAAATGTCCATCCCAACGTGTGATGATTGCTACTAAGGATCGTGGGTATGAGTCCGCTAGTGACTATGATGAGGAGACTTTGGCTCTTATTGCAAGTGAAGAACACGGTGGACATGATTCTAAACAAGAGACGCAATACATCGCTGCTGAAGACGCTGACAAGTATGAAAGTTTAGTTGCTTAACGTGTTTTGAGTGTGCAGGTAAAACAGGCAGAGCAAAATCAGAGGCACAATTTGTTCCATACAAAGGGAGTTGTGAAGGAATGTTCTGTTTGCGTCATCATAGATGGAGGGAGTTGCAACAACTTGGCTAGCATGGAGATGGTGGAGAAGATGTCTCTTGTAACACCCCTGTGTAATAATCACTGTGACACTCTGCTAATATTGCCTAGTCATTTTCATTTGCAGAGCTTGATCATATTGGTTAAACAAATCAATTCAAATTTCTCTCTGAAAATCAATTCAAATTCAAGTGCAAAATAAAGTGGTTCAAAAATTACTGGAAAAATGTTCATATTCTAGCAAATATTCCAAAACTAATGTTGTTAAGGAACACAACATCTCCATCAACTTGTAATGAGTCAGAGCATTTAAAACAGTGCCAGATCAGCACTAAAAATGCCTATTCCAATTTTTGAGAAATCCAAATGAACTCCAAAAATGCCCAAACTTTTTGAGGCAATGCAGAATATTCCAATGTACTTATGTGACCAAACTTCACAATTTTTACAAAATCAATTGGAGCCTCAAAATAATGCCAAACCATCTCTATAAAAAGAAAAAGCAGAGACAGAAAAAAAATAAAAAGGAAAGAGGCACTATGCACTGGGCCTAAGTGCACAGTGCCCCGAACCAGCCCACCAGGCCCATCTCCCTCTCCCTCTCACCTGCGTGTCACCGCGCGCTTGGTCGCGCCGGCGAGCGCCGGTGAAACGGCGACAGCGCGGCGTCACCGACGCCCACCGACGCGAGGGGATAAGGCCCCGGCCTCGTTCACTCCCCCTAGTCCTCCCTCGTCACTTCTCCCCTCTCCCCTCTCTCTCTCCCATCCATTCCCATTGACGACCGGGCGCCATCGCCGCCGCACCTCGCCGTTTGCCGCGGCCACCATCGACCCCTCGCCTCATCGACCTATCTGTCGTCTCCGCCGTCTTCAACCTCGTCCTCGACCATGAGCGCGAGCAGGAGAGCTCTGCTACGCCGGGATTGAGCCCTTCTTCTTCCTGGGATCGCCGGCACGTCTCCGACGAGCGCCGTCGACTCTGCTGCTCCTAAACTACCGAGGGCTATCGGTGTGCTACTCGGTGAGCTTCTCCGTCTCCTGCTCCCCTCCGTTAGCCTCTTCGCATGCCGTAGCTAGTTGCCGCCGCGTCCGTGCTCTGCTCGCCGCCGACGAGCTTGTGGCCATCGTTGTGGTTGATGTCACCGCTGCCTGAGGCCACGGTCGAGCTCCTGGTGCTCTCAGGAGCCCAACAAGCACGAGCCCGTGCTTCCCCGTACCCCCTAGTGCTGGATCTGTCGATGCCCGAACTCCGGCGTCCGCTCCGCCACTCGCCACCGCCGTCTCCGGCCGTTTCCGTCCAAGCCACCCCCATAGTTCGACGCGCGAGCGTGCGCCCGTTCGAACGCGAGTAGCCGAGCGCGAAACGACCTCCTGTGGTGATTTTCTGAGCGACTCCGGCGACGCGCCGCCGTGGATTTGGTCGCCGGAGCTCTCTCCGGCGCCGACGTCGATGTGGCTCGATGGGCCCCGCCCCTGGGTCGCTGACCAGTGGGTCCTGGGGGCCCCGTTGACTGGGTTGACCCAGTCAACGTGCTGACTGGGCACCCCCAACCACTGACATGTGGGCCCTCCTTTGTTAATTGGTTTAATAAATGTTTTATAAATAAAAGTAATTAGTTTAGCCTAATCACTCACTGACATATGGGGCCCACACCCCTAATTAGCTTAGTTAGATTAGTTTAATCCATTGTTAAACTAACAGAGGCTGACATGTGGGTCCTACTGGACCCACAGGTCAGGTTTGACCTGGTCAGCAAGTCTGTTGACTGCTGACATCATCCCCACGCAATGCTGACATCATAATTCCTTTTCTGTTAATATAAATAATTCCATAAAATGTTTAAATCTTTGAAAATTCGTAGAAAATAAATCGTAGCTAGGATCAAAAAACTTAATACATGAAAGTTGCTCAGAACGACGAGACGAATTTGATCGTGTCGTCTGTTTCCATGTCGAAACCCTGTACGTAGGTGAACCCGCAACTTTCCTTCCGTTTCCAGTTGATGAATAGTGCATATACACCGGTTAATAAATCCCAGTTTAATCCTAAAATAACTAAAATGACTTAGACATACTTTTAGGCAACCCTGCACTGCACCATAGCATGGCATACTCTGTGTTGCATATGTTTGCTATGTATTTATTTGTTTCCTCTCCCTCTTCTCTCTCAGTAGACCCCGACACCGACGTAGTCCCAGAGGCCGACGCAGCTCCGAAGGTCGACTACGCAGCTGATGACCAGTCCCTTGCCACAGAGCTTCCTAATGCAAGAACGAAGAGTAATTGCTTATGCTTCGCGTCAATTGCGTCCACATGAAGAAAATTATCCAGTGCATGATCTTGAACTTGCTGCAGTGATCTATGCATTGAAGCTGTGGCGGCATTACCTTCTGGGTAACCCGTGTGAGGTATATACTGATCATCAAAGCTTGAAGTATTTGTTTACTCAGCCGGATCTTAATCTCCGTCAACAGCGCTGGTTGGAAACAATTACGGACTATGACTGTGGTATTTCATATACCCCTGGCAAGGCTAATGTCATGGCTGATGCCTTAAGCCGCAAGTCCTATTGCAACAACCTCATGGTTAGGCGAGCTCAACCTCACCTTTATGAAGAATTGCGCAAGCTGAATCTACGTATTGTTCCACAGGGTTCTCTTAATAACCTTGTCGTACAGCCAGATCTTGAGAAAGCTGTTAAGAGTGCGCAAGCTAAAGATGCTGAAATTGATCTGATGAAGAAAGATCTTCACCTGGAAAAGTACAGGGATTTCTCGTTGTCAGAAGATGGAACCTTGTATTTTTGAGACCGCATTGTGGTACCTTGCTTCGAGCTTATGACTGACAAGGTCATGAAGGAGGCACATGATACACCGCTGTCTATTCATCCGGGTAGCACCAAGATGTATCGTGATCTCCGTTAAAGGTACTGGTGGTCTAAAATGAAGCAGGATATTGCTTGCTATGTTGCTGAATGTGACGTTTGCTGTCGCGTTAAAGCAGAACATCAAAAGCTTGCTGGAATTCTACAAGCACTTCCTATTCCTTTGTGGAAATGGGATAAAGTGCAAATGGATTTCATTACTGGCCTTCCCAGGTCACAGAAGGGTCACGATTCTATTCTTGTCGTCGTCGACCAACTCTCTAAGGTTGCACACTTTCTGCCTGTCAAGGAGACTATCACTGCTAGTCAGTTAGCAGAGTTATATATCTCCAGAATTGTTTCGCTTCACGGTATTCCGAAGGAGATCAGTTCGGACCGTGGTGGTCTTTTCACCTCAAAGTTCTGGGAAAGTTTCCAAGAAGCTATGGGTACTCACATTACCTGGAGTTCAGCTTATCACCCCCAATCCCAAGGCCAAGTCGAGCGATTTAATCAAGTGCTTGAAGACATGCTTCGAGCTTGTGTTGTATCGTTCGGTAAGAAGTGGGAAGAATCTCTCCCGTATGCCAAATTCTCTTATAACAACAGCTATCAAGCCAGCTTGAAAATGCCCCCCTTCAAAGTACTTTATGGACGTAAGTGTCGTACCCCTATGAACTGGTCAGAAACTGGAGAACGACCACTTGTGGGTCCAGACATTATCCAACACGCCGAAGAACAAGTCCGTATCGTTCAAGAAAATCTCAAGGCGGCTCAGGACCGCCAAAAGAGCAACTATGATTGCAAGCGATGGGGCTTGACCTATCAACCTGGTGATCAAGCTTACCTGCGTGTAACTCCTATGAAGGGCACTCACCGCTTCGGAATTAAGGGCAAGTTAGCTCCATGCTACATTGGTCCTTTCCGCATTGTTGCAAGACGTGGTCAGGTGGCATATAAATTGGAGTTGCCACCGCAATTCTCTCATATCCATGATGTCTTTCATGTGTCGCAACTTCGTCGTTGCTTCAAGGAATCTCCGCACCGAGCAGTGGATCACGAGATGCTTGAATTGCAAGATGATCTTTCTTATAAGGAGCATCCGATCCGCATCCTCGATGAATCAGAACGTCGAACCCGTCAGAAGATGACCAAGTTCCTGAAAGTGCAGTGGTCGAATCATACAGAAGATGAATCCACTTGGGAACACGAGGATCATCTTCGCGAAGAATATCCCGACCTCTTTCCTTCTACCTCCTGAATTCTTGGGATGAGAATTTCGTTTAGAGGAGGAGAATTTGTAAAACCCCTGTGTAATAATCACTGTGACACTCTGCTAATATTGCCTAGTCATTTTCATTTGCAGAGCTTGATCATATTGGTTAAACAAATCAATTCAAATTTCTCTCTGAAAATCAATTCAAATTCAAGTGCAAAATAAAGTGGTTCAAAAATTGCTGGAAAATGTTCATATTCTAGCAAATATTCCAAAACAAATGTTGTTAAGGAACACAACATCTCCATCAACTTGTAATGAGTCAGAGCATTTAAAACAGTGCCAGATCAACACTAAAAATGCCTATTTCAATTTTTGAGAAATCCAAATGAACTCCAAAAATGCCCAAACTTTTTGAGGCAATGCAGAATATTCCAATGTACTTGTGTGACCAAACTTCACATTTTTACAAAATCAATTGGAGCCTCAAAATAATGCCAAACCATCTATGTAAAAAGAAAAAGCAGAGACAAAAAAAATAAAAAGGAAAGAGGCACTGTGCACTGGGCCTAAGTGCACAGTGCCCCGAACCAGCCCACCAGGCCCATCTTCCTCTCCCTCTCACCTGTGTGCCACCGCGCGCTTGGCCGCGCCGGCGAGCGCCGGTGAAACGGCGACAGCGCGGCGTCACCGACGCCCACTGACGCGAGGGGATAAGGCCCTGGCCTCATTCACTCCCCCTAGTCCTCCCTCGTTACTTCTCCCCTCTCCCCTCGCTCTCTCCCATCCATTCCCATCGACGACCGAGCGCCATCGCCGCCGCACCTCGCTGTTTGCCGTGGCCACCGTCGACCCCTCGCCTCGTCGACATGTCTGTCGTCTCCGCCGTCTTCAACTACCTCGTCCTCGACCACGAGCGCGAGCAGGAGAGCTCTGCTATGCTGGGATCGAGCCCTTCTTCTTCCTGGGATCGCCGGCGCGTCTCCGACGAGCGTCGTCGACTCTGCTGCTCCTAAACTACCAAGGGCCATCGGTGTGCCGCTCGGTGAGCTTCTCCGTCTCCTGCTCCCCTCCGTTAGCCTCTTCGTGTGCCGTAGATAGCTGCCGCCGCGTCCGTGCTCTGCTCGCCGCCGACGAGCTTGTGGCCATCGCTGTGGTCGATATCACCGCCGCCTGAGGCCACGGTCAAGCTCCTGGTGCTCTTAGGAGCCCAACGAGCACGAGCCCATGCTTCCCCGTACCCCCTAGCGCTGGATCCGTCGATGCCCGAACTCCGGCGTCTGCTCCGCCGCTCGCCACCGTCGTCTCTGGCCATTTCCGGCCAAGCCACTCCCACAGTTCGACGCGCGAGCGTGCGCCCGTTCGAACACGAGTAGCCGCGCGCGAAACGACCCCATGTGGCAATTTTCCGAGCGACTCCGGTGACGCGCCATCGCGGATTTGGTCACCGGAGCTCTCTCCGGCGCCGACGCCGACGTGGCTCGGTGGGCCCCGCCCCTGGGTCGCTGACCAGTGGGTCCTGGGGGCCCCGTTGATTGGGTTGACCGAGTCAACGTGCTGACTGGGCACCCCTAGCCACTGACATGTGGGCCCTCCTCTGTTAATTGGTTTAATAAACGTTTTATAAATAAAAGTAATTAGTTTAGCCTAATCACTCACTGACATATGGGGCCCACACCCCTAATTAGCTTAGTTAGATTAGTTTAATCCACTTTTAAGCTAACAGAGGCTGACATGTGGGTCCTACTGGACCCACAGGTCTTGACCTGGTCAGCGAGTCTGTTGACTGCTGACGTCATCCCCACGCAATGCTGACGTCATAATTCCTTTTCTGTTAATATAAATAATTCCATAAAATGTTTAAATCTTTGAAAATTCATAGAAAATAAACCGTAGCTAGGATCGAAAAACTTAATACATGAAAGTTGCTCAGAACGACGAGACGAATCTGATTGTGTCGTCTGTTTCCATGTCGGAACCCTCTACGTAGGTGAACCCGCAACTTTACTTCCGTTTCCGGTAGATGAATAGTGCATATACACCGGTTAATAAATCCCACTTTAATCCTAAAATAACTAAAATGACTTAGACATACTTTTAGGCAACCCTGCACTGCACCATAGCATGGTATACTCTGTGTTGCATATGTTTGCTGTGTATTTATTTGTTTCCTCCCCCTCTTCTCTCTCGATAGACCCCAACACCGACGTAGTCCCGGAGGCCGACGCAGCTCTGGAGGTCGACTACGCAGTTGACGACCAGTCCCTTGCCGCAGAGCTTCCAGGCAAGCACCCCCCATTTGAACATTCCAATATCGCCTATTCTCTTCTCTATTATGCTTGCATTAGAAATTGCTGCTGCTACTGCTTTACCTATTCTGATGCATAGCCTGATTTTGTAACCTGCTGTTGATAATTACCTGCTTTCCTAAACTGTTTAGCATAGGCTGGTTAGAGACCCGTCAGAGACCCCATTTTGACCCAACTGCCCCGCTGGATTATCAGAAGACCCGATCAGCGGGATTGAAGACCAGGCCCCGGCACCGCACATCACCCCCTAGTTGTGCGACACTACCGGGTTACTATCGAGTGCTGAGGGTGATACCTCGCCAGCACTTCTGATGTTAACCTTGTAGGTTAGTTCATCGGTTGTGGTCATCGAGGGTGATTCCTCTTTCTCCACTCCCGGTAATGACGTTGTCGTGCAACTCCTCAAGAGTGGACCTCGAGGGTGATTCCTCCTTAGTTCACCTTGACGATTACATCAGGTGGAATTCCATCAAGGGTGATTCCTCAGGGTTCCCCCTTGGTGTTCTGGACACACGGATACTATGACTTTACCACATAACCATGATACTAAAGTCGGGTCGGCCCTGAGGGGTACCCGCGCGAGCAAGTGATGCGATTGATGTGTAGTCGGGTGACCAGAGAGAGTACCCGCGAGATAATTATGAGGCGTGGTCGGGCATTCTTAGCCCTTGCCGCAAGTCCTCGAGACGGGGCGATGGGGTCACATCGATCGTGAGTCTCTGCTCGTTATCGCGCGCTCGCAATCCACTAACGATTTGGATATTTGATCCGAGTGGGCCTCTGGCCCGAAAGCACTAACCATCACGTGGGAATAGTTATGGGCACTCTGCGTCGTGGCATCAGCCGAAGCTTACTGGATGTCAGCAAGGAGCGGCACGCGCCGGGTTGGACCGCGTTAAGCACCCTTTGTTGTACTGGAGGCTGCTAGGTCTGCTCTTGGCCATGAACGTAACATGCAGGAGCGCTCAGGGCGAGGGGCCCAGCCCCCTAGGCGCATAGGTTTAGTCCGGCGTGCTGACCTCTCTGTTAAGCCTAGGTCGGGTTGCGGCATATCGTTTGGCCGAGGCCGGGCATGACCCAGTAAAGTGTGTCCGGCCGAAGTTAATCGAGCGTGGTGGGTAAGTTGGTGCACCCCTGCAGGGAAGAACTAATCTATGCATAGCCGATCCTCGGTAACGGACGCTCGGAGTTGTATCCCGATCGATACAACTAGAACTGGATACTTGAGATGAGAAATGGATAGTATGGCTCTGGGATTGCTTTCTCGCAGGGAGTCGGGAAAGGATCTCTGGCCGAGGTTGATACTTAATGTTACTACTACTTTATACTGTACTAATCTACACTCTTATAATGCTGCAAGACCGCTGAAGATGCTAGTCTTTGATAGGACTAGGCCTTCTCTCTATTCTGGCATTTCTGCAGCCCAGTTCACATATACAGCCCTTCTTTGATAATGTTGCATATGTAGTGTAGATCCTTGCTTGCTGAGTACTTTGGATGAGTACTCACGGTTGCTTTGCTTCCTCTTTTTCCCCTTTCCCCTTTTGATGCAACCATACGACGGAGCCCCGGAGCCAGCTGCCCCCGCCGACGACTACTACTACCACCCCGAGGGTGGCTACTACTACAAGCTGGCCGACGACCAGGAGTAGGTTCGGAGGGTCCCAGGCAGGAGGCCTGCGCCTTTTCGATCATAGCTTTTGATTTGCCCCGCCTTTCTAAAGGCTTATCTGTTTCTGTTTCATATCTGTACTCAGATATCTGATGCTTCCGCTGACGCTTGTATGAGAGCTTATGTATTCGAGCCCTCGAGGCCCCTGGCTTGTAATATAAAGCTTGTATGACTTTATTTATGTTTTAGAGTTGTACTGTGATATCTTCAAGTGAGTCCTTAGGCTTGATCGTGTGCATGATTAGTGCACAATTAAGCCGGGGTCGTCACATCTCTCACCACCAGACCACATCCTCATCGTTACTACATACAATGTTTCAACAACAACGGCAAGGTTAAGGTAACACGTACTGTGCGTGTGCATTTTAGTATCGCTACATCTGCTGATTATGTTGATTGTGATGTGGTACCCATGCAAGCATGCTCCTTATTAGTTGGTAGGCCATGGCAATTCAAAAAAAAATCCATACACCATGGTAGAAACAATCAGTATACTCTTGTTCATAAGGATAAACATATTACTTTGCTTCCTATGTCTCCTGAAAATATTTTGAAAGATGATCTTACTAGAGCTAGTAAAGCAAAACAGGAGCAAAACAAGGGTGAAAAATCAGATTGTGGCAAAAGAATTTGAGCAACAAATGAAGCATAATAACAAACCACCATCTCATGTTACCTTTAAATTGAAAAGTGGGTGTTTACTTGCCACCAAATCTTATATTGATGATCTAGATTTCAGCAAATCTGCTTGCTATGCTTTTGTGTGCAAAGAGGCATTATTTTCATTCGAGGACGTGCCTTCCTCTTTGCCTCCTGCTATCACTAATATTTTGCAGGAGTTCGCTGATGTCTTCCCACAAGACGTGCCATCGGGATTACCACCTATTCGAGGGATTGAGCATCAGATTGACTTAATTTCCGGTGCATCACTGCCCAACCGTGCGCCATACCATACCAATCCGGAAGAGATGAAGGAGATTATGCGTCAAGTACAAGAGCTGCACGACAAAGGTTATATCATGAATCCCTTATTCCTTGTGTAGTTCCTATTATTCTAGTGCCAAAAAAGAATGGTACGTCGCGTATGTGTGTTGATTGTAGAGGCATTAATAATATAACTATTCGTTATCGTCATCCTATTCCTAGGCTAGATGATGAATTAAGTGGCTCTACAATTTTCTCTAAAATTGATTTGCGTAGTGGATACCATCAAATTCGTATGAAATTAGGAGATGAATGAAAAATAACATTTAAAACTAAGTTTGAATTATATGAGTGGTTAGTCATGCCTTTTGGTTAACTAATGCACCTAGCACTTTCATGAGATTAATAAACGAAGTTTTACGTGCTTTCATTGGATGATCTGTGGTAGTCTACTTTGATGATATACTGATTTATAGCAAATCTTTGGAGGAACATTTGGAACATTTATGTGCTGTATTTATTGCTCTATGTAATGTACATTTGTTTGGTAACCTTGGGAAGTGCATCTTTTGCATCGACCGAGTATTTTTTCTTGTCTATGTTGTTACTCCACAGGGCATTGAAGTTGATAAAGCCAAGAATGAAGCTATTGAGAGTTGGCTGCAACCCAAAACGGTCACACAAGTGAGGAGTTTTCTCGGCCTCGCTGGTTTCTATAGGCGTTTTGTGAGAGATTTCCGCGCCATTGCTACACCTCTCAATGAACTGACAAAGAAGGACGTGCCTTTTGTTTGGGGTACCGCACAGGAAGAAGCCTTCACGGTATTGAAAGATAAATTGGGTTAGGAGGTGTGTTATTACAAGATGGTAAACCTGTTGCATACTTTTCTGAAAATTTGAGTGGACCTAGTCTGAACTATTCTATTTATAATAAAGAATTATATGCTCTTGTTCAGACTTTAGAAACATGGCAACATTATTTATGGCCCAAAGAATTTGTTATACATTATGATCATGAATCTTTGAAACATATTAGAAGTCAAGCAAAACCGAACCGTAGACATGCTAAATGGGTTGAATTCATTGAGACTTTCCCTTATGTCATTAAACACAAGAAGGGTAAAGAAAATATTATTGTTGATGCATTGTCTCGTCGCTATACTATGCTTTCACAACTCGACTTTAAAATATTTGGTTTGGAGACCATCAAAGATCAATATATGCATGATGCTGAATTTAAAGATGTGATGCAGAATTGTAAAGAAGGAAGAACGTGGAATAAGTACGTCATTAATGATGGATTTGTGTTCCGTGCTAACAAGCTATGCATTCCAGCTAGCTCCGTTCGTCTTTTGTTTTTGCAGGAGATGCATGTAGAGGATTAATGGGACATTTTGGCGTGAAGAAGACGGAGGACGTACTTGCTACACATTTCTTTTGGCTAAAGATGAGACGGGATGTTGAGCGTTTTGTTGCTCGCTACACTACATGTCAAAAAGCTAAGTCATGACTCAATCCTCATGGTTTATATATGCCTTTGCCTGTACCTAGGGTTCCATGGGAGGATATATCTATGGACTTTGTTTTAGGTTTACCTTGAACAAAGAAGGAGAGGGATAGCATATTTGTTGTCGTGGATAGATTCTCAAAAATGGCACACTTTATACCATGTCATAAAAGTGATGATGCTACTAATGTTGCTGATTTGTTCTTTCGTGAAATTATTCGCTTGCATAGTATGCCAAATACTATTGTTTCAGATGGTGATATTAAATTTTATAGCCACTTTTGGAGGTGTTTATGGGCTAAGTTGGGGACGAAATTGCTTTTTTAGTACTACATGCCACCCCCAAACTGATGGACAAACTGAAGTAGTCAATAGAACTTTGTCTACTATGCTTAGGGTCATTTTGAAGATTAACCTTAAAATGTGGGAAGAATGCTTGCCTCATATTGAATTTGCTTATAATCGTTCGCTGCATTCTACTACCAAGATGTGTCCTTTTGAAATTGTGTATGGTTTCCTACCTCGTGCACCCATTGATTTGTTGCCTCTTTCATCTTCGGAGAAGGTTAATTTTTATGCTAAACAACATGTTGAATTGATCTTTAAAATGCATGATTTAACTAAGGAAAACATTGAGTGTATGAATGTTAAGTACAAAATTGCTGGAGATAAGGGTAGAAAACATGTTGTCTTTGCACCTGGAGATCTTGTTTGGTTACATTTGCGCAAGGATAGGTTTCCTGATTTGCGCAAGTTAAAGCTAATGCCACGTGCGGATGGTCCTTTTAAGGTGTAAGAAAAAATAAATGATAATGCATATAAACTTGAGCTGCCTGTAGATTTTGGGTAGTCTCACTTTTAACATTGCAGATTTGAAGCCGTATTTGGGTGAGGAATATGAGTTTCCATCAAGGACGACTTCAATTCAAGAAGGGGAGGATGATGAGGACATCACTACTACAGTTACACCCACAACACCTGCTGTTACACATATGGGACCAATTACTAGAGCTCACATATGCCAATTAAATTACCAGGTACTTTTGTTTCTTGGTAATGATTCTAATGCTCATGAGAATACGATGTTGCCTAAATTGGATACACTTGTTTTTCTTATAAATGAAGGGTACAACATGGATAAGAAGGACGAACATTGGAGCATGATCACACATGGAGATGATGGCGTGCGCAAGGGGAACAAGAACGAAGTTTCTGGTGGAGATTTCAGCACTCTGGAGCCACCATGATGACATACAAGTACATGGACAAAATATACAAGACGACCTTTCATAAATTTCGTCCATAGCTTAATATAGGTGCTGCACCACCTTATTTTTGAGCCAGGCCCATGTAATTTTGAAATACTATTTCATAGGTTGGTTTTAGAGTCCGTATTGTAGGGGAAACGACTCATAAGGTGTTTTAGTCCCACCTTGCCAAGGGTGGACGAAATCCCCTCCCTTTTCTCCTATAAATACAACCCTTAAGGCACCGTTTAGAATTGGGTTTTGTTTAGATTAAAAGTTCGCTATAGCTGCAACTTCGCATTCTTTGTTTGTGTTCTACAACCAGACTAAGACGTCATAGAACCCCGCTTTCATTAATAAAGTTTTTCTCTTATATTCACATTGCAATTTTAGTTCCTTACTTGTTATTCGTTTGCGTGCAGGAAATAGACCTTCGTGGTCGGGTTGATCGTGCTCCGGTGTGGTCAATAACTTTTCAAAGTTGGTTTAGCGATTGCTAAGGCACTACGTCCTCGCACGTTCGTAGTCGGACCATCAAAGTCTACTCCACTGAAAACGATAGCCACCATCTTATCGAAAGACGGGACACCTTAGCCATATCAGACCAGAGGGCTCTCATATCCATCTTTTCTCAGATAGACCAACTCTCGATAACAATCTCACCTCCACCATTGTATTCCCTCGCGCGAGGTATCCCTCCACCATGAATAATAAGAAGAAGCATGATGTAGGGTATTACTCTCTGGAGGCCCGAACCTGGGTAACTTGTGCGTACGGGCTCCGCCCTGATACTTCTGATCACGTTCGACACCCTATCGGGAGATCTGACGGTTCTCTGCACCGTCAGTTGGCGCACCAGGTAGGGGCGACGCTGGTCGAAGATCTAATCCGGGCAGAGATCTAGATGAGCACGACGAGTTCACGTCGGGATAGACCTTCACCTTCGACTCTTTTGAGCTGACGATTAACAGCTGGGGCAGCTCTTTAACGTTACGCCGCCACCTTACATCGACTACATGCGCTTTGGGTCAATTGAGTTCCTCTTCGACGAGCACGACAAGACCACGACATGTTACTCCTATTAGACGAGCATTGTAATATTTGAATACAAAATACAATTTAAATTTACCATATATGTTAGCTATGGTTATGATTTGACAAAAATAATAAAGTTCTGTACAAATAACTATATTTACTTTTCTATGGGCTCAAAGTCCTATTAACCGATATTGGATGGTTGTCTTGATCAATGTTCAGGTGATAAAGATACACATTTAAGCAAGTCACATGTAAATGTATGGAACGAAGTCTGTTCCCTCGTGCCAAACCATGGGCTTGTGAGGTTCCAGATTGTCACAAAACTTACTAGTTATTATTTACTACACTTGAACAGAGGTAATATTAGTTAACAAAAATTGGTTGTGGGCCTTCTTGAGCTTGTAAAATGTGGTGTTGGTCGGGCATAAGCAATGTGGTTATCATCGTGTGCAAATGCCAATTTTCACTTAAGACTCTAGCACAATCCCTTGAGCCTGTGTACAACGCCCAATTCGGTTCGACTATGAGATGTCGTAACATCTCCAATGTATCATCTCGATCAATATCGGTAGTGTGTCGGTGTAAACAAAGTAGAGGAAGGCCCTGAAGACGGATGACTGCACATCCTCCACGCCACGTGACCATACTCATTCTCCCTAGTGGGCCAATAGAGCTCTGCCTTGAACACTGGAGACCGTGCCGCCAACACCATCTTGTGTGCGGGGAAGGACTTCCCTCGGGATATGAAGCGTTATATTCCTTGCCCTTTCCCTCGAGCACTGCCCCAAGGGCCCCAGGCATAGCCAGAGGGGACACCTTGATTTGTGGTAGTTGCACAGTCTCCAATACCCACAATTGCTTCATCACACCGAGAATTAATTCAATCGCTAGCTGGTAGGTACGAAGATACCATTACTACGACCTTTCGAGTTGATCTAGCTATGTGATTAACGACGACCTTGGTGCCAATAGACACCCACTCCACAATGATCTTTTTTCCTAGACCCATGAAGTATCTAAACTAAAGGCAAGACCCCTTTCATGATGTTTCCTTCCTTTACAAAAGTAGTCTGGCAAAGGGACATTAGTTTCTCCGCGACAAGACCCACTCCGAGAGTGGCTACCTTAGCACTTGACGCAGATTGGTATGTATTTATGAGTTATTTCAACATCAACGGCCCTAGCAGCTCTATTTGTGGCCATTTTGTCAATATCATTCTTAACATGTCCAAATCGACCACTTCATTAGCAGCTAGTCTCTTCACACCATCACCAAGGTCAAGTGATTTCCCTCCACATGGCTAAAGAGTTCTTTGTAAAAAGGAGTTGCATACTCGGGCAGATTAACAATGGGTTGAATAATACAAGGTATGTTTTCTTCTCCCATTTGCTCTCTTGTGAAAGTACTTAGTGTTGGCATCTCTCCTGTAGGAGCCATCTTTCGCTAAATCTAATATAACAATATGTTTCCCCTTTAGAATATATGTGCAATATCATACATTCAACAACCCCATTATTTTTTGGCAAATTGGCCACCAGGCAAAACATGAATCTCTTCCAACAACTCAAGATCTTCTAATTCATCCATCAAATCTTTCTTTTGTCTAATAGAGTATCACGTCTGGCATTCACACCCCACGCTTTAGAGGCGGTTTTTGAGCTTCTCAAGTGTCAACCAAAACCTACAGATATATTTTTTATCAAGTTTCAAATGTAATTCCATTTAGCTGTCATAAACTCAGGATGAGTGACCCGAGTTTTCTCAAATTTGAAATCTCTACAAGTGTGGCCCAAGGAGCTTCAAGAATATATTCGCTTCATCTTTAGATGTGTCTTTGACTTTTGTTAGGGTTTGTGTCATGATTAGAAACACGAGACGACGATGGCTCCTTAAAGATGGAATAATGTTCTTTTCGCCTAGCCCTGTCTCGGTGGTGCGTCTAGTATTGTCGATTGGCGTGTGGAGGCGTGTCTCCAGCGGATCTATCCTTGATGGATTTGCTCAGATCTAAGTCGTAGTTCGTCTACGTTCGTGTGTCTTCAGGTTGGATCCTTCCGTTCTACACTATTCTTCAGCAGTGACGGTTGCTGTTCTGGTGCGCTGGTCCTATAAAGTCTTAGCACGATGATTTCCCGACTGTCTACTACAACAAGTTTTGTCCGGCTCCAGCGAGGGAGGGGCGATAACGGCGGCGCGCCTTCGACTCGCTTCAGTATTTGTAGTCATCGCTAGGTGGTCTATAAATTTGGATGTAATTTTTATTATTTCTACTGTTCGATGTACTGCCATGTTTGAAGATGAATAGATTAGAAGTTAAAAAAAAAAGGATTATAGTGTGACAATATCTATTTTTTTTATCCTGGTTATATAGGGAATGAGCAAGTTTCTTTTTATTTGATAAACGGGTGAGTGAGTAGTTTTGCGATATCACAATAGTCGAAAGGCCGTTTCGCAAAATTCGCAAAATCCCCGATCAGCTGAAACCCTAGCCGCGACCCGCATCTAATTTGAGCCCGGTTCCACCAGCGACATCTCGCCGGAGACGCCGCCGACACCTCGACGGAACCGACGCCTTCCACCGCCTACGCGGACCTTACCGTCGCGCGATCCAGGGTTCGATGGCCGCGTCGTCTCCGGCCTCCAGCGGCAAGGCGGCGAGCGACTCCTCCGCTGCTCCTCCGGCCCCTTCCCCCGTGGTATCCAATGGCAATGGAACGCCGCAGAAGCCGCCCCCCGTCGCCGGATTCGACATGCCCAAGCCCAACCTCCGCGGCCTTAACAAGCCCAAGTGCATCCAGTGCGGCAACGTCGCCCGCTCCCGGTAAGGGGACCAGGACTTCTCAAGCTTCTTAGGCAGGATTTGTTTCTCGCGCTGGTGCTTATCTCTGTATCTGTCTGGGTTCGTGAAATTTGTGCATTGGTTGGCTTTTCAGGTGCCCGTTCCAGTGTTGCAAGAGCTGCTGCTACAAAGCTCAGAACCCTTGCCACATTCATGGTATGCCTAATAATGCCGCTAACGCTGCTGCTGATAATAGATTTTATCTTCAACGATAAATTGCATTTTCTGTTGTTAGCCACACCGGAGCAGTTTTTTTCGCGAATACACAAAGATTTGAATATCATTTCATTGAAGAGGGGGGGGGGGGGGGGGGGGGGGGTTCAATACATAACCAAATATGCCACATGCACATGAGCATTGAGTATATGTGACACGGGGAGCAGCCCTAACGGGCACAAAGCGAGGAAATGGCTACGTCTCGGGGATTATGTTAACCAAAGCAGTGACTCCAGTGCGAGCCCACGAACAAACCTCGTCTCTGGTGATCTGAGTTAGGCAGGTGAGTGTGGGTTGTTCGGCGTTGCATGTCTTCCACAGCCACCACGCGATGAGGATGATGAGCAGTTAGCTGCTTTCCAAGTATATGCACAGTCACTAATTTAGCCCAGCGTGCCTGGAATAATTTCCCAATGGCGACCTCCTTTTGGTTTTCGGGTGTGTTTCGTTTGAGCCCCAACTAGCCCAACCAAAATTTTGGCATGACAAAAAAATTGGCAAGTTGTTTTTTCGATTAATTATAGCCATTGTACCTGCCAAGATTCTGGCAAAATTGCTAGGCGTCCATTTGGGATTCGCATAAGTTTGGCAACTTGGATTGATTAGGGCTTGGTTTTAAAAAGTGGGGCACATAAAGGATTATAGGTCCAGCCGGCCAAGTCCACAACATTGATAGCACAAGAGGAGACAAATCACATCAATTAGGAGGGGAGGAGGCCTCCGAAACTGTGAAGCATGCAGCCAATACACGTGTTGGTAAAATTGGGCATGCTAGGCATGGAGCGAATCTCACGCAAAAGAACTGCAGTTAATTATAGGAGAAAGGTTCAATACATGACAACCTTATATTCCACGTGCACATGAGCATTGAGCATATGTGACACGGGGAGCAGCACTAATGGCCACAAGGCGAGGAAATGGCTACGTCTCGGGGATCATGTTAACCAAAGCAGTGGCTCCAGCGCGAGCCTGCGAACAAGCCTCGTCTCTGGTGATCTGAGTTACACAAGTGAGTGTGGGTTGTTCGGTGTTGCACATCTTCCACAGCCACCACATGGTGAGGATGATGAGCAGTTAGCTGCTTTCTAAGTATATGCACTGTCACTAATTTAGCCCAGCCTGCCTGGAATAATTTCCCAATGGCGACCTCCATTTGGTTTTCGGGTTTGTTTGGTTTGAGGCCCAGCCAGCCCAACCTAAAATTTGGTAAGTTGTTTGGATTATAGCCATTGTACCTGCCAAGATTTTGGCAAAATTGCTAGGCATCCATTTGGAGTTAGCATAAGTTTGGCAACTTGGGTTGATTAGTGCTTGGTTTTAAAAAGTGAGGCACGTAAAGGATTATAGGGTCAGGCGGCCAAGTACACGGCATTGAAAGCGCAAGTAGGAAACAAATCACATCAATTAAGAGGGGAGGAGGCCTCCGAAGCTGCGAAAAAGCATGCAGCCAATACACGTGTTAGTAAAATTGAGCATGCACGGCATGGAGCGAGTCTCATGCAAAAGATCTGCAGTTAATTATAGGAGGAAACGGCCAAGCAATTTAATCAGGTAAGATGTGAGTGAGCGCGTGGCGCTTTGGATTCAGTTAGCTTTAATTTAGCAGGATAATCTGCCTGCCTTTTTAACAGCACCAAACGTATTCACACTCGCCAGCTTTTCGCGAGCTTTTTCCGTGCCCTCTGCGCACCAACAATTGGCGAAAATAGCACGGGGACGTCCAGGGCGCGATGGGCGAGCCAAAGTTTTGGCCTCAGGCCAAACGGCAGCCAAATCATACGGGAAAGCTAATTTTTTTGGTGTGGTCAGTATAGGTTGTAAACCAAACACACCCTTAGCCTCTCTTGTCATTCAGCCACACCTGTTTGATGGTCATAGTTCAGGTTTTGTTCGGATCCTTAGCCAATATGCACCGTATGACTGTATCTTAGCTGGGCTAGCTGCTTCTTCACCATTTAGCCTCCCTTGTTTGATGCTCATAGTTCGCAATTTGTGTGGTTCAGTAGCCAAGTCAGCTCGCTTTATCTTAGCTAGGCTAGCTAACCATTATTAGCCAATTCATCTTTCCCGGGTATGATGTTTTGTTATTTTACACTTGATGGCAATGGGCAACTTCCAAGTGTCCATTCGATTGGTCAAAAACTGAGGTTATGTTTGGGTCTCTCCTGAACTTGCTAGGAAAGGCGTTTGATATCAATATCATAATAGAAGTCTCACTTTGCTCAGGTTACTGATCTGGCCTTGCGTTAGTATATAGTAGTACCAGAACAGGAGCAATGCCCTTCTTGGTCTAATGAAGGATAGAGGAAGAGGACGGTTAAGACGAACAAAGGAAAGTCCTGAGGCTCTTGCATGAATCTTACTAGAAAGGTGCGATTGTATTGGAGAGAAGGTGCTAATAGAGACGGAGAGTGAATGATCTTCCCCCATTCCATAGATAAAAATCTTGTAGCCGAGAGTGCATCAGCAAAGTTTTTTACAGTTTCAAAAGCCTAGTCTAGCCAGCCAAGACTATAAGAGATCTTTGCTATAGGCCTTGAGAATTTAGGATCAGAATGCTCCCTCATTTTTCATGGCAGGCTTAGTAGTTATTATGGTAGAACACTCGCTTATGTCTGTTGGTATTTTATTTATGGTACTCCCTCTGTCCCATAATATAAGAACGTTTTTGGCACTACACTAGTGTAAAAAACGCTCTTATATTATGGGACGGAGGGAGTACTATTTAAATCTGCCTCTCTTCATTTATCTTAGTTTCTACTCCCTCTGTTTCTAATACAAGTCTTTTTAGAGATTCCAGTATGGACTACATACGAAGCAAAATGAGTGAATCTACAATCTAAAATATGTCTATATACATCTGTATGCAGTTCATATTTGAAATCTCTAAAAGGACTTATATTTAGAAACGGAGGGAGTACTCCCTCTGTAAACTAATATAAGATGTTTTAGTTTACAGAGGGAGTACTTTCTTTTACATTGTTTTGGTGCAGCATCATGTCTGCATTAAATATATTACTACCTTCATATATTTAGGAACGGAGGTAGTAGTAGTTTATCTTTAAACTCTTTATTTTGGAAAAATGGCACTAATCTTTTCTTGCTCCACTTATCACTGCAGTTCTCAAACAGAACAACACATTGCCAGAGAAGACACCACCAGCTCCTATCCCTTTGTCAGACCAACCATCAACCAATTCACCTTTAACTGGGTAATCTTCAGAAGCCCCACTAGTAAAAATTCATCTTTATGCAAGAAAGGGTCCTTATTTCCAATGCTTGCTTGTCATTTCTTGTAGTTCTTCGTCGAGGCTGTCTTCCCTACAAAAGCTTCCCCATCATTTTCTGAATTCAATCCGAACAAGAAAGTCCCTTGCCAAGAAGGTTCTTTGTTGTTCCACCCTGTTTGATTATTTAGAGTAGTTTTATACTCTCGTTGTTAATAACTTGCAGTACTTGTGCTGTAGGACATTTCAAGCATAAACAAGTGGAGGTTTATGAAGCTAAAGGAACATATGCAAGGAGATATTGATGTTGAAAATGAAGCATATGATAGGTACACACAGAATATTGGATTGCTGGAGGAAACGTTCTATCTCAAAGAAGATTCTGCTGGTGAACATGAAACTGAAGCAACTTCCTCAGAAGAAATGATGGAAATAATGGTCTCTGAGGCAAAGGTGAGGTTAAAATCTGATTGCGCAAATGCAGCTGGCTTTAAAGAGAGGATTGCCACTGTCTTGGACCAGAAGCTGAAGAAACTGCAAGAGAGGAACAGTGCCTACGAGGATGACAACTCCTCTGACCAAAATCTAAATGACCATACGAAGCCGGTAAAGTTGAACATAAAACAGCAAACAGTGAGAAATGCGAAAACAAACGAGCTGCTTGGTAAGTTGACAAAAGCACAGAGTGAGGATGATTTGAAGCCTTGCCTCAATATCATGGCGCAGCTGTTTGGAAAGGAGATTGCTTCCTCCTCCATGAGCACATCAAACAAGTCAAGCGACCAAGAATCAACCCCCGCAGTTGCGCCCTCTTATTCATTTCCGAAGCTCACAACTAGGCTGGAGGTAGACGAGAACATGATGTCTAAGATCAACGAGTTATCTTCTTTGAGTCAGGTTGTTCAGCTGTAATCTGGGACCTGGACTGGTCCTATGCCTCCAAACCCCAGAGGCATGTCGTGAATACAAAATGTGGACTGGTTTCTTGCTGTCTGATAACGTCAAAACGTAACCAGTACTGTTTATCTAGTGTTTCCGTACTGTCTTGAATAATGTGATGAACTGTTTCCAACGAAGTAAAAAAAAAACACCATGGGAGCAATGGAGTTTTTTTTTTAACTTGTGGCACACTTTAATCAAATCAAAGCATGGTTACATCATTAACAAGTTCAGCTAGGATAAACTGCGGAGGGCCGTCATCCCATAAAATTACACGATTTGAATCGTATGAATTCCTAACTAACTTGTGTGCCACTTGTTTGTCTCCCTTGGACAATGACCGGGCTGTCCTCCGATCCAAGAGACAGCTAATTCTGTGAGCCAAGTGAAAACACTCATTCAGAGCAATGGAGTATTTGTTTTTTCTTGTCTCTGGAAACTACATCAAGAGGGAATAATCATGATTTAAAAAAAGGAATAATCGTATTTTGTCTGTTTTTCTAATCCAGAAATATGTTGAACACGTTGAAGATTTATACTTGTTTCTTGAAGTCAATGCGGGAAGTAAATCTAAAGGATGATATATTCAGCCCTTAAAGACGTTATCATTTTTCTTACATAGGTTTTGAGAACAATGGCTGATCTTCTTGCGAGGACCCTAGACATATATCAATTCCTGATAATTTCAGACATCCCCAAATTTTACACTAAATTGAGGGCTCCTAGATTGTCTCTGCGCATGGCCGAACTGGTGCAGATCAACCAATCAGCTTTCATTTGTGGTCGATCAATTCATGACAAATCAGTTGCGAGGAAATTGCATAAGAACAAGGTAAAAGGAGTGTTACTCAAATTGGATATCTCGTGTGCCTTTGACTCCATCGCTTGGCCCTTTCTCTTCGAAGTTTTATGCGCGAAAGGTTTCTCGAATGTCTGGAGATCTTAGGTAGCCACATTACTCATAACAACAGCTCTTGAGTTGTCCTCAACGGTTGTGTGGCCCCAAGTTCATGCACGCTCGAGGGTTGCGTCAAGGTGACCCGTTGTCGCCACTTCTATTCATAATTGCCATGGATGTTCTCACTGTAATTGAACATATAAATGACGAAGGGGGTGCTAGGAAGGCTCGCGCTATCCAAAAAGGCATCGAAGCGGGAGGAAAGAAGAAGCCATCGAACCCTATCCACAGCCCCCACGCTCCCTCCCTCATCCACTCCCTCCCACCTCCTCCTCCTCCTCCTTCTGCACCCTAGGAGCCCCGCCGCCGGCTGCTACTCCTCCACTGCCTCGCCTCTTCCTCCTCCTCGCCTTTCCATCCCGCTTCGCCTCCGCGTTCGCGCGCAGGCCGTCGTGCCACACGCTTCGCCTCCGCGTTCGCGCGGGACGGGCTCCCCCGCCTCCTCTTCCTTGCGGCCGAGGATGACGCCTCCGGAGTGAAGGAGGATGCCCAAACCATGGCCGAGCCGAGGGTGGGGGCCGGGTCAAGGCTGCTGTTGGCGGCATGGATGCAGGCGACGGTGGCGGGGATTTCGCCGGGACGCGGGCCCTAATAGGCGGAAGGCTGGCGGGGGCCTCGCCGTGAAGACGAATGGGGGCGAGGACCGTGCTGGGGCCAGGCGGGCGAGGACCGCGCTGGGGCGGCGGCGGCGGCGCGGAGGGAGAATAAGGTGTGGGTTGCCGTGGAGAAGAAGGGCGGGAGTGGCGGCAGCGACGCTGATGACCAGGCGGCCGTGGGTGGGGGATACACGGGTGGAGACAAGGCCGAGGGGAGCATCGAAGGAGAAGACCAGCAGGAACCGGGCGACGGCGAACCAGACGATGATGGCCAGCATCCCTGGGAGGAATTGGAGGATTCTCTCCTCATCTCCGGTGATCAAGAGTGCCATGGCAGTGACGGCGGCCAACAGTCAAGCTAGGTAGTGGAAATTGGAAATTGATTGCATACCACCATCACATATCCACATCTGTATTGCCCAAAATTTTTTTTTTAGCTTAATTTGTCATGTTTCTTCACTCTGCAGAACATGATGTCGCAATCACGGCGCCAGCAAATCAGAACACACACGGTGGATGAAATGCCACCATGACATCGACACCTTCACCTCCGGCTTGCTCTCCATCTATGAATCCCTCAAGCCATCAGAGGGGCACATGTCCAAGCAGAGCCGGCTCATAGACTCACTAACAAAGTCAGTGAGCAAAGAATGGCCCAACGCCCAGCTGCATCTCTACGGATCATGCCCCAATTCCTTTGGAACTTCCCACAGCGATGTTGATGTCTGCCTCGAAATCACGATCGGCACGGGGAGCGAGGTGGAGCTTCTTCTGCGGCCGGCGGAGATCTTGCGCGATGATAATTTCGACACTATGGAGGTAAGTAAGCCTTCACTCAGTATATGGAGTTTTGCAGTTTGTAAATTCTGTTGTAAAAAAAATCACTGTAGATTGAGGCAGTTGACTTGATCTTCTCTCATCCTTGCAGGCGATTACCAGTGCTAGAGTGCCCATTGTGAGGATGTTGGATGCAGGGAGTGGCTTCTCTTGTGACATCCGCATCAACAATCTCTTTGTTGTCGCCAACACAAAGCTTCTCAAGGATTATGCCTAGATAGATGGTAGATTGCTTCAGCTGGCTTCCATTGTCAAGCACTGGGCCAAACTGAGGCGTGTCAATGAGACATACCGTGGGACCCTCTCCAGCTATGCGTGAGTTAAACGATTATGATGGATTCATCTGAGATAATTATGTTTATATGAATTCTCAAAAGAATGGGGACTCAATTGTTTATGTAAAATTGCAGATATGTGCTTATGTGCATCAGTTTCTTACAACTGAGAGAGCCCAAGATTCTTCCCTGTTTGCATGTATGTACAATACCTTACTTCTGTTGCATCAACTTCTTCATAAATCATCTTATTTGTGTGAATGTAGAAACTACTGAACTGCACAAAAACTTAAGCCATTCCCTTTTAACAAGTTCTCAGTAAATGGTTATCATCATTTCTCCCGTCGCGGCTGCGTCCCAAGTTCCAGCATGTTGATAGCGATGAGTCTGCTTTCTCTGAGGTTCTCTGCCTGATATGTCGAAGTCCATTCAGTGAATCGGAACTCCAGCATTTGGAAAGCACAAGGCAAAAGTCTCAGAAGAAAATTGATCTGTATACTGCATATTGCTGTTGAAGTTGTCATTTCCAGATTCTACCAGGAGGTAGAGACCTATATGACCATTTATTTTCACTGCTACCAAGGTTCTGGACTGAGGGAGTAGATACTGCATCTGCCAGCCATAGCTCGCTAAGGTGAGGCTAATGTCTTTATCCCAATGAGCTACTTCATTTCTTTACATTTATAGTGCATGAGTAGTTAAGCAGATCAAAACATTGAACCTTGTCTTGTCGCTACCGACTGAATTCTTTGTGTCTCATATATATCTGGTGAGATGTAGTCAATTTTCCCCTTTGCCTTTTTCCTGTTGTCTGTTTGTGGTCTTGCGTGCCGTTTGTTTGTCTTCTGTTCATTTACATGTTCGTTGGTGAGATTAAAAGATACTAGATCTATTGCCCTGTGAAGGAAAAGTTTGTCTGCATTCTTGTTTAGTCACTTCTTTTGCCGGTTGGTTCTCCAGCTAATTACTTTGTTTTGTGTACCATGTCTTCCTGTAATTTGGCTCGTCCGACATCTTGTGTGCTCAATTTCATCTTGCCAAGATTTAGACTTCATCTTTTGGCCTGCTTTGATTTTGCTCGTTTCATGTATGCAGTGATTTACTCATTCTAACTGTGTGTGTTCTGTGCGTTGTGTTGTTTCTTGCTTCCCTATTCATTACTATTTTTGCTTCCTATTGTTTACTGTTTTCATATCTTCTATGTAGCTTATCAATATCTCATTGCTTTATAATCCAGGATATGTGCTATCATATCTTTTATCATACCGATTCTGGAAACCGTGGCAGTACACTGTGTACTGCCTCCCCCTGGCTACCTATGTGTTCTCTACATTTATTCCTGCCTCTTCCTATTCTCTTTGTGATTTACTTCTAATGGCTTTTATATGTTTGCATTAATACAGAAGAAGCAATTCCTTTAAACAGTTGTTATCACAAAGGTTGATTTCTGACAATCGTTGGTGGTTTATCTCATGTCGGAAATGTCATAAAACAACTTATATTTTTGGAAGCCAATAGCGTTGCTCAGACCACACTTGCTCTTCCATCAATGCAGATGCTTCGTGAGTGATTTTCTTGGATAAATTTAAGTTTCATTCTATCTGTTAGGTTACTTCTAAATAAACTTGCTTTGTAATATCTAGGTACTGTATCTTGGGAAGCGTCGTCATAGGTTCTAGGCAGCTGCACAACATGATTTTCCTCGTTAATATTCATATATTTTGGTCCATGTCTTGGCACAAAATTCCATATTATTTTCTTCCTCAGGTAAATGCATATATTATATAAAGTGATCTGATGTTTACTTGCCAAGTTAGCGTATATTTTAGCTAATTTCTGGATCATCTCAATGGTTTGATTTCTACAATGCTCACTTAGCAAGTTAGCGTATTCCATTTAGTGATGTTAACAAGGATCTGAGCATACATTTCTTAAGTAAGCTTGGCAATATAATAAGTAGTGTATAGAAGCATAGATAATTTTTGCTATGTAGTACTCCCTCCGTTCGAAAATACTTGTCCAAAAAATGGATAAAGTGAATGTATTTAGAACTAAAATACATCTAGATACATCCATTCCTGCGACAAGTATTTCCGGACGGAGGGAGTACATGGCAAGCCAATTTGAAAGAGTGAAAAAGAGGCTGATTAACAAAATATACCATAATGCCTTGTACACCTTATTTTAGGTGTTATTTCATTACTTTTAGGATTATAATATTCCCAGCCATGAAAAAATAGATTGGTTATTTCAATGCAGTGTAAATAACTGTCATGTGAAATATGTTGCGAGTACCTTCATGAGACAACTTTGCAGTGAGGTATTTTCACCATGCATTTTGTAGATCTACGAGAATTCAGGTATCTCACTGATAAAACTAAACCTGAATGTGAGGCATTTTGACCTTCAACTTTGCAGTGAGGTATTCTCACATTCAACTTTGTAGTGAGGTATTTTCTCCATGCATTTCGTAAAACTAAACTGTCCTTCGTAAAGTTCTATAAACTTGAATGTGAATGTTAATTATCAAGATCAATTACTCTGGATTTCTTAGACTGAAAATAGGCACATGAATCATAAAGGATTAATGTTAGCACTGAAACATCCCATATAACCAAGCTTCTGTTTCTACAACAATTGCAGTTTTGCAACTTGTGTTGCCTTCGTCCTTTTGAGTTTTGATATGACCGCGTTTATCTAGGACGAAGTTCGATCATGTTGAAAATATATGCTATGGCACCTCTGGGCATGTACATATATTTCCTCTGTTTCTTCTCACTGCTACCTTGATCTGGACACAAGTAACTAAAGATATATTTCCTTTGTTTCTTCTCACTGCTCATATTATTCAAAGAAATCTGCAGTCAAACAACATAATGTATGCTTTGATGCTTCCTATGTTCCTTTTGGCATTGAACTTCTATACTATCTATTATGTGGGCATGCAAGCTCAGATCTCGACAGACCAATTGATTTGCTTTGTTGGAACAACCGATAGATAGTATCTTTGTTGGAACAGCCAATTGATTTTCTTTGTTGATAAGCTCCAGTGGTATATTTGCTGAGATATATTTACCTATATTCAATAGAAATAGAGGTAGATTAATTAATTCACCTATATACTATGTTTCCATGCAAAGATATTTTTTAGCTTACACTGACCTGACCTTATATACTAATGGATATAAGAAATTTATTGGCTTTAGTGATCTAGATGTTCTAATATTTCTTTACAGAGGGAGTACATGACAAGGATGAGGCAGAATTAGTTCTCTTCAGAGAATTAGGTTACAAGTTACAACATCATTGTAGGTAGGTGGCACAACCCATTCCAGAATGATTGACTATCATTTTCTCCAAGGTGAGGAGAGTTTTGTATCATATGTTAAGAAAAATCATGAGGAATTTTCTTGCTGGTCTAATTATTCTCTGCATCAAAAAATCATGCTCATTGTAGTTTGCTTCAGTTAGTTCCTTTGGTAATTGCACTTTACATTGATGAATAATGTGTCCGAAGTTTGGATGAATCACCATCCATGCTGCCGTAGAGCCCATATATAGTTGGCAACGGCCTCTATCTATTTATTATTTCTGATCACCTGCTGTTCAAGTCCATCTCCATGGAGGTGAGGTCGTCTTGCTTGAGGCTGTTTACGGCCCATCCCTGGTTTATTGCCTTTTCTGATCAGTGATATGCTTGCTTGCTGTACTATGCTGACATTGGTTGGTTTGACAACTCTTAACTGATCAAGCCATAGCTATCTGATTATTGTTTAGTTTTAAATACTTTGTCATCCCTCGAGATCTAATTTTATAGAAATTTTTGTGTATGTTGTTTGAATTTTTAGGACATTATCATGTGGTGACATTGGATGCTTTGTTAAGTTCGAGGATAATCAGGTAACATCGGATGTTCTCCAAGCTGCTTGTCATTTGTACTTGCATGAGCTCCAGTTTGTGCCAACAACAATTTGAACGTGTTAGCAGAGTATGGTGATCAGACCTGGTTAATGAAGAAAACAAGTATACGAGTGCAGTTCATTTCGGAGATACAAGTGGTTACTTTGCTTCATATTTTCCTAATGCATTTTAAATACATTACATAGATCCTTACCTGACACCAAATAAACTGGCACAGATCCATCTACCAATGGAAGGAGGAAAACTGGATTTGAATGACTGCATATCTTAGTTACCATAAGCTGGGTGACCAAAGCAATCTATATGATGTATCTCTACATATGTAGCTTTGCTTAGCATGAACTAATCTCATGACTTTCTTTTAGCCTATGAACCTACCATCAATGTAATATATAACACTATGTATGAACTATTTCCTTTTGTTTAAAGAATATCGGTCTCTAAATATTCCAACTCGCATGGTTTAAAAGCCTGGTTTGCTCTCGGCCTTTGCGTCATTGGCGCAACGGGTCATCTAGTGATAGTAAAAGCGCAACATCTTGGAGCTATTAGTGCAATGCCAGGATGCACTCCTCTGTAGCGACTGTCGATTTATGCAGATGACGTGGTTTTCTTCGTGAGGCATACCATATCAGACATGAGCTTCATTAGAGAAACTCTCAACATTTTTGGCATGACTTCATGCCCGAGTCAACTTTGCAAAATCTTCTGCTATTATGATTCGTGGAGAGGAGAGGGACAAACATAGTGTCAAAATAACCCTTCCACATGGAATGTTTTCCTTGCTGTTAGTGCATCTAGTGCCACCCCTAGTTGGTTTGGAGTATTAACGACAAACATGGTTGAGGGACTAATGTGTTTGTGAGAATTGCAGGATAACACAGGTAGAAGTCCCTCATTGATTCGGTTTACCTACTAGAGATGACCCCTAAAAATGTATGAAGACATTGAAGACAATAGTGGTTCATAAAGACATTCACCTTGAAGATAATGACGTGTGAAGACATTCACTTGAAGACAATGGAGTGCGAAGACATAGTTTCTTTTGTAGTTTCATTTTCTTCTTTCTTGAGTCATAGGAACCACCGAACTGTTAAGTGGGGTCCAGGTGAACAAAGTCAGAAGACTGACGTGATGCTCAACCAAAATCCTATGTCTTCGAGTGAAGACAATGAGAGTAAATCTTATCCAGAGTTGGATGAGTCAGCTTTGCTTGTAGCTCAAGTCAAGCTGCCGCGTGTGTTTGAAATCCGACTGTTGGACACGTGTCAGTTCCTTAGTGACCAAGGGTCATTTCAGACATATCATGTCGGGTTGCCTCCTGGCTATAAATAGCCCACCCCCTACATCATAAATTGGTGGCTACTTAGAGTTGGTGCACGGCTTTTGTCGTTTGAGAGCAACCCACCTCCGAAGCCTTTGAGAGAGAACCCTTGCGAGGACAAAGCCCAAAACACCCAGAGCCCAAAGTGTGTTTGGCATCACTGAAGTCTTTCTGTCCGCGTGATCTGAAGACTTATTACACTTGAAGTCTGTGTATCTTCCAGTCGGTTAGGCGTCGCGTTCTGAGGATCCAAGAGTCATTGTGGATCACCGGTGAACGAAGTCTGTGAAGGTTTGGAAGTCTACCTTGAAGACTTACCAGAGTGATTGGGCGAGGACTAAGTGTCCTTAGCTCAAGGGGAATAAGGTGAAGACGCGGTCTTCTGAGTTGAATCTCAGCCTCCCTAACCAGACGTACAGTTGTCACAACAACTGGAACTGGTCTACCAAATCCTTGTCTTCGCCAAGCAACTGGTTCTATCACTTCATCCTTACTTACTGTTTAGCTTCATGAAGTCATTGCTTGTTTGCCCTGTTTGGCTTCACTGTGTGAAGACATTCTCTCTGATTACATAATTGGCTTCATATTGTCTTCCTATTCTGATCCACTCTACCTAGCTGCCATTTGTCTTCGTGTTTACTTCGTACTATTTACTAGACTATGCACTACTGCAAGATGCTGCTAACGCGACACTACGATCAGAGACCCTTTGACGAAACTGTGTGCGATGCATTAATCGCAAACGGTGATGTAGAAAAACCGTCAAAAAAGATGCAAAACATTTGCGATGGTGGATACATCAAACACGGTTCAGATTTTAGTTGCGTGTGCGATGCTGGGCATACGGTTGATCCATACGAACTGTTTGCGATTAGACAGAACAATAGAAACGGGCAGCCATATCAATGTGTGTGCGATATATGGCATACAGTTCGCTCCGATGAACTGTTTGCTATTAGGGAAAGCAACAGAAACGGTCAGCCATATCAAGGTGTATGTGATATACGGCATACGGTTCACTCGAATGAACTGTTTTCGATTATGGAAGAGAACAGAAACGGTTCAACTTAACAAGATGTGTGTGATACGCGGCAAACAGGTCTGTAATCGGAAATGTGTGGGAAGACCGATAACAACACAGACGATTCCTGTTAACAAGCCGTGTGTGTTGTGAGCAAACAATTGCTAGTATACAATTGTCAGTGATTGATGAAATCATCACCGAAGGGTTCCATTGTTTAGTCCGTGTGCGATGTGATTTGCTCTGTCCGCACAACATCTACGCTATGTCTACAGAGCATCAACATATATACTTAAAAAGACAGCATTGCAAAACCAAATTAAGCATACAATTACACAAGTGACTACACACATAACATTTCCACACACCAAAGTAAGCAATTACATGCATACTAAACTAGGAGAAACGAGCATCTAATCATCTACTTCTTGTTGCGATGACGCTTGCCATTGCTCTGCTTCCGGCTGGATCCCTGGCCATTTTGGGGAAGGAGGCACTTCCTCATGTCAACGATTCGCCTATACATCTCGCAGCTCGTGTACTCCTCCTTGGCCGCGTACACGACGTGAGCTTTGTCGAGTTTCTCCATCCAGGCCGAGTGCCAGGCACGCTTGTCCTTGTTGCAGGAATCCTTCATGTCTCTGTAGTAGGGATCAATGATGGCCTCGGCGAGGTGAACCAGTGAGTCCTTGTCATGCTCGTTGCTGCCCCAGATCTTGTATTGGCCCTGGATGTCGACAAGATTCTGGCAGGCGATGCCCGAATTCTTGAGCACCTTTACATCGTTGGTGATGTCCACCGTAGCGAACATGTAGTGGGGGCTGTTGACAAACCTGGCAAAACGCTCGCAAGGCCTTGTGGCCAGGCAGTAGTGGTAGACGAGGACGTGATCGTGCACGCACATCTGGGTGACGGCGACCTTGGGACGAGACCCGGCACGAGCGCGGGTGTACTCGAGGTCGAACCCGACCACCTTGTACTTCTCCTCAGCAAGCAACAGCTCCATGATGTGGATGGAGTGCTCCACCCAGACCGGGTTGTTGGTGTACACCACCGAGAGCTCCGTGAACCTTCTGTGGGTGTCCACCACAACATGCATGGTGAACTGCTACTCGTCGTCGGCAGCCGCTCGGAGCGCCATTGGAGCCGCGCAGGATACCCTCTAAGAATTTGTCGTGGTGGGTGTGCTTCTTGCAATGGTAGGGCACGATCGAAAGGTTGAAGAGACACAAGGGTTAAATGGCCGCTGTAATAAATGGGGGCCGGCCGGCCTGTAATCGTCACGTCTTGTCACCGCGTTCATAGTAGAGGATTCCAGTGCACGCTTGAAAACACCGCACTGCATGCATTTCGTTTGACCATGCGTGGGCTCGAAGAGGCGCCAAATGTATCGTCGGTGAGCCTGTTCCCGCGCTACCACGCAGTTTACCGCGCAAGCTTCCTGCCCGGCTAGTTTGGCCACGCGTCGGCTAGAAGAGGGACAAATCGTGGGTGAGGGAGTCATGGACTAAGGGGTCCTCGGGGCGACGACCCATTGTACATGGGCCGAACTGGTGGAGCCGTATAATGACAGAAGATCTATGAAGCCGTGGTGTGCCCTCCAAGTCAAGGAGGCGGAGGATCTCTTTAATTCCTTATTGTAATCTATCTTCGGTAACCCTAACCATACCGGTGTCTATATAAACCGAGGGTTTTTAGTCTTTAGTGCCGGAGCTACATTCATGACCTCATAGCCTTAGGGTTTAGCTCATGCTGATCTCGAGGTAGATCTACTCTGTAAACCACATCATACATCCAATATAATCAAGCAAGACATAGAGTATTACCTCTTCGAGAGGGCCTGAACCTGGGTAAACACTGTGTTCGTCGTCCCTTGTTACCCATCGATCCTAGATCCACAGCTCAGGACCCCCTACCCCGAGGTCTGCCGGTTTTGACACCGACATTGGTGCTTTCATTGAGAGTTTCGTTGTGGGGTCGCCCAAAGGATCGATGGCTCGCCTGATCATAGGAGAAGGCATCGGATCCGGGGACTTCTTCGTCCCCGGTCAACTCTTCGCGTTCGGCAGCATCGTCCTGCACGCCGACCCGACTGGTCGTCTGGATCAGATCGACAACTTCGCCCCCGAACACCAAATTTGATTTGGCAATCTGGAATACGTGGCGGACTCACAGGGCAATCTGGTCTTCGCCGGATTCACTACCCCTTCTTGCACCCACATAGGCCTTGTCGTGCCCGCCCTAGAGTCTCCCTCCAATCCGATCTATGGATCGGCCCCAGCAGCTTCAAGCCAGGAGAGCTCCGCTTCGAGCGGCGGCCAGACTCCACCTTCACCCGAACCCATCATGTCCACGGAAGATTTGTCCTCGACCTTCGAGGCAGGATCAGGAGGCGGAAGCCAGGAATCAATCTCGGCCGAACCATTCCTCCACAATGCTCACCCAGCCATGAACTCCCACGACGAAGTGGCGGCCAATGGCCAGAAATTACTCCCGGCCCGAAGCAACTCGATCTCAAGCCCCGGCGTGGAATCCACACGCAGGGATCAAAATCCCTCCTTGACTTCGGATGACTGTCCAGACCCCTTCGAGGATCCAGTCCCGCACCCCGAGCTCAGCTCGGCCTGTAGAAATCAAGGACTAGCTAGGGCATTAACTGCCCCCGTTGCAACGGAATCTGGCCTAGAGCACTCGAGTTCGGCGATCCTCGCTATGATAAACGAGGCGTTGGACCAAATTCAGAAAATGACTATCCAGGAGGATCTCTCCCCCGCTCACGATTGTCAACCTGTCGAGGCGTACTATAGGGAATTTTGCGTCCCACCCACCACCCACTTGGTAGCCACTATCGATGATTTAACCGATATGCTAGACTATAATTCGGAGAATACCGAATACATGGACGAGGGGGACGGAGCCACGGCCAGTGCCGATTTGCCCCCCTCCCACCCCCCCCCCCCCCGTTACCAGCCGCTGGTCGGCCACTTCCACCTACGACATTTACATGGTGGACACCCCCCAAGGACGGCGACGGCACCCCCAATCAGGACAGAGGCAAGCCCAGAGATGAGCCGCCCAAACGCCGAAAACAACGCCGTCGATCAAAGCCATGCAAGCAACGTGGAATCTGCGGAGAACGGCACCGTAAATAATACGGATGACCTCGCCAGAGAAGCAGCCTTCGAACATCATCAGGATGACCTCGCAGGGCAGGAGGACCCGCTCAATTCAGAAAACCCCGACGACTCCAAGGATAGCAACTACCTCCCACTCTCCGAAGAGGAGGCCAGTCTTGGGGAGGACGATTTCATCATCCCCGAAGACCCTCTAGAGCAAGAACGGTTCAAGCGGAGGCTTTTAGCCACCACCCACAGCCTAAAGAAGCAAAAACGCAAAATCAAGGCCGAACAGGACACCCTCAACGATCGATGGACTAAAGTCCTAGCTGCCGAAGAAGGGTACGGCCGTGATCTGCCAACCAGGAGTTATCCCAAGCGAAGACTCCTGCCATAGTTCGACGACGAGGCCGTAGAGCCCACACGCCCAATATACACAAACGCCGAACAGCCAGACCGCCCTCCTAGAGGGCGGGACAGGGAAGCTGATGAGACCGAACACCCAGCCGCCCACCTCGCCGTCACGGCAAGGATCAAGTGCGGCCCACTTACAAGTACGACCTCCGCCATGACCTAGACGCTCGTGGAGGCTGTACCAGGTCCATGTATGGACCCAGAGAGGACCTGCCCACGTACCGGGAAGGATACTACGATCGGTTAAACCGAAATGATAGAGTCCGGGAGCAGCAGCAAATTAGGAGGGCAGAAGACCTTCGACGCGACGTAGCCCGAGTTCGGGGCGCCGCACACCCATTGTGCTTCACAGAGAGGGTAATGCAACCTCAATTCCCGAAAGGCTTCAAGCCTGTGAACATCGAATCATACGACGGAACCACAGATCCAACCGTATGGATAGAGGACTTCCTCCTCCACATCCACATGGCGCGGGGAGATGACCTCCACGCCATTAAATATTTGCCGCTAAAGCTTAAAGGCCCAGCTCGACACTGGTTGAACAACCTTCCCGAAGACTCTATAGGTTGCTGGGAAGAGCTTGAGGACACTTTTCGAGCAAACTTTCAGGGCACCTATGTCCGGCCTTCGGATGCTGACGACCTAAATCGCATCACGCAACAACCCGGAGAATCTGCCCGACAGTTTTGGAACCGATTCCTAACCAAGAAAAATCAGATCGTTGACTGTCCGGATGCCGAAGCCTTGACCGCCTTTAAGCATAGTATCAAGGACGAATGGCTTGTACGGCAGATCGGCCAGGACAAACCAAGAACTATGGCAGCCCTTACTTCCCTCACGACCCGCTTTTGCGCAGGAGAAGACAGTTGGCTTGCTCGCAAGAACACCAACCCAGACACACCTGGTACCTCCGAGGTTCGGGACGAAAATGGAAAGCCCCGACGCAGCAAGAATAAACATCGCCACAATGACGGCGAGGGTGAGGATACGACAGAAAATGCCGGATTCCAAAACCAGAAGTCTGGAACCCGAAAGAAAGCCCTTAAAGGCAACGGTGATGGCCCGTCTAGACTGGACACAATTCTGGACAGGCCTTGCCAGATCCACGGCACATCAGAGAAGCCCGCCAACCACTCCAACCGAAATTGTTGGGTGATCAAACAGGCCGGCAAACTCACAGCCGAAGACTCGGGCAAAAGCCCACGAAGCGAGGATGATGATGAGCCCCGCAGGCCAAATAGTGGAGGCCAGAAACCCTTCCCTTCCGAGGTCAAGACGGTAAACATGATTTACGCAATCCACATACCGAAGAAGGAGAGGAAGCGAGCGCTATGGGACGTATACTCTGTCGAGCCAGTAGCGCCAAAGTTTAATCCATGGTCAGCTTGCCTGATCACGTGCGATCGCAGGGATCATCCCACCAGCATACGCCATGGAGGGTCCGCAGCCCTAGTGCTAGACCCCATCATCGATGGATTCCACCTCACTAGAGTCCTAATGGACGGAGGGAGCAGCCTCAACCTGATATACGAGGATACAGTGAGGAAAATGGGGATTGATCCATCAAGGATTAAACCCAGTAACACTACCTTCAAAGGGGTCATTCCGGGAGTGGAGGCCTGCTGCACGGGCACCTTGACGCTTGAAGTAGTGTTCGGATCCCCGGATAACTTCCAAAGCGAGGACTTGATCTTCGATATCGCACCTTTTCGCAGTGGCTATCACGCCCTCCTCGGCCGAACAACGTTCGCCAAATTCAATGCCGTTCCGCATTATGCGCACCTCAAGTTGAAGATGCCTGGTCCTTCAGGCGTCATAACTATCAACGGCAACACAGAACGCTCACTTCGAACCGAAGAGCACACTGCGGCCCTAGCGGCCGAAGACCACACCGGCCCATATAGGCCCGGATGCCGACCCGCCGTAAGAGCCAGTGACAATAGTAAACGGGTTCGAACCCGTTCCCCGTCATGGGAACCCGCATGCGTTCGCCGCAAATAGGGATACGTGCCCCACGGCATGCCCACATTCTTCACGCTCCATGTGCCTCGTCAGCACAACTTCGCGCTCAAAATACCATGGGCAGCCGCGAGGCATACATTAATCTGAAGTACATATTCGGTTAAACCGAACTTCGGAATTACCTTGTCTTCGGACGACCCGGGGACCAATTCCGGATATCCCCAAGCTTACAGCTCCATCAGCAGGGTCCTCGCCCATCAAGGTCTCATCGAAGGTCCCAACCCCCAACTATCAGATGCAAAGGCGCAGACGTGCAGCAGGGCACAGTGAAGGCTTCAACTCACGTATCAAGGCCCTGCGTCAACCTTTGCTCTGTAAATTTTCTTTGTCTCTTACAACTGCTGCCTTCGCAGTTCGAATTGTACGGTTAGACATCCCGAGCTTACAAGACATAATAAAAATACCCTTTACGGTGTTCGGATATCCGCATCTTGTAATTTTTTCTGTATCTTTCCAGATTCCCCACTCGCTCTTCGAACAGCCCGGCCTGAAAATATATTAACTAGTCAAGAGTTCGATTTATGTATCAGCTCAATATCTTCAAGTCCGGCGCCGCTTTCCGCTAGGTGTTCGGCGTCTCGGATATTGCACTATATGCATCTGTTCCGAACTATGTCTTGGGTCAATAGTTGGGTTGCCCGGCTCCTGTGCTTGCCTCTTATGTTCCGCATGTTCGGCTAAGAGGGCAAAGGGAGAACCCCTGCGATTGTACTTCTGGTTTGCCCGGTCAAGTACCTCAGGAGGAAAAAGCCGAAAACTGACCGTCATAGTAAGCGCGAATGGGTCCGCGATCCGATGACGAGGTTTGACTCTAAAAATCGTTGGCGATTTCGCCGTGTCACACGAAGGGTTTGTCTTAACACAAACCATGTGACCGAAAAGGGCAGGGTTTGATCCCTAAGTACATCACAATACACCGGGGGCTAGTCCCTAGTCCCCACCGTCAAGCTCCTAAGGCTAAGTGAAAGCAGTAAAACCGAATAGTCCGATTGCCTGGTTTCGCTCCCGCACTACCGCCTCTGGGCACCAAGACGTTGGCTAAGGGTAACAGTGCGGAGACAAAACACCCCTCGTGATATTCACCCGGGGGCTGAAGCCGACGACTGGCAGCTTTTAGAATAAGCATACGGCCACACATGACTCAAAATTTAACCATTACAATATCAAATAAGTTTGTTGGACACATATTGAAGCATAAGTCCCACTTGATACAAACTTAACACAACTACTCAAACATTACATCTTTCGAACACTGGCCCTCTATCGCCCGCACTCCGGCTATCACTTGCGCGAAGTACTGCTCGGGGCGGCGATGCTCCTTCCCCTTGGGCGGAGGACCAGTGGCCATCTCCATTGGATTCATCCTCGTCCAATGAACCCGAGTCTTCGCAAACACGAGCCTCGCCCCCTCAAGGCGCGCTGACCGCTTTACGGCGTCAATCCGAAGCGGCGCCTCCCGCAACTTTTGCACAAGGCCGAAGTAGGTGTCCGGAATGGGCTCGGCCGGCCACAGGCTGACACAGAGGTCCTTCAAGGCCAGCTCGGACATCCGATGCATCTCCATCAGCTGCTTCATTTGATCGCGGAGGAGGGATGGATGCTCGGAGTTCGGAAACTGTGACCAGAAGAGCCGCTGCGTGGAGTCCTCCTCAAGGGTGGCATAGTGCTTCGCCACGGCCATCGCATTCTTCGGAAGTTCGGCGAAGACGCCTGCGGAGCGCCAGACCCTCGTCAGCAGGGCGAATCTGTTGCCTCCGAACACACTCTGCAGTAAATATTTCTTACCATTGGCAATTTACGCGGCTTGTCGGAGCTCCTCCCGGACACCTCGAGTGTCACTCCTCGCCTCCTGAAGCTCCTTCTCCGCCTTGGATAGCCGGGAGGATTGCTCCTCCTGCCCCTTCTCAAGGGCCTCCAGCTTCTTGGCGGCATCCTGGAGCTCCACTTGGACTTCGGTCACCCGAGCCTCATGTTGCTTGGCAGCAAGCTTGACCTTCTCAAGCTCGACCACTGCCTTCTCAGCGGCCGTCTTCTTCTCGGCCGCCTCGGCCTCGGCTTTCTTCAGGGCCTCCTTCAAGCCCTCGACCTCGGCGGCAGCAGCTACAGGGTCATCAAGATAAGGGATTAGCATACAGTCCGGATCGTCAATATCCGGCGTCAAGCAAGTACACATCTTCTCACAGGGCTTACCTTGCGCCTCGTCAAGCCGTTTGTTGACAAGGTCAAGCTCTTGATCGGAAATCTTGAGCTTTCGATCCGTCTCCTCTAACGCCACGGCGTTAGTAGCCGTGGCCACGGAAGATGCCTGCGTCAGCAAAAAATATGTCGACATTATTATTCGGCTTACTGAATTTGATCCTTTGCAGGTCTCTCTGAGGTCCTGGCAGAGTCTCGGGGCTGCTATGTATACGGCCTACCTAAACTAACAATTACACCCACGTTATGAGGAAAGAGCATTACTTGACTTACCTCAAAGCCGGTTAGAAGGCCTTGGACAACGTCATTCAGTCCGTATTGGACGGAACGAACACTCTGCATAACCGCACTCATTAGAGTGCGGTGCCCATCAACGATGACGGTGCTGCTCACCAGCTCCTCCAGAACGTCTGGCCAGCCAGCTGCCGCCCGTGCAGAGGTGTTCGGCGCTGGCGTTGGCTCCCCGGCCCCTTCCCCGCTGGGAGGAGCCTGTGCCGTCGAAGGCCTTGGGGGCTCGGGAGCGGTTGACGGTTGGGGTCCGGATGGTCCGGACTCCTTTCCCTAGCCAGCCAGGAGGAACGCTCCCTCCCGGTCTTCGGTGACCAAGGTGTTAACCTTGGTCATTATGGCGTCTGCCTCCCCCTCTGTGTTTGGAGGAGGAGGAGTCCTTTGGGACCACACCTCCTCAACCTCTTCGGGGATCGGAGGAGGTGCGGAGTGCACCATAGACCCACTGTCCGCCAGTTCGGCGGGCGGAGACGTCCCCTCCGAAGTCTGCTCGGTGGGGCGTTCACGTGGGGGACTGCAACTCGGAGGGGTTAACCTTCAACTAAAGCAAATTACTAAAAACGAGATAGCTAAAAATGCCAATGCCTTACCTGCTGGCCGGGGGCTTGGCTCGGGGATCCTTCTCCGGAACCTTTTCGGACACTTCGGACTCCTTGTCGGAGTCCGAACTATCGAACAGAACTAGCTTGGGCCGGCATCGTCTCTTTGGGGCTGGGGAAGGTTGGACTTCCTCGATGTCCTCGGACGCCGCCCTCTTCTTGGAGTGCGAGGAGGCACTCTCCTCCTCGTCCTCATCCTCACCCCCATCCTGCACGGATGAGGCCGTAGCATCTCCGGACCGATTGCCCGGACGAACCCTACGGCGGAGGCCCTCCCTGGCCTCCGGCACTCCTTTCTTCTTGCCCTTCTTGGCGGGCGCCTTATAAGGCACCACGACCAGCAGCTTTTCCAGCTGCTCTGATCGGGGCCCTTCCGGCAGAGGTGCCGGGCCGCGGATCTTCTTGGTCTTGGCGAGCCAGCCCTGCAAAATCCACATACTAGGGTTAGACCGAATCAAACATGGTGTGAATATCCGAAAACTTCTCAAAAAAGAATGCCGCTCACCTCCCTTGGGGGGGTCGTGGCATCAAGGCCGATGTCCTTCCCCTCGACCGGCCACTCCTTCTGGCGCTGGAATAATTGACCCCATATCTTGTCAGGAGTCGTACCGTAGAGGTGTCGCACGATGGCTGGATCCTCGGGCTCGTGCTCTCACATGGGCTTGGCCCTCTCCTGGCAGGGGAGGAGCCGGCGGTGGAGCATGATCTGGACCACATCGACTAGCTTCGCGCCGGTCTCTATTATGCTGTCGACGCGCTTTTGCAGTGTTTTCATGTCGGCGACACACCCCCAGTCCGGGCTCTTGGTGGTCCAGGAGGCCAATCGGGTAGAGGGTCCGGACCTGAATGCGGGGGCCGCTCCCCATGTGGCCTCCCTCGGCTCGGTGATATAAAACCACTCTTTCTGCCACATCCAAACGGTGTCGACGAAGTGGCCATCCGGCCACTGGACCCATGTCAGCTTACTAATCATGGCCCCTCCGCAGTCCGCATGCTCGCCGCCAACCACATTGGGCTTGACATTGAACACCTTCAGCCATAAACCGAAGTGCGGCTGGACTCGAAGGAGTGGTTCACAGACGATGATGAAGGTCGAAATGTGGAGGAGGGAGTTGGGGGCTAGATTGTGAAAATCCAGCCTGTAGAAGAACATCAGTCCCCGCACAAAGGGATGCAGGGGCAATCCGAGCCCCCTAAGGAAATGGGGGAGAAAAACTTCCATTTTGCCCTGCTCGGGCGTAGGGATGATCTGGCCCTCTTCGGGGGCCCGATGGGCGACATCGGCCGGCAAGTAGCCGGCCTCCTTCAACTTTAGGATGTCCTCGTTGGTGACGGAGGAGGCCTCCCACTTCCCATTGGCGCCAGATCCGGCCATGGTCGAAGGTGGCGAAGTGGGATTCGCTATGGAAGCGGAGAGAAAGGGCGCTGGAGCTCCGAAGGTCTGCGTGAGCGGCAGGTGGAAGAGGGCGTGGGATGCAGACTGTAGCGGCCCCCCTTTATAGACTGTTGGCAGGCCGGGGATTCCTTTTTCCATGCCGCTGGCCTCTCCACGTCCCGATATCTTCGCAACATTATGAGCGGGGAGGGGAATCAAACTCATTAACCATATCCCCCGAAAAGCGGGACACGATCTCCACCTTGAGGGGACATGTCAAACGTGGCGTCGACCTCGAGTCGCGCTTCGAGAAATAGTAACTGCTTGGCGTTATGGCCGGAAGCGACTCTTCGTTGAAAGAGAAAAAGTTGTCAGATAAAGGCACTGTTTGCGCTTGAGCGATGTTTTTATTATTTCCTTTGGTGTTAAGTAAAACTACCGTTTCAGATTCCGGACATCACTTGGTTCCGAACAGAGGAGAGACATACTGAGGAACTCGCCCCGCAAGCCGAATACTGGTCGGATGGATGGATACCGGATACAAGTCTTGGCGTTGGAGGCAAGTTCGGGGGCTACTGAGGGAGTCATGGACTAAGGGGTCCTCGGGGCGACGACCTATTGTACACGGGCCGAACTGGTGGAGCCGTATAATGACAAAAGATCTATGAAGCCGTGGTGTGCCCTCCAAGTCAAGGAGGCGGAGGATCTCTTTAATTCCTTATTGTAATCTATCTTCGGTAACCCTAACCCTACCGGTGTCTATATAAACCGAGGGTTTTTAGTCTTTAGGGCCAGAGCTACATTCATCACCTCATATCCTTAGGGTTTAGCTCATGCTGATCTCGAGGTAGATCTACTCTATAAACCACATCATACATCCAATATAATCAAGCAGGACGTAGGGTATTACCTCTTCAAGAGGGCCTGGACCTGGGTAAACACTGTGTTCGCCGTCCCTTGTTACACATCGATCCTAGATCCATAGCTCGGGGCCCCCTACCCCGAGGTCTGCCGGTTTTGACACCGACAGTGGGCGTTTATTGGCAAAAAGCTTTGTAAAAATGAAGTGTGTGGAATGGCTTCGGTCATAAGTTTACCCGTGGGTGATGAGGTCAAAGTTACACAGAAGGGTGATGATGGACACTCGAGTGCGATAATTAATTCTGCGCTCTACAGGGCACACGGTTGAAGAAACCAACTGTGTGCAATAATGTCGAAGATCGCAGTCAAGTTAGCTATACAGATCGTGTGCTATGAGATCAACAAGGTAAATAGATTCATGAATGGTTAATAAAATCTAAGTCCATTGCATATTAAGGTCAAAATAGTTCTACCAATATACGAGTCTCATACGATGCCATTTCAACGATTGTACCACAAAAGCTCGAAATATTACAAGGTTCAAATTCCAGAGTTATATGGCTCAAATTCGAAGATTACAAGGTTCAAACTGATATTAGAAATGAAATTCAGCTCATCAGCTGCAAACGCTCGCGCTGATCCGCTGAACATGGATATCGGAGAGGTTCAAACTAATATTACCACTTGTAAGTCTGGTTTCGAAACCTCATAATTTTTGCAAAGGGATCAGCCACTGAGAAGTCATGTATGGGGTTGACATGATGACTTCTGATTACTCTGCATCTGAAGTTCCAAAATGAAATTCAGCATTTTTGGAGCCTATTCCATTCTGCTGTAGCCGCCGGCGCTGATCAACAAACCATTCATTTTTGCGAAATAAATGTAGGGCAAACCTCATTACCTTCAACACCCTTGCTCTAACAACAAAGAACCTGGCGAATATAATCTCCGGTAAGGTCCCTCGGTAGGAGTTCAAAGTAATTTCTGAGAGATGCAGATCTAGGCATTCGATGTGATTGTTATGTTGTATCACATTATCCACCACCGGGCCTAATCTTATCTGCAAAAGAAGAAAATGTGTTAGTGCCTACATGCAGTTTTGAACACTACTACAGGCCTATTTGGTTTGCAGGATTTGTAAAATGCGCTAACATGCCATCTTCGATCCGACATGATTAACATGGGCATTTGATTACAATCTAGAAAAGTGTAGCCTCCTTCACAAGAGGTTGGAGTGGATGAAAAGTTCCCTAAGAAAACTAGTACAGATGAATCCAACGGAGAAATGCTTATGGATTGCAACCATATGGATCAAGCAACCAATATGGGGGGGGGGGGGACATGTATGTACTGAAATCCTCCAAAAAATCCTTCAGAAATCGTACTACATTGTCATTGTAAACTTGGAAAAAGGTGTCACAAATTGAACTCCCTTATGGTTAACATTTAACAAGAAAGGAACATCACCTCGATATATAGCTTCTCCAGGCACGGAAAGCATCTCAGGAAACTGACAACTTGCTCCAGGTTGGGGCCGATAGATTCTAGTGCCAAGACCTTCACTGTGCGCAGTTTCGGGGTCAAGCTTGTCGGAATCATTTTTTGGATGACAGACGAACATACATCTTCAAAATTAGAAATAATGTTAATTTCTAGAAGGAGAGGTAGAAGGCGGCTGTTGTACCTGAACGGGTGTGGATCCAATAACAAGTTCGGAGTATTTGTCAGACGAGTAGCCCACCACTGTCAATTTCGGCGCAGAAATGACATTGATTCTTGTTGGACCTTCTCGATCAACTACAAGTAATCTCTCAAGTGAAGGTGTGTCCTCAATGACCATACCGTGGTACACATCTTGTGATGTCTTGTTGCAGCACCAACAACACACATAAATAGTCCGGAGAGTCATGGACGTGATGTGGAAGCTACTCAACCCATTGATCACCTGAAGATGAAGGTACTCGAGTGCAGTACAGCCACGGAGCAGGTGCTCCATGTCACCGTTTGGGAGGCAGACGGCGACAAGCTCGAGGTGCTTCAGTCGTGGTAGAATAAGAGCGAGCCCGTCATTAAGGGGGGGATGTCAGTTCTTGAACTTGGCGACGCGCAGCGTGGGCGCGAGGCGGAGCGCGGACGTTGGCAGCGAGCGCATATGCCCATCATCAAAAGTGAGCTCCTCGAGCTGATCTAGGGCGGGGGATTGGAACCAGTTGTCAAGCTTGGCTCGGCCCTTGCCGTTGGAACGGAACTTGCCCATGCTAAGGCCTCTGGTTGGGCCAGGGTGACTGCCGAGGATCTTGGAGAACGCATCCAAGCTTTTGCGATAGCCATGGCAGAGCTTGTGGGTGTCGATGAGGTCGAGAGGGGTGGAGTTCCATAGGGGGCGCCACCACCGGGAAAGGACGGTTGTTCGCTCCCCATATTTGATTGGGAGGAGGGAGATGATGACTATCAACATATCATCGGGGAGGCTGCTGATGAAGTCTAGGCCTGCTGGAGTCGCTTGCGGTTCTTGCTCGACCTGCCTCCGCTTGTTGGCAGCCCCGTTCTCCACCTCCGGAGTCTCCTTGTCAGCGGCGCTTTCTGATAGAAGTGGGAGTACAGGGAATATTTAGTTAAAACAGGGCAATAGAAAAGTGTATTGGTAACTAGAAGTTAGTAGGTAGGAATAGAGTAAGAAAGTGGAATAACAATTGGTTGCTTAAATACTACACAATTCATTTGATATTGTTGGGTAAGTCAACATGCAGATACTTGAAAAGAACACTTACTTCGAACAAAGTCTGGACGGATGATATCGTCGGGGAAGTTAGCATATATCTCATGACCAGGCTCTTTTATGTGCAGTGCAATTTTAGTGCCAGCTTTCAGTACATAAAACTTAGAAATTTCTTTCCAAAGGCCAGTGCCAAAATAGGAGTCACCATGTTCATCAAGTCTTATAGTAGCAACGATTGTAAATCCATGGTTTGTGTTCAGTATGACATCCCTGCAGTCTTGATTTATGTAAAGGGAAAGATTGTGTACTACAGATTCTGTTGAATAGCAAGGGACGCGCTGCAGAAAATGGTAGGATTGTTAAAGAAAATATGGTAACATGCAAATATGGGCCCAAATTGAAAGAACTGTACATCAGTTGAAATCAAAGGACAAAAATCTATAATTAAACAGATAGGGTAAACATGATGTCATGGAAATATGAGAGTAATCAAAAGAACAATACATCATTAATTTGCCTAATATAGAAAGAAGAGGGGGGGGGGGGGAAATCCCCTTTGACGTATATGCTGCATGTGGCACCTTTTATCCAAATGTAGCAATATTTAGTATATGTTCAGGAAAGTAGGCCATGCCAACCGATTTAGGGTGAGATTGAACATACCGCGCGCATCCTCAAGTCATCTGATACGGTGAGATGGAACTCCATGGATGTCTGGCGGAGGCCGCAAAGTCCTGATGTGTCCGCGCACTGTATACACTATGAATGAAAGAAAACCCTCAAATCAGCTCGAATAAAAATGAATTCACGGTGAATTCGGCTGGGTGATTAAAGGAGGCAGATGAACTGGGATGAGAGATGAGATAATATCTCATTAAATTAGTTACCTTGTTGTCCATGAGAAAAAACCCTCAATACGGCGGATTCCTCAACCGGGCGGAGCTGGGTCGACCGCGAGCAGCGTCGAGAAAGTCGATGGCGATAGGCGGCGGCAAACGGAAGTGGCGAAATGCGGTGGGGTTTGCCGGCAGCCTGGCGGCGGCGGCAGGCGTCAAGCTAAGTGGTTACCGCGGCGATAGGCGGTGCCATGCATAAACGTGGAGGAGCTTGTGCAAGTGTGAATGGGGACTGGAGGGGGGCGGGCGGGGTGAGGGTTTTTGTGATGTGGGGATGGTGAGGATTTTCTTTTTTCTTTTTTGAATTGGATAGTGAGGGTTTTCTGTCCCACAAAGAGTTTCGGTGGCAACGGTTTGCTAGAGCCAACCATGTGTGATTGATGTAATAGGGAAAATGAAAGTCATTGCACACGGTTCCAATTTAGGAACTGTGTGTGATTGACGTACTACCTCCGTCCTGGTTTATTGGCCCCCTTTGTAATTTGTACCAAATTTTGACCAAAGATTTAACTAACAAATGTTTATGCATGTCACCAAAAATTATATCATTGAACACTATGTTCAAATACGCATCCAACGATATAATTTTTGCTGACCTGCACTAACATTTTGTCAGTTAAATCTTTGGTCAAAATTTAACACAAATTACAAAGGGGACCAATAAACTAGGACGGAGGTAGATTCCATCAACCGAACTGATTGCATCCATATCCCACATTTAGACATAAGTAAACATAGATTAAACATACTCAAACATAAATAATAAGCGTACACAAGCATAGTTCAACCATAAGTACATAGTTCAACCATCATTAAGCATACTCAAGCATACATAGTTCGATCCCACATCTCATCTCATCTGCTGGCATGATCCCGAAGCTTCTCCAGGTACTCGGCATACGCAGTGTGCGCCACCCTGCGAAAATACTTCTACTTTAAGGAGCCAATGGCTCGTCCTCTTGCATGCGCCAAAACACTTTGATATGCGTCATGAAGCTTTTGGTTGCAAAATGGGCATCGATAGCCGCCGTCCTAGGTCCTAATATGCCTGTTATGCATTCCCACATAAAGCTCCCTGAGGATTTGCCTCTTGTACCTCCTCTGGCCATCTTCATCCTCGCTATCCACATCGTCAGACAACACCTATACAAATAGTAAAAAAAATGTGGCGTCAAATTAATGTTTACAAACTAATCTCTAGCGAACATTTGGCATTTGCCAAAATTTGGCATCAAATCAATGTTTACATGCCGTGAAGTAGAATTAGAAATTTATGGCTATATTTTATACATATCCAGAGATTATGGTTCGATTTTTAAGCACAATCATCTATGTACAGACCAATCTTGAAGAAAATAATGGCACAAACATATATGTAGGTCATTCAAAATCAATTGTCAAGTCCTGGCTAGGAATTATTAGCACGAACACTAACCCTAGTCGGATTACTAGCAGAAATCATTTGCACAGATGAAACAACTAATCACTTATCACTTGTACCATTCAAACAATCAATACACTACCCGGATCTAACGAAACTTACTTAGATTTCATGGATTGGGAGAACATAACCATAGGATTTCTGTTCCAAAAAGGGGGAGGCAGGAGTAACCAGAGAAACCCTAGGATCTATTTGACACATAAATGGGTATAGATGACTAACCGGTTGTCCGTCGTCGTCGAGGTCGTTGCCGGAGTGGTCGTCGGAGTCGTCGCTGGGGTCATCGCCGGGGTCGTCACCGGAGTCGGTGTGGACCTCCGGCTCCGGCTATGGAAGCACGACGCCGTCAACGACGTCAGGGTGCAGCGATACCTCACCGGCGGTGACGGCAACCTCTGTCTCCATCTCCACACCGTGCTCTGGTGCTTCAGCAGCCCCGGCGTCGCCACTCCCTCCGATGGGGCGCTTCGGCGGCATCCTCATACACTGACGGCTTTGAGGACTGAGGGCGGCGTCGAGGATGCAAGCGAAGAGAGAGGATTGTGTGTGTGGCGAGGATGGGGGGTGCGGCAGCTCAGGCGCGCCATTAATATGGAGTAGTGGGAGAGAGGCACGCGCTGGTCAAACCGCTGGCTCGCCTCCCGGTGAGCCTGCGCACCGGATTGCTGGCATGCCTACCGTCGTTTCACACAGCTACTCGCACGCCTCCCGGTGACACTGCGCAGCGAGCACGCCTCCCGTCAATTCACACACCTGCACGCACGCCTCCCGGTCTGCCTGCACGGCGGACTGCCCGCATGCGTCTCATCAACTCACGCCTGCTCGCACTGCACACGGGTCGCTTGGCGGCATGTATATTGTTTTTCTATTTGGATGATTAATGCTGCCGCTTTATTGCTTAACTGAAGCATGGCATGTATCCATTGTTGGTCTAACGCTCACGGTTCGAATAAATAATCCGTTTGCGATATTGGTTCTCAATTATTAATAATCTTCCATTTGTAAGAAGATAAAGATTACATCAAAACTGGTTTCAAATTTGACAAAAAAAGTACAATGCCACTTTGTATTGGTGTCCATATGACAACACGATAAGTTTCATGAGTTTCAAATAAGTTTTGGATGTACTAGAATTTAAAAATCAAGATTCTCAATGTTTGAAATTTCTTGCACGGGGAGTAAACATGCACCCAGTGAGACACATGTGTTTTTGCAATCCATTTAGGTGCAATGTCACGTGTGCATGTAGCTTAAATTTGATTTTTGCACATTATACCCCTAGAAAATCAATCAATGTACTAAAACGTCTTAATGATCTCTGTATTTTTTTTCAAAATTAAAACGTCCCTCCTTTGGTAACATATGTTCACCGTGGGATAATTTAACATGCATCATAGTTGCGGTGGATTCGCGGTGTCTGTGTGTGTGTGTGCGTGTGCGTCTGGGGGGTGGGGGTGGCTGGCAGTACACTACGAGTCATGAGCCACCGTGTGGGTTGGCCGTTTTGTGAGGCAGGTGCCACATCAGAGTCGTGAATTTGTTATTTAAAACATTACACAACCCTTTCATACATACATGTTTTGGCCACATGCAGTCGATGGTTGTCCTACACGACACTCACTCGTGTGTGACGCTTTTTGTGGGCCCGCGAGGTCGTCGTCCATCACTTTGACCAACAGCCGGCAGAGAGGTTAATTTGACCAGCAAGGTAGAATCTTTTTTGTTTGTGTTATGGTGGGAGTATATAGTACGCGTCGAAGAGGTGGGAGGGGACTAGCATATATACTATACGTACGCGTCCGTGAACAAGTACACCTCACTCAGTGTCGGGACTTTCCGGTTTCTGAGGCATGTGCAACATCAAAGTTGTGAAATTGGCTATTCAAACATCACACGACACCTCTTTGGGCCACATGCATGCAGGCGGTGGTTATCCTAGGACACTCACGTGTGACGCTTCCATCTGTGGGCCCGCGAGGCCAGCGTCGATGCATGCATCACTTTGACCTACATCGGGAGAGGTTAATTAATTTCACCATCAAGGTGGATTCTTTTTGGGTTATATTACGGTAGGAGCATATGGTATGCGTCGAAGAGGGGGAAGGGGACCATCATATGTAGTACGCTTCATGAACCTCGCTCTGTGTGGGGACTTTACGGTTTTCGAGGCATGTGCCACATCAAAGTTGTGCATTTTGGGTATTCAACATATGTTTTGGTCCACATGCAAAGCGATGGTGGTTGTCCTCTCGCACCCACTTAAGCGGTTATCAGTGATATCGATGCTTTCCATCTGTGGGCCCGCTTGGTCCATCACTACTTTGCCTGACAACGAGAGAGGTTAATTTGACTTAGGAGGGGATTATTTTTTTTGTTTGTAATATGGTATATATATAGGTCATGCTCAGGGATGACATGATACAGTTTGAGCACACACATGCATGTGTACGCATGAATCCCTCCCATCGAGTCGAAGTGGCTAGTACCACGACACGTCATGAACCGATCTCGCTCTGTGTGGGGACTGTACGATTTTTGACGCACACGCCACATCAATGTTGTGAAATGGTATTCAAACATGCATGCACACATCACCTCCATACATATGCACGTAGTGGTTGTCTTCGAACGGTACACTCCCTCGCGTGGTTATCGGCGACAAGCCTATATATTTGTGGGCCCGCGTGGACATCCATGATCACCTTGACCGACAATAAGATAGGTTACCATGGCGGATTCTTCCTTTGGTTCGTGTTATCGTAGTATAGGTCATGGTGAGATTCAGACCTAATTAAGTTTGAGCGCATACTATGCACGCATGCATGCATGAATCCCCGTCATCGGCTTGAAGTGTGATGTGACATACATATGCATCGTCAACTAACCCTCACTTAGTGTGGGGATTTCTGGTTCGAAAGCACGGTGCCACATCAAAGTTGTTCCATTGTGTATTCAAACACACCTCTCCATACATATGTTTGGGCCACACGCAGGCAGTGGTTGTCTTCGGGGACTAGCTACTTGCATGATTATTAGCGAGCTAGCCCATCTCCGGGGTCGCATGGACGATCATCACTTTGACCAACAACAAGAGAGAGGTTGTACGACCAAGGTGGATTATTCTTGGTCTGTTTTACGATCCATCTTGGTGAGATGCCCTCTCTGGCCCGCCGACTGAAAGTGTGTGTGTGTGGGGGGGGGGACTGCTACTTCGCACTTTGCTAGGTGAACCTCCGTGGGGGGGGGGCATGCATTCATAGCTTAGGATTCCCCTCCTGCCGACACAAGGGGGGCAAGCAATACCATGCGCTTTGTGAGATAGGTGCCACATCGAAGTTGCATTTGGTATTTGAACATCAAACCACCCTTTTCATACATATATTTGGTCCACATGCAAGTGTGTTCGTGTTCTGACCCTCTCCCGCGTCATTTTCGCCAAATTTATGAACATTAGACAAGTCAAATGATGCAATAGACACGGTTCACTCACACTAACCGTGTGCCACGCCGGTGCCCCTATCACGCACATCCGCACAGTACATTGGGCTCCACGAGGCTTCCCCTCTCAAAAATATCTACCTGCTTGCAGGTTTTTTCTGTTTGATAACACACGGTTATTATGTTTCGACCGTGTGTGATGTTTCTTGTTCCCGCTCCTGCCTGCATCCCTCAAAATTATCTGCCCGCCTCGAGGGTTTTTCTGTTTCATAACACACGATTGTTATTTTCGGACCGTGTGCAATGCACCATCATCCAAATTTTCAATAGCCCTAGCATTTCACTCCCGCGTTTGACTCCTGCGTAGTAAAATTTTCAGTAACCGCGTCATTTCCTCAAACACACCCCCCGCCCCCCTCCACACACACACACACACACACACACACCAAAACCTCATCGGGAGCGCGTGCGCACACACACACACACCCCCTCCCTCGCTCGAAACCCTAGCAAGGTCGCCGCCGCCGTTGCCGCCGCTGCCACAAGGCCTCCATTGTCAACATTTGCCGGTTTGCCCGTGCAGCTTACCCACCGATCTCCATACCCAGGCCGCCCTGAGTTTCTTAGATGACGCCTGCCAAACGCCCCCTTTCCCACAGATCCCCATCACAATCCCCACCCCCACTCTAGAGCGTCGCAGCCTAAGCCCGGCTACGCTTCCCATGGAGCTCGAGGAGCGACTGGCCCAAAAGAGGTGTATCGCGGTCTCTTCGCCCGACGTCGCCGAGGTGGCCGCCGAGGAAGCTGACGACCATTACTGGTCGCAGGCACTCAATCAGCGGGCTAGAGTATGCGGGTATGTCGCGGATGCCCGCTATGACATCGAGGTCGTCGACAGCGACGGCCTGACGCGGGCTATGTCATAGGTTAAGTGGCCCACCCCCAACCCCTCGGGTTCAACCACCGTCGATCTCATCCATGGCCCCACCGCTGATCTCCTCTGGCTCGCTGTCAAGAATTTACCATCCTACATCACCATTGAGCCCCTTTTGTCATTTCTGAAGGACACGTTCTGCGATGCTGGCTTGGGATCCACAGCTTCCAAGTCAGACCTCATCGACGACGACCTCGAGGAGGGCACCCTCTCTGGCTCTTCCAAGGGGAAAGAGCCCATCTGCTCTTCCAAGGGGAGAGAGCCCGTCTGCGACATCAGGGAGGGCACCCTACGGCCGTGCTCTTCCAAGGGGAAGGAGCCCATCTGCGACAACATGGAGCGCATCCAAGGTCCGTGCTCTTCCCACGGGAACGGGCCCATCTTTGACAAGTGAGGAAACCCATGATTTGTTTTGTTGTGCCTCTTCACAGGGGGGAACCCATGATTTGTTTTGTCGAGTCCCTTTTGTAGTGTAGTGAGAATATGTCCAGTTTTAATTGCTATATTTGGTTGTTTGCAGTATGCCTTGTTTATTTGAGTTGTTCACAATGTGATGCTCTATATGTGCAACTATTTACTATGCAGTACATTTCATCAATCCAGTTTTAAACATGCCGATAGGAATGCATATATTTGCTTGTTGTTAAGCCTGTTATAGCTAGCATATGCCTCTTTAAAAGTTTTTTGATTGTTCAGTTGTTTGTAGTTAGCATATGTCCAGCTTCAAATGCTATCTTTGGTTGTTCGTAGTATGCCTTGTTATTCCAGTTATTCACAACGTGATGTTCTACATGTGCAAGTATGAACTGTGCAGTTCAATTTCATCAATACCAGTTTCAACAATACCACTATGAATGACTACATTTGGTTGCTGCATCTTGTAGTTAACACGCCTTTCCATTTTTATTTAACAATAACCAGTGTACTTAGACCGGCACAACACCAGTTTGAATGACTATGTTTGCTTGTTGTTAAATGTTAGGCCTGTTGCAGTTAACACACCTTTCCACTTGTTTTGCTTTACTAGCATGCTTAAACCTGCACACTGAAGCTATCTTTTGGAGATTATTTTGTCTGCCATGGATGTATTTGGTTGATGTTTAGCCTATTGTGCTTAACATGCCTCTCGATGTACTTACACAGGACAATTTTGGGAACGACTGCTATTTTCCATCAAGGTTAGTTTCATCCCATGGCTTATATATACTCATTGTTCAGGATATCGGTAGCTGGTACCATATAGGCCGGGGGCTGATAAGGGACTAATCGGTGAATCGGACTTTTAACTGAATATATCTGTAACCCATTTATCGTTAGGTTAACTAGGGCCATATGTAATATATCTGGCCCATATATCTGAGGCTACATAGCAACATGCACTGTACTTAATGTCTAAATATGCAATCCTAGGCTACATAGCAACAAGGAAGAGTGTTACCTTAATGTTCTGATGATGTCTAGATATACGTAGAAGAGCAGTAGCAGCAACAACAACAACACAGCCCTGTTTGGATACTCAACTTAGCTAGAGGTTAGAGTTAGTTTCTAGCTCATGACTAACCCTGAACAAACTCCATCCAAAGAGGTGTTTGGATGACGGGGTTAGATTGACAATAAATGCACTAGGAGAACTAGCTCCAATTAGCACCTCTTGGGTGGGATAGTTTCTTTGGGTGGGTTAGATGCAACTAGCTCAAACTAGCCCTCATGTTTGGATATACTTTAGGGCTATTTGAGCCCAAACTAGCTTAAACTAACTCTAACCCATGGATACAGCAGCAGTTAATCAGCCGATAATTTGTAAAAATGCAATAAACTCTTTCCGGCCCATAATATAAGATGTTAATTCATCTAATATGTGAGTATATTGGATGTTATAAGATATTATAAAAGAGTGTTGTACTACATCATTGTGCAATTGTTGTTTAGCTTGTAATATTAACTTGGTGCTTTTAGGTACATATGTCATTGGTAAAGATCCGCGCTTCGACCCTTTCTGCGTATGGGGCAATGAGATATCGATGAACCATCATCAAGTGAGGAACCTGATAAAGATTGTTAGTAAAATGGGTCAAAAGATGGCAATTAAACTATTTGTTTACACTTTATCCAAGACAACAGCGAACTGCAGGATGGTAAGTAAGAACTCTGCAGCCTTCTTTTTACTGCCCATAATGAGTTGTGTTAGATGACAATGTCTGAATCTTTTTCCTTTGCAGTGGTTCCCAAAGCAGTTTACTCAATATTACCTCTCAAACTACATGATTGGTGGGCATGCAAAGGTTAAAGTATTTCTACCAGAATACGATGATTATCTAGATGTTTTCATGAAGACGGTGAAGGATGGGCGGTCGGCCATCACAAGGGGTTGGACTAGAGTCGTGTGTGCCTTCTGCATGGAGAAGGGCACAATATGGGCATTCCGCTTCACCTTGTTCAGCAACCAGAATGTATTTCGCCTCTTTCTTTACCGTCTTTAATAGTACAAGTATACAACTGTGGTTCATCATTCTTTATTTGGTTCTTATGTAATTCTTGAACATGTGTACCTATGAATTGAATAATGCATTGGTTGTTTGAACCTGATGGATATGAATAAAGCTATAGCATACATTCAAATTCAAATCCGGTACAATTTGAAATAGCAGCAATTAAATTACGGTGAAATTACGCTCTGCAGGTCGTTACGGCGCACACGGTTGGTAAAACACAAACGATTGTGATATACACCATAATCCGACATGGTTCATAGAGAGGAAATATGTGCAAGCATGCACACAGTTGCCATTTGCAAAGCGTGTGCGATGTCACACAATATCACAAACGGTGCGGGCAAACTAAACATTTGTGATAGTTGCCTTATCGTAATGATTCGCAACCATGAACTGTTTCTGATGTGGTATGCATCGTAAACGTTGCACCACAGAATAGCGTGTGCGATAGTTATCATGTACGACGATGTTACGGCGGTCCGACGTTTCGTAATCCTGTCCGACACTCGTACGACGATTAGCTAATCTTATTAATTAGTTATCGCATACGGCTTGGGAAAAGTGAATGTGTGTGATTGTCTGCTTATCATACACATTCTATAATCGTGAACGGTTTGTGATGGGTCGTGCATCATAAACGTAGCACCACATAATACCGACTACGATGGCAATGCGAACACAAACGAGTTGCAAGGATGTAGCGTCTGGGTGGCTCCCTATCCCCGACAGTTTCTGGGTCGTGTGGGAAGGACCCCCCTATCGCAGTCACTCACTTAGTGACGGTTCCAAATGCCGTCGCAGAAAGGGGTTAAAAACCGTTTGTATAGCACCTCGTTGTACCAGTGATGGCTTGGCTAGTGTAGTTTATCTTCCGCTGCATACTGTATAGGTTGTATTTGGTTGTCTGTCTTCGAAGACATTGCCTGTCTTGAAGACTTTCATAAAAATCGCCTATTCACCCCCCCTCTAGTTGTTAACTAGCACTTTCAATTGTTATCAGAGCAAGGTGCTCCCTTGTTCCGTGTGATTCGGTTTAACCACCTGGAGTTTTAGCTATGTCGACTGCAGGGATAATCAAAGTCTCCGCTGCGTGCCCCGTCTTCGTTGGCACTGATTACCCCTACTGGAAGAATAAGATGCGCATGCATCTTGAAGCCATTGACAACGACCTCTGGTATGTCATCAGGACTGGCATTCCCAAAGTTGGTGAAGGCATCACCGCTGCTGTCAAGAGGTCCGCGCAACTGGACTCAACCGCCAAGAACATCATCTGTGGTCATCTGACCAAAGGGCAGTATGGCCGTGTGAGTGCTCTGGTCACTTTGAAGCTAGTCTGGGACTGGCTGTCCAAGGTCAATGAAGGCGTCTCAACTGAAAGAGATTCAAGAATCGATGTGCTTCGCAATCTCTTCAACCGATTCAAGAGGAATGATAATGAGAATGTCCAACTCACTTTCGACCATCTCACTGATATCACAAATGAGCTTCATGCTCTTGGCGCCACTGAAATCACCAAGCATGAAGTCATGAAGAAGCTTCTGAGATCACTTGATAGCTCATTTGACAGTCTAGCATTGATGATCCAAGAACGCCCTGACTTCAAAGATCTCGATCCGTCTGACATACTTGAGAGGCTTAACACCCATGAATTCCAGCTATCTGAGAAGAGAGATATCTATGGTCCCAACTATGGCCGATCTCATGCCTTGAAGGCAAAGGCTGAATCCTCATCTAAAGAATCTGACTGCAGTTCTGATGATCCTAAAGACATTGGCAAAGATCTAGCAATTCTTGTGAGAAAGTTCCAAAAGTTCTCCAAGAAGAATCGCTTCAGAAAGTCTTCAAGATCCAGCTCCAAGAATGATGAGGCTTCCTCTCGTGACTATAAGAAGAGAACATGCCACAAATGTAAGAAGCCAGGCCACTATATATCTGAATGTCCTCAATGGGACAAGGAAGCAAAGAAAAAGAAGAAGAGCAAGGAATATGACTCTGACGACAAGAAGAAGAAGAAATCCTCAAAGTCTTCTTCAAAGTCTTCATCCTACAAGAAGAGCTCGTCTGGCAAGGCTCATGTGTTCATTGGCAAGGAGATGGATTCAGAGGAGGAGTCTGCTTCTAAGGAGGCGGAGGTGGAGTCTGAGGAGGAGTCTGATTCAGGCGTGGCAAACCTGGCTCTAGCTGCGGCATTCGTCGCCAAGTACATCTTCAACCCTGAAGACAATGGTCACGACACCGACGCCGAAGCCAATGATGACGACGATTCTGCTCTCACCTACTGCTTCATGGCAAGAGGTGCTAAGGTAAACTCACGCGATGCTTACTTTCAGACCTCTAGTGAAGATGACTCTGAATGTGAATCCAAACCCAGCTATAAGACTCTTGCTAAAATTGCAACTGAACAACAAACAGCCATGGAAAAGATTCAAAAATTGCTAGACAAAAGTGATGACCTGTTGGACGAGGAAATGAATCGAACCCAGTCCTTAATAGAAGACATAAAAAATCTTCGCATTAAGTACGAGGAACTTGAAAGTCGTCATGAAACCCTTTCAGCTACTCATGAGAAGCTTTCCTATGATTATCTTCAAAGGAAGCAAGATCTATAGAAACTGAGAGCTTCTCATGAAGATCTTCAAAAGGAAAACGATTCACTACTCGCTCAACAGATCAGTTCCACTCAAGAAGATTTTGTGCCACCTTGTTTAAAATGCCTTGAGCGTGACAATGCTGTCTCTATAGCTAAATGTTCTACTGCTTCTGAAGTTGCAATATCTTCAACTGCTGATGTGGTAACTAACCCCTCTTCTGACGATGCCACTACTATTGCTGATGAGAATGCCAGGTTGAAGACATTGCTTGAAACGGGCATGTACAAAAGCCTCAAAGGGCATCAGACACTATGTGATGTCCTCAAGAAACAGATTCTGGACCGAAACCCTAGGAAAGAGGGTGTTGGTTTTGAGAGGAAAATGACCATTGATGGTTCTTACTGGAAGCCTGAGCAGTACCCCAAAACCACATGGGTTGCTGCAAAGGGTCCTTCAGTGGATCCACCCACCTTGTCTGGCTTCACTTGTGCTAACCCTATTATTATTGATGAGTCATTTAACTCAAACTATAAACTGTTCAAGAATCAGAATGGTGAAGTGTTTGCCAGGTTTATTGGAACTAACTGCAGGAATGGGTCACCTATGAAGAAGATCTGGGTTCCTAAAAGTCGGCTTGTGGACCTTCCCATGAATGTCATCATGACACCACCAGGGAAGAAGACAAACCCCAGACCAAAGGCTTCAAACAGACAGAGGACCTCACATGGTCACCCTAACGCCAATGTTTTGCAGGAAAACTATCATCAGACTCATGAATATGAGCGTGTTTCATCAAACCGCTATGTTCACAAATCAAAGAATTTTTCTGCATATTCTTTTGAGTACTATTCACCTCCTACAAAACTATTTGCTAGGGCTCCAAAGCCAAACTTCTCAGATGCTGCACTTAGACTCATTGTTTCTAAGCCACCCCTTAAGATGTGGGTGGTTAAGAAGAATTAACTTCTCTTGCAGGGTAAGGTCTCCAGCCAGAAATCATTGACTTCTGAAGACAATGCTGGGGACCTAAAACATCTTGTGGGACGCAAGATAAAATGTCAAAATGGTCTTACCATTTACTTCATCCCTGGATTTCTTGATGAACATCCCATCTTACCATCCAAGAATCTTAATTTTGATAGTATGCTTGTTCGCCAAATGTTTATGCTTCACAATACTCTTGGTGAAGCCTATCCTACTAACTGCACTGTAGGGTACAACTCCGAAAGCTACTGAATGGATTATGGACAGTGGATGCACTAACCACATGACTGGTGATCGAAGTCTTCTCATGGATTCAACTCTTCAACCATCTACTAAAAGCCACATCACATTCGCTGACACTGGTAAAAGCAAGGTATTGGGCCTAGGTAGAGTTGCTATCTCAAAGGATCAACACATGGATAAAGTGATGCTTGTTGAATCCCTTGGATACAACTTAATGTCTGTCTCAATGCTTTGTGATCTTGACATGATTGTGATATTTGGAAAATATCGATTCCTTGTGCTTATGGCTTCTGACAAATCTCTAGTCTTCGAAGGTTATCGAAGAGGTGACCTGTATATGGTAGATTTCTCCGCAGGACCACATCTTGCCATATGTCTTCTAGCAAAAGCTTCAGAGTGTTGGCTTTGGCATCGAAGGCTAGGACATGCGGGCATGAGGAACTTGCACACTCTCATGAAGAAGAAGCACATTATTGGCATCGAGGGCATCAAGTTCAAGAAGGATCATCTATGTGGTGCTTGTGAAGCCAGGAAGATGACTAGGGGAAAACATCCCTCGAAGACAATCATGACGACATCACATCCCTTTGAGCTGTTACATATGGACTTATTTGGCCCCACTCACTACTCTACCCTTACTACCACTGCACATCTTTATGGCTTCGTTATTGTTGATTATTCTATATACACTTGTGTGCACATAATTCTCTATAAGACTGAAGTGCAGGATGTCTTCAAACGATTCGCCAATCTCGCCATGACTAACTATGGCATCAAGATCAAGCACATCAGGAGTGACAATGGCACGGAATTCAAGAACACAAGCCTCGACACTTATCTCGATACACTGGGCATCCCTCATGAGCTCTCTGCTCCATACACACCTCAACAGAATGGCGTCGTGGAGCGCAAGAATAGGACCCTTATTGAGATGGCTCGTACGATGCTTGATGAGTACAAGACTCCAAGAAAATTCTGGCCTGAAGCTATTGGCACTGCGTGCCATATCATCAACAGAGTTTATCTTCACAAGTTCTTCAAGAAGACATCTTATGAACTACTGACTGGTAAGAAGCCAAACGTTAGCTATTTCAAAGTCTTCGGTGCCGGGTGCTGGATCAAGGATCCAAATCACACTTCCAAATTTGCACCGAAAGCACATGAAGGTTTTATGCTTGGTTACAAAAAGGATTCGCACACCTACAGAGTCTTCAACCTCTTTCACTTTAAAGTGGTTGAAACTGTAGATGTGCGGTTCGATGAGAATAACGGCTCGCAAAGAGAGCACCTGCCAAATGTGCTAGATGAAGCTTCTCCTAGTGAATCTATCAAGCTAATGGGAACTAGAGAAATCATACCCACCAAGGAACAGGCTGAAGAGGAAATTGTCATTCCAGCTCCTACTCAATGTGAAGACAATGTTGAGCCTGAAGACAATGCTGAAGGCGAAGACAATGATCAGCAACACCAAAGTTTTGCCCTGTTCATCCTTGCGTGGCCAATGAAGTTCAGATTGAGAAGATTCTTGATAGTATCAATGCACCTGGTCCACTTACTCGATCAAGAGCTACGCAACTAGCAAACTTCTGTGGGCACTTTGCATTCGTCTCCATATCCGAACCCAAGAAAGTTGATGAAGCCTTCATGGAACCTGAATGGATTCAAGCTATGCAAGAAGAGCATCAACAATTTGAGCTCAACAATGTTTGGGAGCTAGTCAAGCGTCCTGATCCTCGCAAGCACAACATTATTGGCACCAAATGGATCTATCGCAACAAGCAAGATGAACATGGTCAAGTTGTCAGAAACAAAGCTCATCTCGTTGCTCAAGGTTACACGCAAGTTGAGGGAATTGACTTCAATGAAACCTTTGCACCTGTGGCTAGGCTTGAAGCCATTCGCATACTGCTAGACTACGCTAATCACAACAACATCCTACTGTACCAAATGGATGTGAAGAGTGCCTTCCTCAACGGCAAGATTGAAGAAGAAGTATATGTAGCTCAACCACCTGGTTTTGAAGATCCAAAGCATCCTGATATGGTCTACAAGCTCAACAAGGCACTGTATGGCCTCAAACAAGCACCTCGTGCTTGGTATGACACACTCAAAGACTTCCTGAAGAGTAAAGGCTTCAAACCTGGTTCTCTAGATCCCACTCTCTTCACGAAGACATATGATGGAGAACTGTTTGTATGCCAAATCTATGTGGATGACATTATCTTCGGCTGCACTCACAAAAGATACAGCGATGAGTTTGGGCATATGATGCAAGAGCAATATCAGATGTCCATGATGGGGGAGCTGAAATTCTTCCTTGGTCTTCAAATCCGTCAACAGAGAAATGACATCTTCATATCACAAGAAAAGTACCTCAAAGATTGCCTGAAGAAGTTTGGAATGCAAGACTACAAAGGGTACACGATGCCAATGCCAACCAAAGGTCAATTGGGCCCCGATGACAATGGTAAAGAGTTCGATCAAAAGGTATACCGCTCCATGATTGGTTCTTTATTGTACTTATGTGCATCTAGGCCAGATATAATGCTTAGCGTTTGCATGTGTGCCCGATTCCAAGTGGCACCAAAGGAGTCGCATCACCTTGTGGTGAAGCGAATACTTCGATATTTGGCTCACACCCCAACACTAGGATTATGGTATTCAAAGGGCTCAGAGTTTGATCTAGTTGGATTCTCAGATGCTAATTATGCTGGTGACAAGGTTGATCGCAAGTCTACATCGGGCACTTGTCATTTTCTTGGTCGATCTCTCGTCTGTTGGTCTTCAAAGAAGCAGAACTATGTGTCGCTCTCCACTGCTGAATCTAAATACATTGCTGCTGGATCTTGTTGCGCCCAGCTTCTCTGGATGAAGCAAACCCTCAAGGACTATGGCATCAACAAGAAGAAGGTGCCCCTCTACTGTGACAATGAAAGCGCCATCAAGATTGCACACAGTCCAGTTCAGCACTCGAAGAGAAAGCACATTCAGATCCGTCATCACTTTCTTAGAGACCATGTGTTGAAGGAAGACATTGATATTATTCACGTCAACACTGACGAGCAATTGGCAGATATCTTCACAAAGCCCTTGGATGAGAAACGGTTTTGCAAGCTGCGGTGTGAGCTAAATATCTTAGAATCCTCAAATGTCCTGTGAATGGACACACATCCTAACGCTTATGCATATTGATGACTTAGGTGCGCAACACACAAAGTAACGTATGTCTTCAACTCATGAAGACATACACTCTAAGTGTGAATACATTAATGTGGAAATTGACTTCGGAGCGCCATGATAATTGTGCGCCGTGTCTGGGTCTAATACTTCCTATACGGTGGGTAACGCCACCACAAACTTTTCTTGAAGACTTTTGTTTGGCGTCACGTTGCATTATCTTCAGAGTTGGTTTGTCTTCAACATTGTTTTGTCTTCATGATTTATCTTCACAATATTGTTTTGGTCTTCATTGTCTATCAATATATCAATATATATATAGGACACATGTTTGGGACACCTAGGTGCCGAGGCACCTTGCCTTTCCACCATTTGATTGCTTTTAGATGCGTGCTATTGTGATAGGTATAAAAGGTAACTCGTCAATCCATTAGTAATTGCCAATTATGAAATAATTAAATTTGGAAAGAATTATGACGCGTATCAATTAATGGATGTTATTAAACATGCCATGCATGGTAACATATATCTTTAGAAGAAAATAATACTACACATTAGGTATATGGATATTTATTTCATACATGTACGAATTAGGTATGTATGAATTCATTTATTTATTATGAACCCGTTAGATTTTTATATGTATATACCCAGAATAATTAATATGTAACACATTATATTTTTTTGTGTATGTATATACTCAGAATATTTAGTACATACCAATTAGATTAGGTATGTATGCATTCACTTATTTATTACGTATTCATTAGATTTTTGTGTATATACCCAGAGTACGCAATATATTTTCTTGTATGTGCATACTTCACGTTTTAATACCTCACATTGAAACTTTATGAGTATATACCTCAATACAATAAATACGTAGTATCGTATGTGAGTATATGTAACATACATTCCTAAAACTAAAAAGAATCATGGGTGGGTATATGTACGTAGGAAAACAATCTTGTGTAAAAAAATAATTAGGATCACATTTTATATTATTTGGTCACCTAAATTTGTATAGAAATATTAGCAGTTAAAAGTGAGACCTGGCCTTAATTTTTTTAAGATACTAGATACCTTGAAAAGTAAAACTTTAGAAAAATGCATAAGAACATCCTTAATATACACACAAACCTTTGGGATGACATTTCGTATTGTTCGTCATATCTGATACCTTAAAAAATAAGAGTGTATATACATAACTTTTTTCTGGAAAGGAATCATACTAGGAAAGCATAGTATATTATTTTTTGGAAAGCAATCATTGACCGTTGATGGTTGTAGTGCATGCAAACAAATTTGGAAAGTCACTATGTCATGAATTTTACATCATGCAATACAAATATGACTTGCTATATTGGGACCTAGATGCCCAGGCACCTAGGTGCCCCACATAATTTACCTATATATATATATATATATATATACGTATATAAATACAGCCAGTCTATTATGCTAATATTAGTACAATAGTTATTCTGCTAACACTTCCGAACTGCACGCCCAACGCAATAGCACTACAGTACGGAGGCAAGTGCACTTCCCGTCGCAAAAAACTACATGCAGTTTTTTTGGTGCTGTTTTTGCCCTAGTTTTTAAACCATTTGTCAGAATGAGGCATGCAATATACCGTTGAAAAGCTATGTATTAGGCGCAACTTCGTCATGTAGAAATGTTTTCAAGATTCCTCACGGTTTAAGAGCAGTTTTGAAAATGGTGCGGCCCACGACAAGTGGCAGCGAGCGTTTTTTTGCTTTTTTTCTAAACCGCTCGTCAGAATAAAGCAAATGACATACCGTTGGAAAGATATCGTCGAGGCGCAACTTTTTCATATATATTATTTTCTCTATTTCGTTACGGTTTAAGAGCAGTTTTAAATTTAGTAAATCGCGGAATTGTGTTTTTCATTTTTTTTTCACTTTTTGGTACTGTTTTCACTCCAGTTTTTTAGCCGTTTATCGAAACGAGGCATGTGATATGTCGTTGGAAAGCTACGGACGAGGCGCAAAGTTAATATGTAGAATGTTATTTGAGATTCCTTACGGTTTTAAATTAATTTTGCAAATGATGCGGCCGACGACGAGTGGCAGCGACCGTTTTTTGTGAAATTTTTACAAACCGCTGGTCGGAATGATTCAAATGATACGCCATTGGAAAGATATCAACGAGATGCAACTTTTTCATGTAGAACACTCTCTAATTCCTTACGGTTTAAGAGTAGTCTTAAAATTATCGAAATGCGGACACTCTGTTTTTCGGGACACCAAAATCGACGAGGGAACTGCATCAGACAGATGAATGCACTACTTCATACTGAAAACCTCACTACATCAAACAGTCAAGTGAACTTCATGGTTTCTTTTGTCATTTTTCTAACATTTTTATGAAACACGAAACACCTTGTGGGATGAGTGCAGTGCACATCAAAGGTAAAGTGAACCACAACACGAATCGAAGTGGGCTGCATGGTTTTTTTTGTTGTTTTCAAACTACTTTTTTATAAATACGTTCGAACTGAATTATTGAGGCTAGTGTACTGCATTTTTTTCAAAACGCCTTTTTGAAGTTTGCATGGTTGAGATTAGTGAACTGCACTATTATTTTTCTTTTTTTTCTTCTCACTTTTTTACGAATGCATCCTGGTTGCTGAGACAAGGCAAGTGTACTGCATCAATAGTTTTATACAGAGTGAACCACAAAGCACTTCCTGCGCCCACGCACCGGACTGCAAGTGCACCACAATGAAACCGCATGGATACATTGCCCGAACTGCAACGAAATCATACATATAGACATGTATACTCCCATCACACAAGAAAACGAGCGTTGGACGTCTCCCAAAAGCTAACTTCACACAAGAAAACAAGCGCTGGACGTCTCCCAAAAGCTAACTGCACTTCAAGATTACAAACAAAACAAAACTGAACCACATCATCACGTCAAAAGACAAAGTTAATGCTATCTTGTCTCTATTTCTTGTACATCACAATTTCCCACAGTCGCAAGGGTGAGCTGCCCATGAACCGGCACAAAAATGGGAAGGAGTGCACTACAGCAGGACCAGAGTGCACCACTGCCCCCACCGAAGTGCACTGCGGCTCCGAACTCCATCCGAGCTGCTCACACCCCTGATGTGGGATGTATACTTCAACAAAGCGGTCACCGGCGCAGTGCCTGTGTGCACATCGAAATGCACAAGGGCGCAGAGGCATCTACGAACGGCGACGGTGAACATTTTGGCCGCAGGGGCTCCTTCATCTATGGTGAAGCAGCTTAGATACACTGATGTAAACCACGAGGACGGTCCTCACGTGGTGGCGCCGGATCCTGTCAACAGCTAGAGTCTAGTGTGAGAGCCGTCTGGATTGGGGATGGGAGCGGAGGAGGGGTGGGGGGTGTTACTCACTGGTTTTTTGGGACACCCAAGTAGTGGATCTCACGATGGCGCACCTGGCAAGGTGGACTGCAGTGCAGCGGTTGTGCACTGCACGCGGACGCTGTGGCACTCGCCGCCGTCCGCCACGGAGGTGCAGCCTCCCGTCGATCTAGCTCTCTGGAGCGAGGAAGATAGCCATCGGGTACGGCCTGTCGCGGGAGTCCGGTGGCGGCATTTGGGGCCGGATCCACTATTGGTGCCTGGCTGGGGCCCGTGGAGGCCAGATCGGGTGCTGGTGCATGCTCGTGGAGGGGAGGATCTATGGTCTGCACAGCCGCACGAGCGGTACACGGCGGCGCGCCGGATCGGGCGGCGGGACCTCCTTGAGCGTCGGTGTAACTGGCGAGGCCGGGTTAGGTGAGGAAGGCAGGAGATGGGTCGGCGGCGCGTCGATCCAGAGCTTGGATCATGAGGCCCGCACTGGTGACGCGCTGGATCAAGGGGGCGGCGGCGCTATCACGGCCGGATCACGGCCGACGATGCGCTGGATCAAGAGGGGTGGTGGCGCTACGGGGTTGGGGTGGGGAGGCGCGCCGGCTGGGAGTGGGAGGAGGTGCGGAGGCCGTGGGAGGCTAGGCTAGGAAGGTGGAGCCCTTAACCTTGTGGTCGTGGGTTCGAGCCCCACGGTGGGCGCCAACTGTCATGGTTTTATCACGGCAGATGCCCTCGTGAAAGGACTTAGGTGTGGAGCCATCGCGACGTAGGTTAGCTCGAAGGGGTTGAACGGGACAAAGGACACAATGTTTACCCAGGTTCGGCCCCTCACAACAAGGTAAAAGCCTACTCCTGCTTTTGTTGACTATAGCTTGAATATCAATTACAAGGGAGCGAAATCACTTGACCTAGCTCTTGATCAATTGTTTCTTCACCTAACTCGCCGCAGGGTCTCGCCTTTATATACATAGGCTGAGGCCCTGGGCTTACAAGAGTCCAAGCCGGATCACACAACATGACCGACTCGGTTTCTAAGTCGCCCTGCCTTGTTAGGCAAGTCGCCATCGTGGCGGCTCACACCTTCCGGGTCACGATTCTACCGCCAGGTCTTGGGCCTTTAACAGGCCCACCTTGTAAGCCGCCACCAGTCTTCATGTTTCATCTTCTTGGACCTACTTGGGCCTTCTTCATACTGAGTCGCCAATGGTGTAACCCGGCCCCTCCTGGGTGGGTCAAACCTCGGGGTTATATCCCCAACAGGTTTGGTTGTGCCTGGTTGGGGGAGGCGGTGGTGCTCTTGCGAGACGCAGGGGAGGACGACGGCAGTTGGCAGCCCGGATCCGCCATGGGAGGCACGCTGGGGACGGTTGCTGGCCCGGATCCACCGCCGGGAGGCAGAACGGGGGAAGGAGGTGGGTCGGGAGTGGGTGGATGCGGGCAGAGGTTGGGGGTGGAGTGGAGGAAGGAGGTGGGTGGGGCGGTGGCTCCTCTTCTTTTTCTTTGTCCCGTGGTTCGGTTCGGGGTTTTCTGCAGTGCGGAAGTGCTATGAGAATAAGCTTAGGTGTTATGAGAATAAGAGTCTTAAGGATGTTATCAGAATAGACCCACTATATATATATATATATAGAGAGAGAGTAGCACTATTCTGATCCCAGGATCAGAATAGTTATTTGGATCACAACGCGGCTATATAGGGGCCGAGGGGATGCTCCCGAGAGCCCGAACAGGGAAAAAAACAGCCCGACCAGCCCATTACCGCAGCCCACGACCTTCTCCTCCCCGTCCAAGCCACCGCGCTGCCCACCCCCAATCGGCGCTGCGCCGCCCCTCCCCGCCGGCCCCATGCCGCCCCTCCCAGCCCGTCCAATGCACCGCCTAGATCTTGTTGCTACCGGACGCCCACGCCATCTGCCCCGACCACCTCCGCCGCCGCCGTCCTCCTGCCGACGACCTTCGCCACCGTCCTTCCCCTGACCACCTCGGCCGCCGCTGTCCTAGCCCCAACAACCTCCACCACCGATGTCCTGGCCCCAACAACCTCCACCACCGCCCTCCGCCCCACCTCCGTGTCCACTCTTTGCCCCAGCCACCTCCGCCCTCGGCCCTCAACCACCGCACCGACACCTCCCACCACCGCCCTCTGCCACGACCACCTCCATTAAAACAGCCACCAAATTAACCATACGACTGACCTTCCCCGCACCCCGCCGCGACCTTCCCTCCCCTCCGACGCGGCCTGCCCTCTGCCCCTGTTTCTTGCACCGTGCCGCCGTCCCCACTCGCAGATCGAGCCATGGCCGGTGAGATCCATCATGGCTCCCCTGCAGCGTCCTGTCCTTCCTCCTCCTCGTCACCTGCTGCTGCTCCTGGGTGGTGGTGCGCTCTCCCTGCTTAGCCGTCATGGCGAGCCTCCTGGATGCAGCTCGCGCACCTTCCCAAACTGCAGCATCACTGATCTGCACCATCCCGATACCCGACCTTCAGGGGGTGCCGGTGGTGGCCTTCATCGCTGCGCCCCGCTGATGCGGGCTATCTCCCGACCCGCTGTCGTGCACGGCCCAAGCGACGGCGGGACCATCACACCCAGCTACCATCAACGACCAAGGCCGGCGCTAGTGGGGCCTCCACTTCTCCAGGGACATCTAGGCACAGCCTCACGCGTCACTGCATGTGAAAAACAAAGAAATGGCACTGTCCAAGTTGTGTTCTTCGCCATTTCTGTACCGAATCACTTTGGTTCATTGTTTTGCTTTAGGAGTCAATATGAAAGGAATTTATTTTTGATCTGGTCGTTTATGTAGTGCACATCACCTGTTTGTTTTTATGCCTATGTAAACTATTAATTTTGTTCATCTCAATTCGGTCATAGCATGGCTGCAATTAATTACGAAAAAAAATCAAGAGAAGCATTATAGAGTAGAAAAAAAGAATATGGTCGAGAAGTTCCACTTCATCTTCTGTGATGGTTTAAAGGCAGACGTCCGAGGAATTGAAAGGGTTTGTTCATTCAAAATGGTGAAGTGCGTGAAAAAATAGCCAAAACTATTTCACATATTAAAACCTAGTGAGTTCGAAGGAGAGAAGATGTTCACAATTTTTTCTAGTGCTTTACGATCACTTTCTTTCTCTAGTTTTCACATGGGAATCATGTGAGAAGTTCAAAATATAAAAATCAGGACAAGTTCACATATAGTAAAATTAGTGCCAAGTAAAAATGAAGTGAGCTTATTCATGATTTTTATTAATTTTGGCTATTTCCTTAAAAAAAATAGGGGTTCAAATTTAAAAGATGAAGAAGTTCAATGTTTATTACAAACCCAAGAAGGTCAAGTTAAAAAAAACTAAGAAGTTCAAATTTAAATAACACATTAGTTTGATGTCTATATAAAGAAAAAATAGTTTCCCTATTTCTAAAAAGTAAAACGAAGAAGGTCAAATTAAAATAACAGAGCAATTCGACGTTCAATAAAATTTTGGACTTTTCTCGTTTCTAAAAAATAACCAATTTTTATAAAAGTTCAATTTTCCTCATTTCTAAAAAATAAGAGAGAAGGCCAACTCAACATAACAGAGCAGTTCAAAAAAAAGTTTATAATAAATGGATTTAAGAAAAACTAGAAAATTTGAAATAACCGAGAAGGTCAAAAAAAACGTAGAAGTTCAAATTTGAAAACACTAGAAGTTCAATTTGAAATAACCGAGAAGGTCAAAAAACATAGAAGGTCAAATTTTGAAAACCCAGAAAATTGTTTTCTTGTTTAAAACCATATTTTTCCTAAGAAGTTCAGAGTAAAAAAAGAGAGAGGTTCATGTACTACATGGTGTGTGTTTAAAATATGAGAAAAATGAATTAAAAGGCAAGGTCCAAATTTTTAAAGAAAACTCAGATTTTCCTCGTTATAGAAAACTCAGATTTTTCTCGTTATTAAAGAATGGAAACAAGAAGTTCAACTTTTAAAAATAGAGCGCTTCAAAATTTCATAAAAAAGATTAAGAAATAAAACCAGGAAGTCCATATTAAAAAGATGGAGAAGTTCGATGATTATAGAAAACTCAGATTTTCCTCGTTATTAAAGAATGAAAACAAGAAGTTCAAAAATTAAATAATAAGAAGTTCAACTTTTAAAAATATAGCGCTTCAAAATTTCATAAAAAAATTAAGATAAAAAACCAGGAAGTCCATATTAAAAAGATGGAGAAGTTTGATGATTATAGAAAACTCAGATTTTCCTCGTTATTAAAGAATAGAAACAAGAAGTTCAAAAATAAAATAACAAGAAGTTCAACTTTTAAAAATAGAGCGCTTCAAAATTCATAAAAAAGGATTAAGAAATTCAGTTTAATATTCATAAAAAACTCAGATATTTTCACGTAACCAAGAGAGGTTCAGATTGATAACTGCCAGAAGTTCACGTACTACACGGTGTGCATTTTGTATTAAAAAAGAGTAAAAAAGCAAAGACTAAAAGTTTTGTTGTTATAAGTTCAAGTCCTCGGCCGGAGAAAGTTAAAAAAATTATTGTGAGAGAGGTTTGTACAAAAGGAATATCATTTTTGTAACACTAACGAATGGATGAGAAAATTACAAACAAAAATACGTAACAGAAGTTCAATGTGAAAACAACAGGAAGTTCAACTACTGCACTGAATGAATTTCAGATGAATTTTTTTTAAAACCGTCGCGAGTACGAAAAAATGATCAACACGGGAAAGTTGTGTGTTTACAGCAGCTTTCCATCGGTATATCACTTGCTCAATTCCGGTGAGTGGATGGAGAGCTACGAGCAAAAAAAGCACGTGAAAAACAGAGTGAAGTTCATGTAGACATGCCGAGAAGTTCAAGTTCTTCACGCGGTGCATTTTCAAAGAATCTGTTTCGCGATAAAGGCAGAACGAATGATCTCGCCGTTTTCGAAATTACTTGAAAACGGCTAAGAATCAGAGAAAACCATCAACATGAAAAAGTTTCACATTTTCCGTAGCTTTTCAACGGTATATTATTTGCCCCATTCCGATAAAGTTTGTAGAAATTACGATGAAAATACGTTTTTAGCCATTTTCAAAATTGACTTAAAACCGTTAAGAATTGGGAGAAACAATATATACCAAAAAGTTTCGCATTTGTTCAAGCTTTTCAACGCCATATCATTTGCTGCATTCGGACGTACGATTAAAAAATTAGCTCAAAAATACGAACTCGGTGAAACTTGTACCATTTTCTAAATTACTCTTAAACCGTTCAAAATTAGAAAAACCTTTCAACATGAAAAAGGAGCACATTTTCATAAGCTTCCAAGGCCATATTATTTGCCTCAATTGGGTTAGCCGTTTAGAAATGACATCGAAAATACGAACTCAGCTATTCGGTTTGTGAAATTTTATGATTTTCCAAATTACTCTTTAACCATAGGGAATTAGAGAAAACTATCGACATGTGGAAGGAGCGGTTTTGCAGCAGCTTTCCAACGCCATATTATTTGCCTCATTCCGATAAACAGTTTAGAAATGTGATCGAAAATACGATTCACGTTTTTTGTATGAAGAAAAAACGGTTTTCAAAACTGCTCTTAAACCGCTTACATTTTGCCAAAAATTTAACTTGGGTCATGATACACGTGTCCATAGCTTTCCAACGGTATATCGCAAGCCCCATTTGGGCAATGTTGGCGGAAGTTCAACCTAGCACCGGGGGAAGTTCAGGTCGAACAACTCAGGCAGTAAAATTGCAAAAAACGCAAGTTCATCACGACATGAGAGCAAAATCCGCCAACGAGCGAGATTCCTATTTAAAACGGGCATTTAGTTGCTAAAAACCATTTCTAGATTACACTTACATCATATAGAACACGACTAACCAGAATAATTCGCGCGGGGAGACACGGTTGCGAAGATAGCCCGAAGGTCGGGTTCCTACAGAGGGAAGTTCAGCCGTGTAACTCAGGAAGTTCATGTTGTGATCAGAATAATATTCTGATCCCGTGATCAGAATAGTGTTTATGTATGTGTGTGTGTGTGTATATATATATATGTTCTGTCCTCTACATCATTCACTTAGAGCTATGTCTTCAAGTTGCATTTTTTCTGCACTAAGTGAATGTGACCGGACCCTAACCCCATCTGTGCTTATCTCTCCAACTCTCTCTGTCTCTTCATATGCATTCTATTGACACATGTCGATTATCTTCGTTGTGTCCTTGTCAGTCGAAGATATAGAGACAACCATTTAAAACGGTTTTAATATCCTTATCCTGTTTGCCAAAACCCGGAGAAGCCGGAACGACCACCCGACAAACCAGGCACTCGTGGGGTCGTGGCACAATATTTGAGTTGTTGCATGCATGCCACGTGTCCCTCAGATGTGAACCGCCATGGGTAGCTGAGTAAATTCACTCAGCCGTCACCTTCCTTATAAATACTCAGCCCCCCCTGCGGTCATTATTTCCTACTCCCCTCGCTGCCTCACTCAAACCCTAGCGCCGTCGCTAGCATCCGTCATCGCCGGAGACGAAGCGCTTCGCTGCCGCGACTTCTCCGTCATCGTTGTCACGCCGGCCGCGGACATCTCCCTCCCGCCGCTGCCGTAGGAGTCTTTCGCCGCCAAGTTAGGGCGCGGGAGATTGGACTGCTCGGCCTCCTTCGACAACTCGTCTAGCAGTTCACGTCTGTTCTTGAGCGGTAATTAAAAGTCTATTTTTACTGCATGTTAGATCCGTCAAAACTTTCTATATCTTCAGAAAGCTGTTTCTTCACTTCCAAATCTGGATCTTTCATATTCTGCATCTCATAACTTGCAAGTACATTCACTTATGCTTCACAACTAGTTAGATTCCTCACTTGTACTTATTCTTGGATTCGTACAAATCTAGAACCAACTTTCATCGATAAGTGAATGTCTTCACGCTATGAGGTCAATGTCTTCAAACTGATTTATCTTCAAAATCCTCTGAGAATGCATATGACCTCTTCCCCTTCCCTCGCATCTCTAATGCTGTCACAGGTACATGTTCGTGGGAGAGTCTCTTGGTTCTCATAGTCTGCATTCATTTGCAGAATTTTTACAGCATCATATTGAATCATCTGAAGCCAATGGCCAGTGGAAAATCTGCAAAGAAAGGCGGCAAACAGCGTCGTGGCAATACTGTAAAAGACCTGCCACCAGATCTCTATGAAATGTACAAGTCTGATCCTGAATAAAGCTATGGAGAGCGCAAGTCCAGAGTTCAATGGATTCACATATATTGGGCAGAGGAGTGGTTTCGGTACCACTTTGTGGCCCCTGAGTACGCAGACAAGAATGCTGTGAGGCCACCGTGGACAGACATTGTGTACCGTAAGCTTCACCCCAAAACCAAAGTTGAAGCCATCCAGAGAGGCTTCTTTCCTTGTATGGTTAGAGGACCAATGCCTGAGGATGCCGACTCATCCAGTCTTCGATGGTGTCATGAGGATGATATCTTTGAAGAAAATTATAAGTTTGCAAAGGTCTCTGCCATTCAAAACAAGAAAGACCTTGGGATTGACTTCAACCCAGGTCCAGCTAGACCAAGGCCAGATGGCAGCCGTGAAGCCGAACCCAATCTGATTGGTCCTTTCAACAACTTCGATGGGTTTCTCGCACACATAGCTGAGCAAAGAGCTAGTGTTGATGCGGCTCGTGATGAGCCGGAGTCTGAAGATTCTGAACCCCCGAAGCCTGAGAAGAAATCAAAGGCTTCAAAGTCTGCATCTGCACCAAAAGCTTCAAGAGTGAAGCCATTGAAAATTGCACCTCCTGAATCCAGTGTGCTATCTGAAGATCTGTCTCATACTTCTGCGAAGAAGAAGAAGAAAATCTCTGGGCAAGGCCTTACTCCAGCAAGCATTCTTTGAAATGATGAAGATATAGCCGATCTATCTAGCGATGAAGATCTTGATGATGATGCCCTTGAGCTGCTGTTGAAGAGCAAACATGAGGCCGAAATCTTCAATGATTTGCCTCTGTTTGACGTTGATATTCTGAACAACTTCATTGATGAATGGTTTGAAGACACGTCTCTTACCATTGATGATCTGCAGCTGCCCATTGGCATCAGTGTGACGTTTCAAGGCTATATTGCCAAAGAGCTTGCCATCGCTCAAAAGGTCATTGAGCAGAAAAACAAGATTGATCATGAGAAGGATGCCTTCAAGAAGCATATGGCCAAGCTCAGTGTCAGTGATGTTAAGAACTTCAAGTTGATGATGGCTGATCTCAAGACTGAATTTGTCAAGCATCGTGATGAAGCCAAATGCTCTCGAGAACGCCTCAAGCATTATGCTGAGAAATGTGTTCAGGCTCACAATGAAACCCTGAAGAGAAAAGCACTTGGGCGTCCAGGCATTAACCCCAAGCTGGCTGCTAAGAAGAAGAAGCCAACGCATGCTGAAGCTGAGGCTCCAAGGCAGGAAAGGCCAAGCATTATCTTCCCTGCCAGTATGACTAGCTCGCAGCCTAAGGTTTCATCAGCTGCTTCTGAAAGGAAGAAGACAAAGCACGCTGAGGCTGAAGCCAAGAAGTGCAAGCATTAAGAAGCCTCTGATGCTACTCCATCTTAGAAAAGGCTGAAGACAAAGCCTTCTAAGGCTTCAAGAAGGGCCCAAGCACCAACTGCCTCAACTGCTCCTGTAGAGCCGCTTCTTGTTGAGCCCATCTCTATTGCCTTACCTGCCTCCTCCAACCACGAGTGCTGTCTTGCTGTACATGAGCCTGCTACCACAGAGGCTCATGAGTCTGAAGAGATTCTAGCTGCTGACACCATCGCAGCTGAATACATTGGTCATGAAGACAATGTAGATGATGATGAAGTCCTTCCTCAAGTCCCCCAGATCATGCCAAAACTGGTATCATCGCCTACTCCCACGAGCAGTGAACAGATTAGTATTGGCAGTCCCACGACGCCAATCACCCAAGAAGATTTCTGGGAAGAGCAACACCCCAACACCCTGCTACATGAAGTCATTCCGCGCACTTCACCAGCTCAAGTCACCACCCCAGTGCTTGAGACTCCCCAAGAATCCCCCGAAGACATGGAGAAGACCACTCCCTCATCACAGGCTTCGCCCTCTTTTCGAAGGCTTCGCCGAGGCCCAAGGCCAACGGTCTCCATGTCGAGCATTCCTGAAGAGGATGTGCATAAGACAAGCTCAGTAGCACGTCAAGTGTTCCCTGAAGCCATCCCCTTAGAGTCTGCTCATGAGTCTGAAGCCAAAGAGGCTGAAGATATTCCGGCTGCATCAACCGTGGAAAGAGATGAAGAAAAACAAGTTGTTATTCCCCCTACTAAACCAACTGTGATTCTAGATGTGATTGTGCTTGATCCACCAGTTCTTGTAGCTCCTGAAGCCACTGCAGATGATGATGTTGCTGCCACTACTACTGAAGCCAATGAAGTCGTCATGGCTGAAGACAATGCGCAGCCTGAAGCCACTCTTTAGTCTGAAGCCCCTGATGCCACAGAAAACATTCAGCCATCCACCTCGGACGTGGCTGCTGAGGGAGTCCTGGAAGAAGGGGTCCTCGGGCGTCCGGGCTACGTAATGTGGGCCGGACTGATGGGCCATGAAGATACAAGACAGAAGACTCTCTCCCGTGTCCGGATGGGACTCTCCTTGGCGTGGACGGCAAGCTTGGCGTTCGGATATGAAGATTCCTTTCTCTGTAACCGACTTTGTACAAACCTAGTCCCCTCCAATGTCTATATAAACCGGAGGGTTTAGTCCATAGAGGCAATCATAATCACAATCATAATCAGACAGGCTAGACTTCTAGGGTTTTATCCATTACGATCTCGTGGTAGATCAACTCTTGTAATACTCATATTCATCAAGATCAATCAAGCAGGACGTAGGGTATTACCTCCATAGAGAGGGCCCGAACCTGGGTAAACATCGTGTCCCCCGTCTCCTGTTACCATCGATCTTAGACGCACAGTTCGGGACCCCCTACCCGAGATCCGCCGGTTTTGACACCGACATTGGTGCTTTCATTGAGAGTTCCGCTGTGTCGTCGCTAGAAGACTCGATGGCTCCATCAATCATCCACAACGATGCTGCCTTGAGGGAGGTCTTTCTCCCCGGCCAGATCTTCGTATTCGGCGGCTTCATACTGCGGGCCAACTTGCTTGGCCATCTAGAGCAGATCGACAGCTACGCCCCTGGCCATCAGGTCAGATTTGGAAGCTTGAACTACGTTGCTGATATCCGCGGAGACTCGATCTTCGACAGATTTGAGCCCATGGCATCCGCTCCCTGCCACCGCGATGAACATGACCTAAATCTGTCATCGGACCATACCCGGGAGATAGCTCCTGTAACTGCTCTGGCCCTAGATCCGGAGCAGATTGCGCCATCCGAGGACGGGAAGCTCAACCCCGCCACGGAAGCCGCAGACTCAGCGGCGTTGGAGGCGCACACAGACCCAACTTCAAACGAGATCTGTGTCACCGGAACCTTGGATTCGTCTCCAGCCACAGGTTCCGAACCACGTGCGTCCGCGCCCATCGAGCTCGATCGGGCGCCGATCGTTGAGTTTAGCTCCGCGGACATCTTCCGGCACTCACCTTTGGGTGATGTGCTAAACTCATTAAAAACCCTCTCCTTAGCGGGGGACTCACAGCCGAACTATATCCAGTTTGAACTGGAGGCTGATGATGGAGAATTTCGCTTCCCACCCACCGCCCACTTCATTGCCACTGTCGAAGACTTAACCGACATGCTCGATTATGACTCCGAAGACATCGACAGTATGGACGACGATGCCGGAGAGGAGCAGGCCCAAAACCCGCCATTTACCGGGCGCTGGACAGCCACCTCCTCGTATGACATGTACATGGTGGATACTCCCAAAGAGAATAACGGCGATAACAAAAAAGATCCGGTCGAGGATAAACCTCCTGAGACACAGCCAAAGCGCCGACGTCAGCGGCACCGCTCTAAATCACGCCATGGAAAAGATAGCAATACCGGCACGAGAGAAAACAATACTCCGGATGAGGCCGAAGACAAAGAAGGTCCCATCGAGCCGACCTTAGAACAGGATGATAGGGAAGATGGGCAAGCCAGCCCTAACAAACAGGCCATAAACGAAAACTCGGAGGACAGCAACTATCTTCCACCCTCTGAAGATGAGGTGAGCCTCGGCGACGAAGACTTTATCGTGCCTGAGGAACCCGTCGAGCAGGAGCGCTTTAAGCGCCGGCTAATAGCCACTGCGAGGAGCCTGAAAAAGAAACAACAGCAGCTTCAAGCTAATCAAGATCTACTCAACGATAGGTGGACTGATGTCCTGGCAGCCGAGGAATACGGACTCGAGCGCCCCATTAAAAGTTACCCGAGGTGTAAACTGCTACCCCAATTCGACGACGAGGCACTTAAGCCCAGGCCATCAACACGTAATACGGCTGACCGACCACCACGTGGCCGGGACAAAGTGGCAACTCAAGCTGAACACCAGCCCATACTACCTCGCCGCAAAAGCAGAGACATAACAGCCCGGGACCATACATATGACCTGCGACAGGACCTGGATAATAGAGCAGGTCAGTCCAGATCGATCTACGGATCGCGGGGGCATGCCCTGGCATGCGACGACGGCTATCAAGCCAGACGTGACAAACGTAACCACGCCCGGGCCGAAAACTGCCGACGAACTCCATCGGAGCTACGTCACGACTTGGCCCGATATAGAGGTGCCGCACATCCCCTTTGCTTCACTGATGAAGTAATGGAGCACGAATTCCCAGAAGGGTTTAAACCCGTAAATATCGAATCATATGACGGAACAACAGATCCCGCGGTATGGATTGAGGATTTTCTTCTCCATATTCATATGGCCCACGGCGATGACCTTCACGCCATCAAATACCTCCCACTAAAACTCAAGGGGCCAGCTCGGCACTGGTTAAACAGTCTGCCTGAAAACTCTATTGGCAGCTGGGAGGACTTGGAAGATGCCTTCCGCAACAACTTCCAAGGCACATATGTACGACCTCCGGATGTCGATGACTTAAGTCACTTAGTTCAACAGCCTGGAGAGTCGGCCAGGAAATTCTGGACTAGGTTCCTAACTAAAAAGAACCAGATCATCGACTGCCCCGGATGCCGAAGCCCTAGAGGCCTTTAACCATAGCATCCACGACGAATGGCTCGCTCGTCACCTCGGCCAAGAAAAGCCGAAGTCCATGGCAGCCCTCATGGCACTCATGACCCGCTTTTGTGCGGGCAAGGATAGTTGGCTAGCTAGTAGCAATAACACTGCAAGCGATGCCGGTACCTCTGAAGCCAAGAATAGCAATGGCAAGCCCCGACGCAACAGGCACAAGCACCGAAGCAATGGTGGCGCTGCCGATGACACGGCGGTCAACGCCGGTTTCAGTGGCTCCAAGTCCGGCTAGCGGAAGAAGCCATACAAAAGAAACAATACGGGCTCATTCAGCTTGGACCGCATACTCGATCGTCCATGTCAGATCCACGGCACCCCTGATAAACCAGCCAATCATACCAACAGAGATTGTTGGGTTTTTAAACAGGCCGGCAAGTTAAATGCCGAAAACAAGGAGAAGGGGTCGCAAAGCGAGGACGACAACGAGGAGTCCCGTCCGCCGAATACAGGAGGACAGAAGAAGTTCCCTCACCAGGTTAAAACGGTGAACATGATATACACCACTCATATCCCCAAAAGGGAGCTCAAACGAGCGCTCAGGGACATCTACGCGATGGAGCCAGTCGCCCCAAAGTTCAACCCATGGTAGTCCTGCCCGATCACCTTCGATCGCAGGGACCATCCGACCAGTATTCGTCATGGCGGTTCAGCCGCACTGGTCCTCTACCCAATTGTTGATGGATTCCATCTCACGCGCGTCCTCATGGACGGCGGCAGCAGCCTGAACCTACTCTATCAGGATACAGTGCGCAAAATGGGCATCGATCCCTCAAGGATCAAACCCACAAAAACTACCTTTAAAGGAGTCATACCAGGTGTAGAGACCCGCTGTACGGGCTCAATCACACTGGAGGTTGTCTTCGGATCCCCGGACAACTTCAGAAGCGAAGAGTTGATCTTCGATATCGTCCCCTTCCGCAGCGGCTATCATGCACTGCTCGGACGAACCGCATTTGCTCGATTCAATGCGGTGCCACACTATGCTTATCTCAAGCTCAAGATGCCGGGACCACGCGGTGTCATAACAGTTAATGGAAACACAGAGCGCTCCCTTCGTACAGAGGAGCACACCGCGGCCTTGGCAGCGGAAGTACAGAGCGGCCTTGCCAAACAGAATCTTAATTCAGCGGCCAAGCTCCCGGACACTGTCAAGCGGATCTGGACTACTCCGCATCATAACCGTCCGGCTCGTCAGGAGTTAGACTAGCAATCCGGCCTCCGTCTCCGTCCCGGCCAAATGGCGGCATACATACCACGCGTACATAACTACGCACTTAAAATACCATGGGCATAGACGGAGGCATAACTATATTGTGGTCCATAATACGGCTCGACCTCCCCTGGACACACGTACTCTCACTTTTTCTTTTTCATCCTTTTCAGGTTTCTTTTCCACAGGCCACTCAAGACGGCCTGATCATCGGTCCTTTCGAAGGATAGATACACCAAGACAGCAAGAAGCTTTGCGGTATACGGGAATCTCTATGAAGTCTTTTTGACGATCACTCTACCTGTTCTCAGGACCCTCACGCAGCTCTCCCTTGGTCATGGCATGTAAAATAGCCCTGTTGCTTATCGCACTACTTATACGCTTTGACGTATCAATAAATTATAATGGAAACAGTTTGCGGCCCAACTTCTGCGGCACTAGCTCACTACTTCATTTTTTCTCGATAATATTATCCATTGCACCCGTACATTTTGGTATGGCCTAAATTTGCCAGGGGCTTTATTGCGCCCATATTACGGCAACAAAGTCTGAACACTTTTTATAGTATAGTTCGGCACCCCGAATTTAGCATTATATGCATTGGCTCCGAATCATGTCTTTGGTCAATAGTTGGGTTGCCCGGCTCCTGTGCTTACTACCTTACGTTCCGCTATATCGGCTAGGGTAGTAAAGGGAGAGCTACTGCGATTGTGCCCTGGTTCGTCCGAATGAGCACCTCAGTAGAGAAAGCCGAAAACTGACTGTCATGATGCGGCGTGAGCCGGTCAGCTCTTCGGAGGTTACAAATCTTTTGCGATTTTTTCCGCATTATGCGACGAATCGGTCTCTACCCGATCCAGTGTTTACAGCACCCTAGTTCGGATTCACGAATACTAGGGGCTGCGCCTAAATTTCTATTATAAAACTCCTATGGCTAAGTGAGGGTGATAAAGCCACATAGTCCGGTTGCCTGGTTCGTTGCGCTAAACACCTCCTTCAAGGACCAAACTTTGGATAAAGAGTGTTTAGATTTTATCCCAAACACCCCCGTACTATCTACGTGGGGGCTGAAGCCGACGACTGGCCAACTCTCAGATTTAATAAAACGGCTGCACAGGAGGAAAAATCTTGATATAAACAACTAACATTATATTACATATTAGTTTTGTTTCATTATGCAGGACAGGATAACATATTCATCCGAAGATAATGTCTTTTGCACACTGCTCCGCTACAATGCGGGATCCCTCCAGGACATCGTCAAAATATCGCTCGGGCGTGCGGTGCTCCTTGCCCGCGGGCGGTCCCTCGGTCGCGAGCTTGACGGCGTTCATCTTCGCCCACTGTATCTTGACACGGGCGAAGGCCATCCGCGCACCTTCGATACAGACCGACCGCTTGATGGCATCAAGCCGAGGGCAGGCAGCAACCAGTCACTTCACGAGCCCGAAGTAGCTTTGGGGTATGGCTTCGGCAGGCCAGAGACGGATTATCAAATCCTTCATGGCCAATTCAGCCGCCCTATGCAGTTCGGTCAGCTGTTTCAGCTGATCGCTGAGGGGCACCAGATGCTCTAGCGCAAGGTATTGCGACCAGAACAGCTTCTCCATTGAGCTCCCCTCTTCGGCTTGGAAGAAATCCGTAGCATCTGCAATGCTGCGCGGCAGATCCGCAAACGCTCCTGGAGAACTCCAAATCCGGGTCAGTAAGAGGTACCTTTTCTTCACAAATTTGCTTTGCATTATAAAGGCCTTACCTGCCGCAATTTTCCTGGCCTCTTGGATTTCCTGGAGGGCGCCCTGGGCTTCAACCCGGGCCTCTTGTGTGCTTTGGTGGGCCTTAGCAAGATCGGACTCTTGATCCGTAATCTTGCGCTCCAAGGACTCGCATTTCTTTACAGCGTCCTGGAGCTCTTGTTGGACCTCACTGACCCTGGCCTCGTGCTTTTCGCGGACGGATTGTTCCTCCGCGCTCTCTTTTGGGCCTCGTCCAGCGCCTTTTTAAGGGCCTCCACCTCAGTCGTCGCTCCTACAAATATCATGGCACTATGGTCAATGCAAATCATCTATCCTTTCTGATATACAGAAGGTCATGGCATACCTTGCTTATCCTCCAGCTGCTTTTTCACACGGCCGAGTTCTTCCTCGACCCGCTCCAGACTCTGCTTTAGTCCAGAGACTTCGACAGCATGGGAGGTCGCAGCCAGCAGCGACGCCTGCTTTTTCACATAGACATGTATGGTTAGTCTCCTGCGAAAATTGTTTGATCCTCTGTACGGCTTTTCTTTTCGACCACCGGACAGTGTCTCAGGGGCTACTGTCTATACTGTGACATTCTTTTTACATAATTGTGTTTCATACCTCAAAACCTGTTAGAAGGCTTGTGCAGGCTTCGGTCAGTCCGCTCTTCGCAGACTGAATCTTCTCAATCACCTTACCCATGAGGGCACGGTGTTCCTCTACAATGGAAGCACTTCGCAGCGCTTCTAGTAGGGTGTTTGGTGCCTCTGGTTGGACAGAGGTCACCGGCGAAATGGGCACGCCCCCTTCTTTCGAAGGAGGCTGCTTGCCGGATTCCGGAGCCGTATAGGTCTCCGGGACCGTATTCGGCTGAGGACCGAATTGGACCTGGCCCCCATTGCCAGGCTCCATGAGGATTTGCTCCCCCATGTGTCCGGCGGCCGAGGTTTCACCCTCTGGCGCCGCGCTAACGACCTCCTGCGTCTCTCCCTGGCCTGGGATCCTTTGGGACAACACCTCGGTGTCATCCATGGCCTTGGGAGAGGAGGCCGCCAGAAGGGACCCACTGTCCATCACCTTCGGGTCCAGCGAATTCCCCGAGGATGAGGATCGCTCGAGGTCAGAATGAACCGGACTGCAAGTACATGATTCAACATGTTAAAACTATGGAGAAAAGAGGCTGGATATATGAATGCGTCAGGGTCTTTGAGTACTCACGATCCGGCCAGGGGCTTATCTTGGGGGCACCGCTCTGGGCTGCTGTCGACGTCCCACGCGGAGTTATCCGCGAGGGAGACCTTCCCCTTCTTGGACGCCTCTGCCTCCAGATTTATGGAGGCCGCCCTTTTCTTCCTTCCCCCCTCAGGGGGAGAGTTGCTTTCCTCCTCCTCCTTGTCGTCCTCTGCGGCGGAGGAGTGAGTCTCGGCGTCTTCGGATGTCGCGTCCGAAGTTCCCTTGCGACGGAGGCCACTTCTGGTCTCCTTGGCCTTTTTCTTGGCCTTCTTCTCCGGCGCCTGGTAGGGCGCCGGGACCAGCATCTTTGTCAGAAGCGGGATGGCTGGTTCCTCGGGCAGCGGAGCCGGACACTTAATCCGCTCTGCCTTCTTCGTCCAGCCCTGAAAAAATAAATAGGAAGGCTTAGGCATTTTCCCTGAGTAAGCAAGTAAAGGATACACCTTGAAAGCGCAAAAGACTTACCGGACTGGCGGGATGGGCCAGGTCGTGCCCACGGTCCTCGGTTGTCTCCGGCCATTTCTCGCTGGCCTTAAAAAGCACCTTCCAGATGTCTTCGTGCGTAGTTCCGAAGAACTGTTGCAAGGTCTGGTGCTCGGCCAGATCGAACTCCCACAGATGGGAAGTCCGGCTTTGGCATGGAAGGATCCGGTGAACTAGCATCACCTGGATCACATTGACAAGCTTGATGTTCTTGTCCACCATGCTCTGGATACGTGCCTGCAACGCTGTCAGCTCGTCCGACGACGTCCAATTCAGGCCCTTCTCTAGCCAGGAGGTGAGCCACATTGGGGCTCCGGACTTGAATTCAGGAGCCGCGGCCCAGGTGGCGTCGCGGGGCTCTGTGATATAGAACCACAGTTGCTGCCACCCTTTGACGGTCTCCACAAAGGTACCTTTGGGCCATGTGACGTTGGGCATCTTGCTCACCATGGCGCCTCCGCACTCTGCGTGTTGGCCATCCACCACCTTCGGCTTCACATTGAAAATCTTGAGCCACAGTCCGAAGTGAGGTGGGATGCGGAGGAAGGCCTCGCACACGACAATAAATGCCGAGATGTTGAGGAAAGAATTTGGGGCTAGATCATGGAAATCTAGCCCGTAGTAGAACATGAGTCCGCGGACGAAAGGGTGGAGAGGAAACCCTAACCCGCGGACGAAGTGGGGGATGAACACCACCCTCTCATGAGGCTTGGGGGTGGGGATGATCTGTCCCTTGGCCGGAAGCCGGTGGGCGATTTCCTTGGCCAAATACCCCGCCTCCCGGAGCTTCGTGATGTCCTTCTCCTTGACAGAGGAGGCCATCCACTTGCCTTGCGCTCCGGATCCGGACATGGTCGGAGTGCTTCTTTGAGGCGGAAAAGATGAAAACTTGGGTGCTGGAGCTTGAGAATGGAGAGGCAGAGAAAGAGAAGGCGTGGGTGAAAAGGGTGAATCCTTATCTCCTTATAAAGGCAGTGAATATCAAGCGCCTCCCCACTCGCCTTAAAACTCGCCTATTCCCAAGGGCCGTGCAGACGGCACGGTTGGATTACCTATGCCCGTATTGATGAGAATCCCGTAATAAAGGGACACAATCTCTGCTGTGACAAGGCGTGCCACTGGAAACCGCATCTTAAAGCGTGGAGCGGAAGGCTAAAAAACGGTTTGAAATAATGACCGTGCAGGAACGTGGTGTCGCGTTACAAAAAGTTGTCGGCGGATTGAACTCGTGAAATATTATACTCTCTGCAGTTGTGTGTGGTACTTGTTTTGCAGAGCCGGACACGTTGTCTGTGCTCGAAGTCTGTTTTGGAGTATTCGGAGGAGGAACCCGCCTTGCAATGCCGAAGACAATCTGTGCGCCGGACACATCGTCATTGAAGCCTGGTTCAGGGGCTACTGAGGGAGTCCTGGATGAAGGGGTCCTCGGGCGTTCGGGCTACGTAATGTGGGCCGGACTGATGGGCCATGAAGATACAAGACAGAAGACTCTCTCCCGTGTCCGGATGGGACTCTCCTTGGCGTGGACGGCAAGCTTGGCGTTCGGATATGAAGATTCCTTTCTCTGTAACCGACTTTGTACAAACCTAGTCCCCTCCGGTGTCTATATAAACCGAAGGGTTTAGTCCGTAGAGGCAATCATAATCACAATCATAATCAGATAGGCTAGACTTCTAGGGTTTTAGCCATTATGATCTCGTGGTAGATCAACTCTTGTAATACTCATATTCATCAAGATCAATCAAGCAGGACGTAGGGTATTACCTCCATAGAGAGGGCCCGAACCTGGGTAAACATCGTGTCCCCCGTCTCCTATTACCATCGATCTTAGACGCACAGTTCGGGACCCCCTACCTGAGATCCACCGGTTTTGACACCGACAGCTGCTGCTCCACCTGTACCTCACATTATGGCAAGGGCCTTCAATCATGAAGGTGAGCTGATCACTGTCAGATGGCCCATTATGACACCTTCTATTGCTCCTGGTCCCCAATATGATTACTATATCGAGCAAAGGCCTCAGACGCAGAAGCCAAAGCCAAGATTGCCAAGGCTTCCTAGTGCTGCCACCACTCAGGGCTCCTTCAGTGTCTTGAGCTTCAGAGAGCACAACACATTCTTTGACAGTGCTAAGAATCCCTTCAAGAAGCCCAAGATCTCTTCTGACAGGTTCTGGAGTCATCAGCAAAGAAGTTATTACTCATGCATCTTGTACAACCAGGACAGGATCTTCCCTCACAAGCGCCTATGTTGTGATGCCATTGCTGGACTGCCGTGCCTTGAAGAGGCCCTTGACTGTTTTCGTGAAGTTGGTCTGCTCCCTTTTGTCGTTGAAAAGGAGCACTGGAATGAAGAGCTCTTGCTTCAATTTTATGCCACCCTTCATATCTCAGGCTACAACAGGGATCCAAAGACATGGGTCCTTGAGTGGATGTCAAGCGATGTACACCATGAAGCCAAAGCTCAAGACATCATCGAGCTTACTTCCCTGCCCACTCCTGGTGATCTCTATGAGCCAGGTTGTCAGCGCTATGAACAGGAACTTGCGAGCATCTTCCAGAAGCCCGAGCCCAACATGAGTCAAATGCTGAGCATGATGAAGCCATTGCCAGTAGACGTTGAGTACCCCAAGGAATTTTTTTGTCAATGACCTTGAGTACTTGCCCTACCATATTCTGCGGCATACTCTATGGCCAATCAAAGGGCACTCTCCACATGCCAAGATTGAAGGCACTATGAAAACATTGGTCTTCTACATTATCAATGGCATCCGCTTCAACATTCAAGATTTCTTCATCTGTCAGTTGGCAGCCTCAGGCATTGATCTCTTTGGTCTCAAGTTCTATGCACCATGGGTTATGCGGCTGATCAAGCTTCACTCCACCATCAACTATCAAGCTTCAGTGTGCAATCATGTTGTCTTTTTGCCTGAAGTGGATATGTCTCATGAAGCCATCTATCCAGAGCCTGCCAAGGAACCAGTTCGTGAAGACAATGCTGCATTTCAAAGCTTCTCAGCACCACTTGATGCCATTCATGTGCCGAACCCACCTACTGCTGCTGGCCCTCTCATCGGTCAGCTTTGGCTGCCGCATCGTGCTCCCACTGATGCAACAGCCAGCACAGTAGCTCAGAGGCCTCAAAAGCGTGCCCGTGTGCTCAATGACCGAGAGCTTCTTGTTTCTCTTCATCAGAAGCAGGATAGGCATCATGACTGGATGAAGCGTCAGATGCAAAGTCTTCTTGTGGATGTCAATCGCATACGCAACCTCTCCACCAAGAATTTGTTTGTTGCTCATGAAGCCTGTCGGCGTGCCTGGAAGAGCCTCTCTCAACTTTGCTCCGAAGATGAACTTACAGTAGATGGCTTCACTGAACGATTCAAGTTTGACTCCAGGCCTCCACAATCAGCAAGTTGGCGTCCCACACCATCCATTGAAGATTATGACTACTCATCTTCGGCTCCAACTGTTGTTGCACGAGTCATTGATGAGGAGGATGATGCCACTTCACCAGCCATGGCTTCACTGCATCACGACTCTGCATCAGGCCCTTCTGCACCGCCCAACTCCAACATCGACCCTGCTGCCCCAAATTCTTCACCAACACCTCATGGGAATGCTTAGACACTCTATGTCTTCACTCCTTTTTGGTCATTCCTGACAAAAGGGGGAGAAGCATTTGAGTTGATAGTCTTCAAGCGGGTCTATATGGGTCGGGTGCTTATTTTTGTTAAGTTTTGCAACTCTCGTTCTTGAACTGTTGGTTTTGAGTTGTAATACTTAAACCTTGATGGTCGTCTGCCACTTTTGCTGCTACCTCGTGTTGCGATGATAAATTCCGCATGAAGTCATTCTGTAGACGTCCATTTTTCATTGTGCATGTCATTATCTTCACTACATTTTTATATGCATGATGAATTGTCTTCATGAATTGAAGGAGATCTCCACAAAGTAGAACCTGCCATGTGCATTTGCATTAAAAGAAAAATTACTTATATGCACATCTTCAGGGGGAGCCCTTTCAACTTCATGAAGCTAATGACCGCGTTCTTTAACTTACACATATTTTTATCCCCTATGAAAACTTCAACCAGTTTGTCATCAATCACCAAAAAGGGGGAGATTGTTAGTGCATCTAGTGCCACCCCTAGTTGGTTTTGGAGTATTGATGACAAACGTGGTTGAGGGACTAATGTGTTTGTGAGAATTGCAGGATAACACAGGTAGAAGTCCCTCATTGATTCGGTTTACCTACCAGAGATGACCCCTAAAAATGTATGAAGACATTGAAGACAATGGTGGTTCATGAAGACATTCACATTGAAGATAATGACGTGTGAAGACATTCACTTGAAGATAATGGAGTGCGAAGACATAGTTTATTTCGTAGTTTCATTTTCTTCTTTGTTGAGTCATAGGAACCACCGAACTGTTAAGTGGGGTCCAGGTGAACAAAGTTAGAAGACTGACGTGATGCTCAACCAAAATCCTATGTCTTCGAGTGAAGACAATGAGAGTAAATCTTATCCAGAGTTGGATGAGTCAGCTTTGCTTGTAGCCCAAGTCAAGCTGCCGCGTGTGTTTGAAATCCGACCATTGGACACGTGTCCAGTGGCGGAGCCAGGGGGACGAGCAGGGGCCTACCCCCCCCCCCCCAAGGATCGAGCGAACATGCAACAGGTATACGTAACTAGCGATATAATCGCACGCGCGCACGTACTTGGCCCCCTCTATCTCAACGTATATTTTGGAAAAAGGAAAAGGAGCCCATGTAAAAGCCCACTACCGTCCAGATTGTTGGCCAGTTAGCCTCCGCTCTAGTCTGCTGGAAGCCACGTTCTCCTGTGATTAGCGTGTACCTGGGATTAGGCGCCGCCGCCGCCGTCCTATACCCTTGCCGTCCGTCTGCCTCTACTCTCCCTGCTCTGCTGCTCATCATCTGATACATACGCGCAGTTGGCGATGTAGCCTACTTCACTGCTCCAGCATCGAATTAGCCAAGGTTAACACATCACAATATATACTATTTACTAATCTCTCCCAGTTCTCATCTAGATATTATATCAGATTTTAGTTGTTTCTTTGTCTGATTTGAGACGCTATCAAGTTTCAGATCTTATGTGTGTCTTAAAAATTATGGTGATGCAAATTATTTTGTTCGAGTATCATTTGTGAGGCAAAAAAATTCCTATGTTGAACATATACAATATACCTAAATTCTAAGATCAAAATTCAGCTACTATGATTAGTAAAAAAAACGCCACCAAACAGTTTTAAGATTATGTTGTTTTTTAAGCTGGTTGCTTCGAGTCTTCAAGGTATTGAAATTTTCAATGAAGCCAATATGGGAGTTCTCAACCTTGTTCTTGGTTATTATCTTCGCACTAGATTTTTTTTATCTACTTGGCTTGGCCCCCCCTATACTCAAATCCTGGCTCTGCCCCTACACGTGTCGGTTCCTTAGTGACCAAGGGTCATTTCGGACATATCATGTTGGGTTGCCTCCTGGCTATAAATAGCCCACCCCCTACACCATAAATTGGTGGCTGCTCAGAGTTAGTGCATGGCTTTTGTCATTTGAGAGCAACCCACCTCCGAAGCCTTTGAGAGAGAACCCTTGCGAGGACAAAGCCCAAAACACCCAGAGCCCAAAGCGTGTTTGGCATCACTGAGGTCTTTCTGTCCGCGTGATCTGAAGACTTATTACACTTGGAGACTGTGTATCTTCCAGTCAATTAGGCGTCGCGTTCTGAGCATCCAAGAGTCATTGTGGATCGCCGGTGAACAAAGTCCATGAAGGTTTGGAAGTCTACCTTGAAGACTTACCAGAGTGATTGGGCGAGGACTAAGTGTCCTTAGCTCAAGGGGAATAAGGTGAAGACGCGGTCTTCCGAGTTGAATCTCAGCCTCCCTAACCAGACATACAGTTGTCACAGCAACTGGAACTGGTCTACCAAATCCTTGTCTTCGCCAAGCAACTGGTTCTATCACTACACCCTTACTTACTGTTTAGCTTCATGAAGTCATTGCTTGTTTGCCCTGTTTGGCTTCACTGTGTGAAGAAATTCTCTCTGATTGCATAATTGGCTTCATACTGTCTTTGTCGGTGTCAAAACCGGCAGACCTCGGGGTAGGGGGTCCCGAGCTGTGGATTCTCGGATCAATGGTAACAGGAACAAAGGAGACAATGTTTTACCCAGGTTCGGGCCCTCTTGATGAAGGTAAAACCCTACATCATGCTCTTGTTTATATTGATGGAGTATCAAGTACAGAGTTGATCTACCTCGAGATCATGAGTTGTGGTCTAAACCCTAATGATATGATGGATGTCATAATGATCTATCGACTAGCCTAGCCTCGGCTTATATAATGTACTTGATCAATGTGGGAGGAAAATATTGAGGATTTAGTTTGGGAAAAGTTCCCGAACTCTATGGTATTAATGAACCAAAATTTTCACTTCCGTCGTTGCCGACCAATTATATCCTTTAAGATGGCTAGCTTTTGGCTTCACCAAGTCTGAGGTACTAACTCGGATGACCCTGTAGTAACAATCACAGAGGTGCTCCCTTTACCGCCTAGCCGAACGATCGGGAACGTAGGAGTAAGCACAGGAGCCAGGCAACCCAGGTTGGCCAAAATCTTAAGTCAAATTTGATGCATATTTATGGCTTTATAACGATAATTACGGAAGGCAGCGCTCGTATAGTGAACACAAACGCTGATGATATATATTTTTATTTTGACTCCGTTGCGACCGTTTATAATCTGAAAGTGGCCCATCGTCAGCTTCTCCCCCTTTGTAGATGCTACGCAGGGTGTTTCCGTACTAACAATACAACCCTTAGCCGACGTCTCGGTGCCCGGAGGCGGTTGTGTTAGCGGAAACAAGGCAATCAGATATCTAGGCTTTATAACTTTCACTTAGTCATAGGAGCTTAAAGTTGGGAGGCCAGTTACTAGCCCCCGGTTAGTGTTCAACACTGGCCAAAGTCTAGCCATTAACACTTCGGCCAATGTTATGAAAGGCCCATCATTTAACACGGGGTAATCACTATCGATCTATAGTTTGACACCGTCATCGGGTCGCTGACCAGTTTACGCCCATTGTGACAGTCAGTTTTCGGCTTTCTCCACTAAGGCGCTTAACCATTCGAGCTGGAAGCACAATCGCAGTGGTTCTCCCTTTGCACACCTAGCCGAACAAAGCGGAACATAGGAGGCAAGCACAGGAGCTGGGCAACCCAACTATTGACCGAAGACATAATTCGAAACTGATGCATATAAAGCCATATCCGGGAATGTTTTACCAACGACTCCTCGGAGTACCTTGGTTTTTGGTGGGTTCGGCTCTAGTTGCAGCCCCGCATTGATATTGCCGAAGCTTTAAAGGTGTCCGGCGTTGTACTGCGAGACTTATGCTGAAAACACACAAATAGGTTAAAAGTGCCATAAGCTTGGAAAACCAAAAAACTTCAGTAAAAACTTTACGTCCTAACTAAATTAAGTTTTTTGTGCCAATCTGAAATCGGTCTTAAAATTTTTTCTGCTTCTGTCGTGCTTTAACATGACACATCCGATCTCTAAACTTCAAGTAGGTCAGCCTTCGGCTTCAACCTCCTTATCCCGAAGGCGGAGTGCTTCTCCGAGGCCATCTTAGCGAACTAAACTCAAGCGGCTTTAGAGAGAAGCCAGGCTATCCGGCTATTGACCATACACTCAAGTCGAAAAAGGAGTGGTGGAAAAAGACTTTACAACAACTTAGAAGAAAACACTTATTATAAAACGGCTCATATAAATTTTAAGAGCCCCTAGTTAACCTAGGACAACAAGTGTTTTTAACAAACAATGCTTTTAACAAATACACTTTAACATAAATATAATGCTTGGTCTAACCGAAAAAATTAAGAATTGAGGAAATTTGAGCATGAAAGCGACTTAGCTGGTTAGTGTGTTCGGTGTTGCTGATGAGTCCGGGCTTGAGGCGGGACGAAGATGTAGTCCTTGACCTGGCCGAGATCCCAGCCCCCAAGCCCGAGGTGACCGAGCGAAGAGCTTGCTTGACGAAGTGGCAATGCAGCAATGGTCGATGCGGTGAAGTGAAGCCCCCGGTCCAGCTAACGTGACGAAGTTGGTCGGCTAGTGAAGTCGAAGTCCCCGGAGTCGTTTGATGACTAAGCCCCTGGTTTAGCCGAGGTGACGGAGCAGGTCGGTAAAGTAACGTTGCAGTCCCCATACCCGCCGAGTTGTCGAAGTAGGTCGGCGTGGTGGACATAGGCTTGAAGAAGCAATAGCGCGGCGATGCCGACGCATGTCGGATCTTGTGACACGGTCGATGTCGGCCTGATGAAGTGACCGCACAATGATGACAGTGTGCCTGCCCCGTGTAATCATGGGGCGACAATGTTGGTGATAATTTAGCCTTTGTCAGGCCGAACTCTCGTTTGTCTTGCCGAGATGATGATCCGATAAGGTTGAGTTCGGCTCGATGAAGCGACGACTTGTCTGACGCAGGTCGGCAGTCATGGAGCAACATTGTCGGGCAGGTTTGACACCAGCGCGACGATGAAGATTACTGCCGAAAAGAAGCAAAATTTGTGAGCATGTGTTCGGAAACGAAACACAATACCCTAGAAAGAAATTCCTCCAAAAAGGATGTCCAATATCCCGTTCATGAATAAAGATGAATTCGGGTCGGATTCGTATTCGCGCAGGAAATAGATCCGAAAATTGATTCGCTCATTGGAGGTTTCCCGGAGTTTGAACGGTCAGATTGAGCTGAAATTTTGAGGGGTGCTAGATATAGGAATTCCGCAGCCGATCGACGGTTGGATCTTCCGAAGGACGACCGAGCTAGATGCTGAACAACACGCTCCAAACTCATCCGGATTCCCGTCCATATTCGACAGGGCTCCGGTATATCGAAGATCGGCGGAGATTGCTCCATCAGAACGTGACGAAATTTTACAGGGTTGTTGTAGACTCAATTACACATAATTCCACTAAAGGAATCGTCAAAACAATGCTCGAGGAGGTGGTGGCAGTAGATACAAGTTTGCTATCCAAAAAAACAGCACGGTCGCCCGAGGGCAATGTTGACGTTGAGCCCCCGAGCTCCATGGATGATTCCTCCATGATCATGATAGAGATCGGAGTTGACGTTGATGAAGACCCTCATCTGAACATGACGATCGCAGGCAGGGCACAGTCCTCGGTCGATCCAAGGTGACCAGTCGAGCCGGCGACGAAGATGCCGACGTCGCAATTGATCTGCAGGCGAGCCATTGATCCTTTACCGATCACATAGCGGAACTCTCAATGAAAGCACCATTATTGGTGTCAAAACCGGTAGACCTCGGGGTAGGGGGTCCCGAGCTGTGGATTCTCGGATCAATGGTAACTTGAACGAAGGAGACAATGTTTTACCCAGGTTCGGGCCCTCTTAATGGAGGTAAAACCCTACATCCTGCTCTTGTTTATATTGATGGAGTATCAAGTACAGAGTTGATCTACCTCGAGATCATGAGTTGTGGTCTAAACCCTAATGATATGATGGATGTCATAATGATCTATCGACTAGCCTAGCCTCGGCTTATATAATGTACCAGAGGCCTAGGATAACAAGAGTCCTAGTCGAATACGTCGGTGGAGAGGAGTACTTGTCTTGATCTGCAACTTGTGGAATCTTCCTCGTATATGTCATCGGTTGTCCGAACTGGCCCAATAGTAAACCACCATGGGGGTCCTCGGCCCGATCCACTTGGTCGGGAGATGACGTGGTGAGTACCCCCTAGTCCAGGACACCGTCAGCAGCCCCCTGAACCGGTCTTCAAGTTGGGGACGCTCCTCGGTTCTTCCAAACTTTTCTTCATCTTCGGTCGTCAGTCTTGAAAACAGGTTCAACAAATCTTCCCATCTTCGATCTTGAGGATTGCCGAGCTAAATCCGAAGAGTTTACACGTCGGGCATCCAAGGAGCCCTTTAAGTCTTCGACCTTTATCAATGCCTTGTTATTTTTACGCGACACCTCGGGTTTGAAGTGTTTCCTGTGCGGCCGGTGTCCTCTCGCGTCCAAGCTCCAGCGCCGGACTGCATCCAAGCTCCAACGCCGGACTGCATCTGAGTTGTCTTTTTGCAGCTGAGCTCCAATGTCGGACTGCGTCCAAGCTCCAACGCCGGACTATATCCAAAGTGTCATTTTGCAGCCGAGCTCCAACGCCGAACTGCATCCAAGCTCCAACGTTGGACTGTATCCGAAGTGTCATAGATCACCTTGGTTCGAAAAAATTGAAGGAGTTTAGCTGAGCTTAATGCCGAAAATGCCCTCTATGGAGCCAACCATTTGTATCCGAGCTTTATGCCGAACTGCTTCCGAGGTATCTTCTTGCAGCCGAGCTCCAACACCGGTCTGCATCCGAAGTGTCATAGACTACCTCGGTCTTGAAAAAGTTGAAAGAATTCAGCCGAGCTTAATTCAGAACCACTCTCTAGGGAGCCAACCAATTGCATCCGAGCTTTATGCCAGACTGCTTCCGAAGTGGTGCACCACCTCAGGCTTGGGCTGATTTTTAGCGGATATATTTTTCATGATTGGTGCAATTTCTTCTCTGCCGAGATATATAGCCAGTAGCCCTCAAGGTGTGTGTGTCGGCCTAAAATCCGAGATACACCTGAAGGAAAACATGAAACCACTGATCCCAGTAGCCCCTGAGACTCAGGTCGATTTGCGAAATTGGCCTGAGGATCAACTCCTAGCTCGGCAGCATACATAGGAATAGAAACATAGTGTAATATATAAGAGGAGATAGTGATCGGTCTTGAGAAGTCGCCGTAATATACTAGCTTGATGCCGGATAGGTCCCAGATGGTACCGATTGTTGTCCGAAGACGCGTTTGCCCATAGCTCGGTCAAGCCGAGCACTAGGCATTTTAAATTTTCTGCATTGAATAGGCAATGTAGTAGCCCCCGAGCCACTGGTCGGGTGGCAACACCAGATCAGGGGATCGATGTACCCCTTTAATGGCTTTTAAGTGAGAAGCGCGAAGCCAGTAGCCCCCGAGCCGTAATTTGGGCAAGGGTGGCCGAATTAAGGATCAATATTCAGAGTAAATTGACTTTAATCACAATTTATGTGTACTGATTCTATGTATCCAAGTACTCTACATAGTTAATGCTCGGATCCGCATTGTACAAAACTTTGTTGACCGGCCATCGGCTTCAACCTCCTCGGCTAGTAGCCGGGGAGTGTTTGTCCTACTTTATAAAGCCTTTATAAGGGCAAAGATTTACGGAAAACAAGGCAATCCGGCGATACGGTTTTATAAACAAAGGTACACGGAGAGGTATGTTATATTACTATTTAACGTCAGAAACATCTTCCAAAGAAAATAGTCCCGCTATCGGTTCCTTTCTTTGGGTTGTCATGCTGACCATGATCATGAAACCTCACCTCCGATCAATGTGGGAGGAAAATATTGAGCATTTAGTTTGGGAAAACTTCCCGAACTCTATGGTCTTAATGAACCAAAATTTTCACTTCCGTCGTTGCCGACCAATTATATCCTTTAAGATGGCTAGCTTTTGGCTTCACCAAGTCTGAGGTACTAACTCGGATGACCCGGTAGTAACAATCACAGAGGTGCTCCCTTTACCGCCTAGCCGAACGATCGGGAACGTAGGAGTAAGCACAGGAGCCAGGCAACCCAGGTTGGCCAAAATCTTAAGTCAAATTTGATGCATATTTATGGCTTTATAACGATAATTACGGAAGGCAGCGCTCGTATAGTGAACACAAACGTTGATGATATATATTTTTATTTTGACTCCGTTGCGACCGTTTATAATCTGAAAGTGGCCCATCGTCGGCTTCTACCCCTTTGTAGATGCTACGCAGGGTGTTTCCGTACTAACAATACAACCCTTAGCCGATGTCTCGGTGCCCAGAGGCGGTTGTGTTAGCGGAAACAAGGCAATCAGATATCTAGGCTTTATAACTTTCACTTAGTCATAGGAGCTTAAAGTTGGGAGGCCAGTTACTAGCCCCCGGTTAGTGTTCGGCACTGGCCGAAGTCGAGCCATTAACACTTCGGCCAATGTTATGAAAGGCCCATCATTTAACACGGGGTAATCACTATCGATCTATAGTTTGACACCGTCATCGGGTCGCTGACCAGTTTACGCCCATTGTGACAGTTAGTTTTCGGCTTTCTCCACTAAGGCGCTTAACCATTCGAGTTGGAAGCACAATCGCAGTGGTTCTCCCTTTGCACACCTAGCCGAACAAAGCGGAACGTAGGAGGCAAGCACAGGAGCTGGGCAACCCAACTATTGACCGAAGACATAATTCGAAACTGATGCATATAAAGCCATATCCAGGAATGTTTTACCAACGACTCCTCAGAGTACCTTGGTTTTTGGTGGGTTCGGCTCTAGTTGCAGCCCCGCATTGATATTGCCGAAGCTTTAAAGGTGTCCGGCGTTGTACTGCGAGACTTATGCTGAAAACACACAAATAGGTTAAAAGTGCCATAAGCTTGGAAAACCAAAAAACTTCAGTAAAAACTTTACGTCCTAACTAAATCAAGTTTTTTGTGCCAATCAGAAATCGGTCTTAAAATTTTTTCTGCTTCTGTCGTGCTTTAACATGACACATCCGATCTCTAAACTTCAAGTAGGTCAGCCTTCGGCTTCAACCTCCTTATCCCGAAGGCGGAGTGCTTCTCCGAGGCCATCTTAGCGAACTAAACTCAAGCGGCTTTAGAGAGAAGCCAGGCTATCCGGCTATTGACCATACACTCGAGTCGAAAAAGGAGTAGTGGAAAAAGACTTTACAACAACTTAGAAGAAAACACTTATTATAAAATGGCTCATATAAATTTTAAGAGCCCCTAGTTAACCTAGGACAACAAGTGTTTTTAACAAACAATGCTTTTAACAAATACACTTTAACATAAATATAATGCTTGGTCTAACCGAAAAAATTAAGAATTGAGGAAATTTGAGCATGAAAGCGACTTAGCTGGTTAGTGTGTTCGGTGTTGCTGATGAGTCCGGGCTTGTGGCGGGACGAAGATGTAGTCCTTGACCTGGCCGAGATCCCAGCCCCCAAGCCCGAGGTGACCGAGCGAAGAGCTTGCTTGAGGAAGTGGTGATGCAGCAATGGTCGATGCGATGAAGCGAAGCCCCCGGTCCAGCTAACGTGACGAAGCTGGTCGGCTAGTGAAGTCGAAGTCCCCGGAGTCGGTTGATGACGAAGCCCCTGGTTTAGCCGAGGTGACGGAGCAGGTCGGTAAAGTGACGTTGCAGTCCCCATACCCGCCGAGTTGTCGAAGTAGGTCGGCGTTGTGGACATAGGCTTGAAGAAGCAATAGCGCGGCGATGCCGACGCAGGTCGGATCTTGTGACACGGTTGATGTCGGCCTGATGAAGTGACCGCACAATGATGACAGTGTGCCTGCCCCGTGTAATCATGGGGCGACAATGTTGGTGATAATTTAGCCTTTGTCAGGACGAACTCTCGTTTGGCTTGCCGAGATGATGATCCGATAAGGTTGAGCTCGGCTCGATGAAGCGACGACCTGTCTGACGCAGGTCGGCAGCCATGGAGCAACGTTGTCGGGCAGGTTTGACACCAGCGCGATGATGAAGATTACTGCCGAAAAGGAGCAAAATTTGTGAGCATGTGTTCGGAAACGAAACACAATACCCTAGAAAGAAATTCCTCCAAAAAGGATGTCCAATATCCCGTTCATGAATAAAGATGAACTCGGGTCGGATTCGTATTCGTGCAGGAAATAGATCCAAAAATTGATTCGCTCATTGGAGGTTTCTCGGAGTTTGAACGGTCAAATTGAGCTGAAATTTTGAGGGGTGGTAGATATAGGAATTTCGCAGCCGATCGACGGTTGGATCTTCCAAAGGACGTCCGAGCTAGATGCTGAACACCACGCTCCAAACTCGTCCGGATTCCCGTCCATATTCGACAGGGCTCCGGTATATCGAAGATCGGCGGAGATTGCTCCATCGGAACATGACGAAATTTTACAGGGTTGTTGTAGACTCAATTACACATAATTCCACTGAAGGAATCGTCAAAACAATGCTCGAGGAGGTGGTGGCAGTAGATACAAGTTTGCTATCCAGAAAAACAGCACGGTCGCCCGAGGGCAATGTTGACGTTGAGCCCCCGAGCTCCATGGATGATTCCTCCATGATCATGATAGAGATCGGAGTTGACGTTGATGAAGACCCTCATCTGAACATGACGATCGGAGGCAGGGCACAGTCCTCGATCGATCCAAGGTGACCAGTCGAGCCGGCGACGAAGATACCGACGTCGCAATTGATCTGCAGGCGAGTCATTGATCCTTTGCCGATCACATAGCGGAACTCTCAATGAAAGCACCATTGTTGGTGTCAAAACCGGTAGACCTCGAGGTAGGGGGTCCCGAGCTGTGGATTCTTGGATCAATGGTAACAGGAACGAAGGAGACAATGTTTTACCCAGGTTCGGGCCCTCTTGATGGAGGTAAAACCCTACATCCTGCTCTTGTTTATATTGATGGAGTATCAAGTACAGAGTTGATCTACCTCGAGATCATGAGTTGTGGTCTAAACCCTAATGATATGATGGATGTCATAATGATCTATCGACTAGCCTAGCCTCGGCTTATATAATGTACCAGAGGCCTAGGATAACAAGAGTCCTAGTCGAATACGTCGGTGGAGAGGAGTACTTGTCTTGATCAGCAACTTGTGGAATCTTCCTCGTATATGTCATCGGTTGTCCGAACTGGCCCAATAGTAAACCACCATGGGGGTCCTCGGCCCGATCTACTTGGTTGGGAGACGACGTGGTGAGTACCCCCTAGTCCAGGACACCGTCGGTCTTCCTATTCTGATCCACTCTACCTAGCTGCCATTTGTCTTCATGTTTACTTTGTACTATTTACTAGACTATGGCTTGGCTACTGTAGTTTATCTTCCGCTGCATACTGTATAGGTTGTATTTGGTTGTCTGTCTTCGAAGACATTGCCTGTCTTGAAGACTCTCATAAAAATTGCCTATTCACCCCCCCCCCCCTCTAGTCGATAACTAGCACTTTCACTTGCAAGTACCATGGACTTCAGCTATCTATCAAGCAGTTAACTCGCTTGGAGTGGAACCAATTATTGATGAGGTTCTGAATTTCCTGTCTAATTGGCAGAAATGTTTGGTGACAAGGGTTGGTAGATTGGTTTTAGTAAACACTGTTGTTAGGGCGAGGCCTACTCATCACCTACTAGTGGAGGATGCGCCAAAGTGGTCTCTTGAGAGTGTGGATAAGGGATGCAAAGTGTTCTTTTAAGAGGCCACAAAGGAGATACATGGAGGAAGTGCCTAGTTTCATGGTATAGGGTGTGTCGTCCTAAGCAACCTGGAGGCCTAGGCATCACTGATCTTAGGAAGGAAGGGATCGTGTTGCGATTACGCTGGGCTTGGCCGCAACGCACTGATGATACGAGGCCATGGAAGGGACTTCCCCTCACCATCAATCCACGTGTTTAAGGGACTTCCAATAGCCTTGTGCGCTGGCGTGTGGGATCAGGTGACCACATCCTTTTCTGGAAGGATCGATGGTGCTACCGTGCTGAGATCGCACCAATTGTGGTTGCTCATATAAAAGCTCAAACAATCAACCATCGCAAGTCAGTGATGGTTTGTACTTGAACCAATGGGTGTCTGACATCAGTGGTGAGTTATCCATTGAAGGAATGGTGGGACGCCCTATTGTCGGTGGATCTATTGGTTGGGCATGATGATCAAGCAATCTGGAAGTGGAATGAACAAGGAATTTACACAACAGTTTCGGCCTACCAATGATTTTCCATGGTGGTTTGGTTGTAGCCTACGCTGGTGCAGTTTGGAAGTGTTAGGGACCCATGCTACTTGTGAGCTGCGTCGGGATTTTCCCCGAAGAGGGAAGGGTGAAGCAATATAGTAGTGGATAGTATTTCCCTTAGTAGAGAACCAATGTTATCAAACCAATAGGAGACTCATGCAAACGACCTTTAGCGGTACATATACACACAAGAGCAAATACTTGCACCCAACGCGGGTAAGAGGGTTGTCAATCCCCTTGTACTCGTTAATTGCAAGGATTAAATCTGATAGTAGTAGATAGATAAATTGCATAGTAAAATAAAGGTAATAAAATTGCAGCAAGGTGTTTTTGGTTTTTGTAATATGATTAAAATAGACCCAGTGGCCATAGTTTTCACTAAAGGCATTTCTCTCATAAGAATAGCATATGGTGGATAGACAAATTACTGTTGGGCAATTGATAGAAAAGCGCATAGTTATGGCGTTATTCATGTCACGATCATGTATATAGGCATTACGTCCGTGACAAGTAGACCGACTCATTCCTGCATCTACTACTATTACTCCACTTCGAGAGGCTTCTATGCTTGCCTCTCTACGTATTAAGTTCATAACAAACAGAGTAATGCATGAAGTATGATGACATAATGTAGATAGAATAAAACCAAGCAATATGATCAAACTCATCGTTTTCTCCTTAGTAGCAACAATACAAATACGTGTCACGCTATCCCTTTTGTCCCTGATGAGGACAGCGCAAGATTGAACCTACTACTACGCACCACTTCCACTAAAGATCCATAAATCGACTTGGTCAGAGAAAATCCATAGATCAAAAAGCATTACATAGCTATAACAATCATAAATGATCAAGTTCAGAAAAGTCTCAATTACTTTCAATAAATAATCCAATCATAAACCCACAATTCATCGGATCCCAATAAACACACCGCAAAAGAAGATTACATCGAATAGAACTCCGAGGAGAACATTGTATTGAAGATCAAAGAGAGGGAGAGAGAGAGACCTAGCTAATCACTATTGACCCGTAGGTCTGTGGTAAACTACTCACACTGTTGGAAATATGCCCTAGAGGCAATAATATTGTATTATTATATTTCCATATTCATAATTAAGTGTTTATATTTCATGCTATAACTCCTATGATCCTGGAATATGCGATTCAGTGGAAAACTCAATGCACGTGTGAAATGATAAACGGATAAAATAAAGGTTCCTGGTCTCGCCTCTAAGACTAGCTCAAGTGTTGTTAGTGATCACGTTTGCCAGATCTTAGGATATCGTTAAGTGTAACGGTAGTCCTAAAACAACATTGGGATTATGCCGTTGGAAGAACGATCATATTGAATCGACCCAAACTTGTTTGTTATGTATTGAGATAATATCGTCTGTAATCAATTGTAATAACACAGAGTGTTAATGTGTGGTTTTGCTCCTTAGACCATGAGAGTATCGTAGTCACTTCTTACCATACGGTGGATGTTGGGGTTGCTCAAACGTCACCTGTAACATGATGATCATAACGACAACTTACAGGCTCACCGGAAAGTTTGACAAGGGACTAGATAGCTCGAGAGTGGGATTTGCCCCTCCGACGATGGAGAGATATTCTTAGGGCCCTCTCGATATGACGACATCCATCATCGTCTGGCCAGACATAGGTGACTACGTCACGGGGATGCCGGAACACGATAACGAGAAAGAAGAACAAAACCGTAACGAGGATTTTAGTATAGTGAGCATGTGATGACTCAGGAGGATACCGATGCATACCAGGTTTTGTAAAGTATCGCGAAGCAAAGGGAACATCACATGATAATCAAAGGTTCACTCGAATATCATTCATGTGCTCATAGGGATCGATATGGACGTCCATGGTTTCGCTATCGGTCATTGAACGAAGGGGCTTCGTTCATGTCAATGAGTTACCAAACCTACAGGGTCACAAGCTTAAGGCAATCACGATCTGCTAAGTGTTAGTAGGACGGGAGTAATGAGAATATTTTTGTGGAATATTTTCATTAATATTCAAAATAGTTCCGAGAGGATCCGGAAGCATTTCAGGGTCACCGGAAGGATTTCGGAGTTTATCGGACAATACCGGGTATTACCGATAATTAATATATAGGTGGAAAATGTTTCCAGAGGTGTTAAATTATATAGTATGCTCTAGTAATTGTTAGAGGGCTTTTATGTTTAATTTAATATCAATGGGCCTTAAAAGGCCAAGTGGTGGAAGGTATATTAGGCCACCTTGGCCCAAAAGGAAGTGGCGCCCCCTTTCCTAAGGGGGAGGCCGAATTGGTGCGGAGGAGGAGTCCAACTCCTCCTTCCCTGGCCGGCGCCCCAAGGAGGGCCTTTCCCTCCTTGGTGGCAGCCCTCCCTCCCCTTGGAACCTATGTATACTAGAGGATTTCGTCCTTGGAGACATACAAGTTTTTGGAGCCTCCTCTAGTTCTGCTAGTTCTAATTCTAGTTGGTCCTAATTGACTAATTAGAGCTAGGCTAACCCTCTTGTCCTTATAATTAGAAGTCATGTCGGGTTCTAATCTCCTCCCTCTAATTCTCTGGCGATGATTAGCACTGGACAGTGAAGCGCTGCCGGATTGTGAAGGCTGCACGCTTGCAACCAGGTAGAGAGGTCATGCTTTCGGTCTTCGGTTCGAGGGACTTTTCATGGGCGGTTCACGGGATCGTTCATCGATGGTTCGAGGACTCCAAGTACGATCTACACCGACACATTCTTCTTCCGCTGCAACTCGGTGACGGTAACAATCGTGATCCCAACCGTTATGCATCTTCATATTGATCTTGGTTGTGCGTACGCGCAATTTTTTTGTTTTCTACTACGTTTCCCAACACACACATCATCGTAGCAAGGTTGATGTAGAAACCCTCCGTGATTGATTCACCCTCCGACTGGGTACCGGAAAAGGCCTCCAGATGGGATCGCGGAAGAACAGAAGCTTGCGGTGGCGGAAAAATTGTTTATGTGGGTTCTCTATTTTTTCAATATTTGGGAATGTATAGCGCTGGAATTAGGTCAAACGGAGCCATGAGGGCACAAAAGGCATCATGGCGCGCCCTGTTGCCTTGCCGTCTCCTCGTAGGTCTTCTGGTCCCTCCCGGAAGCTTCTAGGGTCTCTTATGTCCAGAAAAAAATCGTGAAAAAGTTTCATCGTGTTTGGACTTTGTTTTGTATAGATTTGCTGTAAAACAAAAAACAAGCAGAAAACAACAACTGGCACTAGGCACTGAGTTAATAGGTTAGTCCTAAAAATGATATAAAATTGCATATAAAGTATCTAAGATTGATAATATAATAGGATGAAATAATAAAAAACTATAGATACGTTGGAGACGTATCAACCCCTGTCCTGCAACATCTTCACTTGGTTCGCTCTTCAGCACAGGTTATGGACCTCAGGCCGGCGGCTGAGACATGGCCTACAGCACCAGCCTCTACGTGCTATACCTGTGACTAGGACGAAGACATGGTCGATCATATCCTGCTCCGATGTGTTTCACGTAACAGGTCTGCTTGTGCAAGCTCTTGGGTTTAAATAAGTTTACTCCGCCAAGGTGGAGGCCAAGAGGCAGAATCGAGCTTTGCTCACGGTGTGCCACCGATGGATGCAGGTGGAAGAAGATTTCAGAACCCTAAGGATTTGGATGTAATCTTCTTTTCCTAGACGAATGTGTTTGTAAGGACTTGTGGTACTTAATATATGGCCTTATGCCATTTCGCAAATGAAGACTAATTTCGTGAGGTGAAAACAGCCAACCCGGCTAGTCAGAATCAAATCCAAATGTAATATAGGTAAAGAATTTGAAAAGGAGGATAAACTACCGACTTCTGCATCAATTAATTCACACAGTCATATCTTATTGATTATTCAACAATGTCAAGCAAACCCATGTTTGATGCAAAAAAAACCAGATCAAAAATAAAAACAAAAACCCAAGAGCATCCAAAAAGATCTGCCTCACTTCCAAATCTTGTGATCAAATAAAAACAAAAGGCCAGTCTTAGGCAAAGCTTTTAGGAAGGGGTCGCCATAGGCATAACAAAGCTGATGGCTCCAACCAAAGGTTGCACTTAGTAGTTTCATCCAAGAAGCCGAATTTTGAGCCAACATGTTCAACAAGGTTACGACGAGGCACACACGTCAACATTGTCTGATCAAACCGCAAAGACGAGATCATGGGTTTTCACCCGAAGCATTCACATATTTGTCATCCAAGTTGTCACTACCAACAATGTTGCCAACTGACGACGACTCACAAGTTGGATCCCAATGTTTATGAGACCCTGAATCCCACCCACACCGCTAGAGAAAACACAAAAAATAGGTAAAGGTCCTCGCCGGTGGACCGCCTTCAATACCCGTCAATGATGGAGAGACGGGCACTCAACCCAGGGTTACAACCAGATCCAACCACTGATGTAGCCACATTGCATATCTGCCTACCATATCCCTGGGGGCACAGCCCTGAAGTGCACCACCACAACACCCACCGGTCGGATCAAGCCCCTAGGCTGGGGATGGAGGTGAAGGAGGATGGAGGAGAAAATTGCATACAAGGCCATCACCCCCATAAAGGGCCACCAACCTCCGACATAGGCAGAACCGTCGGATCTAGACACCATTGTGATAGATCCCCCATCATCTTGTTGTAATGCCATCACGCCTCAAACCACCTCGATGTCAGTCCTCCTCCTGGCGAGGGAGCAATGAAGGCCTCGTAGCCGCCTTGATTGGCGCCGCTTAAGTTGGGGAGAAGGTTGTTTTAGGAGAGAAGACTAATTGGCTATGAATGAATCGTGCAGTGTTCTACTTTGTCGGATGCATTTCACGGTTTAAAAAAACGGTTACATGTATGGATGGGCCTTAAGCAAACAACGGAAATGAGTGGACTCCACCGGCTAATAAATGGTGAGGCGTCGATCGTTTCCGCAACCGTCTGATCAATGTTTGATTGTGTGGCACACAACACCCTTCCCTATCGCATACGAGTTTGCAACATTGATCATGTTGCAAACAAACGAGCACAACACAGTGCGTGTTACAGACCGCCAAGTCCATCTGTCTACTCACTACCTCGCCTGAGAGGCGTCTCACATCACTGCGTTCCATGACTACCGGTCTCCGATGACCGCCGACGAGGTCACCCGCCCCACTGCACGCCTCCTCACCTACTGCTCGACGTCGCCGGAGCCACCCTTGCCTCAATTGAGTGCCACCGCCTGTAGGTTGTCGTCGCCGAGCGCCTCCATGCGGGATCTCCGCTGTCGAACGCCTTCCCGCTGACTGGATCGATGGATCCTGCGATATCCGCGACGCTAGCGCAGAGCGCCATCAACCTCATCGCCGTCCTATCACCACATCCAGGCCGACAACAACCACAATCGTCGCGCCGTGTGTCCACGCTCACCCCGCTCTCGACCCTACTTCATTGTTCACAACATCACCTTCGACACAAGTTTCTGCAACAACGACGTTGTTGTAGAACGGCGGCAGCGAATGACGATTGAGCTAGTGCGCGACGCGGCGGTGAAGTTTCTGCAACATGATATCTGTTGCAATTTTTTTGGCAACTAAGGTCTTGTTGCAGGAACACAAAGAAGAGGTCAAAGATGATGTTGCAAATTTTGCAACAAGAGTCTTGTTGCAAATTTTGCAACCGGAGATGCTTGGTCCTGTTGTAACGGAGGTTTTGCAAACATCAACTTGAGATTTTTTTTTTTGGCATTACCATCGCAAAGAAGATAGTCTGGATTTCTTATTTGATATCTTCAAGGCAAATAGATCCAATCCAATTCGGTTGTTGAAAAAGTTTTCATCGCGTCATACAATTGAACCGCCCGTGACTTGGTCGGTGGACTCGCCCCAACAAACAAAGAACAAAAAAGCAAATGGGATTTTGATGGGCACTTTCATTCATAGGAATATATATACTCCCAACTTTATACTAAATCAGCATCAATTAATATAGATCAGAGGGAGTACAACGTTTATTGTATCTCCCAGTCCGTAAACCTGTAGCATCACTACCCCTTTCCAGCCACAATCAAACAAATTACTCAAATTAATATCTAGGAACATATATGGGTATCTTGCTGGTGCAAATAAAGGTCATATTGCAGTGTTGCATTTGTATATCACCTAAACATCTTTGTTTTTCACCTCTCTGGAACGGCTGCTACCTTCCTTGCTTCTCAGAGCAGGAAAGGACAGGAGAAGGCGGATGTCAGGGAAAGCCATGAACTCGGCACAAGCTTCACTCAGCTTCTTGAAGCCGTGTCGGTCAGCCATGGCCAGCGTGGCTGCCACGGTCTCGACGTCGAGGCTCTTGCACAGGACACGCTCGCAGATCGCTCTTAGCCTGCCCATGCCGTACCGCTCGGCGGCGATAAGGAGGTGTCGGATCATCGCCTTGTGGCCGGCCCCATTAAGGCCACCCACGACCGGCAGCGCGTCCGTGTAGGCGAAGTCGACCAGCGCCTTGAACGACTGTGCCGGCAAGTCTCCGCCGTCCACGGAGATATGTACCTTCCTGTCGCTGCTCGTCGTCGCCGTGTGGATGTGCCGCTTGAGAAAGCCAGGCGCCCGGGCTTCGAGGATGCAGTAGTGCGCGGCGATCATCTCTCCTGCGACTTCGATGATCACGTCCGGCTCCTCCTTGCCGTAGCCGGCTTGCTGGAAGAGCGGCAGGCCGGAGGACGGTGGCGGGTCGTCGAAGGTGAGGAGGTCGCTGCAGACGTCGATGGCGCACTCGATCTTGAGGCGGTCGCCGAGGACGTACCGCGAGCCGGCATGGAGGTGCCTCCTCCTGGCGAGATCGCCGGTGCCCCAGGTGCACGTGTCCTCGCTGCTGGCGTCGAACAGGATCAGGTCCTTCTCGCGGAACAACGGCACCGTCTCGCCGGTGGTCTGGTCCACCAGCCCGAACCCGACGCGCGCCCAAGCCGCAGCGCCCTCGGTCACTAGCTCGACGAAGGCGGCCACGTGGTCCGACCGCTCTGAGTTGCCGGTGGCATCGTGGTTATCGCCGTCGGGGTAGTAGCGGACGGCCCAGTCGAGGCCGCTGACGGTGAAGCTTGGCGAGTACAGAAAGCCATCTACGTCACATTGTTTCTTCCTCAGGCCGCTGAAGCCGTGGATGTCCAGGACGTGCGTTCCACGGGCCGTCTTCGTGATAGTCGCCGCCACCATGGTCGTCAACGCCGGCGCCGTTGCAAGATTGCAACAGATAAAACGGAGTTTTGATTGAATGCGTTGCTACATCCGTATATATATAGAGACAGATCTGAGTTGGTACTTCTTGTGTCCGGACTCTAGAGGACCAGATAAGAAAAACTACTTTTGAATTTAAATGTTCAATTTTTCATAACCGCCTGGAATGCAGAAGTTGACCAAAATTATTTTATGTTCTTTCGTAATCATGTTTTTTGACTGCTTAATAAAGTTAAAAACATGACAAATAAAAGATTACATCTTACACTAGTAGGGGTACAATAGGGGGAGGAGGATCATGGGTGTCTTGGAATTTCACAATACTAGTAGCAAGCTCATGGGCTATTGATTAGCTTCTCTGAGCTCATGTACAAAACTTACTTTAGCAAACTCTATGGATATATAGTAGGTTAAACACTGTCGATGCAGTTCCTGCTGCTTAGGTATCTTCGTTTAAGATGTTGATAAACTCCATGTTGTCCGAACTGACGAGAATTCTATTGCATCCCGAAGATTCAACAATTAACAAACCTTCCTTGAGGGCAATTGCTTCAGCTGATAGGACATCATGAACCAGTGATATATTTGAATTATTTATGGCATTCCTTTATTGTCACAGATAACAACTCCAGTGGTTTGAAAGAAGCATCGTCGTTAACCTTGACAAAATTTACGGGTGGTGGTGACCAAGAACATTTCCGTACCTTGGGGTGGGGGTTAGCTGCTGCTATAAAAATTTCTGCCCTGCTCCTCTCTAGAATGTTGCCTACTTTCCCCACCAAAGGTACCAGCACACAACCGCTATCAATTCGGTTGATGACACCTGCCCCATAACCGGCGATTGAACCTGATGTATCGAAAGTACTACCTCACAAGCCTCCTCGATCGGATCATCTAAACCTAAGTGTTTCCAATACCTTCTTAGCCCTTGGACACTTAAACAACATCACGTTTTGTATCCTCAGCACCCCTAACACAAACCAGACATCAACCAGGATCTATTGCTCCACCGCCTCCCCCGAGCCGGATTAGTTAGCTTCCTTTTATTCAGGGGATGTTGTGTTGTGGCCCCAGCAAGACTTATTTGAATCATGTTGTTCTTCTTTCCTTTTTTGTTGTTGAACCTTGAACCTGAGACCTCTCTTGTGGTTGGATGTTGGTGTGGTTGCTTTATAGGGGGGGGGGGGGGGGGTCATTTGCAAGATTAAAACGACAGGGCATGATTCCTTGCATAATTCTCCATATAATTTTTTTAACTTTACCCAAAACTTTCAGTTTCCAAATAGTGGCCCGTATTGGATGTGGGTTTGTTCCTTCCGCAAGTACCCTTCGGTTTATTTTCTGCCCATATGAGCCTCCAATTCAACATGGTAAGCCGACTTCACCAAGAACATATATGATCTAGTAAGAGACCATGCCACAAAATCTTCCATTTGGCAATCAGCTAGCGGGATAGAGAGGATTATGTGCACATCAACAAACCAGAACATCTGAGTAACAAGATCCTCATCCCACCGGTTTGTGTTTGGATAATCAAATCATTTACATTTGCAAACCGTTTTGTGGAAAGAGCGAAAAGCAAACAATAGACATCCCCAAGTTAAATGTTTTCACATGAGCGGTCGGTCAAAACAGAAAACGCACTCTGGATAATGAAATAGGAAAACAGCATGTTGCTCGAAGTTATTGACAACTTGAACAGAGATAACAGGTCCATTTCAAATTAAAGTAATGAACTGATGTAATAAAGAAATCTGTAGTGCATCTGTAAAAGGAGGGAAATGGCAACAATCAGCTTATGGCAGTAAGATGCATCTCTCCGGATAGTACAGGGTCCAATACCTTCAGAACTGTTAGCACCCTGTGACTTAAATGGTACTCCAATAATGAACTAACATTATCCATCTTCTTTATCATACACGGAGTATCAACTAAAACAGCAGAAGTCAACATTCATTGAGCAGTCAGCAGTCATGTGACAGCAGATGTCCTGAGCGACAAACACAATCCATCTTTTTATATGAAGAGATCAACAGTGGTAAGCTGAACCGTGCGTTGCAAATCAGAGCGAAGGACCAAAGAAATTCAAAAAGTGCGAGTAAGATGGACCAAATCAAAAGAAGCTGCAAATCAACAGATCACACATCATTCGGAACATACTTGCTGGAGCATATCCGCTAAATTGACCCAGGAATCTCTACTCCTAATGAAGCAGTTGGTAGTCTCGCTTCCAGGTTTTTTTTAGTCCCACCTCCCCTGGTTTTTTTTGGTACCTCCTCTCACCTCCGACTTATCCACCAGAAACCGAAAAAACCTCCTCCTGAGGCCCCAACCCGCACCCATCCACGTACCAAAAAATAGACCTACGAAGGTTAACCAACGAAAAAAGACCTACGGTACGGTTTATTTTCGTCCGGTTTATTTTCGTCACACCTCCCACCACCCCCGTCCACTGGTTTCTTATCCATTGGTTTATTTTTCTCTCCACTCTTTTGTTTAAAAAATCAACACTTTCCTAATGACAAAAGATCACGGATCTAACTTTCCTACCTTAGCCAAATCAACGAATCTCTCTCATTAATGCAATTTGCTTTAGGAAACAAATAATATATTCTTTCCTACCTTAGCCAAATCAACGGATCTCTCCCATTAATGCAATTTGCTTTAGGAAACAAATAATAGATTCTTTCCTACCTTAGCCAAATCAACGGATCTCTTTCATTAATTCAATTTGCTTTAGGAAACAAATAATAGATTTTCAGGAAACAAATAATGGATTTAAAGAAATTCATAAGTAAACCATTGACAAAAAAAGATCTTATCGTGATAGTCGGTTTTGTAGTCGTTCGTTCGTTTTGCTCGGCTCCCTCGTTCGTTCGGTCCCACCTCTTTTATTTGCTCGGTTCTCTCATGAGTTATCTCCTCTGATTTCCGATTTTCTCTCCACCATATCAGCGATAGAGCCCCCTCAAAGAAAAAATCAACGCCCCATTGCTTTTCAAACTCCTGAGCAAGAGCTGGGTCTCCTACTCGCACGCCGCCGCCGCCCGCCCGTCCCCATCCGACTCGCACGCCGCCACTCGCCATAGGAACATCGCTGCACCTCGCGCCTCCTCCAGATCATCTTCGAGGTTAGGCAACCGAGGGATTCGACGCTGTTGTCCGGAGCTACTTCGCCCACGATGTAAAGAAGGGCATGGGCAAGAGATCATGGCCTTTCGGGATTGCAACCATAAGGGTCAAGATGGTGCTGATCCGGCCGCCGGCCACACCCTAATCCTCTCCTTCTCTCACTCAGTTCGTATTCCCCTACCTCTTTCCAACAAAGTGAGGGAGTCTGATATGTTGCGTGTTGTTGTGCTGCAGGTCCTTGAGGTTGGGTGCGGCAACACGTGACTCGGAGAGAAGCTTTTGTGGTAGGGCAGCAGCGGCAGTACCTGCATAGACCCTCTCGATGCTCCCCTGATTTGGTGTTGTAGCAAGGAGGTGGTTGCAGGCAGGAGGTTGGGACGCGCAGCTCCGTAATAGCCTTTATCACGCTCGGGCTCATTGTTTGGGGATGAAGGTGTCAATCTGATCGCGCTCTCCTCCATGACTTTCCCTGAATCTTCTATTCATTATATAACCTCTAAGGCCCTTACAAAACAAATTCTAATAACTCAATCTCTTTCTGCTGATTCTTATAGGGCCACCAATCATACATGTATACACCATGTTTTCTCTACTGTAATTTGATGTTTTATTTTCATGTGGCACAGAAGAGTTCAGAGTTCACTCTGAGAGAAAATTGCTTTGCATGTACATTTGCTGAAAGACTGGTGTGCTGAACTTTAGATGATTCCGATTTGTCGCTGCCATATAACCTTTCCTCTTTTTCTTGATATGTCCAAAAGAGATCCTTATTTCACCTTTTGTTTTAGGTTTGCAACGTGAGAATTTCATACTTTTGGAGTAGAGCTATCAAAATATATACTTTTGAGTTTCTAAAAATATCCATTACGAGGTAAAAATCATTAAATACATATTGTTTTATGTATGTTTCGTGTCAGACGAATCTGTCACAACCTTATGAAAGTTTAGGAAGGGTCAGCTTGTTGCAAGATCAGTAAGAAATTATTGCATAGTTCATCATTTTTATTCTTGTATCTCTACTCCTAATGGAGCAGTCGGTAGTCTCGCTTCCAGGTTTTTTTTCGTCCCACCTCCCATGGTTTTTTTTGTACCTCCTCCCACCTTCGCTGGTTTTTTTTCGTAGATTTTTTTTCGTCCCCTCCCCCCACTTCATCGGTTTGTTTTTGCGTCACCCTCTCACACAACGAAAGAAATCTGAACAGATCAGAACTTTCCATACTGGCGCAAGTTATATTTAGTAATGTAGAATCAATCACGAACAATCTCTAAAGATCAAATCTAAATTAATTAACCTTACCTTAAATCACTCAATCACATTAACCTTACCTTAACTCACGGATGGTAATCAATCTCCAAACAAAGGAAACAATACATCGAGGGAGCAGTAAATAAACTCCCTTTCTTATGACATGTATATGATCTTCCCTTCCCTCTCCGTTGTCGAGCGTTCTTGATTCTCGAGGCCGATGCTTGGGCTGCGTCACTGGGTCGCGACGGTGCCGGAGGACGAGGATGGCGAGGCCGGGTGCCGCGGCACCGCGTTGGCCGCGGCCGGTGAAGGGGGCGAAGAAGGGCGGCTTCCCTGGCCCTGGCCGTGGCCGTGGCCCTGGGAGTTGGTGCGGTGGAAGCGGCACTTGAAGGACCCGGCGTGGGTGGCCGGCACGCAGACGCACTTGGAAGCGGGCCCGTGGCCCGCGCCGGATGGCGCCGACACCGCCCCGGGCCACCTCCTCCCCGTATTCTTGGAGCTGTGGCTGGCCGATTTACATGAAATTAATTCCCTCAGTTATGATGGCAAATATAATACACATAATCCATATTGTTATGCACTAGCGTGTGTGTGTGTGAAATAGATGGATTATGATCCCGTACCCAATAAGATGGATATGTGTGTGTGTGTTAGAGAGAGAGAGGGAGAGGGGGAGAGAGAGTGAGGAAGAGAAAGGGAGAGATTGTGTGTGAGGATTTGATGGTAAAAAAGGTCGCCAATGTCACTTGATATGTATGAGAATATTAATATTGAACTCTTAAAGTTAATGTGGCCCCGTTGCAACGCACGGGCGTTCTTCTAGTGCATCTAAAGATCAACATTTCACAGCTACACATACATGACCAACATGACATTAATAGTTTCTCGCAAAAAGCTAAAGAGTTACCACGGGACTGCTTAGATGATTTCTCAAAGCATAGGATCTAGATACGCATAATAAATTTTGGTGGAACTGCTTTCATCATACCAGCCATTCTGCTGACAGAAGCACCCTTAATCTAGCATTGTAGCTTTTGGATCTGCTCTAAAGAAAGCTTTGGCAAGCACGGCTCCTCTTTTCCCACACATCTGCTAATGGAGAGGGAGAACCTCTTTTCAGAAGCTGGTACCCTTGGCTTGCCACCACAGCATCGACTCTGTTGGAAGGGGCCATAAAATTGACGCAAGCTTCTTTAAGCTTCTGGCAATTGTACTTATCAGCTAGCCATAGTGCACTAGCCACATTCTCCACATTAAGGTTCATAACCAAGGTGCGTGCACACATAAGCTCCAACCTCTCTAAATCATATTGATCCGCAGCTGCAAGTAGATGCTGGAAAGTAGCATTGCTTTCAGCTCTACTGAAATCATCCATCACAGGCAAGGAATCGGTGTAAATGAAATGGAGGAGAGCCTTGAAAACCGCTGGTTCCATGGAGTTGATGGTTATGCGGCTCATCTTCTTCTCCTTCATGGGTTCGCTGAACTGCTTCCGGAAGACAGGTGACCGCGCAGCAAGCACCGCCCTGTGGGCAGCAAATGTTTCTTGTTCAACGTTGAAGGTCACATCTGCTGCGGACGTATCCTCCAACATCTTGCAAAAATGCTGTAGTGCGTTAGGGGGAGGCACATCAATTTCACACAATGGTTTGGTTTCAGACACCCTTAATTGGCCTAAAACAGTGATGACACATTCAACCACAAGGCAGTCATCTTGGACATACACTGAATCCTCCAACGCCTCCCTTCTTATACACCTCTCCTTACCCCAGGTAGCCTCTGCGAAGCTGTCAGACTTGAACCGAAACGGCTCCTCATCCAATTCAAAGAATACACTTGACAATAACGATTTGGGCTTTCCAGTGACTTGATCAATCAGTCTTATGTCAACGACCGCTGGCGCCTCCCCATACTTGCTCATGAACTCAACAAAAACTGATATGAATCCCTCACTGTCGTCGCCATAACCCTCTGGGTAGTACAAGATAGCCCAGTCGAATCCCCCAACCCTAAAGGTGCTGGAGCGGATGAAACCATTAGCATTGACGTCCATGCCAACAATCCCGTGACTAAACTGACAGATCTCCAATCGGTGCGCGCCTTCCACCGCCTGATATGCGCAGGACGACATGGTGGTTGACGCCATTACTCTCTGCTTTGTGTGATGTGGTGCCCCTGCAACATTTGCACATGTGTGTATGTTAATATATCTATCTACAGGAAATCAATCGCTCATTCGTACTAGATCGAACTCGTAAAGTGCCATAGGAAAAGAGAAGATGCAACGCCTGATTCCAGTTCTAGGTGGAATCAAGAATGGATCCACATTTCACCCAATCACCAAAAAAAAAAAACGATTCCTGTTCTAAGAGGAATCAAGAAAGCACACGCATTGGTTCCAATAATCCAAAGGATCCAAAAGAAGACGGTGAATTTCGGATTGAAGCAACCTAGACGGGGGGCACCTTACCTTCAATGTCGCGGGCGGTGGACCTACAGCGTGTTGGCGGCAGGGGGGTGGTGCGTGGCGGCGGCCGTGCCTTTCGCTCTTCGCTATGGAGCAGAGGTGCCCAAACCCAGCACACGCGTAAACGGGCCTGGCACGGCACGGCACGGCACGCGGAAGCCTGTTTATAAGCGGGCCGTGTCATCTGACACGCGGGCTGAGCACGGCACATTAACTAAACGGGCCGGTCCAACACGGCATGCAATGTGTGCCGGCCTCCCCGCGTGCTTTTCAGCTTTTTTTACTGTTTCGGGGCATCTTTAGCCTTATGGGCCAATTACCTTTTAAAAAGATAAAAAATAAAAAAATAAAAAAGGTCTGTGTCGGGTCTCACCTTGGTGGACGAACACGGCACACGGCGTGCCACGGGCCGAACACGGCCCGTAGTCGCATGCCGGGTCGGGTCCATTATGTGCCGGGCACGCGTGATCGTGGGTCGACCCGTGAAAAACACCTGTTTGGCTAGCTCCATGAGGGAGGGAGGTCGAGCGCGATAGGGGAAAATGGCATGGTTGTTAATTTCGAATATACAGTTTTTTCTAGGGCAAACTACTATTAATATGTCATAAATCCTCATTGTCACACAATACCACACGGTCGTTAATAGGGCCGAGCTATTCATCACTCTCTCTTATTATATCACTATACCACATTTTTACGTCCCATAGTTTCGTACTACGTCGAAAGTGAAACGAGAAGGCCTTCGATATCATGGTCCAATTTAAGGTAGGGAACGGTCTTCAGCTACTTTTCTAGGGAGATCGCTGGATCCATGAGCATGTTGTCGCTGACATTGCCCCCCAGTCCTGGAAAGGGTGTTGACGGCATAGAAAACTGGCAGATCCCTGCATAGGGTTGCTCATGAGGCGGGAGCGTATAGAGAATCAAAATAGGTTACATACGGAACGTGGATTTACGCAGATTCAAATTCTTATGGTGAGGTAATACTCTACATCTTGCATGTCATTGTATTCACGTGCTCGGACGCATCGGCGTACCCAGATGTATGGGCCTAATTGTTCGGTGACCGGGCACACGGATGTCCCCGGCATAGGCGAACACAACAACCAAGTAGCACATAAACTGCGCGCACCCAAACAACCAAGCAGCCACGATAATCAAACTAGACGAGTGCAACAGGATGACGAGGCATCTGGCCAGCCCACCCGGCCGCTAGAAATAATCCCGCGCAGGAGAACCGAACAACCGCGGTGGGCAGAGAGCCCGTGCAAGCGCATCTCGAACACACGTGGCGGCACAGGCCATACGAGGCCAATGCCGTGAGTCGTTCGGCACGCGCACGCACATCTGGGCAGACTCTACGCATGAGGCTCATGCAAACGAAGAAGCCCAACAGGGGCCAAGGACGCTGACAGGCCGACTCGACCTCACCTGGCGCGCACGAGATGGCACATTCGGGCATGACGCAAAGCCCCGCTGGAAGGTGGCCCCGCACGCACCCACTACCTACGCGTCGTGGACTCCCAAAAATACTCGGCCTGTCGTCGCAAGCGATGCAGCGTGTGAGCCGATGCACGCAGGCGCGATGCAAAGCCCCATGGGAAGGTGGCCCCGCACGCACCTGCAGCCCACGCGACAATGGCTCTCCTCTTGAGTTTATTCAAGTGTAAAATGAATGAGAGTACTCCCTCTGTCCCGGTGCATAGGGCATCTAATAAAAATGTGCATAGGGCATCTAATAAAAATCTAGTATTTCAAATATATAAGTCACCCAGTGCATGGAAGAAGCTGCTATTTTCATCGGCTGAGACATTAAATAGGATTTGCATGCTGCTCTTAAGAAATTAATGACATGTAAAACCAATATAGTGGTTGGCTCTTCCCAGTTTCTCAAGCGGGCCAAATAGAAGTAATTATTGTCATTGATTTTTGGTTTAATATTCTCCATCCAATCTCCACGCACCTAGGTTGCGATGCACCTCCTTATATGCCCTATGCACCCTACGGATGGAGTACATGCCCATGTGCAGCCTAAGGGTTCTTGACACATGACCAATGCTATCCTTGAGGCCTTGAGGGTGATATGTTGGAGGAGTGCATGGGTAAACGATGATCTATGGGTCTATACAAAGTTGAAAACTAGTCCAAAGTGGGCATGTCCATGGCTCATGGTGAACCATGTCTTCTCATTCATTCATGAACAGGCTTTGACTAGTTGGGGCAGAGATTGTATGATTTGCAAGAGACAAGTCAAGGGCTGACTTAGCCATCGATGGCTGTGAACTTGTGATTATTCTCGTATCACTGAACACGCAAACAAAAGTTGACTTAGCCATCGATGATTGTGATTATTCTCAGCTCACCGAACACACACCATTAGGCCTTGTACAATGCAAGATGCTCATGAGAGGTGCTTGAAAAAATAAACTAGACTTTTCTTAAGTGTAGAGAATGATTTGGTGCATCGACATCTCATTGATCGTGCACTAGGCACATATATATAGGTACAAGGGGTGCGACCGGTATCGTGTCTCCTAAGATACACGTACATATAGATGGAGACCGACACAACAGGTACTGCATACAAGACCCAGACCTACGTACATGTACACATGTTCAACACCCCCCCGCAGTCGAAGCGTCGCCGGTGACGCAGAGACTGGACCAAAAACCCTCGAATGTCGAGGTGGGTAGTCCCTTCGTCATAACATCGGCGAACTGCTGATCGGTGGGCACATGTAGAACTCGAACACGACCAAGTGTGACGTGCTCCCTGACGAAGTGAATATCGAGCTCAATATGCTTCGTCCGTCGGTGATGGACAGGGTTGGCAGCGAGGTACACCGCAGAGACATTGTCACAGTAGACAAGCGTCGCCTTGGTAACCTCACATAGCAACTCCTGAAGTAGCTGTCGTAGCCAAGAGCACTCCGCGACGGCGTTGGCCACAGTCCTGTACTCAGCCTCAGCGCTCGATCGTGAGACCGTGGGTTGTCGTTTAGACGACCACGAAATCAGAGAGGACCCGAGGTAGACGCAGTAGCCGGAAGTGGAGCGTCGAGTGTCGGGACACCCAGCCCAGTCGGCGTCGGAGTAGGCGACAAGGCTGGTGTCAGGTGATGCCGTCAGGGTGAGACCCATAGCTGTGGTGCCACGTATGTACCGGAGAATACGTTTCACCAAAGCCCAATGAGTATCACGAGGAGCATGCATGTGAAGGCACACCTGCTGGACAGCGTACTGAATGTCCGGACGCGTCAGCGTGAGGTACTGAAGAGCACCGACGATGGAGCGGTAGAAGGGAGCGTCAGACGCCGGAGAACCCTCGACGACGGACACCTTAGCCTTCGTGTCGACAGGCGTAGGAGCAGGCTTGCAGTTAAGCATGCCGGCTCGCTCCAGAAGCTCGTAGGCATACTTCTGCTGATGCAAGAAGAAGCCAGTGGCCCGGCGAACAACCTCGATGCCGAGGAAGTAGTGGAGAGCCTCCAAGTCCTTGAGGGCGAACTCGGTGCCGAGGCGAGCTGTGATCTGCTGTAGTAGCGCTGGCGAGGACGCAGTCAGGATGATGTCGTCGACGTAGAGAAGAAGGTACGCGGTGGCGGTGCCCTGGTGATAAACAAACAGGGAGGTATCGGACCATGTGGACCAGAACCCCTGCTGCTGAAGGAAGGCCGCGATCCGCTGGTACCAGGCCCGAGGCGCCTGCTTCAACCCGTAGAGAGAACGGGAGAGCAAGCACACGTGGTCCGGATAGTCGGTGTCAACGAAACCAGTAGGCTGCTGACAGAACACCTGCTCGTTGAGGTGGCCATGCAGAAAAGCATTGGACACGTCGAGTTGGCGAACGGGCCAGGTGCGAGAAACAGCGAGCTGGAGAACAGCGCGAATCGTGCCCGGTTTGACAACCGAGGCGAAGGTGTCGGTGAAGTCCACACCGACGCGCTGGCGAAAGCCGCGCACGACCCAACGCGCCTTGTAGCGCTCAAGGGAACCGTCGGGGCGAGTCTTGTGGCGGAAGACCCACTTGCCAGTGATGATGTTGGCACGGGGAGGCCGCGGGACAAGCTGCCACGTACGGTTGCGCTGCAGGGCGTCGAACTCCTCACGCATCGCAGCAAGCCAGTTCGGATCCCGAAGGGCTGCGCGGACGAAGGTGGGGAGCGGGGACGGGTCCGAGGTGGACGCGGCGCACGCGTACTCGTCGGAGGTGTAGCGCGTGCTGGGACGAAACGTCCCAGTCCGAGCCCGAGTGACCACACCGGTGAGAGGTGCGGCGGCAGCCAGCGGAGCCGAGAGGGGGACCGGCGAGGATGAGCTCGAGCCGGTCTCCGGAACGGCCGAAGGGGCCGCGGCGTCGGGGACGGCCTAGGGGGCGCCAGGGGCCGCGGCGGCGGGGGCGCCCGAGGGGGCAGCCACACCCGAGGCTCCGCGGGAGGGCGCAGCCGGCCCTGGAAGCGCGGGCAGGGCCGGGCCCAGCGCTCGGCGCGGCGTAGAGGGCGACTCGCCAGGGGTGGGAGCAGGGGCGAATCGCGCCGCGGGAGGCACCGATGGTACCTGCTGAAACGGGAACATCAGCTCATCAAAGTACACATGCCGCGAGGTGATAACGCGGTGGGACACTAGATCATAGCACCGGTAACCTTGGGTGTTGGGAGGATAACCAAGGAAGATGCAAGGAAGCGACCGGGGAGCGAGTTTATGAGGAGTGGTGGACGCGGTGCTAGGATAACAGAGACACCCGAAAATGCGAAGATCATCATAAGATGGAGCCGCACCGAAGAGGAGCTGGTGGGGGGAGTAGTTCCAGCGGGGATGACATGGGCGAATGTTAATAAGAAGGCTGGCGGTCGCGAGGGCATCCGGCCAGAACCGAGGAGGCACGTTGGAGTGGAAGAGCAACGTGCGGACACAGTCATTAAGAGTGCGGAGGACGCGCTCAGCGCGGCCATTCTGCTGTGACGTGTAGGGGCAAGTGAGCCGGAAGATAGTGCCGTGCGACGCAAGGAGATTGCGGACGGCGAAGTTATCGAACTCTTTTTCGTTGTCAGTTTGCAAGGCAAGAATAGGACGACCAAATTATGTGGTGACATATGAATAAAAAGCGGTGAGTGTGGCGAGAGCGTCGGACTTGCGACGGAGAGGGAACGTCCACACATAATGGGAAAATCATCCAATATCACCAAATAGTACAAATAACCCGTGTTGCTTGCAACCGGGGACGTCCAAACATCACTATGCAATAACTGAAACGGAAAGGTAGAAATGTGTGTAGACTCGCTAAAGCGGAGACGAACGTGCTTGCCAAGACGGCAGGCCTCACAGGAGTGGTCGTCAACCTTATTACATGAGAATGAAAAACTCTGAAGAATCTGAAGCAAAACGGAGGAGTTGGGGTGACCGAGGCGGGCGTGCCAAAGATCGACATTAGCGGCGAGGGCGGCAGGACGGGTGGTGGTGGTGGCGCCGGAAGGATGCACTGGGTAAAGCTCGTCCAGGCTGTCACATCGGTGGAGTATCATCCGTGTACGGGCGTCCTTCACAGAAAAGCCAAGGTCGTCAAATTCAACAGTGATAGGATTCTCACGAGCGAGGCGACGAACAGAGACAAGGTTGGTAACTAGGTTAGGGGAAACAAGAACATTAGACATGTTAATGGGAGTAGAAGTAGAAGGAAACGACATATGACCGACATGTGTAATGGGTAGAGAGGAACCGTTACCAACAGTGATGCGAGTGAGAGTATGAACGGGAGTGGAAGACGTGGGGTTACCGGGATGAGCAGTCATGTGAGCGGTGGCGCCCGAGTCCATGTACCAGTCACCTCCGCCACCGTAGGTACTTGGTGACGGAGCCGAGTGTAGAGCAGCGAGGAGGGCCGGGTCCCACGGCGGCGGCACCTGGGGAGGGAAAAACCCTCCGTAGGCCGACGCGGGAGCGGCGCCGTAGGCATCGTAGGCGGGCGCGGTGCCGTAGGTAGGTGCGGGCGCGGGCGCGGCGCCGTAGCCGCTGTAGGGAGCGGCGTTCTGTGCGGTGAAGAGCGCCTGGTGGCTCGCCGGACGAGGCCCAAGGATGCCCGGAGCGGGAGCCCGAGGGACCGGCATCGAGTACGCGTGGACGACGCCCGTCCACGGGTTGGTGCCATACGTCCAGGGTGGGGTGGCCTGCTGCTGCTGCTGACGAGGGGCCCCCTGGCGCCTGCTTGCGGCCGCCCCCGCGGCGGTTGCCGCGGCGCCCGCCACCCTGCTGCGGCTGCTGGGGGGCAGTGGGAGGGGCGGGGGGCGCGGGCGGGAGGGGGAAGAACCCTGAAGGCGCGGGGGGCGGCGGCTGGTGGCGAGGCGCGGGCGGGGCGGCCGGTGGTGGAGCGCCACGCGAGGTGCCGGCGGCGAGGCGCGGGCGGGGCGGCCGGTGGTGGAGCGCCACGCGAGGTGCCGGCGGCGAGGGCATGGTGCTGCACGCGCTTCTTGACCCCCTTCATCCGGCGCTCCTCCAACCTCAAGTATGCCACAAACTTGGGGAAGGAGGGGTCCGGTATGAGGGAGAGGTTGGAGGCGGTGTTACCAAACTCCTCGTTGAGGCCGGCGGTGAGCGTGCTAAGGAGGAGGTCGTCATCAACCTTGGCGCCGATGTCACGGAGCTCATCCGCCAACGTCTTCAGGCGGCGGCAGTAGTCATCGATAGACTGATCATCCTGATGGCAGTCAAAAAATTCCTGCTGCAAAAAAACGCGGCGCTGAAGCTGGTTGGCGGTGAAGAGGCCGTTGAGCTTGACCCACACGGCGCGGGCGTCATCACCATCGCTCACGACCGTGTGAAACAGGTCCTTCGAGATGGTGGTGAAGAACCACCGGATGAGCGTGGCGTCGATGGCGGTCCACTCGGAGTCGCCCACCATGGCGCGGGAGCCGACGGTGCCGTCAACGTGATCCACGAGATTGTTCTCGCGGAAGAGCAGCGAGAAGTACGTCTTCCACGCGAAGTACGTGGCGTCGGTGGCGTCGAGGATGACGGGGACGCGGTCGTGGATGTTGATGTCGCGGATGTCAGCGGGGTCCGGCCCGGAGAAGGGGTTGGAGTAGGAGGAGGCGGAGGAAGACATGGCGGCTCGGCGGTGATGCGGCGCGGCGGAGGTGCGGCGCGGCGAGGGGAGGCGGCGCGGCAGGGGAGGGGGCACGGCGCGGGAGGAGAGGCGCGGTGCGGGGAGGCGGTGGCGGCGTGGGGCGGCGGCGGCGGCCCAAGGCGGCGGCGGCTAGGGTTAGGCGGAAGCGGGAGAGGATCGACTTGCGATAGATACCATGTAGAGAATGATTTGGTGCATCGATATCTCATTGATCGTGCACTAGGCACATATATATAGGTACAAGGGGTGCGACCGGTATCGTGTCTCCTAAGATACACGTACATACAGAGGGAGACCGACACAACAGGTACTGCATACAAGACCCAGACCTACGTACATGTACACATGTTCAACATTAAGCACCGGTGCTTATTTATACAGGGTAGACGCTTAATTAAGCGTCACTCCTATAGAAATGGGCACTGATGCTTCAGAAAAACTCGGTTTATTTTTCTAAGCACCTCCCTAATCATCTAGCATTGTACAAGGCCTTAAGAGCGTCTACAGCCGTGCACCCCAAACCCGCCTCAAACGTCCGGATGGAAGGCCCGGTCACTGACCGACCACAAAAATTCGATCCAGACGGGCGCCTCAAACGAGCCTCAAATCGCCTGGGCTGACCGGCACCCCTCAGATCCAGCCCAAATCTTGGGCGGATATGGGGCGCCCGGGCGCGTTCGCCGTGTCGGACCCGGCCCACGCTGGCCCACCTGACTTCACATATATTCCTTCTCATACGCTCGCCGGATCAAACCCTAGCCACTTCACTCCACTCCCCTCCGTCGCCCAAGCTCCCGTCCCGGCGATCTCCGGTCGTCTCCGGCATGGCGGGCAGCAGATCCGAATCCTTCACCTCTAGATCCGTCGACCCCGAGCTCATCCCACGGGGCCCTGAGGAGGAGATGGTCGCCCGACTTGCGCTCCGTCGCTCCCGGGAGGAGGCCCATGCGAGACAGCGCTCGGACTCCTTCCGTCGGGAATCCATCGCGTCACGCATGGATCCGGCACTAGGTGTCTTGTCGCTACCTCACCGGAGGCGGTGGGGTCCGTCTGGCGTCCGAACGCGATGGCGGACGCGCAGCGCCGAGGCCATGGACGCACAATGGGCGACGTCCGACGCAAACATGGCGCGATGTGCCCATAGTGCGGGCAGCGGGTGCGGGAGGCGGCGGCAGCCCTCGTGGCGGTGGACGTCGGCGAGGCGGAGTTGCATTCTCCGGCGTCCCGTATGGTGCAGCAGTCCAGGCGCTGCAACTGTGTCGTGGTGGATGTCGCCGGCTCGTTCCAGGACGGATCCATCGTCGATCCGACGTCCACCGACACCGTTCAGGTTCCGAGCTCCGACGAGGAAGAGTATGGGCATGGGGAGACGACGGCGCCTTGAGTCCCGTGAGCCGGCTCGTCTCCCATGCCCTACTCTACCTTGCCGGTGACTGGACCAACACTCCGGGGAGCGCAGCCAGCCGCCGGACATGGGCACGACGGAACCAGGTGAGCTCCGCTTAGATTAGGTTTCACGTTGCATGTAATAATATGGATTTGAGGTGTCTGGTTGTAGAATCAAATATTTGCGACGTGACCGGCCACTGACCCACTGTCCACGGACACGCCCGGACGTGTCCGCGGGCGTTTGAGAGGTCAGATTTGCCAAGTACGGCTGTAAATGCTCTAACGCAAGTTCACATTATCCACCCTTTAGGCATCCTTTGGTTCATATGATAGAAATATCATAGGAATACAAGATCATAGGAATTGAGATGACGTTTGATAGAAAAAAATTCATTAAGTCTAGGCTAATATTTATTTTTCTTTGAAATATGAAGGGTTGATTCCTCCGTTTCTACAAACCAAAGGTCTCCAAAGGAACTTTTAATTTGAAAACTCTATCCCATAGAATACCTACAAAATTCCTACAAATCAAGGAGGCCTAAATCAAACAAAAAGGATGCCACGAAACAGCCCAACAACAAAAGTATTTGCAACCTGCAGATGACAATAGGAATTGAACAGTCATCAGTTCAGCACTACCACATACTAGCAAATCTCCTGGATCACAAGGATTATCACTTCTCACATGTGTGAGATCGACCGTGAACTAAATCCACCGCTCCCCAAGTTGCGAATCAGAGCAAAGGGCCAAAATAGTTAGTCCAAAACATTGACAAGATAGGCAGAATTAAAAGAGACCTACATATTCCAGTTACACGCTTGAACATGCATGGGCAACATATCACTAACAGTTTCAACCAAAAGACTAGAGACATCGGCAGGGTTTTTCTTCGGGGCAGAGACACTTAGGGCCTGGATAAGCATAATACTCTACTGGTGGAATTACGATCACCAATACAAGTGGTTTTGTTGACCGAAGTACTCATAACACATCTACTGACTGAACTTGCTTCTCCTCCAAAGCTTACACATGTTCTAAAAGGAACGTTTGGGGGGACGAGTATTCTTCTCCCACAAATCTGCTAATGGGGCGGAAGAAACCAACTTTATTGACTCGTATTCTCGGCTTGCCACAACAGCATCGATTCTCTCTGAAGGAACCAAAAAGTCAACACAGGCTTCTTTGAGCTTCTGGCAGTCGTATCGATCAGCTAGACGCAGTACAACAGCCACATTATCGACATCTAGGTTCAGGCACAAGATGCGTTCACACATAAGCTTCAACCTCTCTAGACCATATTGATCCGCTGCTGCAAATAGATGCTGGACCACGGCATTTCTTTCAGATCTGTCAAGATCATCCATTGTAGGCAAGGAATCAGTGTAAACGAAATGGAGCAGAGCCTCGAAAACCACCGGTTCCATGCGATCAACGGTTATGTGCCGCATCTTGTTCTCCTTCATGGGTTCACTTAGCTGCGCTTTGAAAACTGGCGACCTGGCAGAGAGCACTGCCCTGTGGGCAGGAAACATTTCTCCTCTAACTTTGAAGGTCACATCTGCTCTGGACTTATCCTTCAGCATCTTGCCAAAATGCTCTAATGCATTTGGGGGAGGGACTTCAATTTCGCAGGATGCTTTGTTTTCAGACACCCTTAGTTCGTGTACCACGGTAACGACACACTCAATAACAAGGCGGTTATCTCGGATATACCCTGAATCTTTCAAAGCACGTTTACTGATAAATTTTTCACGCCCCCAGGAAGCCTCTTCAAAGCTGCTAGACTTGAACTGATTCGGCACCCTGTTCTCTGCACATATTGTACACTCGTCTCCAGTGACTTGGTTGATCAGTCTCAGGTCTACGAATGCCAAAGCCTCCGCATACTTGCTCATCAACTCCAGATAAACTGATATGTACTCCTCCCCATCATCGCCATCAGCGTCCGGGCAGTATACAATAACCCAGTCGAATCCCCCCACCCTGAAGGTGCCCGAGCGGATGTAATCCTCATCACCAACATTCCCATAACTGAACTGACATATCTGGAACCGATGTGTGCCTTGCACCGTCTGAGTTGTGCATGACGATTCGGTGGTTGATGCCATTGCTCTTTGCTTGCTGTGATGTGCAGTTCCTACAACATTTGCACAAGTATATGTGTTAGTATATCTACAAGAAATCGGCCGCACATTCATCTCATTGATTCACACCCATACGTATCCATACAACTAAAAAATGCAAATTCCAGCAGTAAAATAGAAAAGGGAAAAAAAAATCGTGAATCATGAATGGGCCAACAGGACCCACACTTGATCCACACTGAAGAAACCCCAATAGCTGTCCTAACTAGAATCAATAATGGACACGCAACTGATTCAATCATCCAAAAAATATGCAAGATAAGTCGTTGGACTTAAGATTGAGGCAACATAGGTACACCACCAGCCCCTCTTCTTCTTTTTCCATTTCAACAAATGTTACCACGAGGATCAGACGGCAGCGATAAACGGTGAAGAGTTCTAGGTGGCGAGCGATGGAGAGCAGGCATACCTCTGGAGGCGCCGTCGTCCCGTCCGGCTCTTCACTCGCGTCAACTGTTGCTGGCGGGTGTGGCGAATCTAGAGAATGCGTTTTTCTGGGGATCCATGGGGGTTAGGGTTCTGGAGAAGTGGAGGAGAGGCGGCCGGTGTGGGGGTGGGGGGAATGATTCGGTGCTTCGCCCAACCTTTTAATTTTGCCTATTGCATTTTACACATTTACCCTTGCCCTTTTTTTATGTGGGACACCCTGCATTCCATTAACTAGTGGTCGTGGCAATATCGGCGGCCACAACACCCATTACATCAGCGGGGAGATCAGTAAGCCACACAAGCTGGCTTCCGGTCAGTGCCCTGGCACCATGACTAGCAAGTTTGTGAGCAGGAACATTACATTCACGTGGAGTGAGATCGACCCTTACATCAATAAAACCCATCCGGATTACTTCGGGGATTAAATTCTTTTTTTAGGGGAAACTCTCGGGGTTACATTCTCTGGATGAAAGATGAGTTCGGACGGTAGCGCGTGAACCTGAAGTTGGTCTTGCGGTGTCACCTGAAAGGGCACTGATAGGCGCCGACGCATTAAAACGCTTGGTAGCCGCACGATCTTCTTTCCTCCCCACTCGTTCTTCCTCATCGCGATGACTCCTCTCGGAGAAAAACAGCTTCTGCCATTGCTGGATGCAGCTCCACCAACATCGGGTTGCAGCTCTGCTGGATGCAGCTCTTGTTGCCCTCGGTTATAGCTCGACGTCAGCCATCGCCGCTAGCATGCAGCTCTCGTCCGTCGGTTGCAGCTCCCATGGCCACCCATTGAAGCTTTCTATTGCTTGGTTGTAGCAAAAACTAGTCGTCGGTGGTAGCATCCTCGACCACGGGTCGACTGATCATAGCAAAAAGCTGGATGCAGCATTCCCAACCACCGGTTCCAGCACCCCCCGCCATCGGATGCAACATTTGCGACCACCTCGTCCCAGCATAGCGCAACCAGCAGCGGCCGTCGGCCGGCAGCAGTCGGGCAGTCCCCCGGCTCGGCGGAGCACAGGGTGATGCAGTTGCAGCCTCTCCATCACTACGCATCTCGCCGTCTTCATCATTTGCTTGTAGCGTCGCTTAAAAAATAGATTCCATGGTGCGAGAGGTAGGGGATGCACAGAGAGAGAAAAGAGAAGACGAAAGTTGCGGGTGCGCAATGTGTGGCTGATAAGTAGGGGAGGAAGGGAAGGGACGTGGGGCTTTGGATAAGAAGTGGGGCCACCAGGAAACGTGTGTGCTCTAGATCGGGGGCGGTCGAAGGAAAACGATCCAACGCGCAGCGTGCGTGTGGCGCGACGTTTCCGTCGGCGCGCCGCACACAAGCGCTTCCCACCTGAAAAGCCTCAAAAACTCGAAAATGAACAATCAATTTCATTACTCCCTTCCTCCATATCGGTGCATTAGTCATCTACAGTCGGGCGCCCCAAACCGGCCCCAAACGCTCGGGCGGCCCGCCTGGTCACTGACCGGTCACGAAACTTCGACCCAGACGGGCTTCTTAAACGGGCCGCAAATGCTCGGGCTGACCGGCACCCCTTATATGCAGCCCAAATTTGGGTGCGTCCGGGCGCGTCCATCACGTCGGACCCGACAGCCCGACCCCACCGCAAATTGCACCAAATCCACCAAACCCTTCCTCCTTCTTCTGTCGCCCTCCAACCTTTCCCACGCCCGAGCCCTCACCGTCCGCCACCCTTGCTCCCAATCCTCACCACTGGCCCCGATCCGCCGCTGTAGATGTCGTCCAGCCCGTCCCCGACCGCCCCAACGGAGACGTAGTCCGCCTCGTCCTTCGGCGTCCCTTCCCGTCGTGCAAGGCGGAGAACATCGCCTGGAAGATGCGGCGACGCCGGCAGCAAGAGAGGGAAGTGGCGGCGGCGGCACAGGAAGGCACGGACATGGGAGAGAAGCTATCTCCCCGCCGCGCCCGAAACCCCGCACCCCTTCCATCCGAGCGCTGACGCGGATTACACCGTCTGGCCATGTTGGGACAGAGGAGGATCTGACGGCCGACTGGGCCATTTTGGAGAGCTTTCCGCCCATGCAGATGCCGACAGTGGACGTATGTGACTCGTCGCAGCTTGTTCGGGCACAGATGAGCATGAGCACCGGCGGCGCCTGGGCTGCCCTCGACATGTTCGACGGAATGACAGAACAAGAGTCGTTACGTTTTGTTTGCTTCTGTTCGATCAAAATTGCATACGACATGTTCAATGTTTTGCATAGACCAGTAGTTCATTTCAGACATGATGAATGCTTGCAAACCATGATCATCTAGGAGGCGTTCATATCGAACATGATCAATGACAATGACGGTCTGACCCAAATGGACTGGCAATTGGGGGGCACCGCATTTGAAAAGTTGGGACAGCAAGACGGCGAAGGCAAGAGGTCCGACATTCTCTACTTTTGAGGACATATTGTTGGTCAAAGTTTGGTTGGCCACAACAATGGATCCAATATGCAGCACCGAGCAAAAGGGGAACAAGTATTGGGAGAAGACTTGGAAGGAGTATCACGAACAAAAGGAGTGTGTGGAGCCGCATCCTATCGTGACCAACCGCAATGTGGCATCTCTCCAACATCGATGGGGGATCATTCAAGGGGAAGTGAACAAGTACGTCGGCTACTACTCACAAGTGACCAAACACCCTCAAAGTGGGATGGGAGTGGCAACTAACGTAAGCTCAATTGCTTCATCTTGTCATCATTTTCATATGCTTCTTGTGTTTGCATTCTCGTGCTCATACATATGATGTTTGCTAGACGGCGGTGGTGGCCACTTTGTATCACGAGACGGAGAAGAAGCCATTTGCTTTTAGCCATTGTTGGATCATATTGAATGGAGTGCCAAAGTGGAAAAAACTTGTGGCCGATCTCAAAGTCGGCAAGAAGAGAAATGATGGCTCAGGCTCCCACCTATCAATTGGGTTCGATGATGAAGATGACGATGTTGTCATTGAGAATGGAAGAGCCACCGTGCCAAAGGATAACCAACAAGTTTTGGGAAACAAGTGGGAGAAGGCAAGGGCCTCCTGTGATGCCACAACTACAAAAATGTCGTCCAGATGGACGGGCATTTCTTTGGCAAGGGAGAACAAGAAAGAGGAGAGGTACAAGCTCATGTTTGATGCACAAAAGGAGAGGATGGAGTGGGACCGGAAGAGGGCGGAGAAGAAGCTGGAAATTGAGAGGGAGAAGATCGAATTGGAGAAGCAAGAGGCGGCGATCAAATAGGAACTCGAGAAGGCCAAGACATTTGGAGAAATTGAGCTTGAGAAGAAGAGGTTGCAACTCGCATGGGACGCGGAGGATGAGAAGATCATGTTGGCGGAAGAAACCCTCTTGGATGAGCATGCAAAGAAATGGCTTGCAGATAAGAAGAAGGAGATCAACGACCGTAGGGAGTATGAGGCGGCTAGGGCGGCAGCGGAGCATGCGGCCAGGATGCAGGAGGAGCATGCGGCAAGGATGTAGGTGGAGCAGGACGCAAGCATGGGCTCAGAGCAGGCGGCATGGATGGTGTCCGGCTAGTGATCCGACAAGTGAGCCATCTGTCACGCTCGGACATTGATTTCATTTTGGCATGTCCGGTTTGTTGAACTATGATTTGCTTTGCTTTGGTTTGAACTATTGAATTTGGACAATTTGTATTGTATGATTAACGTGCATGGATTGCACGGATTTGAGGATCAGCATTTGAGGTATGTGGATGTGCGGCGCAAGATATGAGGCGCCGGCGGGCGCTGTCCGCGGACACGCCCGGACGCGCTCGCGGACGTATAGGGGACCGGATTTGCCAAGTCCGGCTGTAGATGCTCTTAGGTTGTGCACCGTGACCAAGGCGGAGGGGAAAAAGAGAGAACTTAATGTTTATAGTACTATTGCATGCAATGAACCAACCGCTGCATGTCATGTTAGGTAGTCCCAAGTCATTGAAAAGCATACACGCCACACATCTCTTACTGGTTGATTCCTTTATTTATGTCAAGAAACAAGAAACAAGATGGGAGTTAATGCATCGCGCCTAAGAGTTTTGGGATTATTTGGTTTTCGTAATGTGCCTAATGCATCGGTACAAAGGGAGTACTCAACTTCCCGACTTTCTACTACAACAAGTTTGGCCCGGCTTCGATGAGGGGGGGGGGGGGGGGGTTGATGACGGCGGTGCCCCTTAAGCTTGCTCCAGTGCTTGTAGTCGTCACTAGGTTGTCTACGGACAATGCAATTTTTATTATTTCTGTGTTCTTTGAATTGTCATGACATGATGAATAGATCAAAAGTTTTCTAAAAAAACATCATTAACAATCTTGTTGACAAATGATGTCAAATTCATGAGGGGCCGATCGGAGCCAAACAATTATTTTAATTAAATATCGGCCCATCTCGGCGAGTACATGGCTCGCCCTATTTTGCTCATGCGCGATGCCTTTTATTTCATGTAGTCGTTCATTGAGGAGTTGACTGGTTGCTCCTACCAAGGATGTAATAGGGACCTATTGGGTGTAGGGTCGCTGATCATGTTGTCCGTTGTCGCACAGTCCGCCTCAATGATAAGAGGCTCATTGCTTCACTCCATGGCCAGGCTCACCCCTTCCATGCACGGCGAAACCTCGGCCTCCAGCGTGCTAGCACATCTTTGAATGAATCTGCATGAAGAGAAGATGATCCATCCATGAGTGAAGTTTGATTTAGACCCTGAGATTGTAGAGCTCGTTAGAAACAAACCCTCACCTCCAAATCCCTGAAGTTTGTGCCCTGTACTCCGGTTGTTTACAACCTCAAGGCTGCATCCAAACAGGGATTTTCTATGTGGCATGAAAAGGCCAGGATGGATGGATTAGGCGGCACTTGTTGGTGTGTCCCATGAAATTGTGTGACTTCGCCATTGCTTGTCATGAGCCCGAGCTCCAATTCGTAGTGGTCAGGCTCCGATTCGGGAGAGTATGGGATACGTCTCCAACATATCTATAATTTATGAAGTATTCATGCCATGTTTACAACAATTTTATATGGTTTTGGTATGATTTGAATGGAACTAACCCGGACTGACACAATTTTCAGCAGAACTACCGTGGTGTTGTTTTTTGTGTAGAAATAGAAGTTCTCAGAATGGGCTAAAACTTTTTGATGTTTTTTGGAACAAAAGAGACCCCCAAAGCTTCGCGGGAGGACCAAAAGTACCATGAGGCGTCCACAAGCCACTTGGGAGCGCCCAGGTGGGTGATGGTGCCCAAGTGCCTTGTGGGCCCCTCGTAACTCCTTTTCGCGTGACGCTGGAAATTCCTATAAATAGGAAAACCCCTGAAAGTTAACCTAGAACTTCGACTCTGCCGCCGCAAGCCTCTGTACCCAAGCGATCCCATCTGGAACCTTGTTTTGGCACCCTGCCAAAGGGGGAAACATCACCAGAGGCCATCTTCATCACCCCGACGGTCTTCATGACGAGGAGGAAGTATTTCACCCTCGGGGCTGAGAGTATGTACCAGTAGCTATGTGTTTGATCTCTCTCTCTCTCCCGTGTTCTTGATTTGGCATGATCTTGATATACCACGAGCTTTGTTAATATAGTTGGATCATATGGTGTTTTCCCCTTCTCTATCTTGTTGTGATGAATTGAATTTTTTCCTTTGAGGTTTCACTATTATCGGATTGAATATTTTGGATTTGAGAACACTTGATGTATGTCTTGCATGTGGATACCCGTGGTGAGAATGGGGTGTTCTACTGATTCACTTGATATATGTTTTGGCAATCAACTTGCGGATTCCTGCGGTGACATTGGGGTAACCTAGGCATAGAGGTTGATGCACGTTTTCGTCCTGCTTTCTCTGGTAGAAACTTTGAGGCACTCAAAGTTCTTTGTGTTGAATTGAATATTATGAATCTGAAGTTGTTTGATTCGTATCGAATAATCAACTCACGGGTACTTGTGGAGACATTGGAGTATCTAGGTGACATTAGAGTTGATTGATGAGTATCATATGGTGTTATTTTAGTACAAACTCTAGCGCTGTTTGTGACACTTATAGGAATGGCTCAATAAATTGATCGGAAAAGATAACTTTGAGGTGGTTTCGTACCCTACAACAATTTCATCTTATGTTCTCCGCTAGATAAGAACTTTGGAGTGATTCTTTGTCGCACGTTGAGGGATTGTTATATGATTCAATTATGTTAGCACTGTTGAGAGATTGCACTAGTGAAAGTATGAACCATAGGCCTTGTTTTCAAGCATTGCAATATCATTTGTGCTCACTTTTGTTACTTGCTACCTTGCTGTTTTTATATTTTCAGATTACAAAAACCTGTATCTACTATTCATACTACACTTGTATCACCATCTCTTCACCGAACTAGTGCACCTATACAATTTACCATTATACACTACTGGAATCAGAGAATTTGCCATCAGCCAGTTCTTTGTCCGTCTGCTAGCGGACGGCAAAGAAGGTCTTTGCCGTCTGCTTACAAAAAACCGACGGCAAAGAACTCGCTGATGGCAAAGATATTATTTGCCATCAGCCTGTTCTTTGCCGTCAGCTAGCGGACAACAAAGACCCGAAAGGTAGACGGCAAAGAGCTTAGCTGGGCCCCATTGGACCGTGTACATGTTTAGGTCAAACGGAACACATTTTGCCGTCTGCTAGCAGACGGCAAAGGGTCTTTAAGCAGACAGCAAATAAACACTCATGGCAAAGAGGAAGCACAGCACGTGGATCAATCACCTAGATCGATGAGTTGGCAAGATCTTAGACGCACGCGGATCACTCCGTCGGACGCATACCCCACCCACCCACGATGCACGCGCCCCACGCACCACCACTGTCTACCTTATCCATCGATCGTACCCACCCCACCACGTCTCTCTCTCATCTTTCTCCCTGCTCTCGATCCAAATCACCCGCCACCGCCCCGGGCCCGTCCTCGCCGGCCACCACATCGCCTGCCAGCCCGGCCACTTCCTACTTCACCGCCAGCTCCGCCGGCCCCAGCCACTTCCCCCGTCGCCCCCGTAGGCCCGCCGGCGCTCGCCACCACCTCGCCGGTCGGCCCTGGCCTCGCTGGCCGCCATCTCGCCGGCCGGCCCTGGCCACGCTGGCCGCCATCTCGCCCGCCGGCCCCATCGCCCGTTGCCCCCGGCGGCCTCCGTGCCCCGTCGCCCCGCAGGCCCTAGCCCCGTCGCCCACGGCAGCCTCCGCGCCCCGTCACCCCCACAGGCCTCCGCTGGCCCCGGCCCCGTCACCCCCATCCCTTGACGCCGCACCACATTCCGCCTCGAGGAGCAGCGGCAGGTCCTCGGGCGTCCATGGTGGCAATGGATATTGTGGTTTTCGTGCTAATTTTGTGTAGATGGATAATGTGGTGTTCTTGTAAATAGAGTAATTTTGTGTAGATGGAGCAGAGGCAGATCTATTATGTGTAAATAGAGTAATTTTGTATTGTGAAATTTGTTCATTTGTCGTCGATTGTTGGAACAAAGTGTAGATGGATACTGTGGTGTTCGTCGTTGTCCGTTCGTTTATAGCCTCTGCACTTGGACTGCTGGTTCAATATATTTTAACAAACAAGATTCTTTGCCGTCTGTGATTTTAATAAACAAAGAGTAGATGGACATTTTTTGCCGTCTGTTATTAATCGGCAGACGGCAAAACATCAGTTTGGCTGACGGCAAACATCGGCAGACGGCAAAGGGCTCTTTGCCGTCTGCTGGCAGAAAGCAGACGGCAAATGAGCTCTTTACCGTCGCTTTCTTTGCCGGGCACGTTTGCCGTCCGCGGCTGACGGCAAAGCCCTTTGCCGTCCTCTTTCCGGTCCTTTGCCGTCTGCCATGGCAGACGGCAAAGAAGCTGATTCCTGTAGTGGTATTTGGTGTGTTGGGGATACAAGATATTTCTTGTATTTGATTGCATGGTTGTTTGAGAGAGACCATTTTCATCCTACGCCTCCCATGGATTGATAAACCATAGGTCATCCACTTGAGGAAAATTTGCTGCTGTCCTACAAAACTCTGCGCTTGGAGGCCCAACACGAGTCTACAAGAATAAGTTGTGTAGTAGACATCAAGCTCTTTTCTGGCGCCGTTGCCGGGGAGGTGAGTGCTTGAAGGTATATCTTTAGATCTCGCAACTGAATCTTTTAGTTTCTTGTTTTATCACTAGTTTGGTTTATAAAAGAAAACTACAAAAAAAATGGAATTGAGTTCGCCTCATATTGTTCATCTTTACAATGTCTTTCTTGAAAATGATGGATCGGAAAATTGTGCCAAAGTGTTAGAAGAAGAATTCAATAAAATGTTTGGCATAAAATCTTTGAATGATAAACATGATTGCAATGTTGCTAGTATGAATTCTTTGAATATCCATGATGTTAATGATATGAAAAGCTATAAGCTTGGGGATGCTATGTTTGATGAAGTTGATATGTTTAGTCCCCCAAGTTTTGATGAGCAAATTTATTATGATGATAGCTGATGTCTACTACACAACTTGTTCTTGTAGACTTGTGTTGGGCCTCAAAGCGCAGAGTTTTGTAGGACAGTAGCAAATTTCCCTCAAGGGATGACCTAAGGTTTATCAATCCATTGGAGGCGTAGGATGAAGATGGTCTCTCTCAAACAACCCTGCAACCAGATAACAAAGAGTCTCTTGTGTCCCCAAAACACCCAATACAATGGTAAATTGTATAGGTGCACTAATGCGGCAAAGAGATGGTGATACAAGTGTAATATGGATAGTAGATATAGGTTTTTGTAATATGAAAATATAAAAACTGCAGCAAGGTAACTAGTAACATAAGTGAGCAAAAACAATATTGCAATGCTTGAAAACAAGGCCTAGGGTTCATACTTTCACTAGTGCAAAATCTCTCAATGATGATAACATAATTGGATCATATAACAATCCCTCAACATGCAGCAAAGAATCACTCCAAAGTTCCTATTGCGGAGAACATAAGATGAAATTGTTTGTAGGGTACGAAACCATCTTAAAGTTATTCTTTCCGATCAATCCATTGAGCTATTCCTATAAGTGTCACAAATAGCCCTAGAGTTCGTACTAAAATAACACCATATGATACACATCAACCAACTCTAATGTCACCTAGATACTCCAATGTCACCACAAGTATCTGTGAGTTGATTATATGATATGCATCAAACAACTTTAGATTCATAATATTCAATCCAACACAAAGAACTTCAAAGAGTACCCCAAGATTTCTATCGGAGAAAGGAATACGAAAACGTGTATCAACCCCTATGCATAGATTACCCCAATGTCACCACGGGAATCTGCAAATTGATAACCAAAACATACATCAAGTGAATCAATAGAACATCCCATTATCACCATGGATATCCCATCGCAAGACATACATCAAGTGCTCTCACATCCAAAAGATTCAATCCGACATACCAAAACCTCAAAGGAAAAGATTCAATTCATCACAAGAAGGTAGAGAGGGAAGAACACCATAAGATCCAAATATATTAAAAAAGCTCGCAGTACATCAAGATCATGCCAAATCAAGAAAACGAGAGAGAGAGAGAGAGATCAAACACATAACTACTAGTACATACCCTCAGCCCCGAGGGTGAACTACTCCCTCCTCGTCATGGTGGGCGCCGGGATAATGAAGATGGCCTCCGGTGATGATTTCCCCCTCCGGCAGGGTGCCGAATGGGGTCTCGATTGAGTTTTCATGGATACAGAGGCTTGCGGTGGCGGAACTTCTCATCTAAAGTTCTTTTCGATGTTTGGGGTATTTATAGGAATTTATGGCGTTGGTCTCACGCCAGGGGTGCGGGGTGCCTGAGGGGCCCACAAGCTCGGGGGGCGTGCCCTAGGGGGTGGACGCCCCCCCAGGCTTGTGGTTCCCTCGGCCACGTCCTGGCCCAGCTCCGGTGCTTCGGGGGTCTCTTTTGGTCCATGAAAAATCACCGTAATTTTTCGGCCCATTGTGAGAACTTTTATTTCTGCACAAAAAATGACACCATGGTAGTTCTGCTGAAAACAGCGTCCGCCCGGGTTAGTTCTAATCAAATCATACCAAAACCATATAAAATTGTTGTAAACATGGCATGAATACTTCATAAATTATAGATACATTGGAGATGTATTAGCATCCCCAAGCTTAATTCCTGCTCGTCCTTGAGTAGGTAAATGATAAAAGAAATAATTTATGAAGTATGAATGCTAGCATAGTGCATAATTTTGATCAATGATAGTTCCAAACACTTTTTCTAGCATCATTATATATCATAAATAGTAGCTCATCTCATAAAACTTCTCATCATCAAGTAACAAGCTATTCACATGTTAAAGTATAGACCATAAACTTTCTTGAAAACTAACAAACTATGTTCTCAGTCAGCAAACAATTGCAATTCATCTTATTTCCAGGAAGGGTCTATGTAAGAGCTTGGATTTAGCAAATTCCACATACTCAACTATCATATAGTCTTCCATGATTGCTAACACTCAAAGAATATTTTTAGAACAAATAGCATCCATCGAACACAGAGAAAGATAGGGGCTTAATGTTTCGCCTCCCAACTTATTTATCATATAGATAACTGTCAACAATAATAATATATGATCAAATATATTTGAATGGCCATATATGCTTGGATCTTTCCCCACCACATGATACTTGCCAACTAGAGAATGATTGAGGTTGAAATGAGAAGGAATACCATTGACTCTTGCATAAAAGTAAATACATAAAAGTAAAAGATATGCCCTTCGCAGAGGGAAGCTGAGGTTGCCATGCACTTTTTATTTTTGGATGTGCAAATCCTTAATGCAAAGGAACGTCACTTTATATTGCCCTTTGTGATAGCAACCTTTATTATGCAGTCCGTCGCTTTTATTTCTTTACCATCACAAGTTCGTACAACGCTTATTTTCCCTTACAATAAAAGATCATACATATTTAGGAGCAATTTTTATTGCTTTTTGCACCGATGACAACTTACTTGAAGGATCTTATTCAATCCGTAGGTAGATATGGCGGACACTTGTGGCAAGAAACTGGGTTTAAGGGTTTTTAGATGCGCAAGTAGTATCTCTATTTAGTACAAATTTTTGGCTAGCAAAAGATCCTAAGCAAGCACCACATGTTGGAGGATCCATAACAATATAACTTCTATACAAATATACCCAAACATAACTCATTATGTTGTCTCCCTTGTCCAACTTCAACTCATTTGCTCAAGTTTGAAAATCATTAATGGGGCTCACAATCATAGAAGATGTCCAAGATAGTATATTTATATGTGAAATCTCTCTTCCTTCAATATTCTTTCATGAATTGTTCAAATGATCAATGATGTGTTTGCTAACTTTCAATAAATTTTACCACCTATACTTCTTATATGTGAAATCATTACTCCCCATGGGATAAGCTTATGAAACATATATAATTTCAGATTTATGATATTCAATTCATTCAACCATTTACTCATAGGATATAAGTGAAGCACAAGAGTAAATGACAAACTACTCCAAAAAGATATAAGTGAAGATCAATGAATAGTCAAATAATTAAGTAGCTATGTGAAGACTCCCTCTCATTAATTTTTTTAGATATTATATATTTTATTCAAACAGCAAGCAAAACAAAATAAAATTACATTCCAAGGATAGCACATATCATGTGAAGAAGCAAAAACTTAGGCTCAACCAAAACTGACCGATCATTGTTGAAGAAGAAAGGTGGGATGCCAACCGGGGCATCCCCAAGCTTAGATGCTTGATACTTCTTGAAATATTAACTACGGATGCCTTGGTCATCCCCAAGCTTGATCTCTTGTGTCTCCTTAATTCCTCTCATATCACGGTTTCCCTAATTCTTAAAAACTTCATCCACACAAAACTCAACAAGAACTCGTGAGATAACTTAGTATAAATCAATGCAAAACCTTATCATTCTCTACTATAGAAAATCACTGAAATTATAATTTAACATTGCATACTAAATGCCTCTGCATATTTAATACTCCTATCCTCAAATAGTATCATTAAACAAGCAAACATATGCAAACAATGCAAACATAACAGCAATCTATCTAAACAGGACAGTCTGTAAAGAGTGCAATAATATTCATACTTCCATAATTCCAAAAATTCTGAAAAATTACCAAACTGTAGAAAATTTGTTATACCTCACAATGTAAAAATTTCATGATTTTATCATGTTCTGACTATTCACAAATATTCAAAAAATAACAACAAAGTTTCTGTTTTCAAACAACAACATATAGACTTGCAAAATAAGCATGGTAAAGGTTATACTTGACATTTTTATTGAAATAAAAGATGCAAAACATTACTATAAAAAATAGCAAGTAAATCCTAATAAAATAAAGTGACGCTCCAAGCAAAACTCATATCATGTGACGAATAAAAATATAGCTCCAAGTGAGGTTACTGATAATGTTGGAGACGAAAGAGGGGATGCCTTCCGGGGCATCCCCAAGCTTAGTTGCTTGGGTCTTCCTTGAACATTACCTTGGGGTGCCTTGGGCATCCCCAAGCTTAGGTTCTTGCCACTCTTCATTCTTCTCATATCGATATCTCACCCAAAATTTGAAAACTTCAATCACACAAAACTTAACGGAACTTCGTGAGACGGGTTAGTATAGTAAAACAGATCATTCACTTGGGTACTATCAAAGACAAGATTCATAATTGTTTCCACATAATTCCTACTGTACTATATAATTTCCACAATTTATATTAAGCAATATAAGCCATATAAACCATAAAACAAGCAAATTATGCATTGCAAACAGAATCTGTCAAAAACAGAACAGTCTATAAAGATCTGAATAATGACCATACTTCTGTAGATTCAAAAATTCTGAAAAATTAGGACAACGTAGGAAATTTGCATATCAATCATGTGTAAACAATCCAGAGCAAAATCACGTTTATGTGAATTTAAAAAATTCCATAACTAGGCGCAAAAGTTTCTGTTTTTTAACAGAATGAAGTGAACTAACATCCACACTATCCCAAAGGCTTTACTTGGCACTTTATTGAAACAAATGCTATAAAACATGACTACTACAGTATCTTAATCATGTTAACACACAAAAATAGTAGGGGTAAATGTTGGGTTGTCTCCCAACAAACACTTTTCTTTAATGCCTTTTTAGCTAGGCATGATGATTTCAATGATGCTCACATAAAAGATAAGAATTGAAACATAATGGGAGCATCATGATGCATATGACTAGCACATTTAAGCCTAACACGCTTCCTATGCATAGGGATTTTGTGAGCAAAAAACTTATGGGAACAAGAATCAACTAGCATAGGAAGGCAAAACAAGCAAAACTTCAAGATTTGAACACATAGAGAGGAAACTTGATATTATTGAGATATTTAAAAGCATATGTTCCTCTCTCATAGTAATTTTCAGTAGCATCATGAAGGAATTCAACAATATAGCTATCACATAAAGCATTCTTTTCATGATCCACATGCATATTTATTACTCTCCACATAAGCAAATTTATTCTCATCAATAGTAGTGGGAGCAAACTCAACAAAATAACTATCACATGATACTTGATTCAAATAATCAATTTGAGCATTAAAATCATGATGACAAGTATTTTGGATATCATTACTCTTTATAGCATACATATCATCACAATAATCATAGCAACTTTGTTCTCATAATAATTAATTGAAACCTCTTCCAAAATAGTGGATTCATCACTAAATAAAGTCATGACCTCACCAAATCCACTTTTATCATTATAATAAGATTCAACACCCTCCAAAATAGTGGGATAATTACTTTCTAGAGTTGACACTCTTAAAACCCACTTTCATCATTATAATCATCATAAATAGGAGGCATGCTTTCATCATAATAATTTTTCTCATCAAAACTTGGGGGGCTAAAATATCATCTTCGTCAAACATAGCATCCCCAAGCTTATGGCTTTCCATATCATTAGCATCATGGATATTCAAAGAATTCATACTAAAAACATTGCAATCATACTCATCATTCAAAGTTTTTATTCCAAACATTTTATTGAATTCTTCTTCTATCAATTGAGCACAATTTTTCGATCCATCATTTTCAAGAAAGACATGATAAAGACGAATAATATGAGGCAACCTCAATTCCAATTTTTTTGTAGTTTTCTTTTATAAACCAAACCAGTGATAAAACAAGAAACTAAAAGATTCAATTGCAAGATCTAAAGATATGACTTCAAGCACTCACTTCCCCGGTAACGGCAGCAAGAAAGAGCTTGATGTCTACTACACAACTTGTTCTTGTAGACTCGTGTTGGGCCTCCAAGCGTAGAGTTTTGTAGGACAGTAGCAAATTTCCGTCAAGTAGATGACCTAAGGTTTATCAATCCTTGGGAAGTGTAGAATAAAAATGGTCTCTCTCAAACAACCCTGGAACCAAATAACAAAGTGTCTCTTGTGTCCCCAACACACCCAATACAATGGTAAATTGTATAGGTGCACTAGTTCGGCGAAGAGATAGTGATACAAGTGTAATATGGATAGTAGATATAAGTTTTTGTAATCTGAAAATATAAAAAGAGCGAGGTAAATAGTAACAAAAGTGAGCAAAAACGGTATTGCAATGCTTGAAAACAAGGCCTAGGGTTCATACTTTCACTAGTACAAAATCTCTCAACTATGATAACATAATTGGATCATATAACAATCCCTCAACGTGCAACAAAGAATCACTCCAAAGTTCCTATCGCGAAGAACATAAGATGAAATTGTTTGTAGGGTACTGAGGGAGTTATGGACTAAGGGGTCCTCGGGGCGATGGCCCATTGAACATGGGTCGGACTGGTGGAGCCGTATAGTGACAGGAGATCTATGAAGCCGTGGTGTGCCCTCCAAGTCAAGAAGGCACAGGATCTCTTTAATCCCTTATTGTAATCTATCTTCAGTAACCCTAACCCTACCGGTGTCTATATAAACCGAGGGTTTTTAGTCTTCAGGGCTAGAGCTACATTCATCGCCTCATCTCCTTAGGGTTTAGCTCATACTGATCTCGAGATAGATCTACTCTGTAAACCACATTATACATCCAATACAATCAAGCAGGACATAGGGTATTACCTCTTCGAGAGGGCCCGAACCTGGGTAAACACTGTGTTCATCGTCCCTTGTTCCCCATCGATCCCAGATCCACAGCTCGGGACCCCCTACCCCGAGGTCTGCCGGTTTTGACACCGACATTGGTGCTTTCATTGAGAGTTCCTCTGTGGGATCGCCAGAGGAATCGATGGCTCAACCGGTCGTTGGAGACCACACCCGCGCCGAGGGCTTCCCCGCGCCTGGTCATCTCCTCGTCTTCAACGGCATGTTAGTGTGCGCCGATCCCACTAGTCGCCTCGACCAGATCGAAGGCTTCACTCCCGTCGACCCCAGGACCAGCAGACTCACAAAAATCCGATATCTCTCAGAGTTCGACCTTGAAGCCCGACTCCGACAGGCCACCCAGAAGATCTCCCGCAGGGTCGCCGGAGTGTCTGGCACCCCCATGTGCCCAGCCGACAGACCACTTGGCAAGTCTTTTCCGTGCAATGGAAATCTCTGTTATCAGGCCCACGGCCTATGATTGGATCGGGCTTAAACCCGACGACCGAGAAATCAACACCCCTCCGGTCACGCACTTCGTCGCCACGGTCGAAGAGGCCCAGGAGGGGCTACAGCCTTGCAAGCTAAGAATGGTGTACACTCGAATCTCCAGCTCGGAGTCAGACACCAGCTCAGATGTACGTCCGGACTCGAGCCCAAATTCTAGATCCGGCCTCTAGCCGATCCAGCCGCACACTAGTCCGGATCCGAGCCCTGCACGATCAGAACCAGACATGGCTCAACCACCCATCAAGGATAGTCCGGATCCGCTGCAGGAGGGAATTCTCGAAATTTTCCCACCCACCCACCACATGGAATACTCTTCGAATTCGGGAAACCCAGACATATGGGACCTCATGTATGTCAAACAGCTGCCAAACGAGACAGTCCATCACTATTGGGCTAGATTTCTCCTGGTGAAAAATAGGATGGCACCTTGCTGCGACAAAGAAATAATTAAAGCCTTCCAGTTTAACTGCAGGGATGAGGGCCTCTTAAACGCCCTCGCACATCGCCAAATTCAAAGCTTCACCGAACTATCAGACATGGTACGCAAATATTGCGCCATGGAGAACATGCGGAGGGCGCAACAAATGAACATGGGGCCACCGCCCGCCGCGCATCACGGAAAGCCTCGCTTTAAACGAGCTTACACAAATCGGTCACCGGAGCACGAGCCTAACGAAAGGAAAACTAGGCCCAGATCGGTGTTAGACGAGTTGCTGGATAAACCATGCCCAATACACTCGGTCTTGCTAGACGCAAACCCAACCCATAGACTTCGAGCCTGTTGGGTGGTAAGACAAGTGGCCAAATATGGCGAGCCAATCTTGGGCCTTACACCCCCAGATAAGCAGTCCTCGGCTTCACCACAGGACCACAATGTCCTTACGGTATACGAGACATTTGCCTCAAACAATAAAAGGAAAAAGGCTCTTCGAGAGCTCAACCAAATATATCAAGTGACGGCCGCTCAGCCATGGGCAGCCACGCCTATCACCTTCAATGAGAAGGACGAGCCAAGCCCCCATAACAACCATGCACTGGCCGCACTGGTCCTTGACCCCATTGTCGATGGTTTTCGGCTGACTAAAGTGCTGATGGACGGAGGCAGCGGCCTCAACCTCATTTATGAGGATACTCTAGACAAGATGCAGTTCAACAGGTCTCGCATTGAACGCAGTCATACCACATTCTAAGGTATAATACCCGGTAGGGAGGCACACTGCTCGGGATGCGTAACCCTTGACGTTGTGTTCGGCACACCCGATAACTACAGATCCGAACCCTTACTATTTCACATTGTGCCCTTCCGTAGCGGATATCACGCCCTTTTAGGACGTGTGGCATTCTCAAGATTTCCGGCCATACCACATTACGGGTATATGAAACTCAAGATGCCAGGCCCAACGCGGTAATCTCGCTTAAAAGCGACCCGAGCAAAGCCTTGCGGGCCGAAAACAAGACGACATCTCTCGCCCTAGAGGCACTATCCGAAGCCCTCGCGATTGAAGAGTTGACAGTGCTACACACCATAGTCGACAGGGATGATGTGTGATACGTCTCCAACGTATCTATAATTTTTGATTGTTCCATGCTGTTATATTATCATTCTTGGATGTTTTACAATCATTTTATATCATTTTTTGGTACTAACCTATTGACATAGTGCCCAGTGCCAGTTGTTGTTTTCTGCATGTTTTTTACATCGCAGGAAATCAATACCAAATGGAGTCCAAATGCAGTGAAACTTTTTGTGGATTTTTTTGGACCAGATGACATCCAGTGGGCCAGAGAAGCACCTGGGGGGTGCTCCGAGGGGAGCACAACCCACCAGGGCGCGCCTGGAGGCCCAAGCGCGCCCAGGTGGGTTGTGCCCACCTCAGCCGCCTCCCGCACTGCCTCTTTGCTCTATAAATACCCCAATATTCCAGAAACCCTAGGGGAGTCGACAAAAATCAATTCCAGCCACCGCAAGTTCCAGAATCACCAGATCCAATCTAGACACCATCACAGAGGGGTTCATCATCCTCATTGGTGCCTCTCCGATGATGCGTGAGTAGTTCATTGTAGACCTTCGGGTCCGTAGTTAGTAGCTAGATGGCTTTCTCTCTCTCGTTTGATTCTCAATACAATGGTCTCTTGGAGATCCATATGATGTAACTCTTTTTTTGCGGTGTGTTTGTTGGGATCCGATGAACTTTGAGTTTATGATCAGATCTATCTTTTTATCCATGAAAGTTATTTGAGTATTCTTTGATCTCTTACATGCATGATTGCTTATAGCCTCATATTTCTTCTCCGATATTTGGGTTTTGTTTGGTCAACTTGATCTATTTATCTTGCAATGGGAAGAGGTGCTTTGTGATGGGTTCGATCTTACGGTGCTTGATCCCAGTGACAGAAAGGGAAACGACACGTATGTATCGTTGCCATTAAGGATAACAAGATGGGGTCTATTTCTACATAAATAGATCTTGTCTACATCATGTCATCGTTCTTATTGCATTACTCTGTTTTTCCATGAACTTAATACACTAGATGCATACTGGATAGCGATCGACGTGTGGAGTAATAGTAGTAGATGCAGGCAGGAGTCGGTCTACTAATCTTGGATGTGATGCCTATATAATGATCATTGCCTGGATATCATCATGATTATTTGAAGTTCTATCAATTGCCCAATAGTAATTTGTTTCCACCGTTTGCTATTTTTCTTGAGAGAAGCCACTAGTGAAAACTACGGCCCCCGGGTCTCTTCTTTAATATATTTGCCTTTAAGATCTATTTTGCTATTCGCTCTTTTATTTATTTGCAACTTTTATTTTCAGATCTATTAATCCAAAAACCCAAAAATACCTTGCTGCAATTTTTACTTATTTATTTTATCTCGCGTTCCCGCGAGATCTATTTATCCAATCTACTACAATTTTATCTATCTCGTTACCCGAAAGGGATTGACAACCCCTTTAACACGTCGGGTTGCAAGTATTTGTTCTTTGTGTGCAGGAGCTGTTTACGTGGTGTTGCGTGGTTCTCCTACTGGTTCGATAACCTTGGTCTCATCACTGAGGGAAATACCTACCGTTGCTGTGCTGCATCATCCCTCCCTCTCTGGGGAAAAACCGACGTAGTTCTAGCAGACATCAAGAGGAGTTTCTGGCGTCGTTGCCGAGGAGACATCATCAACATCAACCAGGTTCCTAATCACAAATCTCATCTCCTTGCAATTTACATTATTTGCCATTTGCCTCTTGTTTTCCTCTCCCCCACTTCACAAAAATTTGCCGTTTTATTCACCATCTTTTTCGTTCGCCTTTTTCTCATCAGATCTCATGTTTGCTTGTGTTGCCATGTGCCTTCTATTTGCTTGCATCTTCGCTTGCTAAAAGTCTATTGTTATGGATCCTCATCCACTTGCTAATCTTTTCAAAAGATCCAATTATGATGAACCAATTGCTAGTGAATTGAGTTCACTAAATTATCTTTATGAAGTTTTGCTTGAGATTTATGAATCTGAAAATTATGATAAGTGTTAAACGAAGGAATTTATAAAGTGGTTCATGATAGCTCCTTGAATGAAAAGCATGATTGCAATGATGTTATTATAAATTCTACTAATGTCAATTATGCTAATAATATGCAAAACCCCAAGCTTGGGGATGCTAATTTTGATATGTCCACTACTTATTGCAATGATCATGATTGGGGTGATTCTTCTTATGATCTTGAAAATTTATTTAAGCCTCATGATGGATATGTTATTGATAATAATGTTTGCAATAATATTGAAAGTGGGTTTGGAAGAGTGTCAACTTTAGGTAAAAATAATCCCACATATTTGGAGAGTGTTCAATCTTATGAAATTTTTGATAAAAGTGGGCTTGGAGAGGTCGTGACTTTATTTGATGATAATCCCACTATTTTGGAAGAGTGTCAACTTTGCATGTGTTGACGCTCAAAAGTGGCACAATCGTAAAAGTTGCTTTAAGCTATGTCAAGATTAATTCAAACTTATGATTGGAAGTCACCATGGGATGTCTTTCTTCGAGAAGATCAAGATGGATATGAAAGTGGTCTAAAACGGAGTTCGGATGCAAAAGTTATGACAAGTTCAGAGATGCTCATGGTGACACCAGATTAAAGAATGGCTTGAAACCCAATTAATATGGCTTTAAATGGAAAAAGTTTCAACATGAAAGTTGTGCGTATCGTCGAAACGGAAGATTTTGATATAAAAAACGTCTCAATTGGAGTTCGTATGCAAAAGTTAGAGCCAAAAATGCGCGGTTGCATCAGGATGGCCGGACACTCCGGGAATGATCATCCGGGTTTTGGATTTCTCCGAGGATGGCCGGACACTCCGGGGATGTTTGTCCGGGTTTTGGATTTTTCTGCCGCAAGTTGCAAACCGAACCGTTTTGGAAAGTTGGATTCCGAGTTGGACCCAAACTAGGGTTTTGAACGTGAATTCTAACCTTTCCTTGCCCGGGAAGTCCATCCGCCTCTTATATACCTAAGGGGTGACGGCCGATTGAACAACAACACACAATCGATCAAATCATCTACCACTTTTTATCTTTTATCTTTTCTCCTTAACCCTAGTTCTTCTTCTTCCTCGTTCTTCGTTCGTTCTTCCTTTGCAGGGCGGCGAACCTCGAGGCCCTAGGGGCGATTAGGTTGACCTAGGGCAGCCCATAGCCGCCGCGCGCCCTGACGGGGTCCCACCTGGGCGTGTGGAGTTTCGGGTCCTCAAAAGCGCCCGCCGGATTGCTTGCGTACCGCGCTTCCGGCCGGGTCTCCTTCGACGTGAGCTGCGGTGCATCACCCCCGGCGTCGAGGGTACACGGTGACGTGTTCGTGTGCGAACACACTTTTTGGCGACTCCGCTGGGGACGAAGCTTCGAGCGGTCTCCGGCCCGTTCTTGCTACGAAGAGATCATCATCTAGGTTTTGCAATCTACAAAGGTAATATGAATACCCAACTCACCTATGTAGATGCAAATAATTCATATGTTGTTGCTAGATCCCCTAATAAGCATAATGTATCGGCTTGCCCTAGTTTTCTCAATCATGCTTCTAATTATGTGAAAGGGCCGATGCAAAATAATCTTCATGCTTCAAATTCTTATGATTTTAGCAACATACAACATATGTATCCTAACTCTCATGCATCGGCAACCCCACAAATTAATATGCCGATGAACAACATGATGGGTTTAGGCAATCAATTTGAAACACCTCATGTTAAAATTTCCAATAGCATACAAGAAAGTGTTTCACCCTTTTATTCATCGGCAACTAATTTGCAATATGTGAATCCAACCTTGCCGATGGATGGGAGTATTGGCCATGCTACTAGCTATTCGGCCAGTTACTCTCAACCATCATATGCTACACCTCATGTTAATAATTTTTCAGCACCATATGCAACTGTAGATGTTCATAATTCGGCCCCGCACCTTCATGGTCATAGCCGAATAAGTGAAAATTTTATAGGAACACACGTGCTATCATCTAATACTGTAGCATATAATGCATGCTCTACGCAATTCGAGAATTTCGGCAACACTCACGAATCATTGCCGAAAGAATGTGAAAGTATTGTGGAACAATCCCTTCCAGAAGCGGTTGTGGCTGCGTTAAAAAAGAGCTTGGCACAAAACAAGAGGATTAGTGCTCTTTGCCTTGAACAATATGAAAAGGGGTTGTTTCCTGATTATGCTGCAATAAAGGCTAGAGTTTTGCAAGAAGATGAAACTTCATCAATTGATAGAATTGGCGAGAGAGCATATTGTTATACACCAGTGCATACACCTCCACCTAGTACCGCAGCATATTATACACCCCCTACATAGTTGCAAAATTTCGGCAACACTAACAGTTCATTGCCGAAAGATCCTAAAAGCATTGGGGGGCAAACTGATCTAGAGCGGGCTGAAATTGAGAGGGGAGTTAAAGCTTTGCGTGATAGGGTGCAAGTACTTTGCCAAGAGAGAGTTGATAGGGAATTGGCTCAAAGAAAAGAAGCCTTGCCAATTGATATAACCGGTGAAAAGAATGATGATTCAGAAACTAAAAGTGCTTTAGTTGAAAAAGCCGAATTAACTAGTATATATTTCGAATCCATCAAATCCAAAGAGGCAAACATCGCTAAGAAAGGGCATGGCAAGCATAGGAAAACATCCATACTTGATTTTTCTGAAGTTAATGGAACCTACTTCCTGCCCTATGAATTTCGTGCCATAGAAATTGACGAGCTTCAAGAACAAGAACAAGTAGCCAAAGAAAGTTTGGTGGACAAAGATCTTCAAACTAATGATGCACGAAATCAAGAAAAAGATGATGACAAGGCGTTGGGGAGCTATCCGAAGGCAGAGCAAGATATTCTTCAAGTCACACCACCATCATGCTCTCCCAACATATTTGAAGAGGTATGTCTAGCAATTAATTTACCTATTTTTAGATTTGGTCATGACTTAGTTGTTGATGCATATATTAGAAAAATCTTCATAAGAAATATTGAGAGACCAATGAAGAAGGGTAATTTATTTGTTAGCAATCAGATTGTCACAAAGCATATCGGTCAACACATTGCACCATTCAGAAAGACCGATAGCGAAAAATTATTGCAGCCAAGGCTTTCCCCATTGCTTTATCTAAAGCTCATATCTAATTGGGTAGCTTTGCTTATTTCTTACTTGGCTTACACTTGGTCTCAATTGATACAGGTATGTTCTAACTATTTTCGTTTCAGAAATTTAAAGCCAAGGTTAAAATCTTCTGAGCAAACCGATGCCAGTATAGTTTCTTATCCAAAGACATCGGAGATAGAGTGCAAAACACAATGCATAGCCGAATGGGGTGATGCAAAATCTGAACCATTCATTTGCTTAACTCCAAAGCTGTTCTCACAACAAGATCGGCTAGAGAATAAAAAGTTTACCTTCAATTCAAGCATGTGTGATCAAATATTTGATTTGTTGTTGAGAAATAATTATATTAGAATTCTTTATCACCATGTTGAGCCATCTGTCCAGGGACGAATGTATTGTAAGTTGCATGATTCGTCCAAGCATAATTTTGAGGATTGCAACATGTTTCGTCAAATAGTTAAATCGGCCATTGATAAAGGATGATTGAAATTTGTTGAGACACCAAGAGATGACCAGTCTATTCCGATTGGTCCCGATGGCAGAAAGTTTTTGCATCGGCTGCTTCAAGCCAATCCATTTAAAGAGAAGGTAAAAACTGCAGGTGATGGGATCAAGCTTTCAAGTAAAGAAGTTGTTGAAGAGCATAATGAACATAATCTTGAGGGCAAAAATTCCATCGAAGCTACAATGGAGACACCAAGGACTGGGGGGCAGCAAGCAAATCCAATGATCGATGAAAGCAAACCAAAAGAAAACAAAGGCCGAAATAAGCACAAGTGTAAGAGATCAAAAATCACCTTCGCTGAACTATTGGATAAATATCAAAAGAAGAGTGAAGAGAAGAATGCTTATCAGCCAAATCATGCAAAGAAACCAAGATCACCCCCAGTGCGCAAATATGAGGATCGGTATTGGCAAAGTGAGAATTTTAATGCAACATATTCATATCCTTATTTTGGGCCGCCAATGCCAATGCCGTGGATGCCTCCCTATGCTCATATAGATCCATATTCATCATAGGACAGGTATGATACAAGGGCATGTTCTCCATCTTATTTTAGACCATCTCACCAATACTATGCAGCTCCAAGAAGATCAACATTTGAACAATCACGCGTCAAAGACCGTTTCAATCATAAGGAATCGGTCCAAAGCTCAAGGAAGAAGAAAGAGGTGGTAAAGCAAGTTTACCGCGTGAAAAGAGATGGTCGTAAGTGTGCTACTTCAGATTTGATTTCAAATAACAAAGTGCCAATTAAAGTGTTGACATTGGCTACAAAAGGCAAAGAAGTGAAGCAATCAATTGATAAAAATTAGAGTGCCAAATCTGAAGAAAAGAAGTTGAGGGTGCACAAGGCCCAAAAAGAGTTGCCATTGGTTGAAACAAAATCACAGTCGAGGTGCTCACTCGGCTTATCATATTGGCAAAAGAAGGAGTTACAAAAGCTTAGTGCACAAGAACTTGAAGAAAGGAACATGGCATGGGTTCCCAAAGGAAGTACTCAAAATAATAATTATGTGCAAGCTTCCATTACAAGAAGTGCGGCGAAGGTGAAGAAGGAAAAGAGTGAAAACTATGAAGGACCAAGCCGAAGGTTTCAACATTTTCAGTCTACACATTATCCATATTCTTCAAATATGCCATTAATGCCTATGCCATGGAATTCGTCATCAGGTATGATTGGTTACCCTCAATGGGCTTATAATGATCCATGGTTGCAATATAACTTCTTACATCGTGAAAGGGTATTACCAAATCACTATACATTTGATTAGCTACAAGTTTGTTGCTGATCCAAAGGGCCAAAATACTTGATTTGTCACTTCATTTGTTTATTTCGGCTATATGTGCTTTGAATGAAGTTTACATGGTAATGGCCGATATTTATCTATCGTCCTAAGAGTATGTCAATGCATGGCCGGTGTAGTATTCTAACATCGTCCTTAGTTCGATTGAACAGCGAGACAAGGTACGTGCCCATGGAAATTTATATGTATGACTATATTATGATTGAATGGAGTTGAGACATCATGACCGATGTCATTGAATATATGCTGCATAGACCAACTCATAGTTGCAGAACTGGCTAGTGGGCTTATACTTTGTTTGGATATGATTTGGCTTATGCATCTTTGAGATCTATAAGAGGCCAAATCATAGCTGATTTTATTACTGAACATCAGATTAATGACGTGCATAATATTGATATCAGCCTTGTCTCTTTAGTACTATGGAGATTATGTTTTGATGGTTCAATTCGTAGCAATGGCCAAAGTGTTGGTGTTGTTTATATATCTCCTTATGGTACTATTTTTGAAGCCTCTTGCCGCTTAGAATATTTTTATGCACGATTAATCAAAGTCGAATATGCATTGTTATTCGGATTGAATCTTTTACTTGCTATAGGTGCTATACATATTGAGGCTTTCGGTGATTCGTTATGAGTAGTGCAACAAATATCCAAGGGTTATCAATGTTTTTACGAATCACTTATAGTTTATCTTGGGGTATGTCTAGATGCAAAATTTACCTTGGTTTGCTTTAAAATTGTTCATATATTTAGACATGACAATTCAAAAGAGTTGGCACAGCAAGCATCCGGCTACTATTTTAATCATGGTGTATTGCATTTCTCTCAATAGCCGATGCTTAGTCTTGTCAACATAGGTAAGGCCGAACCGAAGACCACAACTTCGGCCACTAATGAATTTTTTATGCAGGCGAAAGTAAGGATTGGAGAAAGTTTATTGTTGATTATCTACAAAATCCTAGCAAAAGGGTGAACAATATGGTTCGGAGGATGACCTTGAGATACATATCTATGGGACTTTATCATCGGATTGTTAATGAAGTTGAGAAGGTTTCGCCCAAGTTTGCATCAAGGATTCAAAAAAATGATGGCCGATATATAATTATCGCCCTAAGCATATAAATGGCTGATGGAGTGTTGACATCGTCCTTAGAACCAACACGGTACAAGTTATTTTTCGGCACGCAAGTTTTGCCGAAAAACAGGGGGGCATGTGTTGACGCTCAAAAGTGCACAATCGTAAAAGTTGCTTTAAGCTATGTCAAGATTAATTCAAACTTATGATTGGAAGTCACCATGGGATGGCTTTCTTCGAGAAGATCAAGATGGATATGAAAGTGGTCTAAAACAGAGTTCGGATGCAAAAGTTATGACAAGTTCAGAGATGCTCATGGTGACACCAGATTAGATAATGGCTTGAAACCCAATTAAGATGGCTTCAAATGGAAAAAGTTTCAACATGAAAGTTGTGCGTCTCGTCGAAACGGAAGATTTTGATATAAAAAATGTCTCAATCGGAGTTCGTATGCAAAAGTTAGAGCCGAAAATGTGCGGTTGCATCAGGATGGCCGGACACTCCGGGAATGATCATCCGGGTTTTGGATTTCTCCGAGGATGGCCGGACACTCCGGGGATGTTTGTCCGGGTTTTGGATTTTTCTGCCGCAAGTTGCAAACCGAACCGTTTTGGAAAGTTGGATTCCGAGTTGGACCCAAACTAGGGTTTTGAACGTGAATTCTAACCTTTCCTTGCCCGGGAAGTCCATCCGCCTCTTATATACCTAAGGGGTGACGGCCGATTGAACAACAACACACAATCGCAAAACACATCTACCACTTTTTACCCTTTACCTTTATCTCTCTCCCTTGTTCTTCTTCTTTCTCGTTCTTCGCTTGTTCTTCTTCATTGCAGGGCGGCGAACCTCGAGGCCCTAGGGGCGATTAGGTCGACCTAGGGCAGCCCATAGCCGCTGCGCGCCCTGACGGGGTCCCTCCCGGGCGCGTGGGGTTTTGGGTCCTCAAAAGCGCCTGCCGGATTGCTTGCATACCACGCTTCCGGTCGGGTCTCCTTCGACGTGAGCTACGGTGCATCACCCCCGACGTCGAGGGTACACGGTGACGTGTTCGCGTGCGAACAGCATGCATGTGGATCATGTAGAGAATATGTTCTGTGATAGCTATATTGTTGAGTTTCAATATGATCCCACATGTAATTATTATGAGAGAGGGAAATATGGTTGTAGAAATTTTCATGTTACTAAATTACCTCTCTTCATGTTGAGATTGCTATTGTTTTCTTCCATGCATATGCTAGATCTTGCTTGTCTTGCTAATTTGTTTTCCTATAAAAGTCCTATGCATCGGAAATATGTTAGATTTAAATATGTTTGTCACATGTTTTATGATGCTCTCTTTGTGTTTATTATCTTTCTTGTGAGCATCAATAAATGTTATGCCTAGCTAAGGGCGTAAAACGATAGCGCTTGTTGGGAGGCAACCCAATGAATAAAATTTATTTTTGTCTTTTTCTTTCTATTCTTGAGTGTTTGCACAATTATGCTACTGTTATGATTGTGTTTTTTGTGTTTTAATTAGTGTTCGTTCCAAGTAAAGCCTTTAGGATAGCTTTGGTGATAGTTGATTTGATCTTGTTGGAAAACAGAAATTTTTGTGTCCAGTAAAATAATTTTGAAAATTCACAGAAGCGACGAAAAATTCTGATTTTTTTTACACAAGATTAATATACAAATTTACTCTGTTGTCCTAATTTTGCATAATGTTTTGAGTTATATAAGTATAAGAACAATTCGTATCTTTGTAGACTGTTCTGTTTTTGACAGATTCTGTTTTCTTTGCATTGTGTGCTTATTTTGATGAATCTATGGTTTCCTTTGAAGAGTTTTTGCCATAGAAAAGTTAGAATACAGTAGATATAATGCAAGAACAAAATTTGAATGGGTTTCCTATAGTACTTAAAGTAAAGATTGGTTTTCTTATACTAACGGATCTCACGAAGGTTTTGTTGAGTTTTGTGTGATTGAAGTTTTCAAGTTTTGGGTGAGATTACGATGGATGAAGGAATAAGGATTAGCAAAAGGCTAAGCTTGGGGATGCCCGAGGCACCCCAAGATAATATTCAAGAAGTATCAAGAAACTAAGCTTGGGGATGCCCCCGAGTGGCATCCCCTCTTTCTTCAAACGACCATCGGTATTTTACTTGGAGCTATATTTTTATTCGTCACATATTATGAGTTTTGCTTGGAGCGTCTTGTATGATATGAGTCTTTGCTTGTTTTACTTTTTATTTTAAGTATTTAATCCTTGCTGGACACACCTTTTTGAGAGAGCCAAAAATTATGCTATGCTTGCTCCTATGCTTCACTTAAATTTTTAGAGCCTTGGAATTACTCTAGTGCTTCACTTATATCTTTTTGAGCACGGTGTGCTTTGTTATTTTTGAAGAAATGCTCTCATGCTTCACTTAGATATATTTGAGAGTTAGTAAAATCTTGAAGAAATTCTCTCTTGCTTCACTTAGATTAATTTGAGAGAAAGAAATATTATGCTCATGTTCTTCACTTATATTTGTTTGAGCTTATTAAAAGCAACATATGAAACAAGTCCCAAAGTGATAGATATCCAAGAAGGATATAATAAAAACTTTCATGAAGATCATTGGACAAAATAAACTTGGTTCTTAGTAATAGTTTTGAGATATGACGATATAATATGTGAGCCATGTTGGTGAGTAATTGTGCTTTAGTAAGAATATTGGTGTTAAGGTTTGTGATTCCCTATGCAAGTACGAAAGTCAATAGTTATGCAATGAAATTATATCTTACTTATGGTGCATTATTCGGTGTTACTTATGCTTAATGCTTGCTTACGATATTCTTCATTTCTTGGTTGGGCGCTTCTCAATCTTTTTGCTAGCCTTCATTTGCACTAAGTATGATCACTACTTGTGCATCCAAAACCCTTTAAACCAGTTTTGCCATATGAGTCCACTATACCTACCTATATGCGGTATTTCCGTGCCGTTCTAAGCAAATTTGTATGTGCCATCTCTAATTTTCAAAATAAATTTCTCTTTTGTGTGCTCGTACCGCTCGCGAGGCGATGAGGGGTGGCCGATATTTTCCATGCTAGATGTGTTATTCTCACGATGAGTGTTTATTCACTTGTCATTGCACGAGAGTACGGCAAAGGTATTAGGGATGCCCAGTCCCGAAATGAAAAATAATTTTACTTTATGTTGTCAAATAATAAATTCCTTGGAAAGTTTTGGTATGGAGGGCACCCGTGGATACGGCTAGCCATGGAAAGTGTGGGGAGCTCTAAGTCGTTTTCGTTGGTGGGAAAAGTATGCCTCTCAAAATGTTTTTATCTCTGAATTTAAGCTTTGAGCTCTGGCACCTCTACAAATCCCTACTTCCCTCCGCGAAGGGCCTTTCTTTACTTTATGCAATTTTTATTTTTAATTTGAGTCTCCATCTTCTCTTATAAAGCACCAACTAAGGGGCACTATGATTGTACTTGAGCATTGGGTGTAGCTAATATTCGAGTTTGTTTCATGAATAGATCAATGATTGAGCATGATGGGCTAGGGATAACTTGCTTTAGCATTGATATTTTGAAAGACATGGTTGCTTGTTGATATGCTTGAGTATTTAAGTTGTCATGTCAAAACTAGACTATTGCTTTGAACCATATAAAAGTCCAAATGTCCATGCTATTAAGAAAAGAATATGTGATGAACATGTTAGGCAGCATTCCACATCAAAAATTCTGTTTTTATCATTTACCTACTTGAGGACGAGCAGGAATTAAGCTTGGGGATGCTGATATGTCTCCAATGTATCTATAATTTTTGATTGTTCCATGCTGTTATATTATCATTCTTGGATGTTTTACAATCATTTTATATCATTTTTTGGTACTAACCTATTGACATAGTGCCCAGTGCCAGTTGCTGTTTTCTGCATGTTTTTTACATCGCAGGAAATCAATACCAAACGGAGTCCAAACGCAGCAAAACTTTTTGTGGATTTTTTTGGACGAGAAGACATCCAGTGGGCCGGAGAAGCACCTGGGGGGTGCTCCGAGGGGAGCACAACCCACCAGGGCGCGCCTGGAGGCCCAGGCGCGCCTAGGTGGGTTGTGCCCACCTCCTCTTTGCTCTATAAATACCCCAATATTCCAGAAACCCTAGGGGAGTCGATGAAAATCAATTCCAGCCACCGCAAGTTCCAGAACCACCAGATCCAATCTAGACACCATCACGGAGGGGTTCATCATCCTCATTGGTGCCTCTCCGATGATGCGTGAGTAGTTCATTGTAGACCTTCGGGTCCGTAGTTAGTAGCTAGATGGCTTTCTCTCTCTCGTTTGATTCTCAATACAATGGTCTCTTGGAGATCCATATGATGTAACTCTTTTTTTGTGGTGTGTTTGTTGGGATCCGATGAACTTTGAGTTTATGATCAGATCTATCTTTTTATCCATGAAAGTTATTTGAGTATTCTTTGATCTCTTACATGCATGATTGCTTATAGCCTCATATTTCTTCTCCGATATTTGGGTTTTGTTTGGTCAACTTGATCTATTTATCTTGCAATGGGAAGAGGTGCTTTGTGATGGGTTCGATCTTACGGTGCTTGATCCCAGTGACAGAAAGGGAAACAACATGTATGTATCGTTGCCATTAAGGATAACAAGATGGGGTCTATTTCTACATAAATAGATCTTGTCTACATCATGTCATCGTTCTTATTGCATTACTCCGTTTTTCCATGAACTTAATACACTAGATGCATGCTGGATAGCGGTCGATGTGTGGAGTAATAGTAGTAGATGCAGGCAGGAGTCGGTCTACTAATCTTGGACGTGATGCCTATATAATGATCATTGCCTGGATATTGTCATGATTATTTGAAGTTCTATCAATTGCCCAATAGTAATTTGTTTCCACCGTTTGCTATTTTTCTCGAGAGAAGCCACTAGTGAAAACTACGGCCCCCAGGTCTCTTCTTTAATATATTTGCCTTCAAGATCTATTTTGCTATTCGCTCTTTTATTTATTTGCAACTTTTATTTTCAGATCTATTAATCCAGAAACCCAAAAATACCTTGCTGCAATTTTTACTTATTTATTTTATCTCGTGTTCCCGCGAGATCTATTTATCCAATCTACTACAATTTTATCTATCTCGTTACCCGAAAGGGATTGACAACCCCTTTAACACATCGGGTTGCAAGTATTTGTTCTTTGTGTGCAGGAGCTGTTTACGTGGTGTTGCGTGGTTCTCCTACTGGTTCGATAACGTTGGTCTCATCACTGAGGGAAATACCTACCGTCGCTGTGCTGCATCATCCCTCCCTCTCCGGGGAAAAACCGACGTAGTTCTAGCAGACATCAATGTGGTTCTCAGTAAAAGACAAAAACCCACATCATTCAAACCAGCAGATGAAATAGTAAAATTTCAAGTGCACCCAACAGATCCCAACAAAATGGCATCCATAGGAGCACAGCTGGACCCAGCAGTCGATGAGGCGCTAAGAACATTCCTGCATGAAAACTGGGAAATATTCGCCTGGCACCCATGAGATATGCCAGGAATCCCACGCAGGCTAGCAGAGCACAACCTCAACATTTTAAAAGGCTTCAAGCCAGTGAAACAAACCCTGCGCTGATTTTCCAAACCCAAACGGCAGGCCATGGGCGAAGAACTTGCAAAACTGCTAGAGGCCGGATTCATCCGCGAGATCAAGCACCCCGAGTGGTTGGCAAATCTCGTTATGGTACCCAAGAAGGATAAGTCCTAGCGGCTTTGTGTCAACTTTAAAGACCTCAACAAGGCCTGCCCTAAGGATCCATCCCCCCTGCCAAGGATAGACCAGATCATCAACGCCACCGCCGGACATGACTCGTTATGCTTCCTTGACGCATACTCCGGATACCATCAGATTAAGATGAAGGAGTCCGATCAGGCAGAAACCGCATTCATCAACCCTTACGGGCCTTTCTGCTTCAACACCATGCCGTTCGGGCTAAAAAACATAGGAGCCACATACCAGCGCATGATTCAAACATGCCTCAAAAACCAAATTGGCAGAACAGTCGAGGCATATGTGGATGACATGGTTGTCAAAACCAAACACATTGACCAACTGATAGACGACCTACGCCAAACCTTCGACAACCTGCGGGCCTACGACATACAACTCAACCCGGAGAAATGCGTCTTCGGGGTCCCTGCCGGAAAGCTACTCGGATTCATCGTTTCCCATAGAGGAATCGAAGCCAATCCGGCCAAAATTAGAGCGTTGTCTCAGCTCGCAATACCAACAGAGCTCAAGCATGTCCAGAAGCTAGCAGGATGCGTGGCAGCCTTGAGCCGCTTCATATCTCGCCTCGGAGAAAAGGCATTGCCACTCTACAAGCTACTCAAAAAGACCAAGAACTTCCAGTGGACAGATGAAGCAACCATAGCACTCGAGGAGATTAAAACACTCCTCGCCGGCAACCCGATCCTGGCCGCACCCGGCGTCGGCGAACCCATGCTACTATACATTCCAGCCACCAATCAGGTGGTCAGCGCGGTGCTCGTCGTGGAGCAGTAGTCCGAGGGACACAAGTTTCAAGTCCAAAAGCCGGTCTACTATGTGTCCGAGGTACTTACGCCATGCAAATCACGATACCCGCACTATCAAAAGATAGCCTACATGGTTTTCATGGCATCCCGAAAGCTACGACACTACTTTCAAGAATGTTCGGTCACAGTGGCATCAGAGGTTCCCTTGAATGATATAATCAATAACTGGGACGCCATGGGCCGCATTGCCAAATGGGCCATCGAGCTCCTCCACTTCGAGATAACATACAAGCCACACCGAGCCATTAAATCTCTGGTGCTGGCCGATTTCATAGCCGAATGGACCGAGACCGAACTACCCCGGGAGTACTCTACATACTCACACTGGACAATGTATTCCGACGGCTCAAAGATGTAGCCGGACTGGGGGCTGGGGTCATCCTAATCTCCCCCACAGGCTTCAAGAATGTTCGGTATGTCCTCCAAATTATTTACACGGACTCCAACAACGCAGCCGAGTATGAAGCACTACTACATGGTCTTCATATGGACACGTCAATGGGCGTGCAACGCCTCGAGGTAAGGGAGATTCAAACCTGGCGATCTCTCAAGTCAACGGTGAATTCAACACCAAAGACACCAAGATGGCGGCGTATAGAAATGCGGTCCTCCGTATATCGGCCCAATTTGAGGGCCTAGAATTTCACCATGTCGTTAGAGACAACAATCAAGCAGCTGACGTCCTCGCCCGCATGGGCGCCAAGCACGACCCGGTTCCCAAAAACACCTTCCTCGAGTGGCTCTTTAAGCCCTTCGTGGTGTGGCAGGACGACGTCACCGGTGCACTATCCAACGAGCCCAATCACAATACCTCGCCCGAAAATGAACAAGACGATCACGTCATCGGCGGCTCCGCACTCGAGGAAACACCTTCCGCACACGAAGTCATGGCCGTAATCCCACCCTGGACAGAACCCCTGCTAGCCTACCTCACACAACATCAGCTTCCAGAGGATCAAACCAAAGCACGACACATAGTTCGGCGCTCTAAAGCATACAAGGTCCATGAGGGTGAACTCTATAAGAAGAGTACCACAGGAGTTTTACAAAGGTGCATCTCCGAAGAAGAGGGGCAGCAGCTCTTGGCAGAGATACACACGGGCATGGGCGGACACCATGCGGCAGCTCGGGCTTTGGTCAGCAAGGCCTTCCGAGCAGGTTTTTTCTGGCCTACCGCCCGTGGAGACGCCCGGACATTAGTCCAACATTGCGTCGGCTGCCAGCTGTTCACAAATCAAAGCCACATGCCCCCCACAGCTCTTCGGATAATACCGACCACATGGCCTTTGGCGGTCTGGGGTCTCAACATGGTCGGGCCACTTAAAGGGGGGACAAACAAAAAGAAGTACCTGTTTGTCATGGTCGACAAATTCACCAAGTGGATCGAGGCAAGACCTGTTACTTCGGCAGAATCCGGACCAGTCGTCGACTTCTTATCCGATGTCATACACCGTTATGGTGTCCCCCACTGCATAATTACCGATAATGGTACCAACTTCACCGCCCAGGAAGTTAAAGACTGGTGCGGTAAAATGGGCATTAATCTCGATTACGCCTCAGTGTACCACCCACAGACCAACGGACAGGTCGAACGAGCCAACGGACTCATTATGAGCGGCATTAAGCCTCGCCTAGTTCGATCCCTTGAACAATCAGACTGCCACTGGGTCGAGGAACTCGATTCCGTACTATGGGGGCTGCGCACTACTCCTAATCGGTCAACTAGATACACACCATTTTTTATGGTATACGATGCGGAAGCAGTTCTCCCATGCGACCTTATCCATGACGGGCCTAGAGTGTGCATGTACGAAGAAAAGGAAGCCTAGCTTGATCAGCAGGATGATCTGGATGCTCTGGAAGAAGAACGGGACATAGCTCGAGCTCGGTCCGTGTTCTATCAACAACAAGCGCGATGTTACCACAACCGTGAAGTCCGGGCAAAGACATATAACATGGGAGACCTCGTCCTCCGACTCCCCAAAAAATAGAAGAATAAACTATCACCTAAATGGGAGGGACCGTACATCATCGATGAAGTACTTATTGGAGGAGCATATCGTCTTCGCCGCCCATCCGACGACTGCCTTCAGCTGAACCCGTGGAACGCAGCCTGGCTGCGGCGTTTTTACGCCTGAGCTTGACTTACATCTCCACCTTTTCCTTCTTTTATTTTCCTTGTGTTTCCCTCTTTTCGACATGGTGCTAGTTCGGCTAAACCGAACCATACCAAGCTCATATTATATACATCATTGAATGTAACACCCCGCTTTGCATGGGGGCTCACTCAGAAGAGCCGAATAAATGTATAAATCGCATTCATGCTGATTGCATCCTTCTCACACATGTTAAGCCAACACATGCACTTGTTTGACTTAAGATCTTTGCCAAGATGGGTTGCTTGGCTCCTGTGTTTACCCCTACGTTCCCGATTGTTCGGCTAGGGAGTAAAGGGAGCACCTCTGCGATTGTTACGGCCGGGTCATCCGGGACCATACCTCAGACGGGTGAAGCCGAAAGCTAGCGTTCTTACAGAATACAATAAGTCGGCCTTAGAGAAGTGAATATAGCTTCGCGCTTATCACTAGGGTTTTCTCGTAGCCATTGGTCTCCATTGATTTCACACATCCGGACTATAAACTTACCCGAAGAAAGGAACCTTTGGAGGAACTATTTTTGTCGGAAGATGTTTCTTACGTCAAACAGTAATATAACATAACTCTCCGCATATGTTTCGTCTGTTCGAGCCAAATGGCCGGATTGCCTGGTTCCCGAAGTACTGCCTTGTTTCCCTTGGCACATAGTACGGAACACTTCCCGATCACTGATCAGGGAGGTGGAAGTCGATGGCCGGTTAAGACAACATTTCTTTTAAAATAAGACCGCGGATTGAGCTCGGTCAATGTACAGTACATAGATACATAGAATTGACACAACTACTCTTGATCTACATTGTCTATCAATTGCTCTAAAGCGCAATCCTTCTGAGAATGACGAGCGGCTGGCATCACATCATCATACACCAAGCTTAGAGGTATATCTTGGCCGTCAGGGCCCACTGGACCAACCCGGGCCATATGCTCCGGGTCCAGCTTGGTGAAACGGGTCTTTACCATAGCCTATGCCTCGCGCGCCCCTTCTCAGCAAGAAGAGATCTTCCACAATTCAAACCTTCACCGAGCTCCTTTAAAGCGACTGGCTAGCTCGGCCATGCTCTCTGGCGGCACCTCCGACGGTCATAACGCCTTCGCCATACTCTTCATGGCCTTCCGGGCCCTCTTGTAGGTCTTTGACAGCTCCTTTAAAAGATTCCCGTCATAGGCACTGACTTCCACGGGCCGCCCAGTCAGGAGACCTAACAAGCAGGTGTGGCATATCGTCATTACAATGCCAATGCCACTGGAACAATGTATTGGTCAGAGCAGTACTTACCAAATATGCCACCTTTTAGCTTCTGGTTTTCCTCCAAGGCTTGCGCCAGCTGAGTTCTCAAGCTTTCAATTTCCTCGGCTTTCCGCTGATTCTCTTCCTTGAGCTCATTCTTCTCCTCCTGACTTCGCGTCAGCACCCGTTTGCCAACCTCTAGCTCCCTCCATAGCTCGCTTGCAGCTCCCGTGGCTATACGGAGAATAAGGTGTTAATGCATAAAATACAACGTATACCTGCGAAACAAGTCTTTTCTACTTACCGGACAACTCGCTGCTGGTTTTTCGAGCCGCATCTAGTTCGGCCTTGGTTTCGACCAGCTATGTACGACTCACTTTAAGGTCCTCAGACAGCTTTTCGTTCTGCTCTCTTGCGGCCTACAAAAATAATATCATTAGACACCCTTAACTCGGTCCTCCCACCCAAATTAAGGCTTGGGGGCTAGGTGGTTAGGGAACATGATCTGCTTTTAAGCTATATACCTGCACCTTGGCGGCAAAAAGACCAGCAATCCCTTCAAGACCTATCCGGGCCGCTCCAAGGTACGCATCCACCGAATTAAAATCACTAAATTCCTATTCGGCAAAGGCAGTATGACGTAATGTCTCCCTCCGGCGGCGATGGTTCATTACGCTCTCGACTTCGGAGTTGGTGACTGAAACATCATCGGAGTCCGTCGGAGGCGCACCGGCTACCGTGTGTTCAGAGGAGTCTCTGGCTTGTGCCGAAGACTTGGGACCGGAGCTACAATTCGGCGCGCCCGGGGAATCTTCGGATTGGTGCAGAGGCATACGCCTTCTGCAAAATTGAGCAAGCTTTAGTAAAGAGTGCTAAAATCAACCCTTGCTGCAATTCCAAAATACGTTACCTCTGGGCCGAGGGGGCAGGTGCTTCCGCTTTGATGGAGGCTTTCTGCTTTGATCTCACATTAGGGGCCGAAGTTGTCACGGTCCGCGCTCCTCCCAAGACGGTCTTACGTGTAGTGCGGTGACCCTTGGGAGCAGAAGTCAGCACGTGGGGAATAGCATGAGATGAGCGCCCTGTTCGGGTAAGGGTCTTCTTTTCACTTACTGTGGAAGAGGGAAGAGCCCCGGGGTGATCGGCTGTCACAACAACTTTGACGCCGTCAAGGCTCTCCTGATAGAACACCCCGTCTTCGAAATTGATCGACGTCTCTGGGTCATCATGATACCCCGGATTGTCATCACGGGAATGATTCTCTGGTTGAGGAGGGGGGTAATTAATGGACGCAACCTGACGCCTCCAGCCCTGTTCAAATATAACCAACCAGAGTTCGGGTGTAATCCGTGAGCTCAAGACAGTGGATCGTGGCTTACCCAGTCGCCCGGATTGTATCTGGAGCAGCCTTCCCGAATACTCATGCGAGCGAACTTTGCCTCCTCTCCCTTGAAGAGATCGGCCAATATTTTGGCCAGAGCGACCTTGTTGTCTGGCCCTTGTCGTTGGTAACGGGGTACGTCGTTGGTCCTGTTATAGCACCATAAAGGATGACCCCGCTGCTGGAGGGGTTGCACGCATCGGGTAATAGCGATGGCCATTACTTCAACCATGGTCAGCTTACTGCTGGTAAGCAGCCTGATCTTGGCAGCCAGCGCACGCACCTTCACTGTCCTGTTGGGAAGGGCCTCTGGGCTGCCAGTTGAACCGCTTTATAGGTGGGTCGTTTGAGTATTCGGGCAACCCTTACCGAATTGGATCGGTGAGGGGAATGTCTTAAATATAAAACCACTCCGAAGTCCATCCTTCGGGATCTTTCTGTGGGGTCCCGATTGGGTACCCTGTCCCGGCTATCCGCCATACTTCGGCGCCGCCCACCTCGAATATGGATCCCTCCCGGAGGCGAGGGACAAGACAGAAATACTTCCTCCACAAGTCAAAGTGGGCCTCGCAACTCAGAAATATCTCGCACAGGGCTACAAAGCCAGAGATGTGCAATATGGACCCCGTGGTGAGGTTGTCGAGCTGGATCCCGTAGAACTCTAACAAACCCAGCAAAAAGGGATGAATAGGAAAACCTAAACCTCTTAGCAGGAAGGGCACGTGACATACCCTCTCCTCCTTACTCGGAGCGGGGGAGTTCTCGGCAAGGGCGCATCCATTGATGGAGATGAGACCGACACAGACAAGAACCAAATCTGCTGGAGGGAGGAAACACTGCTTCTGCAAGCGCCTCAGATGAAGGTGCGAAATTGAACAGCTTGACAAATCACCTGGGAGTGGACCGTGCGGGCGCGAGGATGAACCTGGGAGATCAACCATGGCGCTGGGGAATTTCTTCGGTGCTGTTCCTTATGAGAAAGGGGAAGTAAGTTATCCCACGCACCTTTGGATCTATAAATGGGTGTCTTGCCTTGGAGCTGGAAGGACGGGCTCGTGGAAAGTCGGCATTGGGCCGCACGCCTTCTGAAAAGGTGCACGACGCTCTCGCCCCAAGGAATGACATTAAAACTCTGATGGTCCCACCTTGATCCCGAGATGTCTTCGGAGCCCAGAGTCCTGAACCTGTCCGGGCTTGAAGCACATTAGTCCGGGTTCCGGATAGGGTTCAGCGAAAGTAACAAGGCTCCAAGTTGATTAGAGGAACAGAAGAACTCGTTGAAGGAAATATGCCCTAGAGGCAATAATAAAGTTGTTATTTTATATTTCCTTATTCATGATAAAGGTTTATTATTCATGCTAGAATTGTATTGATTGGAAACTTAAATACATGTGTGAATACATAAACAAATACCGTGTCCCTAGTAAGCCTCTACTAGACTAGCTCGTTGATCAAAGATGGTTAAGGTTTCCTAACCATGGACATGTGTTGTCATTTGGTAATGGGATCACATCATTAGGAGAATGATGTGATGGACAAGACCCATCCGTTAGCTTAGCATATTGATCGTTCAGTTTATTGCTATTGCTTTCTTCATGTCAAGTACATATTTTCCTTCGACTATGAGATTATGCAACTCCCGGATACCGGAGGAATACCTTGTGTGCTATCAAACGTCACAACATAACTGGGTGATCATAAAGATGCTCTACAGGTATCTCCGAAGGTGTTTGTTGAGTTGGCATAGATCGAGATTAGGATTTGTCACTCCGAGTATAGGAGAGGTATCTCTGGGCCCTCTTGATAATACACATCATAAGCTTGCAAGCAAATGACTAAGGAGTTAGTTACGAGATGATGTATTATGGAACGAGTAAAGAGACTTGCCAGTAACGAGATTGAACTAGGTATAGAGATACCGATGATCGAATCTCGGGCAAGTAACATACCGATGGACAAAGGGAATTACGTATGTTGTCATAAGGTTCAACCGATAAAGATCTTCGTAGAATATGTAGGAGCCAATATGGGCATCCAGGTTCCACTATTGGTTATTGACCGGAGAGGTGTCTCAGTCATGTCTACATAGTTCTCGAACCCGTAGGGTCCGCACGCTTAACGTTCGTTGACGATATAGTATTATATGAGTTATGTATGTTGGTGACCGAATGTTTTTCAGAGTTCCGGATGAGATCACAGACATGACGAGGAGCTCTGGATTAGTCCGGAGGTAAAGATAAATATATGGGATAATAGTGTTTGATCTCCGAAAAGGTTCCGGAATTCACCGGAAGGGGTTTCGGATGTTTCCTGAAATGTTTGGGCACGAGAACACTTTATTTGGGCCAAGGGGTAAAGCCCATGAGGGTTTTGGAAAGTGCAAAAGGAAGTTTTGTGGAGGCCAGGGGCCAGACACCAGGAACCCTGGCGTCTGGGTGGTAGACGCCGGGAACCCTGGCGTCTAGCCCTGGAGTCCAAGAAGGACTCTTGCCTATCGGGCAAAACCGACTTTGTGTAGGCTTTTACTCCAAGTTTCAACCCCAGGGCTCAACATATAAATAGAGGGGCAGGGCTAGCACCCAAGACACATCAAGATACACCAAGCCGTGTGTCGGCAACCCCGCCCCTCTAGTTTATCATCCGTCATAGTTTCCATAGTGCTTAGGCGAAGCCCTACGGAGATTGTTCTTCACCACCACTGTCACCATGCCGTCGTGTTGCCGGAACTCATCTACTACTTCGCCTCTCTTGCTGGATCAAGAAGGTGAGGACGTCATCGAGCTGAATGTGTGGTGAACATGGAGGTGTCGTACGTTTGGTACTTGATCGGGACGGATCGTGAAGGTGTACGACTACATCAACCGCGTTGATAAACGCTTCCGCTTAGCGATCTTCAAGGGTATGAAGATGCTCTCCCCCTCTCGTAGCTATATATCTCCATGGATAGATCTTGCATGTGCATAGAATTTTTTTTGTTTTCCATGCAACGTTTCCCAACAGTGGCATCCGAGCCAGGTCTATGCGTAGATGATATGCACGAGTAGAACACAAAGAGTTGTGGGCGGTGATAGTCATACTGCTTACCACCAACGTCTTATTTTGATTCGGCGGTATTGTGGGATGAAGCGGCTCGGGCCAACCTTACATGTCCACGCACATGAGACCGGTTCCACCGACAGACATGCAACTAGTTTTGCATAAAGGTGGCTGGCGGGTGTCTGTTTCTCCTACTTTAGTTGAATCGAATTTGACTGCGGCCGGTCCATGAAGAAGGTTAAAACAACAAACTTGATGAATCACCATTGTGTTTTTTTTGCCGTAGGTAAGAACGGTTCTTGCTAGAAACCCGTAGCAGGCACGTAAAACTTGCAACAACAAAGTAGAGGACGTCTAACTTGTTTTTGCAGGTCATGTTGTGATGTGATATGGTCAAGACATGATATGATATATGTTATTGTATGAGATGATCATGTTTTGTAAGTTATCGGCAACCGGCAGGAGCCTTATGGTTGTCTCTTTATTGTATGAAATGCAAACGCCATGTAATTGCTTTACTTTATCACTATGCGTTAGCGATAGTTGTAGAAGCAATAGTTGGCGAGACAACCACGACGCAACGATGGAGATCAAGGTGTCGAGCCGGTAACGATGGAGATCATGACGATGCTTTGGAGATGGAGATCAAAAGCACAAGATGATGATGGCCATATCATGTCACATATTTTGATTGCATGTGATGTATATCCTTTATGCATCTTATTTTGCTTAGTACGGCGGTAGCATTATAAGATGATCCATTCACTAAATTTCAAGGTAAAAGTGTTCTCCCTGAGTATGCACCGTTGCTACAGTTCGTCGTTTCAAGACACCACGTGATGATCGGGTGTGATAGACTCTACGTTCACATACAATGGGTGTAAGACAGTTTTGCACATGCAGAATACTTGGGTTAAACTTGACGAGCCTAGCATGTACAGACATGGTCTCGGAACACTGGAGACCAAAAGGTCGAACGTGAGTCATATAGTAGATATGATCAACATAGAGATGTTCACCATTGATGACTACCCCATCTCACGTGATGATCGGATATGGGTTAGTTGATTTGGATCACGTATCACTTAGATAACTTGAGGGATATTTATTTAAGTGGGAGTTCATTAGTAATTTGATTAATTGAACTAAATTTATCATGAACTTAGTCCTGATAGTATTTGCATATCTATGTTGTAGATCAATAGCTCAGGATATAGCTCCCCTATGTTTTTGATATGTTCCTAGAGAAAACTAAATTGAAAGATGATAGTAGCAATGATGCGGACTGGGTCCGTGATCTGAGGATTATCCTCGTTGCTGCACAAAAGAATTATGTCCTTGATGCATCGCTAGGTGGCAGACCTATTTCAGGAGCAGATGCAGTCGTTATGAACGTTTGGCAAAGCTCGATATGATGACTACTTGATAGTTTAGTGCACCATGCTTTACGGCTTAGAACTAGGACTTCAAAAATGTTTTGAACGCCATGGAGCATATGAGATGTTCCAAGAGCTGAAATTGGTATTTCAGACTCATGCCCATGTCGAGAGGTATGAGACCTCTGACAAGTACTTTGCCTACAAGATGGAGGAGAATAGCTCAACCAGTGAGCATGTGCTTAGAATATCTGGGTACTACAATCACTTGAATCAAGTGGGAGTTAATCTTCCAGATAAGATAGTGATTGACAAAGTTCTCTAGTCACTATCACCAAGCTACTAGAACTTCATGATGAACTATAATATGCGAGGGATGACGAAAATGATTCCCAAGCTCTTCGCGATGCTGAAATCGGCGATGGTAGAAATCAAGAAAGAGCATCAAGTGTTGATGGTTAACAAGACCACTAGTTTCAAGAAAAAGGGCAAGGGAAATAAAGGGAACTTCAAGAAGAATGGCAAGCAATTTGCCGCTCCCATGAAGAAGCCCAAAGCTGGACCCAAGCCTGAAACTGAGTGCCTCTACTGCAAAGGAAATGGTCACTGGAAGCGGAACTGCCCCAAATACTTGGCGGATAAGAAGGATGGCAAAGTGAACAAAGGTATATTTGATATACATGTTATTGATGTGTACCTTACTAGTGTTCGTAGTAGCCCCTGGGTATTTGATACCGATTCAGTTGCTAAGATTAGTAACTCGAAACAGGAGTTGCAGAATAAACAGAGGCTAGTTAAGGGCGAGGTGACGATGTGTGTTGGAATTGATTCCAAGGTTGATACGATCACCATCGCACACTCACTCTACCTTCGGGATTAGTGTTGAACCTAAATAAATGTTATTTGGTGTTTGCATTGAGCATGAATATGATTAGATCATGTTTATTGCAATATGGTTATTCATTTAAGTCAGAGAATAATTGTTGTTCTGTTTACATGAATAAAACCTTCTATGGTCATACACCCAATGTAAATGGTTTATTGAATCTCGATCGTAGTGATACACATATTCATAATATTGATGCCAAAAGATACAAAGTAGATAATGATAGTGCAACATACTTGTGGCACTGCCGTTTAGGTCATGTTGGTCTAAAACACATGAAGAAATTCCATGCGGATGGACTTTTCGAATCACTTGATTATGAATCATTTGATACTTGTGAACCATGCCTCATGGGCAAGATGACTAAAACTCCATTCTTCGGAACAATGGAGCGAGCTAATGACTTATTGGAAACAATACATACCGATGTATGCGGTCCAATGAGTGTTGAGGCACGCGGCGGGTATCGTTATTTTGTGACCTTCACAAATGATTTGAGTAGGTATGGGTATATCTACTTAATGAAACACAAGTCTGAAACATTTGAAAAGTTCCAAGAATTTCAGAGTGAAGTGGAGAATCGTTGTAACAAGAAAATAAAGTTTCTACGATCTGATCGCGGAGGCGAATATTTGAGTTATGAGTTTGGCCTTCATTTAAAACAATGTGGAATTGTTTCACAACTCACGCCACCTGGAACACCACAGCGTAATGGTGTGTCCGAACATTGTAACCATACTTTATTAGATATATATGGTGCGATCTATGACGTCTCTTACCGATTTACCACTATCATTTTGGGGTTATGCATTAGAGACAGCCGCATTCACGTTAAATAGGGCACCGTCTAAATCCGTTGAGACGACACCGTATGAACTATGGTTTGGCAAGAAACCTAAGCTGTCATTTCTTAAAGTTTGTGGATGCGATGCTTATGTCAAAAGGCTTCAGCCAGATAAGCTCGAACCCAAATCGGAGAAGTGCGTCTTCATAGGGCACCCTAAAGAAACTATTGGGCACACCTTCTACCACAGATCCGAAGGCAAGATCTTTGTTGCTTAGTTTGGGTCCTTTCTAGAGAAGGAGTTTCTCTCGAAAGAAGTGAGTGGGAGAAAAGTAGAACTTGATGAGGTAATTGTACCTTCTCTCGAATTGGAAAGTAGCACATCACAGAAAACTGTTCCCGTGATGCCTACACCAACTAGATAGGAAGCTAATGATGATGATCATGATACTTCAGATCAAATTACTACAGAACCTCATAGGTCGACCAGAGCACGATCCACACCAGAGTGGTATGGTAATCCTGTCCTGAAAGTCATGTTACTAGACCAAGGCGAACCTACGAACTATGAAGAAGCTATGATGAGCCCAGATTCCAACAGATGGCTTGAGGCCATGAAATCTGAGATAGGATCCATGTACGAGAACAAAGTGGGGACTTTGGTGGACTTGCCCGATGATCGGCAAGCCATAGAAAATAAATGGATCTTCAAGAAGAAGACAGACGCTGATGGTAATGTCACCATCTACAAAGCTTGACTTGTCGCGAAAGGTTGTCGACAAGTTCAAGGGGTTGACTACAATGAGACCTTCTCACCCGTAGAGATGCTTAAGTCAGTCCGAATCATATTAGCAGTTGCCGCATTTTATAATTATGAAATCTGGCAAATGGACTTCAAAACAGCATTCCTTAATGGATTTCTTAAAGAAGAGTTGTATATGATGCAACCAGAAGGTTTTGTCGATCCTAAAGGTGCTGACAAAGTTTGCAAGCTCCAGCGATCCATCTATGGACTGGTGCAAGCATCTCGGAGTTGGAATATATGCTTTGATGAGGTGATCAAAGCATATGGTTTTATACAGACTTACGGTGAAGCCTGTATTTACAAGAAAGTGAGTGGGAGCTCTGTAGCATTTCTGATATTATATGTGGATGACATATTGTTGATTGGAAATGATATAGAATTTCTGGATAGCATAAAAGGATACTTGAATAAGATTTTTTCAATGAAAGACCTCGGTGAAGCTGCTTATATATTAGGCATCAAGATCTATAGATATAGATCGAGACGCTTAATAGGACTTTCACAAAGCACATACCTTGATAAAGTTTTCAAGAAGATCAAAATAGATCAGTGAAAGAAAGGGTTCTTGCCTGTGTTACAAGGTGTGAAGTTGAGTCAGACTCAAAGCCCGACCACTACAGAAGATAGAGAGAAAATGAAAGTCATTCCCTATGCCTCATCCATAGGTTCTATCATGTATGCTATGCTATGTACCAGACCTGATGTGTGCCTTGCCATAAGTTTGGCAGGGAGGTACCAAAGTAATCCAGGAGTGGATCACTGGACAGCAGTCAAGAACATCCTGAAGTACCTGAAAAGGACTAAGGAAATATTTCTCGGTTATGGAGGTGATAAAGAGTTCGTAAAGGGTTACGTCGATGCAAGCTTTAACACCGATTCAGATGACTCTGAGTCTCAATCTGGATACATATTGAAAGTGGGAGCAGTTAGCTAGAGTAGCTCCATGCAGAGCATTGTAGACATAGAAACTTGCAAAATTCATACGGATCTGAATGTGGCAGACCCGTTGACTAAACCTCTCTCACAAGCAAAACATGATCATACCTTAGTACTCTTTGGGTGTTAATCACATGGCGATGTGAACTAGATTATTGACTCTAGTAAACTCTTTGGGTGTTGGTCACATGGCGATGTGAACTATGGGTGTTAAATCACATGATGATGTGAACTAGATTATTGACTCTCGTGCAAGTGGGAGACTGAAGGAAATATGCCCTAGAGGCAATAATAAAGTTGTTATTTTATATTTCCTTATTCATGATAAAGGTTTATTATTCATGCTAGAATTGTATTGATCGGAAACTTAAATACATGTGTGAATACATAAACAAATACCGTGTCCCTAGTAAGCCTCTACTAGACTAGCTCGTTGATCAAAGATGGTTAAGGTTTCCTAACCATGGACATGTGTTGTCATTTGATAACGGGATCACATCATTAGGAGAATGATGTGATGGACAAGACCCATCCGTTAGCTTAGCATATTGATTGTTCAGTTTATTGCTATTACTTTCTTCATGTCAAATACATATTCCTTCGACTATGAGATTATGCAACTCCTGAATACCGGAGGAATACCTTGTGTGCTATCAAACAACACAACGTAACTGGGTGATCATAAATATGCTCTATAGGTATCTCCGAAGGTGTTTGTTGAGTTGGCGTAGATCGAGATTAGGATTTGTCACCCCGAGTATCGGAGAGGTATCTTTGGGCCCTCTCGGTAATACACATCATAAGCTTGCAAGCAAATGACTAAGGAGTTAGTTACGAGATGATGTATTACGGAACGAGTAAAGAGACTTGCCAGTAACGAGATTGAACTAGGTATAGAGATACCGACGATCGAATCTCGGGTAAGTAACATACCGATGGACAAAGAGAATTACGTATGTTGTCATAAGGTTCGACCGATAAAGATCTTCATAGAATATGTAGGAGCCAATATGGGCATCCAGATTCTGCTATTGGTTATTGTCCGGAGAGGCGTCTCGGTCAAGTCTACATAGTTCTCGAACCCGTAGGGTCCGCATGCTTAACGTTCGTTGACGATATAGTATTATATGGGTTATGTATGTTGGTGACCGAATGTTATTCGGAGTTCTGGATGAGATCACGGACATGACGAGGAGCTCCGGATTAGTCCGGAGGTAAAGATTAATATATGGGATAATAGTGTTTGATCTCCGGAAAGGTTCCGGAATTCACCGGAAGGGGTTTCGGATGTTTCCCGAAATGTTTGGGCACGAGAACACTTTATTTGGGCCAAGGGGTAAAGCCCACGAGGGTTTTGGAATGTGCAAAAGGAAGTTTTGCGGAGGCCAGGGGCCAGACGCCAGGAACCCTGGTGTCTGGGGGGTAGACGCCGGTGTCGGTGTCAAAACTGGCAGATCTCGGGTAGGGGGTCCCAAGCTGTGTGTCTAAGGATCGATGGTAACAATGGACAATGGGGACACGATGTTTACCCAGGTTCGGGGCCTCTTAATGGAGGTAAAACCCTACGTCCTTCTTGATTGTATTCGATGAGTATAGGGGTTAAAAGAGTTGATCTACCTCGAGATCGTAATGGCTAAACCCTGGCTGTCTAGCCTATGATTATTCTGATAGCCTCTACAGACTAAACCCCCCAGTTTATATACACACTGGAGGGGCCTAGGGTTTTACAGAGTTGGTTTGCAGAGGAAGGAAATAACACATCCGGACACCAAACTTGCCACCCACGCATATGGGAGTCCTACCCGGACACAGGAGATAGTCTTCTGCTTTATCTTCACGGCCCATCAGTCCGGCCCATATCGAACTGTCCGGACACCCGAGGACCCCCTAATCCAGGACTCCCTCAGTAGCCCCTGAACCAATCTTCGATGATGATGTGTTCGGCACGCGGATTATCTTCGGCATTGCAAGGCGGGTTCCTTCTCCTGAATACTTTAAGTCAGCTTCCTGCATAGAGGAACTGTATCTGGCTCTGCACAATTAATACAACCCTTAGCCACAAAGGTAAGATGTCAAAATAGGAATAGTGTCTTTTACTGACAACTTTTTCGGCGAAGCGTCACACTTGACTCTTTAACATTTCGAACCGTTTTCACGCCTCCCGTTTCACATTTCGAGTCCTAGCCCTCATTGGCACGTCCCGTCAAAACGGAGATCATGCCCGTCCATTACGGGATTCTCATCAATGTGGTTTGGGTAACCCAACCGCGCCTTACGCACGATCTCGTTGGGAACAGGCGAGGTTTATGGCTTGAGAAGGGGACATTTGGTATTTTCACCGTCTATAAGAGGATAAAGATCCCTCCTTTTTCCCCACCCCTTCTTCTAGCTCCTCTCTTCCAACCTCCAAGCTCTAGCGCCCACAACTTCGACCTTTCCCACCGCTGCCACCCTCCCCAGCAATGGCCGGGTCCGGTTCCAAGGGCAAGTGGGAAGCCTCCTTCGTCACCGAGAAGGACATCAAGGATCTCCGGAGCGCGGGCTATCTGTCCGCGGATGTCGCGCATAGGCTCCCTGATAAAGATCAGGTTATCCCTACTCCGGAGCCTGGTGAGAGGGTCGTGTTCATCCCCCATTTCCCCCGAGGGCTAGGGTTTCCCCTCCACCCCTTCGTCTGAGGCCTCATGTTCTACTACGGGTTAGATTTCAACGATCTAGCCCCAAATTCCTTCCTCCACATATCGGCGTTCATCGTCGTGTGCGAGGCTCTTCTCCGCATCCCCCCACACTTCGGCCTGTGGCTCAAGGTCTTCAATCTGAAGCCGAAGGTGGTTGACGGACAGCATGCGGACTGTGGCGGGGCCATGGTAAGCAAGCTCCCCAACGCCGTCTGGCCCAAAGGGGCATTTGTGGAGACAATCAAGGTGTGGCAATAGGAGTGGTTCTACATCACCGAACCCCGCGACACCAACTGGGCGGCCACGCCTGACTTCAGATCCGGACCCCTCACGAGACTCACCTCATGGACCGCCAAGGGCCTTGATTGGGGGTCCAAACCGGAGGTGCAGATGCTACAAAAGTGCATCTCCAACATGTTAGGTGCAAACACCGGTCTCACAAACATGATTCAGGTGATGCTCTTCCGCCGCACTCTTCCCTGCCAACTCCGAGCCTCCCCCATGTGGGAGTTCAATCTGGAGGAGCCACGGACCCTGAAGCGCTTCTTCGGCACCAGGCACGAAGACATATGGAAGCAGGTCTTCAAGTCCCAGAAAACGTGGCCGAAGAAGACCGAGGACATCAGACTCGACATTGAGAACCCGGCCTCAGCGGTAAGCATAACTTTTCTGAAGACTTATCCGGTCAATACTTTAGATATAATGTAGATTACCTTGCCTCCCTTCCGTACAAGGCTAGACGGCAAAGGCGGAGTGGATCAATTGTCCGACACCGCTGCCTGAGAACCCGGCTACACCCCAGCTAACGGAGATGCTGGTCCCGGCGCCCTATCAGGCGCCGGAGAAGAAGGCCAAGAAGAAGAAGGGCAAGGAGGCCAAGGGCGGCCCCCGCCACAAAGGTCCTTTGGACGCAGTGTCCGGAGAGACCGAAGCCCTCTCTTCCCACAAAGAAGACGAGGAAGAAGAGGAGGAGGAGGTGGAAAGCGACTCCCCTCATAAGGGGAAGAAGAAGAAGAGGGCGGCCTCCGAAGACCCGGAGTGCGAGGCGCCCAAGAGAGGGAAGGTGACCCTCCCGGACAGTTCGGACTCAGAGTCCGAACTAGTCCCCAAGAGACCTCCCAGGGTGAAGCCCCTGGCCGAATCATAAGTATTCAGAAACTTACTCATTTATCTTCGGTCTACTTGCTATTATTGTATAAGTTATTTTTGTTATTCGCCTTTCAGCCCTCCCCATGAGCTTCCGCAAACCCCATTATCGGAGGGGAACTCTCTGCCACCCGAAATGGCAGAGAGTGACACGCCGCCGCGAGCCCCCTCGCCTATCACCATGGAGGACACCGAGGTGTTGTCCCAAAGGACCTCTCCTGGCAGAGGGAGGGCGAACGAGGCTGTCGAGAAAGCGCCCGAGGTTAATACCTCGGTCGCCGAAGACCTAGGGGAGGCGACCCCTATGACAACCGACAGTGGGGACCCCCAACAATCCGGGCCCCAGTCGGACACCATTCCGGAGACCAACACGGCTCCGAGATTGGATAAGCAGCCCCCTTTGAAAGAGGGGGGAGGAGCATCAGCTCCATTGGCGACCTCCACTAATCCGGAGGCGCCCAACGCTCTGGAGGAAGCACTGTAGCATGCTTCCATCGTGACGGAGCACCGCACCCAGAGAAGGTTCAGTCTGCTAAGAGCGGACTGAACGAAGCCTTCACTAGCCTACTGACAGGCTTTGAGGTATGCGACGTAATGTTCTAAAAACTTTTCATATAGAGGAATATACATGTGTACAGACAGTAGCCCCTGAGGCTCTGTTCGGTTAAAAGAAACCGGACAGAGGATCCATATAGTATTTGGGAGAGTTAACCTGCTGTGCTGTTATTGTAACAGGCTTCCTTGTTGGTGGCAACCGCCCAGGCCGCAGAAGTTTCCGAACTCAATCGGAAGCTTCAGGTGGCCGATGAGGAAATCGACCGCATTAATAAGCGGTTCGATGAGACGCAAGGTATGCATATAATGTTAAAAGTTTATTTTGATATCAGAAGTGATATGTATATTTAGAGATTAACTCATGGAATGCCTTGATTATAAGCACAGCTGGCGCAGCCGAGGTCGAGACCCTCAAAGGCGCCCTTGCCTAGGCCAAAAAAGAGGCGGAGGCGAATAAGGCAGCCGCTGACAAGGCGGCTGCCGAACTAAAGATCGAGCAAGATGCCCACCACCAACACAAAGCTCGGGTGGCCAAAGTAGAGCAGGAGGTGAAGGATGCCATCAACAAATGCGAAACTTTGGAGCAGAAGACTCCGGACCAGTCGACCGAGCTCGCCAAGGCTCTCCATGATGCCAAAGAGGCGCGGATCGAGTCCCGGAGTGCTCGTGAAGAGATCCATCAGGCGAGGCAGATAGCGGCTGGTAAGGCCTTTCTTTTGCAGAGTATCTTTGGAGGTCAGAGGTTTGCTTTTCTCACCCGAGTATGGAGTTCTCCAGGCGCGTTTGCGGATCTTCCGAGGAGTGCCGCCGATGCCGCACAGTTCTTCCGAGCCCAGGAGGGGAACTCGACCGAGAAGCTGTTCTGGTCGCAATTTCTCGCGCCGGAACACCCGAAGCCTCTGAACGACCAGCTGAAGCAGCTGACAGAGTTGCATAGTGTGGCAGGTTTGGCCATGAAGGACCTGATAGTCCAGCTCTGGCCGGCCGAGCCAATCCCTAGTAGCTACTTCGGTTTGGTGAAGCGGCTTGTCGACGCGCGGCCTCGGATTGATGCATTGAAGCACTCAGCCTGCATAGAGGGTGCCCGGATGGCCTTCGCCCGCGTCAAGATGCAATGGGCAAAGATGAAGGCCACCGAAGTGGCAACCGCAGGCCCGCCCGAAGGCAAAGATCACCGGAAGCCAGAGAGGTACTTTGATGACGTCCTAGAAGGAGCTCGAGTGATAGAGGGTCAATGCTCTAAGGACGTAATATTTGATTGAGTGTGTTCGGGTTGTACAAACAATGTGATGAACCCATGCTGTTTATATATCTATGTTTGCGCCTTTTGTTTCAAGCGATTTTTCCTCCTGTGCGGCCGTTTATTGTTTTATTTCTGAAAGTTGCCAGTCATCGGCTTCAGCCCCCATGTAGATGCTACAGGGGTGTTCGGCGTAACGCTTGACCACACTTTATTCAACGTCTTGGTCCGTAAAGGAGGTGTCCGCGTGGTGAACCAGGCAATCAGACTATGCGCCTTTATTACTTTCACTTAGCCATAGGAGTTTGACTGTGGAGCTAAGTACTAGCCCTTGGTGCGTGTGCGGCTATCAGGACTACGGTGCCTCTTCGACGTGGCTGGACAAAGACCAGCCCCTCATATAACACAGAGGAATCACTAACGATTTGTAGTATAATACTAAGTCACCGAATCGCCGACCAGCTCGCGCTTATCATGACAGTCAGTTTTCGGCTTTCTCTACTGAGGTACTTAACCGGACGAACCAGAAATACAATCGCAATAGTTCTCCCTTTACCACCTAAGCCGAACGAGCGGAACGTAAGGTGGTAAGCACAGGAGGTGGGCAACCCAACTATAGACCAAAGACATGATTCGGAGCCGATGCATATAGTGCAATATCCGGGACGCCGAAGAGTACCCTATAGGTGTTCGGACTTTGAAATGTGCAGGACCGAATATAACCCCCGGTGTTAAGGCCGGACTAAAGCACGTGTGGCAGTCTGAAGTAGGGAGGGCATACAGATGACAAAAATAAATGAGTGCCAAACAAAAGTGGTGATCAATTGCTTCCTTTATACCCTGATGAGTACGTCGAGCCGTGTTATTACAGATAATGCCATAAATATCGTTGCTATTTTACATGCCAAAAGTTTACACAAGGAAAAGGTTTACACAGGGCCTAAAAGTAGTGGTTTGAAGATCCCAATGGTGCCCTGCCGCACGTCTGCGCCGTTTCTCCTTGGTGGGAAATCCTTTAAGAGGTGGAGGTGATGGTCGTCTGTAAGAAAGAGGGACCTAGAAAAGAGCCTCCGTAGATCAGGTAGGTTTTTTAACGAACCTATAGTGGAAAAAATAGTTGAGGTCCGAATAGGGTCAAACCGTACTATGGACCTTTTCCGCAGTGTGCCTCCGGGGGTATTTTAAGTGCATAGTTATGTACGTGTGGTACGTATGCCGCAACCTTATGGGGCGGTCGGCGGCGGCTAAACTGCTATTTAAGCTCCGGCTCCACCGGGCTATCGCATTGTAGTGCGGATCAGATTCGCTTAGCAGAGTCGTGGGTCTTGATGACCAATGGGTTGTCCGGCTTGATGAGGCCGCCTTGTACATCGGCTACTAGGGCCGCAGTATGCTCCTCAATATGGAGGGAGCACTCCATATTCCCATTTACTGTGATGACACCATGAGGTCCAGGCATTTTGAGCTTCAGATAAGCATAGTGCGGGACCGCATTAAAGCGGGCGAAGGCCGTTCGTCCGAGCAGTGCATGATAACCACTGCGAAAAGGGACGATGTCGAAGATCAAGTCTTCGCTTCGGAAGTTATCTGGAGAGCCGAATATGACTTCCAGTGTTAAGGAGCCCATGCAGCGGGCCTCCACGCCAGGTATCACTCCTTTAAAGGTAGTGTTGCTAGGTTTGATTCTTGACGGGTCGATACCCATCTTATGGACAGTATCCTGGTAGAGCAAGTTGAGGCTGCTGCCACCGTCCATAAGGACCCTACTAAGATGGTATCCGTCAATGATAGGATTGAGTACCAGGGCCGCCGAACCTCCGTGACGGATACTGGTTGGGTGGTCCCTGCGATCAAAGGTGATCGGACAAGCCGACCATGGGTTGAATTTTGGGGCGACAGGCTCTACGGCGTAGACGTCCCTTAACGCGCGTTTGCGCTCCCTCTTGGGGATGTGGGTGACGTAGATCATGTTCACTATTTTTACCTCGGGGGGAAACTGTTTCTGTCCCCCGGTGCGCGATGGGTGAGGCTCATCATCGTCCTCGCTTGGAGGTCTTTTCCCCTTATGTTCGATGTTTAATTTACCGGCCTGTTTGAAAACCCAGCAGTTTTTGTTGGTGTGGTTGGCATGCTTGTCAGGGGTGCTATGAATCTGGCAGGGTCGATCCAGTATCTTGTCCAAGTTGGATGGACCGTCCCTAGTACCTTTGAATGGCTTCTTCCGCTGACCGGGTTTAGAGCCACTGAATCCAGCGTTTACCACCGTATCCTCTGTTTCTTCGTTGTTGTTCCGGCGCTTGTTTTTGCTGCGTCGTGGCCTTCCATTGCCGTCCCAGGCTTCAGAAGTGCCGGGGTCGCTGGTACTGTTGCTTCTACGAGCCAACCAGCTATCTTCGCCCGCACAGAAGTGGGTCATGAGTGCAGTAAGAGCTGCCATGGTCTTCGGCTTTTCCTGACCGAGGTGTCAAGCGAGCCATTCGTCACAGACACTGTGCTTAAATGCTGCTAAGGCCTCGGCGTCCGGACAGTCCATGATTTGGTTCTTTTTAATTAAGAACCGATTCCAAAGTTTGCGAGCGGACTCTCCGGGTTGCTGAATTATGTGACTCAGGTCATCAGCATCCGGTGGCCGGACATAAGTGCCCTGAAAGTTGTCCCGAAAAGCATCGTCTAAGTCTTCCCAGCTTCCAATGGAGTTCTCTGGGAGGCTGTTCAACCAGTGCCATGCTGGTCCTTTCAGCTTTAGAGGGAGGTATTTAATGGCGTGGAGATCGTCTCCGCGAGCCATGTGAATGTGGAGAAGAAAATCTTCAATCCATACAGCGGGATCTGTCATTCCATCGTATGGCTTGATGTTTACGGGTTTAAACCGTTCCAGAAACTGGTGCTGCATTACCTCATCGGTAAAGCACATGGGGTGCGCGGCACCTCTATACCGGGCGACATCGCGACGGAATTCGGATGACATCTGTGTTCGGGGCTGACCCCGGATTTGGTTATGTTTGTCGTTCCAGGCCTGGTGGCCGTTATCTCGTGCTGGAGCATGTCCTCTTGATCCATAGATTGATCTGGTCTGGTCAGCTCTATTGGTCAGGTCCTGACGTAGGTCATACGTGTAGCCCGGAGCCGCTGTCCCCTTGCCTCTACGGCGAGGGGGCGCGGGCTGTTGTTCGGCATAATTGGCCGTTTTGTCCCGTCCACATGGTGGTCGGTCCGGTTGATCGGCATGATTGTATTTTGATGGTATTGGCTCAAAGGCCTCCTCGTCAAATTGTGGTAGTAGCCTGCGCTTAGGATAGCTCTTTGTTTGGCGCTCAAATCCGTATCCCTCTTCGGCGGCCAAGACCATAGTCCATCTATCGTTGAGCGTATCCTGTTCGGCTTGAATCTGCTGCTGTTTCCTTTTCAGGCTCCGTGCAGTGGCGATCAGCCGTTGCTTGAAGCGTTCTTGTTCGAGGGGTTCCTATGGGATGATGAAATCTTCATCACCGAGGCTAATATCCTCTTCGGAGACAGGTAAGTAGTTACTATCTTCCGAATCCTCGTGATCGGCAAGTTCATCGGGGTTGACTTGACCCTCTTCCCTCTCATCCTACTCAAACGCAGGCTCAGCGGGGTGGTCGGAGTCTTTGGCGTTGTCCGGAGTGTCATTATCTCTGGTGCTGGTATTGTTTTCCCTTGCCCGACGCGATCGTGAGCGGCGCCGCTGACGCCGGCATTTTGGTGGTTCGTCGACGGGCTTCTCCTCATCTGGATCTTGAGTGCCATCGTCGTCCTTCTTTTCAGGCGTGTCCACCATGTATACATCATAAGTAGAAGTGGCCGTCCAACGCCCAGTGATGGGCGGGTTTTGGCCTAGTTCAACTCCGACATCGTCGTCCATGCCATCAATGTCTTCGGAGGCGTAATCTAGCATGTCGGTTAAATCCTCGACAGTGGCTATTAAGTGGGTGGTGGGTGGGATGCAAAATTCCCTACTCTCAGCCCCCAGTTCAAGCTAGGCTTAGTTCGGAGGTGATACTTCCGTGATGGTGAGATATTGCATTAGCTCCAGTGTTTCATTTAAGAGTGAAAGCTGGACAGGCGTCTGAGGATCTGCGGAGCTAGGTTCGGTAATAACCACTCGACCGAGCCCGATAGACGCAGACCTCGAGAGTTCGGAGTTGATGTCCAGAGGCGAATCCGGCTTCCCGATGACGGGGAGAGTCCCGTTTGACTCCGGGTCCGCCGACGGCATGGTTGCATCTGGGTCTCTGGCTAGAAGCTCCGTAATGGGAGAGAGTCCGGTGGGGTTCCCCCCCGTCTTCGGACGAAGTGTTCCGCTCCGGATCTAAGGCTAGGGCAGGCATGATAGTCAATCCCTGGACGGGATCTGATAGCGGATCCGAAGGGCCTTCTTTCTATGGGTGGGGAGCGGTGGCCGAGGCCGTGAACCCCTTGAAGATTAGATCTCCTCGGATATCGGCGATGTAGTTCAAACTTCCAAACCTGATCTGGTGACCAGGGGCATAGCTGTCGACCTGCTCAAGGTGACCGGTCGAGTTGGCACGTAGTACGAAGCCGCCAAACACAAAGAGTTGACCAGGGAGAAAAGTCTCCCCGGAAACAGCGTCGTCGTCGATGACAAGGCGAGCCATCGATCCTTCTGTCGACAACACAACAGAACTCTCAATGAAAGCACCAATGTCGGTGTCAAAACCGGCAGATCTCGGGTAGGGGGTCCCAAGCTGTGTGTCTAAGGATCGATGGTAACAATGGACAATGGGGACACGATGTTTACCCAGGTTCAGGCCCTCTTAATGGAGGTAAAACCCTACGTCCTGCTTGATTGTATTCGATGAGTATAGGGGTTACAAGAGTTGATCTACCTCGAGATCGTAATGGCTAAACCCTAGCTATCTAGCCTATGATTATTCTGATAGCCTCTACAGACTAAACCCCCCGGTTTATATACACACCGGAGGGGCCTAGGGTTGTACAGAGTTGGTTTGCAGAGGAAGGAAATAACACATCCGGACACCAAACTTGCCACCCACGCATATGGGAGTCCTACCCGGACACGGGGGATAGTCTTCTGCTTTATCTTCATGGCCCATCAGTCCGGCCCATATCGAACTGTCCGGACACCCGAGGACCCCCTAATCCAGGACTCCCTCAGCCGGGAACCCTGGCGTCTAGCCCTAGAGTCCGAGAAGAACTCTTGCCTGTCGGGCAAAACTGACTTTGAGTAGGCTTTTACTCCAAGTTTCGACCCCAGGGATCAACATATAAATAGAGGGGCAGGGCTAGCACCCAAGACACATCAAGATACACCAAGCCGTGTGTCGGCAACCCTGCCCATCTAGTTTATCCTCTGTCATAGTTTCCGTAGTGCTTAGGCGAAGCCCTGCGGAGATTGTTCTTCACCACCACAGTCACCATGTCGTCGTGCTGCCGGAACTCATCTACTACTTCGCCTCTCTTGCTGGATCGAGAAGGCGAGGACGTCATCGAGCTGAACGTGTGCTGAACACGGAGGTGCCGTACGTTCGGTACTTGATCGGGACGGATCATGAAGGTGTATGACTACATCAACCACATTGATAAACGCTTTCGCTTAGCGATCTTCAAGGGTATGAAGATGCTCTCCCCCTCTCGTAGCTATACATCTCCATGGATAGATCTTGCGTGTGCATAGATTTTTTTTCCATGCAATGTTTCCCAACACTCGTCTCGCAAGCCGCCGATCTAAAGATTCCAGAGGACAATCCCCAGCGTTGGAGGCAAGTTCGGGGGCTACTGAGGGAGTTATGGACTAAGGGGTCCTCGGGGCGAAGGCCCATTGAACATGGGCCGGACTGGTGGACCCTTATAGTGACAGGAGATCTATGAAGCCGTGGTGTGCCCTCCAAGTCAAGAAGGCGCAGGATCTCTTTAATCCCTTATTGTAATCTATCTTCGGTAACCCTAACCCTACCGGTGTCTATATAAACCGAGGGTTTTTAGTCTTTAGGGCTAGAGCTACATTCATCACCTCATCTCCTTAGGGTTTAGCTCATACTGATCTCAAGGTAGATCTACTCTGTAAACCACATTATACATCCAATACAATCAAGCAGGACGTAGGGTATTACCTCTTTGAGAGGGCCCGAACCTGGGTAAACACTGTGTTCGTCGTCCCTTGTTCCCCATCGATCCCAGATCCACAGCTCGGGACCCACTACCCCGAGGTCTGCCGATTTTGACACTGAGAGGTATGAAACCACCTCAAAGTTATTCTTTCCGATCAATCCATAGAGCTATTCCTATAAGTGTCACAAACAGCCCTAGAGTTCGTACTAAAATAACACCATATGATACACATCAACCAACTCCAATGTCACCTCGATACTCCAATGTCACCACAAGTATCCGTGAGTTGATTATATGATATGCATCAAACAACTTCAGATTCGTAATATTCAATCCAACACAAAGAACTTCAAAGAATACCCTAAGATTTCTATCGGAGAAAGGAATATGAAAACGCGTATCAACCCCTATGCATAGATTACCCCAATGTCACCACGGGAATCCGCAAGTTGATAACCAAAACGTACATCAAGTGAATCGATAGAACATCCCATTGTCACCACGGATATCCCATCGCAAGACATACATCAAGTGCTCTCACATCCAACAGATTCAATCTTACATAACAAAACCTCAAATGAAAAGATTCAATTCATCACAAGAAGGTAGAGAGGGAAGAACACCGTAAGATCCAAATATATTAACAAAGCTCGTGGTACATCAAGATTGTGCCGAATCAAGAACACAAGAGAGAGAGAGAGAGAGATCAAACACATAGCTACTAGTACAAATCTCAGCCCCGAGAGTGAACTACTCCCTCCTCATCATGGTGGGCCCCGTGATGATGAAGATGGCCTTCGGTGATGATTTCCCCCTCCAGCAGGGTGCCGGAACGGGGCCCCGATTGAGTTTTTGTGGATACAGAGGCTTGCGGCAGCGGAACTTCTCATCTAGGGTTCTTTTTTATGTTTGAGGTATTTATAGGAATTTTTGGCGTCGGTCTCACACCAGGGGGGTGCCCCGAGGGGCCCACAAGCTTGGGGGGCACATCCTAGGGGGGTGGGTGCACCCCCCAGGGTTGTGGCTCCCTCGGCCACTTCCTAGCCCAGCTCCGGTGCTTCGGGGGTCTCTTTTGGTCCATAAAAATCACCGTAAGATTTCAGCCCATTCCGAGTACTTTTATTTCTGCACGAAAAATAATACCACGGTAGTTCTGCTGAAAACAGCGTCAGTACGGGCTAGTTCTAATCAAATCATACCAAAACCATATAAAATTGTTGTAAACATGGCATGAATACTACATAAATTATAGATACGTTGGAGACGTATCAATAGCATGCCTCCTATTTATGATGATTATAACGATGAAAGTGGGTTTGGAAGAGTGTCTACTCTAGGAAGTAATGATCCCACTATTTTTGAGGGTGTTGAATCTTATTGTGATAATTACGAAAGTGGATTTGGAGAGGTCATGACTTTATTTACTAATGATTCCACTATCTTGGAAGAGGTTTCAATTGACTATGATTAGAACAAAGTTGCTACTTATGATGATTATTGTGATGATACTTATGTTATAAAAAGTAGTGATAATTATTCTTATAAAACTTGTCATAATTACGATTACTCTTTTATTGAACATTACTCTTTTAATGTGGAAACAATTTATAGTATTCGAGTTTCATATGATCCTCCCACTATTATGAATGAGAAGAAAATTCCTTATGAGAAGAGTAACAAAAATTCTATGCCTGTGGATCATGAAAGGAATTCTCTATGTGATAGTTATATTGTTGAATTTAGTCATGATGCTATATTATGAATTGAGAGAGGAACATGTGCTTTTACATATGTCGATAATATCAAGTTTCCTCTCTATGTGTTGAAATTTTTGAAGTTATGCTTGTTTTGCCTTCCTATGCTAGTTGGTTCTTTCTCCCATAAGTTGTTTGCTCACAAAATCCCTATGCATTGGAAGTGGGTTAGGCTTAAATGTTCTTGCCATGTGATTCATGATGCTCTCTTGCATGTTTCAATTACTATTCTTACGTGAGCATCATTAAACTCATCATGCCTAGCTAAAAGACATTAAAGAAAAGCGCTTGTTGGGAGACAACCCAATATCTCTACCTACTGTTCTTTTGTGTTCACATGATTAATCTACTGTATAATCATGTTTTATAGCTTTTGTTTCAATAAAGTGCTAAGTAAAGCCTTTGGGATAGTGTGGATGATAGTTGACATGATTCTGTGCAAAAACTGAAACTTTTGCGCCCAGTAACAGAATTGTTTAAAATCACTGGAGCGTCGAAAAATTCTGAATTTTTGACACATGATTGATAAAACTTTCCTACATTTCCAAATTTTTGAGAATTTTTGGATTTACAGAAGTATGGTTATTGTTCCGATCATTACAGATTGTTCTGTTTTTGACAGATTCTGTTTTCAATGCATAGTTTGCTTGTTTTCTAGTTTCTACAGCTTATATTGGTCAATATAAATTGTAGAAATGATAGGGTACAGTAAGAATTATGTAAAAACAATTATGAATCTTGTCTTGATAGTACCAAAGTGAATGATTTGCTCTATCATACTAATCTATCTCACGAAGTTCGGTTAAGTTTTGTGTGATTGAAGTTTTCAAGATTTGGGTGAGATATCGATATGAGGAAAACAAGGAGTGGCAAGACCCTAAGTTTGTGGATGCCCAAGGCACCTCAAGGTAATATTCAAGGAAGACCCAAGCGTCCAAGCTTGGGGATGCCCCGGAAGGCATCCCCTCTTTCATCTTCAACATTATCAGTAACCTCACTTGGAGCTGTATTTTTATTCATCACATGGTATGTGTTTTTGCTTGGAGCGTCATTTCATTTTAATTGTATTTGCTTGCTGTTATTTATAATAATGTTTTGTATCTTTTATTTCAATAGAAGTGTCAAGTGTAGCTTTTACCATGCTTATTTTGCAAGTCTATATGCTGCTGTGAAAACATAAAGTTTTCTATTTTTGTCTGAATTCTTCAGAAAAGTCAGAACATGATAAAATCTTGAAATTTTTACACAGTAAGCTATGATAAATTTTCTACGTTGTGGAAATTTTTCAGAATTTTTGGAGTTAACAAAGTACATCCTTTATAGACTGTCCTGTTTAGATAGATTGCTATTATGTTTGCATTGTTTGCATATGTTTGCTTGTTTAATGATTCTATTTGAGGATAGGAGTATTAAATATGCAGAGGAATTTAGTACGTAATGTTAAATAATAACTTCAGTAATTTTTTACAGTAGAGAATGATAAGGTTTTGCATTGATTTATACTAACTTATCTCACGAGTTCTTGTTGAGTTTTGTGTGGATGAAGTTCTTAAGATTTAAGGAAATCGTGATATGATAGGAATTAAGGAGACACAAGAGATCAAGCTTGGGAATGCCCAAGGCATCCCAAGTTAATATTCCAAGAAGCCTCAAGCATCTAAGCATGGGGATGCCCCGGGAGGCATCCCTCCTTTCTTCATCAACAATTATCAGTTAGTCTCAGTTGAGCCTAAGGTTTTGCTTCTTCACATGAGATGTGCTATTCTTGGAATGTAATTTTATTTTGTTTTGTTTGCTGTATGAATAAAACACTTAGATCTGAAAGTTTTAAATGAGAGAGAGTCCTCACATAGCTACTTAATTATTTAACTACTCATTTGATCTTTACTTATATCTTTTTGGAGTAGTTTGTCATTTACTCTCGTTCTTCACTTATATCCTATGAGTAAATTGTTGAATGAATTGAATATCATGATGTTGAAATTATATGTGCTTCGTATGCTTGTCTCATGCCTAGTAGTAGTTTCACATTAGGTTTCGAAAGTAAAATTCACTGAAGTTTGTCAATCAAAATATTGGTCATACAAGCAATTCATGAATAATTAGTATATGGAAGAGAAATTTCACATACAAATATATTATTTTGGACATCTATTATGATTGTGAATACCCATTAATCATTTTCAAACTTGAGAAAATTAGTTGAAGTTGGACAAGGAAGACAACATAACGAGTTATGGTTGGGTATATTTGCATCGAAGTTATATTGTTATGGATCCTCCAACATGTGGTGCTTGTTTAGAATCTTTTGCTAGCCCAAATTTCTATACTAAGCGGGAATACTGCTTGTGCATCCAAAATCCTTGAGCCATGTTTCTTCCATGAGTGTCCACCATACCAACCTATATGCGGTATTTATCTGTCGTTCCAAGTAAATTTGCATGTGCCACATCTAGTCATTCAAATAAACATCTGTTTTGTGTGCTCGTACCGCTCATGAAGCGGCAGGGGTGTTCAGTATCTTCCATGCTAAGCGGGTTATTCTCACGATGGGTGTTTATTCACTTGTCATTGCACGAGAGAGGCTGGTAATTGGGATGCCCAGTCCTGTAATCAAAATGAAAAAAATCTATAATGAAACAAACTCCCCCGAAAAGTTGATTGTATGGAGGGCACCCGAGGATTCGGTTAGCCATGGCTTGTGTTTGAATGGTTGAGGGGGATTAAACTTTACCTTTTCGCTTGGGAACCACCGATAATGTGTTTAGCATGGAAGATATTGAGAACTCCCGGTCGTGACGTCGACAAGAAAGGCACACCACTCAAAATGTATTCATCTCTGTTTTAAGCAATGATCTTTGGCACCTCTGCAAATCCATGCTTCCCTCTGCGAAGAGCTTATCTTTTACCTTTTCTGTTAATTTTATTTTTGTTGAGTCAATTTCTTATTCCAACCTATTCTTTAGTTGGCAAGCATCATGCAGTGGGGAAAGATCCAGGCACATATGGCCATTCAAATATATTTGATCATGAATTATTATTGTTGACAATTATCTCTATGATAAATGAGTTGGGAGGCGAAAGATTAAGCCTGTATCTTTCTCTGTGTTCGATGGATGATATTTGTTCTAAAATATGCTTTGAGTATTAGTAATCATAGAAGACTATATGATAATTGAGTATGTGGAGCTCTTAGTTAGACTTTGTTGAAAACAAGATGCATTGAAATTGTTTGGTGACTAAGAACATAGGTTGTTAAGTTTCAAGAGAATGCATTGTTTGAACCATAACATGTGAATTGATTGCTACTTTATCATGATGAGTTTTATCAGAAAGAGTTGCTGTTATGATGCTAGGAAAAGTGATTAAAATTATCATTGATCAAACTTATGCACTATGCTAGCATTCACACTTCATAAATTATTTCTTTTATCATTTACCTACTCGAGGATGAGCAGGAATTAATCTTGGGGATTGATACGTCTCCAACGTATCAATAATTTTTTATTGTTCCATGCTATTATAGTGTCAATCTTGGATGTTTTATATGCAATATTATATCATTTTTTGGGACTAACCTATTAACTTAGTGCCAAGTGTCAGTTGCTATTTTTTTTTTCCTATTTTGGTTTTCCAGGAAATCAGTACCAAACAAAGTCCAAATGCCACAAAACTTTTTGATGATTTTTTTCTGGACATCAGATATCCTAGATGCTTCGGGAGGAGGCCAGAAGGCGAAGGAGTAGGCCACAAGGCACATGGGTGCGCCCAGGGGGGTAAGCGCGCCCATGTGGCTTGTGGGCCCCTCGTTCCTCTGTTTGACCTAATTATGCCTCTATAAATTCTCTAAAATCGGGAAATCAATAGAGAGCCACCCAAAATACATTTTTCTCCGCCACAAGCCTCTATTCTTTCGAGATCCCACCTGGAGGCCTTTTCCGATACTCCGTCGGAGGGGGAATCGACCATGGAGGGCTTCTACATCAACCTTGCCGCCCTTCTGATGATGTGTGAGTAGTTTACCACAGACCTACGGGTCCATAGCTAGTAGTTAGATGGCTTCTTCTCTCTCTTTGATCTTTAATACAATGTTCTCCTTGATGTTCTTCGAGAACTATTTGATGTAATCTTCTTTTGCGGTGTGTTTGTTGGGATCCGATGAATTGTGTGTTTATGATCAGATTATCTATGAATATTATTTGAGGCTTCTCAGAACTCTTTTATGCATGATTATTATAACTTTGTATTTCTCTCCGATCTATCCATTTGGTTTGGCCAACTAGATTGATTTATCTTGCAATGGGAGAGGTGCTTTGTAATGGATTCAATCTTGCGGTGCTCTATATCCCAGTGACAGAAAGGGAGAAAACACATATTTGTATTGTTTCCATTAAGGATAAAACGATGGGGTTCATTCATATTGATTGAGTTTACTTTTTCTACATCATGTCATCTTGCTTAAGGCGTTACTCTGTTCTTTATGAACTTAATACTCTAGATGCATGCTGGATAGCGGTTGATGTGTTGAGTAATAGTAGTAGATGCAGGCAGGAGTCCGTCTACTTGTCTCGGATGTGATGTCTATATACATGATCATTGCCTTGGATATCGTCATAATTATTCGCTTTTCTATCAGTTGTCCAACAGTAATTTGTCTACCCACCGTATGCTTTTTGTTCGAGAGAGAAGCCTCTAGTGAAAACTATGGCCCTCGGATCTATCGTTATCACATATTAAAATCCAAAAATACCTTGCTGTAACTTATTTACCGTTATTTCATTTTGTGTTTTTGTTTATCTATCTATCACTACAAGATTTGATCCTCGCAATTAACCGCCAAGGGATTGACAACCCCTTGTTTGCGTTGGGTGCAAGTATTTGTTATTTTGTGTATAGGTGTTGTTCATGAGATATTGCATGGTTCTCCTACTAGATTGATAACCTTGTTTCTTAACTGAGGGAAATACTTATCTCTACTATACTGCATCATCCTCTCCTCTTCGAGGAAATCCCAACGCAGCTCACAAGTAGCAGGAACAATTTCTGGCGCCGTTGCCGGGGAGACATCACCACCACCTATCAAGTACCATCGAATACACATTCATCTCCTCGCATTTACTTTTTTTGCCATTTGCCTCTCCTTTTCATGTCCCCCACTTCTAAAACATTTTTACAAAAACACAAAAATATTTTCCATTTGCATTTTTGCTTGTTTGCTAGCTTTATCGCGATACTAATAATAATGATTTTATTAGTACTGCATAATAATAAAGAACAAAGTTGTGTGACTTTTCCAATACTAATAATAATGATTTTATTAGTACTGCATTTTCTCCTCCCACCACCAGTGCAGAGTCGTGTGATATTAATGCCACTTTGCTAAATCTTGTTACGAAAGAACAATTTTCTTGTAGTCCCAATGAAGATACTACATCCCATCTTAACACTTTGGTTGAACTGTGTGATATGCAAAAGAAAAAAGATGTGGATAATGATATTGTCAAATTAAAATTATTTCTGTTCTCACTACGAGATCGTGCTAAAACTTGTTTTCATCCTTGCCACCAAATAGTAGATTCTTGGGATAAGTGTAAGGATGCTTTTATTGCCAAGTATTTTCCTCCCGTGAAAATTATTTCTCTTAGAAAATAATCATGAATTTTAAGAAACTTGAGCATGAACATGTTTCCCAATCTTGGGAGAGGATGAAATTAATGATAAGAAATTGCCCCACTCATGGTTTAAGTTTATGGACGATCATACAAAAAATTATGCAGGATTGAACTTTGTTTCTAGAAATCTTTTAGATTCCACCGCGGGGGGTACCTTTATGGAAATCACACTAGGAGAAGCTACAAAATTGCTTGATAATATTATGAAAAATTATTCACAATGGCATACTGAAAGAACTCCTACTACTAAAAAGTGAATTCTATTGAAGAAATTAGTACTTTGAGTGATAAAGTAGATGCGCTTATGAAAATGGTTGCTAGTAAGAGTGCTCATATTGATCCTAATGATGTGCCATTGTCTACTTTGTTTGAGCAAAATAATGATCCCGTAGATGTGAATTTTGTCTCACGAAATAATTTCAATAGTAATGCTTATAGAGGTAATTTTAATCCTAGGCCGTTTCCTGGAAATTCCTCTAATAATCATGGCAATTCCTATGGTAATTCTTATAATAATAATAATAGGATTACCTTTGATCTTGAAAGTAATATTAAAGAATTTATTAATTTTCAAAAAGTTTTCAATACTACAATAGAGGAAAAATTGAGTAAAATTGATGATATGGCTAGGAACATGGATAGAATTGTGCATGATGTGGAAAATCTCAAAACTAAAATTTTGCCACCCTAGCTTGATATTAATGAGTCCATTAAATCACTCTATGTTTCCGTTGATGAAAGTAAATAAAGAACTGCTAGGTTGAGGCTAGGTTAGAATTCCTAGAAAAAGCGATTCCGCCCGGTTTTTATCGTAATAATGATGAAGATATTAAAATGATTGGTGTTACACCCATTGAATCTTTGTTTAGCAATATAAAACTTGATGAAACGGGGACTGAAGATAAGTCAACTTTATCTAGAAGGCGTCCCCATTGTTCGGAGGGTGATGATCTTAATGGAAAAAAAATGATAAAAGTGGGTTTGGAGAGGTCAAAACTTTAAATAGTGATGTGACCACTACTTTGGATCTCAAAGATTTCAATTATGATAGTTGTTCTTTAATTGAGTGTATTTCCTTGTTGCAATCCATGATAAATTCACACAATGCTTATGAACAAAATAAGACTTTTACTAAACATATTGTAGAAGCTATGATGAAAGCTTTAGAAGAAATGCTAGAATTGGAGGTTTCAATACCTAGAAAATTATATGATGATTGGGAACATACTACTAAAATAAACATAAAAAATTATGAGTGCAATGCTTTATGTGATTTGGGTGCTAGTGTTTCCACTACACCAAAATCTTGTTGTGATGTGCTAGGCCTTCATGATTTGGATGAATGTTCTCTTAATTTGCACTTAGCGGATTCCACTATTAAGAAACCTTTGGGTAGAATAAATGATGTTCTCATTCTTGCAAATAGAAATTATGTGCCCGTTGATTTCATTGTGCTTGGTATTGATTGCAATCCATCTTGTCCCATAATACTTGGTAGGCCTTTCCTACGAACCATAGGTGCTATTATTGATATGAAAGAGGGTAATATAAAGTTTCAATTTACATTAAAGAAAGGAATGGAAAAATTCCCTAGAAAAAGAATTAAGCCACCATATGAATCTATTATGAGGGCCACCTATGGAATTAAATTGAAGGATGACAACACTCGAAACTATGCATTATGCCTAGCTAGGGGCGTAAAGCATTATCGCTTGTTGGGAGGCAACCCAATAGCTATCTTTATTTTTCTTGTTTCTTTCCTGTTTTTTTGATGTGCACACAATTATGCTACTGTTATGATTGTGTTTTAGTGTTTTAATTAGTGTTTGTGCCAAGTAAAGCCTTTGGGATGATTTGGATTATAGTTGATTTGATTCTGTGAAAAAACAGAAACTTTTGCGCCCAGTAGAAGAATTGTTTAAATTCAGTGGGATGTTCTTTTGATATGGATTATTTACACATGATTGATATACAAATTTCCCACGTTCTTCTAAATTTTTAGAGTTTTTGGAGTTACAAGCGTACAGTCATTCTTCAGATTACTACAGACTGTTCTGTTTTTGACAGATTCTATTTTTGTTGCATTATTTGCTTGTTTTGATGGATCTATGGATTGTATCGGGGGTATAAGCCATGGTGAAGTTAGAATACAGTAGGTATTATGCAATAATAAATATGAATGGGTTTACAACAGTACCTAAAGTGGTGATTTGCTTGTTATACTAACGGATCTCACGAGTTTTTTGTTGAGTTTTGAGTCAGATCGCGATGGATGAAGGAATTGAGAGTGGAAAGAGCCTAAGCTTGGGGATGCCTGAGGCACCCCAAGTTAATATTCAAGGAGACCCAAGCTTCTAAGCTTGGGAATGCCCCGGATGGCATCCCCTCTTTCTTCTAGCGACCATCGGTAAATTACTTGGAGCTATATTTTTATACATCACATGATACGAGTTTTGCTTGGAGCGTCGTGTATTATATGAGTCTTGCTACATCTCCAATGTATCTATAATTTTTTATTGTTCCATGCTATTATATTATCTGTTTTGGATGTTTTATATGCATTAATATGCTATTTTATATTATTTTTTGGTACTAATTAACCTAGAGCCCAGTGCCAGTTTCTGTTTTTTCCTTGTTTTTGAGTTTTACAGAAAAGGAATATCAAACGGAGTCCAAACGGAATAAAACTTTACGATGATTTTTCTTGGACCAGAAGACATCCACGGAGCTTGGAGAGGGGGTAGAAGAGTCCCGAGGGCACCACAAGCCCTCAGGCCACGCCCTAGGGGGGCGCCTCCCTGGCTTGTGGGCCACTCGGGAGTCCGCCAACCCTAATTCTTAGCCTATAAATTCCCAAATATTCCCAAATGACCAGAAGCGTCCACCAAATACTTTTCCGCTGCCGCAAGCCTACATGCCCTATTATTCTTGGTAGACCTTTCCTTAGAACGATTGGTGCAATTATTGATATGAAAGAAGGAAACATTAGATTTCAATTTCCGTTAAGGAAGGGCATGGAACACTTTCCAAGAAAGAAAATTAAGTTGCCATATGAATCTATTATGAGGGCTACTTATGGTTTGCATACCAAAGATGACAATACCTAGATCTATGTTTTATGCCTAGCTAGGGGCGTTAAACAATAGCGCTTGTTGGGAGGCAACCCAATTTTATTTTTATGTTTTTTTATTTTGGTTCTATTTTTCAATAAATACACATTATTACCTCTGTAGTAATTGTGTTTTGGTGTTTAAATTAATGTTTGATCCAAGCAAGACCTTTGGGATGGTCTACGGTGATAGTTGATTTGATTTTGCTGAAAAACTGAAACTTTTGTGTCTAGTAACAGAATTTTAAAAATTCACAGAAGCTACGAAAAACTCTGAATTTTAGAAAAAGATTTATATACAAATTTACCAGGTTGTCCTAATTTTTCAGAATTTTTGGAGTTACATAAGTATGACTACAATTCAGATCTTCGCAGACTGTTCTGTTTTTGACAGATTCTGTTTTCTATGTGTTGTTTGCTTATTTTGATGAATCTATGGGTAGTATCGGGGGGTATGAACCATGGAGAAGTTGTAATACAGTAGATATTACACCAATATAAATAAAGAATGAGTTCACAATAGTACCTAAAGTGGTGATTTATTTAATTATACTACCGGATCTTATGAGATTTTTCTGTTGAGTTTTGTGTTGTGAAGTTTTCAAGTTTTGGGTAAAGATTTGATGGACAACGGAATAAGGAGTGGCAAGAGCCTAAGCTTGGGGATGCCCAAGGCACCCCAAGGTAATATTCAAGGACAACCAAGCATCTAAGCTTGGGGATGCCCCGGATGGCATCCCCTCTTTTGTTTTCGTCCATCGATAAATTTACTTGAGGCTATATTTTTATTCACCACATGATATGTGTTTTGCTTGGAGCGTCTTGTATGATATGAGTCTTTGCTTTTTAGTTTGCCACAATCATCCTTGCTGTACACATATTTTGAGAGGGACACGCATGAATCATGAATTTATTAGAATACTCTATGTGCTTCACTTACATATTTTGAGCTAGGCAGTTTGCTCTAGTGCTTCACTTATATCTTTTTAGAGCACGGCGGTGGCTTTATTTCATAGAAATTGTTGAACTCTCATGCTTCACTTATATTATTTTGAGAGTCTCTAAACAGCATGGTAATTTGCTTAGGTTATGAATTTAGTCCTAATATGATGGGCATCCAAGAGGGATATAATAAAAACTTTCATATAAAGAGCATTGAATAAGATGAGAAGGTTGATTCCTTGCATTTGTTTTGAGATATAAAGATGGTGATATTAGAGTCATGCTAGTGAGTAATTGTGGATTGGTATAAATACTTGTGTTAAAGTTTGTGATTCCCGTAGTATGCACGTATGGTGAACCGTTATGTGATGAAGTCGGAGCATGATTTATTTTTTTGATTGTCTTCCTTATGAGTGGCGGTCGGGGACGAACGATGGTCTTTTCCTACCAATCTATCCCCCTAGGAGCATGCGTGTAGTACTTTGTTTCGATAGCTAATAAATTTTTGCAATAAGTATGTGAGTTCTTTATGACTAATGTTGAGTCCATGGATTATACGCACTCTCACCCTTCCACCATTGCTAGCCTCTCTAGTACCGCGCAACTTTTGCCGGTGCATTAAACCCACCATATATTTCCCTCAAAACAGCCACCATACCTACATATTATGGCAATTCCATATCCATTCCGAGATATATTGCCATGCAACTTCCACCGTTCCGTTTTATTATGACACACACCATCATTGTCATATTGCTTTGCATGAGCATGTAGTTGGCATAGTATATGTGGCAAGGCCACCATTCATAATTTTCATACATGATACTCTTGATCATTGCACATCCCGGTACACCACCGGAGGCATTCATATAGAGTCATATTTTGTTCTAGTATCGAGTTGTAATTCTTGAGTTGTAAGTAAATAAAAGTGTGATGATCATCATTATTAGAGCATTGTCCCATGTGAGGAAAGGATGATGGAAGCTATGATTCCCTCACAAGTTGGGATGAGTCTCTGGACTTTACAAAAAAAAGAGGCCAAAAGAAGCCCAAATAAAAAAAGAGAAAAAAAGAGAGAAAAGAGAGAAGGGACAATGTTACTATCCTTTTTCCACACTTGTGCTTCAAAGTAGCACCATGATCTTCATGCTAGGGAGTCTCCTATTTTGACACTTTCATATACTATTGGGAATTTTTCATTATAGGACTTGGCTTGTATATTCCAATGATGGGCTTCCTCAAATTGCCCGAGGTCTTCGTGAGCAAGCAAGTTGGATGCACACCCACTTAGTTTCTTTTTGAGCTTTCATACACTTATATCTCTAGTGCATCCGTTGCATTGCAATCCCTACTCACTCACATTGATATCTATTGATGGGCATCTCCATAGCCCGTTAATATGCCTAGTTGATGTGAGACTTTCTCCTTCTTTTTGTCTTCTCCACAAACACCATATTCTATTCCACCTGTAGTGCTATATCCATGGCTCACGCTCATGTATTGCGTGAAAGTTGAAAAAGTTTGAGAACACCAAAAGTATGAAACAATTGCTTGGCTTGTCATCGGGGTTGTGCATGATAAAATACTTTGTGTGATGAAGATGGAGCATAGCCAGACTATATGATTTTGTAGGGACAACTTTCTTTGGCCATGTTATTTTGAGAAGACATGATTGCTTTATTGGTATGCTTCAAGTATTATTGTTTTTATGTCAATATTAAACTATTATATTATCTATTTTGGATGTTTTATATGCATTAATATGCTATTTTATATTATTTTTTGGGACTAACTTATTAACCTAGAGCCCAGTGCCAGTTTCTGTTTTTTCCTTGTTTTTGAGTTTTACAGAAAAGGAATATCAAACGGAGTCCAAACGGAATAAAACTTTACGATGTTTTTTCTTGGACCAGAAGACATCCACGGTGCTTGGAGAGGGGGCCCGAAGAGTCCCAAGGGCACCACAAGCCCTCAGGCCGCGCCCTAGGGGGGGAGGCGCCTCCCTGGCTTGTGGGCCACTCGGGAGTCCTCCAACCCTAATTCTTGGCCTATAAATTCCCAAATATTCCCAAACGACCAGAAGCGTCCATCAAAATACTTTTCCGCCACCGCAAGCCTCTGTTCCCGTGAGATCCCATCTTGGGGCCTTTTCCGGCACCCTGCTGGAGGGGGGAGGGGGATTCGATCACGGAGGGCCTCTACATAAACCTTGCTGCCCTTCCGATGAAGCGTGAGTAGTTTACCACAGACCTACGGGTCCATAGCTAGTAGCTAGATGGCTTCTTCTCTCTCTTTGATCTTCAATACAATGTTCTCCTCGATGTTCTTGGAGATCTATCTGATGTAATATTCTTTTGTGGTGTGTTTGTCGAGATCCGATGAATTGTGGATTTATGATCAGATTATCTATGAATATTATTTGAGTATTCTCTGAACTCTTTTATGCATGATTTAATATCTTTGTATTTCTCTTTGAATTATCGGTTTGGTTTGGCCAACTAGATTGGTTTTTCTTGCAATGGGAGAGGTGCTTAGTTTTGGGTTCAATCTTGCGGTGTCCTCACCCAGTGACATAGTAGGGGTAGCGAGGCACGTATTTGTATTGTTGCCATCAAGGGTAAAAAGATGGGGTTTTCATCATATTGCTTGAGTTTATCCCTCTACATCATGTCATCTTACTTAAAGCGTTGCTCTGTTCTTATGAACTTAATACTCTAGATGCACGCAGGAGTCGGTCAATGTGTGAAGTAATAGTAGTAGATGCAAAATCGTTTCGGTCTACTTGACATGGACGTGATGCCTATATTCATAATCATTGCCTTGGATATTGTCATAACTTTGCGCTTTTCTATCAATTGCTTGACAGTAATTTATTCACCCACCGTATTATTTTCTTTCAAGAGAGAAGCCTCTCGTGAAACCTATGGCCCCCAGGTGTATTTTCCATCATATATTTTCAGATCTATAAACCAAAAAACCCAAAAATACCTTGCTGCAATTTATTTGTTTTTACTTTGTTTTACGTTTTAGTAATCTTTTATACCTATCTCTATTAGATCTCACTCTTGTTCGAGACCGTGAAGGGATTGGCAACCCCTTTTTCGCATTGAGTGCAAGTGTTTGTTAGTTTGTGCAGGTGCATAGAGTGGAGACTTGCTTGTGCCTCCTACTGGATTGATACCTTGGTTCTTAACTGAGGGAAATACTTATCTCTACTTGGCTGAATCACCCTTTCTTCTTCAAGGGAAAAAGCAACGCAAGCTCAAGAAGTAGCAAGTCTTTGCTTTGTTTGCTTTTTTACTTTGCCACAATCATCTTTGCTGGACACACCTTTTTGAGAGGGACACACATTATTCGTGATTTGTTAGAATACTCTATGTGCTTCACTTATATGTTTTGAGCTAAGCAGTTGCTCTAGTGCTTCACTTATATTTTTTAGAGCATGGCGGTGGTTATATTTTAAAGAAATAGTTGCACTCTCATGCTTCACTTATATCATTTTGAGAGTTGATAGTAGTAATGGCAATATGCACAAGTTATGAAATTGGTCCTAATATGATAGGTATTCAAGAGGGATATAATAAAAACTTTCATGTAGATCACTGAATATGATAAGTTTGATTCCTTGCAATAGTTTTGCAATATAAAGATGGTAATGTGTGGGAAGTACTAGTGAATGATTGTGGTTTAGTAAGAATATTGGTGTTAAGTGATACGTCCATTTTGCATCATGATTTCCTACTGTTGTTTATAATGTTTTTATGCATAATAACGCTTTATGGAGTAGTTCTAATGCCTTTTCTCTCATAATATGCAAGGTTTACACAAAGAGGGAGAATGCCGGCAGCTGGAATTCTAGACCTGAAAAAGCTACGTCAGAGTTACCTATTCTGCACATCTCCAAATGAGCTGAAAATTTGCAGAGAATTATTTTGGAATATATAAAAAATACCGGAGCAAATAACTACCGGAGGGGGGCCACCTGGTGTGCATAAGACACTAGGGTGTGCCAGGCCCCCCAGGCGCGCCCTGGTGGGTTGTGCTTAGCCCAGCCAACCTCCGGTGCCCATATTCTGGTATATAGGTCATTTTGACCTAGAAAAAATAAGGATAGGACTTTTGGGATGGAGCGCCGCTGTCTGGAGGCGGAACTTGGGCAGGAGCACTTTTGCCCTTCGGTGGAGCGATTCCGCCGGGCGAACTCCCCTCACGAAGGGGGAAATCGAAGCCATCGTCATCACCAACAACCCTCTCATCTTTGGGAGGCCAATCTCCATCAACATCTTCAACAACACCATCTCCTCTCAAACCCCAGTTCATCTCTTGTGTTCAATCTTTGTACCGGAACCTTAGATTGGTACCTGTGGGTGACTAGTAGTGTTGATTACATCTTGTAGTTGATTACTATATGGTTTATTTGGTGGAAGATTATATGTTCAGATCCATTATGCTATTTAATACCCCTCTGATCTTGAGCATGATTATCATTTGTGAGTAGTCACTTTTGTTCTTGAGGTCACGGGAGAAGTCATGTTGCAAGTAATCATGTGAACTTGATATGTGTTCGATATTTTGATGATATGTATGTTGTGATTCCCTTAGTGGTGTCATGTGAACGTCGACTACATGGCACTTCACCATATTTGGGCCTAAGGGAATGCATTGTGGATTAGTTATTAGATGATAGGTTGCTAGAGTGACAGAAGCTTAAACCCTAGTTTATGCGCTACTTCGTAGGGGACCGATTTGGATCCAAAAGTTTAATGCTATGGTCAGATTTTATCTTAATACTTTTCTCATAGTTGCGGATGCTTGCGAGAGGGTTAATCATAAGTAGGAGTTTTGTTCAAGTAAGAACATCACCTAAGCACCGACCCCCCCCCCACATATCAAATTATCAAAGTAGCGAACACGAATCAAACCAACATGATGAAAGTGACTAGATGAAATTCCCATGTACCCTCAAGAACACTTTGCTTATTATAAGAGACCGTTTTGGCCTGTCCTTTGCCACAAAAGGATTGGGCTACCTTGCTACACTTTATTTACCGTTACCGTTACTTGTCCATTATAAATTATCTTGCTATCAAACTACCTGTTACCGACTATTTCAGTGCTTGCAGAAATTACCTTGCTGAAAACCACTTGTCATTTCCTTCTGCTCCTCATTGGGTTCGACACTCTTACTTATCAAAAGGACTACGATTGATCCCCTATACTTGTGGGTCATCATTAAGGTTTGTGATTCCCGAAGCATGCATGTATGGTCTCTCGTTATGCTAAGAAGTTGGAGCATGATTTATTATTAATTGTCTTCCATATGGGTGGCGGTCGGGGACGAGCGAGGGCCTTTTCCTACCAATCTATCCGCCAAGGGGCATGCGTAGTAGTACTTTGCTTCGAGGGCTAATAAACTTTCGCAATAAGTATATGAGTTCTTTATGACTAATGTGAGTCCATGGATTATACGCACTCTCACCTTTCTGCAATTTGCTAGCCTCTTCGGTACCGTGCATTGCCCTTTCTCACCTCGAGATGTGGTGCAAGCTTCGCCGGTGCATCCAAACCCCGAGATATGATACACTCTATCACACATAAGCCTCTTTATATCTTCCTCAAAACAGCCACCATACCTACCTATTGTGGCATTTCCATAGCCATTCCGAGATATATTGCCATGCAACTTCCACCGTTCCATTTTTTATGACATGCATCATCATTTTCATATTGCTTTGCATGATCATATAGCTAACATAGTAATTGTGGCCCTGCCATCATTCATCATTTTTTATACACATTATGCTAGATCATTGCACATCCTAGTACACTGACAGAGGCGTTCATATAGAGTCATATTTTGTTCTAGTATCGAGTTGTAATTTTGAGTTGTAAGTAAATAAAAGTGTGATGATCATCATTATTAGAGCATTGTCCCAGTGAGGAAGGGATGATGGAGATTATGATTCTCCCACAAGTCGGGATGAGACTTTGGACGAAAAATAAAAAAGAGGCCAAAAGGAGCCCAAGAAAAAAAAATAAAAAAAGAGAGAAGGGTCAATGTTACTATCCTTTTTCCACACTTGTGCTTCAAAGTAGCACCATGTTTTTCATAATAGAGAGTCTCCTATGCTTTCTTTTTCATATAACAAGCAGGAATTTTTCATTATAGAACTTGGGTTGTATATTCCAATGACAGGCTTCCCCAAATGCCCGAGGTCTTCATGAGCAAGCAAGTTGGATCCACACCCACTTAGTTTTCTTTAAAAGCTTTCATACACTTATAGCTCTTAGTGCATTTGTTGCATGGCAATCCCTACTCCTTTGTAACACCCCATGTCATTAGCCACAGTAATCACTTTTGATAATGACAAGTCTGCAAGTTTAACAGTGCATGATCATCATTAGCATCATATTGCATTTCAACTCCTAAGTCAAAATCCAAATTTAAATGAAAGTGGAAAATAAAAGTTGTTCAACATAGAAACTAAAATGTTCAATAAATAACAAATATTACAGAGACAACTCTAAAATTGTAATCAACAATTAATAAATTAGCTAAGTGACTCTAACAGTAGAAAAATAGGGTTGGTTAACACCTTTTTATTTAAATAAAATCCATGTGAAAACATTTGGCCCCAAAACCATTTTATACCAGGGTTGGATATTACACTGATATTATATGGTCAAGTGCCATATTTTACAAAAGTCATTTGGAGTAAAAATAAAAGACAAAACAGAAAAGAAAAGAAACAGAAAAGAGAAAATAGAAAAAGGAAAAGTGGCCCACAGCATTGGGCCTAAGTGGCCACAGTGCCCGGCCCAGCCCGCGCAGCTCCTCCTCCCACCTCCGACACTGCTCTCCTGCGCCGCTGTCGAACACCCCGCGCGCGTCGCGCGCCCGCTCCGGGCCCCCTCTCTCCCTGTGTCTATGACATATGGGCCCCCCTGTCAGGTGCCTAATTAACTAAATAGGTAAATAAAAATAATTAAAATCCTAATCAGTCACTGACTGCTGGGCCCCACCTGCTAATTAACCCAATTAGTTAATTTAACCCCTCTGTTAATGTCACAGTGTATGACATGTGGGCCCCACTTGTCAGGTTTGACTCTGGTCAGCCAGAGTTAACCTGCTGACGTCACACTGACCTCATGCTGACGTCATCATTCACTATTCTGGATAATTTGAATTTAAATAAATAATTAAATTCAGAAAATGTTTAAAACTTTAGAAAATCATATAAAATAAACCGTAACTCCGATGAAAACAATTTATATATGAAAGTTGCTCAGAATTTCGATACGAACCCGAATACGCCCTCCGTATTCTTGTCAGGTCCCCTAGCTATATGAACATTGAACTTTTAGACCGATTTCGATAAATGAATAGTGCCCAACATTGATTAAATAAATCCAAGTAAATTCCTAAATTAACTAAATCATTTAGTTAGGCAGTAGAACACCCCGGCATATCATTTAGGCATGTCATACATATTGTTTGCATTATTGCCATGAATTTATTGTTTCTCTCCCCCTCCTTCTCTCTCGATAGACGCCGATACCGACGACGTTGCAGCTAGGTACGACTACACTACCGATGAGCAGCCCGTTGACGACCTCTCTCTCTTGCCAGAGCAACCAGGCAAGCCCCCCCCCTTGAGCATCCAGATATCGCCCATTCCATTTCTCCTGCTTGCATTAGATTTTGCTACTGTTAATGTATGTTCCTATTCTGATGCATAGCCTGTTTTCGTAACCTATTCATTGTTACCTTACCTACCTTTGATAAACTGTTTAGTATAGGTTGGTAGTGAACCATCAGTGACCCCACCACCTTACCCTTGTTGCCCCTGCTTGATCATCAACGACTCGATCAATGTGATCGTCGACCAGAGACCGACACATCACCTCACCCCCCCATAGTTGTATGACTCTGCAAAGTAACTATCGAGTGCCGAGGGTGATACCTCGTAACGCACTCCTGATGAACACTCTGTAGTGTAGCTGTTCGGTCGTGGTCATCGAGGGTGATTCCTCCTTCTCCACTTCTGATGCGACTCTGTCGTGCAACCCCTTAGTGTGAACCTCGAGGGTGATGCCTCATACGTTCACCCTGATGTTTTCATCAAGTGGAATCCGCCGAGGGTGATTCCTCGGGTTTCCCCTTTGATGATATGACCACACGGTTACTTTGACCTTGTTACAGGCGGGTCTACCCTGGTGGGTACCCGCTGGAGATCTGTGATGTCGAGTGTGCCGGAAGGGCACTCGAGTGTGATATTGTGGCGGAGCTTCAGAAACTCTGATTATCTCCGCGTGATACTAAATGAGCCTATTGGATTTGGGTGTGTGATCTGAGTGGGTCGACGTGCCCTATACGCACTACCACCACGCGGGATTATGGTTATGGGGCCCTCTGCGATGTACGTTTCTCCCGAAAGTTCGTCAGACATCACGATTCACCGTGCGGGCTGATTGTCGGGATTGGGCTGGATACTTCACTGACGAGTTCAGTGTCGCGCCTGCACCCCGGCCAGTCTCGCAACGCGCAGGGTGCTCAGGGCGAAGGCCCAAGACCTCTGGGTGCATAGGTTAGTCCGGCGTGCTGACCTCTCTGCCGAGCCTAGGTAGGGCTCTGCTTCGTGTTGATCTTCCGAGGTCGGGCATTACCCAGCAAGTGTGTCCGGCCAGAGTTGATCGAGCGTGTTGGGTAACAGTAGTGCACCCCTGCAGGGATGAATGATCTATCGATAGCCGGTCCTACGGTAAAGGACGCTCAGTTTGTGTATCCCGATCTACTACTTGAACTGGATACTTGTTACTTAATTGAAGCTTCGGGATCGCTTTCTCGCTGGGAGTCGAGGAAGGATCTCTAGGCTTTGCTTCAACATGTTTGCTTAATAAAATGCTATTCTACTCTCTTCTACTGCTGCAAGATGATGACTTCGTGAAGATGCTAGTCTTCGATAGGACTAGGCCTTCTCTCTATTCTGGCATTTCTGTAGCCCAGTCCACATATACAGCCTTTCTCCCTTGATAATGTTGCATATGTAGTATAGATCCTTGCTTGCTGAGTACTTCGGATGAGTACTCACGGTTGCTTTACTTTCTCTTTTCCCATACCCCACCTTGATGATACATCAGACGATGGAGTCCTGGAGCCAGATGCCACCACAGAAGCTTACTACCAGGAGGGTCCAGAGGGCACGTACTACTGGATCGAGCCAGCCGACCAGGAGTAGGATCGGAGGTTCCCAGGCAGGAGGCCAACGCCTTTCGATCTAGAGTCGTTGTTTGTGCTAGCCTTCTTAAGGCCATCTTGTCTAACTATGTCTGTACTCAGATAATATTTGTATGACTGACTTATGTATTCGGATCTTCGGATCCCTGGTCTGTAATATTGTGGATCTCCGTTTATTTGTGTTAGAGTTGTGTTGTGATATCTTCCCGTGAGTCCCTGTGCTTGATCGTGCATGTTTGCGTGTATGATTAGTGCGTGATTAAGTCGGGGGCGTCACATCCTTGCATTGACATCAATTGATGGGCATCTCCATAGCCCGTTGATTAGCCTTGTCGATGTGAGACTTTCTCCTTTTTTTGTCTTCTCCATATTAATATCTACCAACATATTCTATTCCACCCATAGTGCTATATCCATGGCTTGCGCTCATGTATTGCGTGGGGGTTGAAAAAGCTGAAGCACGTTAAAAAGTATGAACCAATTGCTCGGCTTGTCATCGGGGTTGTGCATGTTAAATACTTTGTGTTAACAAGATGGAGCATGACAAGGCTATATGATTTTGTAGGGATAACATTCTTTAGCATTGATATTTTGAAAGACATGATTGTTTGTTGGTATGCCTGAGTATTGATGTTTTATGTCAACTTATAGACTGTTGCTTTGAATAATTCGGATCTAAATATTCATGCCATAAAAGAAAGATTACATGATGAACATGCTAGGTAGCATTCCACATAAAAGATTCTGTTTTTATCATTTACCTACTCGAGGACGAACATGAATTAAGCTTGGGGATGCTTGATACGACTCCAACGTATCTATAAATTTTGATTGTTCCATGCTATTATAGTATCAATCTTGGATGTTTTATATGTAATATTATATCATTTTTTGGGACTAACCTATTAACTTAGTGCCAAGTGCGAGTTGCTATTTTTTGCTTGTTTTTGGTTTTCCAGGAAATCAGTACCAAACGAAGTCCAAATGCCACGAAACTTTTTGATGATTTTTTTCTGGAGGTAAGAGACCCTAGAAGCTTTGGGAGGAGGCCAGAAGGCAAAGGAGTAGGCCACAAGGCACATGGGCGCGCCCAGGGGGTAGGCGTGCCCATGTGGCTTGTGGGCCCCTCGTTCCTACGTTTGACCTAATTCCGCCTCTATAAATTCTCTAAAATCGGGAAACCAACAGAGAGCCACCAAAAATACCTGTTCTGCCGCTGCAAGCCTCTGTTCTTGCGAGATCTCATTTGGAGGCCTTTTTCGGTACTCTGCCGGAGGGGAAATTGTAAGTGCATCAAGTGCCCCATAGTGGTTTTGGAGTATTTAAGACAAATAGGTTGAGGAACTAATGTGTTTGTGAGTATACGCAGGTAAAAGAGTCCCTGAAGATTTGGTTTAACACATGGAAGATGACCCCTAAAAATGGATTTCTTCAAATGAAGAATTTGGTGATGAAATTGGTACGACCTTTGAAGAAATTTATGTGAAGACTTTGAAGCTTAAGGACTTCTGTTTTCGTAGTTTCTTTTCTTCTTATTTGAGTCATATGAAAAACCGTACTGTCAAAGGGGGTCAAGGTGAACCATATTTCACCTTTCCAAAGTGATGCTCAAACTTACTCAAACCCATACACAAAAGCAGCTTCGAGTGAAGCCTTTGGAAATCTCTAGTACAACTGACGCATTTGCTAGCGACAGTGATGATGTTCATCTGGTCGCTGACAAATTTGGTCACGCTGAGGAGTTAGGAGTTCGCCAGTGCGATCTGCCTAAAAGTGAGGAAATTGAGTGCCCCGATGAATTTGAGAGTTCAAATTCTGACCGTTGCTGTGCCACGTGCCAGCTGTCGAGTGGATCCTTATCCTGACAATGGTCGAATGAGAGAAGGGCATTTATGACAGTTCATGTTGGGTTGCCCCTGGCTATAAATGGCCGCCCCCCACAAGCACTTGTTGGTTGGCTGCTCCGAAAGAACTTGACACTTGTTAATTGAGAGCAACCCATCCTCTGACGACTTTGAGAGAATCCTAAGTGAGGAAAAACCCAGAGCTAAAGTGATTGAGCATCACTGAAGAGATTGATCTGTGTGATCCGATGCCTGTTACCTTTGAAGACTTTCATTCTTCTAGACGGTTAGGCGTCAAGTTTTGAGTACACCACGAGTCATTATGGTGTGCCAGTGAACAAGTCTGTGAAGGTTTTGGAAGTCTACCTTGAAGACTTACCACGAGTAATTGGGTGAGGTCTGCGGGCCTTAGCTCAAGAGGAATACGGTGAGGACTGTGTGTCCTCTGAGTTGCAACTCAGCCACCTCAACCAGACGTACAGTTAATGCAACAACTGGAACTGGTCTACCAAATTGCATTGTCTTCACCAAGCCAACCCGGTTACAAAGTCCTCACCCTCTCTTACATTATTCCGCTAATGAAGAATTTGTGATCTTTGCTCTGACGAAGTATTTCATCACGCTATCTTTCATTTCCTCAGTTCATATTCTTCATGCGTGTATGATTGTATGATTGCATGTTCTTCACTCTCACGTATCCTGATTGCACGTACTCTGATTCTGTGATGACTTAGTTACCCTTGTGTTTCTATTTCTTCACTCTGATCTTTGTCAAATTCTTCAGAGTTTGACAAATTTCTAAAAATCTTCCATTCACCCTCCTCTGGGAGATAACCTGCGCTTTAAATTGGTATCAGAGCAAGGTACTCCCTTGTTCTGTGTGATTTTGGTTTAACCACCTGGAGTTTTAGTTATGTCGACCGCAGGTATGAAGAAAGTGTCCGCTGCGTGCCCCATCTTTGATGGTATGACTATCTCAAGTGGAAAGTCATGATGAGGAAGCATCTCCTATCCATGAACAGTGAGCCGTGGACCATAACTGAGATAGGATTGGCTGATCTCTGCAAGATGGCCAATGCTGATGACATTCACAAGTACACTCAGTTGGATATGCAGGCAAAGGCTATCATCTGTTCCAGTCTATCCAGAGATGAGTTCAGGCGGATCATGCATCTGGCAAATGCAAAGCTCATTTGGGACAGGATCTTGAACATCTATGGAGGACACCGCACGTGTCAAGATCCCTGGTTCCTTGAGTTCAAGGAATCCCTCAAGTCCATGACATATGATCCAGACTCATCGTCCTCAGCAACATGCCTCATGGCCAAAGGCATCAAGGTACTCAAACATCCCTCATCCTCTTCAAGTGAAGGTGAATCTGATGAAAACATGACTCCTAGCTACTCCAAACTTGCTAACATTGTTGCAAAACAATAAACTACCATGGAAAGGATTCACAAACTGCTAGATAAAAGTGACGATCTGTTGAACGATGAAATGGAATGGTCTCAAATTCTAACTGAAGACCTTGAGCGTCTCCAGTCAAAATATGACGAACTTGAAATTTGTCATGTGGCCCTCTTAGCTGCACACGAGAAGTTGTCCTATGAATTTCTTCAAAGGAAGCAAGAGCTCGATAAGCTGAGAGCATCTCATGATGATCTTCAGAAATACAATGATTCATTACTCGCTCAACAAATCAGCGCCGCTCAGGAAGAATTTGTTGCTCCATGCTTAAAATGCCTTGAACGTGATAATGCAAATTCTTCAGCTGAATGTTCAAATGTTTCAACTGCTGCTATATCTTGAAATTTCTCCGTGGTTTCAATACCCTCATCTGAGGAGACCACAAGTGTTACTGACGAAAATGCAGGTCTGAAGGAATTGTATGTCACGGGCATGTACAAAAGCCTCAAAGGGCACCAAACTCTTTGTGATGTGCTCAAGAAGTAGATTTTGAACAAGAACCCTAGGAAAGAGGGTATTGCTTTTGAGAGAAAGCTGAACGCAGATGGATCTTATTGGAAATCTGAGCAGTATCCCAAAACCACATGGGTTGCTGTAAAAGGACCTCCAGTTGATCCATCCACTCTATCTGGCTATAACTATGATACTCCACATTCTTCTGTTGAGTCATTTGACTCCAACTATAAGCTATTCAAAAATTAGAATGGTGAAGTATTTGCTAGATTTGTTGGTACTAACTGCAGGAATGGCCCCCCAGTGAAGAAAATCTGGGTGCCCAAAAGTGTTCTTCAAAATCTTCAGGTGAATGTCATCATGACACCACCGAAGAAAAAGAAAATTTTACGACTTTGGTCTAGGTGAAGAATTTGGGCAAAATCTTCAGGTGAATATTCTTCACCTGGACCAAAGTCATCAAATGGACGCAGACCAACTCATGCTCATACTAACACTTCATTGCGGGGAAACAGACAGCGATCTGATGAATATGTGCATTATTCTTCAAATCACTATGTGCACAAAACTGCTAAGAATTTCGTTGCATATTCTTATGAGTACTACACTCCTCCTGTGAAGAGAAATGCATATTCTTCAATGCCTAAGTTCTCTATCAATGCCTTGTGTTACATTGCTTCTCAGCCACCCATTCAGATGTGGGTGGTTAAGAAGAAGAACTAATCTCTTCTACAGGGTCAGGTCTTCAGACACAATAAATGTCTGATGAATTTGCTGAAGGCGTGACATAATGCTTGTTGGGATGCAAGCTAATCATGATGAAATGAATTCCTCATTTCACACATCCCCATGCTGCTAGTTATATGCTTACTGATGAAATTCACTGACGAAATAGATCATCATATTCTTCAACTGAAGTATATGAATTTGTAAGTGAGACTAATGCTTCTACAGGACGATACTCCAAAAGCTACTGAATGGGTTCTGGACAGTGGCTGCACCAATCACATGACTGATGACAGGAATCTCCTCAACAATGCTCCCCTTGCTCCATCTCATCTGAAGCATATCACCTACGCTAACAAAGGAAAAAAGCAAGGTATTGGGTCTAGGTAAGGTTGCTATCTCAAAGGATCGACACATGGAAAAAGTGATGCTTGTCGAGTCCCTAGGATACAACCTCATGTCTGTCTCAATGCTTTGTGATCTTGATATGATTGCCATCTTTGGTAAATATAGATGCATTATGATAATGAAATCTGACAAGTCCAAAGTCTTCGAAGGCTTTAGGAGAGGTGATTTGTATATTGTAGATTTCTCTCTAGGCCCTCAACCGGCCACATGTCTACTGGCAAAAGCTTAAGAGTCTTGGATATGGCATCGACGACTTGGACATGCTGGCATGAGGAATTTGAGCACACTCGTCAAGAAGAAGCACATCATTGGCGTCAAGGGCGTCAAATTCGTCAAAGATCACCTTTGCGGTGCTTGTGAGGCTGGAAAGATGACCAGATCCGAGCACTCCGCGAAGACAATCATGACCACTACCTGTCCCTTTGAATTACTTCATATGGATCTGTTTGGTCCTACTCATGATGCCACACTAACCAATGCAGCATCACTTTATGGATTCGTCATAGTTGATGATTATTCTCGTTACACATGGGCGCTTATCATTACCTTCAAGATTGAAGTGTAGGGTGTCTTCAGACGGTTCTCTAATCGGGCCATGACGAATTATGGCATCAAGATCAAGCATATCAGAAGCGACAACGGCACCGAGTTCAAGAACACAGGCCTTAACGACTATCTTGACGAACTTGGTATTACTTATGAGCTATCTGCTCCTTATACTCCTCAACAGAATGGAATTGCTGAGCGCAAGAATAGGACACTCATTGAGATGGCCCGCATTATGCTTGATGAATACAAGACACCTCGTCGATGGTGGCCTGAAGCCATTGATACCGCTTGTCACATAATCAATCAGGTATATCTTCACAAATTCCTCAAGAAGACTTCATATGAGCTCCTCACTGATAAAAAGCCAAATGTAAGTTATTTCAAAGTATTTGGTGCTAAATTCTGGATTCGAGATCCACATCACAATTACAAATTTGCGCCAAAAGCACATGAGGGTTTTATGCTTGGTTACGGAAAGGACTCGCACGCCTACAGAGTCTTCAACACCTACCACAACAAGGTTGTTGAAACTGTAGATGTGCGGTTCAATGAAACTAACAGCTCACAAAGAGATCACCTGCCTCCTGTGCTAGATGAAATGCCTCCTGAGGAATCTATCAAGCTGATGGGCACTGGTGAAATAGTGCCCAGTGAAGAAATAGCTGAAGAAGAAGTGATCATTCCCCGTCATGAAGAAACTGCTACTCCTAAAGAAAATGACTCTGAGGAAAATGCTCAACCTCAACAAGGCCCTCGTCCAGTTCATCCTCGAGTGGCGAATGAAGTGCAGATTGAGAAGATCCTCGACAACATCAGTGCACCTGGTCCCCTCACTCGCTCAAGAGCTTCACATCTAGCTAACTTTTGTGGGCATTTTGCATTTGTCTCTATCATAGAGCCCACCAAAGTTGATGAAGCATTTATGGAGCCTGAGTGGATTCAAGCCATGCAAGAAGAATTGCAACAATTCGAGCTCAACAATGTGTGGGAGCTTGTGAATCGTCTTGATCCACGCAAGCACAATATCATTAGCACTAAGTGGATCTACCACAACAAACAGGACAAAAATGGCCAAGTAGTAAGAAATAAGGCCCGTCTTGTGGCACAAGGCTACACACAGGTTGAGGGTATTGATTTTGGTGAAACCTTTGCACCTGTTGCTAGGCTTGAAGCTATTCCTATATTGCTTGCATATGCTAACATCACAATATTATCCTATATCAAATGGATGTAAAAAGTGCATTCCTCAATGGTAAGCTTGAGGAAGAAGTATATGTAGCTCAACCACCAAGTTTTGAGGATCCAAAGCATCTTGACAAAGTCTTCAGACTGAAAAAGGCTCTTTATGGCCTCAAACAAGCCCCACAGGCTTGGTATGATACTCTGAAGGAATTCCTGAAGAAAAAGGGGTTCAAACCCGGTTCACTTGACCCTACTCTTTTCACTAAGTCTTATGATGGTGAACTGTTCATATGCCAAATATACATTGAAGATACTACGTTTGGTTGCACTAACGAGCGTTTCAGTGATGAATTTGCATATTGATGTGTGAAGAATATCAGATGTCTATGCTGGGAGAATTGAAATTCTTCCTTGGTCTTCAAATTCGTCAACAACCCAAAGGCATCTTCATTTCTCAAGAGAAATACCTCAAAGATTGCCTGAAGAAATTCAGCATGCAAGACTGCAAAGGCCTCAAAATTCCAATGCCTACTAGTGGTCAACTCGAAACTGACGAAAATGGTAAAGATTTTGATCAGAAGGTATATCGTTCAATCATTGGTTTGCTTCTTTACCGATGTGCATCAAGGCCAGATATTATGCTTAGTGTTTGCATGTGTGCCCGATTTCAAGCGACACTGAAGGAATCACACCACCAGGCTGTGAAACGAATTCTTCGATATTTAGCTTACACACCAACACTTGGATTATGGTATCCCAAGGGCTCATATTTTGATCTAGCTGGATTTTCTAATTCTGATTACGCTGGAGATCATGTGGATCACAAGTCTACATCAGGCACATGCCATTTCCTCGGACGATCTCTTGTCTGTTTGTCCTCAAAGAAGCAGACTAGTGTGGCACTTTCCACAGCTGACGCTGAATACATTGTCGCTGGTGCATGCTGCTCATAGTTGCTATGGATGAAGCAAACCCTCAAGGACTATGGCGTCAACATGAATAAAGTCCCTCTCTTCTACGACAACGGGAGTGCTATAAGATCGCGCATAACCCAGTGCAACATTCCAAGATGAAGCATATTCAGATTCGTCACCATTTTCTTCGTGATCATGTGCTGAAGGGAGACATTACATCGACCACGTGAAGACTGAAGACCAGCTTGCGGATATCTTCACTAATCCCTTGGATGAAAAGAGGTTCTGCAAGTTGCGGTGTGAGCTAAACATCCTAGAATCTTCGAATGTCCTCTAAAGAGGACACGCATCCTAATGCTTATGCATTTTTTATGACTTTGATGCACAACACACGAAGTAGCATTTTTCTTCAATCAATGAAGACTAACCCTCTAAGTGTGAAGAAATTAATGAAGAACTTGACTCTTAGAACCCAACGATAATTGTACGTGGTGTTTGAAGTCATCACAGTTCTTATACGATGGGTAATGCCACCACCTCTTTATGACATTCTTCAAATTTGAGTTTTTTTATCATTTGCAATTTCGTCAAACTTTTCAAATTCACCATTTGATGTTATTCTTCACTGCTTATTATTGGAGAGTTTCATGTCCTCAACAGCATTCACATATTGCTAATTCTTCAATTTGATTTCTTCATCTATGTGGATGTGATCGGACCAGCTCCCCTCTATGGTAAGCTCAACCCACTATGTTCACAAATTCTTCATATGCATTCTACTTGACACCGTTCAAAGTCTTCATTGTGTCCTTGACGGCTGAAGAAATTACGAACACATTTTAAAACTCTCAAAGTTTTTTTTCTGGCAGTTGCCAGAGTAACTTCATCCCGTGCTTCACACACATGGATAAGTGCGAAAATGCATGTGTTACATGTGTCACCGAGATGCGAATGGTCAGTGGATTATCCGTCCAAAAGTTTCAGACCCCTTAGTTTTCATTGCGGCTATAAATAGCATTGACCCTATCAACGTTATTTCACTTCGCCTCCCAGCTCATATCGCTCTTAGTCCTCAAAACCTAGCGCCGCCACTAGATCTCATCGCTGCCGGAGAAGAAGAGCTTCACTGCCTCTACTTCTTCGTCGACGTACTCACGCCAGACGCGGATTTCTTCACCTCCGCCGCCACCGTAGACATCTTTCATCGCCAAGTTAGGGTGCAGAAGATCTGAGCTGATGATTTCCATCGTCCCGTCATCCAGTTCATCGAGTTCATCTCTAGGGTAATTAAATGCTTATTTACTGCCCCACTTTGATCTTCACTCTACTAAAAAATCTTCAAGTGATGTTTTTACCACTCTTTCAATTCTTCAGCACTTCCTTTTGGCTAGTCTAGTGTATTTCATCATAGTGATACTTAACAACTAGATTCCTCAATTGTGCAATTGCTTCAATCTGTACCACTCTGGAACCTAAGTCAAGAACACTTGATGAAATTCTTCAAGACGATAAGGGTAAATTTCCTCAACTAGTCTATTTTGAAAATCTCTGAGAACGCATGTGACTCTTCCCTATTTCCTCACAACTATACTCTATTCACAGGTACAATGTCTGTAGACGAATCTCTAGGTTCTCATCAAATTAATTCATTTGCATCAAAGCTTGAGGAAAACCTTCAAACATCTTCAGAGTCCTCTCGAGTTCAAAAACCTCAGTTGAAGAAAATGGCTGATGGAATGAGGCCTCAGAAAGGAGGCAAAAAGATAAAGGAACAAATTGCTTTTGAGATTCCTGACGACTTGTATGCAGGGTACTGTCACCAGACGAAAGCATACATGGCCCTGAGACTAAGAAGCAGCGCAAAACGCGGCACATAGAAAATCAAGAGATACTGGATGTATGAGTGGAGAGAATACAAATATGTCACTCCCAAGTATATGAAGGATTTTGTTGTGAAGCCTCCATGCAATAGGCCACCGCTTGCTCCTGGACAAGTTGGTGATCGCACAAGTATCAGAAGGGGTAAAGAATTCCCCAAGGAATGGGAAAAGCGTCAAGCCAAGTTGGCAAAACAACCCAAGAAAGCCGTTGAAGAATTCAACAGGGCTGCAAAAGCTTCAAGTGAAGCTGGTGCAAGTGGCAGTGGCAGTGGCAGCGCAAGCGCTCCCAAGAAGGCTATGCAGAAAAAGCCTGCCAACAAGCCGAAGCCATCTGATCCAATGCCCTCAGTGGTCAAGCCCAAAGCTTCAAAGGCTTCAGCACCAAAGATTTCAAAATCTTCAGTGCCTCCTCCTGCTTCAAGTTCATCAATGGCTGCAACTAGAGCTTCAACACCGGTCGTGCTCGCATCTTGCCAGCGCACCGAGGGCTTTGCAAAAGCCTCAATTGCTGCATCAAGTGCCTCAGCTAGTGGGCAACCATCTTCTTCAACATCCAAGCTAAAACAAAAAGTCACTGCAGGCAGTGGAACTAGGCCAAGTCCCAAGAGTAAGGCCATTGTGCCTCAGGTTGATGAACACGGGCTGCCAGATGAAGATGAACTTGCTGAGTTCCTCAGAAGAAAGCAAGAGCAAGCTGCAATTGCTAAGAAGTCTTCAATTCCTATGTTGCTGGATCCCAAGCAGCTCCTGGACTTCATTGACATCTGGTGCACCAACCAAGAAACGCCTCTTGATGATCTCAACTTGCCTCCTGACCCAGGTCATATGATTTCCTCATTTATTTTGAATGAGAAGCACAAGATTGCACAGGCAAAGCTAGTGAAGAAACAACAAATCCAAAAGGAGATGAAACTAAGGAAGAAGACGATGTCTATATCCCCTCAGCAGCTTGTGCAATTGCAATATGAAATTCATCAGCTGTTTGAAGAATATGAGAGATAGGCTAGTCATTGCTGTGATGTCAAAGAAAGATTCATCACTGCCTCAACCAAGGTTGTTGAAGATCACAACAAGCGAGAAGCCACCAAGTTTGGCATGGAACCACCATCAAGTTCCTTAGCTCCACCTCCAACAGCACAGGCTAGTGAGACTGCGCCTTCAACTCCACAAGAGACTGCCAGTGCAACTGAAGAAGTTGTGCCTGAAGTAAATGAAAGGGCAATGAATAATGTTGTTCCTGAAGAACCTAAAAGGGTGACTGCATCGGTCATGCCTAATGAAAATGCTCCAACCAGTTCCTTAGTAGCACCTCCGCCAACCATGACTTCATCTTTGAAGCTTATCACCCTTCCTTCTGCATCAGAAGTGAAGAAGAACAAGGCTGCTGAGCGAGAAGCAAAGAAGAGAAAGGCGACACCTCCGCCTGTGCCTGAATCTGTGAAGAAATTGAAGACGGCTAAATTGTCTTCAATTGTCATTCCAATTGATGCCATACCAATTTCATCAGCACCCCCTGCTCGTAATCTTGAAAACTTTCAAATGGTTCCCTATGGGGTGGATTATCAAATCCCTCAGGCTGATGAAGATGATGAAGATACCCATTCTACTGCTACCACAGAGCAAATGGATGAAGAGATTGAGGTTGATGTTGATGTATCAATGCCTCAAGATACTACTCAAAGTCCTCAGCGAACTTCGCTGACTGAAGAACATGAGGAAGAAGTGGATATTGATGGCGAGCCAACTCCTCCAATCCATGATAAATATTGGGAAGCAACTCACCTAAATTCGCCCCTCACCACTCCCCTCACACGAGAGCCTCAGTCGCCTACGCGCATTGAAGAAATACATGCTGGCTCTGATGAAAGACAACCATCGCTCCAGAACATTTCCGAAGGAATTCCAGCTGCAGCAGCTGATGAAACTGCTCAAGATGAACTAATTGTTGATATCATCAATGCAACACCTTTGCGTGCAGATTCCATCCCCTCAGCAGACACTAATACTGTACCAACAGCCACTGTTGACGAAGTTGCTAAATTGCTTGCAATCACTGATCCAAATGATTCAACTGGCTCTCCCAGGCCTATCTTTGATGTGAGGACAAAAAGGCAGAATCTTCAACATGTCCCCGTGATGCCCAAGATTGGCAAAGGCCTCAAACGGCCAAAATTTGATAGTGCCAAATTCTTCAAAGAGAAGAATTTCTTCATTGGCGAGTCACTCTATGACTCTGTCAAACTCAGGCGTTTGAGGTTCTGGACAAGAACGCAGATGAACTACTATGCCTCACTGCTTTTTGACAAGAACAAAGTATTCCTGCATCACCATATTCCTCATGTGGATATGGAGTCAATTCCCTGTTTACGGCCAGTTCTGATTGTTCTTCATGATGCCGGACTACTCAACTTCTGCACTGACGTCTGCGACTGGAATGAAGAACTCATTCTTCAATTCTATGCAACTGTAGACGTCTCTGGCAATGTGACGACACTGCAACTTGGGCTCTGGACTGGTTGAGTGAAGACACTCACGAGAAAACACCAATTGATGAATTACTTCATGCTCTTCTAGTTGATCCACCCCAAGAAGGAGCAAAGAAAATATATGAAGAACCTGAGCTACCCAACAATCTGATGCAAGTGCTGATGAAGCCAATGGCTGAAAGAAATGCTCCATGGACAACCTTCTTAGTGAAGGATTTGCTCTATGTGACGAAGACTGTCTATCGCATTTTGGCAAAGACTCTCAGTCCAATCAAAGGCCACAATTCCAACACTGAAGAAGTTGTGGGAGTTATGAAGAACTTACTGTTCCACATTATTTTTTTTGAGCAGTCAAAGACAGTAGGAGAGGATCCTACTGACATATATTAACCAATTTTGTTATGTTACATTGTGTCCACAAGAAAGTGCTCGTGTCTTCCTAGGACCTTTCCCATCCAGCCACCTCATGGGTGATGGGGGGTATAGTCCTGAAGAAGAGAAAGAAAAGGAAAATCACAGTGCTGTTTCTAAGAACGATGTAATGAACTCAGCCAGGGAGGGCTTAACCCTATGGCATAGTAAAGCTAAGTCTGTCTTAAAGCGCCCTTTCCAAGAGGTAAAGGTGTGTGGAATCCTCCGAAATATCAATCCATTGCATTCTTTCCAGATGCTCCACGCAGACAACATGAAGATTTCCATGAACATGTGTGTATGCCATCTCCGTCGTCCATCATGAATAAGATTGAGTCAGTCTCCATCACTTGTCCAATAAATGCCCAGTGCACTCCAGCAGTTCTGACTGAAGGGGCACTTGAAGAATAGGTGCTCTATAGTTTCTTCTTCTTCTTTTCGGTCACACAACGAGCATTCCACGTCATCACCAACATTATAATGTCTCCACTTCAGCATGTTTTTATGTTGACTCTGTCCGCTAGGAGTAGCCACGTGAAGACCTTGATTTTCATCGTGCATTTGGATTTCCAGATCCAGGAAAAGGCCTCATCTGCAATGATGTTTCTAAAGTAAAATCTGTAGTATTTGGCCGAGGTATATTTTGGTCCACAGGGGTAACTCCACACGTCCCGCAAAGCGGTATCCCGTAGTGTGTCAGCACTTTGTTCCTGAAGGTGCAATAACTCTTTGCGTGCTTGTTCAGAGAGAGGAAGATGAAAGCCAGTATGTATGTTGTTCATAGCCAGGAAGCTTGCCACCGATGCGTCTTCCAGTTTGGTGAAAGAGAAGGCTCTCGAAAATGATTCTTCTAAGATGTGTTCCTTCCATAGATCTTTCCAAAACAACACGGTTGTCCCATCTCCATTATGCACCGATGTGATTCCTTGGTAGATGTCACTTAGGTTCATTATGTCCCGCCACCAAAAGGATCCACAGGCCTCTGTGGCATGAGGCACTTTGTTATCATAGTACGTGGACCAAACCAAATTTACCCAAGGGACATCTTTCCTATTATAGAAGTTGTGGAGAAATTTCAACAGGAGGGCAGTATTTTGGGTTTTGATGCTCAGGATTCCAAGACCCCCATGTTTCTTCGGTCTGCAAACCAAGTCCCAGGCAGCAAGGGAATTGACAGACTCCCCCTGATCAGTTTGCTTATGCCATAAGCATTTTCTACATATCTTATCAAGGTGTTCAATCAGTTTGGGCGGAAATTTTAGTGTGCACATTGGGTAGATCATCATGGATGTGATAAGTGAGTTCAGGAGAGTCAACTTGCTTCCCTTGTCCGGCATACACAAAGAGGATGACAATTTGCGTTCAGTGCATTCAACAAGTGGCATCAAGTCAGTCATGGTTGGTTTAGTAGTCCCCATCGGCAATCCTAAATAAGTGAAAGGCATAGTGCCTATGGAGCATTGCCAGAGATGCGCTAGATAAGTTGCCATGTCCTCCTCCACATTAATAGGTATTAGCAGAGATTGCTGAAGTTAAGTTTGAGACCAATGGATTCAGCATAGTCAATCAGCAGCTCTTTCATGTTCTTAACCTGTTCAGGGCAAGCAGGCATCAGGAGGATGGTGTCATCAGCGTATTGTATAACTGGGTAGTCTGTGGATCCTCTGGCCAGGATGGGCAGCTGTATTTTTTGCTGGTGGTAGGCATCATTGACCGCAGCTTGCAGAAGATCGGCGGCTAATACAAAGATTAATGGGGAGAATGGGTCACCCTGCCTGACTCCTGTACGGCAAAGGAACTGACGGCCCGAGACTCCATTGAGCAGGACCGATGAGGTGCCAGAATCAAAGATGCACCTGACCCAACTTAGCCATCTGTCATCAAATCCCATTTGTCCCATGATTTCAAGCATGGCCGAGTGGTCAATTGTGTCAAACGCCTTCGCAAAATCTAGCTTACACTACAAAAAGAGACACATCCGTGACATTTTGGGCCGAACAATTTTTTTCTGTCATGCTTATGACACTTCTATGACGATAATTGTGACAAAACCCGGTATCATCATAGATGTGGTGTGCTCCTACTTCTATGACAAAAAATCATGATAGAAAATGGGCTTTTCATCCTGGGCGGGCTGGAGACGCAGCTGCATGACATTCTTTGAGCCGTCCATGATGGAAAAAATTGTGGTAGAAGCGAGGGCGAGGAAAATATCGGGGAGTTCCCGGTTATGGTGGGTGGTCGGGGCCGAGCGATGCACGGAGGGATTGCGCATTTCTCTCGTACACATACACGCGTGTGTGTGAGGCGTTGGGCTCTAACTGAACCCGAGCGAGGCATTCGCTTACTGAACCCGAGCGACGATCGATCGATCCCTGGCTGTTAACTGAACCCGATCGAGCGATTCCTTCGCTACTGCTGCTAACTGAAGCCGATCGAACCTGCTGCCTCTTGATGAACAGTGACCGTTGTTGGGGTTGGATGAACAGTTCCCGGTGGGGGTTGGATGAATAGGACCCCAAGGTAGTAGTAGGCCATTGCCGCTGGATGAACAGGACCCCGATCGAGGAGGCCAATGGAGGGTGGATGAACAGGACCCCATGGAGGCTCCATGAACAGTAGCCGTTGGAGGGTTGATGAACAGTACCCCCATGGAGGGCTGGTTGAACACTAGCCGGTGGAGGCTGGATGAACATGACCCCCGTGGATGAACAGTAGCTGGTGGAGGCTGGAGGAAGTCGACGGTGGATGAACAGTAGCAAGTGGAGGCTGGAGCGAGGCAGTAGACGATGGATGAACAGTAGCCCGTGGAGTCCTGTTTTGTAGTACGCCACACCCCTCCCGATGAACAGGACCCCGTTTCGACCGTAGGCACTCCGACACAAGTCCATTTCCTCCGTTTTGCGGTACGCCACACCCCTCCCGATCAACAGCACCCCATTTCGACCGTAAGCACTTGAACAGAAGGCCGTTTCCTCTATTCTGGGGTACGCCAGACCCTTCATGATGAACAGGACCCCGTTTTGACCGTACACGGTCGAACAGAAGGCCGTTTTCCTCCGTTTTGCGGTACGCCAGACCCTGTTCCAGCTATTCCATCCAAGCCAGTTGGCTCCCGATGAACAGGATGCGTTCCGACCCAGTGGCTTCGCTCTCGATGAACAAGACGCATTCCGACCCAGTCACTTGGCTCCCGGTGAACATGACGCTGTTTCCTCCATTCTGACACAGCCGGTTAGCTGCCGATGAACAGGACGACATTGCTGCCGTCCGTTGCCTCTCCATGTACACGAGCCCTGGCCGTAAGTATGCCCGCGTACACGTTGGAGACCCCGCCCGTATGTACGTACGTAGCCGTATTTACTTTCTTGCAGTGTGGATGTACGTATATGTACATGATTTATACAGGACTGCCTCAACTGCTACGTCACACGTGCTGCTCCTTGCTCGGCCACGGTTCATCCTTGCAGAGAGACCGATCGACCAGTATGTCCATACACGTTCGCTACGAGAGAGACAACCCTATGTACAGTTTGACCAGGTGGGTCCCAGCTATCAGGGAGGATCAGGAGGCACTTCCTTGCATGCGAAGATATAGCTGATGGGTCCCATCTGTCAGGGGGAGGAATTCAATTTTTTTGCCCATAATAAGGATGCACTTCGTTGCGTGCGAAGATGTAGCTGGTGGGTCCCAGCTGTCAGGGGGAGAAAACATTATTTTTCAGGGTAAAAAGGATGCAGTTGCATGCATGCGTCCATGGGCGTGGTGCGTCCCCATTGTCAGCCTCTCATATACAGTCATCTTCCGATGACTCCACATTGACCACACCGTGCCGAGCGCACCAAGGCCGGTGGACGACGGCGAGGCCCCAGACTGGAACGACCCGGAGATGGGGAAGACGCGACAGTGGAGTCAAAGATGGAGAGGAGTGGGAAACTTGACTGGTTCTGGTGTGTGGCAGCACTGCCGCCCACAGGAGACAGGAGCAAGAACAGAGGTTGAAGAAGTAGCACGGCTGTTGGATTAACATCCAATGGTGAAGCTGCTAGAATCATTTGTTGATTAAGTCGACAAAGCCCTGTGTACGCGTCAGCTTGGTAGGCCCACAAGTCAGCCACCAAATCTGTCGGAGCCCAGCTGTCATCGGGAGGAATAGTTTTTTTCGCATAACAAGGAGGCACTAACTTCCGTGCGAAGATATAGCTGGTGGGTCCCAGCTGTCAGCAGGAGCAATCATTTTTTTGCGTAATAAGGAAGCACTTGCTTGTGTGGGTCCCTACTGTCAGCCTCTCCACTTACATCCCTCTTCCGATGGCTGTTGTTTGTTGACCATGTTGACCACGCCGCGTCGAGAGCACAAACGTGGTGGACGAGGGCGAGGCCCAGGAAGGGAACGACTCGGAGCTGGCGAAGCCACAACAGTGGATGCCCACGCTGAGGGGAGTATGAGGGCTGACTGGTCGGCTGCGGGGTAAGGCTGATGTCGCCAAAAAATAACAGGATGTGTGGGTGGGTAGAGGGATGGCCTGGTGGCAGCATAGCCCGCCACGGGAGGAGGGAGCAGGCAGTCCCGCCGGCGCTGGCTTGGGCGGCTGGAGCAGGAAGATCAGAGATTGAAGAAGCATGACGGCCGTTGGATGGACATCCAACAGTCACTGCTTTGTGTTGACTAAGTCGACAAAGCCTTGCGTACGCGTCAATTTTTTTTAGGACAGCGTCATCGTCAACCTAGTAGGCCCAGAATTCAGCCTCCAAATCTATGGAAAACAGCATACATCCCATTTGCCATTATTTTCAATAATTTACAGCTCATTTACTAATTCTTAAGGATATTTTGAAGCCCATATTCTTTTAATTAGCATTACAGACCTTATTCTGGGCACTGCTAAAAAATTCAATGAAATATTGCATATTTCGGTGGGGTCCGAACGCTTTTAATCATGAAATTTTGAGTCACGTTAAATTTTTGTTTAAAAATTATATCAAAATAAAATTCAAAAAAAAATTCTTCGCAAAAAAATGAATGAAATTTAAAATCTTGAAATCCAAAAAAATGATATTTGAATGTAATTGCCGGTTGGCTTTGGTTTAAAAATTTACAGCCCATTTCTTACTACTGAGAGCCCATTTTCTGGGGAAGCCGAATACATCCCTCCTCGTCTTGAAAGATTTGCAGCCCAGCAGGGCTGAGAAAAGTAAGTAGGCCTCGGTTGGGTATTCTCCAAAAAAAAATAGAACTGGGCTAGCCATTTTCAGAAAGAAAAAAGATATCAACTGGGCTCGCCATGTACTTAAATAAAAGCGTAAGCGTGGGCTAGACAGGCCACAGCCCCCGCACAGCGCGCAGTTGAGCTCTGTCTCTAAAACTAAAAAACAACTGGGCGAGCTGCTTCTTCTAAAAAAAACTGGGCGAGCTGCTGTGTCCCTGGTGTTAGCTGCTCATTGTGTAATTTTCTCATTTATTGACTACATTGACAATGGCGTGGGACCTAGTTATAAAACAATTAGGAGGAAGTATTTTTTTTGGCTTGTAATAATGAGGCACATGCTTGTGTAATGCCATGACCCTGGTGGGTCCCTACTGTCAGCCTCTCCACGTACAGTCATCTCCTGATTCCTCTCGGTTGTTGACCATGTTGACAACGCCAGACGGCGGCGGGCACATCGAGCGAACCAAGGCGGAGAACGACGGCGAGGCATCGGACGTGAGTGAACAGGATCCGTGGAAGATGCGGCAGTGTAGTGGCAAGCGGAGGGGAGTACGAGGGCAACAACATGTAACTCAAGCTTACAAACGGTACAAAAGCCCAAGGATTAATTGTTCATCAAATTTAGACAAAACCCAGATTGAACATGGCAATAACATCTAACCCAACCACTGTTTTTGGCAGTCACAAACAAATGGATCGATCTGAGCCATAAAATCAACATCCTGTGCCAAAAAAATTATTGGAGCATGACCACAAGTTGTTGTAAATAGAAGCCGAGCACGTTCAGAAGCCCATTTGTCCACCTGAAACTTTTTTTTTTTTGTTCAACATGTCCGTCCGTGAGAAATTTCTTGTTGAAAAACTTAAGCCTCATGGACAATAGTAACCTCACATTCAACAGGAAGAATGTGACAAAGCTTCTCTTTGCCTGGTTGGATGCATATCCTTCCATCGTTATTGTCCTCAAACGAATGTCATGAGAACTGAGAAAATCCCGGTGCTTATTATGCCACCGATTGGTTATATGTTTTTCTCCATGTGTTAGTGCCTAAGTAGACATGAAGATTGAAAACAGTTAAGGTCTGAAAAAAGAGTATGTCGAAAGAGCGACAGCTGAATGGTTAATTCTAGTACAATATATACGGTCTTTTAATGTGCATGAAATCATCACCTTTATATATAAATTCTCCAGACATCAAAAGCATCGCAGCAAGCCAATAATTATGTTCAGATTATAACTTAACATTCCGATATATAAGATCTTGACAGAATCCAGCAGCATTGATAGGCTATCCATGGATGAACTCTTCATTGAGTATATAACATAATATTAGTAGCCAAAGTGTACTCCAAGATGATATAAAACTTATGCGCACAAATAAAAAATGCAGCTTATGATTACAAATGTGTAGATGATAATATACGGTGCCTGAATAAGTGTGGAGCCAAACACCAACTTGTGATCATTAAACGGATCACGAATTACACCCAAGGTCTCCAGTTTAGGCTAAGAGATGATAGTTATTTGCGAAGGTATATAACAATAATGAAGGAGCAACCTTTGAAGTGAAGGGGCATCTTCGATGATGAGTTGCTATCCTTCAAAACAAATTCCAATGCTTTTAAGGTGAGGTGACTTTATTTGGAGACAACTGATACGGATTTCTATTCCCAAAACAATCAGCAAGCGCTCCAGGGCAGGGCAACTGGAGCGGATGATGATGTGCAGTGAGGCCTCCGACAGATAAACCACCACAAGCGAAAGTTTTTTTAGCAGTGGGAGTCGAAGCATTTGTATCAGATCGTCTGGTAGATGGCACCAGGTGAAGGTGGCAGTGTGGAGAGAGGAGGAAAACCGCGAGATGGACAACGGTGGTGTGGGCACAAATTCTTGGTGTTCGGTTCGTGGTATGAAACGTTCATGGTAATGGTAGAACTCAAACTGCTTGAGTTTTTCGAATTCAGGGGATGTCAGCCAAGCGTCCACCGTGCAGGTTATGGACAACAGGTAGCATGTCAGGATGCATAGGCGTTGAACGGAGCCCTGGTGGGAGGAGACGATGGCTCTGAGGAGTTCAAAATCATTAACGATAGATAGCTGATGACAGTAGAGATTGAGGGGCGTGGCGCGCCATAGAGGGCGCCATCGAGTTGAGAGGACTTGGGTGCGGCAGCAATCCTTGGTGGGGAGAAGCGAGATGATCTCCCCAAGGATGGCGTTCGGGAGATCGCTGATGCGGTCCACTCGAGATTCTACGGGTTCCTCAGGTCCAGTGGGGGGCCTGCCGCTTCTCCTCGCACTGCCGGGTGCGGGATCTACAACCGGCATTGCCGCTGGCGAGAGCCTCATCTTCTTGGCGCTGGGGCCAGCTGACTCCATTTTCCTTGCGGGCGTCGCGCCGAGCTCACGGGTTTGAGCAGAGTAGCCAGAGACGAGCCTAGTGGCATTGCGAGTATGGAAGAAGGAGGGCGGGGGTTTTCTGTAGGAGTGGAAGAAGAGGAGCAGGCGTTTTCTATATGAGTGAGGAAGAAGGTGAGCGGGGGTTTTCCGTACGAGTGAGGAAGATGGGAGTATTTAACAAAAAACTACCACATTTCGTGGAACCGTGCCTACAAACTACCACTTTACAAATTTGTGCTGAAAACTACCACTTTTTGATTAATTTTTCCCCAAAAACACTAGTGACTGATTCGGCTGAAATTAAACATGATTATGACAGGGTTGGCCCACACGTAGGCGCTGACATGGCACAGTAGTCAACTTCATTAGATTGACCGTTATGTTGACCGTTATGACATGTGGGGCCCGTATGTCAGTGTTAGTTAAATTTTTCAAGTTTTTAATGAACATACTAATTACTTTTTTTCTGAGAAACACAGCCCAAATACAACTAGTTAGGCTAATCTAACCCCGCGGGCCTAGTGGTCAGTGGCCCATCTAATCCTAACAAACCACTAACCTATCCCTAACCTACCCACTAACCCATCACCTAACCAAATCTTACCGCTCGCGCTGCTCTGCCCAGGCCGTCGGCGGTCGCGCCGCCGGAGTAATGCCGTCCGGGATGCGCCGTGGGGAGGCCGAGGCCGCTGCCCGATGGCTCACCGAGCGCGGGGAGGCACCTCCCTGGCGTTGGTTTGGGACTGGAACGGTGGCACAACCACGGCGACTGGAGCTATGGGAGCGGCCTCCGAAGCTGCCGAAAGTTCCTCACAGGCCGTTAGCGCCACCACCCGACGCAACTCCTCGACGACGGCTCCGCACACGCACGCTCACGGCGACGGCGACCAGCCGGCCAGCACGCGGCAGCGGCTGCACGCACGGCTCCGCACACGCACGCTCACGGCGACGGCGACCAGCCGGCCAGCACGCGGCGGTGGCTGCACGCACGGCTCCGCACACGCACGCGCATGGCGACGATGGCCAGCCTGCCAGCACGCGGCGGCGGCGGCTGCGCGCACGGCTCCGAACATGCCAACACGCGGCGGCGGCTGCGGCTGCGCACGCACGCAAGGCTGCGGCCAGCATGCACACAAGCTAGTAGTACATGTGAGGCTAAGGCTAGCATGCAAGCCAGGGCAACGCGTTGCACGCTTGCGGCCGCGGCCGAGCTGGTCAAGGAGCCCACCACGGCCGAGGCGGCTCCAGCCGGCGTGGTTGCGCCGCTGTCTCCAGTCCCGACCAGCGCTGGAGAGGTGCTTCGTCGGGGCGTCTCCATGGAGAAGAGTGCAGAGTGCACATGAGGTGTTCGAGGAAATGCTAGAGAGAGAGGAGGAGGAGGAAGAAGATTGATGCTGACAGGTGGGCCCCACCTGTAATAACGGTCAACTTAACGGTCAAAGTTAACGGTCAACCTGACTTGTGGGCCCATCCTGTCAGAAAGGCGTTTAGAAGAGGCGAATTAGGCACTTTCCCGACATGGTAGTTCTTAGTCAAAGATTAGTGAAAAAGTGGTAGTTTTCAGCACAAATTTGTAAAGTGGTAGTTTGTAGGCACGGTTCCACGAAATGTTGTAGTTTTTTGTTAAATACTCGAAAGATGGGGAGCAGGGGGAATTGGGGGGCGACGGAAGCGGGAGAGTCCAGCGAGCTGCAGTATAAGTGGAAGCGAGGAGGAAGGAGGGTTTTTCTGGGATCGCCCCCTCTTCAAGAAATATCGGCTTTTCCTCGCAAAAAACAAAAACAAATGGGCTTTAAGATGGATAGGCTTTTGTATCGGCCCAGTCGGCTACCCGTGTTTCGTACTGGAGGGCCTTAACACTAGAGGCAGCCCATTAGAGAAACTCTCCACCTCTCCAGCTTATTGCCCATTCGAAAGAAAAAAAGAGACGCCTCCAGCTTAATTATGGCTCCTCATTGGTAACATTTTTCAACTTGAAAAAAAGTTATAGCTCCTTTTCGGGCCGGCTAGGCATCCACCAAATTAGAGGATGGTGTACTGCATGCAGACACTCACACTGGTCATAGCGCGGCAAAATGAGGGGTCAAATAACATGCCCACAATATACATAGATTGTAAAGGTTGACACGCTAACATTCACACTAAACTAAGCTTCACAAGATACGGTATGCATACTAGCTAACATTCACAAGCACTTAAGTTCAGCATGTTTACGCATCTAAATGATTCACAAGACTATAACCAAGACAAAGCTGTGAGAAGGTGTAGAAATAAAGAAAAAATGATAGATGCTTCTCTGAGCAAAGGCCTCCCTACGTACGCATTAATTTCCTGGGCATGCTTCTTTCTGCTCAATGTTGCATGCACTTTGAGCATGTTGGCAACTCCACAGCTAGCTTGATGGCTCATCTTGCAATTTACGCTGACACATTGCAGCAAACAGAGGAGGCAATAGAGATCACTCAACATCAGACCATTTTGTGCAGTTCCACCGAAATCATCTTCATTGTCCTGAATGTGAAAAGATAGGAAAGCGTTCTACTTAAACGGTGTCGCAAAACAATAGCAGATATCAATAGCTCCGCATGACAAAACACGATCATCTGGACGAAGGGGATACTGACCTGCGTGAGGAAGATTATGCATAATTTTATAGGTGGTTAGTTGATTTCCACCTTGGGATCTCCTATGATGGCACGGAGGAAATTCTATGCAATCGATGAGCGCAATTCATTCCGTGTGGCTGTAGAAAATTTGTCCGACTAACCCCAATATCTTTTCTGTGCAGTTCCACTAGAATAATGCACCACTGTTTGCACAACCCCTACTCGCCAGCCAGGCCATCAATGACTCGGTCTCTTTTATCTCCACACATGACAGGATCGTTCCACACTGCAAACAGCAAGTCAACGTACGAATAAGCTTATTTCATCTTGCGTTGGTCATTCTACCTAGTTAAGAATGTAGGAATACCTGGAGCACCGTGAGGTCAGCTGACAGCAGGTTCCACTAAAATTGAGGTTTGTGCTTCCGTTTGCACAAATAGACACCATATGGAGATAGACAACCCTGTTTGCACAAATATGTAGCAGGGTTATTTAAGCAGTGTCATTTTTTTTGCAGTGGCATATGATTAACAGCAGCATCTCATATGTTATCAATGGCATTACAGTCACAGTATGAAAAAGTGCCATTAACTAAGAAGTGCCATCACATCAAATCAACACTGGCACTAGATTAACGGGGGCTTACATTAACATGCATAACAATTGCATTATGACTATGTGATGACAGATTGGGAGTAGCACTTGATCAGTACGTATGTGCATAGTTAACATGAACGATCGTTCTAACAAAGGGTGATATAGAAAGGAGAAACACATCGTCATGTCAACCATTGTGCAATTAAATTTTGTGCAGTTCAACGGAGATGCAGCTATGTTACGGCCCAAAACGGTGGTGGCATTGATTCATTTTATCAATGGCAATAGATTGACAACAGCATTACTTAACAGCAACATCACATTAACAGTGGCATTGTTTCATTTTACCTGTGATGTTAGATTAACAGCAGCAGTAAGGGCATAGGGACAGGGGAGGCACAAGCACGTTTTACATCCACCGAGGCATAAAGTGGTGAGGCAGAGGTGTTGCCGAGTGCGGCAAACATGCAAAGCATGTCTAGATTTGTGCATTTTTTGTTCTCGTCAGTGACCTTTCCTATGTGACCACAAGAAATCTAGACGTGCTCATTCTCGGTTGCATTGTCGACCCAATGCCCCCCACTTTCTGTCCTTTTTCGAGCAAGAGACCGGTCAGGCCAGCATCTTTATTTCCCTTTCCAACCAAGAGATCGGTTCGTTAGCCAGTATCTGCAGTACCTTTTTTCCTCTAATAGTAAAAATTTAGGTGGTGTTCGAGTGTTCGACAAGCCGACGGAGCTAGGTACATGAAGAGCTTTGTAATACTAGAAGAATATCCACATGCAGGATGCAACAACGTGGGGAGCAATCCTAACTTGATGAAAAAAAGGGGATGCAGCGACGTGGGGAGCTGGGCCATTAGAACAAGGCCAGTTCTAAAAAAAGTTATACCTCCGGCCGGCGGGATGTGGCGAGGCAGGCGGCGGGATCTGCCAACTCGACGGCATGGAGCAAGGGTGAGGAGGACCTCCCACGCCGGCGCCAGGTCAGAGAAGACGGCGCGTGTCGGCTTCCTCCCTCACCACCGGCGACCACCAGCGGAAGGTATCCGGCCGGATCTGTATCAACCGGAGAGAAGAGAGAGAGAGAGAGAGAGAGAGAGAGAGAGAGAGAGAGAGAGAGACAAAGAGAGTGGACACCACGGTCTTGTTTAGATATGGAGAGGGTGAGAGAGTGAGAAGAAGAGAACAACCCTAGCAAGCAAGTCCCGAAGTGGACTAGTGGAGTAGTAATTGTTTTTCCCTCCGTAGCGATTATTTTAAATTGAATACGCGCGTAGCCATATTTTTTTCATTTAGCGTACCAGTAAAAAGAAACTCGATCAATAACCGCGCTACCGCGTTCAGGTCGCACTTGGTATGGCTGACATTTGGTCCCATACCCCACATTAAGTGGACGACTAGATGTCTCAAATTGTCACGTTACCTGCCTTTTCGTGTGCAAATGCGCTCCACCGTGAGTGTACCCGGGCATGTGCGTGAGGGGAGAGTGAAGTCCAATTTATAAACCTTGAGGTTGTAGAGCTAGTCGGAAACAAACCCTCACCTTTAAATCCTTGAAGTTTGTACCCTGTCCTCTGTAATCCCGGTCATTTTTAACCTTAAGGGCATGTGCGGTTCAAGGAGTTTTAACGGGGATTAACAGGGATTGTGGGGGATTAAATCATGTACAAGCCAAATTCCCCTCCATTCCTCTCCAAACCCCTACCTAGTGTATTGGGGATAAATGGGGATTTGAAGGGATTGGGTGAAGGTTGGGGTTTCACGCAATCCCTATGGGGATTATCCCCACCAATCCCCTCAAAAACCCTAGTACCAAACAAGGTCTAATGGACCTTGACGGTGTACGTCACCTTGTGTCCAGATCTGAGATGCCACGTGTACCAGATGAATGACTCCAAGTTCGACCACCGTGATGCTAGGTGCGAGCCGAGGAACACTGTTGGAGAGACCCCCCTCATAATTTTCCTACATTGGTCGTTTGATTCATAGGATAGAATGCTATAGGATTTTTTTCCTATGAAATCATGTGTTAATTGGCAATCTAGCATCCACTCCAACTTTTTTCACTTCCTTTGTTTTTCCTGTGTCAAACACTCTGGTTTTTTTGGAGGGGAACACTGTGTTAATGCTATGGGATTCAAGTGGACATGCCACTCCAATCCTTTATTTTTCCTATTCCTGTGTTTTAAGTTCCTACGAAGAGAGTACTTGCTCTAAATGATGTGGCACTGCAAGAGCCACCTATATTAATTAACCATGCTCTAAAAAGGTGGACCAGCTTTGGCTATAGTATACTGTACTAGGTTAGTAGGTGACCTTGCGCTTGGCTCTTCACCTCTCCTGGAAGTCGAACAATAATGATGGTACTACAGTAGTACTTCTGGCAATCTGACACCAAATGAACTGCTGCACAACCACCGCTTGTAAGCAAAAGTTTCTCCTCGTGCTGCGAGCCACCATGCACGCGTGTGCGAGGGAGAAGGCGTAGTAAGCAAGCTTCTCGTCATTCTGCGAGTTGACGGGATACATCAAAGTTATTTAGTACTCTCTCCAAAAAGGGCCAACCATGTCCATTGCTACCATCTCATGCTCCGTCATTTAGGTACATGCACTATTCACATGCAATCGAGGAGAAAAAATATTGCGTAGTACGTGCCATCAAAGTGCACGACTCACTTACGCACTGCTTATCTCCATTTTATTGCATGACACGTGCACCTTGATGCTAGATGTCCCGCGTGTTGGCAAAAGGATGAACAAAGCTCACGTAAAAAAAAGAGTGGAAGAACATAGATTCCCGACGACCGAGAAGGAGCAAGGAACCTCGCGGTGGAGCGTCTGCACTCATAATATTTTATATTATTCAGTGATATAAAATCAACCAAATCTCTCCACATTCCTATACCATTCTATAGTGTGAGAATAACTTTGAATGTTACCTCCGTGGGACACCAAGTTATAGTATATCCAGCAGCCCGTATCGCTTCTCGCTCCTTGTCCTTATAGCCTGCCGACTGCACCTTATATATACTTGCTCTTTGAGCAAAGGCCTCCCTAAGCACGCATTAATTTCTCGGGCATGCTTCTTTCTACTCAATGTTGCGTGCACTTTGAGCATGTTGGCAACTCCACTGCTAGCTTGCTAGCTCATCTTGCAATTGACGCTGACACATTGCAGCATTCCTACAAGGCCCAGAGGTTAATTTGAGAACAAGTACCTCGAGGTTAATTTGACAGACATGCCTTATAGGTTGATAGAAGTCATATCACTTTTTTTGGAAAGATGTCATGAAGTAACACGATAGACCTTCTTTCAAGCCAATTAACATGTGTTCAAAATTTTTTTTTATCAAAAAGTAATGCGATAGACCTTCGATTAACATGTGTTCAAAAAAACAAGTACTCCTGCAAGACCCAGAGGTTAATTTGAGAACGAGTACCTCGAGGTTAATTTGACAGACATGCCTTATAGGTTGACAAAAGTCATATCACTTTTTTTGGAAAGATGTCGTGAAGTAACACGATAGACCTTCTTTCAAGCCAATTAACATGTGTTCAAAAAACAAAAATTAACAAAAAGTAACGCGATAGACCTTCGATTAACATGTGTTCAAAAAACAAAAAATGTCAAAAATTACAAAACAAAGACCTCGCGATAGACCTTCAATTAACATGTGTTCAAAAAACAAGTACTCCTGCAAGACCCAGACGTTAATTTGAGAACAAGTACCTCGAGGTTAATTTGACAGACATACCTTATAGGTTGACAAAAGTCATATCACTTTTTTTGGAAAGATGTCGTGAAGTAACATGATAGACCTTGTTTCAAGCCAATTAACATGTGTTCAATTTTTTATATCAAAAAGTAACGCGATAGACCTTCGATTAAGAAAACAAAAAAATGTCAAAAATTACAAAAAAAAGACCTCGCGTTAGACCTTTGATTAACATGTGTTCAAAAAACAAGTACTCCTGCAAGACCCAGAGGTTAATTTGAGAACAAGTACCTCGAGGTTAATTTGACAGACATGCCTTATAGGTTGACAAAAGTCATATCACTTTTGTTGGAAAGATGTCGTGAAGTAACACGATAGACCTTGTTTCAAGCCAATTAATATGTGTTAAATTTTTTTTATCAAAAAGTAACGCAATAGACCTTCGATTAACATGTGTTCAAAAAACAAAAAATGTCAAAAATTACAAAACAAAGACCTCGCGATAGACCTTCGATTAACATGTGTTAAAAAAAAGTACTCCTGCAAGACCTAGAGGTTAATTTGAGAACAAGTACCTCGAGGTTAATTTGACAGACATGCCTTATAGGTTGACAAAAGTCATATCACTTTTTTTGGAAAGATGTCGTGAAGTAACACGATAGACCTTCTTTCAAGCCAATTAACATGTGTTCAAAAAACAAAAATTATCAAAAAGTAACGTGATAGACCTTCGATTAACATGTGTTCAAAAAACAAAAAATGTCAAAATTTACAAAACAAAGACCTCGAGGTTCAACTAATAGGACAGAGCACTATATACATTTAAGCCAATTAAACGTTTATAGTAACCCATCCCATTAGTTTTAACATCGAGTCCACTTCCCATTCGGTCACCCATCTGATGACTACTCCAGCCTCAGCATAGTTAACTTGGGAGTTCTTATTGGATGAGCAATCGGTACGGAAGCTGGTCCTTGCCGATATAGGAAGCCTCTTCGCATCCTTTATTGCGTAGCCGAATGACCGCGTGTTGCATCCTTCCCATTCGGTTCGCGCGTTTTCCCCTGTTTTTTGCCGCCTGCCCACCTATAGAACTGCCTCGCACCGGCCAATTCCTCTCCAAACACCTAGGGAGGCGGTTGAACCGAACAAGTCTAACTTGTTTCTAGTGGGTACATTGATGTGGCATCGAAAGGGTGTGATAGCTGACTCTGGCAAAATAATTGACTACCACGTTGGCATACATGAGCATGGGGCCCACTTGTCAGCGTGCTGGACGAAGGAAGGAACGCAAGACAAAATGGAGCGCGGACGGGTGCGAATCGATTGGCTCATGTGTGATGAGCACTGGAGCAATCCACTCAGATTGTACTACGTTAAAAAATTCGTGCAAACACGGCTGGTTATACTGTGAGTAGGTGACCATGCGCTTGGCTCTTCGCCTCTTCCGGAAGTCGAACAATGATGATGGTACTACAATATAGATACTTCTGGCAATCTAACACCGAATGAACTACTGCACGTCCACCGCCTGTATTAAGCGCACTATCATAAAGCAAAAGCTTCTCCTCGTCCTGCGAGCCACCGCGCGCGCGTGAGCGAGGGAGAGGTCATACTAGTAGTAAGCAAAGCTTCTCCTCGTTTGCGAGTTGACAGGACACATCAAAAGTAGTGTATTAGTCTCCAAAAAGGGCTGACCATGTCCATGGCTACCATCCCGTGCTCCGTCATTCAGTGCGTGCACGATTCACGTTCCATTGAGAAAATAATGTTGCGTACGTGCCATCGAATAGAATAACTTAATTTATAAAAAATGCGCCACCGCGTCATGATCGAACTTTGATTCATCCACGCATGATTCCCATGAACAACTACTACGCTCGCCAAATTATCAGGTGAGCTGCCTCTTCGTACAGAAATGAGCTCACCGTGTACCCGCGCGTGAGTATTAGGGAAAGAGGCAAAGAGTACCTGCGTCGGTGCCTGCACCTCTTCTCTTCATGCTCGTATTCCTTTTTTTTCAGGTGATTCATGCACGTACTCCACCTCAGTTCGTGACCGTTGGTGAGTCTCTCCTACTATACTTAACTCCATTTTCTTGCATGACACGTGGACCTGGATGCTGGATGTCCCACGTGTCGGCAAAACTTAGAAGAACGCTTTCCGATGACCAAGAAGGAGCAAGAAACCTCGCGGTGGAGCGTCTGGACTCTTTAATATTTTTATTCAGCGATATAAAATCCACAGTAGACCGGAAGAGTCTGAAACACGGCAGCCCAGTGTAATTACATCATACATGGCCAACCCACGCTATCACCATATTTCTTGGCCTCCGTGAGACACCTAGCTCTAGTATAATCCACCAGCCCGTATCACTTCTCACTCCTCGTCTCTCTCAAAGTGCGGCGGGCTGGCGATTTTGCTGTCTATTGAGGTCGGTTAACTCATCACTCGCTCCCACATGTTAGCGACATGCCAAGAGCATTCTTAAAAAATTACTGTACTCTATTGTTATGCCAAGAAGAGGAAGCGCTTTGACCGACGGACCAAACGAGACAGGTGTGCCGTGCCGTGGGTGGGTCCAGTTTCTCGTTTTGAACTTGTTTGGTGTAGTAGTAACACTTGGTTTTGCACCTTCATAGAATGATGAAAACCCCCGCTAAAAAGGCGCTTTGCTTTCTGCTAATCCCGTCAACCGTTCTTGTTTTGTGCATTAAATTGTTAAGTGCCATAACTAAGATATAATTAACCAATGCATGTAAAACATTCTTGTTTAGTACTGTAGTACTCCACATGCATGCATGCGTTGCGATTAGTACTACTCCCTTCATCCATACATATATATAGGGCCTAATGTATTCTTCGAGGTTGCCTTTGACTATTGATAAGATTTTATATAATTTGAAAATTATATCATTCGAAGATCCTTTCATGTACGAATCTGACGGTATGCTTTGAGCAACTTGCATGTCCTATACTGCTCCTATTTGGATACTCTAACTTAGCTAGAGGTTAGACTAACTCATGACTAACCCTGAACTAACTCTAGCCAAAGTGGTGTTTGGATGACAGGGTTAGATTGACAATAAATGCACTTGATGGAGAGAGAAAAGTGATTTTTCAGTGGGCCCCACGAGAACTAGCTCCAATTTCACTTGGCTGGCGGGATAGAGAGAGAAAAGTGATTTTTTAGTGGGCCCAATGAGAACTAGCTCCAATTAGCACCTCTTGGGTGGGATAGTTTTTTTTTGGTGGGTTAGGTGCAACTTGCTCCAATTTAACCCTCATGTTTGGATACTTTAGGGCTATTTGAGCCCCAACTAGCTCAAACTAACTCTAACCCATGGATCCAAATAGGGCCAAAGTTAGTCTCGAAAAACGCATTAAGCCCTATATACATGGACAGACGGAGTACATGATACTTGCAAACGCTCACCATTAGTAGTAGTTCATTGGTTGGTTTTGATTTTTGATTCAGTTGCTGTGCTGCTACCATCCAATATTCGCGTGTGGTTGTTTCTAGAACAAAAAAAGGAGGTAGTACTTACTGTGGGAAAGGTGAAGTGATGGTTGCTTCGCCCGAGCAACTTATTACTCTGGGAATATTGGAGTACCAGCGGATTCAGCGAAGAGAGAAATGATGGTTGCTTCGTCCGAGCAACTTACTGTGGTGAAGGTGGGGCTCTGTGATTTGACTGCTCACTAGTCATTATTACTGCGGCGCACTGACTGGGGTGAATCTCTCCTGTAGTTGTGCACTCAATATTGCTGCATGGCAGGTGGAGCCGGATGAAGGATGTCCCACATGTCGGCGAAACGAAGTTGAATTTTTTCTGGCATTGCTATCAATCTTTCAGGATTTGTTTATATGTACGCATAATTTTCAAGCATAATGAAATTGTACTGTGATGCTATGAAGGTTTTAACTTTGGTTCCCGCAGAAAAAAAAGGTTTCAACTTAGGATTCATGTGTCCTCTTGCCTCAAGATTGTCTCGTTACAACATTCCATCAAATACAAATGAAACTACCATGGCTGCTAATGCATCTCAATGGTTCGCAGATCAGCACCAATATTCACATCGCAACTGAAGATGAAGTTGTGAGAAGGTGTACAAATAAAGAAAATACATAATTGATCGATGTTGTTTGTAGGCATGGCTCCATTTCCTGGGCACAGTGTTCATTGGTTGGCAGCTAGTTTCACGCAGCTCTGTAGCCAAGAAAGAGGTGTATGGAGGACATCACAATCCGATCATTTTGTGCAGTTCCACTAAAATTGAGCTGATCATCCCTGTTTGCAAAGATATTCAGTCAGTGTGATTACAATAATAGTGGAACTAGATGATGAAACATAACACACACAAATAGAAGCCGATCACCTCTGCGATCTCTCTTTAGGACTAACTACTTGTTGGAGAAGATTAGGCACGGAGTTGGATGAGGAGGATAGCAAAACCAATCTCCCTTTCTATAGTCCCACAGAAATGTAAAAACGTTGCCCATGTGACATTTTGGCGGAAATGCACAAAACACTCTTAAGAAAAAATTGATTTGTGCAGTTCACCAAAAGGTCGCAATAGCAATGAGGTGAAATGGATAGCCCTGATTGCAAAAAGAGGTAGAAAGGAAACAATTACTGCCTAATAACAGGAGTTGAAGACACATACGCCGACAAAAAAGAAGCATATCCCATGTCATAAAGGAAAGATAGCAGCATGTTGGTTTATCAAAAACGGTTTGAGGACGAGATTGCAAGATGGAAAGTACGCCAGCCGAGATAGGTTTTAAGCAAAGAACTAAAGAAGATCCGCATGCAGGATTTTCCACATGCAGCAACATGGGAAGATGGGTAGTGGAGCAAGGCCAGAGGAAGCTGTACCTGAGGGTCGTCGAGATGTAACTAGGGGGGCGCCGGCGGCCGGGATCTGCCCATACTGCGGCAGCGAGCAAGTGGCAAAGGCCCTACCGCGCCGGAGCTTGGTCTGAGAGAACGGCGGGTACCACAGATCGGGACGTGCTGCCTCAACGCCGTCAAACGGAGAAATGATGCACATCCTCCCTTTCCGCCGGCGGACTAGATGCGGCCGGATCAGTGACCAACGGTGAGAGAGAGAGGCCACCGCCGCCTTGTGTGAGATAGTGTGACGAGAGACAAACCCCGGCAGGCAGGCTCTATTATATATAGTGGAGCGGATTTCTTTTTTCCCGACGACAATCATTTTTTATTCTGTACGTGCCATTGAGGAATATAACTTTATTTAATACTAACACGTCAAGTCAAACTTTGTTCCGTCTACGCGTGGTACACGACCCTCCTTCGAGTAAACAACTGCTACACGCGTCAAATTATCACGTGGGCTACCTTTTCGTACAGAAATGAACTCCACTGTGTACCCGCACGGGTGTGGCCGGGAACGAGACGTGAGTACGTGTGTCGTGCGTGCACCTCTTCTTTACGTGCAGGTACGTACGTGGGTGGGTGTGAGAGAGATGGTTTGTGCGAAACAGAGGCAATGTGTCGATGATATCTCAAACAAAAAATGTAACATATGCAATGTGTGTGAAACAGAGTCATGGATATTTCATATATAGAGGGAGCGATCCACGAGAAGAGAGTGGAGGGATCGTCGGTGTGAGATATCGATAGAATCGAAAACAGGGATGAAGTGTGTGGGTGCGTGATCGATAAAGAGTGCCATCGAATTTGTGTTTGCCCATGTCAAAGATACAGGGCTGCTGGCCTACCGGAATGTGAGAGGGCAGAGGTGCAGTTTGTCTCTGTGGCATGGATACCTACCTACAACGTTCGACTATCGGTGTGTGTGTGGGGGGGGGGAGGGGGCAGAGACCTAACTATAGAGAGGTAGATCGACTAGTATATGTGTGGAGAAGGAGAGAGACCTAGCTATGTATTGACGGAGATCGATCGACATCCATGCATATGTGTAGCAGAAGAATAAGGTTGGGAGAGAGACAAAGGTAGAGTGTCGGAGGGTTGGTGGTGGAGTTGCTTCTCACAAATGGTGGGAGAGGCCGCTAGACAAACGAAGGGTACGAGTGCAATATCAATAAGAGAGGGGATGTCTGCCTGTGTATGCACGTGCGTGTGAGAGACGGGTCAGGAAGTATGCAAGGATGATGAGGGGGGACGATATGGTTGTGGTAAGCAGACGTAACTACATAGGAAGATCAATTGTCGTGTGTCAGAGAAAGGGAGAGACATAACTAGTGAGGTACGTCGATCGGTGCGTGGGGAAAAAGAATTATAATCGACCTAGCTATATGTAGGGAGATCGGTAGGTATACATGCATGCATGTGTTAGAAGCAAATAAGGTCCGGAGAGACGGACAGGGGGAGAGGGGTGCGGCTAGGAGGTGGTGCGAGAGGCCTACTATGTCGAGGGGGGAGGAGTGTGCGAGTATGAGATCGATGAAAAGAGGGGCGGGAGTGTGCACCTGCGTGGAACCGTATTGGACATAGGGGGCATGGATGGTGAGAAGAGAAGAGGGGAAGTGTGTGTTTGTGGTAGGCACACTTGGCTAGAGAGGTATATCGACCGGTGTGTGCCGGAAAGAAGGAGCCGTGGGGCCTACACACAACGTGGGTGAACGACCTAAAGAGAAATAACGAATGTGCGCGAGGGTGAGAGGGGGGCGGCCGTGTGCATGCATGATAGAAAGTTAGCGCTAGCTACAAAGCGAAGAGGATTGTGTGGGTGTAAAAGACGAACATAGATCATAATTCATTATAAAAAATTGGATTTGAATATTTGAAGAAGATATCATAGTGTTTTAAACCGACGCATGCATGAATGAATATATATAATGGTGATACGCATGGTGTGGTTATGAACATGTTATACTACATATAATATATAGAACATTGATTATAATTTGTGATAATGTGTGGCTTTTGCAGCTCAGGGCTAAATACTTGTCATAATGTAGGGGGCGGGGCACTATACTTTGTGTGATAAACACGGTGTACGTATGGAACATGGTTTAGATTATGAAGATCTAGTTAGTACATCAAATGTACTGTTATTTGGAATCAACGTCAAGTGTATTCAAAATTTTGAATTCGAGTTCATATAGTACACATAGCTCATATCTATCTCTATAGTAATCATGTGGTGTGTTGTTAAGATAATACACGAATGATGGTTTAAGTTGGCAACAATCATGATTGTAGATTCTTATTCAAATAGAGAAACACATTCAAATTTAGTTCGAATTGCAGTGGTAGTATAGACATTTGGAATGCACTAAAATGTTGGTATGAGTAGGTTACATGCATTATACAACCAACGAAAAAATTTAATTCGACATAACATGGATTCATAGCTTCGAATAGCATTTGTACAGTAAAACGGGACAAGACTCTCTCTTTGTGTGGTGCGAATAGTTTTCTTTTTTTCGTTTTTTCGTTCAGGGAAGTGCGAATTGATTTGGTACGTACAATATTACACGTTAGGCTTGTCCCTAAAATTCAACCTGCGCCTTGTTATATCCCAAAAATTCAGATATCATGCTCCCAAAACTCGCGCCTTCACAACCCGCGCCTTGCTATCCCAAAATTACAACGCGCGCGAAAAGTCCCTCCAGCTGCCAAATCCCGACACGCGAAATCCCCCTTCTAACCCTGAGCCGAAAGGGCCGCTAGTTCAAATCGGTGGGGGTAATTTTGTAACACACCCTACATTTTGGACAAGCGCGTCCCTAAGTCATGGTTCCCCCCTCCCATCACCTCCTTTCCACCATTCGAAATCCCCATTCGAAATCCTAGGCCGCCATAACCTCTCTGCTCCAGCCGCGAAACCCCACCCTCCTTCGTCCGCCACCCCACCGCTGCCCAGCCAGAGCCTCTTCCCCGACGTCATCATCCACCGCAATAGCCCGACGTCCCTCATACATCTCCCCGGATGAGGATCTGTCATCGATCTCGTCGTCCTGCCGGTTAAGCCGCCCCGTCCTCCACCTCCAAGGAGCTACTCCAACGATCGCCTCATCTATTGCGGCTGATCCATCCCCACAGCGCCGCCTTAACCTGCTCCACCGGAACCGCAGCATCCTCACCGACTCCTCGGACGAAGCCGAGGCCTACTCGACGCCACCAAACAGGTTGTACACTCATCGCATCGCACCTTCTCCTTAACTCGACCTCCCGGCGCCGATGGTGCTCCATCTCGCACCCCATGGCGTTGCTACCTCGAAGCCGGCGCCACGGGTGACATCTCCATGGCGGCTCTCCCCCAGTGTGAGGCCCCTTTAGCGGCAACGTCCATACCAGCCGGATCTGCTGCTGCTGCTCGGGCTCTCGCTCGCTCGCGCTACTGCTGCTTCGGCTCTCGCTCGCTTGCTCGCGCTACTGCTGCTGCTTCGGCTCTTGCTCGCTCGCATTGCTGTTGCTCCGTCTCTCGCTCGGTCGCGCTGCTGCTCTGCTCTCCCCCTCGCTCATGCTGCTGCTCTGCTCTAGCTCTCGCTCGCATTGCTGATGCTGGTACACGGGCTGCTGCAGCTACACGAGCTGCTGCTCTGGCTCTAGTTCGCGCTGCTCCTCCAGGCACTGCTGCTTTGGCTGCTATCTGCTACTTTGTTCCCCGTCGATCGCCTGCTGATTTAGATCACTATTTCTCTACTACTAGTGCTCGAGCGGCCTAAACTACATGTGAACTGCCTCTCTGCTACCAGTGCGTTCAGTTTCGACATCAACATTCAGATTCCATAGTAAATTACAGTTTCAACAGTTAAGTTCAGAGTCAGCAATTTTTACCTCATCTGTTGTAGTCAGGTGTTTTTTGGTGATGTAAATTTTACATCTATCACTTTTTGGTAATGTATTTTAGATCATCTATTGGAGATGCTATTAGAATCCCACTTGAGATTAACGATGTCTATCTTGTACTGCTTCAGCCTCGACGTCTTACGGCTCGCCAGAGCTGCTCCAACGACGGAACCATCCATCACAACAGAGAAGTGCCCTGGACGCTGTCTACAGATTCCTCAGATCTTCCTCCACAACTCCGTTAGCCACCTCTACCGCAACTTCTTTAGCAACCAACCGAATGATGCTGAGGTTGACACGGCTACGGCAGAGAGGTTGTACACTTGTCGCATCACTTATTACTCTACATTCATGTCGATCCATTAGGGCTATTTTGGTTCAAAGGAAAAAGTGAAAGAAAAACATAGCAATAGGAAATTTTCCTATGGCACTCTACTATTCAATTATTCATGCATTTTGTTGAAAGGAATGGAGCAAAACATCCACCTAGACCTACTTTTCAAAATCCTATACATGAAAACAAGACCAAGTGCATTAGTGGCAGAATAACATTCTAACTGTACACGCTTTCATATGGTTTCACTTTAATTTGGCCATGTTTCTTTGCATTCCTCTGCTCTTCCAATTCCTGTGAACCAAACACCCAAGTTGACAGAAATCCTGTTTTTACAAATGCTCTGTTTCCCACGTGCATTCCTATCCTATTCTGGTGTTTTTCCTACCCCTGTGTTTTTAGAATCCTGCAAGCCAAAGGAGCCCTTACAGAATTACTTCAGTTACAGGTAGGTGTCGAAGAAAACTTTGTGTGGTTTGTCCTGCTCCTGCCGCGACGTCGTCAACCTCACCTGAGCTGCTCCATCGACAGAAGCATCCACCAAACCAGACATCATGACTACTGACCGTCTTTCGCCGCGTCAGATCTCCTTCCCTGCCGCCGGCACCCACCGCAACTGCATCACCATCATCAACTCAGCAGATGAAGCTGAGGAGTACATGGGTCCACAAGAGAGGTCGCACTCTTTTGTTTCTGCTTATGTTATGCATTGCTTAATATTACCTGCTACTTTATCGTCCTGTTCACTCCAAGTGAGGTCCAAATTAATGTTCAAACTTGAGTTTTAAAATTGCTTGTCGGGCACATATCGAGGCAGCAATGAATAGTATCTATGTCTATTATCTGGTTCACCTAGGGTATGCCTATGTTGTTCATCTTGGGTGGGAAACAAATACTAAAGCAATCATCATTTGTATTTTTATTAAATTAAAGCTATCATCAGCCTGCTATCATTATTTTTGGATCCATCCACTGGCTGTTACCATCACTCTAGATTTCTGCATGCTCTCCTTACATAATCTCACTATATTTTTTTCGTACGCATGTCAGATATTGCACACAGTCATGCTGAACATGTAGAGAAAAAGAGAAGAGTTTTGCGTGGCAATACAATGTCATGCAGACATTGCTCCATGGTGTGTTCAATGGCAAACCCTCCCCCTCTCCAGATTGTAATCCAGAGGAAGATATCTGTTCTGAGGCGGATTCAGACGCAACTGACCACTCCTATTTACCCCCCAAGGTGTTTGCTCTAACTTGGCATGATGATGTTGGTCATATCATGCATATGTTGCCTTGCAGTGCCTACTTTCGACATCATATATGTCATCTGCTTAGTTTAGACATGTTCTGTAATGCCACATGTTTAGTGTCTATATCATATATGGGAATTATGCAGTCTCATCTCTTTTAGCCAGCCATAATATATGTGAAATATGTAATGCCATCCTGTTTAACCAGGCATCATATATTTGAATGATATCTTGCCCATCCTTTTCTTCATTACATTTCCATTTGTCGACAATGTTTGTACATTAAACTACTCTTCCTGTGAATCAGCCATTTGAGTGGGTGATGGAAAAATCTGGAGTGAAAACAAGGTCTTCAGAGCAGACAGTGCTACCTGTCGAAGCAGATCTCTTGCTGGTTCCCGATAGCTCCTCATAGATGGATTCAGAGACAGATGACCAGTCCTATTCCCCCACCGAGGTGTATGCTCTAACTTGGCACGGTTATACTGCTCATATGATGCATATGGTGTCTTGCATTGCATAGTTTAGACATCATATACACAATATTCAACACCATGTTCTTAGTTCAGACATCATATATGCGAATGCCCTCTGCTTAGCATATAAATCACATATGTGAATTAAATCATGTGATCCTGATTACTTAGATAACATGTATGTGAATTATGTCATGCGAACCTGTTTACTAAAGACACCATATAATTATCTCATGCCATCTTGTTTAGTTAGTCATCATATCCTTGAATTCTGCCATGCTATGCTATCCAGTTTAGACAAACATCATATATGTGAAATTATGTCATGCTATCCTTTTTAGTTAAACAATATACATGTCAACTATTTCATGCCCTCTTTTTTCCACACTATCTATTGCATCTGTCTCTCATACAAGGTCTGTACATTCAACTATGTTTCCTGTTTATCAGCCATTTGAATGGGAGCAGGTGATGGCAGTATCTAGTGGAGTAAAAACATGGTCTTCAAATAAAACAGTGCTACCTCTTGGTGGAGATAGCACCCCGGTTGTACATGCACGAGAACCAGCCCTACCACACATAACCCAGACTCTCGCAGATTGTACCCCTACTGCGATGGACAGAGAACCAGCTTCACCCAATCTAACCCCAACCCCAGCAGATAGTAACCCAGTTCCTGTTGACACAGCACCATCTCCATCACAGAGCTCCCAAACAAGAGCAGTTAGTAAGGCAGCTCCAGTGCCCAAAGCGCCAGTACTACCACGGCGAACCCCAACTCCACCAGTTAGTACACCTATTCCTGTGGAGGAAGCACAACCAGCCATTCGTAGTTTAGCATCTATCGCATTGATGTTGTTAAATCCTATGTGCGTATCTTCCCATCATGGAAATATTATATTGAAGATGAAGGAAAAAGCCAGTTGCAGGTGTTCGTCCAGGAGTTATGTGTAAGTAATGTTATTCATGGCAATTACTTTGCTTTGTCCCATACATTCTACCTCCATGATGCTTATAATACATCAAATTTTCCCATTTTTCTCTATAGAGAAGGACCGATTTGGAAACTCAGGATGAGGTAACCTGTGCTAATACCTCTGCTATCTTCAAGAATGCTTGGTGACAGTATCGGAATTACCTGAAGAAAACATACTTCACTGGCAAAGAAACTCATCAAATTCCCTTACGTTCTCCTGAGACACATTTACTGGACGATGATTGGGAACGCCTTGTTCTGTACTGGTCCCGAACCAAGAATCTGGTAAGGTCTATGAGCTCATTTTTTATTTTTAAGTACTATATGCCTGCATCTTACTGTACTCTGTTCGTGTAGAACAAGTTCTTAAACCTGAAGAACAACTGTTCTCATTTAAGATTCCATTGCTATCATGCATACTGCTTTGCTCTTGTATCACTGTATTTACTCATACAAACTTATTTTTAAATTGAAGGATCCAATCGAAACTCCAATGGCACTCTTCCCCAATATTAATGCAGATAAGGTTCAGGATAGTGAGGCATCCTTGTTGGTCTCCAACAAAGCTGATAAAACAGCTAAGGAAAACTATTTTGAAGATAGTGAGACAACCCCAAAGTCCTGTCTTGGTGTAGTGTTCGAGTTACTGGCCACTATCGCTGGCACAAGCTATTCAAACTCACTGTCTGAATCAGTTCAGTTTCTTGAGTCTCAACTACAAGCTGAAAGACATCGATCAGCTGTGCTGCGACAAGAAGCCGAAGGACTGCGGAAGTCCCTAGAGAATTCAAATGCATACTTTCTGGTGCAATAGCAAGCTTTGGAGGATTTTGTGCCAAACAGGAGAAAGCTAATAAGCTTGCTAAGCTTATTGCCAGCATGGTGGATACCCAGGATAACATTTCTTGAGCTCTTCTGAAGTTGTTTCAGTTATGGACTTGTTTTGCTGCCGCATTTATTTGCACTGGTGGCCAATTTAGACGGCCAGTGTATGTAATATGCTGCTTTGTTCCCTCTATTTGCACTGGTGGTAAACTTTGATTCCCAGTGGATGTAATATGTGCAATAGCCGTAATAGCCTAGCGTTAGTTGCTTGCTTATTTATTTCCTTATTGTCTTGTTTAGTTGTTTGCTTGTAGTCACTGTAGTTCTTTTTCCGCATTTTTCTAGTGGCCACAATAACCTATTTTTATAACTAGGCCACAATAACCATGGCAACAAACAGACTGTTGTAACCATGGTCCTGCTACCTACTGTAGTGACCATGGGCCTCCTACGGGCCATAGGATCCATGGGCCTTCTACGGGCCGTAGGATCCATGGGCCTTCTACGGGCCGTATAATCATTTCGCCAAACATGGGCCATACTATTCATGGACCAATAACGATCCGCAAAATGGGCCGTAAACGGGCTAGAGTGGAAATCGTCTGTTTATGGCCCGACCATAATGGGCCATTAATAGGCCGTATTTGATGACACTATGAAAGTAGCCCAATGTGTTAACGGGCCACAATCGGGCCGACTGTAACCATGGGCTAAATTTGGCCCACAAGCGGAACAGGCCAGTAATGGACCATAAGTAACCGAATTCTGGAAATGAGCCCAAGAATAAATGGGCCCTTAGAAGGCCGAAAGTTAACATGGGCTGGAAACAGCGTACGGAATAACGGGCCATTAATGGGTATAAAGCGATACACTGTTCATTATGGGCCAGCTTTACCTCGGGCCTTTAATGGGCCCAGAGTTACAAAGGGCCTCGTATGGGCCGAAAGACGTCATGGGCCATACATGGGCCGGAAGTTACAACGGACTGGAATCATATTGGACAGCCCAGATGACGCTACTGGGCCTAATTCGGATAGGCCGTAATGAGCCGTGAGTTAGCGGGCTATAAATGGGCTATATGCGAACAGGCCGTTAACAGGCTTTCCGTGGGCTGGCCCGCTACGTTTTGACCAAGTCAAACGGGCTGGCCTTTTCACCGGAATGGGCCTCTATTGGGCCGTGCCACGTGTCGACGTATCATAGGTGCCTCCGGTCCAATGAGTGGATGACATCTGTCCCAACGGTGAGCCGACACGTGGTTCCTCTGGCCATTGACAATTTTACACGTGGAAAATCCCCATTGGTCCGGGCTTTTAACGGGTTATCAGATTCAAACTGGAACCTGATAGCTTAACGGTGACACGTTATGGTGGATGCCACGTGTTGGTTACCCTTGACGAAAGCACTTCCATGACGCGCCAGGTGCTCTGTCGTTAAGCATGGTTCAGACTACTTCATCAATCTTTGCATATGTAAATGGGGTTGACAGAACCTCCAATCCTTTAACTCTTTTGATGATTGATGGGAGATCGAATTTCATATGGCATGGTGTGGATTCACCCAACCTTTGTTTGTATTCCTGGAATAATGCTGCTTCCTTGGAGTTATGATCACTAACTATCGTTCCATCAGCTAATTTGAGTGTGGCAATGGAGTTCTTGCGATATCTCTCAGTGGCTAGAGCATGAAACAATTTAGTGTTTTCAGAACCAAACTTAATGTACCTAATGGTGCATCTTTTCCTCCAGTATTGATTCTTAAATTGCAACAATTTGAGGAGTTGGGCTTTGACAATTTGTCAAAAGTTGTCTTCTGGACGGGAAAGTGGCCTCTGATCCTCAAGCCCATCAAGTTCTTGCAAGGCCTGGTTATAGTTCTGAATAAGGATGGACAACTTTGAAATCCCTTTGCTCCAAGACTTGAGATCATAACAGAGATTTTTCAATTTTCTGCAGATAGCGGTAGCTGCGTTTTTGGCATGCAAGGCTTTTTCCAAGAAGATGCGACCACCTCTAAGAAGTTGGAATGATTCATCTAGTAATTTTCGAATCTAAAAATCCTGCTCTTAGGTATACTCGTTTCAATTTTAACTACAATGGGGAGTGATCAAAAGTGGGCTTGCCAGGAGCCATCACAAAAGTGTCGGGGAAGGAATGTGTCCAGTGACTTGATGAGAAAAACCAGTCTAGTTGCTCCAGTAGGGGATCTTCTTGCATGTTACTCCACGTATATGATCTACCTTTCAGGGGCAGCTCAATTAGGGCCTGGGCTCAAATGATGTCATTAAATAATAAGATGTCATTCACATTTCCACTTGCTTTGTTTCGGTTTTCGGATGATCTAATGAAGTTGTAGTCACCCACTAGTAACCAATCATCAGAATCGGGGATGACTAGGTCGTATAGCCAGTTTGTGAAGATCAGGCGATCATCTCTCTGGCATGGCCCATAGATATTATATAAGTTCCAAACATTTCCAGAGGTTTTTGACGTGAAGACTAACCCCAAAGCAAAAAAATCCGAGAAGCACACCACACCATCAAAAGCAGAACCATTCCAGATGGTAATAAGACCACCAGAGGCATCCCGAGAGGGCACATAGGCAAATTTATCAAAGCGTTTAGGACAGAAGGTTTTAATAAAAGCCAGATCAAAATGCACATGTTTAGTCTCTTGCAAGCAAATCACAGTGCACCCACTAGTCTCAATGGCATTTCTAAGAGCGAGCAGTTTTTTATCTGAATTTATTCCGCGCACATTCCAGACAAGCACGTTCCACTGCTGCTTGGGTAGCATGGAGGTGATCTTCAGGTGGAGGATGAAGAGGAGCCCTCCTGATCAGCATTATTCATGGAACTCCCATTAACATTCATGATTTCTTCTTGAGGACTTTAGTCACTGTTACTCAGTATCCTTTTCAATTGAAGCCATATGCACCATGGTTTATGAGATTCATCAGATCCCGGTCTTCAATCCACTACAGGGCTGATCATCAAAATCACCTGAGCTATTTGCCTGAAGTCAAAATTCTTCAAAGCACTCTGTCCATTGTACCTGGCAAAGGCAAGAGCGTCATTGATGAAGGAATTCGTCCCCTCGATGGACAATTCAGTCTGCCTATCTCCAGCTCCATAGCAGATGAATCTGCTAGCCAGGATACCGCAGCAAAAGCTTCAAGGCCATCCTCTTCACCTGAAGCACCACGTGTCATGACTGGCCGTGAGTTGCTTATTAGTCTTCATCAGAAAGTTGACCAGCATCATTGCTGGGTTAAGCATCAATTTGATGTTGTTCAAGCCAACATGACTGTGACGCATAACGAAGTGCGCAAAAACCGTAGCTATCTTCATGAGATATTTGACAGATAATGGGCCACACTCTCGCACCTCAAATCCGATGAAGAACTTGCTGCCATGGAGTTTCAAATGAACTTTGACTGGGCTAAGCCGCCAAGGAAGAAGTTCAAGCAAACTCAAGTTCCTCCTCTGATGCCGAGCTTAGAATCTTAAATGAAGTTGTTGAAGACACTGCTGCTGGTCCTTCTACATCGCGCAACCCCAACAATGTTGGCGCTCCCTTGACCTCTCCATGATGTTTTTCTTCAGGGGCGTTAGTCCTCAGATTCCTCACCTTTTGGTCATTTGATGACAAAGGGGGAGAAGTTTGAGTTAGTCTTCAAGCCGGTTGATATATGGGCTATTTTTTGCTTAAGTTGCAACTCTTGAACTTTATTGGTTTTGCTCTTTGATGAGTTGTAACTTAATAATTGTTGGTCATCTGACTCTTTTGCTACATTTGACGTGCATACTCTGATCTTAAAATATATCTACTCATGCATGCACAATTTTGTCACACACCAATTTCATCATGCATTCAAATTCTTCAAATATCTTATGATCATGCATGATTGGTTTCCAAGATGTAGGTGGAGATCTCCACAATTTCAACCTGCCATGTGCATTTGCAATCCAAAGCAAATTCCTCATATGCACATCTTTAGGGGGAGTTCCTCAATATCTTGTAACCAATTTCTTCAAACTCTGTACTTACACTTCAATTATTTTTACTCCCGTTGAATGCCTAACCAATTTGTCATCAATCACCAAAAAGGGGGAGATTGTAAGTGCATCAAGTGCCACCTTAGTGGTTTTGGAGTATTGAAGACAAATAGGTTGAGGAACTAATGTGTTTGTGAGTATACACAGGTAAAAGAGTCCCTGAAGATTTGGTTGAACACATGGAAGACGACCCCTAAAAATGGATTTCTTCAAATGAAGAATTTGGTGATGAAATTGGTACGGCCTTTGAAGAAATTGATGTTGAAGACTTTTGTTTTCATAGTTTGTTTTCTTCTTATTTGTGTCATAGGAAAAACCGTACTGTCAAAGGGGGTCAAGGTGAAACATATTTCACATTTCCAAAGTGATGCTCAAACTTACTCAAACCCATACACAAAAGCCGCTTCGAGTGAAGCCTTTGGAAATCTCCAATACAGCTGGCGCATTTGCTAGCGACAGTGACGATGTTCATCTGGTCGCTGACGAATTTGGTCACGCTGAGGAGTTAGGAGTTCGCTAGTGCGATCTGCCTAAAATTGAGGAAATTGAGTGGCCACGTGCCAGCTGTCAAGTGGATCCTTATCCTGACAATGGTCGAATCAAAGAAGGGCATTTATGACAATTCATGTGGGGTTGCCCCTGGCTATAAATAGCCGCCCCCACAACCACTTGTTGGTTAGCTGCTCCGAGAGAACTTGACACTTGTCATTTGAGAGCAACCCATCCTCTAACGACTTTGAGAGAATCCTAAGCGAGGAAAAACCCAGAGCCAAAGTGATTGAGCATCACTGAAGAGATTGATCTGTGAGATCCGACGCCTGTTACCTTTGAAGACTGTCATTCTTTTAGACGCTTAGGCGTCAAGTTCTGAGTACACCAAGAGTCATTGTGGTGTGCCGGTGAACAAGTCTGTGAAGGTTATGGAAGTCTACCTTGAAGACTTACCACGAGTGATTGGGCGAGGTCTGCGGGCCTTAGCTCAAGAGGAATACGGTGAGGACTGTGTGTCCTCTGAATTGCGACTCAGCCGCCTCAACCAGACGTACAGTTGATGTAGCAACTGGAACTGGTCTACCAAATTGCATTGTCTTCACCGAGCCAACCCGGTTACAAATTCCTCACCCTCTCTTACATTATTCCGCTGCTAAAGAATTTGTGATCTTTGCTCTGACGAATTTGAACTGAAGTATTTCATCATGTTATCTTTCATTTCCTCAGCTCATATTCTTCATGCGTGTATGATTGTATGATTGCATGTTCTTCACTCTCACGTATCCTGACTGCACGTACACAGATTCTGTGATGGCTTAGTTTCCCTTTCATTTCTATTTCTTCACTCTGATCTTCGTCAAATTCTTCAGAGTTTGACGAATTTCTAAAAATCTCCCATTCACCCCCTGTGGGAGATAACCTGCACTTTCAGCAATTGGCCACGAAGGGCTTCTACATCGACCTTGCTGCCCTTCTGATGATGTGTGAGTAGTTTACCATAGACCTACGGGTCCATAGCTAGTAGCTAGATGCCTTCTTCTCTCTCTCTCTTTGATCTTCAATACAATGTTCTCCTCAATGTTCTTGGAGAACTATTCGATGTACTCTTCTTTTGCGGTGTGTTTGTTGCGATCCTATGAATTGTGGGTTTAAGATCAGATTATCTATGAATATTATTTTAGTCTTCTCTAAACTCTTTTATGCATGATTATTATAGCTTTGTATTTCTCTCCGATCTATCCGTTTGGTTTGGCCAACTAGATTGATTTATCTTGCAATGGGAGAGTTTCTTTGTGATGGGTTCAATCTTGCGGTGCTCTATATCCTCGTGACAGAAAGGGACAAGACACGTATTTGTATTGTTGCCATTAAGGTTAAAATGATGGGGGTTTATTCATATTGATTGAGTTTACTTTGTCTACATCATGTCATCTTGCTTAAGGCGTTACTCCGTTCTTTATGAACTTAATACTCTAAATGCATGCTGGATAGCTGTCGATGTGTGGAGTAATAGTACATGCAGGCAGGAGTCGGTCTACTTGTCTCGGACGTGATGCCTATATGTACATGATCATTGCCATGGATATTGTCATAATTATTCGCTTTTCTATCAATTGCCCAACAGTAATTTGTCTACCCACCGTATGCTTTTTGTTCGAGAGAGAAACCTCTAGTGAAAACTATGGCCCCCGAGTCTATCTTTATCATATAATAAAAATCAAAAATACCTCGCTGCAATTTATTTACCATTATTTTATTTTGTGTTTTTGTTTATCTATCTATCACTACAAGATTTGATCCTTGCAATTAACCGCCAAGGGATTGGCAACCCCTTGTTTGTGTTGGGTGCGAGTATTTGTTATTTTGTGTGTAGGTGTTGTTCACGAGGTATTGCATGGTTCTCCTACTAGATTGATAACCTTGGTTCTTAACTGAGGGAAATACTTATCTCTACTGTACTGCATTATCCTCTCCTCTTCGAGGAAATCCCTACAAAACTCACAAGTAGCAGGAATGCTGATACGTCTCCAACGTATCCATAATTTATGAAGTATTGATGCCATGTTTACAACAATTTTATATGGTTTTGGTAAGATTTGAATGGAACTAACCCGGACTGATGTTGTTTCCAGTAGAACTACCGTGGTGTTGTTTTTTATGCAGAAATAAAAGTTCTCGGAATGGGCTGAAACTTTTTGATTATTTTTTTGGAACAAAAGAGACCCCCGAAGCTTCGTGGGAGGACCAGAAGAGCCACGAGGCGTCCACAAGCCACTTGGGCATGCCCAGGGGGTGATGGTGCCCAAGTGCCTTGTGGGCCCCTCGTAACTCCTTTTTGCGTGATTCCACCGCTGAAAATACCTATAAATAGGGAAACCCCCCAAAATTAACCTAGAACTTCGACTCTGCCGCCGCAAGCCTCTGTACCCAAGCGATCCCATATGGAGCCCTGTTTTGGCACCCTGCCGGAGGGGGTAATCATCACCAGAGGCCATCTTCATCATCTCAGCGGTCTCCATGACGAGGAGGGAGTAGTTCACCCTCGGGGATGAGGGTATGTACCAGTAGCTATGTGTTTGATCTCTCTCTCTCTCTCTCATGTTCTTGATTTGGCACGATCTTGATGTACCGCGAGCTTTGTTAATTTAGTTGTATCATATGGTGTTTTCCCCTTCTCTATCTTGTTGTGGTGAATTGAGTCTTTCCTGTTGATGTTTCACTATTATCGGATTGAATATTTTGGATTTGAGAACACTTGATGTATGTCTTGCATGTGGATACCCGTGGTCACAATGGGGTGTTCTATTGATTCACTTGATATATATTTTGGCAATCAACTTGCGGATTACTGCGGTGACATTGGGGTAATCTAGGCATAGAGGTTGATGCACGTTTTCGTCCTACTTTCTCTGGTAGAAACTTTGGGGCACTCTTTGAAGTTCTTTGTGTTGGATTGAATATTATGAATCTGAAATTGTTTGATGCGTATCGAATAATGAACTCAAGGATACTTGTGGAGACATTGGAGTATCTAGGTGACATTAGAGTTGATTGATGTGTATCATATGGTGTTATTTTAGTACGAACTCTAGGGCTGTTTGTGACACTTATAGGAATGGCTCAATAGATTGATCGGAAAAGATAACTTTGAGGTGGTTTCATACCCTACAACAATTTCATCTTATGTTCTCCGCTAGATAAGAACTTTGGAGTGATTCTTTGTCGCATATTGAGGGATTGTTATATGACTCAATGATGGTAGCACTATTGAGAGATTGCACTAGTGAAAGTATGAACCCTAGGCCTTGTTTTCAAGCATTGCAATATCGTTTGTGCTCACTTTTGTTAGCTGCTACCTTGCTATTTTTATATTTTCAGATTACAAAAATCTATATCTACTATCCATACTACACCTGTATCACCATCTCTTCGCCGAACTAGTGCACCTATACAAGTTACCATTGTATTTGGTGTGTTGGGGACACAAGAGATTTCTTGTATTTGATTGCAGGGTTGTTTGAGAAGACCATCTTCATCCTACGCCTCCGACGGATTGATAAATCTTAGGTCATCCACTTGAGGGAAATGTGTTGTTATCCTACAAAACTCTGCGCTTGGAGGCCCAACACGAGTCTACAAGAATAAGTTGTGTAGTAGACATCAATATGTCACGTGCGTCGCCATTGTGTCACTTTGGCATTGCGAGCCATGAGCCAGAGCTTGCGTGTCTCAATGACGTTCTCCAGGTTGCGCAGGAACAGACACGGAGCTCGCCGGTCTCTAGGGACGTGTTTGGTTATCATCTTCAAAGATGTCTACATTGCATACTTGTCCCACTTCAGCCTGGCTGAGCGAAAACAAGCAAAAACCGACATCTGCACTTAGTTTGGTTGCCTGCATCGAGGCTGCCTGCATTAGGGGATCGATTTTTGCACGGTGTTTGGTGCCCTGCATTGGCTTGACACACGCAACTACACTGTGTTTGGTTGTATACATGGGATATGATTAAGAGTTAACATATACACATAACACGCAATTACTGGGACTAGTTTGTAACATCCCCAGCATCCCACTACAGTAATCCCTTATGATCAGTGCCAAGTCATCCTCCTTTGCATTGCTTGATCACAATGGTTAATATCTCATTCCAAATTCCTCCACTGAATTCCAATTCAAATCACAAGTGGAATTTAAAGTTGCACAAAACTTGCTGCAAAAATGTTCACCATCTGTCAAAAATTCCATAACATTTTTTTGTTAAGGAAAACAACATCACGCTTATGCCAAAATGAGCAGTATTATTTAAACAGTGCTATTCCAGCAATTTAAAATTGCAAATTCATTTTTTTCAAAATACAAATGATCTCCACTGGTCTCTAAAATATTTGAGGCAATGCCTAAAATCACCCGGGGTTTAATGGGACACTTTCCCTATTTTTCCTAAGTGAGATGGTAGCTCAAATAATCTTTTTCACTCTCTGTTCATTATCTAAAAAGAAAAACAGAAATGAGAAAAGGAGAAAAGGCCTCCCCCCATGTTTCCCTATTGGCCTAAAACCCCCTGGGCCTAGCCCACCCTAGCCAGCCCACCTACCCCCCACCAGTCTCCTTCTCCAACTGTTCCCGTGGCGCGGTCGCTACAGGGGTGAGGTCGACCCCGACCACCTCGCCGGCCTCGCCGACAGGATAAGGCCGCAGCAGCTCCCCCTCGGCCCCTTGCCGCCCAGATCCCCCTCGCCTCCCAGATCCCCCTCGCTTCCTCTCCCGTCTCCAGCGCCGGGGAGAAACGCCCGAAGTCGCCGCCCGACGCCGTCGTCGCCATGGCCTCGCTGTTGACGTAGCCACGGTCATCCATGTGATGTGAGGTCATGTTCATCCACTCCGTCGTCGTCCACTACACCGTCCTCGAGGATCAGATCGAGCAGGAGAGCCCCTCATCGCCGGATCGCGCGGGTCATCTTCCTGTGCGGCCGCCGTCGATTGCCGTCGATTCCGACCACTCTACTGCTCCTGAACGTCCACCGGGCCTACGTGCACCTCCACTGTGAGCCCCTCTCGAATTCCCTCTCCTTGTGCTATGTATCCGTACTCGCTTGCTGCATGCCACGCCCGTCGTCGCCCGCGTCCCGCGTCTGGTCGCCGCGGCCGTTGACGCGCCCCATGCGCAACGCGTGTGCCCGCGCGCTCGAAGCCTCACCTCCTATTGCCGCTATGCGGCTGCTGCCGCTCCACCACCGCTGCTGTTGGACGCCCTGGCCGCCCCTGCGCCATGCTTCTCCTGCCGCTGCTCACTGCCCATGGACCCGATGTAGAACTCATCATGGAAGCTGCTCGTAAAAATAATTATTTCCTAGGTACTAATTCATCTTGTATCTATGAATTGATCCTTTGCAATCGTGGTTCCGACCATATTTCCTCCTTGATTCCATTTCCCGGATAAGTTAAAATACTTATCCTCTGCAAATCATTTCCCCCGTCCAACCTCTACTCTGAATTACCTTCCGGTATTACCCATAGTACTTGTTACTGGGAAGTTTAATACCCCATCACATCATTCCTAGCCTGATCGGCTATATCTTTATCGTGCCAACTTTTAACTGTGATACCTGGTCCTTATTCCCGGAGCACAACTTTTCGATGATCAGCGAAGCCTACGTCGATCTTCCTCATCTTATCATTAAACCTTGAACAACAAGCTAGATTTTGAACTTATGTCATATCCGTGGTTCCATTAGCTTTTCGCTTCATCATTCCTTTAGCCGGTTACCGTCGTTGTTCAATTGCATCTTCATGGAGTCTCTCGACAAATTTTGTGGTGATCACCATCAACACTTTGGCTTCGTCAGAGATGTCAATTGAATTCATGGCTAGAAATACCATCTCTGCCCTCGATGACTTGTGATATCATCGATGACATCTTGACTTTCTGCCAACACAGACCTGGTTGTGCTTGGTTATTCCTTACATTATGAGATAATCTTGGAATTGTTTCTCGGTATCTCTTGAGATCTTCGAACCCAATTTTTACTTGATACCATGTCATTGCTGCCTCGAAGCATGACTGTGGTATTCCGAACAACAACATGAACATTGCAAGCACATTGCCAAATTTTTCTTGATCTATTATCCAAACACCATTGTATGGGTAATATCATGATTCTTCCCTCGCCCCTTTATCTATATGCTCATGAACTTGCTGACCTACCATGTATATCATACTCCGCTTTCCTTGGGAAGGATATACTCTCAACTCCTGTGTATAAACACATTTTCCTTTCCATTGGTCTGTTCAATCCGATAATTTTATTTTCCTTTCCATTGGTTTGTTTAACCTTTCTTGTGATATATATGATATAAGCAGAAATAATTCCCTGCTTATGAAAAACACCTCGATGTGCAACCTTGTCGGTGAGACCCTGTTATTATTGTTGATGACATTCCGGTAACCACCGATGGACGAGAACTTTGCCTATTGGTCCGCCTCGTTCAACGAGCAGGAAAATGGTTCTCTTCGTCCCTCGCCCTTGGTACTGATGTTGTCGCCGACATAACTGACAGGCTACCCTCTGACATACCTTGTTGTTGTGACCGGTAAGATGCCACCGTTCTCCCTACTTTTGATCGACACCCCCTCACTGTTCCACAGGATCGGAACCTGACTCTCCTGTACATCCTTGATTCCGAAGTATCCAATGCCCTTGGTTTTGTGCGTTAACATGAGCCACCCTCCGAGAGATGATCTATTCCCGATGCTCAGAACTCCCTTTACACACTCTGTTCAGGTATCGATCGTTTGTCCATTCGCTTGAAACTTCTTATTGTACCTTCATACTTTGCTCCCGATGTTTTCCTAAATTTCAACTCGAGAGATAATTCTGCCACATTCCTCGAATTGTTCACCATATAATTAACCCTCTAAGGGTCCGTTCTTCCGAAGTTACTTTTACTTCCCCACTTAAATCTCAGGACGAGATTTCTTGTAGTGGAGGAGATTTGTAACATCCCCAGCATCCCACTACAGTAATCCCTTATGATCAGTGCCAAGTCATCCTCCTTTGCATTGCTTGACCACAATGGTTAATATCTCATTCCAAATTCCTCCACTGAATTCAAATTCAAATCACAAGTGGAATTTAAAGTTGCACAAAAGTTGCTGCAAAAATGTTCACCATCTGTCAAAAATTCCATAACATTTATTTGTTAAGGAAAACAACATCACCCTTATGCCAAAATGAGCAGTAGTATTTAAACAGTGCTATTCCAGCAATTTGAAATTGCAAATTCATTTTTTTCAAAATACAAATGATCTCCACTGGTCTCTAAAATATTTGAGGCAATGCCTAAAATCACCCGGGATTTAATGGGACACTTTCCCTATTTTTCCTAAGTGAGATGGTAGCTCAAATAATCCTTTTCACTCTGTGTTCATTATCTAAAAAGAAAAACAAAAAAGAGAAAAGGCCTCCCCCCATGTTTCCCTATGGGCCTAAAACCCCCTGGGCCTAGCCCACCCCAGCCAGGCTACCTACCCCCCACCGGTCTCCTTCTCCCCTGTTCCGGGCGCGGTCGCTACAAGGGTGAGGTCGACCCCGACCACCTCGCCGGCCTCGCCGACAGGATAAGGCCGCAGCACCTCCCCCCTCGGCCCCTCACCTCCCAGACCCCCCTCGCTTCCTCTCCCTTCTCCAGCGCCGGGGAGAAACGCCCGAAGCCGCTGCCCGACACCGTCGTAGCCATGGCCTCGCTGTCGACGTAGCCACGGTCATCAACGCGCCGTGAGGTCATGTTCGTGCACTCCGTCGTCATCCACTACACCGTCCTCGAGGATCAGATCGAGCAGGAGAGCCCCTCATTGCCGGATCGCGCGGGTCATCTTCCTGTGCGGCCGCCGTCGATTGTCGTCGATTTCGGCCACTCTACTGCTCCTGAACGTCCACCGGGCCTACATGCGCCTCCACTGTGAGCCCCTCTCGAATTCCCTCTCCTTATGCTATGTATCCGTGCTTGCTTGTTGCACGCCACGCCCGTCGTCGCCCGCGTCCCGCGTCCGGTTGCCGCAGCCGTTAACGCGCCCCACGTGCAAGGCGTGCGCCCGCGCGCTCGAAGCCCTACCTCCTGTTGCCGCTGTGCGGCTGCTGCCGCTCCGCCACCGCTGCTACTGGACGCCCTGGCCGCCCCTGCGCCACGCTTCTCCTGCCGCTGCTCACTGCCGTGGCCGCCGCCCGCTGCAGCCAGCCACCGGCCGCGCCCTCCCGCTGGTCGTGGTCGCCGAGCCCCGCCGGCCACGCCCCGCACCTGGCCATGCCCGCATCCGCCTACCTCCGCGTGCCACTCTCCCCGGCGGCGCCCACTGCTCATCCCACGCCGGTGCCCTGCCCCTCTGCCGCCGCAGCCATCCAGCACCACCCGCCGCCTCCATTGCATAGCCCCGCCGCCCTGCGCCGCTTTCCGCGCACCACCCCATCGCGCCGCCTGGCTCGCCGCCGCCCTGTGCCCCACCGGCGACCGCCCTCGCCCCGCGGCCATCCCCTGCGCCCGGGCGGGCTTCGCCCCGCACGAGCCCGTCAGACGTCCACGCGCCCGCTACACCGCTGCCCGTTTTGGCCCCCGGGGCACTGACCCAGGGGCCCCACGCCCTTTTTCTGTAAAAAAAAGAAAATAATAATTAAAAAATTATTTAATTAACTTAATTAATTCTGATTAATTAACCTTAATTACCTGATTAGCTAATTAGTTTTGCTTAATTAGAATGGTGACAATGCCAGGCAGGCCCCGGTTGACAGGTTGACCAGTCAACCGACTGGTTAACTGCTGATGTCATGATGACATCATGCTGATGTCATTATTCATTTCTGTCGAATTTAGTAATTAATACTAATTTCAGAATTTTGCTAAAACTTTAGAAATTCGTAGAAAGTTATCCGTAACCCGGATGAAAATGTTTTCTACATGAAAGTTGCTCAGAAAAGCGTGACGAATCTGAATGCGCAGTCCGTTCGTCTGCCACACATCCCTAGCATAGCGAACTTGCAACCGTCCCCCTCCAATTCATCTGTCTGAAAATGCCTAACCCCGGGAAAACTTTCCCGGATGTTAGCCCCCTTCGCCGGTATCGTGTAGCACCGCGGTAGAACACCCCTAGCCCTGCGTGTTACCCCGTCATGCATCTGTGTTTCATCTGTTTGCATTATATTTATTGTTTCTTCCCCCTCTTCTCTTCGGTAGACCCCGAGACCGCTGCTGATATCCCTGTGATCGACTACGTCATCGACGACCCTTCTTCCCTCTCAGCGGAGCTTCCAGGCAAGCACCCCCCTTTTGAGCATGTCTATATCGCCTATTCTCTTCTCTCTTGTGCTTGCATTAGAATTGCTGCTGCTACTGCTTTACCTATTCTGATGCATAGCCTGATTTTTGTAACCTGCTTTTGATAATTACCTGCTTATCCTAAACTGCTTAGTATAGGCTGGATAGAGACCCCAGTGACCCCACTTGTCCCGGTTACCCCGTTGGATCATCGGAAGACTCGACGACCAGGCCCCAGCACCGCACATCACATCCCCTTTATCTGTACGACACTGCAGCGTTACTATCGAGTGCCAAGGGTGATACCTCGTAAGCACTTCCGATGTTAACTCTGTGGAGTAGTTACTCGGTCGTGGTCATCGAGGGTGATTCCTCCTTCACCACTTCCGGTAACGATGCTGTCGTGCAACACCTCAAGTGTGAACCCATCGAGGGTGATTCCTCCGAGTTCACCTTGACGGTTACATCGAGTAGGAATCCAATGAGGGTGATACCTCAGATTCCCTGATGTTATGGACACACGGATACTTGGACTTTACAACTGTTACTTGGAAAGGCGGGTCAACCCTGAGGGGTACCCGCGAGTGATGTGAAGACGGGTTGACCTGGACGGTACCCGAGAGATAAATACGAGGCATGGTCGGGCATTCTTAGCCCTTGCCGCAAGTCCTCGAGATGGGGCGATGGGGTCACATCGATCGTGAGTCTCTGCTCGTTACCGCACTACCAATACACTAATGATTTGGATATGTGATCTGAGTGGGCCTCTGGCCCGATAGCACTATACAAACGCGGGAATAGTTATGGGCACTCTGCATCGTGGTAACAGCCGAAAGCTCTGCCAGACGTCCAGTTCAGCATTGCGGCACGGTCAGATCGTGTCGGCCATCCAAGGCGACGCTGGCATCCACCCTGCTCGTAATGACCCGGAGTACAACGGGCGATGGGCCCAAGACCCCACAGTGCTTAGGATGTAGACCGGCGGGGACCTCTCTGCTGAGCTTTAGGTAGGGCTGTGGTGTGTCGTTTGGCCGAGGCCGGGCATGACCCAGACAAGAGTGTCCGGCCGGAGTTAAGCGAGCGTGGTGGGTAAGTTGGTGCACCCCTGCAGGGAAGAACTAATCTATGCATAGCCGATCCTCGGCAACGGACGCTCGGAGTTGTATCCCGATTGATACAACTAGAACTGGATACTTGTGATGGGAAACGGATAGTATGGCTCTGGGATCGCTTTCTCGCAGGGAGTCGAGGAAGGATCTCTGGGCGAGGTTGATACTTAATACTGCTACTACTTTATGTTGTACTAATCTATACTCTTCTAATGCTGCAAGACCGCTAAAGATGCTAGTCTTCGATAGGACTAGGCCTTCTCTCTATTCTGGCATTTCTGCAGCCCAGTCCACATATACAGCCTTTCTTTGATAATGTTGCATATGTAGTGTAGATCCTTGCTTGCTGAGTACTTCGGATGAGTACTCACGTTGCTTTGCTTTCTCTTTTCCCAATACCCATTTGATGCAACCAGATGACGGAGCCCTGGAGCCAGCTGCCCTCACCGACGTCTACTACTACCACCCCGAGGGTGGTTACTACTACGAGCTTGCTGACGACCAGGAGTAGAATCGGAGGGTCCCAGGCAGGGGGCCAGCGCCTTTTCGATCGTAGTATTTCTTTTGCCCCGCCTTCTTAAAGGCTTATTTGTGGTTTCTTTTATATCTGTACTCAGATATCTGATGCTTCCGCTGACGCTTGTATGCGAGCTTATGTATTCGAACCCTCGAGGCCCCTGGCTTGTAATATAAAGCTTGTATGACTTTATTTATGTTTTAGAGTTGTGTTGTGAAATCTTCAAGTGAGTTCTTGGGCTTGATCGTGTGCATTTGTGTGTATGATTAGTGCACGATTGAGCCGGGGCGTCACATAGTTCGCCACGCCGCCGTCGGACTAGTTCGCCGCGGCCACCGTCGAATGCCCTATGCCTCGACTCGCTGCTCAACTACTAGGACGTCAAGAAGCTCAAGGCCCTCCCCACCGGTGCCGACACACTCACCGACACCTTCTACCAGGCCACGGGCTGGGCCGCCACAAGCGCCACGGGTAGCATCAAGATGGCCAAGCCGGAGGGCGGTGGCTTCGGCTTTGCATCCACCGCCACCCTGGTGATGCCTACAACTCCACCTTCGCCAAGGCCCTCAAGCAGACGCAGTACGACTTCGAAGTGTTGGAGATCTCGGCGCCCATCGAGTTCGACAGGTGATATATCTCCAACGTATCTATAATTTTTATTGTTCCATGCTATTATATTATCATTCTTGGATGTTTTACATTCATTTTAAAGCAACTTTATATCATTTTTTGGGACTAACCTATTGACATAGTGCCCAGTGCCAGTTATTGTTTTTGCTTGTTTTTTACTTCGCAGACTATTAGTACCAAACGAAGTCCAAATGCCATGAAACTTTTTGGAGATTTTTTTCTGCCCAGAAGACAACTTGGGAGCCAAGGAAGTGCACGAGGGGAGGCCCATGGGGCCCACCACCCACCTGGGCGCCAGAGGCCCCTGGCGCGCCCTGATGGGTGGTGGGGACCACGGAGGTCCTTTCCACCGCCTCTCAGCTCTATAAATACCCAAATATTCTAGAAACCTTAGGGGAGTCGACAAAACACAATTCCAGCCACCGCAAGTTCCAGAACCACGTGATTCAAGGCCTATTTTGATCTCCTCCCACTCCAAACTTCATAAAATCTTGGCCCGAAGCCAACCTGAATGCGATCGCTCCAAGAAGCTGCAATTCAGGAAGCTGTCGTGGGCTGTAGTTCATTTTTCTGAAGCTACCGATTACCAGCTCCATGTTTTTGTGAATCTGAAGTTAAAGTTATTTACGGCTGTGATGCCACCGCCAAGAAAAATGATTCGTCAGCTCCTCCTCGATCGAACCGGCACGCAACCGCTCGCTCAGATCTCCCCTCTCCCTCGTCTCTCCCCTTGAGCCCTCACGGCCACCGTGACCCGCCGCCACGCCTGACCGCCCCCGTCGCTGGCCCGATCCTCGCCTCCGCCTACAGATCCGGTCGTCCTAGCTTGTTTCCCGCCGGATCCCATCCTCGGCGACGCCAGGAGCTGCGACCCCAGGGGTTGGAGGAGCTAGCCCCGATGCCATGGCTGTGAGCAGTTCGGCCCGAAATGGGCTCCTTCGAGCCGGCCCAAGGTGGCAGCAAGCAGGCCTTGAGCGCCCCAGTTGGGCTGCCAGGTCATCCAGGCACTAGGAGAAGCTGCCTGCGTTCAGAATGATTTTTAGATCGCTGGGAGAAGCAAGAATCCATGTTATAAGCCAGCTATGGGAAGTTTTGGAGAAGCTATGAGGTTTCAGAACAGGCCCTTAATCTAGAGCCCTATTCCAGCACCTTGCCGGAGGGGAACACGATCACGGAGGGGTTCATCATCCACATTGATGCTCCTCCGATGATGCGTGAGTAGTTTACCACAAACCTATGGGTCCGTAGGCAGTAGCTAGATGGCTTCTTCTCTCTTTTTGATTCTCAATACAATGTTCTCCTCTATGTTCTTGGAGATCTATTTGATGTAATGACTTTTTGCGGTGTGTTTGTTGGGATCCGATGAATTGTGAGTTTATGATCAGATCTATCCATGAATATTATTTGAGTCTTCTTTGATCTCTTATATGCATGATTATTATAGCCTCGTATTTCTTCTCTGAAACTTTGGTTTGGTTTGGCCAACTAGATTGATTTTTCTTGCAATGGGAAGAGGTGCTTTTTGATGGGTTCGATCTTGCAGCGTCCTCACCCAGTGACAGAAGGGGTAACGAGGCACGCATGTATCATTGCTATTAAGGATAAAAATATGGGGTCTATTCCTACATAAATAGATCTTGTCTACATCATGTCATCATTCTTATTGCATTACTCCATTTCTCCATGAACTTAATACACTAGATGCATGCTGGATAGCGATCGATGTGTGGAGTAATAGTAGTAGATGCAGGCAGGAGTCAGTCTACTAATCTTGGACGTGATGCCTATATACATGATCATTTCCTTGGATATCGTCATAATTATTTGCTCTTCTATCAATTGCCCAACAATAATTTGTTTACCCACCATATGCTATTTTCTCGAGAGAAGCCCCTAGTGAAATCTAAGGCCCCGGGTCTATTTTCTATCATACTGTTTTAAGATCTTTTATTCCAAAAACTCAGAAATACCTTGCTGCACTTATTCTTTATTTATATTATTTTGTGTTTTAGTCAGATCTATTTACCAAATCGCATACAATTTAATCTATCTTATTACTGTGGAGGGATTGACAATCCCTCTTACGCGTTGGGTTGCAAGTATTTGTTATTTGTGTGCATGTATTGTTTACATAGTGTTGCTTGATTCTCCGACTGTATTGATAACCTTGGTTTCATAATTTAGGGAAATACTTACCATTGATGTGCTGCATCATGCTCTCCTCTTTGGGGAAATACCAACGCAGATACAAGCAATCAGGAAGAATTTCTGGCGCCGTTGCCCGGGAGACATCATCAACATCTATCAGGTTCCAACGCACAAACTCTCATCTCCTTGCAATTACTTTATTTGTCATTTGCCTCTCGTTTTCATCTCCCCCACTTCTAAAACGTATTTGCAAAAATGCAAAAATATTTTTTGTTTGCCTTTTTCTTGTTTGATCTTTTGTTTGCTTGTGTTGCCATGTGTCTTCTATTTGCTTGCATATTCGCTTGCTAAAAATCTATTGATATGGATCCTCATCCACTTGCTAATCTTTTCAAGAGATTCAATTATGATGAACCCATTGGTAGTGAATTGAGTTCACTAGATTATCTTTATGAAGTTTTGCTTGAGATTCGTGAATCTGAAAATTGTGATGAAGTGTTAAAAGAAGAAATTTATAAAGTGATTCATGATAGCTCCTTAGATGAAAAGCATGATTGCAATGATGTTAGTATAAATTCTATTAATGTCAATTGTGCTATGCAAAACCCCAAGCTTGGGGATGCTAATATTGCTATGTCCACTACTTATTGCAATGATCATTATTGGGGTGATAATGATACTTATGATCTTTAAAAGTTATTTAAACCTCATGATGAATACGCTTGTGATAATATTAAAAGTGGGTTTGGAAGAGAGTCAACTTTAGGTAAAAATAATCCCACATATTTGGAGAGTGTTCAATCTTATGAAATTTTTGATGAAAGTGGGCTTGGAGAGGTCATGACTTTATTTGATGATAATCCCACTATTTTGGAAGAGTGTCAACTTTGCATGCATGTGGATCATATAGAGAATATGTTATGTGACAGCTATATTGTTGAATCTGAATATGATCCCACATGTAATTATTATGAGAGAGGGAAATATGGTTGTAGAAATTTTCATGTTACTAAATTACCTCTCGTTATGTTGAGATTGTCAATGTTTTATTCTTCTCCCTTGCATATGCTAGTTTTTGTTTGCCTTGATAAATTGTTTTCTTATAAAATGCCTATGCATAGGAAGCATGTTAGACTTAAAGTTGTTTGTCACATGTTTTATGATGCTCTCTTTGTGTTTCAATTATTATCTTTCATGTTAGCATCATTGAAATCTCAATGCCTAGCTAGGGGCATAAAACGATAGCGCTTGTTGGGAGGCAGCCCAATGAAAATAATTTATTTTTGCCTTTTTCTTTCTGTTCTAGAGTGTTTGCACAATTATGCTACTGTTATGATTGTGTTTTTCATGTTTTAATTAGTGTTTGTGCCAAGTAAAGCCTTTGGGATCATGCTGGGTGATAGTTGATTTGATCTTGTTGAAAAACATAAACTTTTGTGCCCAGTAGAAGAATTGTTAAAAATCACAGAAGCGTGATAAAATTCTGATTTTTTTACAGAAGATTGATATACAAATTAAGTATTTTTTACTAAGTTTTCAGAATTTTTGGAGTTACAGAAGTATGGTCAAAGTCGAGATTACTACAGACTCTTCTGTTTTTGACAGATTCTGTTTTCGTTGCATTGTGTGCTTATTTTGATGAATCTATGGACTATATCGGGGGTATAAGCCATAGTAAAGTTAGAATACAGTAGGTATAATTCAATAATAAAATATTAATGGGTTTGCGATAGTACTTAAAGTGGTGATTTGCTTTATTATACTAACGGATCTCACGAAGGTTTTGTTGAGTTTTGTGTGATTGAAGTTTTCAAGTTTTGGGTGAGATCACGATAGATGAAGGAATAAGGAGTGAAAAGAGCCTAAGCTTGGGGATGCCCATGGCACCCCAAGGTAATATTCAAGGAGAACCAAGTAACTAAGATTAGGGATGCCCCGGAAGGCATCCCCTCTTTCTTCTAACAACCATTGGTAATTTTACTTGGAGGTATATTTTTATTTGTCACATATCATGAGTTTTGCTTGGAGCGTCTTGTATTATATGAGTCTTTACTTGTTTTGCTTTTTAGTTTGTCACAATCATCCTTGCTGGACACACCTATTTGAGAAATCCATAATGATGCTATGATTTTTTAGAATTGCTCTATTTGCTTCACTTAAATTTTTGAGCTATGGAATTGCTCTAGTGCTTCACTTATATCTTTTTGAGCACGGTGGTGCTTTAATTTTTGAAGAAATTCTCTCATGCTTCAGTTAGATTTATTTGAGAGTTAGTAAATTTTTGAAGAAAAATTCTCTCATGCTTCACTTATATTATTTTGAGAGATGATTTTTTATGCTCATGTTCTTTATTTAAATTTGTTTGAGATTGTTATAAGCAATGGTAATATATGAAATTAGTCCCAAAGTGATAGATATTCAAGGGGATATAATAAAAACTTTCATGAAGATCATTGGATATTATAAACATGATTCTTTGTAATAGTTTTGAGATATGATGATAGTAATATGTGAGTCATGTTGGTGAGTAATTATGCTTTAGTAAGAATATTGGTGTTAAGGTTTGTGATTCCCTATGCAAGCATGAAAGTCAATAGTTATGCAATGAAATTACATCCTACTTGTGGTGCATTATTCAGTGTTAGTTATGCTTAATGCTCGTTTATGAGAATTTTTTTTCTTGGTTGGTTGCTTCTCAATCTTTTTGCTAGCCTCCACTTGTACTAAGTAGGAATACTACTCATGCATCCAAAATCCTTAAACCAAGTTTTGCCATATGAGTCCACCATTCCTACCTATATGCGGTATTTTCGTGCCGTTCCAAGTAAATTTGTATGTGCCCTTATCAAAATGAATTTCCTTTTTGTGTGCCCGTACCACTCATGAAGCGGCAGGGGGTGGCCAATATTTTTCCATGCTAGATGTGTTATTCTCAAGATGAGTGTTTATTCACTTGTCATTGCACGAGAGTGTGGCGGTAATAGGGATGCCCAGTCCCGAAATGAACTAGAATTTTACTTTATGTTGTCAAATAATAAGTTCCTTGGAAAGTGTTGGTATGGAAGGCACCCGTGGATACGGCTAGCCACGGATTGTGAAAGAATGGTGGAAAAAGGAATAAACTTTATTTTATGTTTGGGAACCGCCTATGATGTATCTAGCATGGAAAGTATTGGGAATTCTTGGTTGTTTTCGTTGACGGGAAAAGTATGCCTCTCAAACTATTTTTTTATCTCAATTTAAGCTTTGAGCTCTGGCACCTCTACAAATCTCTGCTTCCCTCTGCGAAGGGCCTATCTATTTATGAAATTTTTACTTTTTATTTGAGTCTCCATCTTCTCTTATAAAGCACCAACTAGGGAGCACTATGATCATACTTGTGCATTGGATGTAGCTAATATTCGAGTGTGTTTCATGAATGGATCAATGATTGAGCATGATGGGCTAGGGATAACTTTCTTTAGTGTTGATATTTTGAAAGACATGGTTGCTTTTTGTTATGCTTGAGTATTGAAATCTTCAGGTCAATTATAGAGTATTACTGTGAATCATCTAAAAGTCCAAATGTCCATGCTACAAAAGAAAAGAATATGTGATGAACATGTTAGGCAGCATTCCACATCAAAAATTCTGTTTTCATCATTTACCAACTCGAGGACGAGCAGGAATTAAGCTTGGGGATGCTGATACGTCTCCAACGTATCTATAATTTTTTATCGTTCCATCCTATTATATTATCATTCTTGGATGTTTTACATTCATTTTATAGAAACTTTATATCATTTTTTGGGACTAACCTATTGACATAGTGCCCAGTGCCAGTTGTTGTTTTTGCTTGTTTTTTCTTCGTAGAATATCAATACCAAACAAAGTCCAAATGCCAAGAAACTTTTTGGAGATTTTTTTTGCCTAGAAGACAACTTGGGAGCCAAGGAAGTGCACGAGGGGAGGCCCATGGGGCCCACCACCCACCTGGGCGCGCCAGAGGCCACTAGCATGCCCTAGTGGGTGGTGGGGCCCATGGAGGTCCTTCCCACCCCCTCTCAGCTCTATAAATACCCAAATATTCCATAAACCCTAGGGGAGTCGATGAAACACAATTCCAGCCGCCGCAAGTTCCAGAACCACGAGATTCAATCTAGAGCCCTATTCCGGCACCTTGCCGGAGGGGAACACGATGACGGAGGGGTTCATCATCTTCATTGGTGCTCCTCCGATGATGCATGAGTAGTTTACCACAAACCTACGGGTCCGTAGGCAGTAGCTAGACGGCTTCTTCTCTCTTTTTGATTCTCAATACAAAGGTCTCCTCGATGTTCTTGGAGATCTATTTGATGTAATGACTTTTTGCGCTGTGTTTGTTGGGATCCGATAAATTGTGAGTTTATGATCAGATCTATCCATGAATATTATTTGAGTCTTCTTTGATCTCTTATATGCATGATTATTATAGCCTCGTATTTCTTCTCTGAAACTTTGGTTTGGTTTGGCCAACTAGATTGATTTTTCTTGCGATGGGAAGAGGTGCTTTGTGATGGGTTCGATCTTGCGGTGTCCTCACCCAGTGACAGAAGGGGTAGCGAGGCACGCATGTATCATTGCTATTAAGGATAAAAAGATGTGGTCTATTCCTACATGAATAGATCTTGTCTACATCATGTCATCATTCTTATTGCATTACTCCATTTTTTCATGAACTTAATCCATTAGATGCATGTTGGATAGCGGTCGATGTGTGGAGTAATAGTAGTAGATGCAGGCAGGAGTCGGTCTACTAATCTTGGACGTGATGCCTATATACATGATCATTGCCTTGGATATCGTCATAATTATTTGCTCTTTTATCAATTGCCCAACAGTAATTTGTTTACCCACCATATGCTATTTTCTCGAGAGAAGCCACTAGTGAAATCTACAGCCCCCGGGTCTGTTTTCTATCATATTGTTTTAAGATCTATTATTCCAAAAACCTAAATATACCTTGCTGCACTTTTTCTTCATTTATTTTATTTGTGTTTCAGTTAGATCTATTTATCAAATCTCATACAATTTAATCTATCTTATTACCGTGGAGGGATTGACAACCCCTCTTACGCGTTGGGTTGCAAGAATTTGTTATTTGTGTGTAGGTACCGTTTACATAGTGTTGCTTGGTTCTCCTACTGGATTAATAAACTTGGTTTCATAACTAAGGGAAATACTTACCGTTGCTGTGCTGCATCATCCTCTCCTCTTCGGGGAAATACCAATGCAGATACAAGCAATCAACGGGTTGTCCGCCGCCAACATGTTTCGAGCTTACGTAGCTTCTCTTAGCCAATGACAAGTTCATCGTAGTACTTTTGGCTCCTTGTGAATTATTGGTATGTATGTAGTCATCGGCGTCGTGAGGTAATTCAATTCAAAGCTTGGATACAGTCCGGTCACCTTGGATGGCTAGATCCACATCAACTGATCAACTGTTGCGAGGCTTGGGACAGCGGTTTGCGTTGTTCCACAGGCACGGGGCGGAGTAGAGGCCTGATGTCTACTACGCAACTTTATTCATGTAGACTCGATTGGGCCTCCAAGTGCAGAGTTTTGTAGGACAACAACAAATTTCTCTCAAGTGGATGACCTAAGGTTTATCAATCCATCAGAGGTGTAGGATGAAGATGGTCTCTCTCAAACAACCCTGCAATCAAATACAAGAAATCTCTTGTGTCCCCAACACACCTAGTACAATGGTAAATTGTATAGGTGCACTAGTGCGACGGAGAGATGGTGATACACGTGTAGTATGGATAATACATATAGGTTTTTGTAATCTAAAATAATAAAAAAAGCAAGGTAGCAAGTAGTAAAAGTGAGCACAAACGGTATTGCAATGCTTGGAAACAAGGCCTAGGGTTCATACTTTCACTAGTGCAATTTCTTAGCAGTGCTGACATAATTGAATCATATAACAATCCCTCAACATGTGACAAAGAATCACTCCAAAGTTTCTATCGGAGAATGTAGGATGAAAACGTGTATCAACCCCTATGCCTAGATTACCCCAATGTCACCTCAGGAATCCGCAAGTTGATTACCAAAACATATATCAAGTGACTCAATAGAATACCCCATTATCATCGCATGTATCCACATGTAAGACATATATCAAGTGATCTCCAGTCCAATATTCAATCCAACATAAGGAAACCTCAAAGAGCAAGACTCGGTTCATCGCAACATGATAGAGAGGGAAAAACACCACATGATCCAACTATAGTAATAAAGCTCATGGTACATCAAGATCATGACAAATCAAGAACACGACAGAGAGAGAGAGAGAGAGAGAGATCAAACAAATAGCTACTAGTACATACCCTCAGCCACGAGGGTGAACTACTCCTTCCTCGTCATGGAGACCACCGGGATGATGAAGATGGACTCCGGTGATGGTTCCCCCTCCAGCAGGGTGTCGGAAAAGGCCTCCTAATGAGATCGCTTTGGAACAGAGGCTTGCGGCGCCAGCGTGGGACTCCTAGGTTTGTTTCTGGGGGTTTCCCAATTAATAAGAATTTTTAGCGTTGGTTTCACGCAAATAGGAGTTACATGGGACCCATGAGGTCATAGGACACTCCATACCCCCCTAGGGCGCGTGGGGTGAGCTCGTGCCCTCGTGAGTCTTCTGGTCCTTCCTTGAAGCATCGGGGGTCTCTTATGTTCCAAAAAAATCGCCGTAAATTTTCGTGGCATTTGGACTTCGTTTGGTATGGATTTTCTAGAAAACAAAAAATAGCCAAAAAAAAAAGGAAGTGTCACTGGGCACTAGGTCAAGAGGTTAGTTCATCAAAATCATATAAAAGTGCACCAAAACCATGTAGAACTTAGGTAAATATAGCATGAATACTTCATAAATTATAGATACATTGGAGACGTATCAGCATCCCCAAGCTTAATTCCTACTCATCCTCGAGTAGTGCTTTGCTTGTATCTGCGTTGGTATTTCATCGAAGAGGAGAGGATGATGCAGCACAACAACGGTAAGTATTTCCCTCAGTTATGAAACCAAGGTTATCAATCTAGTAGGAGAACCAAGCAACACTATTTAAACAGCACCTGCACACAAATAACAAATACTTGCAACCCAACGCGTAAGAGGGGTTGTCAATCCCTCCTCGGTATTGAGATAGATAAAATTGTATGGGATTTGATAAATAGATCTGACAAAAACACAAAATAAAAGAAAAAAAGAAAAAGTGCAGCAAGGTATATTTGGGTTTTTGGAATAATAGATCTGAAAATAGTATGATAGGAAATAGACCCGGGGGCCGTAGATTTCATTAGTGACTTCTCTCAAGAAAATAGCATACGGTGGGTAAACAAATTACTATTGGGCAATTGATAGGAAAGCAAATAATCATGATGATATCCAAGGCAATGATCATGTATATAGGCATCTCACGTCCAAGATTAGTAGACCGACTCCTGCCTGCATCTACTACTATTACTCCACACATCGACCACTATCCAGCATGCATATAGTGTTTTAAGTTCATGGAAAAATGGAGTAATGCAATAAGAAAGATGACATGATGTAGAAAAGATCTATTCATGTAGGAATAGACCCCATCTTTTTATCCTTAATGGTAATGATTCATGCGTGTCACTTCTCCTTCTGTCACTGAGATTGAGCACCGCAAGATCGAACCCATCACAAAGCACCTCTTCCCATTGCAAGAAAAATCAATCTAGTTGGCCAAACCAAACCAAAGTTTCAAAGAAGAAATACGAGGCTATAAAGATCATGCATAAAAGAGTTCAGAGAAGACTCAAATAATATTCATAGATAGAACTGATCATAAACTCGCAATTCATCAGACCCCAACAAACACACCGCAAAAAGTATTACATCAAATAGATCTCCAAGAACATCGAGGAGAACATTGTATTGAAGATCAAAGAGAGAGAAGAAGCCATCTAGCTACTGCCTACAGACCCGTAGGTCTGTGATAAACTACTCACGCATCATCGAAGGAGCACCAATAAGGATGATGAACCCCTCCGTGATCATTTCCCCCTCCGGCAAGGTGCCGTAAAAGGGCTCTAGATTGGATCTCATGGTTTTGGAACTTGCGGCGGCTAGAATTGTTTTTCGTCGACTCCCCTAGGGTTTCTGGAATATCTGGGTATTTATATAGCTGAGAGGCGGTGGAAAAGACCATCGTGGGCCCCACAAGGCACCAGGGTGTGCCTGGGGCTTCTGGTGCGCCTTGGTGTCTTATGGGCCCCATGGGCCTCCTCTGGTACACCTCTTGGGCTCCCCGGGTCTCTTCTGGGCAGAAAAAATCTTTAAAAAGTTTCATTGCATTCGTACTCTGTTTGATATGGATATCCTGCGAAGTAAAAAACAAGCAAAAAACAACAACTGGCACTAGGCACTATGTCAATAGGTTAGTCCCAAAAAATGATATAAAGTCGCTAGTAAATGAATGTAAAACATCCAAGATTGATAATATAACAGCATGAAACAATCAAAAATTATAGATACATTGGAGATGTATCAACATCCCCAAGCTTAATTCCTGCTCATCCTCGAGTTGGCAAATGATAAAAACAGAATTTTTGATGTGGAATGTTGCCTAACATGTTCATGACATATTCTTTTCTTTTGTAGCATGGACATTTGGATTTTTAGATGATTCAAAGCAATAGTCTATAATTGACATGAGGACATCAATACTCAAGCATATCAACAAGCAACCATGTCTTTCAAAATATCAACACTAAAGAAAGCTATCCCTAGCCCATCATGCTCAGTCATTGATCCACTCATGAAACACACTCGAATATTAGCTACATCCAATGCACAAGTATGATCATAGCACTCTCTAGTTGGTTCTTTATAAGAGAAGATGGAGACTCAAAAGTGAAAACTAAAAATTGCATAAAGTAAATAGATAGGCCCTTCTGTTGGGGAACGTTGCATGGAAAACAAAAAAACTTCTACGCACACGCAAGATCTATCCATGGAGATGCATAGCAATGAGAGGGGAGAGCGTGTCTACGTACCCTCGTAGACCGTAAAGCGGAAGCGTTTATCAACGCGATTGATGTAGTCGAACATCTTCGTGATCCAACCGATCAAGTACCGAACGTACGGCACCTCCATATTCAGCACATGTTCAGCTCGATGACGTCCTCGCCTTCTTGATCCAGCAAGACGGGCGAAGTAGTAGATGAGTTTCGGCAGCACGACGGCGTGGTGATGGTGATGGTGAACTTGTTCCATAGGGCTTCGCTGTGCACTACGGAAAAACTGGACGGAGGATTAAACTGTGGAGAGGGGCGCCGCACACGGCTAAGAGATTGTCGTGGGTTGTCTGGGCTCCCCTCCCTCTCATATATATAGGTGGGGGGAGGGGAGGCATCCTTGGGTGCGCCCCAAGGTGGCCGGCCGGCCCCCTTGGGCGACCCCTTCCTTGTTTGCCTTGCGGGGGGAAGGCAGGAGGGGGTGGCGCCCCCCCCCTTTCCTTCCTCTTAGGTGGAGGGAAGGAAAGAGGGGCTAGCCCTCCCCCCTTTCCATCCATAGGGCCGGCGGCCAAGAGGAGGGGCGCGCCAGCCCCTTGTGGGATGGTGTGTTCCCCTCACTTGGCCCATAAGGCCCATTAACCTCCCAGGGCTTCCCGGAACCCATTCCGGTGATCCGATGACTACCAGATACACTCTGAAACCTTTCCGGTGTCCAAATAGCATTGTCCTATATATCAATCTTCACCTCCGGACCATTCCAGAGCTCATCTTCATGTCCGTGATCTCATACGGGACTCCGAACAACATTCGGTCACCAAATCACATAACTCATATAATAATATATCGTCAACGAACGTTAAGCGTGCGGACCCAACGGGTTCGAGAATGATGTAGACATAACCGAGACGCCTCTCTGGTCAATAACCAATAGCGAAACCTGAATGCCCATATTGGTTCCTACATATTCTACGAAGATCTTTATCGGTCGAACCTTATGACAACATACGTAATTCCCTTTGTCTGCCGGTATGTTACTTGCCCGAGATTCGATCCTCGGTATCTTCATACCAAGTTCAATCTCATTACCGGCAAGTCTCTTTACTTGTTCTGTAATACATCATCTCGTAACTAACTCCTTAGTCATTTTGCTTGCAAGCTTCTTGTGATGTGTATTACCGAGACGGCCCAGAGATACCTCTCCGATACACGGAGTGACAAATCCTAATCTCGATCCATGCCAACTCAACAGACACCTTAGGAGATACCTTTAGAGCATATTTATGTTCACCCAGTTACGTTGTGACGTTTGATAGAACACAATGTATTCCTCCGGTATCCGGGAGTTGCATGATCTCATAGTCGAAGGAATATGTATTTGACATTAAGAAAGCAATAGCAATAAACTGAACGATCATATGCTAAGCTAAAGGATGGGTCTTGTCCATCACATCATTCTCCTAATGATGTCATCCCATTATCAAGTGACAACACATGTCCATGGTTAGGAAACCTTAACCATCTTTGATCAACGAGCTAGTCTAGTAGAGGCTTACTAGGGACACGGTATTTGTTTATGTATTCACACATGTATTTAAGTTTCTGATCAATACAATTCTACCATGAAAAATAAACCTTTATCATGAATAAGGAAATATAACAATAACAACTTTATTACTGCCTCTAGGGCATATTACCATCAGTCTCCCACTTGCACTAGGGTCAATAATCTAGATTACATTGTAATGAATCTAACACCCATGGAGTCTTGGTGTTGATCATGTTTTGCTCGCGGAAGAGGCTTAGTCAACGGGTCTGCTACATTCAGATCCGTATGTATTTTGCAAATCTCTATGTCTCCATCCTTGAACTTTTCACGAATGGAGTTGAAGCGTCTCTTGATGTGTTTGGTTCTCTTGTGAAACCTGGATTCCTTCGCTAAGGCAATTGCTCCAGTGTTGCCACAAAAGATTTTCATTCGACCCGATGCACTGGGTATTACACCCAGGTCGGATATGAACTCCTTCATCCAGACTCCTTCATGCACCGCTTCCGAAGCAGCTATGTACTCCGCTTCACACATAGATCCCGCCACGACGCTTTGCTTGGAACTGCATCAACTGACAGCTCCACCATTCAATATAAATATGTATCCGGTTTGTGACTTAGAGTTATCCGGATCAGTGTCGAAGCTAGCATCGACGTAACCATTTACGACGAGCTCTTCGTCACCTCCATAAACGAGAAACATATCCTTGGTCCTTTTCAGGTATTTCAGGATGTTCTTGACCACTGTCCAGTGATCCACTTCTGGATTACTTTGGTACCTCCCTACCAAACTTATGGCAAGGCACACATTAGGTCTGGTACACAGCATAGCATACATGATAGAACCTATGGCTGAGGCATAGGGAATGACTTTCATTTTCTCTCTATCTTCTACCGTGGTCGGGATTTGAGTCTGACTCAATTTCACACCTTGCAACACAGGCAAGAACCCTTTCTTTGACTAGTCCATTTTGAACTTCTTCAGAACTTTGTCAAGGTATGTGCATTGTGAAAGTTCTATCAAGCGTCTTGATCTATCCCTATAGATCTTGATGCCCAATATATAAGCAGCTTCACCGAGGTCTTTCATTGAAAAATTCTTATTCAAGCATCCTTTTATGCTATCCAGAAATTCTATATCATTTCCAATCAACAATATGTCATCCACATATAATATCAAAAATGCTACATAGCTCCCTCTCACTTTGTTGTAAATACAGGCTTCACTGTAAGTCTGTATAAAACCATATGCTTTGATTACCTCATCAAAGCATATATTCCAACTCTGAGATGCTTGCACCAGTCCATAGATGGATCATTGGAGCTTGCACACTTTGTTAGCACCTCTAGGATTGACAAAACATTCTGGTTGCATCATATACAACTCTTCTTTAAGAAATCCATTAAGGAATGCAGTTTTGACGTCCATTTGCCAGATTTCATAATTATAAAATGCGTCAATCGCTAACATGATTCGGATAGACTTAAGCATCGCTACGGGTGAGCAAGTCTCATCGTATTCAACCCCTTGAACTTTTCAAAAACCTTTTGCAACAAGTCAAGCTTTGTAGACAGTGATATTACCGCCAGCGTTCGTCTTCCTCTTAAAGATCCATTTATTCTTTATGGCTTGCTGACCATCAGGCAAATCTACCAAAGTCCACACTTTGTTCTCATACATGGATCCTATCTCAGATTTCATGGCCTCAAGCCATTTTTCGGAATCTGGGCTCATCATAGTTTCTTCATAGTTCGTAGGTTCGCTGTTGTCCAACAACATGACTTCCAGGACAGGATTGTCGTACCACTCTGGTGCGAAACGTGTTTTGGTCGACCTACGAGGTTCAGTAGTAACTTGATCTGAAGTTTCATGATCATCATCATTTGCTTCCTCTCTGGTTGGTGTAGGCATCACGGGAACGGCTTTCTCTGATGTACTGCTTTCCAATTCGAGAGAAGGTACAACTACCTCATCAAGTTCTACTTTCCTCCAACTCACTTCTTTCGAGAGAAACTCCTTCTCTAGAAAGGACTCATTCTTAGCAACAAAGATTTTGCCTTCGGATCTGTGGTAGAAGGTATACCCAATAGTTTCTTTCGGGTATCCTATGAAGACGCACTTCTCCGCTTTGGGTTCGAGTTTATCAGGGTGACGCCTTTTCACATAAGCGTTGCATACCCAAACTTTTAAGAAACGACAGCTTAGGTTTCTTGCCAAACCATAGTTCATATGGTGTCATCTCAACGGATTTAGACGGTGCCCTATTTAATGTGAATGCGGCATAACCCCAAAATGATAGTGGCAAATCAGTAAGAGACATCATAGAACGCACCATATCTAATAAAGTATGGTTACGACGTTCGGACACACCATTACGCTGTGGTGTTCCAGGTGGCATGAGTTGTGAAACAATTCCACATTGTTTTAAATGAAGGCCAAACTCGTAACTCAAATATTCGGCTCTGCGATCAGATCGTAGAAACTTTATTTTCTTGTTACGATGATTCTCCACTTCACTCTGAATTTTTTTGAACTTTTCAAATATTTCAGACTTGTGTTTCATTAAGTAGATATACCCATACCTACTCAAATCATCTGTGAAGGTTAGAAAATAACGATACCCGCCGCGTGCCTCAACACTCATCGGACCGCATACATCGGTATGTATTATTTCCAGTAAGTCATTAGCTCACTCCATTGTTCCGGAGAACGGAGTTTTAGTCATCTTGCCCACGAGGCATGGTTCACAAGTATCAAATGATTCATAATCAAGTGATTCCAAAAGTCCATCCGCATGGAGTTTCTTCATGCGCTTTACACCAATATGACCTAAACGGCAGTGCCACAAGTATGTTGCACTATCATTAACAACTTTGCATCTTTCGGCATCAATATTATGAATATGTGTATCACTCTGATCGAGATTCAACAGGAATAGACCATTCATCAAAGGTGCATGACCATAAAAGATATTACTCATATAAATAGAACAACCATTATTCTCTGACTTAAATGAATAACCGACACGCAATAAACAAGATCCAGATATAATGTTCATGCTCAACGCTGGCACCAAATAACAATTATTAAGGTCTAAAACTAATCCCGAAGGTAGATGTAGAGGTAGCGTGCCGACGGCGATCACATCGACCTTGGAACCATTCCCGACGCGCAACGTCACCTCGTCCTTATCCAATCTTCGTTTATTCCGCAGCTCCTGTTTCAAGTTACAAATATGAGCAACTGAACCAGTATCAAATACGCAGGCGCTACTACGAGGATTAGTAAGGTACACATCAATAACATGTATATCAAATATACCTTTGTTCACTTTGCCATCCTTCTTATCCACCAAGTATTTGGGGCAGTTCCGCTTCCAGTGACCATTCCCTTTGTAGTAGAAACACTCAGTTTCAGGCTTGGGTCCAGCTTTGGGCTTCTTCACGGGAGCACCAACTTGCTTGCCATTCTTCTTGAAGTTCCCTTTATTTCCCTTGCCCTTTTTCTTGAAACTAGTGGTCTTGTTAACCATCAACACTTGATGCTCCTTCTTGATTTCTACCTCCATAGCCTTAAGCATTGCGAAGAGCTCGGGAATCATTTTTGTCATCCCTTGCATATTATAGTTCATCATGAAGCCATTGTCGCTTGGTGGCAGTGACTGAAGAACTCTGTCAATAACACTATCAACTGGAAGATCAACTCCCAGCTGAGTCAAGTGGTTATGATACCCAGACATTTTGAGTATGTGTTCACTGACAGAACTATTCTCCTCCATCTTGCAGCTATAGAGCTTGTTGGAGACTTCATATCTCTCAACCCGGGCATTAGCTTGAAATATCAACTTCAGCTCTTAGAACATCTCATTTGCTCCATGATGTTCAAAACGTCTTTGAAGTCCGGTTCTAAGCCGTAAAGCATGGCACACTGAACTATTGAGTAGTCATCAGATTGAGCTTGCCAGACGTTCATAACATCTGCAGTAGCTCCTGCAGCAGGTCTGTCACCTAGCGGTGCATCAAGGACATAATTGTTCTATGCAGCAATGAGGATAATCCTCAAGTTACAGACCCAGTCCGTGTAGTTGCTACCATCATCTTTCAACTTAGCTTTCTCTAGGAACGCATTAAAATTCAGGGGAACGGTAGCAGGGGGCATTGATCTACAACATAGATATGCAAAACTATTAAGACTAAGTTCATGATAAATTAAGTTCAATTAATCAAATTACTAATGAACTCCCACTTAAATAAACATCCCTCAAGTTATCTAAGTGATACATGATCCAAATCAACTAACCCATGTCTGATCATCACGTGAGATGGGGTAGTCATCAATGGTGAACATCTCTATGTTGATCATATATACTATATGACTCATGTTCGACCTTTCAGTCTCTAGTGTTCCAAGACCATGTCTGTACATGCTAGGCTCGTCAGGTTTAACCCAAGTATTCTGCATGTGCAAAACTGTCTTACACCCGTTGTATGTGAACGTAGAGTCTATCACACCCGATCATCACGACGTGCTTCGAAACGATGAACTTTGGCAATGGTGCATACTCGGGGAGAACACTTTTATCTTGAAATTTAGTGAAGGGATCATCTTATAATGCTACCGCCGTTCTAAGCAAAATAAGATGCATAAAGGATAAACATCACATGCAATCAAAATATGTGACATGATATGGCCATCATCATCTTGTGCTTTTGATCTCCATCTCCAAAGCATCGTCATGATCTCCATCGTCACCGGCTCGACACCTTGATCTCCATCGTTGCGTCGGGGTCATTTCGCCAACTATTTCTTCTACAACTATTGTTAACCATAGCGATAAAGTAAAGCAATTACATGGCGCTTGCATTTCATACAATAATTAAGAGACAACCCTAAGGCTCTTGCCGGTTGTCGATATTACAAAACATGATCATCTCATACAACAACATATATCACATCACGTCTTGACCATATCACATCACAACATGCCCTACAAAAACAAGTTAGACGTCCTCTACTTTGTTGTTGCAAGTTTTACGTGGCTGCTACGGGCTTCTAGCAAGAACCGTTCTTAACTACGCAAAAACAACAACGGTGATTATCAAGTTTGCTGCTTTAACCTTCTTCAAGGACCGGCCATAGTCAAATTCAATTCAACTAAAGTAGGAAAAACAGACACCCGCCAGCCACCTTTATGCAAAGCAAGTTGCATGTCAGTCGCTGGAACCGGTCTCATATGCGTGGACATGTAAGGTTGGTCCAGGCCGCTTCATCCCACAATACCGCCGAATCAAAATAATACGTTGGTGGTAAGTAGTATGACCATCACCACCGACAACTCCTTTGTGTTCTACTCGTGCATATCATCTACGCATAGACCTGACTCATGATGCCATTATTGGGGAATGTTGCATGGAAAACAAAAAAAATTCTACGCACATGCAAGATCTATCCATGGAGATGCATAGCAATGAGAGGGGAGAGCGTGTCTACGTACCCTTGTAGACCGTAAAGCGAAAGCGTTTATCAACGCGGTTGATGTAGTTGAACACCTTCACGATCCAACCAATCAAGTACCGAACGTACGGCACCTCCGCGTTCAGCACACGTTCAGCTCGATGACGTCCTCGCCTTCTTGATCCAGCAAGACGGGCGAAGTAGTAGATGAGTTCCGGCAGCATGAAGGCGTGCTGACGGTGATGGTGAACTTGTTCCATAGGGCTTCGTCGTGCACTGCGGAAAAACTGGACGGAGGACTAAACTGTGGAGAGGGGCGCCGCACATGGCTAAGAGATTGTCGTGGGTTGTGTGGGCGCCCCTCCCTCTCATTATATAGGTGGGAGAGGGGAGGAAGCCTTGGGTGTGCCCCAAGGTGGCCGGCCGGCCCCCTTGGGCGGCTGCCCTTTGGCGCCTGCCCTTCCTTGTTTGCCTTGCGGGGGGAAGGCAGGAGGGGGTGGGCCCCCCTTTCCTTCCTCTTAGGTGGAGGGAAGGAAAGCGGGGCTAGCCCTCCCCCTTTCCATCCATAGGGCCGGCGGCCAAGAGGAGGGCGCGCCAGCCACTTGTGGGCTGGTGTGTTCCCCTCACTTGGCCCATAAGGCCCATTAACCTCCCGGGGCTTCCCGGAACCCCTTCCGGTGATCCGATGACTACCCGATACACTTCGAAACTTTCCGGTGTCTAAATAGCATCGTCCTATATATCAATCTTTACCTCTGGACCATTCTGGAGCTCCTCGTCATGTCCGTGATCTCATCTAGGACTCCGAACAACATTCGGTCAGCAAATCACAGAACTCATATAATACTATATCGTCAACGAACGTTAAGCGTGCGGACCCTACGGGTTCGAGAATGATGTAGACATGACCGAGATGCCTCTCTGGTCAATAACCAATAGCGGAACCTGGATGCCCATATTGGTTCCTACATATTCTACGAAGATCTTTATCGGTCAAACCTTATGACAACATATGTAATTCCCTTTGTCTGTCGGTATGTTACTTGCCGGAGATTCGATCGTCGGTATCTTCATACCTAGTTCAATCTCGTTACCGGCAAGTCTCTTTACTTGTTCTGTAATACATCATCTCATAACTAACTCCTTAGTCATTTTGCTTGCAAGCTTCTTGTGATGTGTATTACGGAGAGGGCCTAGAGATACCTCTCCGATACATAGAGTGACAAATCCTAATCTCGATCCATGCCAACTCAACATACACCTTCGAAGATACCTGTAGAGCATCGTTATGATCACCCAATTATGTTGTGACGTTTGATAGCACACAAGGTATACCTCCGGTATCCGGGAGTTGCATGATGTCATAGTCGAAGGAATATGTATTTGACATTAAGAAAGCAATAGCAATAAACTGAACGATCATATGCTAAGCTAACGGATGGGTCTTGTCCATCACATCATTCTCCTAATGATGTGATCCCGTTATCAAGTGACAACACATGTCCATGGTTAGGAAACCTTAACCATCTTTGATCAATGAGCTAGTCTAGTAGAGGCTTACTAGGGACACGGTATTTGTTTATGTATTCACACATGTATTTTAGTTTCCGATCAATACAATTCTAGCATGAACAATAAACCTTTATCATGAATAAGGAAATATAATAATAACAACTTTATTATTTCCTCTAGGGCATATTTCCATCACCTTCGCAAAGGGAAGCAGAGATTTGTAGAGGTGCCAGAGCTCGAAGCTTAAATTGGGAGATAAAATATTTTGAGAGGCATGCTTTTCCCGTTAACGAAAATGACCGAGAATTCCCAATACTTTCCATGCTAGATACATCATAGGCGGTTCCCAAACATAAAATAAAGTTTATTCCTTTTTCCACCATTCTTTCACAATCCATGGCTAGCCGTATCCACGGGTGCCTTCCATACCAACAGTTTCCAAGGAATTTATTATTTAACAACATAATTTTTTTCATTTCAGGACTGGGCATCCCTATTACCTTGCCACACTCTTGTGCAATGACAAGTGAATAAACACTCATCTTGAGAATAATGCATCTAGCATTGAAAAATATTGGCCAGCCCCTGCCGCTTCATGAGCGGTACGGGAACACAAAAAGGAAATTCTTTTTGAAAATTACAGTTGGCACATACAAATTTACTTGGAACAGCATGGAAATACCACATATAGGCAGGTATGGTGGACTCATTGGCACAACTTGGTTTAAGGAGTTTGGATGCACAAGTAGTATTCCCACTTAGTACAAGGAAAGGCTAGCAAATAGATTGAGAAGCAACCAAACAAAAAACAAAAACTCTGATAATCGAGCATTAAACATAACTAACACCAAATAATGCACCACAAGTAGGATGTAACTTCATTGCATAACTATTGACTTTAGTGCTTGCATAGGGAATCACAAACCTTAACACCAGTATTCTTACTAAAGCATAATTACTCACCAACATGACTCACACATTATTATCTCCATATCTCAAAATTATTACAAGGAATCAAAGTTTATAATATCCAATGATCTTCTTGAAAGTTTTTATTATATTCCTCTCAGATATCTATCACTTTGGGACTAGTTTCATATATTACCATTGCTTATAACAAGCTCTCAAACAAATTTAAGTGAAGAACATTAGCATAAATAATTTTTCATCTCTCAAAATAATATAAGTGAAGCGTGAGAAAATTTCTTCAAAAATTTACTAACTCTCAAATTGATCTAAGTGAAGCATGAGAGTATATTTCTTCAAAATTAAAACACCACCGTGCTGAAAAAGATATAAGTGAAGCACAAGAGCAATTCCATAGCTCAAAAAATTTAAGTGAAGCACATAGAGCAATTCTAACAAATCATAGCATCATTATGGCTCTCTCAAATAGGTGTGTCCAGCAAGGATGATTGTGACAAACTAAAAAGCAAAACAAGCAATGACTCATATAATACAAGACTCTCCAAGCAAAACTCATGATATGTGACGAATAAATATATAGCTCCAAGTAAAATTACCCATGGTCGTTAGAAGAAAGAGGGGATGCCTTCCGGGGCATCCCCAAGCTTAGTTGCTTGGTTATCCTTGAACATTACCTTGGGGTGCCATGTGCATCCCCAGGCTTAGGCTCTTTTCACTCCTTATTCCTTCATCCATCGTGATCTCACCCAAAACTTGAAAACTTCAATCACACAAAACTTAACAAAAACCTTCGTGAGATCCATTAGTATAATAAAGCAAATCACCACTCTAAGTACTTTTGAAAACCCATTCATATTTTATTATTACATTATACCTACTGTATTCTAACTTTACCATGGCTTATACCCCCCGATATAGTCCATAGATTCATCAAAATAAGCACACAATGCAACGAAAACAGAATCTGTCAAAAACAGAAGAGTCTGTAGTAATCTGGACTTTGACCATACTTCTGTAACTCCAAAAATTCTAAACAATTAGGACAACGTAGGAAATTTGTATATCAACCTTTTTAAAAAAACTTAGATTTTTTGTTGCTTCTGTGATTTTCAAAAATTTTGCTACTGGACGCAAAAGTTTCTGTTTTTCAACAAGATCAAATCAACTATAGCCCAACATGATCCTAAAGGCTTTACTTGGCACAAACACTAATTAAAACTAAAAAACACAATCATAACAGAGGCATAATTGTGTGAACACACAAAAAGAAAAAGAAAAAAATATTTTATTCATTGGGTTGCCTCCCAACAAGCGCTATCATTTCACGCCCCTAGCTAGGCATAATGCATAGATTCAAGTATTGTCTCCTTTGTTCTTATTTTCCACAGATGTGTTTTTGTCAGGAGGTTTTTCAAATATAACTTGAAACACATTATCCATAGAAATTTTAGCATTATCAAGTTGTCCATCTACATATCCCCTTTGATTTCCGGCCATGATCCAAGAATACTGTTGATTAACATCATTGAAAACTTGTTGGATCATATCCAGAACGTGAATTTCCTTTTTAAGGTTCTCATCAAAGATTTGATTATTACCAAGCAAATATCTTAAAACATAGTCACTATTGTAAAGAATCTCATCTATTACCAACTTTTCATGGTTCAAACCATAAAAATAAAAAATTTCCCTAGCTTCCCGCACTATGTGATCAAATTCATTCATAAGAACAAGGGTGGCTATCTTTTTAGCTTTAGGATCCTTTATAATGGGTAGCTCATAAAACAATCTTTGCAAGGTAGGATGAGTACGAATAAATCTATTTTCAAGTTTCAGAACTAGTGCTGAAATAGCTTCCGCATAAGTTTTAGTCCTTTTAAGTATAGGAGCATCATCACAAGTCAAAGTTCCAACACAATTAAAGAATTCTTGGATGGTTTCTTTTCCTATAATGTTCCCTTGTCCCAAAACAAAAAATTTAGCATCCAGATTACCAGAACGTCCAATTCCAGGAGTTCTGCCATCATCTGTTTCTGCCATACCAAAGTCACTCATGAGGATAGGTCAAAAGCAAGCAAAGAGACAAACACAAAAAAAGGCAAATGGAAAAGAAGGCAAAATAAAAAGGCAAATATTTTTTGTGTTTTTGTAAAAATGTTTTAGAAGTGGGGGAGATGAAATCGAGAGGCAAATGGCAAATAAAGTAATTGCAAGGTGATGAGATTTGTGATTGTGTACCTGATAGATGTTGATGATGTCTCCCCGACAACGACGCCAGAAATTCTTCCTGATTGATTGTATCTGCGTTGGTATTTCCCCGAAGAGGAGAGGATGATGCAGCACAGCAACGGTAAGTATTTCCCTCAATTATGAAACCAAGGTTATCAATCCAGTAGGAGAACCAAGCAACACTATGTAAACAGCACATGTACACAAATAACAAATACTTGCAACCCAACGCGTAAGAAGGGTTGTCAATCCCTCCTCGGTATTGAGATAGATAAAATTGTATGGGATTTGATAAATAGATCTGACAAAAACACAAAATAAAATAAATAAAGAAAAAGTGCAGCAAGGTTTTTTTGGGTTTTTGGAATAATAGATCTGAAAATAATATGATAGGAAATAGACCCGGGGGCCGTAGATTTCACTAGTGGCTTCTCTCAAGAAAATAGCATACGGTGGGTAAACAAATTACTGTTGGGCAATTGGTAGAAAAGCAAATAATCATGACGATATCCAAGGCAATGATCATGTATATAGGCATCACGTCCAAGATTAGTAGACCGACTCCTGCCTGCGTCTACTACTATTACTCCACACATCGACCGCTATCCAGCATGCATCTAGTGTATTAAGTTCATGGAAAATGGAGTAATGCAATAAGAACGATGACATGATATAGACAAGATCTATTCATGTAGGAATAGACCCCATCTTTTTATCCTTAATGGCAATGATACATGCATGTCACTTCTCCTTCTGTCACTGAGATTGAGCACCGCAAGATCAAACCCATCACAAAGCACCTCTTCCCATTGCAAGAAAAATCAATCTAGTTGGCCAAACGAAGCAAAGTTTCAGAGAAGAAATACGATGCTATAAAGATCATGCATAAAAGAGTTCAGAGAAGACTCAAATAATGTTCATAGATAGAACTGATCATAAACTCACAATTCATTGGATCCCAACAAACACACCGCAAAAAGTCATTGCATCAAATAGATCTCCAAGAACATTGTATTGAAGATCAAAGAGAGAGAAGAAGCCATCTAGCTACTGCCTATAGACCCGTAGGTTTGTGATAAACTACTCACGCATCATCGGAGGAGAACCAATAAGGATGATGAACCCCTCCGCGATCGTTTCCCCCTCTAGTAAGTTGCCGGAAAAGGGCTCTAGATTGGATCTCATGGTTCTGGAACTAGCGGCGGCTGGAATTGTTTTTCGTCAACTCCCCTAGGGTTTCTGGAATATCTGGGTATTTATAGAGCTAAGAGGCGGTGGAAAAGATCACCATGGGCCCCACAAGGCACCAGGGTGCACCTGGGGCCTCTGGCACAGCCTGGTGTCTTGTCGGCCCCACGGGCCTTCTCTGGTACACCTCCTGGGCTCCTTGGGTCTCTTCTGGGCAGAAAAAAATCTCCAAAAAGTTTCGGTGCATTTGGACTCTATTTGATATGGATATTCTGTGAAGTAATAAAACAAGCAAAAAACAACAACTGGCACTAGGCACTATGTCAATAGGTTAGTCCCAAAAAAATGATATAAAATTGCTAGTAAATGAATGTAAAACATCCAGGATTGATAATATAATTGCATGAAACAATAAAAAATTATAGATACATTGGAGACGTATCAAGTAGGTAAATGCTAATAGAAATAATTTATGAAGTGTGAATGCTAGCATAGTGCATAAGTTTGATCAATGATAATTTCAACCACTTTTCCTAGCATCATAAACAACAACTCTTTCTCATAAAACCCATCATGATAAATTATCAATCAATTCACATGTCATGGTTCAAACAATGCATTCTCTTGAAACTTAACAACCTATGTTCTTAGTCACTAAACAATTTCAGTTCATCTTATTTTCTGCAATGTCTAAGTAAGAGCTCCACAAACTCAATTAATATATAGTCTTGTATGATTGCCAGTACTCAAAGCATATTTTTAGAACAAATAGTATCCATCGAACACAGAGGAAGATAGGGGCTTAATGTGTCGTCTCCCAACTCATTTATCATAGAGATAATTGTCAACAATAATAATTCATGATCAAATATATTTGACTAGATATATGTGTCTGGATCTTTCCCAACCACATGATGCTTGCCACGTGGAGAACAATTGAGGTTGGAATAAAAAGTTGACTCGACATGAAAAGTAAATAGATAGGCCCTTCATAGGGGGAAGCATGGATTTGCTTATGTGCCAGAGCTCATTGCTAAAAACAGAGATGAATACATTTTGAGTGGTGTGCTTTTCTTGTCAACATCACGACAAAGGATTTCAATATCTTCCATGCTAAACACATTATTGGCGATTCCCACGAGGAAATGAAAAGTTTACCCCCCCCCCCCTTCAACCATACAAACACAAGCCATGGCTAGCCGAATTCACGGGTGCCCTCCAAACAATCAACTTTCCAGGGGGAGTTTGTCTTATTATACCTTCCTTTATTTTTTGTTTAACGGGACTGGGCATACCAATTACCAGCCTCTCTTGTGCAAGGACAAGTGAATAAACACCCATTAGGAGAATAGCCCACTTAACATGGAAGATATTGACCGCCCTGTTGCTCCATGAGCGGTACGGGCACACAAAACATATGTTTATTTGAAGGTCTTAGAGATGGCATATGCAAATTTACTTGGAACGGCAAGGTAATACCGTATATAGGTAGATATGATGGACACTCATGGAAGAAACTTGGTCAAGGATTTTGGATGTACAAGCAGTATTCCCGCTTAGTACAGAAATTTTTGCTAGCAAAGATTATAAACAAGCACCACATGTTGGAGGATCCATAACAATTAACTTCTATGCAAATATATACCCAAACATAACTCATTACGTTGTCTTCCTTGTCCAACTTCAACTAATAAGATCAAGTTTCAAAATAATTAATGGGTGTTCACGATCATAAAATATGTCCAAGATAATATAATTATATGTGTAATTTCTCTTCCATATACTAATCATTCATGAATTGCTTGTATGACCAATATTGTGATTGTCAAACTTCAATAGATTATACTTTCTAAACCCAATGTGAAACTACTACTAGGCATGAGATAAGCATATTAAGCACGTATAATTTCAACTTTATGATATTCAATTCATTCAACAATTTACTCTTAGGATATAAGTGAAACACAAGAGTGAATGACAAACTACTCCAAAAGATATAAGTGAGATCAATGAGTAGTCAAACAATTAAGTAGCTATGTGAGGACTCTCTCTCAAATAAAAATTTCAGAACCAAGTATTTTATTCAAATAGCAAACAAAAATAAAAGAGCACTCCAAGAATATCACATATCATGTGAACAAATAAAAACTTAGCCTCAACCAAAACTAACCGATAGTTGTAGATGAAGAAAGGTGGGATGCCTACTAGGCCATCCCCAAGCTTAGATGCTTGAGACTTCTTGAAATATTAACTTGGAATGCCTTGGGCATCCCCAAGCTTGAGCTCATGTGTCTCCTTAATTCCTCTCATATCATGGCTTCTACTAAATCTTAAAAACTTTATCCACACAAAACTCAACAAGAACTCGTGGGATAAGTTAGTATAAATCAACTCAAAACTTAACATTCTATACTGTAGAAAATTACAAAAATCATAATTAAACATTGCATACTAAATATCTCTACATATTTAATACTCCCATACATTAATAGAAACATTAAACAAGAAAACATATGCAAATATAGAGGTAATATATCTAAACAGAATAGTTTGTAAAGGATGGAACAAAATTCATACTTATTTAAAACAAATTTTTTTGAAAAGTTACCACATGACAGAGAACTCATGCATTCTTACTGTGTAAAAATTTCAAGATTTTATCATGTTCTGACTATTCGGGAATATTCAAGACATAACATAAAACTTTCTGTTTTTAAACAACAACTCATAAACTTGCAAACTAAACAAGGTAAAGGCTATACTTGATACTTTTATTGAAATAAAAGATACAAACATATTATTAATAACATCACACAAATATCAACAAAATAAAATAACGCTCCAAGCAAAATTCATATCATGTGATGAATAAAAATATAGCTCCAACTGAGGTTGCCGATTATGTTTAAGATGAAAGAGGGGATGCCTTCCCGGGCATCCCCAAGCTTAGACGCTTGAGTCTTTCTCGAATATTAACTTGGGGTGCCTTGGGCGTCCCCAAGCTTAGGGTCTTGATGCTCCTTATTCTCCTTATATCGGTATCTCACCCAAAACATGAAAACTTCAATCACATAAAACTTAATGAAACTTGTGAGATAGGTTAGTATGATAAAGAATAAATCATTCACTTTGGTACTGTCAAGACAAGATTCATAATTTTGACCAATATAAGCCATAGAAACTATGCATTGAAAACAGAATCTGTCAAAAAAGAACAGTTTGGAATGATCTGAACAAAAACCATACTTCTATAACTCCAAAAATTCTCAAAAATGGGACAACGTAGGAAATTTGGACTATGTAAAAAATTCAGATTTTTTCATGTTCCAGTAAATTATATAAATTCATGAACTGAACGCTAGACTTTTTGTTTTCACACAGAACCAAATAAAGAAGTATCCACACTATCCCAAAGGCTTTACTTGGCACATTACTGAAAGAAAAGAACAACACATGATTACTACAGTAGCTTAATCATGTGAGCACACAAAAATAGTAGGTACAAATGTTGGGTTGCCTCCCAACAAGCGCTTTTCATTAATGCCTTTTTTGCTAGGCATGATGATTTCAGTGATGCTCACATAAAAGTAAAGAATTGAAACATAATGGGAGCATCATGAAACATATGGCAAGCACATTTAAGCCTAACCCACTTCCTATGCATAGGGAATTTATGAGAAAACAACTTATGGGAGCAAGAATCAACTAGCATAGGAAGGCAAAACAAGCATGACTTCAAAACTTTCAACACATAGAGAGGAATCTTGATATTATTGAGATATATAAAAGCATATGTTCCTCTCTCATAATAATTTTCAGTAGCATCATGAACAAATTCAACAATATAAATATCACATAAAGCAGTCCTTTCATGATCCACTAGCATAGAATTTTTATTACTCTTCTCGTAAGCAATTCTCTTCTCATTCATAATAGTGGGAGTATCATATGAAACTTGAATACTATAAATTGTTTCCACAGTAAAATAGTAATGTTCAGTAGATGGGTAATCATAATTATGACAAGTTTCATAAGGATAATCATCACTACTTTTTATAACATAAGTATCATCACAGTAATCATTATAAGTAGCAATTTTGTTCTCATCATAATCAATTGAAATCTCTTCCAAGATAGTGTAATCATCACTAAATAAAGTCATGACCTCTCGAAATCCACTTTTATCATTATAATAAGATTCAGCACCCTCCAAAATAGTGTGATAATTATTATCTAAAGTTGACACTCTTCCAAACCCACTTTCATAAATATTACAATCATCATAAATAGGAGTCATGTAATCATCATAATAAATTTGATCATTCAAAATAGGGGAACTAAAAAGATCATTTTCATTAAGCATAACATCCCCAAGCTTAGGATAAACATCATTTGCAGCAAATAAATCCTCAAACATAGCATCCCCAAGCTTGTGGTTTCGCATATCATTAGCATAATCACTCTTATCATTAATAGCGTGAATAGCACCAATAATATAACAATTACTATCATCATAATTTTCCAAGTTGGTGCCAAAAAGATTTTCAAGATTATAAGAAGTGTCACTATCTTCCCAATCATAATTATCATGGCAAGTATATAGGCATAACAAAATCATCTTCGATACTTCCTTCGGACATTGTGCCATTAGACCAAAAAACAATATCATCATCAAGTGTATCATATTCCATAATTATTTTTGATTCATTCTCATGAGGCACAACAATAATAGGAGAAACATTATTTGGGAGAGATACCTTTTTGCCTTTGTTTTTCCTTCCTCCCTTCCTCTTTTTCTTCCCCACATTATGTGTGGGTTTAATTATTTTTTCGAGCTTCTTGTTGAAGAGATTGGTTGGATAGGAAGCTCATCTTCATCACATGTTTCATCACGAGTGACAATAGGAGGGAAATGGGAGATCTTTACTTTTCCATTTGTATTCCTTTTATATTCTATTGGTTTTCCCGTCTTTCTATAGTTGGCAATATAAGCATTCTCATTGCAATATACCACACAAAACATATAGATTTAATGTAGACTAGTTTCGGTATAGTCTGTGAACATGAATGCTTCAAACCAACTATTATTATATGCCAATTCTTCACACCCCAAAAATAGACAAGTTCATTATAAAGTTCAAGGGTGATCAAGTTATTACAAGATTTGGCCATGATTCAATCATGAAAAAATATGCATTGGAAATTAAGATGACCAACCTTATTGCAAAGTTCACAAGTAATGGGATGAAGAGAGCATAATTTGTAGCAAATTCATCTACCACTTTAAGCAACCAATTGGTTTTATCATGTTTATGCTTCTTACAAAATCTATCATCCCTGTAAGGCATGTCTTCAGAAAGTTTATGCACTCCACAAAAATTGACATGCTTATAAGAGACCTTTTTATCATGACTAGTACAATCACCATTAGCATTATGGATATTCGTAGCAAGAATACTAACAACATTGCAACCATGCTCATAATTCAAGGATTTTAGGCCAAACATTTTATTGAATTCTTCTTCTAACACTTTGGTACAATTTGCCGATCCATCATTTTCAAGAAAGACATCATAAAGGTAAAGCATTTGATGCAACTTCAATCCCATTTTCTGTAGTTTTCTTTTATAAACCAAACTAGTGATAAAACACAAAACTAAAAGATTCAATTGCAAGATCTAAAGATATACCTTCAAGCACTCACCTCCCCGGCGACGGTGCCAGAAAAGAGCTTGGTGTCTACTACGCAACTTTATTCTTGTAGACTCAGTTGGGCCTCCAAGCGAAGAGTTTTGTAGAAAAGCAACAAATTTCCCTCAAGTGGATGACCTAAGGTTTATCAATCTGTGGGAGGTGTAGGATGAAGGTGGTCTCTCTCAAACAACCCTGCAATCAAATACAAGAAATCTCTTGTGTCCGCAACACACCCAATACAATGGTAAATTGTATAGGCGCACTAGTTCGGCAAAGAGATGGTGATACAAGTGTAGTATGGATTGTAGGTATAGGTTTTCGTAATCTGAAATAATAAAAACAGCAAGGTAGCAAGTAGTAAAAGTGAGCACAAACGGTATTGCAATGCTTGGAAACAAGGCCTAGGGTTCATACTTTCACTAATGCAATGTCTCAATAGTGCTAACATAATTGAATCATATAACAATCCCTCAATGTGTGACAAAAAATCACTGCAAAGTTTCTATCGGAGAACGTAGGATGAAAATGTGTATTAACCCCCATGCCTAGATTACCCCAATGTCACCTTGGGAATTCGCAAGTTGATTACCAAAACATATATCAAGTGACTCAATAGAATACCCCATTGTCACCGCGGGTATCCACATGCAGGACATATATCAAGTGATCTCAAATCCAATATTCAATCCAACATAACCAAATCTCAAAGAGCAAGACTCAATTCATCACAACAAGATAGAGAGGGAAAAACACCATTTGATCCGACTATAATAACAAAGCCCATGGTACATCAAGATCATGCCAAATCAAGAACACGAGAGAGAGAGAGAGAGAGAGAGAGAGAGATCAAACACATAGCTACTAGTACATACCCTCAGCCCCGAGGGTGAACTACTCCCTCCTCATCATGGAGACCGCTGATACGTCTCCAACGTATCTACACTTTTGATTGTTTCGTGCTATCATATTATTAATCTTGAAGGCTTTATATACATTATTATGGTATTTTGTATCATTTTTTGGGACTAACCTATTGACCCACTACCCAGTGTTAGTTCTTGTTTTTTGCTTGTTTTTGGCTTTTCAGAAAATCAAAAGAAGTCCAAACACGATGAACTTTACGGTGATTTTTTCTGGACCAGAAGGGACCCTAGAAGGTTTGGGAGGAGGTCAGAAGACCAACGGGTCGCGCCCTAGGGGGATAGGCATGCCCCCTGAGCTCATGGGCCCCACACAGCTTCATTTGACCTAATTCCGCATCTATAAATTCCCAAATATTCCCAAACCAACAGAGAGCCACCCGAAAAACTTTTTTTCGCCGCCGCAGGCTTTTGTTCTTCCTCGATCGCATCTCTAGGGCTTTTTCGGTACTCTTTCGGAGGGGGAATCAATCACGGAGGGCTTCTACATCATCCTTGCTGCCTTCCGATGATGCATGAGTAGTTCACCACAGAACTACGGGTCCATAGCTAGTAGCTAGATGGCTTCTTCTCTCTCTTTGATCTACAATACAATGTTCTCCTCGATCTTCTTGGAGTTCTAACCGATTTAATCTTCTTTTGCAATGTGTTTGTTGGGATCTCATGAATTGTGGGTTTATGATCAGATTATTCATTGAAAGTAATTGAGTCTTTTCTGAACTTTATTATGCATGATTGTTATGGCTTTGTATTTCTCTCCGGTCTATCTGTTTGATTTGGCTAACTAGATTGATTTATCTTCAGTGGGAGAGGTGCTTTGTAATAAGTTCAATCTTGCGGTGTCCTCACCCAATGACAAAAGGGGTAGCGAGGCACATATTGTATTGTTGCTATTAAGGGTAAAACGACGGGGTTTAATCATATTGCTTGAGTTTACTTTGTCTACATCATGTCATCTTGCTTAAGGCGTTACTCTCTTTGTCATGAACTTAATACCATAGATGCATGCTGGATAACGGTTGATTGGTGGAGTAATAGTAGTAGATGCAGGCTTGAGTCGGTCTACTTGTCACAGACGTGATGCCTATATACATGGTCATTTCCATGAATACGTCATAACTATGCGCTTTTATATCAATTGCCCAACAGTAATTTGTTGGGGCAATTCTAGTTCTGCCCCTAACTCGAACCCACTACTCAGTTTTGCCCCTAGTTTTCGGGTATGCTCAGTTTTGCCCCTCTGCCGTCAAGTCACCTTATAGAAATGCCCTTCCGTGCCTTTATCGTCTGGTCAAAGGGCTTTGACCGTCTGGTGAATAGTATCAAAAAAATCTAAAACTTTGTGGGATCAAAGATACTAAGGTGCGCAAGGTGCGTGCAAATTTTCGTGCTGTTTGGACATTCCAGGAGCTCGTGGCAACGGAAAATAGTAAATCTGTATGCCTGTGAACAGTAAATTAAAAAAAATAGCAAGCAAATTCTAAAAAATATGAAATTTTTTGGCATCCAAGATGCTCGGGTGCGCAAGGTGTGTGCAAATTTTTGTTGTGTTTAAACATTGTAGGAGCTCGTGGAGAAAAAACAAAATTTGGCTCAGAAAAAAACTTTGAAAAAATGCACTATTTTGTTTTTTTTTGCTAGAGCTCCTCGCATGTCATTTGATCACAAAAATTTGCAAGCACCTTGCACACCCAAGCCTCTTTGATGCCAAAAAATTTCATATTTTTTTGAATTTTCTTGCTTTTTTTTGAATTTACTGTTCACAGGCGTACAGATTTACTGTTTTTCCTTTGCCACGAGCTCCTGGAATGTCCAAACAGCACGAAAATTTGCACGCACCTTGCGCACCTGAGTATCTTTGATCCCACAAAATTTCAGATTTTTTGATACTGTTCACCAGACGGTCAAAGCCCTTTGACCGGACGGTAAAGGCACGGAAGGGCATTTGTATAAGGTGACTTGACAGCAGAGGGGCAAAACTGAGCATACCCGAAAACTAGGGGCAAAACTGAGTAGTGGGTTCCAGTTAGGGATATAAATGTAAATGTCCCTAATTTGTTTACCCACTGTATGCTATGTGTCTGAGAGAGAAGCCTCTAGTGAAAACAATGGCCTCGGGTCTACTTTTACCATATTATAAAAACCAAAAATACCTTGCTGCAATTTATTTACTTTTATTTTGTTTTGCAATTTATCTATCTACCTATACAAGATCTGATCCTTGCAAGTAACGAGTTCAAGGGGATTGACAACCCTCTTGCCCGCGTCGGGTGCAAGTATTTACTTTTGATTGCGGAGGTGCTGAAGAGGGAATTTGCGTGGTTCTCCTATTGGTTCGATAACCTTGGTTCTCACTAAGGGAAATACTTATCTCTACTGTACTATTTCATCCCTCCTCTTCGGGGAAAATCCCAACGTAGTTTACAAATAGCAACCGCCGAGATGATGAAGATGGCCTCCGGTGATGGTTTCCCCCTCCTGCAGGGTGCCAAAAAGGCCTCCAGATGAGATTGCTTCAATACAGAGTCTTGCGGTGGCGTGGGAGTTCTAGGTTTTTTTCTGGGGGTTTCCGATCTATAAGAATTTTCAGCGTTGGTTTCACGCCAATAGGACTTACATGGGACCCACGAGCTCAGAGGACACTCCCTACCCCTAGGGCACATGGGGTACTGATAACCCACAAGTATAGGGGTTCGCAACAGTTTTTGTGGGTACAGTATTCAACCCAAATTTATTGATTTGACACAAGGGGAGCCAAAGAATATTAGCAAGTATTAACAGTTGAGTTGTCAATTCAACCACACATGGAGAACTAAATATCTGCAGTAGAGTGATCAGTAGCACAGTAATATGATAGTTTGATAGTAGTGGTAACAGTAGCAACAATAACGGTAACAGTAGCAGTTTTGCAGCACTTGTAACAGCAGCAACAATAGTAGTAACTTAGCAAAGATCAGTATATGAAAATCATAGGCATTGGATCAGTGATGGATATTTGTATTGGATGACATTCATCATGTAACAGTCACAACCTAGAGTGACACAGAACTAGCTCCAATTCATCAATGTAATGTAGGCATGTATTTTGTATATAGTCATACGCGCTTATAATGAGAACTTGCATGACATATTTTGTCCTACCCTCCTGTGGCAGCGGGGTCCATAAGGAAACTAAGGGATATTAAGGCCTCCTTTTAATAGAGAGCCAGAACAAAGCATTAACACATAGTGAATACATGAACTCCTCAAACTACGGTAATCACCGAAAAAAATCCCAATTATTGTCACCTTGGGGTATGCGGATCATAACACGTAATAGGTGCGTATAACTTGCAAGATAGGATCAAGAACTCAAATATATTAATGAGAACATAAAGGGTTCAGATCTGAAATCATGGCACCTGGGCCCTAGTGACAAGCATTAAGCATAGCAAAGTCATAGCAACATCAATCTCAGAACATAGTGGATACTAGGGATCAAGCCCTAACAAATTGACTTGATTACATGATAAATCTCACCCAACCCCATCACCGTCCAACAAGCCTACGAAGGAATTACTCACTCCCGGTGGTGAGCATCATGAAATTGGTGATGAAGAAGGGTTGGTGATGATGATGGCGACGAATCTCCCTCTCCGGAGCCCCGAACGGACTCCAGACCTGGCCTCCCGCTGATGAACGGGAGGTGGCGGCGGCTCCGTATCGTAAAATGCGGTGAAACTTCTTCTCTTATTTGTTTTCTTGGGAAATAGGATTTTATATGTTTGAGATTAGGGTCAACGGAGCCAGGTGGGCCCCACAAGGTACTTGGGCGCGCCTAGGGGGGTGGCAGCGCCCAAGTGCCTTGTGGGCAGCTGGTGGGTCCCCTCCTGTAGATCCTTGCTCCAGTATTTTTTATTTATTCCATAAAAAATCTCCAAAAAGTTTTGTCCAATTCCGAGAACTTATATTTCTGCACAAAAACAACACCATGGTAGTTCTACTGAAAACAACGTTAGTCCAGGTTAGTTTCGTTCAAATTATGCAAATTAGAGTCTAAAACAAGAGTAGAAGTGTTTGAAAAAGTAGATGCGGTGGAGACGTATCAGGTAAGGTCGTGACTCACTCGTAGGTCTTCTGATCCTTCCTCGAAGCTTCGGGAGTCTCTTATGTTCCAAAAAAATCACCTCAAATTTTTGTGGCATTTGGACTTCGTTTGGTATGGATTTTCTGGAAAACAAAAAATAGCCAAAAAACAGGAACTGACACTAGGCACTAGGTCAATAGGTTAGTCCATCAAAATTGTTAGAAGGGAGAGAGAGAAATTGGTTGAATAGTTCATGTATTGCTTGAGCCTTGTGGGCATATATATAGGAGTACATGATCATCTTGGAGTACAAGGCAAGCCAGAATAAATCCTACGCTATCCTACGTTTCCTAAATAACCAATATACTCAACATCCCCCCGCAGTCACAATGGTAGCGACGCAGACGGTGAGACTGGAGAAGAATCCAAAGGCAAGCCGACGGACACCCCTCCCCCCCCCCCCACAGTCGTAATGGTCGACACATCATGGAAGTCATGGCTGGAGTGGAAACCGACGAGGTTGCTCAAGCAAGGCGGTAGTCCTTTGTGCCGTTTGTCGAGGTAGCTGAGAGCGTACGTGGTGTAGCCGTGGTCGAGGTAGCCGTGCGAAGAATGCCGTGGTCGATGTCGAGTCACGGTCACTGGTGTCGAGGAAGTCGCCGTGGGGCCGCGGGCGCAAGAATGCGCCGAGTCAGTCATGGGTGCAGTGGTGTCTATCGGCGTTCTGGGAACGGGGGTACCCAGACTTGCATGCCTGCGGCCCACGGCGTGGCTCCATCGACGGCCTGGTACGGCCCAGCTTCAGCGACAACAACTCAAGACCCTCGCGAGGGGCCAAGCCTCGCGAGGCGGACGACACCAAGACCTCCACGAGGAGCGGCCTCCTCAGGCTGGCTCCCGAGGAGCGGAGATCTCTATGCAAGCCTCACCTCGTGAGGTCCGGATGACGTGAGCCATGACGACCAAGGCCAGGCAGGCGCCAGCGGGCGCAGTGTACCAGTTTCCTCTTCAGTGCTAAAGAGGCAAGCGTAGGCGCGGAGTCCCGAGGAATCAGCTAAAGGTTTCCATTCCCGTGCAACAAGACCAAGACCGCCAGGACGGCAGGACGGAGGTCATCACCGAGCCCACCACGGCGTCATAACCAGAGGCTTTTGCAGGCGAAGACTACTTTTGTCAGGATAGCATGTACTAGTTGTCTCCCTTCGAATTTGGCCGTTGTGGGATCCCTTCCCACCTTTCATTTGGGAAGGGGACCAAGGCCACTATAAATAGGACTTAGCCACCACCGTAGAAGGGGATCACATCGGATCGGACCCCCGGACGGATCATTCAGATCACCCTCACTCCACCAGCTCACTCGAGCTCAAGAACACCTCTCTTCCTGAGGCTGTTCGCCACTATACTAGTTCATCCTCAGCCGCTCGAGGCCAATCCACCACAAAGCAGGAGTAGGGTTTTACACCGCAAGGTGGCCCAAACCTGGGTAAACCGTTGTGTCTCTTTTCCTTACAGTTCGTCGAGCTAGGCTGTGAGATTAGTGAGTAGGCAGACTGGGGAGGACGAGTTCTTCACACGCACCCCAGAGTTCAAACCTCTCAATGATTTGGGGAACCTGAAATCCGACATTTGGCGCGCCAGGTAGGGGTGCGTCGGAGCCTCTCTTCCGCCGGTCGATCCACCACCGCTCCACCACTTCCATGGCTGACGCTCGTCGAGCTCGCGCTGAGCGCCGGGCCGCCCTCGCCGCCCGCGTCGCTCAGATAATGCCTGCGGGAGACGGCTTCCCTCGCCGTCCCCCGTCTCCAGTGGCGAACGCCGCCACCGGCCCCGCGGGGCACGAGCAGCAAGCTTCATCGCTGCACCCTTCCGTGCGGCGGGATGGGCGCACCGCCACCCCGTCGCTGACTCCGTCTGGTTCGTCGTCTCATGCTCGTCACGGGCCGGTGAACGCGCAGGCTGTGTTGCTCATGGCGCGCGAGCTCCTGCGCTACCGCCCTGTCGACGACCTCTACGAAGACTGGCTGGACCGCATCGCCGAGCTTGTCAGCACCGCCGGGGACTCTCCTGCACCGTCTCGCTCGATGCCTCACCCATCGCCTGCTGCGAATGACGTGGCCCACGGAGCACCTCCTCCACCTCCCCGTCAAGACGTCACCCTCGGGCCAAGGCGTGAGGCCCCGCGGCGCGACCCGCCGCGCAGGGCGCCGGCGCGTGAAGATGAAAGCTGCCAGGTGGAGCAACGGCCGCAAGAAGATGCTCGTGCACTCCCAGCACCGCCACGTCAAGACCACGCGCCACCTGCAGCGATGGCGCGCGAGCGCCAAGACCAGGCTCCACCTCCAAGATGGGCTCCCGTGACCACAGCGGGTTGCCGCGCGTTCACTCCGGAGCTATGCAGCGTCGTCTGGCTATGGAAGTTCAAGCCCGACCTGCGTCCGCGCTACGACGGCACCCCCGACCCTGCAGAGTTCCTGCAGCTCTACGAGCTGAGCATCAAGGCAGCCAACGGTGATGAGAAGGTTATGGCGAACTAGTTTCCCATGGCCCTCAAGGATGGTGCATGCTCGTGGCTCCTGAACCTGCCCGCGGGATCGATCTCCTCCTGGGACGAAATGCAAGAGCGTTTCGTCGCCAATTTCCAGGGCACTCGCCACCGTCCACCGGCTGCGGGTGACCTGCAGCACATCAAGCAGCAGCCAGGAGAGACCTTGCAGAAGTACATCCAGCGCTTCAACAGCGTCCGCCTAAATATCCCCAAGGTGTCGGATGAGGCCATCATCTCGGCGTTCACTGATGGCGTCCGCGACGTCAAGATGAAGGAGGAGCTCGCCATACATGAGGACCTGTGCACGGCTCTGGAGATGTTCAACATGGCAACCAAGTGTGCGAGAGTTGAGGAAGGTCGCCTCTCTCTCCTGGAGCTCCCAAGGGCTGACCCAGAAGACAAGAAGGCCAAAGCCAAGGACATGAAGCGCAAGGGACCGGCCGTGCTTGCGGCCAAACCAGAGATGAAGCGCGGCTGCGACCACCCAGAGTAATCCAAGGGCCGCCGCCCGTTCTGCGTCTTCCACAACGTGCACAGCCACAACACCAACGACTGCCAGGAGCTCAGGGGCATCCGCGACGGGTTCCTCGGTCGACGCCCCGAGCGCAGCGACCGAGGCTACGGCCGCGGAGGAGGCCGAGGTGGAGGACGCTGGGACGGCCGCGACCCCCACCAAGAATGGCGCGATTAGCCTCGTGAGGACCGCTCGCAGGGCCAGCCTCGCGAGGGCCCCTGGAGGGACCAGCCTCGTGAGGACCGTCCTCAGGGCATCGCTGGCCTTCCTCCGCTGCCGCCACCACCAAGAAGGAACGATGACCACCACCAGGACCAGGGGGCTGGGGGCTTCCAGGAGCCTTGTGCCATCGCCTGCATCCTGGGTGGCGCTCAGGCCCCTGCCTCTCATCGCATCTTCAAGCAGTTTGCCCATGAGGTGAACGCGGCCCTCCCCAAGCTCGAGGCAATGCGTCCGCCCAGCTGGTCTAAGTGCACCATCACCTTCAGCCCATCGGATCAGCTCAAGTGTGCGGCAACTGCTGGCGGTCTCCTGATGCGCTGCTCGCCTACCATCAGCAACGTGCTCGTCACCAAGACTCTCATCGATGGCGGTGTGGGGCTCAACGTTCTCTCCATCGAGACATTCAACCGACTCCAGGTGCCCTACGACCAGCTGCAGCCTACCAAGCCTTTCTCAGGAGTGACCGACGGCTCCACCACCCCGATAGGGCAGATCCGCCTCCCTGTCACCTTCGGCAAGCGCGACAACTACCGCACCGAGCTCATCGACTTCGACGTCGCCCACATTTGCCTTCCATACAACGCCATCCTTGGCTATCCGGCCCTGGCCAAGTTCATGGTGGTGACTCATCATGGTTACAATGTCCTCAAGATGCCAGGGAGCTGCGGCGTCATCACGGTCGCCTGCGAGGAGAAGGACGCGGTGTGCTCTCTCGAGCGCGCCTACCAGGCTGCGGCGGTCGAGAACCCAGACGATGACGGCGCCGTATACCCTCCCGAGGCTGTCCCCAAGAAGAAGAAGCAGCTGCTCCGCCAAGGACCTCAGGAGAGCGGGGTGTCCAGCGGCACCACCTCAGGCCCTGCGCCCACTGACGGGGTGCCTCCCTCTCTCGCATAGGAAGGCGCGCCCGGCGCCCCTCTCAGGCTGGGCTCGGGGGCTCTCCTCTGGAGGGCCTCTGACCTGGCCAACGTCACGAGGGAGGCGCTCGGGCACCATGTGGAGGCGTGCTTCAGCGCGCACTTTCGCCAGGAGGGTACAAGGCGCGAGGTGCCAGGTGCTCAGGAGTTCATCACCAAGGCAATCAAGGAGCTTCAGGAGGCAAGAGCTATGCGAGGCGACCATCGCCCACCACCTGGCGCGGCTCCTTGTCCCAGCGAGGACAGCAAGCTGCGCATCTGCGTCAACATCCCAGGGCTCAACAGGGCCGCATCTCAGGAGCGCTTCTGGCCGTCCAGCGCTGGCCGGTGCGAGGGTCCCCCTCACAGCTATGTTCGCATGCCTTTGGGCTTGTCAAGCGCAGCTGCTGCATTCCAGCGCCACATGCGGGGCGTCCTGGCGGCTCATGAGGCTAGAAGCCAGGCGATCCTGTCAGAGGAGGAGATGGATCCTCGCGAGCCCCCCGGGCCCCAGAGCCTCCCGAGGTTCAGGGCCTGGGCGGCTCATGAGGAGCGACTTCTGCAGCACGCGTCTTTAGCTACTCCAACATCTCTTCAGCAACGGTGCCAGGTGACATTTTCTGGTTTGTTCAGTTGGGGGCGCCCCTCGGGCTACATTATCCCCAAGCCGTGTGGGTCCGTCATTGCGGCATGTATCGTTTTGCACCTATCAGAACTAGCTCTACCTTACCTATGGGTTGATTTATGTTATCACCTGCTTGCCTGGTGTTCTATCGCCTCCGCGGCCTCCCGCATTGTTGACCAGCCTCTTGCTCATCCCGCAATGGGGACTACACATGCTGGCACGGCACTTGTGCTCGGGTCCGTCCTTGCAACGCTGACAAATTTGAGAGATCGAGCTCTGGCTCGCGGCCTGCCCCGCGCACGTCACCTCACCAGATCCTCAGTGCCTTCATCTTCTTGCGGAAAGATCAGCGGTAGGACAGCAAGTGCAATTATGAGTTATACTCTTCTCTCAGACTAACTCGCAGGAATCCATGGAGTTTAGCCACAGGTGGCCCCGCCGGCCGTCCCTTTTTCATGCAATTCGCTTGCACGTTAAAGTGGGGGCTCCTGACCATCGCGCCTCAGGAGCTCTTACTGACTCTCCAGCCCTCACCCTCTGGCCTTGACCATGGCATCGCGACCTGGCATACCAGCGGCGGCTGAGCCTCGCTTGAGGGTCGGGACCCGAGGACGTAGAGCAACTAGATGAGCGGGGAGAAGGGGAGGTCGGCATGAGCCCTACCTGGAAACATCACTGCCAAGGCACAATCAGGCGCTGCGCAAAGGAATCACTTCAGGCCTACTAAGATAAGTCACCCATGCATATCAGAGTGAACCTCATCGTCCGGTATTTTGATTCTCGCAATCTTGCTTCGGCAATGCCGCTTCCCTTTTCGGCCTCCAGGGAGCTGCTTGCACGCCAAAGGGGACCTCTTGAGCATCGCGTCTCAGGAGCTCTTATCGGACCTCGGGCCGCTCACCTCCCGGCCTTGACCACGGCATCACGACCTGGCATACCAGCAACGGCTGAAGCCTGCCTAGGGACTGGGACCTGCCAGCGTAGAGCACTAAGCTACCGCGAGAACAAAAAGGGGGAACCATGCCGAAGCAAGATGCGTGGCTGCAACATCATACTAGGAATAATAAACATTGGAGCAAAAGCATTACAATTTTTTACATACCCCCACCGGGTTTGTCACAATTCCGCGCAGGGAAACAAAAGAAGGAAACGTCAAGGGACCCCGGCTGCTGGGCATCACCGACGACGCCGAGCGGACGCCGCTGCCGCGCTCCGGGCACGGCGAGAGCTCGGCGGCACGTAGCTGTCGTCACTGGACTCCGGAGAATCGCTAGGCTTGGGAGAGTCACTGGATTCCCAGGAGTCGTCGCTGCTGCTGGAGGAGCTGCCAGAGGCGGGCTCGATGTTCACGGCCGTGCCACACGGACTGCTTCCCCTGGGGCAGCACTCCAGACAACAGCCCTCCTCATCGAAGACCTTGAAGAACAACGTAGAGGCGCCATCGTACTCAAAGTGGATGACGAGGGCCCCCTCTGGACGGCAGGCATGGGCGACCTCGCCCCATCCTCGGGTCATGAAGATGTCGCCCGGGGGGACGACCTCGACCTCCGCCCTCGTGGCTAGGCCGCAGCACCCGGCGTGCTGCAGCCACAGCTCAAGCGGCCCCCTCGGTGGCATCTCCTCGGTGAAGAACCTCGGGAGCCGGATCCACGTGCGCGGCGGCATTGCCGCCCACACCACGAACTCGCGCGAGGTCCCCTCGCCATGGGTTCGCCGGCCTGCTGGCCGCGCAGCCTCGGTCAGTCCGCCGAGACCCCGGCCCGTGCGGTGCTGGGCATTACCTCCCTGTCCGGAGCCCTGCGCGCGGGCGTACAGAGGAAGCGGGAAGCCAGGCGGAGGCCGCTCGTACCGAGGCCGCGTCACCTCTTGCCTTTCGCCGGCGTCGTGAGGACGGCCGAGCCTCTTCTTCGGCGGAATTGGCCCCGGCTCCTCCCGAGGGGTTTTTCCCTTCTCCTCTGCAGAGAATCTCCTGATCGACGCCATGGATGCTGCTGCAAGACAGCGAGACAAATAAGAAGAAGAAGAAGGAGCGGGCAGCGAGAAGATGGAGATGAGTGAGGGGGGCTCTGCCCCTCCCCTCATTTATAGCCGGAGGGAGGCCAACCGCCGGCCTCCACGATCCCATGCAATGATGGTTCTTCTCTGCATGCAGCGGAGTCTCGTCAAGTCGAACGGTTGCCGAGGTAGCGTGGGGAAGCGAAGACGCCCACGTCCCATCAATCGCCACACGTCGACCAAGGCCGCAGGCAGTTACGGCCCGCGGCGCTCCGCACTTTCCCCTTGGCTTCGCCTCGAAGCCAAGTTCGAGTGTGCCTTGGGCCCGGGGGCTACTGTCGGCGTTCTGGGAACGGGGGTATCCAGACTTGCCTGCCTAGGGCCCACGGCGTGGCTCCATCGACGGCCTGGTACGGCCCAGCTTCAGCGACAACAACTCTAGACCCCCGTAAGGGGCCAAGCCTCGCGAGGCGGACGACACCAAGACCTCCACGAGGAGCGGCCTCCTCAGGCTGGCTCCCGAGGAGTGGAGATCTCTATGCAAGCCTCACCTCGTGAGGTCCGGATGACGTGAGCCATGACGACCAAGGCCAGGCGGGCGCCAGTGGGCGCAGTGTACCAGTTTCCTCTTCGGTGCTAAAGAGGCAAGCGCAGGCGCGGAGTCCCGAGGAATCAGCTAAAGGTTTCCATTCCCGTGCAACAAGACCAAGACCGCCAGGACGACAGGACAGAGGTCATCACCGAGCCCACCACGATGTCACGACCAGAGGCTTTTGCAGGCGAAGACTACTTTTGTCAGGATAGCATGTACTAGTTGTCTCCCTTCGAATTTGGCCGTTGTGGGATCCCTTCCCGCCTTTCATTTGGAAAGAGGACCAAGGCCACTATAAATAGGACTTAGCCACCACCGTAGAAGGGGATCACATCGGATCGGACCACCGGACCGATCATTCAGAGCACCCTCACTCCACCAGCTCACTCGAGCTCAAGAACACCTCTCCTCCTGAGGCTGTTCGCCACTGTACTAGTTCATCCTCAGCCCCTCGAGGCCAATCCAACACAAAGCAGGAGTAGGGTTTTACACCGCAAGGTGGCCCGAACCTGGATAAACTGCTGTGTCTGTTTTCCTTACAGTTCGTCGAGCTAGGCTGTGAGATTAGCGAGTAGGCAGACTGGGGAGGACGAGTTCTTCGCACGCACCCCAGAGTTCGATCCTCTCAAGGGTTTGCGGAACCCGAAATCCGACAGTGTCGAAGTAGTGGTGCGCCGGGAAGAAGACGTGGTTGACGATGCGTCACGTCGGGTTTGCCAAGCCCGGGGACACATCGTGGACGAAGGCACGCATCGGTGTTGCGAGCACCGGGCATGCGTAGATGGACGAAGACGAAGTTGACGAAGCGTCGCACCAGACTTGCCAGGCCCGGGGACATGTCGCGGACGAAGGCACGCATCGGTGTTGCCAGCACCGGGCATGCGTAGACTGGGACCTGCACGAGCTGTACGCCATGTCGGAGAAGTCGGAGAGGCCAGCAGAGAAGGACTCGACGATGGTTGCGGCGCCAATCGGCACGGGGCCGATGTCGCCTGCAGTTTTCGGAGTAGACGAAGTGGTCGGGGTAGATGACGGAGACGCTAGCGATGGGCTGGTGCTGGACGAAGACGAAGGAGGTGGACGGGCGACGGCGACAGCTACGAGGGTAGCGGCGGCAGCGGCCAAAGAAGAGCGGCGGTGGCGGCTAGGTTAGGAGCGTGGCGGCGATGCTCGAAGTAGGCGAGGAACCGGACAGCATGACAAAGACCGACGCGGACAGTTGTCGGCGTTCTGGGAACCAGGGTACCCAGAATTGCCTACCTGCAGCCCACAGCGTGGCTCCATCTGCGGCCTGGTACAGCCCACCTCCAGCATCAACAACACAAGACCCTCGCGAGGCGGACGACGTCAAGACCTCCAAAGGGAGCGGCTTCCCTAGGCCGGCTCCTGAGGAGCGGAGATTTCTATGCAAGCCCCGCCTCGTGAGGTTCAGATGATGCAAGCTCTAACGACCAAGGCCAGGCGGGCGCCAGCGGGCGCAGTACAGCAGGTTTCTTCTTTGGTGCTAAGGAAGTAGGTGCAGACACAGAGTTCCGAGGAATCAGCCAAAGGTTTCCATTCCCGTGCTACAAGACCAGGACGGCAGGACGGAGGTCATCGCCGAGCCCACCACGATGTCACAACCAGAAGCTTTGCAGGCGAAGACCACCTTTCGTCAGAATAAGATGTACTACTTGTCTCTGCCTGCGGCCCAAAGCGTGGCTCCATCTGCGGCCTGGTATGGCCCACCTTCAGCATCAACAACACAAGACCCTCGCGAGGGGCCAAGCCTCGCGAGGCGGATGACGTCAAGACCTCCAGAGGGAGCGGCTTCCCTAGGCCGGCTCCTGAGGAGCGGAGATTTCTATGCAAGCCCCACCTCGTGAGGTTCAGATGACGCAAGCTCTGACGACCAAGGCCAGGAGGGCGCCAGCTGGCGCAGTACAGCAGGTTTTCTCTTTGGTGCTAAGGAAGCAGGTGCAGACGCAGAGTCCCGAGGAATCAGCCAAAGGTTTCCATTCCCATGCTATAAGACCAGGACGGCAGGACGGAGGTAATCGCCGAGCCCACCACGAAGTCACAACCAGAAGCTTTGTAGGCGAAGACCACCTTTCGTCAGGATAAGATGTACTACTTGTCTTCCTTCAAACTTGGCCGTTGTGGGATCCCTTCCCGCCTTCGTTTTGGGGGAAGAGGACCAAGGCCACTATAAATATAGCTAGACCACCACCATAGAAGGGGACGGATCAATCAGATCACCCCCACCAGCTCACACCAACACAAGAACACACCTCCTGAGGTTGTTCCCCCTCTGTACTAGTTCATCCTCAGCCCACCTCGAGGCCAATCCACCACAAAGCAGGAGTAGGGTTTTACACCGCAAGGTGGCCCGAACCTGGGTAAACTGCTGTGTCCCTCTCCTTTCCAGTTCATCGAGCTAGGTCATGAGATCGACGAGTTGGTAGAATGGGGAGATTGAGTTCTTCGCACGCACCCTAGAGTTCGAACCTTTCTTGGGTCTTCGGAGCCTTGAATCCGACATTTGGCGCGCCAGGTAGGGGTGCGTCGGAGCCTCTCTTCCGCCGGTCGATTCGCTGTCGTTCCACCGTTCCCATGGCTGACGCTCGTCGAGTTCGCGCTGAGCGCCGGGCTGCTCTCACCGCCCATGTCGCCCAAACAGCACCTGCGGGTGACGGCGCTCCCCGCCGTCCCCCATCGCCTGTGGAAAATGCTGCCACCGGACCCGCGGCCCACGAGCAGCAGGCTTCGTCGCTGCATCCCTCTGTGCGGCGCGACGGACGCACCGCCACTCCATCGCTGACTCCGGCGGCTGCTTCATCCTCACATGCTCGTCGCGGGCCGGCGAACGCGCAGGCTGCGTTGCTCATGGCGCGCGAGCTTCTGCGCTATCACCCGACCGATGACCTCTACAAGAACTGGCTGGACCGCATCGCCGAGCTCGTCAGCGCTGCTGGAGAGACCCCTGCACCATCCCACTCGCTGCCTCCCCCACCACCTCTTGCGGGCGACGTGGCCCACGGAGCGCCTCCTCTGCCTCCCAGGCAAGAAGTCGCCCCCGAGCCAAGGCGTGAGGCTCCTCGGCGTGACCCGCCGCGCAGGGCGCCGGCACGCGATGAAGAAAGCTGTCAAGTGGTGCAGCGGCCCCAAGGAGAGGCACGCGCGCTTCCAGCGCCGCCACATCAAGACCGCGTGCTGCCTGAGGCGGCGGTGCGCGAGCGCCAAGTCCAGGCTCCCCCTCTACGGCGGGCTCCCGTGAGCGCGGCGGGCTGCTGTGCGTTCACCCCGGAGCTACGTAGCGTCGTTTGGCCAGGGAAGTTCAAGCCAGACCTGCCTCCACGCTACGACGGCACCCCCGACCCTGCCGAGTTCCTCCAGCTCTACGAGCTGAGCATCGAGGCGGCCAATGGCGACGAGAAGGTTATGGCAAACTGGTTCCCCATGGCCATCAAGGATGGCGCGCGCTCATGGCTCCTGAACCTTCCTGCCAGATCGATCTGCTCCTGGGACGAAATGGGAGAGCGCTTCATCGCCAACTTCCAGGGCACTCGCGACCGCGCCCCGGCTGCGGGAGACCTGTGGCGCATCAAGCAGCAGCCAAGGGAGACCTTGCACAAATACATCCAGCGCTTCACCAACGTTCGCCTCAAGATCCCCAAGGTGTCGGACGAGGCCATCATTTCTGCGTTCACTGATGGCGTCTAGGATGTCAATATGAAGGAAGAGCTCACCATACACGAGGACCTGTGCTCGGCTCTGGAGATGTTTAACATGGCAACCAGGTGCGCGAGGGCTGAGGAAGGTCGCCTCTCCCTCCTTGAGCTCCCGGAGGCTGATCCAGAAGACAAGAAGGCCAAGGCTAAGGACGTGAAGTGCAAGGGACCAGCTGTGCTCGCGGCCGAACCTGAGATGAAGCGCGGCTGCGACTACCCGGAGTCCTCCAAGGGCAGCCGCCCGTTCTGCGTCTTCCACAACATGCACAGCCACAACACCAACGACTGCCAAGAGCTCAGGGCCATCCGAGAAGGGCGCCTTGGCCGCCGCCCTGAGCGCAATGACCGCGGCTACGGCCGTGGAGGAGGCTAAGGTGGGTGACGCTGGGACAACCGCGACCCCCGCCAGGACTTGCGCGACCAGCCTCATGAGGATCGCTGGCAGGGCCAGCCTCGCAAGGGCCCCTGGAGGGATCAGCCTCGTGAGGACCGCCCTCAGGGCAACGCTGGCCTCCCTCCGCTGCCGCCGACACCAAGGAGGAATGACGACCACCACCAAGATGATGGGGCCGGGGGCTTCCAAGAGCCTCGTGCCGTTGCTTGCATCTTGGGTGGCGCTCAGGCCCCCACCTCTCATCGCATCTTCAAGCAGTTCACTCGTGAGGTGAATGCGGCCCTCCCCAAGCTCGAGGTGACGCGTCCGCTCAGGTAGTCCAAGTACGCCATCACCTTCGACTCTACTGACCAGCTCAACTGCGCGGCCACTGCCGGCACGCTCCCGATGCTCTGCTTGCCTACCATCAGCAATGTCCTCGTCACCAAGACACTCATCGATGGCGGTGCGGGACTTAATGTCCTCTCCATCGAGACGTTCGATAGGCTCCAGGTGCTGTACGACCAGCTTCAACCCACCAAGCCCTTCTCAGGAGTGACCGACGGCTCCACCACCCCGATAGGGCAGATCCGTCTCCCTATCACCTTCGGCAAGTGCGACAACTACCGCACTGAGCTCATCGACTTCGACGTCGCCCATATTCGCCTCCCGTACAATGCCATCCTTAGGTATCTAGCCCTGGCCAAGTTCATGGCCGCGACTCACCACGGCTACAATGTCCTCAAGATGCCAGGGAGCGGAGGCATCATCACGGTCCCTTGCGATGAGAAGGACGCGGTGTGCTCCCTCGAGCGCGCCTACCAGGCTATGGCGGTCGAGAACCCAGATGACGAGGGTGCCGTTTACCCTCCTGAGGTCATCCCCAAGAAGAAGAAGCAGCTGCTCCACCGAGGATCTCAGGAAGACGGGGCGTTCGATGATCATGCTTCAGGCCTTGCGCCCACTGATGGGGCGCCCTCCCCTCTTGCATAGGAAGGCGCGCCCGGCGCCCCCCTCAGGTTGGGCTCGGGGGCTCTCCTCTGGAGGGCCTCAGACCTGGCCAGCGTCGTGAGGGAGGCATTCGGGCACCATGTGGAGGCGTGCTTCAACGCGTGCTTCCGTGAGAAGAGCACAGGGCACGAGGCGCCAGGCGCTCTGGAGTTCATCACCAAGGCGATCGAGGATCTTCAGGAGGCGAGGGCCATGCGAGGCGAGCGTCGCCCTGCACCACCCGGCGTAGCTCCCTCCCCTGACGAGGGCAGCGGGCTGCGCGTTTGCGTCAACATCCCAGGGCTCAACAGAGCCACGTCTCAGGAGCTCTACTGGCCGTCCCGCGTTGGCCGGTGTGAGGGCCCCCCTCACAGCTATGTCCGCATGCCTTTCGGTCTGCTGAACAGGGCTGCCACGCACCAGCGCTACATGCGGAGCATCCTGGTGGCTCACAAGGCCAGGCACCAGGCAATCCTATCGGAGGAGGCGCTGGATCCTCGCGAGCCCCCCGGGCCCCCGAGGCCTCATGAGGCTCAGGACCTGGATGGCTCGTGAGGAACGACTTCTGCAGCGCGTGTCTTCAGCTACTCCAACACTTCTTCAGCAACGGTGTCGGGTGACACTTTTTGGTTTGTTCAATTGGGGGCGCCCCTTGGGCTGCATTATCCCCAAGCCGTGTGGGTCCGTCCCTACGGCATGTATCGTTTTTCGCAAAAATTAGAACTGGCCTTACCCTTTCATGAGTTGCTTTGCGATTATCACCTGTCTGTCCGGTGCTTCACCGCCATGAACGTCGTACGCCCTTGCAAACCCGCCCATGACCGCCTCATGATTAAGGACTGGCACGGCGTCTGTGCTCGGGTCCGTCCCTGAAGTGTTGCTAAATCCAAGTGGCTGAGCTCTGGCTCGCGGGCCAGCTCCCGTGCACGTCACCTCCCATGGTCCTTGGTGCCTTGTTCTCGCATGAGCTAATCGGGAGCAGATAAGTTAGGGCGTGCGACCCGGTGCCTCGCCGCCGCAGGAGCCACCCGCCGGTTGTCTTTCTTCAGGACCTTCGCATGAGAAGACTGGGCACGGCGTCTGTGCTCGGGTCCGTCCCTGCAGCATCGACAAACCCAACGGCTGAGCTTTGTCTGGCGGGCCGGCCCCGTTCACGTCACCTCCTGGGGTCGTTGGTGTTTGGCCTTCTCATGCGATATCCTCAGGAGATTCACTCGGCGCAGGCTACCTAACCATCTTGCAGGACCCTTGCAAATGTTCCAAACCAAATTCAGGCGCAACCCGCCTTGAGGTAGGACCTCGTGAGTCCCGCGCTGGCTCACGAGTGCCCATATACACCTCCTCTAATCCTGTCGTGCAATCCACGTGCCAGGACGGGGCTGTACACGCCCCGGAGTATCCCCTCAGAGGGAGCTCTCACCCACGAACCAGTGGAAGCCCCATGCTCTGTGCTGGCGGACGACACGGTCTAGGAGCGGCTATGCCCGTGCAAGAGCGGAAGCGCCATGCTCCGCACTGGTGAATAAACAACTGAGGGCACCCTAGCGGCTGCAGTAACCTCAGGAGAGCCACCAGGCTCGCCGCTCATCTTCACCGCACCGGTTTTCCCTCAGGAGGGTCGCGCGAGGGGGCTGGGCACAGGGGCTACGCTCAGGTCACGCCTGGCGTACACCACCTCACCAGGTCCCTTGGGCCTGGTCTTCTCGCGTCCCTCCCGAGCGAAAGCCCGGCGAGGAAAGGTATGGAGAGTTGTCCGTACATCAAGGGGGACCCCTGAGCATCGCGACTCAGGGGCCTCACTGGTCACGTAGCCCCTCACCCCTTGGTCTCGTCCTAGTGATCCATACGCCCCAACGGCGGCTGAGGTATGCGCGGGACCGGGCCCTGCCGACACAGAACACTAAAAACCACGCTCGCATCTTGTAACACCCCCAGTGGTTAACTACAGTAATCCCCTTTGGTAATGCCAAGCCAGCATGTTTAACAATGCATGATCATCATTTGCATCATATTGCATTTCAACTCCTAAGTCAAATTCAAATTTAAATGAAAGTGAAATATAAAATTTGTCCAACATAAAAACTAAAATGTTCGATAGATAACACATATTGCAGAGACCATTCTAAAATTATAACCAACATTTACTAAATTGGGTAAGTGACTCAAACCACCTCAAACAATGGCTGAAAATAATATTTAGTAACCTTTTTAATTTATTTAACACAAATATGAAATAATGTTTTGCCCAAACTAATTTTAGGTGTTAGGGAATAAAGCACTGGTATTTATGAACTAGGTCTCCCTTTTTACAAAAACCATTTGGGGCCTAAACAAATAACAGAACAGAAAAGAAAAAGAAACAGAAAAAGAGAAAAAGAAAAAGGCCTAAAGGATCTACTGTGCACTCGGCCTACTCGCTACAGCCGCGGCCCAGCCCACCCCCGCGTTATCCCCCACCTCGCGCACTGCTCACGCCGCTGCTGTCGAGCACCTGGAGCGCGCGCGCCAGGCCCCCCCCCCTCCGAGCGATCGACAACGCGCCGCGCCGCGCCGCGCGGTGGTTAAAGGGCAACCCCGCGCTCCCCTGGCGAACCCTAGCCCAGTTCCCCCCATTCTCCCTCGCTCTCCTCTCACCTCACCCGACGCCGCCATGGACGGCCGCGGCTGAGCTGCGCGGCCACCGTCGCCCGTTCGCCGCCCCGACAAGTCCAGCAGCTCCGCCTCGCTCCTCTGCTTCGTCTACGCTGCCGGATCGAGCCACGGAGCCCCTCACGTCGCCGCATTCTTCCTCGCCCCCGCCTCGGCCGCCGCATCGACCTCGCCGTCGATCTACGCCACCGGACCACCCCGAGCCCATTGCCCAGTCCTCACGCTCGCCCGGTGAGCTTCTGCGCGTGACGCGCCCTCCCCTGCCTCCTCTAGTCGCCTGTAACGCCCGCTCCGCGTTCGACCGAACCCACCACCGCGGACCTCGTCGCCGGCGACCGTCCGGCGACCATTAGGCCCCGTACTGATGCCCATTTTGCTCGCCGCAGCCCGTGGGACCTCCTTAGCACCTCGCCTCGTTTGGTTGCGCATCGTAGCCCCGATTTCGTCGCACGCCCGATACGCCTCGCCGCCGATGAGCTCCTGCCGCTCAGCTCCGGCCACCTCAGCCCCTCGCACCGCCACCGTTCGACGCGCAGCGTCGAGCCGCGTCGAACGCGCCTAGCCACAGCCCCTGGGACCCCCTGTGGGCGAATCCCGAACCCATCCCGACGCTGCGCCGCCACAAACGCGCTCGCTGGCGTGATTCCGGCGAGTCACCGGCCGTCGCTGACCTGGCCCTAGTGGGCCCCGCCCAGTGCCGCTGACCCCTGGGCCCCAGTTGACCTGTTGACCAGGTCAACTGCTGACTGGGCAGCCCGTGTCACTGACACGCGGGTCCCACCCCGTAAAACGTTTTTAAAATAAATAAAAACCCTAATTAAAATGCTAATTAACCTAATTAGTTAATTAATTAAACTAACAGACGCTGACTGCTGGGCCCCACCTGCTAATTAGTTTAGTTAGATTAAATTAACCCTGTTTAATTAGTTCTGTCAATGACATGTGGGTCCCACTTGTCAGGTTTGACCCTGGTCAGCCAGGTTTGACCTGCTGATGTCATGGTGATGTCATGCTGATGTCATCATACACTGTTCTGGATAATGTTGATTTAAAATAAATAAATAATTCAGAAAATGCTAAAATCTTTAGAAAATCATATCTTTTAATCCGTAACTCCGATGAAAATACTTTGTACATGAAAGTTGCTCAGAACGATGAGACGAAGCCGGATGTTGCTTATGTTTGCTCTATATTTATACTGTTTCCTCCCCCTCTTCTCTCTCGTTAGACCCCGATGCAGTTCCCGGTACCGACGCAGCTCCGGATCCCGAAGACACCTTTGACGACCTTGCCCTTGTCGCCGAGCAACCAGGCAAGCCCCCCCCCCTTTGATCATCCCGATATCGCCCATTCTATTTTCTCATGCTTGCATTAGATTGTTGCTGCTGCTGCTTTACCTATTCTGATGCATAGCCTGTTTATCGTAACCTGCTGTTGATAACTACCTGCATATCCTAAACTGCTTAGTATAGGCTGGGTAGAGACCTATCAGTGACCCCACTTATCCCGACTGCCGCGCTGGATCGTCAGAAGACCCGATCAACGGGATTGAAGACCAGGCCCCGACACCGCACATCATCCCCTTTAGTTGTAACGACACTGCAGCGTTACTATCGAGTGCCGAGGGTGAAACCTCTTGTAGCACTTCTGATGTTAACTCTGTAGAGTAGCTATTCGGTCGTGGTCATCGAGGGTGATTCCTCCTTCACCACTTCCGGTAACGACACTGTCGTGCAACACATCAAGTGTGAACCCATCAAGGGTGATTCCTCCGAGTTCACCTTGTCGGATACATCGAGTAGGAATCCAATAAGGGTGACACCTCGGATTCCCCTGATGTTATGGACACACGGATACTCGGACTTTACACTGTTACTTGGATAGGCGGGTCGACCCTAAGGGGTACCCGCGTGCGCCTGAGAGGCGAGTGTTGTGAAGACGGGTGCCTGTATGGTGCCCGAGTGCTGAATACGAGGCGCGGCCGGGCATTCTTAACCCTTGCAGCAAGTCCTCGAGACGGGGCGACGAGGTCACATCTTTCGTGAGGCTCTGCTCGCTACCGCAAGCCCTAGTCCATTAACGATTTGGATATTTGATCCGAGCAGGTCTCTGGCCTGATAGCACTAACCATCACGTGGGCATAGTATGGGCGTTCTGCATCGTATGCATCAGCCGAAAGCTCTGTCAGACGTCCAGTTTAGCAGTGCGGCATGGAGTGATTGGCGCCATTGCGGTGGTGCTTGGATCTGAGCCATGTGCGCAACAACCCGGAGGGTGAGGGGCGATGGCCAAGACCCCCTTGCGCTTAGGATGTAGACCAGCGAGGACCTCTCTGCTGAGCTGTAGGTAGGGTTGCGATGTGTCGTTTGGCCGAGGCCGGGCATGACCCAGGAAAGTGTGTCCGGCCGGAGTTAATCGAGCGTGTTGGGTAAGTTGGTGCACCCCTGCAGGGAAGAAAACTTCTATCGATAGCCTGTCCTACGGTAACGGACACTCGGAGTTGTATCCCGATCGATACAGCTAGAAGATGATATGAGACTTGGATGTGAGGCTCTGGGATTGCTTCTCGCAGGGAGTCGAGAAGGGATCTCCGGACGAGGTTGATGACTGTATGGCTCTGGGATTGCTTTCTCGCAGGGAGTCGAGAAAGGATCTCTGGGTGAGGTTGAGACTTAATGATACTGCTACTTTATATTGATCCGTTCTGCTCTCTTCTATTGCTGCGAGACCGCTGAAGATGCTAGTCTTCGATAGGACTAGGCCTCCTCTCTATTCTGGCATTTCTGTAGCCCAGTCCATATATACAGCCTCCCCTTGAAAATGTTGCATATGTAGTATAGATCCTTGCTTGCTGAGTACTTCTGAGTACTCACGGTTGCTTTGTTTTCCTTTTTTTCCCATATCAGTTTGTCGTGACCAGTTGACGGAGCCCCCTGAGACAGATGCCCCGTCGATCGACTACTGCTACTACCCAGAGGATGGATACTTCTACGAGTTGACTGACGACCAGGAGTAGGATCGGAGGGTCCCAGGCAGGAGGCCTTCGCCTTTCGATCGTAGTGTTTTATTTTGCCCCGCCTTTCTAAAGGCCTTTCTGTTTCTGTTTCATATCTGTACTCAGATATCTGATGCTTCCGCTGACGCTTGTACGCAAGCTTATGTATTCGAGCCCTCGAGGCCCCTGGCTTGTAATATAAAGCTTGTATGACTTTATTTATGTTTTAGAGTTGTGTTGTGATATTTTCCCGTGAGTCCTTAGGCTTGATCGTGTGCATTTACGTGTATGATTAGTGCACGATTGAGCCGGGGGCGTCACAAGTTGGTATCAGAGCCGACTGACTGTAGGAACCCCCCTTTCCAACTCCTTGGCCGAAGTTGAGTCTAGTAACCGAAAATTGTTTTACTAACTTGGCTGTGTGACTTACGGGCCCACGTCGCCAATTGGGTGGTATTAGGATCTTTTACTCCTCGACCTTTACTCTGGGACTCTGATCTCTCTTCTACTCGGGTTAAAATTTTACTAACTCCAACATTAGGTTCTCGTGATCACATCCACCCGGTGCTCTGAAAATTTCCCCCTTTCTTCAAGATTGCGGGCCAGGTTCTGCTTGCAGGATCCTCTTATCGAGGGCACCCTGTGTTGTCACTTGCAGATTCCTCGCTCCAATAGTTTTCTCCGACGTTGATGTAGCCTTTGCTATGTCTCGTTGTGTACTTCCATATCATGTGCCTGCGCGCCGCCTAGATGTCTAGCCTTCTCCTTTTCAGCTGTCGTAATGCCGGATACTAACCGAGGCTATGTGTGGATTCGAATGTCTGGTGCAAATATGATGAAGTATCTATTGCACTTCCTTCTGTTGTGCGTGTTACTTCATGAATCATTCCATACACCTGTAGTTTTTCTTGCTAAACTGCCCCTGCTGATTTGTTGCCTCAGTTCCCAAACCAGAATGCTCATCAGCAGCCTACACCAATAACACTGTCAGAATTCGTGCGCCTCAATCCGTCCACTTTTCGCAGCTCGACTGATCCAATGGATGATGACGATTGGCTCCGTGACATTACCTTCCAGATGAAGTCAGCCAATGTTATCCCTGACAGTTATGTCACCTATGCGACGTATCACCTGAGGGGATCAGCTGCTCAATGGTGGGAAAGCCACAAGGGTATGTTGCCTACTGAAACTGTAACCACTTGGCAGGAATTTCAGTCAGCTTTTCATGCACGGTACATTCCTCAAGGTGATCGACCAGAAGAAGCAGGAGTTCCGCAAACTCTCACAGGGCAAAATGACTGTGGATGAATATCAGAGGAAATTTCTCGAACTATCCCGCTATGCTGAAGATGACGTCTGCACTGACGCCCGCAAGCAGGATAAATTCCGTGAAGGACTCCGTACTGACATAAAACTCGCACTTGCAGTCCATGATTGCACAGACTACGCAACGCTTGTCAGCAAATCTTTCCAAATTGAAACAGCTCTGACTGAATGCCAGGAGTCGCTCAAGTGCACTCATAGAGCTGGCTCATCCTCGGGTCAGCCTGTTCAGAAACGTCGAGTCTGGATCCCGCACAATGTACACCACCGACCTGCTCCAACACCAAGGCCGTCATATGTTGCACCTCGTTTGCCATCACCGCCGAGACAGCTATCGGTTCATGCTGGACCACCTGATGCTATGGCTTTTCGTCAGGATGCACCACGTCCTTTTGCTGGTTGCAGGAAGAGCCGTCGAAAACATCCTTCTAGGAACGTTGGAACCAGACCACCTGCTAGTCAACTTGTTCATGTCAACCAAGTCAACATTGAAGAAGCTCGACAGGACCCCAAAATTGTGGTGGGCACCCTTCTAGTGAATTCAATCCCGGCTTCAGTCCTCTTTGATTCTGGAGCATCGCACTCCTTCATGTCCGAAAGTTTTGCGCGAAGCCATGATATACCTTTCGAGGAGATGTCCACCCCATTAGTAATCCAGTCACCTGGGGCTAATTGGCAAACTACCATGGTAAGCCACGGTAACCACATTGTGATCAGAGGATTGATGTTCCCCGTTTCACTCATTGCTCTCAAGACCTCCAACATAGACATTATTCTAGGTATGGACTGGTTGAAGCCTCATAAAGCTTTGATTGACTGTGTCACTAAAACAGTCCGCCTCACACACCCTTCCGGTCAGACTGTCAGATACTCAGCTCGTACAGTGCAGGACGCCGAAGCTCAGATATATGTCCTAAATGCATTGAACGCTTCACCTCTTGAAGGCATCGAGAACGTTCCAGTTGTTCATGAATTTCAAGATGTATTTCCAGAAGAACTTCCAGGAATACCCCCTGCTAGAGCTATCGAGTTTGTCATCGACTTGAAACCTGGCACTACCCCTATTGCGAAGTGTCCTTATAAGATGCCTCCGCATCATCTTCTCGAGCTTAAGGAGGAAATCGACACGTCACTTAAGAAAGGTTTCATCCGCCCCAGTTCCTCAGCTTGGGGAGCACCTTCACTCTTCGTTAAGAAGAAGGATGGAACTAACCGATTGGTTCAGGATTATCGGCCCATTAACCAAGCCACAATCCAGAACAAATATCCGCTTCCTCGGATCAATGATTTGTATGATCAACTTGCTGGATCATCGGTATTCTCTAAACTTGATTTGAGGTTGGGTTACCATCAGATCCGTGTTCGTGAAGAGGATATTCCCAAGACTGCATTTGTTACTCGTTATGGCTCCTACGAGTACACTGTCATGTCATTTGGCTTAACAAATGCTCCAGCCACATTCTCCCGTCTGATGAATTATATTTTCATGGATTACCTCGACAAGTTCGTCGTGGTATATCTGGATGATATTCTGGTATATTCGAAGAATAAGGAAGAACATGCCGAACACCTCCGTCTTGTACTGGAAAGGCTCCGAGAACACCAGTTGTATGCCAAATACTCCAACTGTGAATTCTGGCTTTCTGAAGTGACATACCTCGGTCATGTGATTTTCAGAGATGGAATTGCCATTAACCCAGAACGAGTTCAGGCTATTCTGGACTGGACTCCTCCGAAGAACGTCAAGCAAGTGAGAAGTTTTCTCGGCCTTGCAAGCTATTGCCGTCGATTTGTCGAGAACTTTTCTAAGATTGCTAAGCCCCTGACTGATCTGCTTCACAAAGGCGTTAAGTTTGAATGGACAGAAAAATGTCAGGAAAGTTTCCAGACACTCAAAGACAAGCTGACATCTGCCCCAGTACTATCTCCTCCAGATACCCGCAAAGACTTTGTGATCTATTGTGACGCATCACGTGAAGGATTACGCTGTATCCTAATGCAAGAGCGTAAAGTGATTGCTTATGGCTCTCGTCAGTTGCGCCCACATGAAGAGAATTATCCGGTACATGATCTAGAACTAGCTGCTGTGATCTATGCACTGCAGTTGTGGCGACATTACCTTCTCGGTAATCGTTGCGAGATCTACACGGATCATAAAAGTCTGAAGTACTTGTTCACTCAACCTTCTCTAAACCTCCGTCGGCAAGATGGATGGAGGCCATTGAGGACTATGATTTGGGTATTTCCTATACCCCTAGCAAGGCTAACGTGATGGCTGATGCCTTAATCCGCAAGTCCTATTGCGACAACATCATGGTTAGGCGAGCTCAACCTCGTCTTTTTGAAGAACTATGCAAACTGAATCTGCGTATTGTTCCACAAGGCTCTCTTAATAACCTTGTGATACAACCAGATCTTGAGAAAGCTGTTAAGAATGCGCAAGCTAAAGATGCTGAAATTGATCTGATGAAGAAAGACCTTCACCTTGTAAAGTACAGGGATTTCTCGCTGTCTGAAGATGGAACCTTGTATTTCAGAAACCGCATTGTCGTACCTCGCTTCGAGCTTATGACCGACAAGGTCATGAAGGAGGCACATGATACCCCGCTGTCTATTCATCCGGGTAGCACCAAGATGTATCGTGATCTCCGTCAAAGGTACTGGTGGTCTAGAATGAAGCAGGACATTGCTCGCTATGTTGCTGAATGTGATGTGTGTCGTCGCGTTAAAGCAGAACATCAGAAACCAGCTGGAATTCTGCAACCACTTCCTATTCCTCTATGGAAATGGGATAAGGTTCAGATGGATTTCGTTACAGGACTTCCCAGGTCACAGAAGGGTCACGATGCTATTCTTGTCGTCGTCGACCAACTCTCTAAAGTTGCACACTTTCTGCCTGTCAAAGAAACTATCACTGCTAGTCAGTTAGCAGAGTTATATATCTCCAGAATTGTATCACTCCATGGTATTCCGAAGGAGATTAGTTTGGACCATGGCGGTCTTTTCACTTCCAAATTCTGGGAAAGTTTCCAAACAGCTATGGGAACTCATATTACCTGGAGTTCAGCTTATCACCCCCAATCCCAAGGCCAAGTCGAACGAGTCAATCAAGTGCTTGAAGACATGCTGCGAGCTTGTGTTATTTCATTTGGCAAGAAGTGGGAAGAATCTCTCCCATGTGCCGAATTCTCTTACAACAACAGCTATCAAGCCAGTTTGAAAATGGCCCCCTTCGAAGTACTCTATGGACGTAAGTGTCGAACCCCTCTGAATTGGTCAGAAACTGGGGAACGACCGCTCGTGGGTCCGGAAATTATTCAACACGCCGAAGAACAAGTCTGTATTGTCCGTGAAAATCTCAAGGCCGCTCAGGACCGCCAGAAGAGCAACTATGATCGCAAACGATGGGGTTTGACTTATCAACCTGGTGATCAGGCTTATCTGCGAGTCACCCCGATGAAGGGCACTCACCATTTTGGAATCAAGGCAAGCTAGCTCCGCGCTACATTGGTCCTTTCCGCATTATTGCTAGACGTGGTCAGGTGGCATATAAATTGGAATTGCCGCCGCAATTATCTCATATCCACGACGTCTTCCATGTGTCGCAACTTCGTCGTTGCTTCAAGGAATCTCCGCACCGCGCAGTGGATCACGAAATGCTCGAATTGCATGATGATCTTTCATATAAGGAGCATCCGATCCGCATCCTCGATGAAGCTGAACGTCGGACCCGTCAGAAGGTTACCAAGTTCCTCAAAGTGTAGTGGTCAAATCATACTGAAGATCAAGCCACTTGGGAACGCGAGGATAATCTTCGTGCGGAATACCCCGAACTTTCTCTTTCTACTTCTTAATTCTCGGGACGAGAATTCTTGTTAGTAGAGGAGATTTGTAACACCCCCAGTGGTTAACTACAGTAATCCCCTTTGGTAATGCCAAGTCAGCATGTTTAACAATGCATGATCATCATTTGCATCATATTGCATTTCAACTCTAAGTCAAATTCAAATTTAAATGAAAGTGAAATATAAAAGTTGTCCAACATAAAAACTAAAATGTTCGATAAATAACACATATTGCAGAGACCATTCTAAAATTGTAACCAACATTTACTAAATTGGGTAAGTGACTCAAACCACCTCAAACAGTGGCTGAAAATAATATTTAGTAACCTTTTTAATTTATTTAACACAAATATGAAATAATGTTTTGCCCAAACTAATTTTAGGTGTTAGGGAATAAAGCACTGGTATTTATGAACTAGGTCTCCCTTTTTACAAAAACCATTTGGGGCCTAAACAAATAACAGAACAGAAAAGAAAAAGAAACAGAAACAGAGAAAAAGAAAAAGGCCTAAAGGATCTACTGTGCACTCGGCCTACTCGCTACAGCCGCGGCCCAGCCCACCCCCGCGTTATCCCCCACCTCGCGCACTGCTCACGCCACTGCTGTCTGCCCTGGAGCGCGCGCGCATGCCCCCCCCCCCTCCGAGCGATCGACAACGCGCCGCGCCGCGCGGTGGTTAAAGGGCAACCCCGCGCTCCCCTGGCGAACCCTAGCCCAGTTCCCCCCGCTCTCCCTCGCTCTCCTCTCACCTCACCCGACGCCGCCATGGACGGCCGCGGCTGAGCTGCGCGGCCACCGTCGCCCGTTCGCCGCCCCGACAAGTCCAGCAGCTCCGCCTCGCTCCTCTGCTTCGTCTACGCTGCCGGATCGAGCCACGGAGCCCCTCACGTCGCCGCATTCTTCCTCGCCCCCGCCTCGGCCGCCGCATCGACCTCGCCGTCGATCTACGCCACCGGACCACCCCGAGCCCACTGCCCAGTCCTCACGCTCGCCCGGTGAGCTTCTGCGCGTGACGCGCCCTCCCCTGCCTCCTCTAGTCGCCTGTAACGCCCGCTCCGCGTTCGACCGAACCCACCGCCGCGGACCTCGTCGCCGGCGACCGTCCGGCGACCATTAGGCCCCGTACTGATGCCCATTTTGCTCGCCGCAGCCCGTGGGACCTCCTTAGCACCTCGCCTCGTTTGGTTGCGCATCGTAGCCCCGATTTCGTCGCACGCCCGATACGCCTTGCCGCCGATGAGCTCCTGCCGCTCAGCTCCGGCCACCTCAGCCCCTCGCACCGCCACCGTTCGACGCGCAGCGTCGAGCCGCGTCGAACGCGCCTAGCCACAGCCCCTGGGACCCCCTGTGGGCGAATCCCGAACCCATCCCGACGCTGCGCCGCCGCAAACGCGCTCGCTGGCGTGATTCCGGCGAGTCACCGGCCGTCGCTGACCTGGCCCTAGTGGGCCCCGCCCAGTGCCGCTGACCCCTGGGCCCCAGTTGACCTGTTGACCAGGTCAACTGCTGACTGGGCAGCCCGTGTCACTGACACGCGGGTCCCACCCCGTAAAACGTTTTTAAAATAAATAAAAACCCTAATTAAAATGCTAATTAACCTAATTAGTTAATTAATTAAACTAACACACGCTGACTGCTGGGCCCCACCTGCTAATTAGTTTAGTTAGATTAAATTAACCCTGTTTAATTAGTTCTGTCAATGACATGTGGGTCCCACTTGTCAGGTTTGACCCTGGTCAGCCGGGTTTGACCTGCTGATGTCATGGTGATGTCATGCTGACGTCATCATACACTGTTTTGGATAATGTTGATTTAAAATAAATAAATAATTCAGAGAATGCTAAAATCTTTAGAAAATCATATCTTTTAATCCGTAACTCCGATGAAAATACTTTGTACATGAAAGTTGCTCAGAACGACGAGACGAAGCCGGATACGCGGTCCATTCATCTGTCAGATACCCCTAACTACCTGAACATGGAACTTTTTGCCTGTTTCAGCTAAATGAATAGTGCATGACTTTAATAAAATAATTCCAAACAAATTCCTAAAATAACTAAATGGCTTAGACATGTCTTCAGGCAACCCTGCACTGCACGTTAGCATAGCCTGCTTCGTGTTGCTTATGTTTGCTCTATATTTATACTGTTTCCTCTCCCTCTTCTCTCTTGTTAGACCCCGACGCAGTTCCCGGTACCGACGCAGCTCCGGATCCCGAAGACACCTTTGACGACCTTGCCCTTGTCGCCGAGCAACCAGGTAAGCCCCCCCCCTTTGATCATCCCGATATCGCCCATTCTATTTTCTCATGCTTGCATTAGATTGCTGCTGCTGCTGCTTTACCTATTCTAATGCATAGCCTGTTTATCGTAACCTGCTGTTGATAATTACCTGCATATCCTAAACTGCTTAGTATAGGCTGGGTAGAGACCTATCAGTGACCCCACTTATCCCGACTGCCGCGCTGGATCGTCAGAAGACCCGATCAACGGGATTGAAGACCAGGCCCCGACACTGCACATCATCCCCCTTAGTTGTAACGACACTGCAGCGTTACTATCGAGTGCCAAGGGTAAAACCTCTTGTAGCACTTCTGATGTTAACTCTATAGAGTAGCTATTCGGTCGTGGTCATCGAGGGTGATTCCTCCTTCACCACTTCCGGTAACGACGCTGTCGTGCAACACATCAAGTGTGAACCCATCGAGGGTGATTCCTCTGAGTTCACCTTGTCGGATACATCGAGTAGGAATCCAACAAGGGTGACACCTCGGATTCCCCTGATGTTATGGACACACGGATACTCGGACTTTACACTGTTACTTGGATAGGCGGGTCGACCCTGAGGGGTACCCGCGTGCGCCTGAGAGGCGAGTGTTGTGAAGACGGGTGCCTGTATGGTGCCCGAGTGCTGAATACGAGGCGCGGCCGGACATTCTTAACCCTTGCAGCAAGTCCTCGAGACGGGGCGATGGGGTCACATCTTTCGTGAGTCTCTGCTCGTTACTGCAAGCCCTAGTCCATTAACGATTTGGATATTTGATCCGAGCAGGTCTCTGGCCTGATAGCACTAACCATCACGTGGGCATAGTATGGGCGTTCTGCATCGTATGCATTAGCCGAAAGCTCTGTCAGACGTCCAGTTCAGCAGTGCGGCATGGAGTGATTGGCGCCATTGCGGTGGTGCTTGGATCTGAGCCATGTGCGCAACGACCCGGAGGGTGAGGGGCGATGGCCAAGACCCCCTTGCGCTTAGGATGTAGACCGGCGGGGACCTCTCTGCTGAGTTGTAGGTAGGGTTGCGATGTGTCGTTTGGCCGAGGCCGGGCATGACCCAGGAAAGTGTGTCCGGCCGGAGTTAATCGAGCGTGTTGGGTAAGTTAGTGCACCCCTGCAGGGAAGAAAACTTCTATCGATAGCCTATCCTACGGTAACGGACACTCGGAGTTGTATCCCGATCGATACAGCTAGAACATGATATGAGACTTGGATATGAGGCTCTGGGATTGCTTCTCGCAGGGAGTCGAGAAGGGATCTCCAGACGAGGTTGATGACTGTATGGCTCTGGGATTGCTTTCTCGCAGGGAGTCAAGAAAGGATCTCTGGGTGAGGTTGAGACTTAATGATACTGCTACTTTATATTGATCCGTTCTGCTCTCTTCTATTGCTGCAAGACCGCTGAAGATGCTAGTCTTCGATAGGACTAGGCCTCCTCTCTATTCTGGCATTTCTGCAGCCCAGTCCATATATACAGCCTCCCCTTGAAAATGTTGCATATGTAGTATAGATCCTTGCTTGCTGAGTACTTCTGAGTACTCACGGTTGCTTTGTTTTCCTTTTTTTCCCCATATCAGTTTGTCATGACCAGATGACGGAGCCCCCTGAGACAGATGCCCCGTCGATCGACTACTGCTACTACCCAGAGGATGGATACTTCTACGAGTTGACTGACGACCAGGAGTAGGATCGGAGGGTCCCAGGCAGGAGGCCATCGCCTTTCGATCGTAGTGTTTTATTTTGCCCCGCCTTTCTAAAGGCCTTTCTGTTTCTGTTTCATATCTGTACTCAGATATCTGATGCTTCCGCTGACGCTTGTACGCAAGCTTATGTATTCGAGCCCTCGAGGCCCCTGGCATGTAATATAAAGCTTGTATGACTTTATTTATGTTTTAGAGTTGTGTTGTGATATCTTCCCGTGAGTCCTTAGGCTTGATCATGTGCATTTGCGTGTATGATTAGTGCATGATTGAGCCGGGGGCGTCACACATCTCCTTCCCGAGGGCTGTTCGTACGTCAAGGGGGACCCCTGAGCATCGCGGCTCAGGGGCCTCACTGGTCACGTAGCCCCTCACCCCTTGGTCTCGTCCTGGTGATCCGGACGCCCCAACGGCAGATGAGGTATGCGCGGAACCGGGCCCTGCCGACGCAGAACACTAAAGCAAACGGAAAGGAAATCATGAAATCCTAGCAAAATTATTACAAAACATATTGTTTCTGAAAGACTCAAGGCAGAAGTTCTCACGCCTCCACGAGGCACGGTAAATGTTGCAGGGTTAAAACGGGAGGAAGCGCCGCCTTCGGACCTCTCCTTCAGCCTTGGATGCCGCCACCACCCGCCTGCAGGGGCCCGTCGTCGACAACGTCACCGCCACCATCGCCACCGACTCTGGTCGTGGGGTCGACGCAGAGGAACTTCTGCACTAGGGCCTCCACCTGTTCCCCCATGACCTTGGCGGCAGCATCGTGGAGCTCAGGTGCCACAGGTTCAAGCAGCGCGCCAAGGTTGAAGCTTGGGTCCCGAAGGTGGAGGTGGCTGAAGATGCGCGTTGCGGCCGAGGTGAAGAGCGCGCGAGCTTCCCCGTCCACTAGGGGGCCCACTCTGGCGACGATGCCCTCGAGCACCGTGGCAAGCTTGGGGAGCAGCTCGACAGGGCCTTCCTCCGGACTAGCTAGCGGTCCCTCGTACCCTTCCCCGTAAAGGGCCCGCAGTGCCTTGCGGGACCTCAGCTCAAGGGAGATGAAGGCGTCGCGCCCCGCGGCGGCCGCCTTCTCAGCTGCGGCAACAGATTTCTCCCTGGCCTTCAGCCAAGCCTTCTCCTCGGAGACGAGCTTAGTGTGGGACACCTGGGCCGTGTCCGTCTCCCCCTTCAACTTTGCCAGGCGGCTCCATTCTGTAGCCTGCTCCTGGGCCGCTTGCTCCAGCTCGGTGTCTCGGTCGGCGAGCGCAGCTTCCCGGGACTTGAGATCTTCTTCCTACTCTTCAAGCTGGCGAGCGCGGGCGGCCTGCTCATCGCGAAGGGCCTTCAGCTCGGCCTCCACCGTGCGGCAGTGCTCCTTGACAGACGCTGCGTTGGTCGGCGCTGCGTCGCGAGCCGCTGTGGCCTCGCCGGCCTCCTTCTTGCCCTCCGCGACGACAGCCTCGGCCTGGCCCCAGGCCGCCCTGACGGAGGAGTCGGCCTGGAGCCACCTCGAGATCAGCCCCAGACGCCCCGTCACCACTTGCCGGTCGGAGCCCCGAAGATCAGTCCGGAGCTGGTCCAGCGCGGTGAAGGCCTCCTCCAAAGTGCTGGGCATGGCAGAGGAGCCATGGTCCGCCAGCGTGAGGACTTGAGGAGGAGGTGGCACCGGCGCCTGGACTGGCGCCGCTACAGCAACAAGGGCGACAGGGGGCTCCGGAGCCCTCAAACCCCCAGCAGGCGCGCTGGAAATGGGCACCTCCGGAGTCGGCTTGGCCACGGAGGCGGTCTCCTCCTGAGGCTTGGCCACCGAGCCTCGAGAGGCCCGCTCCATCACAGGCGCACGCGAGGCGGCCTCCCCCGCCCGGGCCGGAGTCGCCGCGGCCGTGGCGGGTCGCGAGGCCTCGGAGGCCTTGGCCTCCTCCTTCTTCTTCTTCATCACCGGAGTCAGCCTGGCCACCAGGAGGAGAGGGTCGTGAGCACGACATCAAGGATGGGAAGCAGAAACAAGGTGAAGTACTTACTCGTCGTCAGCAACGTACGCCCTCCTCTTGGCCAGGAGCGCAGCACCCCCAAGCTTCTTGAGCGTGGGCTTCGCCGCGCCCTCGGGATCGGCCGTGCGCATGGAGGCTGGGTCCGGGATGGTGGCGACGGGTGACAAGGCGGGGGCGTCGCCCTGGGGAAGCAGCGCCGCCTCGCCCTTCTTCGGGGTCTCGTGCCTCAGCCTCCGCAGAGGGGTCCCCCCGGACCTCGTGACGACTCCGGCGGGGCGCGGGGAACCCGCGGCCAGATATTCGTCGGCGTCATCATCATCGGAGAGACCGCAGAGGAGCTCGCTTAGCCGTGGAGGAGAGGTCTCTCCCACCTCCTCCATGGTGGCCTCCGAGTCCTCCTTTTCCTCCTCCCCAGAGCTCTCACCGGAGGACACCGGCACCGGGGAGTTCAGGGGCTTGGGCAGCACAAGCCCCCGCTCGTTGAAGACAGGCATGGCGGCGGCCACCTCCGCCCCGTTGTCGCGGCGATACAGCGGGAGGAAGGCCTCCGGGAGGCCGCCCGGGTCCTTCTCAAGCAAGGTGCGCAAGGCCTTGCTTAGCTCCTCATCCGTCAAGCCTTCCGGGCGCAGCCGGAGGTCGTCTTCCGCGCCCTTGAGACCCCACAAGGGGCACGAGTGCGCCTGGAGTGGAGCCAGGCGCTGTGTCAGGAACTCCTTGACGAGCATGGCTCCCGTCAGCCTCTTCGCCTCCAGATCCGCCGCCATCTTCTCCAGGATCGGCGCCGCACGGGGGTCGGTGAGCTTCTCGTGAACCCACCGGTCCAGCTTCGCCGGCATCGTGGTCGGCAGCTCCAGCCGAGCATGGAAGCGCTTGGCATCCATGAAGATCCACTTGCGCCGGAAGTCGTCCACTTTCTTCCCGGTCCTCGAGAGCGTGTTGCTGCCATGGGATGCAATGAAGCAGACGCACCCGGAGCACTGGGTTGCGCTGCGCATCCGGAGGTAGAAGAAGTGGCAGAGCAGCGCAACGGAGGGCGCCACCCCCACGAACGCCTCGCGGTAGAAGGCGAAGATCAACAGGAGGAGGATGGAGTTGGGATGGAGATGAAGGGTGCGGATCTGGTAATGGTCCAGGATGGCGAAGAAGAAATCAGAGAAAGGAGGGACGAGCCCAGCAAAGACGCTGTGCAGAAAGAAGGGGTAGAAGGTCCTCTCCAAGGTGCCCTACTTGTGGGGCCGACCCGAAGCATCGTCTCTCTCCCCTCATTGTCATTGCTCGCCGTCAGCGGGAGCACGGCGGCAAGGTGCTTCTTCTCGGTGATGGTGGACACACTGAGGGCTGGCTCTAGCAGGGAGGCCGGACGCGCGGAGGGAGCGACAGACTTCGCCTTCTCAGTCGACATCGATGGCGAGCTCAGGGGAAAGCTTGACAGATCTGGAGGCGCTCTCGGCAGGGAAAAGGGGGGATCTGGAGCAAGACAAAGGGAAGGCAGTGAAGGCTTAGCGGCAAGCGCCAGCCCTTTTGTCAGCCCAGGACAGTTGCCGAGGCAGCGTGGGGAAGCGGAGACGCCCACGTCCCATCAAGCGCCACGTGTCGACCGGGTCCGCAGGCGGTTAGGGCCCGCGGTGCTTCGCCCTTGCCCTTTGGCTTCGCCTCGAAGCCAAGTCCGAGCGCGCCTTGGGCCCGGGGGCTACTGTCGGCGTTCTGGGAAACAGGGTACCCAGACTTGCCTGCCTGCGGCCCAAAGCGTGGCTCCATCTGCGGCCTGGTATGGCCCACCTTCAGCATCAACAACACAAGACCCTCGCGAGGGGCCAAGCCTCGCGAGGCGGATGACGTCAAGACCTCCAGAGGGAGCGGCTTCCCTAGGCCGGCTCCTGAGGAGCGGAGATTTCTATGCAAGCCCCACCTCGTGAGGTTCAGATGACGCAAGCTCTGACGACCAAGGCCAGGAGGGCGCCAGCTGGCGCAGTACAGCAGGTTTTCTCTTTGGTGCTAAGGAAGCAGGTGCAGACGCAGAGTCCCGAGGAATCAGCCAAAGGTTTCCATTCCCATGCTATAAGACCAGGATGGCAGGACGGAGGTAATCGCCGAGCCCACCACGAAGTCACAACCAGAAGCTTTGTAGGCGAAGACCACCTTTCGTCAGGATAAGATGTACTACTTGTCTTCCTTCAAACTTGGCCGTTGTGGGATCCCTTCCCGCCTTCGTTTTGGGGGAAGAGGACCAAGGCCACTATAAATATAGCTAGACCACCACCATAGAAGGGGACGGATCAATCAGATCACCCCCACCAGCTCACACCAACACAAGAACACACCTCCTGAGGTTGTTCCCCCTCTGTACTAGTTCATCCTCAGCCCACCTCGAGGCCAATCCACCACAAAGAAGGAGTGGGGTTTTATACCGCAAGGTGGCCCAAACCTGGGTAAACTGCTATGTCCCTCTCCTTTCCAGTTCATCGAGCTAGGCCGTGAGATCGACGAGTTGGCAGACTGGGGAGATTGAGTTCTTCGCACGCACCCCAGAGTTCGAACCTTTCTTGGGTCTGCGGAGCCCTGAATCCGACAACGATGGCACTCCCGCACCGAGGAAGATGGCGCGGCGCATACCACGGGAGGTCGACGTGCGGTGATGGCGGAGTGGACCATGGGCCGCGGCGCTATGGCCCGAAGGGGCGACGCAGCGGTGGCGGGCAGGTCGGGGCGATGGCGGGGACCGCGGGCCGCGGCGCTACAGCCCGAAGGGGCGACGCAGCGGCGGCAGGCAGGTCGGGACGAAGGCGGGAAGACCTCGGGGCGGCGGCGGGGACTGCGGGCCACGGCGCTACAGCCCGAGGGGGCGGCGCGGCGGCGGAGTGCGAGTCGATGCAGCCGTGAGAAGAACCACGGGGCGGCGGCGCTGCGGTCCGACGGGGCGACGCAGCGGTAGCCCGATGCTCGATCGGTGGAGAGGCGCGCTGTACTCGGGACGGTGTTCACGGGACCTGCGGAGGCGCACGCAACCGACGGGCCAGGTCAGTCGCGTGGCGTAGATGAGGCGGATCGCGGCGGCGAGCGGGTGATCAAGCCGATTGCGCGCGAGGTCGGGGACGTCGCTCGGTGGAGGCGGGGTGGCGGCAGACTCCAACATGAGGCCGACGATGACGGACGGCGTGGGACGACGTGTGGACGAGCGCGTTAGCGCCGGCACCCGGGCTGCCAAAACAGCGCCGGCGCCCGGGCAGCGAGGCCCGAGCGGCCAACGTAGCAGCGGCGCCCGAGCTGAGGCCGCCGACGAGCCTGACGCAGCCGGGGACGAGGCCGGCGAGGCAGACCACAGGGCCGCCGTGCAGACGCGACGAAGGCGGGGGCGGGGGCATGGATCGATGGGCGGGCCGGCGTGCGAACGGCGGCTATGATGGGTCGCCGCATGGTGCGAGGCCGCCGGGTCGGGACGATGCCTGTCGCGCGAGGCCGCCGGGTCGGTGAAGAAGCCTACCAGTCGCACCGGTGTCAGAGTAGAGGCACACGGGGGTCGATGGCGGCGGCGGGCGACGCAAACCGATCAAGCATAGATCGGAAAACCAAAAAGAAAACGCCGATCAAGATGACCGGCGGGAAAGAGAAAAACCCGGAGCAAAGGCTCGGGAAAAAGACTCTCTAGGGCAGCCGGTCAACATGACCGGCGGACGAACCCTAGGTACGGGCGGCGCGGCCCCCGGCGATGGTCATGGAGGCCGACCGCCCCGGGGGCGGCGCGCGGGTGCGGAAGCGGCGGCGGCTAGGGTTTAGGATCGAGGTAAGGCTGATACCATGTTAGAAGGAAGAGAGAGAAATTGGTGGAATAGTTTATGTATTGCTTGAGCCTCGCGAGCATATATATATAGGAGTACATGGTCATCTTGGAGTACAAGGCAAGCCAGAATAAATCCTACGCTATCCTACGTTTCCTAAATAACTAATATACTTAATAAAAATCATATAAAAGTGTACCACAACCATGTAGAACTTAGGTAAATATGGCATGCATACTTTATAAATTATAGATACGTTGGAGACGTGTCAAGGCCCAAGACGCAGCTGGACCTGCTCGTCGGCGTGTGGGGCAGGAGCTTCCGAGCCGCGGACGACGGCGAGCCACTGGCGGTCCGGAGGACGCCGAGCATGGTGATGGAGAACGTGACCGTGCAGAGGAGACTGTGGCCGCTGAACGTCACGACGTCAGCGGAGTGGAGCGTGGCGGTCCTCATGGCCGCCGCCATGGGGATCTACGTCAAGGAGAAGATAGCACGTACAAGCTGTATAGCAGGTCGCACCCCTCCAACCTCCTCTCAAGCAACGGGACCCACCAGCTTCGTTCGATGTGGCTCGTCTCAACCTGGCTCGCTGGAAACTATCGATTCGGCCGTTTCTAGCGGGCCTGACTAAGAGGTGCTTTGAGGTTCGTGTTATGCGGGCCAAACAGTGAAGCATGCTACCAAACTTCTCATCTTCGTCTCACGTGGGTCTGGTTGGCCTCTATGCAGGCTACCAAACGCATCCTGGTACATGCTCTGACAGGGAGGCATGCTTAGCTCACCGATAGGCCACTTCTTGAACGGCACTCTCCCCTCCCGTTGTCAAGCCGTCTGCACTATGCACCGACCATGGCACGTCCAGCTGCTCGGCGCCCTGCTCGCCGTTGTCGAACTCGCATTCCAACAGCCACCTGTCTTCCATAGCCGTGGTGTGGTTGGACGTAAGCATGCCTCTCGTTTCGTGTGTGTTGCCTATGCTGCTACAAATCAAATAATCGTCATAACAAGCTTGCTTTCCATATGCTAGCTTACAACACGGTACGCGAAGTGATACAGGCGACGGGGCCGAGCCATGGGCTAGATCACCAGACGGGAGCGCGAGCACGTGGACCAAGATGTGCCCGGATGCACCGCAGGCGAGCAAGTAGGAGCCACGCGATGGGCTCGGGTATAAGCAGCAAGCACACAGATGTCGGGGACTACCACTAGAGCAGACAGACCGGGAAGCTCAGCATGAATGGCGCGACAGGCTCGGGGACATGCGCGACGCGTACGCCTGTGCGGTGCGTTCTTCGTTGCTCCTTGCAGATTCCTATGGCAGAGTGGCTAAGTCCCCAGCCCATCAGGATTCAAGTCCTGATGCTTGCATTATTTCTGAATTTATTTCAGCATTTCCGGCGATGCGCTTTCAGTCTCTCGGAGATGCTCATAGGGATAGGATGTGTGTGTGTGCGTTCATAGGAATGAGTGTATGCGCGTATGTATGAGTGTTTGCGTCTGTACTGATGTTCAAAAATAAATAAATAAAGAGTTGCTAAGTCTAGTCAGCAAACCCCGGCCTCTCTCCACCATGTCACCAAATCCATCCCTAAAAGGACATCAAGATTTAAAATGACCGGGATCGGAGAGTACATGGTACAAACTTGAGGGATTTCAGAGGTGAGGGTTTATTTTCGACCAGCTCTACAACCTGAGTTTAAATCAGACTTCACTCTCACCCCCATTGTGGTCGCGTAATATCATTCTGGCACTGCCCGGGCCATCGTCCTCCCACCAGGCTCCATTAACATTAACCTTCACCCATCCAAGCTTTAGCTTGCTCCAGCTTTCCGATGGCCTTGTGCAGGATGCCCTTAGTGCATGTGGCATTCCATGAGACCTCATCCGGCTATATGATATGGCAGTTATTCCTTTGTCAGAATCAACAGCGAGGTGTTACTTAAGTAGGCTATTGATGTGACCGGTCAGAAATTTACAGGATGCTTCCACGTGGGGCGGGGGTGCCGGCTTCTCGTGGTAGATCTCATTGCAAACGTACCAATTCCTCCGTAGTGTCATGATGACTGGTAGGGGCTCATCTGCATTGCACCCGTCAACATATGGATAATCCATTCAGGTCATGTATTGATGATGTTCTCCAACTTCGGCATCCTTCATGTGTTCGCCATTGCTGTCCATAATATCCACTCCATGGAGCGGGACAGCTCCATCCCTCCGAGGCACGACTGCCGTGACCAAGGCACAGCTAGCCGGAGGAGATAGAAGGGAGATGGCCGCTGGTGGCCAGATAGAGCTTGGGGCGCAGGGGAGAGGCCTGCCGCCACCGACCACCATCTGGGGCTTTGCCCTGGCGGCGGCGAGGGAAGAAGGGGCGGGGAGGAGGCCTGTGGTGCCGGTGGTTGATGTGCCGCCCGAAACAAGCGACACGGGGGCTGCGGTCGAAGCGGAAAATTGTGCGGTTCCATGACCTGCCGGTAAGTTGGTGGCCAATTGAAAGCTGCCATCTCATACTATATGGGTCAAGTATCATTGTATTGCATTTTTTTCTAGATTATTCATCTTCGTATTATCACACTCTCTCTTTAGCACTTAGGCCCCACAAGTGTACTTCACATGCATGCATGACAGTGTGGCAGAATCACATTTTCTTCTCCCGCACAATAAATCCAACCATTTCTTCCGCCTTAGCTAATTTAAAACATCCGTATCTTTTAAACCATATATTCTTTTTTGGAACTTTTTTTATATTTGAACTCCTTGTGTCAAAACCTTTAAAATGAGATCAATCTTGGATATGTTTTGAGCATGTTTAAATTCGAAGGTATATTTCACATGTCAAAATAATCAGTTTCACAATGATACATTACAATTTCACTTTCCATAGTGACTATTACACAGTCCAGAACCTACATTTCACATTTCACTAGCTTGCTTCACAAAAGAAAACACCTATTTAAATTGCACATTTTTTAAATAACATATTTCACTCTTTTGAAGTAAACTACTACACATGTTCAAATAATCAGTTTCACAAACGATACAATAGAATTTCACTTTCTATAGTTACTCTTTCATAATTCGAAGCCTACAATTCACCTTTTACTACCTTGTTTCACAAAAATGACATATATTTCAATTGCACATTTTTCAAAAAACCTATTTCACTCTTTTGAAATAAATTATTACACATTTCCAAAAAAATCAGTTTCACAATGATACATTGCAATTTCACTTTCTGTATTTACTGTTTCACAATTCAGAACCTACATTTCACTTTCCACTAGCTTGCTTCACAAAAATCACATCTATTTCAAATGCACATTTTTTGAGAATAATATATTGCACTCTTTTGAAATAAACCATTACACATTTTGGAATAACCAGCTTCACAAGTTGACATTTCAGTTTCATATTTGGGTAAGAAAAAATTTCTGTGGAATAGGTTGGTTCACATATTTCTATTGAAATATGAGTTTTTCATAATTTTCTAGTGAAATGGGTTTGTTTCACATGTGAAATGTGAAACATTAAAATTTGAACGTGTTTGAAATGTATCCAAGATTGGTCTAGTTCTAAAGATCTTAGCGCCAGGAATTCAAATATATGAATTATTTCAAAAATGAACTTATAGTTTAAATGATATAGACGGTTTAATTTAGCTAAGGTGAAATAAAAGGATGGATTTATGTGTGAGAGAAGGGAGACAGTGGGCTGTCACATGCTGCCATGCATGTCATATCACTGACAAAGGTGGGAGCTACTAGCTGTATTTGATGAAGTATAACTCCGGTATAGCAAAAAAGTGAGAATATAATATTCACAGCGGCACGAATCTTAATGCATGCAAGAACGATGGATTGGTTACCGGTACATCACGGAAACGCTCAAAATAACTTTCCCGGGCTGCGGTGGGAAAGTCATTTTGAGCGTTTCCGTGATGTGCCAGTAGATCTAGGGCCATCCACTTGTTATGAGTTTCGTAAAAATGTATGGCCCACCTAAATGTATAACACTGGTATATTTCTTGTATCTTTATTTTTAGTCAAATCAGTGGCAGCATAATGGACCCCAAAGTACACCTTTTATCAGGGACGGTACACATGCAAGTTTCTCCTCTCACTCTACCTGCGGAACAAATCCATAGACTTTATTTCCTCTTAGAGAATTTAAATCGACCATACCATTTAAACTATAGACTCGTTTTTTAAACCTTTTATATATTTGGACTCCTGGCGTCAAGAACTCTAAAACTAGACCAATTTTGGTTACATTTCAAACATATTTAATTTTTGACGTTTCACATTTCATATATGAAATAAACACATTTCACTATAAAAATCTGAAACAAACCTATTTCGCTAGAAATATGTAAAAATAACACTTTTCACATAAACCTATTAAACTCAAATGACACCTTGAGAAACTAATTATTTGGAAGTATGTAACATTTTTATTTCAAAAGAGTAAAATATGTTATTTTTCATAACATTTTTTTTTGAAATGTGTAACAATTTATTTCAAAAAAGTGAAACATCATCTTTTTAAAAATGTGCAATTGAAATATATGTGTTTTTATGAAACAAGTAAGTGGAAAGTGAAATGTATGTTCTGAAAGTGAAAAATAATATGAAACCGAAAAGTTAACTTGTGAAACTGATTATTTCCAATGTGTAAAAGTTTATTTCAGAAGAGTGAAACATGTTATTTCAAACATGTGCAATTGAAATGCATGTGTTTTTTGTGAAACAAGCCCGTGGAAAGTGAAATTCATGTTCTGAAAGTGAAAACAATATGAAACTAAAATGTTAATTTGTGAAACCGATTATTTCGAAATGTCCAACAATGTATTTCAAGAGTGTCAACTTGTGAAACCGATTATATGAACTGAAATGTCAACTTGTGAAACGGTCATTTCCAAATGTGCAATTGAAATAGATGTGATTTATCTGAAACAAGCCGGTGAAAAGTGAAATGTAAGTTCTGAATGTGAAAAACAACACAAAACTAAAATGTGAATTTATGAAACTGATTGAAATCATTTTATTCATAAGGTTTTAAGCGGCTGAAATATGTGAAATGTGTTTAATGAATTTTAACTTATTTAAAATGTATCCAAAATTGGTCTTGTTTTAAAGATCTTTGGGACATGATTTCAAATATATAAAAAGTTTTGAAATCGGAAGTTTGGTTTAAGAGATATGAATGATTTTAAGTTAGCAAAGGTGAAATAAATGTAAGCATTAGTTTGAGAGAGAGAGAAAGAGGGAATGGATAGCACATGCATGCAAGACGCTGTGTCATCTGACAAAAAGCTGACTTTGATTGGACATGTGTATCCTGTTTGCATGTTGTATAGCTACGTAGTCCTGAGAACAGAATGCTTTGTTTTTTATACTACACAGTGATGCATCAATCTTTAAAACCCAATGGACGGCCGGAGATCCGCCGGTACGAGACGAAACTGCGCAATTTTCCGCTTCGGGGCTGCGGTGGTTGATGTGTTGGCAACTGCTTATGTGAGCGATCATTGTTTTCTGAAAATGGTCAACACAACGATGGCGGTTTAAAAAAAGGATGTCGATAAGTACCTGACGTCAGATACGTCCGCATGGCAAAATGAGAATTTTTTGTGGCAATTTATATTTGTTGGGGATGGCAAGTTTAGCGGGTGAGCATGGCAAATTCATCTTAGTTTACTTTTTGCCAGGATAATTGTCGTGTTTGTAGACAAAAATTGTCATCCTCGCATCACTAGAAATTGCCATAAAAATTGTTTGTTTTGCCATGTGCAATGCGTCAGGTATTTATTATTTTCATAAAAATAAATAAATATTATGGTTTTCTGAATTAAGATCCCCAATTGTGATGGTCTTTTTGCGTGCTACGAGGGTGATCACCCGCTCGCTGCGCGCTGTCACCCTGGCAGCGAGCTACTGGAAGAGGTGACTGCCGGTGCTACGAGGACCACCCCGAGATGTTGTGGTGGCGTGACATATCTATCTATTTACTACACCTATGAAAGCACGAGAGAAGGCAGATCCAAATAACCAGAACCATTCATTTACTAGATCCAAGGGTCTAAAATATCTCCATGGTTAACGCAACAAGCCACGGAATTCATACTGTGCCCCTTCCTCCTAACAAAAACTGCTCCGCCCGCCCGCACCACGATCTCCGCCCGTTCCTCCTGTGCGACCTCCGCCCGCTCCTCCTCCATCCCTCCGCCCGCTGCTCCTACGGCCTAGAGGATCGCATCCACAAGCCACGCGCGCTGCCGCCCGACCCTCCGCCACCGCCACTCCTCCTCTTCGTCGTCGTCGTCGTCTCCGCCGCCGCCGCTCCTCCTCTTCGTTGTCGCCACCGCCGCTCGTCGCCTCTGTTTCCGCCCCAGCCCTCGCTCCCTCCCTGTCGCCTACACAGTCGCCTCACCCCCGCTCCCTCCCTGTTGCCTACACAGTCGCCTCACCCCTCGCGGCCCTCACCGCCGTTTCCCGCCTCCCAGTGCTGCCCCTCGCAGCCTCCCGCCTCAGCAGCGACGAAGCGAGTGCCGCCTCCTCAAGCGAGCCACCGCCTCCTCCTTGCCTGGTGGCGCTGAAGTTGCTGTCAAAGCCAGTCGTTTCCTCTTCATGGATCTAGAAGTGCATCCTGACTCTGCCTCCACTTAGACACCCCTCGAGCCATTGACTGGTGGCAATAGACGTCCCCAACCAGGGGTGGAGCCAAGATTTGAGCATGAGGGGGACGAAGAAGCCAATAACCAAGCAATGTTTATAAAGTATATAAAACATGACTATAGAAGTCTTCTATATATATCACCGGGATAAAACTGCAATGACATAGGTTTCACGATTCAAAAGAAATGACATTTTTGTTAGTTTAAATATAACTCTAGACCGTTAGACCAATCAAAAAGTCAACAATACTATTCAGGAAACATAGATGAGCTAACTGAAAAAATGAATACTAAAATTTCCTGTTATTATCTTGATGTATAGTTGTTATACAATTTCAGAGTTTGTAATAACCAATGTAACAGTAGTCTAATTATATATTGGGTATAGCCTTGAGATGTTGGTCTAGCTGTGAGTCTGTGACCACATGAGCCATGACCCATGAGATCGGTATGGTATAGGATTTGATACATACCGGCAGGCGACAACTGCTTCACTTGGACCATGACGACGACACGATGCTAGAGACTCGACGATGAACGGGCGGAACTTCCTTGCGGTAGCTGATGGCAATGCGCTAATGCCCTAGCGCACGCAGACGGCCGTGATTGATCCCAGAATCGTCAAAATAAAGACTAACATTTAGGGTTTCGGACTAAGGTTCTGAACTTCTGATTCATAAAAGAAATTAGGAAATCGTTTAAAAACAACCGGATAATTTCTGCAAGTAATCATCCGCCTCGGCTGTGCGCCACGCGTCGCGGTGGGACAACGCACGACGTACTGCTCTTTCCTTCCGAGCCACTTGTTCGTTATCTTTTCTCTCAGACGCCGTACTCTCCTACCTCTCTCCTGCTCTCCGCTGATCACCGCACTGCGAAGCTGTATCGGTGCCCCGCGTTGCTGCTGCATCGACGCGTCTTGCCGCGGGCACCATGCTGCGGACGCCCGCGTTTGCAGCCGTGCATGGAGGAGCTTTTCAATCACTTACGTATACGCAGCAGTAGCAGTTGACGACTCGGCGTCGCGCAGCTCGCCACCGGCGCTGTAATGAACCGTGCCCGGTGCTGCAATGAAACACCGTCGGGGTCGCTGGAGTTTCACCGACGCTGCAATGGAGCTTCGCCGGGGTCGTTGGAGCTCCGCGCGCGGCTATAGTGGAGCTTCGTCGGCGTTGCAATGAGGTGTCGCCGGGGTCGTTGGGCTCCACACGCAGCTTCAATGGAGCTCCGAAGCATCTCATCGCAGCATCACTGGAGTAGCCGAGCCCATCGCTGCTGCCGTCGAAGCACGCCGCCGCACCACCATTGAAGCTGCCACGTTCGTCATCACAACAGTGTCGCGTCCGTGAAACACGTCATTCCAACATCATCGAAGTAGCCGGGCATCCGTTGTAGCATCGCCGTGGTTGTCGAAGCACGAGGCCGCAACATCACCAGTATTGTCGTGGCCGTCGAAGCACACCACGGGCACTCGAAGCATGCCGTCGCAGCATCATTGCGGCCATCGAAGCACATCACGGCATTCGAAGCATGTCGTCGCAGCACGCCTCGTAGCATCACCCGCAGCCATCAAAGCATGCCGTCGCGACATCGCCATGGCCGTCGAAGCCCGGCACGGGTGTTCGAAGCATGTCATTGTGCTATCGTAGCGGCCGTCACTACACGCCTCATAGCATCGCCGCGGCGGTAGTTGCAACATCCTCGAAGAAGCTGGGATGTCGTTGCAGCACACCACGGGCATTTGGAGCATGTCGTCGTGTCATCGCCGGGGGCGTCGCAGCACACCTCATAGCATCGCTGCAACCATTTGAAGCAGTCCAGTGTCGCAAAAACCGTCATCCAGTGTCGCCTGCGTCGTGGCCCCACAACGACGCGCGTAGCACCTGGCCGACTCTCGCAACATCATCGTCTCAGCTTACAGTGCATCGCCCCCCTCGTACCCAACAACCACTCCGCTCCTGCTGGTCATTGAAGCAGCTCATGTCGCTACAATACTGCACGTTGCGGTATGTCTTTGCAGGTCGGGCATCCATGCTTCAAGGGCCTCCTCCATTGTTGATACAAGGACAGTTCTGCCAATGGCTAGCTATGCCGAGGGTGTTGTGTTGCAGCAGGCAACGCCAAGGGGGCTGCTGCGTTGGTGGCATGGGATGCATGCCGTGCGAAGCAGGGTCAGCTTCTTTGACTAGCTGATTTACGTATAGGCTAGCTACTGCCAACGCGCTAGCTACTACCAACGCCACGTCAGGTGTGTACACATTTTCTAACTACTACAAACGCGTCTCTGCAAGGAAAAACGATTCGAGCTCTTAATCCAACGATCAAAAGCAGCCTAATCGAGCGCTGGGCGAGGCGACTTACTTTCACCTGGCATCAGCCGGGTGATTTGTAGCAAGCGCCAAGAAATTACTAATAGCTAATAGACACTGTTTGTAATGGTGTACCCGCTTGTATCCCTAGTCTTCGAATATATGGCCATAGGCTGGCCTCCCGGCGGCTAGCCGTATATGGCGTCGTGGCAAGCGACGGCGGCGGCTGCAAGTGCCCTAGAAGAGAGACGCACGTACAGAGCTTGGATCGATCGATTGTGATCTATCGCATTAGGGGATGGGACATGGGCTACTGGGCTGAGATCAAACTAGGCTATCATTAACTTAATCAAGTCATTATACGCGGCCATTAACACATGTACTACACTAGACTTATATACCAGAAAAATTCAGGGGGCGAGCTCGCACCCCCCAGTCTCCGCCCCTGTCCCCAACATCCAATTTCTCCGTCTATGTAATGGTTGGTCTACCCCCTCCATTCTTTCATGTTATATATTAATCTACTGGGTTCTTGATTAAGTTCTGTCAATTTTTATTTTTTAGCATATACGTGTAATTGATCAACATGGCCTTCAGTTCTTCAAATTGTGTGTTTCTTTGCGGGGATTCAACTTTTCCTTGTAGTTGCCGGGGTTAATGTCTCTTGTTGCGCATGATTGATGTTCCTGTGCGGGGGATTCAGTTCTTGACTTGGTCACACCAATTGCAGTATCTAAAATCTAAATACAAGACACTGTTTTGGATTTGTTTGTATTTTTTAGGCAAAGTTGTTCGTTTTATTTGCAGAACAAAGTTAAGATGTTGGTGCAAAATACACGCTCCTCCAGTGTTGTTTCCGTCTGGTTTACTTAATTAGCATTGGTGTGACAAAGTCACAACTCATAATTTCTGCTCAATGTATGGCTTGATGCTGATAGGACATAGATACATAGGTACATGAGATATCTCATGCTTTGCTTTGTTGTGTTATTAACTTTCTGTACCATATTCTCTGCACTATTTGTTCCATATTGTTTTGAACCCTGGTTGGTTATGCTCATCTTGATATATATCATTTGAGCGCAGGTCAATGTTTGTCCGTTGTGAGCCTCCCCGTCGATTGATTTGATTGGCACGTACAACTAAATGCTAGAGTAATATTATGCTCAGAACTCTGAAGCATGTCATACCCCAGCAGAGCTACAACATGTGAGAATAATTAAAAAAAAATACAGACTCAGAAGAAGAGCTACAATACGGGGGTAGGATCATCTCCAGGTTTTTCATACCCAGCACAGCTACAACATGTGAGAGTAATGCCAATTTTTTTGACAGATTCGGAAGAAGAGGTACAGTATGGGGGTGGGATCATCTACAGGTTTGTTAACCTACAGCTTTGCAAAGAGTGAAATCAACTACTTTTTTGTCAACATACATGTTCTCAACTATTTTATTTGAACCTATAGGTCTGCGAAGAGTGAAATCAAGTAATTTTTGGTTAACCTCGCGTCTGGACAATGCCGTGACACCCGTCATGCCTGTATGACGCAGGCCAGCTCGTGAAGGCACGAATCTGGCCACCTCGCGTGGACGGCGGCGGGACTCGAATGAATGTTGTTGTCAATCATCAGGGTCCAAGACGAGGCATATCGTTCCATCTGTCCTCCTTCAGGTTCATATTTACATTCTTTTTTGTTTTTGTGTACGTCACGCTAATCGTGTAAGCTATGTTATGGTCAAGTGGTATCTTAGTTCTCAAATTTGGAGCTGCTCCAAATAAACCTGACTTAAAAACAGAAATACAGTACATATTTAGGAACTAGAGTGAAGTGCATACCCATTGCGAATGAAGAATCCCTCAATATTTATATTTTACTTGTTCCAAGCGGTTATAGTTGTAGATGTGCGTGCAACCACAGCAACAGGATCAGTGGCACTATATTAAGCTGCGACAAATGGAATTGCTTGTCTCAACAAGAAGTGGAACTAAGGGCAGTTCCACCTAGGCCGAGGCAGCATGGTTTCCTCCTCTACATGTGCACGGTCTGCGCTTACGCTCATTACGACGACAAGAAGGAGAAGGGTCACTTGATTTTTACTTACGATGTCCAACAATGGGGACCAGATAACTCTGCCAGACGGTCAAGATTCATAAATGTATAAGAACACCAGGTCTTTTACCTCTAAATTCATAAATTCTTTTGTCCATATGCAGACAACATTCTACCGGTAATCTTCAAAATTTGTGGCATATTGGATTTTGAGTTGTATGTGCAGTTTAATTTCCCCCATTGAACTTAGCTATTATCTCAAGTGAAGTACATGATATAATATGTGTTGACAGGATGGGATTCATCTAATTTGATGAGGACATCAATACCATTGTTACACCCACAGCCCCTACTGCTACATATACTGGACCAATTACTAGAGCTCGCGCACGCCAATTAAATTATCAGGTACTTTCGTTTCTTGGTAATGATTCTAATGTTCATGAGAATATGATGCTGCCTAAATTGGATACATTTGTATTGATTACTAATGAAGGGCCTAGCATGAACAAGAGGGATGAACACTAGAGCTGGATCAAGCATGAAGATGAAGGCGTGCGTGAAGGGATCCAGAATGGCGTTTCTAGTGCATATTTAAGCACTTTGAAGCCTCCGTGATGACCTACAAGGACATGGACGAAATATACAAGATGCCCCTTCATAAATTTCGTCCATAGCTTATTTTAGGTGTTGCGCCACCTTATTTTTGGGCCAGGCCCATGTAATTTTGAAATACTTAAGTATAGGCTGTTTTTAGAGTCCGTACGTGTGGGGAAACAAGGTTAGGGTTGGTTTCGGACCCCTCCTACAAGGGGCCACGAAATTCACCCCTACTCCTCCATATATACAGCCCTTAGGGCGTCGTTTAGACTTTGGGTTTTGTTTAGATTAAAAGTTCGCCATAGCTGCAACTTCGCGTACTTCGTTTGTGTTCAACGACCAGACAAAGGCGTCACAGAACCCCACCTTCATTAATAAAGCTTTTCTCTTATATTCACAATATCCAGATTGCAATCTCTGTTTCTTGCTTGTTCTTCATTTGCTCGCAGGAAACAGACCCTCGTGGTCAGGTTGATCGTGCTCCGGCGTGGTCAATAACCCCTTGGAAGTTGGTATAGCGATTGCTAAGGCGCGACGTCTCGCACGTTCGTAGTCGGATCGTCAAGGTCGACTCTCACAGAAAACGATAGCCACCATCTCATCGAAACATCGGGACACCTTCGTCTCTATCAAGTGGTATCAGATTTTCAGGTTGCTCGGTGAGATTTTACAGTTTTTCGTAGTTTAGATCGAGTCTGTTCTTCATACCTACAGTCCACGAAAAAGCCAAAAAAAAATTAGGGTTAGTTCATCATATCCGAACCAATCTGAGCCTTTGCATAATCTTTTTAGGGGTTTTGCTTTGTTGAATTTGCGGTTACATCGTCGTGTCTAGTTGCTGGTCTTAGCGTCTAGTCCTTTAGAGTTTCGAGTTCTGTCACAGTTTATCACGCCGCCGCCGCACCATCTTCATCGCTGCTGCCATATACCACCACCGCAGCCATATACCACCACCGCTGCCATATCCTACCACCGCTGCCATATACCATCACCGCTGCCATATTCTACCACCATATATCCACCACCAATCCGAGTTCTTTTCATATTAGGTTTGTTTTCGAGACCCATCTAAAAAAAAACTCTAGAGACCCCCGGGCAGTTTTAGGCCAAAATTTTGGCAGTTAAAAATATTTTTTTCCTTTCCTATTTTTAGGTCCCAGGGAGCGTTTTGAGACACTCGCCATCATAATGATTTTTTGTCGCACTTTTTCGTCGTCGTTGCCCTGATTTCCGAAAAAAAAATGTCAAAAAAAATTTCGTGCCAATCCTGTTAGTTTGACTTGGGAAGAGTTTTGAGACACTCGCCATTATAGTGATTTTTTGCAAAAAAAGAAAAAGGAGCGCAAAAAAAAAAAGAGGAGCGCAAAAAAAACGAATTTTTTTTAGAGTGTGCTATTCCCTTGTTTACGTGCCGCGCCGTGATTTTGTTAGTGTTCTAGGCTCGCGTCTCTAGTACGGTCTAGCCTAGGACCAGCACAGTATCGTCGTTGAGCGTTTATTCAACTTTGCATCTCTGAATTGATTATTGCTGACATTTTTGCTACCATATCATAAGCCTTTCCAGCTCCACATACATCTACGTCGTGCGTTTGACACCACCTGGCAATCGCTCTGTCCAATCTTTGAGAGTTTTGACTACAACGGTGGCCGATCACCACCTGCTGCTGGGTAAGAACTGGTAAGCATTTGAGATTCGCTTGACGGATTTGTGATACACCACCACCACCACTTCCTAGTAGTCTGTAGGATCATATTCTTGTGTGTTTCTATTGCTGCTAACCATGGCAGGATCACAAGCCGATGAGACTGATTGGGAGAACATGACGAACAAACAGCTACATGATAAATTTCAGCAAATGATGAGTGGACAGGTGCAAGATGTGCTAAACAGATTTGAAGAGGCCATGGAGAAGATAGATGGAATTGAGAAGACGTTCGAAACAAAGCTCGATAACAAGTTTAATGAATTGCTCGCGCGTCTTCCACAACCACCGCCGGCTGCACCTGTCGCACCTCTATAACAACAACAACGTCGCCTTCCAAATCAAGTGGGACGAGCACAGCGCATTCCCCTTGAGCCTGGTCAAACTTCTGGTGCCGCTGCACCTACTGTTGATGCTTCTATGGCTCCTGCTGCCGCTGAGGAGGACGATTATGCGGGCGATTACGAGGATGAGGTTGATCAAAATCAGAACTACGTACCAGCACCAGGTCGTCCACATGCCAATAATCGCAATGGTAGGGCTGCATTACCAGCTCAGGTACGAGATCATAACCATCTTCCTAAACTGAAATTGAATATTCCACCATTTGAGGATAGATATGTTCCTGATATATATCTTACTTGGGAGTTAGAAACTGAACAATGTTTTACATGTTTACAATATCCCGAGGAGAGACGTGTTGCTGCTGTTGTTTGTGCTTTTACTAGTTTTGCATGTGTATGGTGGTCTGAACATTGTAGATTATATCCTATTCCAGCTACTTCGGCTGCTTTGAAAACTGCTATGCGTACTCCTTGGGTTCCACCATATTATCAACGTGAATTACTTCAAAAATTGCAGTGCTTAAGACAAGGAAAAAATTATGTAGAAGAATATTATCAGGAATTACAAACTGGCATGATTAGATGTGGTATTGTTGAGGAGAATGAAGCTATGCTTGCATGTTTCATGGGTGAATTAAATAGAGAGATTCAGACCATTCTAGAGTATAAGGAGTATAATAATATCACTCGTTTATTTCATCTTGCTTGTAAAGCTGAACGTGAAGTGCAGGATCGACAGGCATTGGCGCGAACTAATTTTTCTGCAGGTCGATCTTCATCATGGACACCGCGTGCCTCCTCTACTCCCACACGTCCTACTGCAGCACCACTGACTTCAGCCGCCAATTCCAACCGAGATACAAGAAAACAGGCACCACCACCACCATCTGCCAAGAGTACACCTTCTGGGCCTGCCCAGAGCTCTTCTTCATCTATGGCATCAACAGGGCACACACATGATATTATTTGTCGTCGTTGTAAGGGAAGAGGTCATTATGCGAGAGAATGCCAATCTCCGCATGTTATGATTGCTACTGAGGATGGTGGGTATGAGTCCGCTAGTGACTATGATGAGGAGACTTTGGCTCTTATTACAAGTGAAGAACACAGTGGAGATGATTCTGATCATGAGACGCAATACATGGCTCCTGAAGACGCTGACAGGTATGAATATTTAGTTGCTCAACGTGTTTTGAGTGTGCAGGTCACACAAGCTGAGCAAAATCAGAGGCATAATTTGTTCCATACAAAGGGAGTTGTGAAGGAATGTTCTGTTCGCGTCATCATAGATGGAGGGAGCTGCAACAACTTGGCTAGCATGGAGATGGTGGAGAAGCTATCTCTCACCACAAGAGCACATCCATATCCTTACTATATCCAATGGTTCAACAACAGCGGCAAGGTTAAGGTAACACGTACTATTCGTGTGCATTTTAGTATCTCTACATATGCTGATTATGTTGATTGTGATGTGGTACCCATGCAAGCATGTTTCTTATTACTTGGTAGACCATGGCAATTTGATAAAAATTATGTACACCATGGTAGAAACAATCAGTATACTCTGTTCATAAGGATAAACATATTACTTTGCTTCCTATGACTCCTGATTCTATTTTGAAAGATGATATTAATAGAGATAGTAAAGCAAAACAGGAGAAAAATAAGAGTGAAAATCAGATTGTGGCAAAAGAATTTGAGCAACAAATGAAGCCTAATAATAAACCATCTAGTGTTGCTTTTGAAATTAAATTGAAAAATGCGTGTTTACTTGCCACCAAATCTGATATTGATGAGCTAGATTTAAGCAAATCTGTTTGCTATGCTTTTGTGTGCAAAGAGGAATTATTTTTATTCGAGGACGTGCCTTCCTCTTTGCCTCCTGCTGTCACTAACATTTTGCAAGAGTTCGTTGACGTCTTTCCACAAGACGTGCCACTGGGATTACCACCTATTCGCGGGATTGAGCATCAGATTGACTTAATTCCCGGTGCTTCATTGCCAAACCGTGCGCCATACCGTACCAATCCAGAGGAGACGAAGAAGATTATGCGTCAAGTACAGGAGCTGCTCGACAAAGGTTATATACGCGAATCTCTTAGTCCTTGTGCTGTTCCTATTATACTAGTGCCAAAAAGGATGATACGTCACGTATGTGTGTTGATTGTAGAGGCATTAATAATATTACTATTCGTTATCGTCATCCTATTCCTAGGCTAGATGATATGCTTGATGAATTAAGTGGCTCTACAATATTCTTCAAAGTTGATTTGCGTAGTGGATACCATCAAATTCGTATGAAATTGGGAGATGAATGGAAAACAACATTTAAAACTAAGTTCGGTTTATATGAGTGGTTAGTCATGCCTTTTGGGTTAACTAATGCATCTAGTACTTTCATGAGATTAATGAACGAAGTTTTACGTGCTTTCATTGGATGATTTGTGGTAGTTTACTTTGATGATATATTGATTTATAGCAGATCTTTGGAGGAACATTTGGAACAATTACGTGCTGTTTTTATTGCTCTACGTGATGCACGTTTGTTTGGTAACCTTGGGAAGTGCACCTTTTGCACCGACCGAGTATCTTTTCTTGGCTATGTTGTTACTTCACAGGGAATTGAAGTTGATAAAGCCAAGATTGAAGCTATTGAGAGTTGGCCGCAGCCCAAAACGGTCACACAAGTGAGGAGTTTCCTTGGCCTCGCTGGTTTCTATAGGCGTTTTGTGAGAGATTTCAGTACCATTGCTGCACCTCTCAACGAGCTTACAAAGAAGGATGTGCCTTTTGTTTGGGGTACCGCACAGGAAGAAGCCTTCATGGTGTTGAAAGATAAGTTAACACATGCTCCTTTACTCCAACTTTCTGATTTTAATAAGACTTTTGAGCTTGAATGTGATGCTAGTGGAATTGGATTAGGAGGTGTGTTATTACAAGATGGCAAACCTGTTGCATACTTTTCTGAAAAATTGAGTGGGCCTAGTCTGAATTACTCTACTTATGATAAGTAATTATATGCTCTTGTTCGGACTTTGGAAACATGGCAACATTATTTATGGCCCAAAGAATTTGTTATTCATTCTGATCATGAATCTTTGAAACATAATAAAAGTCAAGCCAAACTGAACCGTAGATATGCTAAATGAGTTGAATTCATTGAGACTTTCCCTTATGTCATTAAACACAAGAAGGGTAAAGAAAATGTTATTGCTGATGCATTGTCTCGTCGTTATACTATGCTTTCACAACTTGACTTTAAAATATTTGGTTTGGAGACCATCAAAGATCAATATGTGCATGATGCTAAATTTAAAGATGTATTGCAGAATTGTAAAGAAGGAAGAACATGGAACAAGTTCGTCGTTAACGATGGATTTGTGTTTCGTGCTAACAAGCTATGCATTCCAGCTAGCTCCGTTCGTCTTTTGTTGTTGCAGGAGGCGCATGGAGGACGATTAATGGGACATTTTGGCGTGAAGAAGACGGAGGATGTACTTGCTACACATTTCTTTTGGCCAAAGATGAGACGAGATGTTGAGCGTTTTGTTGCTCGCTACACTACATGTCAAAAAGCTAAGTCACGACTCAATCCTCATGGTTTATATATGCCTTTGCCTGTACCTAGTATTCCTTGGGAGGATATATCTATGGACTTTGTTTTAGGTTTACCTCGAACAAAGAAGGGGAGGGATAGCATATTTGTTGTCGTGGATAGATTTTCGAAAATGGCACACTTCATACCATGTCATAAAACCGATGATGCTGCTAATGTTGCTGATTTGTTCTTTCGTGAAATTATTTGCTTGCATGGTGTGCCAAATACTATTGTTTCAGATCGTGATACTAATTTCTTAGCCACTTTTGGAGATGTTTATGGGCTAAGTTGGGGACTAAACTGCTTTTTAGTACTACTTGTCACCCCCAAACTGATGGACAAACTGAAGTAGTCAATAGAACATTGTCTACTATGCTTAGGGCTATTTTGAAGAATAATAAGAAAATGTGGGAAGAATGCCTGCCTCATATTAAATTTGCTTATAATCGTTCATTCCATTCTACTACTAAGATGTGCCCTTTTGAAATTGTGTATGGTTTCCTACCTCGTGCACCCATTGATTTGTTGCCTCTTCCATCTTCGAAGAAGGTTAATTTTGATGCTAAACAACGTGCTGAATTGATCTTCAAAATGCATGAGTTAACTAAGGAAAATATTAAGCGCATGAATGCTAAATATAAACTTGGTGGAGATAAGGATAGAAAACATGTTGTCTTTGCACCTGGAGATCTTGTTTGGTTACATTTGCGTAAGGATAGGTTTCCGGATTTGCGCAAGTCAAAGCTAATGCCATGTGTTGATGGTCCTTTTAAGGTGTTAGAGAAAATAAATGATAATGCATACAAACTTGAGCTGCCTGCAGATTTTGGGGTTAGTCCCACTTTTAACATTGCAGATTTGAAGTCTTATTTGGGTGAGGAAAATGAGCTTCCGTCGAGGACGACTTCATTTCAAGAAGGGGAGGATGATGAGGACATCAATACCATTGTTACACCCACAGCCCCTACTGCTACATATACTGGACCAATTACTAGAGCTCGCGCACGCCAATTAAATTATCAGGTACTTTCGTTTCTTGGTAATGATTCTAATGTTCATGAGAATATGATGCTGCCTAAATTGGATACATTTGTATTGATTACTAATGAAGGGCCTAGCATGAACAAGAGGGATGAACACTGGAGCAGGATCAAGCATGGAGATGAAGGTGTGCGTGAAGGGATCCAGAATGGCGTTTCTAGTGCATATTTAAGCACTTTGAAGCCTCCGTGATGACCTACAAGGACATGGACGAAATATACAAGATGCCCCTTCATAAATTTCATCCATAGCTTATTTTAGGTGTTGCGCCACCTTATTTTTGGGCCAGGCCCATGTAATTTCGAAATACTTAAGTATAGGCTGTTTTTAGAGTCCGTACGTGTGGGGAAACAAAGTTAGGGTTGGTTTCGGACCCCTCCTACAAGGGGCCACGAAATTCACCCCTACTCCTCCATATATACAGCCCTTAGGGCGTCGTTTAGACTTTGGGTTTTGTTTAGATTAAAAGTTCATCATAGCTGCAACTTCGCGTACTTCGTTTGGGTTCAACGACCAGACAAAGGCGTCACAGAACCCCACCTTCATTAATAAAGCTTTCCTCTTATATTCACAATATCCAGATTGCAATCTCAATTTCTTGCTTGTTCTTCGTTTGCTCACAGGAAACAGACCCTCGTGGTCAGGTTGATCGTGCTCCGGCGTGGTCAATAACCCCTTGGAAGTTGGTATAGCGATTGCTAAGGCGCGACGTCTCGCACGTTCATAGTCGGATCGTCAAGGTCGACTCCCACAGAAAACGATAGCCACCATCTCATCGAAACATCGGGACACCTTCGCCTCTATCATAATTGATCTGCTTAATTTCCTTGTTGTTTATAAATCTTATGGCACCATCTTGCTATTAATATACATGGTTACAAAAAAATCATGCTTAGGCTACTAATTTTAAATGTATACAGCTTGCTTGCATGGGTAGATTGCCCGCCTATTTTAGCCTATTGTGTTTCTACTTTTGTTTATCTAGGATGTGAACCTTTGTAACAGGGAATTGATATTGAGTTGCTGCCCATTTTTTGTTCAATCCTTCTATCAATAACTAGCATTTTTTGATGGGATAGTTTACGATCTCCAATTCTGATTGTTTATAGGTTTGGTTCAGTTCGACTTTATTTCTCAGAAGTTACAGCCTCCATAATATAATAAGGCCTGCTCCTTTTCATCTATTAGCAACATAATTTTGTTTCAAACATGGTATGTTTTCTGTATCAGTTCATGTATAAAAATAGTTTTCCTTTTGCATTCGTCGGCATTGACCGTGTCACATGTAAGAACAACCAGTTGTACCTTTTGGTTAGTTGTGCAAGGAAAGAAGTCAATTGATGCAAAGTTATTCCCCTAATTTTCACAGCTATAATCCAAGGTCATGCTTTACTTGTTTGCTCATATCAACCACATTTCTTACTGCCCATTCTGCTCCTCACAAATGGTTCTTTTTTAAGAAATCCAGAATCTTTGTTTCAGTGATAGTTAAGTGATTTGTCAATTTGTAGGACAAACTTGTTGATGTGCCGAAGAACTTATATTTCTTTCATTGCTTCATCCATGCCGTGTTGACTCCCCTTTTATCTCCCTTTGTTTAATCCCAAACTTGTTGTTTTACGTTTTGCAATGCAGGTTTCACTAGACATGCGGAGGGGGTTTGCTCGATTCTTATGGTGTGAAGCTTGCCTTTTATGTGATCTGGTCGGTTTTTGTTTCTGCTAGCTAGGTTGCTCAGTTTCTTTGTTTCTATACTAGAGCATGGCGCTGATTCAACGCTTGCTGGCTTTGGTGCATATCTGAATATTTAAAAATAATGGGAAGATTGGTAAGGAGGTAACTCAACTGAAGTTTAAATTGATTGTTAGTTGTTATGCTTGGGCCTGTGCTTAAAGCCTTTTCTATACATGACTTCTGGTTTTCTTGTGCTACATTGCTGTTGTACTGATTATGATCGCCAGACTATGAGTTTTGACAATTTCCGCTATATTATCATGGTCTGCTGGTTGTGGTGGCCTGAAGAGGTAGGGGAAAGTTCTTCTGTCATAATTGTTAGCTCATATAAGTCATAACTAGATGGATGAGAAAACAATTTGCAACTAGAGAGGTTCAGAAATCTTACCGAAATATAATCTCTGTAATTGTTTGGTTAAAACATCTGGAAATATATATATATATATATATATATATATATTAGCAGAATAACTATTCTGATAACACTTTCGCACTGCACGCTCAACGCGAGGGCACTGCACTTTCAGTAGTAAAGGTACTGTAATACAGAGACTAGTGAACTTCGTTCCGGAAAAAACTGCACGCGTTGTTTTTTCGGTACTATTTTCGCTCTAGTTTTTTAACCGTTTATCGGAACTACGCGTGTAATATACCGTTGAGAAGCTATGGATTAGGCGCAACTTCGCCATGTTGAACACTTTTCGAGATTCATCATAGTTTAAGAGCAGTTTCGAAAATTGTGCGGCTCACGACGAATGTCAGCGAGCGTTTTTTCGCGTTTTCTTCTAAACCACTCGTCGGAATGAAGCAAATGATATACCGTTGAAAAGATATCGTCGAGGCGCATCTTTTTAATATCTATTATTTTCTCTAATTCATTATGATTTAAAAGCAGTTTCAAATTTACTAAATCGCGGAATTGTGTTTTTCAATTTTTTTTTTAATTTTTCAGTACTGTTTTCTCTTCAGTTTTTGAACCGTTTGTCGAAATGAGGCGTATGATATGCCGTTGGAAAGCTACGAACGAGGCGCAACTTTCATATGTTGAAATGTTTTTGAGATTCCTTACGGTTTTAGTTAATTTTGAAAATCGTGCGGCTGACGACGAGAGGCAGCGGTCGTTTTTCGTGAAATTTTTACAAACCGCTGCTCGAAATGATTCAAATTATACGCCATTGGAAAGATATCGATGAGGCGTAACTTTTTCATGTAGAACACTCTCTCCGATTCCTTACGGTTTAAGAGCAATTTTGATTTTAACGAAATGCGGACACTCAGTTTTTTCGCGACAACAAAATCGTCGTTTGTACTGCATCAGACAGCAAACCGCACTGCTTTAGACTAAAAATCGCACTTCATCAGACGGACAAGTGCACTGCATGATTTCTTTTTTGTGGGACGTAGATTTTCCCAAACGAGGTAGCAAACCGCACTATTTTTGACTAAAAAACCGCACTTCATCAGATGGACAAGTGCACTGCATGATTTCTTTTTTGTGGGACGTAAATTTTCCCAATCGAGGTGGAGTGCACTTCACGTCGAGCGTTGGTGAACCACAATACTATGAAAAGTGAACCTCGAGACTACCGTAAACGGACCGCGACACCACCGAAAGTGAACCGCTTGAGTTTTTTTCAAACTTAATATTTTTTATGTGTGTAGTCCGGAAAAATGGACCGCAAGGACTGAACGAGTGAACTACATGTAATGAGAAGTGAGCTTCTTCCGAGGTGTTTCTGTTTTTGGATCACCAAGTGAACCACGAAGGAGTTTATGGCGAACTTCGTGAGAGAACAAAGTGAGCTTCAAAACATACATATCCATTCATTATTTTTACACAGCTACACAGCCATCCAGTAGATAGCAGAATCAACGACGCAGTACCCAACTGAACTGCACTAGGCAAAGACTTGCTTATGCAAAATTTACCATCCATTCTTACTACAAAATGAACTTCAAATGCACTAGGCAGTACCCTTTTTCTGCCCGAGTTTCTCATAAACAACAAAATGAACTTCAAATGAACAACGACGTTCTCTTTCTTTTTCTTTACTGAGTGCACTGCAATTGATTCCTAGAAACAAATTATAAATGAGTGAGTTGCAAAACGACGCATGTCGGTGATGGTGTACTGCAGTATGGTCACCATGTCTTTTTGTGGGCGACGGTGTACTGCAGTATGGTCACCATGTCTTGTGGGCTTCCGCTGCCACTGAACTTCCGACGCTAGCGAGCGCAAGGAGGATGAGCGGGAGAGCTACACTGGGTTCGCTGGATAGCATGACCAAACTACAGAACCTCACTGCAACAAAAAGAGAGCCGCAAGTCGCGCACCACTGAACTGCACGCCACGCTTGCCCGCACAGCAGCTCATGCTCGTTGGAAAATTGACATCTTTCATGAGCTGGAGGCACCCAAACTGGAACTGCACTGCACTGAAATGCAACCAAATTGTAGGTCCAAATTCTGAAAACGCAAAAAGTAAGCTTCTTGCCGCAGCGCACAGCATTGCCCTTTTGCCTGAAACGGGTGTGCACCGGGACACACACCAGTTGAAGTGCAGCGGCAAAATCTGAAACCAAAAAACGCCTCCCTATCGAACTTCACCTCGATGTCTTTGTTCGCGGGCGGCAGGAGACAAGTGCGTACCCAAGGGAGTGCACGCCTGCATCCCCACATCTGGACTGCACGAGTGGGCATGGCGGAGCCAGTGGAAGGTGGCGCGGGGCGGACTGGCGCAAATCCAGCGACCACCGAGGCCGGATCCGGCGGTGGGTTGGGCGCGGCAGCGTGGCCACCGGTGGTAGGCGGGGTGGTTTTGGGGGAGGCAGGGGGAGGAAGAAGAAGGTGGGGCATCAGGGACAGAGCATGTGGGCGGCCGGCAGAGAGAGGCGGGGCGGCCGACGGGGAGAGGTGGGGCGGCCGGCGCGGTGGAGCACGCGGGGGTCAGCAGCGTCCGCACCTCTATCCCGTCTCCTGCAAGCGCGGCAGGGACAGCTTCGCCCGGATCCATCGACGGGGAGGTGTGCATCGGGACGAGGGGGTGGGGGAAGGGAAGCGGAGTTGGGCACCATGGCGGCGCCGGTTGAGGCCCGGCCTGGGGGCGAGAGGAAGGTGGCTAGGGCGGCGGGGGATCGGGGGGTTGGGTGCAGGTGCTTCGGGAAGGAAGAAGGTGGGGATGGGCACGGGTGGGGTGGGTGTTAGCAGAATAAGACTAGTGTTAGCAGAATAAGAGTCTTAAGGGTGTTATCCAACCAACCCGACGCGCATCTGAACCACACACAAAAAGAAAACCCACACCACCGACCCATCTCCCCCACTCCTCCCCCGATCTCCTCCACCTTCCTCCCACGCCCCAGCCCCCGATCCACCAACCCACCGCCGCGCCCCCAGGCAGGCCAACTACCACCGTCGGTGCTTCGCCCAATCGCCCCACCTTCGCCGGCGCGCCCCTCCCTGCCCGACACCGTCTTTCTGGACGGAGCGCCCCACCCCGCGCCGCGCCGGCCGGATGGCCCCGACCTCCTCATACCTTCTTCCCCACACGGGCTCGCATCCCCGTCGCAGGCGCTCCCCTTCCCGCTGCCTTCCCCGCTCCGAGCCACCGGATCCAGGCCGTTGCCGGCCCACGCGACGCCCCACCGCCGGCCACCACCCAGCCCCACTGCCCCTTCCTCCCCATCAATCTCGGCGGATCCGTCCCCGTGCCGCTGTGCACTGCCCGGCGATGGATTGAGCCCCACCTCTGCAGCTCGTGGCGCTTTTGGTGCTGCTCATCGGCGAGACCCCGGCCTCGACCCCAACCAGGAGATGCTCCCCGGCGCACCGGCCTCCCACCACCGAGCTTCTCCCCTGTCCAGCTCGCGGCGGCCAACGCAGGTGCAGTTCGCCGCTGCTTCCCGACGTGGTTAGGTCGCCCCGGTACTGCAGTGCGGTTCCCTCGCGCGTGCTATCCGTCGGTGGTTTCTCCACCTTGATGCTGATCCAGGGCGGGTGTAGGTGGTTCCCCTCTCTCTGTACTCCCTCTTCCTTGTTCAATGGCGGATCCAAGGTTCTCCCCACTGACGAACAGGGAAAAAAGTGAGCAGGGAAAAAAGTGAGCACAGCGAGGATGGTTTTGCAGTTCACTTTGTTTTTGTTTTTGCGGCTGAAATCTTCAGTGCACGACGAGGGACGAATCCGGGGCTCCTCGGACGTGCTCCGGCGGCGAAGGTGGAAGTCCCTCCCCTCTCTGCTCCTCCGTTGCCTGATTCCCTCCTCTGCTGTTCTGTAACGCTTGTCGTACAGCTCGGCGACGGAAGTTTTGCAGCGCGGCTGTAATCGCGCGGGCTGTGGGTATGCAGTCCACTCGCATAGAGCTCACTAGTTTCTAGCTGCGCTTCACTGTACCATTGTACCTGATGTATGTGTATGTGATTCACTTCTAAAAAAACTTTGACAAAGTGCAGCTCGCTAGTGTTGTCTTCGATGTGCTGCTGTGATGGGCTAGTTTCCTGTTGCATCTCCGGTGGCTTGGAGTACCATGGCTGGCGTGTGCGGGCTGTCCTGATGGCGTGGGCATGCCGTTCACTTGGAGCACCATGGTCGGCTGTGTGCGTGCAGTCCCGAGAGCGTGGGCATGTCGTTCACTTTATTTTGTTTTGAAGAAAAAATGTCTAGTGCAGTGCCGTTCGATTTATTTGTTCGGAAAAAAGAAATGGTCTTGTGCACTGCACTTTGATTTTTAGGTTGATGCATGTGTGGTTAAAAAAAAGTAATGCGGTCCACTTTCTACACCACTGCGGTTCACTTTCAATGGTGTTGCGGTTCCCTTATGCCCGATGTGAAGTGCAAAAAAAAGTTAGGGAACGGTAAAAAAACACATGAGGTTCACTTTCGGGTAGTGCCGCGGTTCACTTTCGGAAGTGTTGTGGTTCACTTACGCCGTACGTGAAGCACGGCCCACTTCCTCGCCTGAGACAAATAAAGTCCGACAAAAAGAAATCATGCAGTTCGCTTGTCCGTCTAATGCAGTTCAGTTTTCAGTCTGAAGAAGTGCGTTCTTCTGTCTGATGCAGTACACGCGTCGAATTTGGTGTTGCGAAAAACAGAGTGTCTGCATTTCGGTAAAATCAAAATTACTCTTAAACCGTAAAGAATCAGAGAGAGTGTTCTACATGAAAAAGCTGCGCCTCATCGATATCTTTCCAACGGCGTATATTTTGAATCATTCCGATTAGCGGTTTGTGAAAATTTCGCGAAAAACGGCCGCTGCCACTCATCGTCAGCCGCACCATTTTCAAAATTAACTTAAAACCGTAGGTAATCTCAAAAACATTTCAACATATGAAAGTTGCGCCTCGTCCGTAGCTTTCCAACAGCGTATCACACGCCTTGTTTCGACAAACGGGTGAAAAACTGGAGTAAAAACAGTACCAAAAAATTCAAAAAAAAATTGAAAAACATAATTCCGCGATTTAGTAAATTTGAAACTGCTCTTAAATCGTAACGAATTAGAGAAAATAATAGATATGAAAAAGATGCGCCTCGACGATATCTTTCCAACAGTATATCATTTGCTTCATTCCGACGAGCGGTTTAGAAGAAAATGCGAAAAAACGCTCGCTGACATTAGTCGTCAGCCGCACAATTTTCGAAACTGCTCTTAAACTATGATGAATCTCGAAAAGTGTTCAACATGGCGAAGTTGCGCCTAATTCATAGCTTCTCAACGGTATATTACACGCGTCGTTTCGATAAACGGTAAAAAAACTAGAGTGAAAATAGTACCGAAAAACAACGCGTACATTTTTTTCCGACACGAAGTTCACTCGTCTCTGTATTGCAGTAGCTTTGCCACTGAAAGTGCAGTGCCCTCGCGTTGAGCGTGCAGTGTGGAAGTGTTAGCAGAATAACTATTAGCAGAATAGACCGGCTATATATATATATATATATATATATATATATATATATATATATATATATATATATATATATGATTACTATATATAGGGTCGCGCTATTCGTCAACCTGGGTGAGGAATAGTTATTCTTCACCCCCTCTCTATTTTGAGGTCAATGCACCGTATTTTTAGGTTTCTTAAATTTTGTCTTATTTCATACGTAAAAAGAGAACGTAAGAAAATATATACTCGCCGTAAAAAATATTTTATGTTACGTAAAATTACGAACGAAAAACATAGTGTAAAACATACATAAAATGCGATATTTCTGGTCTTATAACCTATTTTTTTGTTTTCTTATACCAAATTTTACGTAGTGAATTAATATGAATGTAACTATTTGTATTCCAAACGTAATTTATTTATGAAGCGATCATAAGATTACCTCCGGTGAAGAATAACTTATTCTGCACCCTGAATGATGAATAGGATATATATATATATATATATATATATATATATGTTTCCCATCCAAAGGATCCACTCCTTTGACAAGGCATTCTTTATATGTTTTATATTTTGGAGAAATATCTTCTTTCTCATATATAGAGCTTGACTCTTCTATTTTCAAGTTCCTGAGAACTGCTGTTGCCGGATTGACATTATTTATTTTATTGACCTTCTGGATATATTTCTTGACATATGTTTTTTTATTGCCTCATAAGTCATAACTACATTAATAAGAAAACAATTTTATACTGTGTGATATGTGCGTTGCACGTGCAAGCTTACTAGTTGTCTGCTGGGAACACTCGGTGCCACGAGTAGCTGCGGCGGTGTTGGGGCTGGAGACGCTGATGCGAGCAGCGGGCAATGGTGCGCGTACCGGTGACTCTTGATGCTGTGACGGTTGTGTGAGCCAACGTCGCGCGAGGATTATGCTTTCTTGAGATCATCTCTAACGCTGACCCTCGAACCATCCGCATACGTCCGGACCACATAGTCTGTACGTGTTTTACCATCCAACGCGGTTTTATATCGGTTCGTCTCGGACGTATTTCCCCCCGCAAACCAAAGACAAATTGTGGGGCTTTGTGGGCGTCCGGATCGTTGGCACGCCCTCTTCTAACTGTCCTGGCCCACCCAAAACTCTCCTCCCTCGTCCGTGTGCGTTCCCGCCCGGTGCCAGCTGCCCACATCCATGTCGCTGTTGAGCGGCCGCTCCGCAATGAAGCAGACCCAGAGCGGACACGACCTCTCACTAGCGCCTACATTGAAACGTCGTGCCGGCCAAGAGAGCCGCCTGCACCGCGTCCTTGGTGTCCGCGCTTGTTCAATGCCGAAGCGACCTTTACTTTACAGGACGGGATGGATATCTACCACGCTCATTCAATGCATGTCCGTCCATATGCCGTTATTAAGCAGGCTCGCCAGCCGAGGAACCAACTCTGGTGCCGCGCATTAACGCAACCAGACATTTTGCCACACCGGAATCCGCTATTTAAAGGTGGCCATACCCGGCTATCTCCACACCAGAACACATCCGCTCCGCATTCTCCTTCTTTGCCCGACATCCTCCATGACCACAAGTGGGAACACTCTGTGGGATAGTCTGTCGTCGAAGATGAAGCACGAGGTGGCCGCCCTTGCAGCCGCCTGGCAGTACCGCCATGCCAGGACGATCGAGCAGGGCATGCCGGCGAGTTCGCCCGAGGTCTCCTACGACAACACGGTGCCGGACCGCGTGCCGGTGCATGCCGGCCGGACTATGGAGCAGGCGCAGACGCACTACGATGCCGCCATGGCGAAGGAGGAGCAGCATGCGCCGGATCCTATGTCGGCATACCGGCGGGCGCAGGAGGAGTAGAGGTACAACATGTTCCTCCTCGAGCAGCACCGACTTGCGGACGGCCAAATCTATGGCGAGGCGCCATGGTCGCCTTGGCCGCGGCGAATACGAACTTCGTTGCGAAGCAGCGGGCGCTATATATGAGATCGCGCGCACTCGCAACGAAGTGCCGGGGCAGCCAGACGCGGACGCGCCCGCACATGCGCAGGTGGTCCATGACTCTAACGCCGCCGGCTAACTTTCGTTGCCGCACGTGCCACGTGGAAAGTGACGTATCGTCCACGTCCATCATCGACCTCACGTCCACCGGCGCCGGTGACGGACGGGTCATGGACTCCTCTAAAGATGAGTAGGTCATGAGAGGCGGCAAGGCATGGTGTCCCAAATGTGTCGGTGCGTCTACCATGTTCTACTCTTCCTTGTTAAAGTCCGCATCTCCACTTCATGGGTCTTGAACCCCACTGCTGTTTATGAAGACGACAGATGAATGACGTGGTGGCCGATGCGCAATACAGAGGAAGTGGACGACGGACACCGCCGTAAGAAGGTTTAGCGTCGGGCCATTTTTTTTTTGTTCTATATGTAATGAAAAATGTTTGAAATGTAATGAATTTCGTTCTGTTTATTTATTTATTTTAGAAAAGGAGGAGGACCCTCGGCCTCTGCATCTGGACGATGCATGCAGCCAATTTCGTTCTGTTTATATGAGAATCAGTCATGTTTGTATGAATTTCGTCCGGTTATTTTAAACGATGGTTGAAATGTATGCACGCATTGTTAGATGACCGTCTTTCGTATCCGTGTACATAGACTAGTCCTCCTATCCTATCGTGGACGGATGCGTGAGCAAATTTGGGTCAGCCTTGGAGATGCCTTCATCGTTGGCATTGGGCTACTGGCTGGGGAGGCTGCGCAACGCGAAGGAGCAAAGATGAGGGCTCTGTGCTTTTTTCTTCTCGTGCATGGTAAGGAAGGGTACAGCAACGACATCCAATGGCCAACGTCAGGCCATCGTGCGGCGAGGAAAGGGACAGATTCGTGACTTGGATCGGTCGACCGACACCAAGAAGTAGCCAATTTCACCATCGACTGAACGAAAGGAAGACTTGGCTGGATCTAGGAGTACTTACGAGCTAGTTAGACCTCGATCCGATCGAGTCTACACATAAAAGTCCGATCTAATTAGGGCATCTACAGCTAAGCTGGTTATTAATTAACTCCGCAGCAAGTGCTAGTGGAGTAGTACTACTTACAGAGCAAACCAGTTAGCATACATGCATTGGCACAGCTCCATACACGCGCCGTACGCGCGCGCACACGGCCGGACGAACGAAGTAATGGCGAGGCCGCACGCCGTCGTTGTGCCGTTCCCGGGCTCCGGTAACATCAACCCGGCGCTGCAGCTGGCCAAGCTGCTGCACCGCCACGGCGTCTACATCACCTTTGTCAACACCGAGCACAACCACCGCGTCATGGAGACGACGGAGGGAGCCGCTGCCGTGCGTGGCCGCGAGGGGTTCCGGTTCGAGGCGATCCCGGACGGGCTTGTGGAGGCTGACCGGGACGCCGGGGACTACGACCTCGGCCTGTCTGCCGCCACGAGCCACCGGTGCGCGGGGCCGCTGAGGGAGCTCATCCTGCGTGTCAATGGCAGGGCGGGCGTGCCACCGGTGACGTGCGTGGTGCCAACGGCGCTGATGAGCTTCGCGCTGGACCTGGCGCGGGAGCTGGGTGTGGCCAGCATGGTGCTCTGGGGAGGTAGCGCCGCATCGCTGATGGGCCACATGCGGCTCCGGGAGCTAAAGGAAAGAGGCTATGTGCCACTCAAAGGTAATACCAGAGCCAAATTATTAACCATGTTAGTATTTTCACAAAAATGTGTTGCTATTAATCGAATCATATGCTATACTCAATCACTAGAACGTGTGTGATTTTTACAGTGCATGTATTGTTCATCCTTACATCGTCAAAGTTTACACACATCTACTGTACATCCGTGTTTGATTTTTTTACTTCGGCTGAGGGGAATTTTAAAAAATAAAGAGCTCCATGAAGCTCGTCCTCCATTTAGCATTTTCGGCCAAACTCCTCACTATTGAGTCGCCGCAACTCGATCGCCAAATCTATGATCAAAATAGGTGTTAGTGGGGAACATTTTGTATATTGAATTACACCTACCAAAATTGTTATGAAAGTCCTACGGTCCAAAGAATACTTCAAAATCGCTTCTGCATGAGGATGGCCATAGCTAAGCTACATAACTGAGAATGCATTTCTAATCCAGTTGACAGTAAATACATAGAAGACATAATTAATCTGTCATATGATTTATCTAAATTATTACTATCTTATAGGCATTTTGCATGCTTTTATCAATGTTATGTTGTTACTTTTTAAATTGACACTTTGCGAACCAGTGAACCAACAATTGGTTAGGAGTCTATCCTTATAGGGGTGTGCAAAAAGAAAACATTTTGTCGATCTGATCAATGCACACCGGAAGGAACTCATCAAGACCTTGAAAGTCCCATTAAAATATAATCAATCATTTCGCTCAAGGGGCATATGCATGTGTAAGAGAGATTTTCTCACAAGCTATAAAAGTCAAAGTATTGCACGATCAGCTTAATAAAGCGCTTAACTTGCTGTTGTTCTGATCTAGGGTATACTTTACCGGTAACTACATATGGGCCCCGAGATCCGTTGATCTCTTTATCCAGTACTACCTCCGTCCCGAATTACGTGTCGCTCAAATGGATTTACATATAGTACTCTCTTCTTTTCAAAATATAAGGTGTGCGCGATGATTTTTCTGATCTTCATCGCATAACTTGGACTATAAATTTTACTTATTGTATACCTACCAAATTATATAAAGACATATGAGATAAAATTATTTTGCAAGACAAATACACTGATACTATTAATACATGTTTAATCCACGTATTTTGGTATATATATTAGTGGTCAAAGTCGTGCATCAAAGACCATGCAAAGTCCAACATGGCTTATATTTCGAAAAGGAGGGCGTACTATTTTAGTGCTAGATACGTACATTGGAGCGACAAGCAATTCTGCACGGACGGAGTACTTCTTAAAGAAAATCTAAAGAGTACATCTAAAACTTTTCAAATAAAATCTAAACCAGTATAGTGTGTCGGAAACAAAATATAAATTTCTAAGTTTCTATGAAGACAAACTACGGAAGCGATCTGGACACCACCAAAAGAGAGAATGACAATAGCCAAGTTGCTTTTCATTCCCCTCTTGCAAGGCGGCTAAGGAAACTCTTCCTCTCCTTGATATTCGCCAGTGAGCCTATGAATTCGCCTCCCCTCCGCTTGCCGCTCCGGTGACAGGGAAGGAAATTTTGGTGCCTCGACTCTGGCTAGTAGATAGCTAGGTAGGGTTTTAGTCCTTGCAGGGGTGGCACACCCATAGATGATTGCACTTCTTCTTGAAGTCAGTCTTCCGAGCACCGATTTGCCTCAAGTTCGTCTGTCGGGATGGATTAGACAGAGCTCCGGCGTAGGTTTCTACCAGCTCCTCAGGCAACGAGGTTAGGGTTTTCCACGGTGCATACGCAACTACGAGATTTGGTGTCAGATTCTTCAGATCGAATCAATGATTCAACGACGAGGACTACGGTTCCGGGGCGCTGGTCATGAGAAGCACGTGCACGAAAACTTCTTGGTTGTCACCAACAAGGTCAGGCCGGCTTCGGTATGGAAGCGGCGACAGCAAGACATCAATGACTCATTCTGGCGGCGGCAATGGTCATTCAGTGGTTCATGGATCTTAATGGAATTTTTATTATGCTTGAGGTGTTTTGTACATATGGTGATTTTTATAATAGATCTGATCCTTTTCGAAAGAAGGGGTGGGTGGGTAATGGGAACTGCAGACGAGGACTTAGAATTGCAGAGGAGCACTCCTACATCGTACTACCTTCGGTCCTTTTTACTTTGCATATAAGATTTGTCTGAAGTACTTCGTAAAGTTTGACCAACTTTCTAAAAAAGTATCAACATCCACAATACGAAATCAATATTATTAGATGCGTTATGAATTTAGTTTCCACATTATGTAATTTTAGTATTGTAGATGTTGATATATTTTTCAAATAAATATGGCCATCTGGCCAAATATTACTAAATTTGACTTCAGAAAAATCTTATAAGCAGAGTAAAAAGGACCAGAAAGGATCCGAACCAACCATAATCTTAGGGATCTCGGTTGAATATTCAGATTGTATTCTGATGTATACAAAAAGAAAAGAACTTCAAACAATTACCTTCTCGTTTCGGCCCGACATCACCCGACCGGCGCTCTTCCTTACCGTTGTTACCGCCGGCAAGTGCCTTGGTCGCGGCAGGACTCACACGCAAAGCGGGGTTGACAGTTCGCGGCTACGTGGTGAGGCGTCGAGATGGTGCGATGGATCCCTCCGTTGCGGCGGGCTCCTTGCGTGTCGCGACCTGACCTGGCCGCACCAAAAGCAACGCATGTATGGTCCCTTTTTCTCTCTTTTCTCTCAACTGGACAAATTATGATTAATTTATGAATAGTGTTGGATGGCTCTCGTCCGCATCATTTATGCGGATCACGTCCGGACATAAAAACGGACATTTGCAGTGTCCATTTACGGATTAGGCGTTAGAGTTACGACTCGCCGCTAATTACTTAGCATTATTAAATTAATATAAATACTTTGTTGTATACCGTAACCAAGTAACCTCAGTTTTTTTTCCAAAATACGAACTAGAAAATGTTGTAGTATTCATGAACCATGGTGTTTTGCGATGCAGTTAGCCAGTTACAACTCTTAAAACCATGGTTTCTGAGAACTGTGATTCGTACAATTCTTTGGCTCCAAACCTCGCCTGAATTTATAAAAAATTCGAGCAGCTTAATTAGCAACAGTCAAGCCGTTCTCCTAGAGTTGATTTATTCATTCCATGATTATTACGTAAGCTTGCAGACGAGAGCTGCTACACGAACGGACACCTGAGTACGACGCTCATCGACTGGATCCCGGGCATGCCGCCGATCAGCCTCGGAGACGTCTCCAGCTTCGTCCGCACTACCGACCCGGACGACTTCGGCCTCCATTTCAACATCGTGGAGGCCAACGGCTGCACCAAGGCCGGCGCGCTCATCATCAACACCTTCGACGACCTAGAAGCGGACGTCCTCGCCGCCCTCCGCGCCGAGTACCCGCGCATCTACACCGTCGGCCCCCTAGGCTCCCTCCTCAACCACCAGCTAAGGGACGACGACGATGCCCCCGCCAGCGGCCTGAGCCTGTGGAAGCAGGACACCGAGTGCCTCGCGTGGCTGGACACGCAGCAGCCGGGCTCCGTCGTGTACGCCAACTTCGGCAGCCTTACAGTCCTTTCCACCGACCAGCTCGCCGAGTTCGCGTGGGGCCTCGCGGCCAGCGGCCACCCGTTCCTCTGGTCCATCAGGGACAACCTCGTCCCCGGCGCCGGCGCTGGCGTGAGCTCGCTGCCGGCGGAGTTCATCGCCGCGACGGCAGGGCGGTGCTGCCTGACCATGTGGTGCCCGCAGGATCGGGTTCTAGGGCACCCGGCCGTGGGATGCTTCCTGACGCACAACGGGTGGAACTCCACCTGTGAGAGCGTGGCGGCCGGCGTGCCCATGGTGTGCTGGCCCGGGTTCGCCGACCAGTACACCAACTGCAAGTACGCCTGCGAGGTGTGGGGCGTGGGCCTCCGGGTTGACGAGGAGGTGAGGAGGGAGCAGGTAGCCAGCCACGTCAGGCATGCGATGAAGGCAGAGGAGGTGCGGGGGAGCGCGGCTGGGTGGAAGGCCAAGGCGGAGGAGGCCGTGGCGCCCGGCGGGTTGTCGTGCGAGAACCTGCAGAGCATGGTAAGAGCGCTCGGCTGTGTCAATGCTGCTGAAGCCCGAGGAGTTTAACTGACCGACCAGTATCGGGGTCACCCGGCCCTCAGGCAAAGTGTTCTCCGACTGCAATTGCATCAGTGATGCCAATAAAGTGCCTGTAAGGCTTAACCCACTGCTCGTTATTTATTTCGTGCTCCCTCTGTAAAAGAAATATAAGAGCATTTAGATTACTCTGTAATTCTAATATCCAACGCAGCCGTTCGATGGCACCGTGATGCAGGAGTATATGCTTTTGGATCGTTTGATTGATGCGCATAAATGGATTTTGGGCACAAGCTTAGCTTGGTACAATTAATTTAGGAATCTGATAACGCCTGAACGTCATGTACAAGCACATGACAAATCGAGCGTTTTCGATGACAGGTTTAGTGAAGCGAGGATGACAACTTTATTTGGAAGCATGGCAATTTCATGCTTCAGTTTATTTTTTGACAAAAAAATATCATGTGTGTTAACTAAATTGTCATTCTTGCATCACTAGAATTCTCATCGAAAACGTTTGATTTGTCATGTGCTCGTACCTGATCATGTACTTATCATTTCCGTTAATTTAGACGGCGGTGAAGGACGAAAATAATTTAAAGCAGGACGGACTGTGAAACATGAAAAACATAGTCATACACACTACAATGCATAATTTTTTAAAGAGTGAATTTCTGTTTTTGCGCTTTATTTTAACATTTTTCGCACGGACTACCCCATTTAATAGTTTTCCATTGGATTACCCCATCTAGCCAGAATTGTGTCGTTTTTACCCTCATTTAGTAAAAGGTTTGCCAGTTTTTATCATATTAGTGCTCTATCACGTGGATCTCGACTGTCAGGTACACGTGGCATGCCATATGGCACTTTGGTGCATGTATGCACCTCATTCACATCATGTCATTGTTGGGGCAAGCGGTTCGCTAAGATGGCGCAAAACAAAAACAAAATCTATCTGTGAACCTGGAACATGGTGTAGATCTATATCACATGATCAGTTTTTTTACCACTAGATGCGGAGTCATGACAGTGGAGAAAGAGTTGGTGATGCGCGTTCCTATCTCCTCCCCGCGGACCCCTCGAACAGTTCCTCGTGGTTCCCTCGGGTCCGTCCAACCATCGAAGGTACGTCGACTGCAAGGTTTCCTCGTGTGCAGGAAGGAAGACGGGTGGCGAATAGCTAGATCCGATCGCAGAACATGAGTGTGGGGGTGACGGCGGCTATGTCATGAGACTGGCTGAACCCTTTCGAGGTTCTCGCCCCTCCACTTAAATAGACGTCCGAGATGGGCTCAACAACTGAGGCTCTTTAGGACTTCACGCCCTATTTTCACTCAGATCCGATCTGAATGAGCTCCTGCCCCTTAAGCATGCGGCCCTATAGGTTCACATACACATGGACACGACTCGAGTCGATAACTGGTAGCGGCTTCTACGGAACGTGACTGGTCCCACGTGTGTGTGCAAACTGCAAAGTCATATTGAGTAACATTAACAATGTGTCATATGCACCATTCCTTTTCTCTCGTGATACATATTGTCCAGCACAAGGCAAGTACTTGTCACCCTTGTTGGTAGCTCGACCTCTCTTCTAGAAACCGCGAGGCAAATTCTCAAACCATTTTATAGTTAATTCAAGTTGCACCATGCTTTTCAAATCTGATCACTGGAGGGGGGGCCAAAGAATATCTCTCCCAATCAAAGGGACTAATCCAATCTTTGTTGACTGATACTTCTCAAACGTACCTAGTATTTTTACATGTTTCATGCGATTTTCATATCATAATTGCATAGTTTTGGCACCAATATTTATTATTTTCTAGACTAAGCTATTAATCCAGTCCACGGTGCCACTTGTTATTTTGTGCTATTTTTAGACCTTTTAGGGAAAAAATGTTGGAGAGGCCAAAAAATTAAAATACGTCGCATTGTTTCGAAGGAGGACGAAGTCGGCCAGCACCTGAGGCCCCAAAGGAGAGCCTCCGATCCACCATGCAGTGGGCCCACAAGGCTAGGAGGTTGGCCTTGAGCTAGGGGCGTGTGGGCCCAGGGAGCTCCGCTCAACCGCCTCTCAGTGGCTCCCTCTATATACTCTTTTGGAGGAGGGATTCATCGCGGGAGCCTTCTTCATTAACATTGCTACCACCATGACCATGTGTGAGTAGTCTTCCTTGGACTATGTATCCATAACAATAGCTAAATGACATATTATGTCCCTTGTTACTCAATACGAAGATCACATGAGCTGCCGTATTTGATTGTGATCCATCTGATGTAATTACCAGTGTGTTGTTTGTGGTGTGACAAATTGTCACCTTATGATCATATCTATGTATGATTTTTGGGATTCTTTTGAGTTCTTTGCTAAATGATTTATATACGTATATTGTCGTGGTTTTGTCACGGCAGATGTCCTCATGAAAGGACTAAGTCTTGAGGCCATTGCAACTAGGAGGTGACTTGAACAGGGTTGATCGGAAACAAAGGACACGAGTTTACCTAGGTTCGGTCCCTCACGGTGGAGGTAAAAGCCTACTCTTTCTTGATTGATATTGATGATGATCTCGATTACAAGGGTTTGCTTTAACTACCTTGCTTTCAAGAGATTTTAACTTAGCCTTTGGGTCCTAGGACTCCCCTTTATATAACAGGTTCAGTCCCTAGTTTTATAGAAGATTCTGGGTCGTACTCTTAACACGTATTCTACTCTAACTCTTATTGGTCTTGTTCTCCAAGTTAGGGAAATCGTCCTTCTGGGCCATCTGACGAGTCGGCCCACGAGGCTTATGTGAGAGTCGGCCTCCTGTCGGGTCTCGTTCTGGACTTGCAGTACTTCTTGACCATCCTTGTTATGACCCGGCAACGATGTGACCCATAGAGCCCCTAAGCTCAATACCGGGTTACTCTGACGCCGGGTCTGAACCGTGGGGAACATCCTCAACATTATCCCCCAGTTTAGTTTGGATTTATCCATGTTAAACACCATCCTGGAAATGTTGTGCTCCGGGTCTAGATTTTTCCTGAGCCGGCACCTGTTTCGTCTTTCCGGTCCTTGTCTTTTTTCTTCTGCTAAGTCACCTGACCTGGTCAAAATGCTTGCCCGGTCTTGTGGTTCCCCTCACACTTAGCAGTTTTGTTGTGTCACTTTCATGACATCACCTCCTCTGATCTGACACGTGTGTATTGATACGTCCATTTTGCATCATGTTTTCCTACTGTTATTTATAATGTTTTTATGCATAATAATGCTTTTTGGAGTACTTCTAATGCCTTTTCTCTCATAATTTGCAAGGTTCACACAAAGAGGAAGAATTCCGGCAGCTGGAAATCTGGACCTGAAAAAGCTACGTCAGGCTACCTATTCTGCACAACTCCAAATGAGTTGAAACTTCACGGGAAATTTTTATGGAATAAATAAGAAATACTAGAGCAAATAACTACTGGAGGGGGGCCACCTGGTGAGCACAAGACACCAGGGCGCGCCAGGCCCCCCAGGCGCGCCCTGGTGGGTTGTGCTCAGCCCAGCCCACCTTCGGTGCCCATCTTCTGGTATATAAGTCATTTTGACATAGAAAAAAATAAGGAGAGGACTTTCGGGACGAAGCGCCGCCATCTCGAGGCGAAACTTGGGCAGGAGCACTTTTGCCCTCCGGCGGAGCGATTCCGGCGGAGGAACTTCCCTCCCGGAGGGGGAAATCATCGTTATCATCATCACCAACAACTCTTCCATCTTGGGAAGGGCAATCTCCATCAACATCTTCAACAGCACCATCTCCTCTCAAACTCTAGTTCATCTCCCGTGTTCAATCTGTGTACCGGAACTATAGATTGGTACTTGTGGGTGACTAGTAGTGTTGATTGCCTCTCGTAGTTGATCACTATATGGTTTATTTGGTGGAAGATTATATGTTTAGATCCATTATGCTATTTAATACCCCTCTAATCTTGAGCATGATTATCATTAGTGAGTAGTTACTTTTGTTCTTGAGGTCACGGGAGAAATCATGTTGCAAGTAATCATGTGAACTTGATATGTGTTTGATATTTTGATGATATGTATGTTGTGATTCCCTTAGGGGTGTCATGTGAACGTCGACTACATGACACTTCACCATATTTGGGCCTAAGAGAATGCATTGTGGAGTAGTTATTAGATGATGGGTTGCGAGAGTGACAGAAGCTTAAACCCTAGTTTATGCGCTATTCCGCAAGGGACCGATTGGATCCAAAAGTTTAATGCTATGGTTAGAATTTATTCTTAATACTTTTCTCGTAGTTGCGGATGCTTGCGAGGGGGTTAATCATAAGTAGGAGGTTTGTTCAAGTAAGAACAGCACCTAAGCACCGATCCACCCACATATCAAATTATCAAAGTAGTGAACACAAATCAAACCAACATGATGAAAGTGACTAGATGAAATTCCCGTGTACCCTCAAGAACACTTTGCTTATCATAAGAGACCATTTTGGCCTGTACTTTGCCTCAAAAGGATTGGGCTACCTTTCTGCACTTTTCTTACCATTACCGTTACTTACTCGTTACAAATTATCTTGCTACAAAACTATCTGTTACTTAAAATTTCAGTGCTTGCAGACATTACCTTGCTGAAAACTGCTTGTCATTTCTTTCTGCTCCACGTTGGGTTCGACACTCTTACTTATCGAAAGCACTACGATTGATCCCCTATACTTGTGGGTCATCAAGGCTCTTTTCTGGCGCCGTTGCCGGGGAGTGAAGCGCTCTTGGTAAGTGGAAATCGGTAAGGAAAAATTATTACTACGTGCTGAAATTTATTGTCACTTGTCACTATGGAAAACAATCCTCTGAGGGGTTTGTTCGGGGTATCTTCACCTCGACCGGAACCACAATTAGATGCCCCTCAACCTACTACACCTACTGAAAATATTGAATATGAACTTCCTTCGGGTATGATAGAACAACTGCTGGCTAATCCTTATGCAGGAGATGGAACCGAACATCCTGATATGCACTTGATATATGTGGATGAAATTTGTGGATTGTTTAAGCTTGCAGGTTTACCTGAAGATGAAGCTAAGAAGAAGGTTTTCCCTTTATCTTTGAAGGGAAAGGCATTGACATGGTATAGGCTATGCGATGATATTGGATCTTGGAATTGGAACCGATTGAAATTGGAGTTCCATCAAAAAAATTATCCTATGCATCTAGTTCATCGTGATCGGAACTATATATATAATTTTTGGCCTCGTGAAGGAGAAAGTATCGCTCTAGCTTGGGGGAGGCTTAAGTCAATGTTATATTCATGCCCCAATCATGAGCTCTCAAGAGAAATTATTATCCAGAACTTTTATGCTCGGCTTTTTCGTAATGATCAATCCATGCTCGATACTTCTTGTACTTGTTCCTTTATGAAGAAGACTATTGAATTCCGGTGGGATCTTTTAGAAAGAATTAAATGCAACTCTGAAGATTGAGAACTCGACGAAGGTAAAGAGTTAGGTATTAAGCTTAAGTTTGATTGTGTTAAATCTTTTATGAATACCGATGCTTTTCAAAAGTTTAGCACTAAATATGGACTTGACTCTGAGATAGTAGCCTCCTTTTGTGAATCCTTTGCTACTCATGTTGATCTCCCTAAGGAGAAGTGGTTTAAATATCACTCACCTATTAAACAAGAAATTAAAGAACCGGTAATAGCTAAAGAAGAAACTATCATCTACAACGTTGATCCAGTTGTTCCTACTGCTTATATTGAAAAACCACCTTTCCCTGTTAGGATAAAGAAACATGCTAAAGTTTCAACTGTGGTCAATAAAAGTTATATTAGAACACCTAAACCAGCTGAACAAATCAAGGTAGAACCTAGTGTTGCTATGGTTAAGGATCTCCTGGTCGATAATATAGATGGGCATGTTATTTACTTCTGTGATGAAGCTGCGAGAATTGCCAAACCCAATGAAAAAGATAAACATAGACCTGTTGTTGGCATGCCTGTTGTCTCAGTTAAAATAGGAGATCACTGTTATCATGGTTTATGTGACATAGGTGCTAGCGTGAGTGCTATTCCTTATACCTTATATCAAGAAATCATGAATGACATAGCACCCGCTGAAATAGAAGACATAGATGTTACTATTAAACTTGCTAATAGAGACACCATCACACCTCTTGGGATTGTTAGAGATGTTGAAGTCTTGTGTGGGAAAATAAAATACCCTACTGATTTTCTTGTTCTTGGTTCCCCACAATATGACTTTTGTCCCATTATCTTTGGTAGACCTTTCTTGAACACCGTTAATGCTAAAATAGATTGTGAGAAACAAACTGTCGGTGTTAGTTTTGGTGATGAGTCGCATGAGTTTAATTTTTCCAAGTTTAGTTGGAAACCTCATAAAAAAGAATTGCCTAGTAAGGATGAAATTATTGGTCTTGCTTCTATTGCTGTACCCCCTACTGATCCTTTAGAACAATATCTGCTAGACCATGAAAATGATTTACATATGCATGAAAGAAATGAAATAGATAAGATTTTCTTTGAACAACGTCCTCTGCTTAAGCACAATTTGCCTATTGAAACTCTTGGAGGTCCTCCTCCACCCAAAGGTGATCCTGTGTTTGAATTAAAACAATTGCCAGACACTTTGAAATATGCTTATCTTGATGAGAAGAAGATATATCCTGTTATTATTAGTGCTAACCTTTCAGAACATGAAGAAGAAAGATTATTGAAAGTTCTAAGGAAGCACCGAGCTGCTATTGGATATACTCTTGATGATCTTAAGGGCATTAGTCCCACTCTATGTCAGCACAAGATTAATATGGAACCTAATGCTAAACCCGTTGTTGATCACCAACGTTGGTTAAATCCAAAGATGAAAGAAGTGGTAAGAACGGAAATATTAAAACTTCTAGAAGCAGGTATAATCTATCCTATAGCTGATAGTAGATGGGTAAGTCCCGTTCATTGTGTCCCTAAGAAAGGAGGTATTACTGTTGTTCCTAATGATAAGAATGAACTTATTCCACAAAGAATTGTTACAGGCTATATAATGGTAATTGATTTTAGAAAATTAAAAAAAGCAACTAGAAAAGATCATTACCCTCTGCCTTTTATTGATCAAATGCTAGAAAGATTATCTAAGCACTCACATTTTTGCTTCCTTGACGGATATTCTGGTTTTTCACAAATACCTGTTTCTCAGCCTGATCAAGAAAAGACCACTTTTACTTGTCCTTTTGGAACTTATGCTTATAGACGTATGCCTTTTGGTTTATGCAATGCACCTGCTACCTTTCAAAGATGTATGACTGCTATATTCTCTGACTTTTGTGAAAATATTGTTGAGGTTTTCATGGATGACTTTTTTGTTTATGGGAAGTCTTTTGATGATTGTTTAAGCAATCTTGATCGAGTTTTGCAGAGATGTGAGCAAACAAATCTTGTTTTGAATTGGGAGAAGTGCCACTTTATGGTTAACGAAGGTATTGTTTTGGGCCATAAAATTTTTGAAAGAGGCATTGAGGTGGACAAAGCTAAGGTTGATGCAATCGAGAAAATGTCATGTCCTAAAGATATCAAAGGTATTCGTAGTTTCCTTGGTCATGCTGGTTTCTATAGGAGATTTATCAAAGACTTTTCTAAAATTTCTAGGCCCCTTACAAATATTTTGCAAAAGGATATTCCCTTTTTTTTATGATTATTGTTTGGAAGCCTTCGAAACACTCAAGAAAGCCTTAATTACTGCACCTATTGTTCAACCACCTGATTGGAACTTGCCTTTTGAAATTATGTGTGATGCTAGTGATTATGCTGTTGGTGCTGTTCTAGGACAAAGAGTTGATAAGAAACTAAATGTTATTCATTATGCTAGTAAAACTCTAGACAGTGCCCAACGAAATTATGCTACTACTGAAAAAGAATTTTTAGCGGTTGTGTTTGCTTGTGATAAATTTAGATCATATATTGTAGATTCTAAAGTAATTGTTCACACCGATCATGCTACTATAAAATATCTTATGAAAAAGAAAGATGCTAAACCTAGACTCATTAGGTGGGTTCTCTTGCTACAAGAATTTGACTTACATATCACTGATAGAAAGGGAGCTGAGAACCCCGTGGCTGATAACTTGTCTAGGCTTGAAAATATTCTTAATGACCCACAACCTATTAATGATAGCTTTCCTGATGAGCAGTTAGTTGCAATAAATGTTTCTCATAACACTCCTTGGTATGCTGATTATGCTAATTACATTGTTGCTAAATATTTACCACCTAGTTTCACTTATCAACAAAAGAAAAAATTCTTCTATGATTTAAGACATTACTTTTGGGATGACCCACATCTTTATAAAGAAGGAGTAGATGGTATTATTAGAAGTTGCGTACCTGAGCATGAACAGGGGCAAATCCTACGGAAATGTCACTCCGAAGCGTATGGAGGACATCATGCGGGAGACAGAACTGCTCACAAGGTATTGCAATCTGGTTTTTATTGGCCTACTCTCTTCAAGGATGCCCGTAAGTTTGTTTTATCTTGTGATGAATGTCAAAGAATAGGCAATATCGGTAAGCGTCAAGAAATGCTTATGAATTATTCTCTTGCTGTTGAACCATTTGATGTTTGGGGATTTGATTACATGGGACCTTTTCCTTCCTCTAATGGGTATACTCATATTTTGGTTGCTGTCGATTATGTTACTAAGTGGGTAGAAGCTATTCCAACTAGTAGTGCTGATCACAACACCTCTATTAAAATGCTTAAGGAAGTCAATTTCCCAAGGTTTGGAGTCCCTAGATATTTAATGACCGATGGTGGTTCACACTTTATTCATGGTGCTTTCCGTAAAATGCTTGCCAAGTATGATGTTAACCACAGAATTACATCACCCTATCATCCTCAGTCTAGTGGTCAAGTTGAACTTAGCAATAGAGAAATAAAATTAATTTTACAAAAGACTGTCAATAGGTCTCGAAAGAATTGGTCTAAGAAATTAGATGATGCACTTTGGGCTTATAGAACAGCATATAAAAATCCTATGGGTATGTCTCCTTATAAAATGGTTTATGGAAAAGCTTGTCATTTGCCTCTTGAGTTAGAACATAAAGCATATTAGGCAATTAAAGAACTCAACTATGATTTCAAACTTGCTGGTGAGAAGAGGTTATTTGATATTAGCTCATTAGATGAATGGAGAACCCAAGCCTATGAAAATGCCAAGTTATTTAAAGAAAAAGTTAAAAGATGGCATGATAAAAGAATCCAAAAGCGTGAGTTCAAGGTTGCAGAATATGTTCTTTTGTACAACTCTTGTTTTCAGATTCTTTGCAGGAAAACTCCTCTCCAAATGGGAAGGACCCTATGTTATCGAGGAGGTTTATCGATCTGGAGCTATCAAAATAAATAATGCCGAAGGTACTAACCCGAAGGTTGTCAATGGGCAAAGAATAAAACATTATATCTCAGGTACGCCCATTAATGTTGAAAGCAATGTTATCCAAACTATGACACCGGAAGAACACATAAAGGAAACCTTCCGGAACACTCCAGAATCGTGAAAAAGAGGAGGTACGTGATACGGTAAGTAAACGGACTCCGAAAAATTTGCAAAAATATTTTTTGCCATTTTGGAATATAACAAAAATTAGGAAAATAAGAAACAACCAGGAAGGCACCCCTGGTGGGCACAAGACATGCCAGGCGCGCCCAGGTGGGTTGTGCCCACCTCGGGTACCTTTCGGACTCCGTTTTTCTTCCGTTTGCTTATTTCCCAATATAAAAAAATCTTTATATACCCCCTGAACCTATTGACCTCCGTATCGCGGAGAAATCTCTTGTTTTCTTTTCTTGCTATTTTCTGACAGATCTAATCCGCCATGGCCGCTTCAAGCTCCTCCAAGGACAAGTTCTTCGAGAACGTCATCAACCCATATCTGCGGGAGGTGATGCAGCACCCTCAAGCCATCCAGATGCGTGAGGGGGTGCTCCACATCCGCGATGTGCAAGGCCCCAAGGGGACTGGATCCGTGGAGGCTAGGCTTGAAGCTGTGGAGCAGGAAGTCTTCTGGTGCAAGGGGATGGTGGAACATGGACTTAATGCCAATCACCTCATGATCGCGGACTACACCCGCGATCTCAAGGTGGATGGCAAGTCCATGAAGGACATTGCCTTCTCCTTCAACGAGCAAATCAACTTCCTCCAGAGCCAGATCTATGACCTTCAAAACCAAGTCTTTGAATATGAGTCAAGGTTTAAAGGTATGAGTTTGGCTACCATTTGTAGGACCCGAGAGACTCACTCCTCCTCTTATAATGGTAAACCTCTGCCATGGAAACTCGAGGACAAGATCGCTACCACTTCATCACCACCACCTCCTTCTTCATCACCAAAAGAAAATTGAGTATCGGGTATGGGCACTCCCATTGGCTTCCGCCAAGCTTGGGGGAGGTGCCCCGGTATCGTATCACCTCCACTATCTTTTGCCTTTACTTTTCTTAGTTCGATCCATAATTATCTTTTGCTTTAGATGAATAAAAGTTTAGTTCGATCCTTTCTTCTTGTGAGTTTGCTTAGTGATCTATCCTTGTAATCGTGTGCGAGATATATAATAAAGTTTAGTTTGAGTTTTACTTTATTTACTTTCATGTTTCAATAAAAAGAAAGGAAATAAATGAAAAAGTTCATATGCTAATCTTATGGTAAGTAATGACACCACATAAGGAAAAGTATAAGTAGAAAATTTTATTGGAGAATGACAAACATAGCATTGGTCAATGATGCAATTCATGAAAGAATTAATAAGGGAAGAGAAGATTCACATGCAAATACACTATCTTAGAAATCTTTTGTGATTGTGAGCCCCCATCAAAATATTATATGCCAAAATTGTTGACGTTGGACAAGGAAGACAACGTAATGATTTATGTTTGTTCATATTCACATAGAAGTTATATTGTCATAGATCCTTCAACATGTAGTGTTTGCCCCCTATACCTGTGGGTCATCATGTATGACCTCATAACTAATATTTGAGTGGATATGTCAAATCTTGTCAAATGCGAAATTTAGGCGCTCCTTTAGCGAAAACTTACTACGCCGCCCTGGGGTTTCGCCCTGTCGCTTTGGGTTTTGCCTCCCCTATAAATAGGTCGACCGGTCCTCAGATTTACTTTTTACTTCGCCTCCTTGAGCCCTTCTTCTTCCTTTCGCCTCCGTTGCTCCTTGCACACCTCGAGCTCTCTGACTCCGGCTGTCAACGAAGGCCACTCCGTCAACGTCATTACCAAGCTAGCCAGGATCTGCCGCGGCCGTGACTGTGATGCCCAGGACCTCTATGTTGGTGAACATAGTAGGAAACAAATTTCGCACCTACGGTCACCCAAGATCAATATGAAGATGCATAACGGGTTGGGATCACGATCGATACCGTCACCGACTTGCAGCGGAAGAAGAACGTGTTGGTGTAGATCATACTTGGAGTCCCTCGAACCGTCGATGAACGATCCCTCGTACCGCCCATGAACAGTCCCTCAAGCCAAAGACCAAAAGCACAACCTCTCTACTTGGTTGCAAGCGTGCAGACTTCACGATCCGGCAGCGCCTCACCATCTAGAGCTAATCGTCGCTGAAGAATTAGAGAGAAGAGATTAGAACCGCACTATGCTTCTAATTATGAGGAGAAGAGGATTACCCTTGCTCTAGTTAGTCAACTAGTACCAACTAGAACTAGAAGAAATAGAGGAGGCTCCAAAACTTGTATCTCCAAAGGGTGGAAATCCTCTAGTATATATAGGTTGGAGGGGAGAGGAGGAGCGCAACAAGGGGAGGAAAAATCCCTCCCCTTTGTCCAGCCAAGGGAGGAGGAGTTGGACTCCTCCCCCACTCCAATTCGACCCCCTTCCTTAGGGAAGGGAGGCACTTTCCCACTTGGGCCTTTTTAGCCCAAGTTGCCTTCCACCTCTTGGCATTTTTAGGCCCGTTGATATTTAAATTAAATATAAAATGTTCTAAATACTTCTAGACCATAATATATATATATATATATATATATATATATATATATTAACATCTCCGAAAACTTTTTACACCAATATATAATTTATATGTAATACCTGGTATTACCCGATACTCACCGAAACCCTTCCGGTGACCCCGAAACACTTCCAGATCCTCTCGGAACTATTCCGGATATTCATGAAATAATTCCACAAATATATTCTCATGACTCCCATCCTACTAACACTCAGAAGATCATGATTTCCTTAAGCTTGTGACCCCGTAGGTTCGGTAACTCACAGACATGGACGAAACCGTTCGTTCAATGACTGACAACGGGAGCATGGACGTCCATATTGGTCCCTATGAGTACACGAATGATATTCGAGTAAACCTTTGGTTATCATGTGATGTTCCCTTTGATTCGTGATGCTTCACAAAACCCAGGATGCATCGGTACCATCCTGAGTCATCACCATGCTCACTATACCGAAATCCTCTTTACCAGTTTTGTTCTTCTTTCTCGTTATGTGTTTCGGCATCCCTGTGACGAAGTCACGTGTGTTTGGCCAGACGATGATTGATGCCGTCACATCCAGAGGGCCCTAAGAATATCTCTCCATCGTCGGAGGATCAAATCCCACTCTCGAGCTATCCGGTCACTTGTCAAACTTTTCGATGAACCTGTAAGTTGTCATTATGATCACCATGTTACAGGTGACGTTTGAGCAACCCCAAAGCCCATCGTATAGTAAGAAGTGACCACGATACTCTCTTTGTCTAAGGATCAATATCACACATTAACACTCCATGTTATTACAATTGAATGCAGATGATATTAGCTCAATTCATAACAAACAAGATTGGGTCGACTCAATATGATCATTCTTCCAACGTCATAATCTCAATGTTGTTTTAGGACTATTGTTACACTTAACGATATCCTAAGATCCAGAAAATGTGATCACCAACAACACATGAGCTAGTCTTAGAGGTGATACTAGGAACCTTTTTTGCCATTTATCATTCTACATGTGCATATGAGCTTTCCACTGAATCGCATATTCCGGGATCATAGCAGTTATAGCATAGAATATAAACTCTTAACTATGAATATGGAAATATAATAATACAAATATTATTGCCTCTAGGGCATATTTCCAACAGTCTCCCACTTGCACTAGAGTCAATAATCAAGTTAGCACTTTTAACTTCTACACCAATGGCAAGTCAGTCCATGCTTTGCTTGTGGTATAGACTTCGTCCTATCGAATCTGACAACTTCATATTCGTGTGTGTCGTGGTTTTGACATGGCAGATGTCCTCGTGAAAGGACTTAGCCTTGAGGCCACCACAGCTAGGTAGTAGCTTGAACGGGGTTGATCGGAATCGAGAGACACGAGTTCTACCCAGGTTCGGCCCCTCGCGGTGGAGGTAAAAGCCTACATCCTGCTTGATTGATATTGATGATGATCTCGATTACAAAGGTGGTGTTTCGCTACCTCTATCTCGAGAGCTAATGACTTGTCTCCCTCTAAGACTTGTCCCTCTTGGGGTGCCTTGTCCCTCCTTATATAAGTTTGAAGGGGCCGGCTTACATATAGAGTCCTAGTAGGATTAGGACTAGACTATTTTCTATTACAAGTTGAATCCTAGTCCAGGTCTTGCTTCCCTTGTCACGGAACTTTCCTCTTCTTGGACCTTCTCTACGAGCCGGCACATTGGGCTCCTATCAAGCCGGCCTCCTGCCGGGTCTCGTCACTGGGTCCTGGATTTCTCCTTGTCATCTTGTCTTAACCCGGAAAACAGGGTGACCCATAGAGCCTTCAAGCTCTAGGCCGGGTCAAACATTTGGCTGGGTTATAACCGTGGGAATATCCCCAACATTAGCCCCCTGGTTATCTTGAATTTATTCATGCTAAGCTCCTGATATAAGAATAATTATCATGTTAAAGGACCGGCTCGTTCAAATGGCCGGCTTATTCAATGAACCAGCTCCTGAAAAAATCCACGTTTCTTTGTCATATCGACATTCTAGCTTCACAATCAAATTGCTGACACTGAATCCTCGCAGAAAAATATAGAGAAAAAATAATCCATCTGATGTTGAGCTGGTTTTCATTGCTTCAACTTGATATTTGGGAATAAAAATCCGTCTGATGTTGAGCCGGCTTTCAATGCTTCGGCTTGATGAAAATATTGGTAGTTAAAAAATCCATATGGTGTTGAGCCATCTTTCTAGGACTTCTAAGAATATCTTGGACCAAATAAACTTTGTAAATTTTTCCTTCGAGAATATGAAACCCAGTTCGCTCAAAACTGAGGATTTGAAGGTGTTCCTCACTTATATCCATATTACCTGTAGCCCCCAAGTCTTAAGAATGGAACGTAGTGATAGCTTAAGACTTGGTTAAATATAAATGTTGCAACTTTGGAGAAATCCAGATTGTTCATTTGAGTCAGCAATCATAAACTAAATGTTTTACATTTCACATGTGTAGCCCCCAAGGGTCGGCTCATCAGTATGTGATGGGCTGGGTCTTCATATGATCCCTTAATTTGAAAATGACAGTACATTAGCCCCCAAGTGCCATGTTGAGTGTTCACACCTACATGGGACTTGATGTTTTGTAGGCAAAATTTGATTGATGTATCCCCCAATTGTCGGGTTGTGTGCCTGCGGCGACTCGGAACTTTTCCTTTCATTGTAGAATGAAATCGGATCCACTGTAGCCCCCAAGTGTCGGGTCGTATGCCTGCGGCGACTCGGTACTCTACCTTTTCTTCTGAGACTGAGAAACAGTCTGCCGTAGAATAGTCATATTTGATTTTTGGCCCAATGGTCTTGTAATAAACTATGAAACTTAATGTCCTTATCTGGATGATGTTGTTGAGTGCTTTTCATATCAATGTTGAACTTGCTGCTAAATCCATCAAGAGTGTTGTCTTGCATAATGTAACACCCCCAGTGGTTAGCTACAGTAATCACCCCTTTGATTGTGCCATGTCATCATGTTAAACAGTGATTAATCATTATTTGGCTCATATCTCTTTTCAAATTCAAACTGAAAGTGCAATTAAAAGTTGTTCAAATTTGATAACTAAAATGTTCATAAGGTTGTAAATAATCCAGAGACAATTCTAAAATTATAACTAACACTCACTAAATTAATTAAGTGACTCTAACAGCAACAAAACAGAAGCATTTAATCCATATTCATTTAATTAAAATCCATTTGAAATTCAATTGTCTCCAAACCAATTTCTAGCAGTGGCAAATATTGCACTATATTTATGTGGCTAGTCCACATATTTTATAAAGCCGTATATAAGCCCACACTTTTTGCAAAGCAATGAAACAAAAGAAAGCAGAAAAGAAAATGGAAAAATGTTCCCCTCCCATTGGGCCGACTGGCCCAGCTGGCCACCAGGCCAGCCCAGCCGCCCCCCTCACCCCCCTGGCTTATCCCCCCACCCCCTGGAACCCTAGCCCACTACCCCCACACCCCACTCTCTCTTCTCGCTCTCTCCCTCCTCCCATCTGGATCGAGGAGGGGACGCCCCCGCCGCCGCCGGACCTCGCCGTCGCCCGAAGCCGCCCCGACGCCGCAGGACCTCGCCGCCCCGCCGCCGGACGACCCCGACTCCTCCCCGAGCCCACCTCGCTCAACTACAGGGCTCGGTGAGCCCCGTCCGCCTTTCCCCCCTCTCTGCTCCCGCACGGCGCCCGGCGCCCGCTGTCCGCGCGCGCGCGCGAAACCTTGCCTCGCCTCGCTCGCCCCGCACCCGCGTCCCGTGCACCGGCCCGCTTCGCCCTGCCCGCACGCCGAGCCGCGTCGACGCCCGCCTCGGCTACCCGCTGCCCGCTGCCGCGCACCCTGGCCGCGCCGCTGCTCGTAGGCCGCGCGCGCTCACGCCCGCTCAAGCCTGCTGCTCGCCCGCGGCCCCGCCTCCCCTGCATCCCGCCACTGCCGCTGTCACTGCTCGCCGCCGCTCGCGCTGCTGCCTGCGCCCCCTGCAGCCGCAGCTCGCAGCCGAGCCGCCGCCTACCCTCCCCGCTCGCCCCTCTCGGCCGCGCCGGCCCCCGGCCCGCGCCCGTCGGCCGGCCACGGCCACGGCCGCGTCGTGCGCCCCCGGGGCCGCGCGCGCACAAAATTCCCCCTCCAACCCCCCCCCCCCCCCCCCCCCCCGTGGCTCAGCCACTGACCAATGGGGCCCTCCCCCTGAGAAAATAAAAAAATTGTGTAAAGCGAAAATAATAATAATAAAATTAATAATTAATTAGTGAATTAATTAAGTTAATTAACTCTGATTAATTAAGACTAATTAAGTTTAATTAACTTAATGTTTAGTTAAGCTAATTAACTACTGTTAATTAACTAACAGATGCTGACATTTGGGCCCCACATGTCAGTTGACTAGGTCAACTGCACTGTTGATTGCTGACGTCAGCATGATGTCGTGCTGACATCATCAATTACTATTCTGGATAATGTTGAATTTAAATAATTAATTAAATTTCAGAAAATATTTAAATCTTTAGAAAATCATATCAAATAATCCGTAGCTCAGATCGAAAAACTTTGTACATGAAAGTTGCTCAGAACGACGAGACGGATCCGAATACGCGGTCCGTTCGTCCGTCCCACGTCCCTAGCTACCCGAACATGAAACCGTTCCCCTCCGGTCATCTGTCACGGGGGTGGCGGCTTGCGCACGCGTCCGCTGAGTAGTATGATATGGACGAACGCTAGCGCATGATGATGTTGGCGTGAGCTCTATATTTGCGATATAGCGCCACTGTAATGAATAATTGTCCCGCGTATAAAAATACCGTAGGGCAGAGTAGTTGTTCTCGAATATTTTAATATGTACTAATAAAACAGACTGGATAGATATCACCTGATTTATTTGAACGACAAATGATCTGTGTGTATCGTCTGTCGGGATGTCCGATTCATGAGACTTGCCGTAGTATTTCTTGCTACAGACTGATCAATACGAGCCAGTCCAGACCTTCATGTGCGTACATGCTTTTTCCTTTTCTTTTGTTTTGTCTAGATGTGATGATGAGACGGGAGTAGCTCTTGCCTCAATCAAAGATGTGTCTTTCACGCGAATGGACACCGTTGCGACCTCCTGTGTGCTGATGCTGATGTACCGTAGGGCAGAAAATTTTACGCGGGCGTCCGCCAGTCGACCCGGCGCGTTGAAGTAGACCGGACCACTGGGCTTGGCCTGCCCGGTGGTCAGCGTGGCATGGACGGACACCGACGTAGGACAACACTGGCGCAAGCTCCATATCCACTGTATGACGTTACTTTTATCGTGAAATGATTGTCTGCGTACGGGGCGCCGTGTTGGTGTTGTCCAGTCATGGATGAAGCGTCAGTAGCGGGCGGAGGTTGGCACTTCTCATCCGTCCTGATATTTTTTTTGATGTACGTAGACTAGCATTGATGAGACTGGGGCATGCCTGGGAAGCCGTCTCCTCCCGCCATAAGTGGCACCCCGGCTCAGAGCAACCGGTTTACCTTGCATTGCTAGACCAGAGATCATGTCTTCTGGCAATACACATCAACTTGGCATAGAAATACAACCGCTTTATTGATCTCTTGCAGGAACATATGTTCGATGATACATAAGGAAGCGAGGCCAAGCGACACACACGGTGCTGCTGCACATATGTATATTATTTAGTAGACATGACAGGGGCCTCGATGGTAACGATACAGCTACGCGGCAGCGGAACGACGATGTAGGGGAACTCCATCTCACAGGGACACTGCTGGGACACGGCCTAGACTGCGATGAACGATGCAACTCCGACTCCTGTTACAGCTTCTCCTGAAACTAGCATTACACGCCAGGTGAGTACTTTGAATGTACTCGCAAGCTCATGACAAGCAAAGCAATAATGACAAACAATAACATGGTATTTAAGCAGGTTAAATGCAAGAACATGACATGCTATTCATGAAGTGTATGTGACCAAATCACACGGCCCCTCGGAACAGCTTACCATCTTGGTTACCTCGTAACCACATCCATCAGCTTACCACGGTGATCACCTCCGGATCACAAATGATACAAGCTCGATGTTCACACACGATCACCAACCATAGCATGTGCCATCAATATATCATTAGTGTGCAGTTTAATTATTTCTGTTGACCCACAGTGTGACCTACTATGAACTATGTCCATAACCGAGGACGCGGCTATCGATAGATCATACACTCTGCAGAGGTTAGTACATTGTACCCACACCACAGAACCCATGGCCTCGTGCTCCCATTCGGATGGACCAACGGCATTCCGACAAAACCAATCTACTGGATGACACTCTCCCGGTCACTCCGACCAACTCCCCTTTGGGCTAAGTCATAGGTGGCCTCGGATGCCACTCCGGACATCAAACGGCCACCATCGTGGCAAAACAAAAACGGTCCCAAACGGGGACAATGATACCAAACAACTATGGGCACACAAGGCTATGCCTGCCTGCCGGGACAGGGTAGCGCAAGCGCATAACCTTCCCTCGTTGGAGGCACCGGCGAGAGGCATGACAATAGACTGAATTATGGTCTTCCCATAAAGACAAATGTGGTTGCACTGGGTAGCTCGATTCGGTGACACCATGACTCGATCAACAGCATGTTCAAGTTGGATTATCATCGTGTTTAACTTGAAATAAAAATCACTCGAGTCAAAGTATGTCATGAAATGCACATGCAATGAATCATGTAACGGAATCATGCACGTAAGCTTGATCACAAGAAGTAAAGCCTACTACCTATTCTAGCAATATACCAAGTATTATATCATGTCAACAGAGTATGGAAACAATACTAGCACAAGTTAAATTATTTTAATTAAATAAATACAATATATGAATTTAAATTCAAGTAAAATCATAGTCATTGCAATGTCACCCTTGCAAATGTTTGTGGTGGCTTCCCTTAGTTCATAGGTGGGTCACAGAACTCCTGGTCCTCTTCAAGGCAAGTTGATCCTTCTAAAAATATTTAAAAAGCCAAAAAGAAAATGTCACATAAAGCATTTTATTTCACCAGAAAATAACCACAGCACATAAAATTCTCAAATTTTGCACGCTGAAAGAGGAGCTCATAACAAAACTGTTGCAAAAAGAATAATCTCATTTGGACTTATAATTTAGGAGATAGCAGTGGTCAAAGTTAGGGTCAAATATTTGAATATAAACAGAAAATGAAAAATCTCAGAGAGCGCCACGTCAAAGACGTATTTTGAGAATACGCCTCCACTCGTACCGCTTCGGGAGCGAGAGAGAGAGGCTGACGGGTGGGGTCCCCACGTCAGGTTTGAGAGAGAGGGAAGGAGAACAGGCGGTGGTGGCTCTGTCGCCGGTGGATCTCCGGTGAGGAGGCCACGGCGACCGTCGACGAGGAGGGGGATGGACGTAGCTCATCGAGACGAGCAAGCACGTACCCGAAGCGTGGGCAGAGGTGGACGGACAACGTCGGGGTGGTTGTCTCCAAAGGCGGCGGGTGGCGGAGCTCGTCGGAGTCGGCGTTTTCGGCAGACTTCCGACGAACCAAGCACACCGTCGAGCTCAGGAGGACCTCCCAAGCACGCCTATGGAGGAGAACAAGGTCGGGGAGCACCGGAGCGAGTGGACGGCCGTGGGGGATCCACGGCCAACTCCGGCGAGGAACAACGGCTAGAGGCCCGCCCGGCCTTGCCGCGGTGCTGAGCTGATCGATTTGTGGCCAGAGGAGGTGAGTGGGATGGCTAGAACGGCTTGGGGTGGCTCTATATATAGAGGGCGACGAGGCAGAGCTAGCGGCCGCCGAAGAGGGTTCTGGAGCGGCGAGAGGCGACGAGGGGGCTCTGGCTTGACGGGATAGGTCGCTGAGGATCATCGAAGAACAGTGGATGGGAGGAGCCAAGCACAGGGGCTCAGAGAGGGACGGCTCGATCACGCTGGAGTACTGTGCTCTCTGCTCCACCGTGTTCGCGTCCGCTGCGCAAGCTGCCGGCGTCGTGGAGCAGCAAAGGATAGCTAGGAGAAAGAGCATGAGGTTGCAGACGAGCTAGGACAAGCACAGGTGGCACGGGGCGAGCGCACGGGCAAGGCAGAGGGGTCGCGACGCGCAGAGCGCGCCGACCACCTGTCGAACACCCTGTCTCCACGCGGTCACCGCGTGCACTGGTGCAACATGGTGCGCCAGGGCTGCCAGACCGTGTCTAGGCTCAAGTCCCTTCAACACTGAGGCTGTGGATACTCTTGGTTTGCTACCAGGTTGACCAGACAAGATTTGAGCATTGAGACAAGTTTCTGGACATAAACTGTTGAAGAAGGTTGTGAGAGATCCACAGAGAGATAAGATTTGAAACTTGGTGGCTAAGCTATGGGTTGGAAGGTAGACATGCTATAAAAATTTCAACTTAAATGGACCAAGCAAAAATGCACTTCCTCCATAAAATGCCCTTGCTGTCCAGGAATGAAAATATTTTCTTGAGCCAAAATTCTTCACATGACCATGGGATATTTTTGCATAGGAAGGTGAGGCATGACTCAATGAATATTTGGGAATTTATTGGGATTTTTCCGAGGCATAAAAATGAGGGTTGCTTCACAACAGAAAGAGAAAATATTCATTTTCAGAGGGAAAATGAATATTAAGTCATTTAAGAAAATTATCCCAAGGCATGACCTTGGGAGAGATGAAGCTAGGAGATGGTTTGAGAAGGCTAGGATCCACTTGGAAGATAGTCAAAAGGAACTCTCAAGTGGCAAGTCCAAAAAAGTTGACTGCAATTCAAATTCAAACCAAATACTGAATAAACCTCAGAAAAAGAAAAATGGCAAAATCCAGGGTGTCACACCATCACGATGGCCAAGTTGGGGTTGTCAGTCGGGGTCGATGGGAGTGTCTGCGACGCGGGGAGGATGCAGTTGAGCATGAGGTCGGTGCCCTCGAATCGTCGATGAACACGAGGAGATAGACGCCCATGAGAGCCGAGCGACCGGCCGCGGTGGGGACCTGACGCATGGAGAGGAAGCCTACGGTGGCGGCGCCGGAGGTGATGGAGTTCCAGGGGTCCTCCTTCTGGCGCAGGAAGACCATGGTGCAGTCAAAGCCGGAGAAGAGACACTGCCGCCCGAGATGGTGAAGCTCCCGCCCACGTGATACGTCTCCAACATATCTATAATTTTTTATTGTTCCATGCTATTATATTATCAATCTTGGATGTTTTATATTCATTTACTAGCAACTTTATATCATTTTTTGGGAATAACCTATTGACATAGTGCCTAGTGCCAGCTGCTGTTTTCTGCTTGTTTTTTACTTTATAGAATATCAATATCAACGAAGTCCAAATGCAACGAAACTTTTGGGAGAATTTTTTTTGGACAGAAGACACCTAGGGAGCCAAAGAAGTGCATGAGAGGAGGCCCGTGGGGCCCACTAGGCACCAGGGCGAGCCAGAGGCCCCAGGCACGCCCTAGTGGGTAGTGGAGCCTACGGGAAGCTTCACCACCGACCTTCGCCTCTATAAATACTCTAAAATCCCAAAAACCCTAGGGGAGTTGAAGAAACACAATTCCAGCCGCCGCAAGTTCTAGAACCACGAGATCCAATCTAGAGGCCTTTTCCGACACTTTGCCGGAGGGGGCAACGATCACGGAGGGGTTCTTCATCATCCTTGTTGCCCCTCCGATGATGCGTGAGTAGTTTACCACATACCTGCGGGTCCGTAACTAGTAGCTAGATGGCTTCTTCTCTCTTTTTGATCTTCAATACAATGTTCTCCTCGATATTCTTGGAGATCTATTTGATGTAACTCCTTTTTGCGGTGTGTTTGTTGGGATCTGATGAATTATGGGTTTATGATCAGTTCTATCCATGAATATTATTTGAGTCTTTGCTTAAATATTTATGCATGATTGTTATAGCCTCGTATTTCTTCTCCGAATTTTTGGTTTTTAGGTTAGGCCAACTAGATTGATTTTTCTTGCCATGGGAAGAGGTGCTTTGTGATGGGTTCGATGTTGCGGTGCTCAATCTTAGTGACAGAAAGAGACATGACACGCATGTATCGTTGCTATTAAGGATAAAAAGAAGGGTTCTATTCCTACATGAATAGATCTTGTCTACATCATGTCATCGTTCTTATTGCATTACTCCGTTTTTCCATGAACTTAATGCACTAGATGCATGCTGGATAGCGGTCGATGTGTGGAGTAATAGTAGTAGATGCAGAATCGTTTCGATCTACTAATCTTGGACGTGATGCCTATATACATGATCATTTACTTGGATATCATCATGATTATTCGCTTTTCTATTAATTGTCCAACAGTAATGTGTTTACCCACCGTATGCTATTTTCTTTAGAGAAGCCTCTAGTGAAAACTACGGCCTCCGGGTCTATTTTCCTATCATATAAAACCAAAAATACCTTGCTGCAAATTTTCTTTATTTATTTTATTTTGTGTTTTAGTTAGATCTATTTATCAAATCTCATACAATTTAATCTATTTCAATACCGAGGAGGGATTGACAACCCCTCTTACGCGTTGGGTTGCAATTATTTGTTAATTGTGTGCAAGTGCTATTGACATAGTGTTGCTTGGTTCTCCTACTGGATTGATAACCTTGGTTTCATAACTGAGGAAAATACTTACCTTTGTTGTGCTGCATCATCCTCTCCTCTTCAGGGAAAAACCAACGCAAATATAAGCAACCAGGAAGAATTTCCGGAGCCGTTGCCGGGGAGACATCATCAACATCTATCAAGTACCCAATCACAAATCTCATCTCCTTGCAATTACTTTATTTGACATTTGCCTCTCATTTTCATGTCCCCCACTTCTAAAACGTTTTTGCAAAAATATACAAAAATATTTTTCGTTTGCCTTTTTCTTATTTGCTTCTTTGCTTGCTTTGAACCTATCATCATGAGTGATTTTGGTATGGCAGAAACAGATGATGGTAGAACTCCTAAAATTGGACATTCTGCTGATCTGGATGCTAAAACTTTTGTTTTGGGACAAGGGAATGTTATAGGAAAAGGTTGCCATCCAAGAATTCTTTAATTGCATTGGAACTTTGACTTGTGAAGATGCTCCTATACTTAAAAGAACTAAAACTTATGCGGAAGCTATTTCAGCAATAGTTCTGAAACTTGAGAATATATTTATTCGTACTCATCCCACCTTGCAAAGATTGTTTTATGAGCTACATGTAATAAAGGATCATAGAGCTAAGAAAATAGCTACGCTTGTCCTTATGAATGAATTTGATCGCATAGTGCGGGAAGCTAGGGAGATCTTTGATTTTTATGGTATGAACCGTGAAAACCGGTAATAGATGAGATCCTTTACAATAGTGATTATGTGTTAAGACATTTTCTTGGCAATGATCACATCTTTGATGAGAATATTAAAAAGGAAGTTCCCGTTTTGGATATGATCCAACAAGTTTTGAATGATGTTAATCAACAATATTCTTGGATTGTAGCCGGTAATCAAAAGGGATTTGCAAATGGACAACTTGATAATGCTAAAATTTCTATGGATAATGTGTTTCAAGTTATATTTTAGAAACCTCCTAACAAAAACATATTATAGAAAATAAGAAGAATGAAGACAACACTTGAATCTATGCATTATGCCTAGCTAGGGGCGTAAAACTATAGCGCTTGTTGGGAGGCAACCCAATATTTATCCTTAAAATTTCTGTTTATTTTCTGTTTTTCAATAAATACACAATTGTGCCTATGTTATGATTGTGCTTTTTATGTTTTAATTAGTGTTTGTGCCAAGTAATGCATTTAGGATGGCTTGGGTGATAGTTAATTTGATCCTGTTGGAAAACAGAAACTTTTACGTCTAGTAGCAGAATTGTTAAAAATCACTAGAGCGACGAAAAATTCTGAAATTTTTACACAAGATTGATATATGAATTGCCTCTGTTGCCCTAATTTATCAGAATTTTGGAGTTACAGAAGTATGAGCTTAATTCGGTTTTCTATAGGCTGTTCTGTTTTTGACAGATTCTGTTTTCGTTGCATTGTGTGCTTCTTTTGATGAATCTATGGATTGTATCAGGGGGGTATAAGCCATGGTAATATTAGAATACAGTAGGTATAATGCAATAATAAAATATGAATGGGTTGCAACAGAACTTAAAGTAGTGAATGGTTTTCTCATACTAATGGATCTCACGAAGGTTTTGTTAAGTTTTGTGTGATTGATGTTTTCAAGTTTTGGGTGAGATCACGATGGATGAAGGAATAAGGAGTGAAAAGAGCCTAAGCTTGGGGATGCCCATGTCACCCCAAGGTAATATTCTAGGAGTGCCAAGCAACTAAGTTTGGGGATGCCCCAGAAGGCATCCCCTCTTACTTCTAACGACCATCTGTAATTGTAACATCCCAAATTTTCAATTTGGAATGTTATACATAGGTCATCCATGCATATCATATTTTATTGCATTTCGTTTTGCGATCCTCGAAATCCTGAGCAACTCAAGGACCACGGAGAGAGTTGGGGATTTCACCGTTTGCATATTTGAATTTTCTCAAATATTGAAACAAGGATCAATTTGGTTTAACTATTTTTCTCTCCGAAAATATTTCATATTAAAAATATATGAGAGGAGATAATATGACTTCTCCAAAATAAGTGGAATATTGGAGGAAAAATATTAACATCAAATAAATATTTTTTTGGATTTTTATTGCAATTTTATTTGAATTTAGAAAAATATGTGTTTTTCAAAATTGCATTAGAGTCCCAAATAAATGTTCACCTAGTCCGGTAGATTTTTTTAGAGGACGGGGAAAATTTATTTCAGGATTTTTGGAGTCCGTTTAGTATTTCTTTTCTTTGTTTTTCTGCGTCAGGATTTATAAAAAAAAAAAAAAACTTCGCGGACCGAACTGGGCCGAAGCCCAGCCGGCCCAGCAGGCCGCCGCCGCCTTCCCCCCGCACGGGAGTCCGCCCCGCCGCCGCCGGCCGTGTCCGAGGCGGACACGCCTCCCGAGGCCGACCCCCTCCCCAAGCCAACCCCCCGGCCCCTTTATATGCCGCCCGACCCCTCCACCCCACCACCGCCGCAGCAGCAGCAAGCAGCAGCAGCCGCCGCCGCCGCGTCCGCCGCTCGCCGCCGCCGCTGCAGCGCCGCCGCCTTACTCCGCCGCGTCGCGCCGCTGCACCGCGCGCGCCCCGCCCCGTCGCCTCGCCGCCGCACGCCGCTCGCCGCCACCGCCGTCCCGCCGGAGCCTCGCCGGAGGTAGTAGCCGCTGCCGCCGTTCGTCGTTTTTTTTTCGGTTAACCGTTCGGTTTTTTGGTAAACCCTAGATCTAGATCCGGTTTTTTTTTAAATTCCGGTTTATTCTTTTTAGATCGGTTTTCCGTCGGTTTAGTTATTTAGCGAACGCCCGTTCGTACGTTCGTTTTAACGAACGGTTTTCGTGAGTTAACCGCAGACAGCGAACGTTCGTTCGTTAGCCTGTTCGTTAGTTTTTCTTTTTCTCGGATTTTTTGCGATTATTTTCAATCGCGATTTCTGATCCGATTTTCGTTTTAGTATAACTTTTCGCTCGTTTGTCGGAATCAGGCGATTCAAGCGCCTAGATCTTCGTCTCGAAGCCCTCTTTCTGTTTAACCAACTTAAACAAGTTTTTGCTACTGTAAAATTTGACTTTAGTCCAGATTAGTAATCAAAGCTTGTTTCTTTCGCAGTTTGAGTTTCGTTGCTTTGTTTGATTTGATTCTTTTTGCAAACCGGAGTTCTTCAGTTGAACTTTCTGGTTAGATCTTCTTATCTAGGTTTTACCCGTGCATCTTCGCTTGATTGCTTATGTATGCTATTGTTTGTTTGCGATAGAGTACCCGGAGTGCGAAGCGTGCTACTACGAGTCTCTAGGATTTGCAGATCGTCAGCAAGGCAAGTAACACATTGATCATACTTCTTCGTTACCCAGTTTTTATGCATTAGTTTCGACCCTCAAATATTGCATGATTAGGATGTGATTAACTTGTGGGTACTGGGAAGTAGATGATGAGGTAGAACCTATTGCCCTTTTATTATAAAACCCTTGGGAGTTACTTCTACGCTATGCTTATGTTGCCATGCTATGCTCGTAGACGTGGATTGGGTTTGAGTGTATCCATGACAGATGTGAGATTTTTAATTAATGGTTCAACTTAAGGTGGCAACTTTAATACACATCTGGGTGGATTGCTTGTTTGGGCACCTGGGGATATACCAGTGTTGTCCTAGGAGATCCCGGGGATATACCGTGTGATCCTCCTACGGTCCGCCACCCAGGCTCAAAGGGATCATAAGATTGTTCATGCTAGAAACTTCCGTGTGCAGCCACAAGCTATTATGGGCTCTAGCATAGTGGAGTATGTTACATGACCTCTTTCAGTGGTAGGCTAGCAGATGTAGGGGAAAGTAGGTGTAACTGTCTACCCAGAGTAAAGAGTAAATGTTTCTGAAAGACTGTGTCTCGGTCATCCGTTTCTCAAACACCATGTAGTGCGAGAAATCCAACGGAGGAGATCGAGTCTTGTGGGGAAAAGTGCACAAACCTCTGCAGAGTGTACAAACTAATCATGATTAGCCGTGTCCCCGGTTATGGACATCTTGAGTATCTGGTTCTTGGATCATCATATTGAATCCCATCACTCTAAATTAATTTGTTGGGATTAATGATTACTTTTAATTGGGATTGAGAGGGGGTTTTACCTTCTCAATGTTCAACAACCACCATGATAGTTAAATAAAATATATTCCTTTGTTGTAGGGAAAAATTGGCTTTTCGCAAAACAGTATAACCCTAGAGCTTTTCCACCAGCCAAATATGCATGTAGTATTAGCATTTATTCTGTTCAATGCTCTACTGTGTTATATTGCCAGCATATTCCATGTGCTGACCCGTTTCGGGCTGCAACGTATCATGTTGCAGACTTTTCAGACGAAGAGTAAGGTGTGCTAGGTCGTTGTCGTGCACTCAGCTATGCCGTTGGAGTTGATGGACTCACTTTATCTTCCAAGCCTTCCGCTGTTATCTTATTTAGATGGCCTTAAGCCATATTTATTGTAATCAGTTCTCTTTTGAGACATTCGATGTAATAAGTGTGTGATTGCTACTCTGTTATAAATCCCTCAAGTACTGTGTGTGTCAGCATTACCGATCCAGGGATGACACTTGAACACAGAGATTCGATCCATTCGGGTCGGGTCGCTACAGTAATTTTACTTGGAGCTATATTTTTATTCGTCACATATCATGAGTTTTACTTGGAGCGTCTTGTATTATATGAGTCTTTGCTTGTTTTGCTTTTTAGTTTTCCACAATCATCCTTGCTGGACACACTTATTTGAGAGAGCCATAATGATGCTATGATTTGTTAGAATTGCTCTATGTACTTCACTTAATTTTTTTGAGCTATGGAATTGCTCTAGTGATTCACTTATATCTTTTGAAGCACGGTGGTAATTTAATTTTTGAAGAAATACTCTCATGGTTCACTTAGATTATTTTGAAAGTTAGTAAAATTTTAAAGAAATATCCTCTCATTGCTTCACTTATATTATTTTGAGAGATGAAAATTATTTTGAAGAAATATTTATGCTCTTGTGCTTCAGTTAAATTTATTTGAGAGCTTGAAAAGTAGCAATGGTGATATATGAATTTAGTCCCAAAATGATAGATATTCAAGGGCATATAATAAAAACTTTCATGAAGATCATTGGACATTATAAACTTGATTTCTTGTAATAGTTTTGAGATATGGAGATAGTAATATGGGAGTCATGTTGGTGAGCAATTATGCTTTAGTAAGAATATTGGTGTTAAGGTTTGTGATTCCCTATACAAGCACGAAAGTCAATAGTTATGCAATGAAGTTATATCCTACTTGTGGTACATTATTTGGTATTAGTTATGTTTAATGCTCGTTTATGATCGTTTTCGGTTTTTTTGGTTGGTTGCTTCTCAATCTATTTGCTAGCCTTTCATTGTACTAAGCGGGAATACTGCTTGTGCATCCAAACTCCTTAAACCAAGTTGTACCAATAAGTCCACCATACCTACCTATATATGGTATTTCCATGACGTTCCAAGTAAATTTGTATGTGCCAACTCTAATTTTCAAAATGAATTTCCTTTTTGTGTGCCCGTACCGCTCATGAAGCGGCAAGGGGTGGCCAATATTTTCCATACTAGATGTGTTATTCTCAAGATGAGTGTTTATTCACTTGTCATTGCACGAGAGTGTGGCAGGTAATAGGGATGCCCAGTCCGAAATGAAAAAAAAATTATGTTGTCAATAATAAATTCCTTGGAAAGTGTTGGTATGGAAGGCACCCGTGGATACGGCTATCCATGAATTGTGAAAGAATGGTGGAAAAAGGAATAAACTTTTTTTTTATGTTTGGGAACCGCCTATGATGTATCTAGCATGGAAAGTATTGGGAATTCTCGGTCGTTTTCATTGACAGGAAAAGCATGCCTCTCAAAACAATTTTATCTCTCAATTTAAGCTTTGAGCTCTTGCAACTCTACAAATCTCTGCTTCCCTTTGCGAAGGGCCTATCTATTTACTTTATGCAAAAAAAAATTGTTGAGTCTCCATCTTCTCTTATAAAGCACCAACTAGGGAACACTATTATCATACTTGTGCATTGTGCATGGTTAATATTTGAGTGTGTTTATGATTATAAAGCATCAACTAGGGAACACTATTATCATACTTGTGCATTGGGCATAGTTAATATTTGAGTGTGTTTCATGAATGGATCGATGATTGAGCATGATGGGCTAGGGATAACTTTCTTTAGTGTTAATATTTTGAAGGTCATGGTTGCTTGTTTATATGCTTGAGTATTGATGTCCTCATGTCAATTATAGACTATTGCTTTGAATCATCAAAAAGTCTAGATGTCCATGCTACAAAAGAAAAGAATATGTGATGAACATGTTAGGCAACATTCCACATCAAAAATTCTGTTTTTATCATTTACCTACTCGAGGACGAGCAGGAATTAAGCTTGGGGATGCTGATACGTCTCCAACGTATCTATAATTTTTTATTGTTCCATGTTGTTATATTATCAATCTTGGATGTTTTATATTCATTTACTACCAACTTTATATCATTTTTTGGGACTAACCTATTGACATAGTGCCCAGTGCCAGTTGTTGTTTCCTGCTTGTTTTTTACTTTGCAGAATATTAATACCAAACGAAGTCCAAATGCAACGAAACTTTTTGAAGATTTTTTTTCTAGACAGAAGACACCCAGGGAGCCAAAGAAGTGCACAAGAGGAGGCCCATGGGGCCCACTAGGCACAAGGGCGCGCCAGAGGCCCCAGGCGCGCCTTGGTGGGTAGTGGAGCCCACGGGAAGCTTCTCCACTGACCTTCGCCCCTATAAATACTCTAAAATTCCACAAACCCTAGGGGAGTCGACGAAACACAATTCCAGCCGTCGCAAATTCTAGAACCACGAGATCCAATCTAGAGGCCTTTTCCGGCACTCTGCCTGAGGAGGCAACGATCATGGAGGGGTTCTTCATCATCCTTGTTGCCTCTCCGATGATACGTGAGTAGTTTACCACAGACCTACAGGTCCATAGCTAGTAGCTAGATGGCTTCTTCTCCCTTTTTGATCTTCAATACAATGTTCTTCTCGATGTTCTTGGAGATCTATTTGATGTAACTCCTTTTGGCGGTGTGTTTGTTGGGATCCGATGAATTGTGGGCTTATGATCATTTCTATCCATGAATATTATTTGAGTCTTTGCTGAAATCTTTTATGCATGATTGTTATAGCCTCGTATTTTTTCTCCAAAATTTTGGTTTGTTTTGGCCAACTAGATTGATTTTTCTTGCCATGGGAAGAAGTGCTTTGTGATGGGTTTGATCTTGCGGTGCTCAATCTCAGTGACAGAAAGAGACATGACACGCATGTATCGTTGCTATTAAGAATAAAAAGATGGGGTATATTCCTACATGAATAGATCTTGTCTACATCATGTCATCGTTCTTATTGCATTACTCCGTTTTTCCATGAACTTAATACACTAGATGCATCCTGAATAACGGTCGATTATGGAGTAATAGTAGTAGATGCAGAATCGTTTCGGTCTAATAATCTTGAACGTGATGTCTATATACATGATCATTGCCTTGGATATCATCATGATTATTCGCTTTTCTATCAATTGCCCAACAGTAATTTGTTTACCCACCGTATGCTATTTTCTTGAGAGAAGCCTCTAGTGAAAACTACGGCCCCGGGTCTATTTTCCTATCATATAAAACCAAAAATACCTTGATGCAACTTTTCTTTATTTATTTTATTATGTGCTTTAGTTAGATCTATTTATCAAATCTCATACAATTTAATCTATCTCAATAACGAGGAGGGATTGACAACCCCTCTTACGCGTTGGGTTGCAAGTATTTGTTGTTTCTGTGCAGGTGCTGTTTACATAGTGTTGTTTGGATCTTCTACTGGATTAATAATCTTTGGTTTCATAACTGAGAGAAATACTTACCTTTGTTGTGCTGCGTCATCCTATCCTCTTCGGAAAAAAACCAACACAGATACAAGCAATCACCACGCACGACGCGTTCATGCACCTGCTCGGCCCCGCCCACGAGGCGCTCGCCGTTGGGCGTTTACGTGCTTTCGTCCAATAGGGCGTCGGAACAAAAGCTGATGCAGGGCGTCAGGTCGTCAGTGGTGGTGGAGGCGTCAGATAGGAGGCGTTCCATCAGGAGAGAGTAGTTTTTTTTTCTTGAGAGAGATGGAGTGACGCACTGATGCGGTTATGCGGCGCGTCCGCTGGACAAAGCTGCGCTTCCGCTTGAACCCGCTGTTGAATTAGCGGTCAATCCAACGACCGCTATGCGGGGCTTTTTGCAGGCTGCTCAGCGGCGAGGCGGGATATCCCGTCCACCTTGCAACGAGACCTGCGTTGCAGATTTTATGTCAGCGCTTGTGGTTGTGGAGATTCCGCAGGCCGCCTGATCACATGCGGCGGAGCTCAGACCGCCGCAAATCAGGGCCTCAGGGATTTTTTTAATCATAATTGTTGGTTTCGGCAGATTGCTCCCGCACGTGCGTCCGCCAAACAGGGCCAGTAGGCATAAGTCCCGGCGCTGCAACGACCAAGTCTCCGCTGCCCCCACCACGTCTCCGTCTCAGTATACTACTTGATGTGTACGGACAGAACTCCTATCTGACTCTTCTTCTTGAGGTGGCGAGCGGAAATTGATCCGGTTTCGACGGATCGCCTGGTCGCGTTCGGTGATGAATAGATGTAACCCTGGGACCTGTGCTAATTCATACGATGAATAATACTAGTACTGGAGCTCCCGTGAGATGTGCTAGTAGTAATTAGACTTTGGATTTGCTTCTCATGAGTGAGTGGCACGTCTAAACGCATTGGTTGATCTGGCTCGACCTGGGGAGTTGTGCTGCTAGATTCCCTTGTGTGGCTGGCCTCAGCAGATGTTTCATTGATCTGGACTGTTTTGCCTTGTACACCGAACGATGGCAGCAGCGAGAGGAGTGCCCGGCTCCCAAGTAAGGAAACAGGAATTTGTGGTCGTGGTTGATCGCACGCGACATTGCATCCCGGCCTGCAGTGTTTGACCAGCATGCTGCTGCCCCACATGGCCTGCGCTTCAGGTTGCAGGCGGGGCGGGGTGCGGCTGCCCGGCAAATACCAAAATGGGAGCTAGCTGTTTTCTCCGCCATCGCGGCTGCCCGCTTCGCGTTGCTTCATTTTTTGCGGACAACGCGGCAGCCCGCAGGAGCCCGCCAAAGACCCGCCAGCAACATTCAGAACTGCAGAAGTGGATGTCGCGGCCTATTAATTCACAACTGAGGGCCTGTTCGGTAGCCCTCAGGAGCCAACAAATCCTCAACTCCATCGCCGGCCGCCAATTCCTAACTCCTCGTTAAAATCCCAGAGGTAGGAGATTGTTCGGCAGCGCAGCTTCTTCGCTCGATGGACCATCCCACGCAAAAAACCCATTGAGGCTCATTGTGGCCTAGTTGGCTGGGAAAATGGGTGGGCTATGAGACTTTTTGGGCTATGAGACGAGGGGAATGGTAGCTGACGAGGAAACATGTGCTCGAACCGGTACGTCCTACGGTCACCTGGCGGTGGCAGAGGGGGTAATTTCAGGCAACTCTCGCTTCTTAGATTCCGAGGAGCTCGGTTTTCGCAGCTCCACCACTCCTCATAATTTGTACTACCAAAATCGCCAGCTTCTTGCAAGGAACTCCGGGAGTTATACCGTTCGGGTCAACTCCTGACCTGGAGTTAGAGGAGTTAGGAGCCAAAGAGCTACCGAACACGCCTTGAATGTAGCATGATCAAAACTCGCGTCTGCAGTTTTCAACCCGTCAATTGGATGCAGCTCCGCAGAGGCAAGTATGTAAAGCTTCTGCAGCTGATCAAACTCCATAGCAAGTGCAGGTTTGTTTGACTGCAGTGCTGGCCTATTAATTCAGAACTGCAGAAGCAACTCTACAGCAAGATCGATTTCTTTGCGATTCAAGAACAGTAGCTTCATTCGTAGTCGAGCGATGGCATCGGAGGGCTGGGCGTCTGAAAGCTCTCTAATATCTTAGACTTCTCGCCGATGAACCCCTGACCCTTGAAGCAGCCGCTCGAGCTCGCGTCCTTCACAGGGGACATGACTGGTTGGGGCATGCCTGGGAAGCCGCCTCCTCCCGCCATCACGGTGAACAAGTTGGGGTCGTCGGTCGGGAGCGGTGGGAGTGTCTGCGACGCGGCGAGAACGCGGTTGAGCATGAGGTTGGTCCCCTCAAATCGTCGATGAACACGAGGAGACAGACGCCCATGAGAGCCGAGCGGTCGGCCGCGGCAAGGCCCTGGCGCATGGAGAGGAAGCCTCCGGTGGCGGCGCCGGAGGTGATGGAGTTCCAGGGGTCCTCCTTCTGGTGCACGAAGACCATGGTGCAGTCAAAGCCGGAGAAGAGACACTGTCGCCCCAGATGGTGAAGCTCCTGGCCCTCGCGCGGCGCGTTCATGCACCTGCTCGGCCCCGCCCATGAGGTGCTCGCCATTGGGCGTTTACGTGCTCTCGTCCAATAGGGCGTCAGAACAGAAGCTGATGCAGGGCGTCAGGTCGTCGTTGGCGGTGGCGGCGTCAGGTCGGAGGCGTTCCATCAGGAGAGAGTAGTTTTTTTCTCTGGAGAGATGGGGTGACGCACTGATGCGGTTATGTGGCGCGGCCGCTGGACAAAGCTGCGCCTGCGCGTCCACTTGAACCCGTTGTTGAATTAGCGGTCAGTCCAGCGGCTGCTATGCGGGGCTTTTTGCAGGACGGCGCAGTGGCGAGGTGGGATATCTCGTCCACCTTGCAACGAGACCTGCGCTGCAGATTTTGTGTGAGCGCTTGTGGTTGTGGAGATTTCGCAGGCTGCCCGATCACATGCAACAGAGCTCGGGCCGCCGCCGATCGGGGCCACAGGGATTTTTTTTATCATACTTGTTGGTTTCGGCAGATTGCTCCCGCACGTGCGTCCGCCAAACAGGGCCAGTAGGCATAGGTCCCGGCGCTGCAATGACGAAGTCTCCGCTGCCCCTGATACGTCTCCAACGATCTATAATTTTTGCTTGTTCCATGCTATTATATTATCATTCTTGGATGTTTTACGATCATTTTTTAGCAACTTTATATCATTTTTTCGGACTAACCTATTGACATAGTGCCCAATGCCAGTTGCTGTTTTTTGCTTGTTTTTTACTTCGTAGAATATCAGTACCACCAAACGGAGTTCAAACGCAGCGAAACTTTTTGGAGAATTTTTATGGACCAGAAGGAACAACATGGGCCAAAGAAGTACCAGAGGGGTGCCCCGAGGGGGGCACAACCCAACTGTGCGCGCCTGAGGGCCCAGGCGCGCCCTGGTGGGTTGTGCCCACCTTGGTGGCCTCCCGCACCGCTTTTTCGCCCTATAAATATCCAAATATTGCAAAAACCCTAGGGGAGTCGACGAAACACAATTCCAGTCGCCGCAAGTTCCAGAACCACGTGATCCAATCTAGACACCATCACGGAGGGGTTCATCATCCTCATTGGTGCCTCTCCGATGATGTGTGAGTAGTTCATAACTGAGGGATTGACAATTTCTGGCACCGTTACCAGTAGAGGGATTGACAACCCCTCCTAATCGTCGGGTTGCAAGTATTTGTCCTTTGTGTGCAGGTACCGTTTACATAGTGTTGCTTGGTTTTCCTACTGGATTGATACCTTGGTTCATAACTGAGGGAAATACCTACCGTAGCTCTGCTGCATCATCCCTTCCTCTTTGGGAAAATACCGACGTAGGTCAAGCGACATCAAAAGGAATTTCTGGCGCCGTTGCCAGGGAGACATCATCAACATCTATCAGGTTCCTAATCACAAATCTCATCTCCTTGCAATTTACATTATTTGCCATTTGCCTCTCGTTTTCATCTCCCCCACTTCACAAAAATTTGTCGTTTTATTCGCCCTCTTTTTAGTCCGCCGTTTTCACGTCAGATCTATCTTTTTGTGTGTGATCTTGTTTGCCTACTTTTTCTCTATGGCTAGCATGACTACTCCTGCTTTGTCACCAGATTTTGAAGTTTTATACTTCAAGCAAAAATAAGGAGAAAATTTGAAAGATGCTTGGTATAGGCTAATGGAATCTTGTCGCATTTGCAATCTAAAGGGGGATGCAAAGATTTTGCTTCGAAACTTTTATATAGGATTAACTTTGCATCATAGACAACTTTTGGATTTTGCCGCTAAAGCGAACTTTATTGAGTTTGATGCTAATACCGCTTATGAGATCTCAGAGGGAATTTTGGGAATTCCACCAACCAAAAAGGGGTTTTCTTTTACTCAAGAAGGGGCTCAAACTTTAGACAAGTTAAGTGATTTGCATAAACATTTGGTTGAGTTGCAAAAATATAATGAACCTCTTAAACATATCAGTGGGAACCTCAATCGCTTGAATACTTTGATTACTCTTTGCAATAGGCGTTTGGATATTTTAGATATCAACGCTTGTTGGGAGGCAACCCAATGAATAAAATTTATTTTTGCCTTTTTATTTCGGTTCTTGAGTGTTTGCACAATTATCTCTGTTATAATTGTGTTTTTTATGTTTTAATTAGTGTTTGTGCCAAGTAAAGCCTTTGGGATAGCTTTGGTGATAGTTGATTTGATCCTGTTGAAAAACAGAAACTTTTACGTTCAGTAACAGAATTGTCTAAATTCACATAAGCGACGAAAAATTCTGAATTTTTTACACAAGATTGATATGCAAATCGCCTCCGTTTTATTAATTTTTCAGAATTATTGGAGTTACATAAGTATGAGAAAAATTCGTATCTTTACAGACTGTTCTGTTTTTGACAGATTCTGTTTTCTTTGCATTGTGTGCTTATTTTGATGAGTCTATGGATTGTATCGGGGGGTATAAGCCATGGTAAAGTTAGAATACAGTTGATATAATGCAATAAAAAAATTTTAATGGGTTTTATATAGTACTTAAAGTAAAGATTGGTTTTCTTATACTAACGGATCTCACGAAGGTTTTGTTAAGTTTTGTGTGATTGAAGTTTTCAAGTTTTGGGTGAGATCACGATGGATGAAGGAATAAGGAGTAAGAAAATCCTAAGCTTGGAGATTACCATGGCACCCCAAGATAATATTCAAGGAGAACCAAGCAACTAAGCTTGAGGATGCCCCGGAAGGCATCCCCTCTTTCTTCCAGCGACCATCGGTATTTTACTTGAAACTATATTTTTATTCGTCACATATCATGAGTTTTGCTTGGAGCGTCTTGTATTATATGAGTCTTTGCTTGTTTTGCTTTTAGTTTGTCACAAGTATCCTTGCTGGACACACCTATTTGAGAGAGCCAAAATTATGCTATGATTCTTTAGAATTGCTCTATATGCTTCACTTAATTTTTTTTGTGCTATGGAATTGCTCTAGTGCTTTACTTATATCTTTTTGAGCACAGTGTGCTTTAATATTTTTGAAGAAATTCTCTCATGCTTCACTTAGATTTATTTGAGAGTTAGTAATTTTGAAGAAATTCTCTCATGCTTCACTTATATTATTTTGAGAGACGAAAAATTTTATGCTCATGTTCTTCACTTAGATTTGTTTGAGCTTGTCAAAAGCAATTGCAATATATGAAATTAGTCCCAAAGTGATAGATATTCAAGAGGAATATAATAAAAACTTTCATGAAGATCATTGGACAAAATAAACTTGATTCTTTGTAAGAGTTTTGAGATATGATGATAGTGATATGTGAGTCATGTTGGTGAGTAATTATGCTTTAGTAAGAATATTGGTGTTAAGGTTTGTGATTCCCTATGCAAGCATGAAAGCAATAGTTATGCAATGAAATTACATCCTACTTGTGATGCATTGTTTGGTGTTAATTACGCTTAATGCTCGCTTATGTGATTTTTCGTTTCTTGGTTGGTTGCTTCTCAATCTTTTTGCTAGCCTCCACTTGTACTAGGTGGAAATACTACTTGTGCATCCAAAATATTTAAACCCAGTTTTGCCATATGGGTCCACCATACCTACCTATATGCGGTATTCCGGTGCCGTTCTAAGCAAATTTGTATGTGCCATCTCTAATTTTCAAAATGAATTTCCTTTTTGTGTGCTCGTACCGCTCATGAAGCGGCAGGGGGTGGCCAATATTTTCTATGCTAGATGTGTTATTCTCAAGATGAGTGTTTATTCACTTGTCATTGCACGAGAGTGCGGCGGTAATAGGGATGCTTATTGGTGGAAAACCGAGCCTCAAGTTCCAACTCCACCTAAGGATGGCAACCTTGAAGAGGTGGAGGAGAAAGAAGAAAATGAGGTAGAAGAACTTGACTCCCTTGGTCTCTTGCATAATGAACTTGCTGATGCCGACTCTTCTCAGGAACAGATAGAGACTAGCAGAGCCGGCGAGGTAGAGGTAAACCCATCTACTTCTGACTTGGAGACACTAGGTCGAAGGAGAACCCAGCTTGCGGTCCGTAAGGTACCATTTTCATACCCAGTGGCTCACTTAGACAAAAACTTATCTTTGAAGAAAACGCAACATGAGGAAAACTTGAAGAGGAAGACCCGGAGCAGCTCTGGGGAACTCTCTGACAGCTTGTCATATCAGCCATCTCCTCGGCGAGCGCAGACCCAAGAGCAGCTTAACCCGATGCCATCCTACCCCAGGGCGGGTCAAATCAAGAATCCACTGAGTCGCTCAGACCCGGAGTACCAAATGGCTTCTCCTTCGTCTGATGAGTCTAGCACTAGCGAGCTGCTGGCTTTCAACATCAACCACGAGTAAGTCTTATGATAATCTGTCAAATCTCAATATTATTTTTCCATTTATTGATCATCACAACATTGTTGATCCAGAGCCAAAGTTTTTGTGAAAAATAAAGCTAGTGAATCTTCTACTGCCATGGCGGAGGCTGAAAAGGAGGTCCCTTCCCATGATGTTGCGATGGAAAACTCGGAGACCCAGGATCACCCGACTGGTCAAGACGAGCCGGCTCACTCGGACAACCCGGTCAGCCCTCCTCATGTTTCCACTCCCCCCCTTTTTATAGAGGAACAAAAAGAAAATCCAACATCGGAGCAGGAAATTGAGAAGGCTCATGTCGATGTGGTTATTACTAGCGAAAGCCATGGCGCTCCCCCAGAAACTTCGACTACCTTAGCGAAGATACTAATAAAGGACGAGTCGCCATGTCCAGACAAAAGAAAAGCCAGCCTTCACCTAGAGGCTTTCGAGACTTTGGATGTAAATTCTTGGCTCAAAGTTATCTGACCCGGCTGTCTGAGAGCCGAGATACTGAAGGTGCAATGGTCAACCTTCTTAAGAGAAAACATGAGGTAAAATTTGTTGATCTCTTGTATCATATATGTATCCCTGTAGCTCCCAAGTCCGAAGTATAGAAAGTAATGATAACTTTAGACTTATCTGCAGTAAAAATTTAGTCTTATATGTAATAAAACTTTAGTCTTCACACATGAGTCACCACTTTAGCATATCAGTAAGTTGCTTGTACTTATAAGTAGCCCCCAAGTGTCGGGTTACTATCAGTAGTAAGCCGGAACTTGTTGTTTGTAATAGGATTTGTCACTCTTAGAGGAACAATTGGTAGTCCCCAAGAACCGGCTCATTATGAAGTGATGGGTTGGGCCTTGAATTGAATCAGATGTCTTATTTAAACAACGAAATCCTATAGCCCCAAGTGCCGAGTCACATGCCTGAGGCGACCTGGGACTTGTATGAAATTTGTAGCATTTTGAACTGAATAATATAGCCCCCAAGTGCCGGGTTGACTGCATGCGGCGACTTGGGGCTTGCACTGATGATTACCCTCCATTGTCTTGTAAAAATCAAATCAAATCCTCTGTAGCCCCCAAGTACCGGGTCGCCAGCCTGCAGCGACTTGGGACTTTCGAGTTATCATTAAGTACTTATTTGATGTAGGAAATGTTGAACCAAGCCAACTCGGAGATCACCGGGTTGAAAAAGAAAGACAACTGAAAAGATATCCTCGAATTTTCAAGAGTCCCTGCTCAAGTGTACAGACACTTTGTAGAAAACCAAGGATGCCTTTGCAGATGAGAGAGCCGCCTTATAGAAACGCGTTGAAGAGACCGAGTCAAAACTTGAGCCGGTGTCTCAAAAACTCAGGACTCGAAAAGGCCATATTCAGCAAATGTGCATAGCCGTCTTTGGTAAGTTTGCTCGTTCCCACTTATCAACTCGCCATGTTTGAATTTTGATTGAATCCAGGTTACAAGTTATTTGAATGTTGATTGACAGGCAAGAAAAATCATAATCTGCTGGAGCGTCCACTAGTTAAACTTCAAGCCGTCTACAAGTTTCTGGAGCAGCTGTATGTCGGTGGAGTACATTGCTTGATGGAAGTGAAGAGTGTAAAAGCTCCACCACAGAGAATTATGGATATGATCAATGGCTTTTTGACGGTCTCGGAGTGGATCAGAGAATTGAAGAAGTCGGCTTGCAGACAAGGAGCAATGAGTGCGCTTGCTTTGGCTAAGGCATACCACCCAGAGATGGACCCGACTCTTCTTGCTGACAGGTTCGCAGAGCTGAACACGAACAACTCCGAGTTTTCTGAGATGGATTATCTTCGCTGCGTGTAGGAGATAGAGCCTGCAGCTACCAAAATTGCGGATGACTTGGATCTGACTAAGTTCCAAGTCGGTCATAATGAAGTTGTGAAGAGCATGAGCATACCCCAACCTCAACCGGTCGAGATGATCCCGCACATAAGCAAGCCTTAACTTCAAAAATCAACACTTCCAATGTGATTACTGAAGATATGGTATTTGAGGCCTTATCTTCAATTCAGTGGGTGGCCGAAATCCCCAGACTGAAGTTGAAGGTGAAAGAGCCCCAGAGAACCCCGACGAGCCAGCGTGTGTGAACCCGTCATCGCCTGAAGCTAAAGGAGAGCAAGCCGGTGCTAACTCGGCTGATCAAACTGCCGGGTCACCATCAACAGTCATTCCGCCGGCTTGAGTGTTTAAAACAATGTTTATGAGTGTCGCCCAGATGGGGCTTTGTAATAACTTTCATATCAAACTCTGTAGAGCTGCCAGTGCCATTGAGCACTTAGAATTTAACTTTGAACTGATGATGCTTTTGATGGAAGAAATCCTTCGCCGTGATTGTAGTGCAACCTGGTAAGTTATGGTTGTATTTGAATCCCGAAGCTTTGCTTTTTCCTGAAGATGAATCCTCAATGGTTGCAATGCAAACCGGCAAAAACTCTATGTATTGAAGCATATTTGTCGCGGGAAACCGCGGCCACCTATGGGACCAGGAGGCCCCTTGCTGGTTCGGCAGGGGGGCGTCGCATTGCACAAAGAGCAGACGAGCGTGTGGCAGCACGGAAGAGATCACACAAGCATTTTTACCCAGGTTCGGGCCGCCGTGAGGCGTAAAACCCTACTCCTGCTTTGGTGGATTGATGGTGGAAAGGTGGTGGTGGAGCGTAGTACACTTGCCCGGCAAGGGTTGCCTCGGGGCGGCAGTGGCTACGCGCGTATGGGGGTCTGAGTTACCCAACCTTCTAACCCTCTCTACGGTCGCCATGGGCCTCCTTTTATAGATTAAGGGGTCACCACAATGGCAAAATAGTCATTATGCACTGATAAGATAGCAAACAGTGCTATCATACCTAACTCTGCGGGCTAACAGGGCGCATTAAATGCACCGCTCAATGCCACATCATTGGTTGCTCGGCAAGGCTTGCCGGGCTATCTTGCCAGCTCCACGCCTACTCGCTTGACACATCGCAGGACGGGTGTCATCTGCAGGTGTTTCCCGTAGGGAGAGGTTGCCATGTGGTGAATGGCTGCCACTTAGTTACTCCGCGGTTCGACACCGAACTGATTGACGACGTGGGTCGTGGTGGAGTAGTTGGTGAGGTGGTTTTGCCTCCGTGTGCCCCAGCAGGCCCTGCCGGGACGTCTTGGACGTCGTCTTCCGGGGGTGGCCTCGCCCCTTGCCGAGCTCGCCTGCCCGCCAAAGGAGGCCCTTCTCCTGATATTGCCTTGCTTCTTTGGCTTGATCTTGGTCCCTCTTGATCTGCATGTTTGGCTCTTTGAACCTCTTAGTCCCTTGTATTCTGACTTGGGTTGGTGCTTCAATCTCGTCCCCATGCCTGTGCACAGTCTGGGCAACAGACCCAGGGTTTGTTGCACCGACAGAAGCCCCCGGGCCTACTCCAAACTCGCTGCCGAGCGTCGTCGGGGTAGGGCCTAATAAGTGCACAAGTGGGGTCGCTGAAGAGGCTGGTCTCTTGAGGTCTTCTTTGCTTCTTCATTAGCCTTGATTCCGGGCCAGTTTCCGGTTTCTCCGCGCGTTGTGTAAGGCCAATGGTGGTGGGGCTGCTCAAGTGATGGCCCGTGAATGACTTTAACGCACAGGGGAGAAACTGCCAATTCACTCTTCCCACCACGCCCTTATCCTTAGCCACATATGCTGCATGCATCGCGCGGGGTAGGTAACGGAGGCGCGTGGCGTGGGAGAGCGTCAAGGCGAGGGCCCGGTCGTCTTGAGTTGGTGGAGGAGGACGGTGGCCGCCTGTTGAGGGAGAGGCTCCCCTCCCCGATCCGCCTATAAAAGGAGGGGTGGAGGAGGGCGGAGTCATCCACCCTCGCATTCTTCTTCCCCTCCGTTGTCCGCCTCTGCTGGTTATGCTAGGAAAAAGAGCCTGGGGCCGCGCCCCGGGCTCCATCTCGAAGCCTTTCCTGGGTCTGAAAGGGGGACTCGGGCGGCGCAGCGACGACGCCGGGGGTGCCAACTCCGGCGTGCTCGCCGCCGGGCCGCCCGTGGCCTTGATTTCAGTGGGAGGGGACGCGAATGACACCATGTCGAGGCTCGAGGCGGGCATGGCGCATGGTAGTCGATTGCTCCCCATTCTTCTTCCCTTCACGACGCTGAGGAGGAGTCACGGAAGAGATTCGCCGCTAGTAGAGGCGAATCTGACTTCTCCCGGGCGCCGTCCTTTTGTCGTGCGGGAGGGCTCCTTGCTTTCACATACGTCCCCGGGACGTGCAGTGACTTCCAACGCCAGGGCTCCTAGGGACGACCATGCTCTATGTGGGAAGACCCAGAGAGCATGGTGCCCGACGCGACGGCCGTGCCGAGGTCTTCGGGTGGTAGTGATGCGGACGGCAGCGGCAACCCACGACGCGTCAAGAACGGGGACGACCGCTCTAATGAGTCATGTTTGCCGGTGACTCCGTGTCCCCCATCTGGTCCTTCGGCAGCGTCACCATCCATGCCTGCCCTCCGGTTTCTTCCTCCTTGCTGGGGAGCGGTGCCGTCCTGATCCTGGGGAGGCGCCGAATCCCAGCTGCGCCCGTTTCCGGCCTCTTCGACCTCTTCCTGTAGGAGATGGACAGGGGCAAAGGCATTACGGGGCACTTATCTTTTTTCATTCTTAAATATGCAGGCACTTGCCAAATTTTAATTCAAATAATGTAATCTCTCGAGTCCATGTTTGTGTTCTGTAATGCTTGTACTTGTATCAGCATATTAATGAAAAAGATGAACCTTGCCGGGAACCCGTGCATGTGTATGTCCATGCAGAGGCGAGATGCCTCTTTAGTGTAAATAAACGAGTTTTCCCCGGCAGGCTATCCTGCCGACACCTTTTTTGTCTGTTGGAGAGCTGTGTCTACCGGGCAATAGGCAAAGGGGCCAGCACCCCGCCAACTTCTTTTTACCAAAGGCCACTACGACCATCCTGTCCGAAGCAACGTTTGAGTCAGGGATGGGAGCACCTAAGTCTCAAAAGAGTGGCGGGGTTTTCTTATGCACAAGTTATAACTTACAGAACACTAATGGATAGGAGGTAGAACTTATCTGTTTGGCTTGCCGGGGATCGCAGTGCCGGGAATCTTCTCAACTCCTCGTCAAAGCCAAGTTCATGGCAGGAACCTGCAGCTTCATGCGGATGAGAATGAATGCAGGATGCGATCCTATCTATATGCATATGCAAATGCTCATGAAATGCTTATGCAGTAATCTTGGAATGCTCATGCATGCATGCAATCTTGGTCGGGGCCCCCCCACAATGCTTCTTTATTTTCTCTTGCACAGGGTCATCGCCCTGGCTTTGTACAAGGGGTTACATGCAGCTGAGGCACGGCATGTACAAAAGGGTGGCTGCCGGGCAGGGCCCGACAGCCACGCCTTATGGGTAGAACTTGCGGAGATGCTCAATATTCCATGAGTTTTGCAACTGAATGCCATCTCCGGTCTCCAGACAGACTGCGCCAGGTCTGGTGACTCGTACTACCCGGTAAGGGCCTTCCCACTTCAGTGACAACTTGTTTGTACCCTTGGCGGACTGAACGCGCCTAAGGACAAGGTCACCTTCCTCAAAACACCGGGCGTGAACCATGCGGCTATGATAGCGACGCAGGGCTTGCTGATAGCGTGCAACACGCGTAGCAGCCCGGAGACGGTTCTCCTCAATTAGCATAGCGTCGTCACGCCGGTGCTGATCTTGCGCTACTTCATCGTAGGCAAGCACTCGAGGCGACCCGTAAATGAGTTCCGTGGGGATAACTGCTTCTGCCCCGTAGACCAGGGAGAAGGGAGTCTGCCCGGTAGCTCGGTTTGGTGTCGTTCTGAGGGACCAGAGAACTACCGGCAGCTCCTCGACCCACCACCTGCCGTGCTTCTGCAGCATATCAAAGGTTCTCGTCTTGAGTCCACGCAGCACTTCAGCGTTCGCCCTCTCAGCTTTCCCTTTGCTCCGGGGGTGTGCCACAGAGGCAAATGAGATCTTGCATCCGAGGGCATGAACATATTGCATGAAGGCGCGGCTCGTGAACTGGGTGCCGTTGTCGGTAATGATCCTTGCCGGAACTCCAAAACGACACACCAATTCTTTCAAGAACTTGATAGCTGACTGAGCAGTCACCTTTCTCACGGCAGTCACTTCCGGCCACTTTGTAAACTTGTCGATAGCCACGAACAAGAATTCAAAGCCCCCGATTGCTCGGGGGAAGGGGCCGAGGATATCGAGCCCCCAGACCGAAAATGGCCATGATAGAGGGATTGTTAGAAGAGCTTGGGTAGGCAGGTGGGTTTTCTTGGAATGGAACTGGCAGGCTTCACATTTGGTGACTAGCTCGACCGCATATTGGAGGGCTGTGGGCCAATAGAATCCTTGCCGGAATGCTTTCCCAACTAGTGCCCTTGATCCAATGTGGGAGCCGCACATGCCTTTGTGTATCTCAGCCATCAGTTCCTTTCCTTCTTCATGGCAGACACACTTTAATTTCACACCGTTGGGCCTCCTTCTGTACAGAGTGTCATCGACAAACTGATACATATTGGCCCTCCGGGCTACTTTTTCAGCTTCGTCTTGGTTGCCGGGAAGCTCTCTGGTTTGGAGGAAGTGGACAATGTGCGTTGCCCAAGTTGGAGCCTGGGGCTCGGCAACGAGGACTAGTGGCACCTCCTCTGCTGCGGGAGCACATGCCTCGTTCGCGGGGTCCATGGGCCCGGCTGGAGGGTGTGGTCCGGCAGACTGCGAGGAGTTGTTTTCAGCAGGGTCTCTGCCAGGAGCGGACGGCTCTACCGGGAGAGGCTTACCGGAGTCCAACTTCCTCATTTTCCGGGCCATTGTTTCTGGGGATACGGAGGGCTGAGTGAGATGGTGAACAAAAGTCCCTGGTTCCACAGGGAGCTTCTGCGCAGCACACTTTGACAGATGATCAGCTATGCTGTTTTCCGCACGGGGTATGTGCTCTGTTTGCAATTCGTCAAAGTGCTCCTCCAATCTCCTCACTTCCTCGACGTATGCCTCCATCAATGGACTTTGGTAATCCTTGTTAACTTGTCTCACCACAAGCTGTGAATCTCCTCGAATGATCAGCTTCTTAATTCCCAATTCAGCTGCAATCCTGAGCCCGGCAAGGAGCCCTTCATATTCTGTTGTATTGTTGGTTGCTTTTTCCCGGGAAAAATGCATTTGGACGACGTACCTCAAGTGCTCCCCGGAGGGGGCAACAAGAAGCACACCAGCTCCTGCACCTTGTAGGGAAAAAGCACCATCAAAATACATAATCCATTCTTGGGGTGATTCCTTGCCGGGGATAGCTGTCTCCGTCACTTCCTCATCAGGGGTTGGCGTCCATTCTGCAATAAACTTTGCCAATGCCCTGCTCTGAATAGTTGACATGCTTTCAAACTTCAAACCAAAACTGGATAACTCCAAAGCCCACTCCACTATTCTGCCGGTAGCCTCAGGGTTTCGGAGTATCCGTTGCAACGGGAAACGAGTGACAACCGTGATCTCATGGGCTTGGAAGTAGTGGTGCAGTTTCCTTGAGGCCATGATGAGACCAAAAATCAACTTTTGCACGCCAGAGTACCTCGATCTAGCCCCCTGTGATAAGGATCTGACGAAGTACACTGGGCGCTGCACCACTTTCTTCCTTGCCGCGTCCTTGGGGTTGCTCTCGTTGCCGTGCTCATTGTTGTCCTGATTCTTCTCTGACTCTGCCGGTCTCTGCTCACTCTCTGCCTCATCCACTTCTCGCTGCGCTACCAAAGCTGCACTGACTACTTGGTTGGTTGCCGCTAGGTATAGCAGCAACGGCTCCTGGGGTTTGGGAGTGACAAAGGTAGGCACGGAGGACAAGTAGGCCTTCAACTCTTGCAAAGTTGCATCTGCTTCCGGGGTCCACTTCATGGGTCCTGCCTCCTTCAAAATTTTGAAGAACGGCAGGGCGCGCTCGGCAGACTTGGAGATGAATTTGCTTAGCGCGGCAACGCATCCTGTCAGACACCTCACATCCTTAACTGTCCTTGGTGCTTGGATCTGCTTGATAGCCTTGATCTTGTCAGGATTAGCTTCGATCCCGTGATGGGATACAAAGAACCCAAGCAACTTGCCGGAGGGAACACCAAATACACACTTCTCCGGGTTGAGCTTCAAATTGATTTTGCACAGATTAGCAAACGTCTCCTCCAGATCTTGAATAAGGATGGCCCTATCCTTGGTCTTGAACACAATATCATCCATATAGGCTTCTATGTTTCTGTGCAACTGTGGCTCAAAACCAATCTGGACTGCCCTTGCAAAAGTGGACCCGGCACTCTTTAATCCGAATGGCATGTGGACAAAACAATACGTACCACATGGAGTGATGAACGACGTCTTCTCTTCATCTTCCTTGGACATGAAGATCTGGTGATACCCAGAATACGCATCCAGAAAGTAGAGCAAATCACAACCTGAAGTGGAATCCACAATCTGATCAATACGCAGCAAGGGAAACGGGTCCTTCGGGCAAGCCTTGTTGAGATCTGTGAAATCTATGCAAAGCCTCCACTTCCCGTTAGCCTTCCGGACTACCACTGGGTTTGCCAACCATGTGGGATGCAGTACTCCTCTGACCAATCCAGCTGCCTCTAGTCTCTTGATCTCTTCTGCAATGAACTGCTGCCTCTCCAAGGCCTGCTTCCGGACTTTCTACTTGACAGGTCGGGCATGTGGGCAGACAGCAAGGTGGTGCTCGATTACCTCCCTTGGAACACCGGGGATATCAGATGGTTGCCAGGCAAACACATCAATATTCGCCCACAGGAAGGCAAGGAGCGCACTTTCCTATTTGTCATCGAGGGTGGCGCTGATAGTGAAAGTACCATCAACGCCAGCCAGCCCTGCTGGGACCTTCTTCACTTGGGGTGCAGCGACCTTGGATCTCTTGCCATTGGAACACTCCGGCACGTCGTCAACGGGTGCCGTGCACTCGGTGGGGGCACGCTTCCCGGACTCTTTGCCGGAGTCCCTGCAATCCCTCTTCTTTCCTTTGCTTTCCTTAGTAGGAGCCGCCGCTGCCACTGCCTCTGCTGCGATCGCATCCCGGTACATCTTGTCCACACAAATGATTGCATCCTTCTCACCTGATGGGATGGAGATGACTCCCAGTGGCCCAGGCATCTTCAAGGTGTTGTAGGCGTAGTGAGATGCTGCCATGAACTTAGCCAGGGCCGAGCATCCAAGAATCCCATTGTATGGCAGGGGGAGATCAATCGCATCAAACACAATCCTCTCAGTCCGGTAGTTCAGTTCTCCCCCAAACGTTACCGGCAACATGATCTTTCCCTTAGGACGGCTCCTGCCGGGATTAACTCCTTGAAACGTGCCGGTAACCTCCAGCTCTTCCTTTGCTATCTGAAGCTTGCTGATAACTGCTGGGGAAACCAGATTCAACCCGGCCCCGCCGTCCACCAACATCTTCGTGACCTTGAGGTTGCGGATTGTTGGGGAGACCAACAATGGCAAACACCCTACCGCAGTGGTACGCCTAGGATGATCCTCCTCGTCAAAGATGATGGGCGTCCGGGACCACTTGAGCGGCTTCCGGGCCTCGGGCGCTGGCTCCACGGCATTGACTTCTCGCGCCCACCGCTTGAGTTGGCGGTGAGAGGTGTGCAGAGATGCACCCCCGTCAATGCACAGGGCGTCGGTGGCCTTCTGAAACTCTTGCTCACTAGTTTCCTCTTCATCCCCTCCATCACTCTCATCACCACAGGCTTCCTTCTCTCGACTTCTGGCGGGTTTTCCTTGGTTCCAAAAGGGTTTGCCGGGGTGATTTACTTCACCACCTCGGCCCTTGACGCCAGCAACATTCTGACCCTTTTCCTTGTCACGCTTCTCATACTCTGCTTTCTGTCTTTTGACAAGCTGCTCAACCTGATAACATTCTTGAAGGTCGTGGCCCTTGGTCGATGAATCTTGCAATACGGCCCATCACCTTTCCTGGCTTTCTCGGCAGCAGCGGCTTCCCAGCAGTCAGCGCACACGGCAGCTTCCTTGCCGGGGGCCTCAGCTTTGGCCTTCTTGCCGGTACTAGGCGTACCCGATCCTTCAACAATCTTTACTGCCTTATCCCTTCGCTTCTTACTGCGCTTCTTGCTCTTCTTCTGACTGGTTGATTCATCCTCATCCTCTGAATCAATATTGGTGCAATCTTCCTCTTCGGGCAACTTTCTTCCCTCCTCCATCCGAGCACACTTATCCACCAACATGTAGAGCTCCTTCATAGTCTTGGGCAACCGTACGTTCATCTTGGAACGAATCCGGCGGTTGCGCACATTGGACTGGAAGGCGGCTATCACGGCTGCCGGATGGATATTTGGGATATTTCTATGAACTTTGCAGAATCTCTGTAAATACTTACGGAGGGTCTCTCCTTCCTTTTGTTGGAGAAGCTGCAAGTCGCTGGGTCGGCCCGGCTCTTGGTGGCCACCGGTGAAGGCACCGATGAACTCATGGCACAGGTCTGCCCATGACGAAATGGAGTTCTCCGGCAGGTGCATCAGCCAAGACCTCACATTGGACTTGAGGGCCAAAGGAAAGTAGTTGGCAAACACCTTCTCATCTCTTCCCCTGGCAACCTGAACAGCGATGGTGTAGATGCTCAGGAACTCTGCCGGGTTCAACCACCCATCGTACTTCTTAGGTATCTCTGGCTTGAACGTGCGAACGGACGGCCAACGGACCCGCCACAGCTCACGAGTAAAGGCAGGGCAACATCCCTCGAAAGGTAGGCACCCGCCAATACCGAGCGCGGGCTCATCGACGCCGGGGCCGTCGCACCCATCGGTTTGGCGAAGGTCGTCGCGGTGTTGCTCGACAACAGCGCATGTGTCTCTTCTCCGCCTATCATCCGGGGCTCGTCGTTGGCCTGGACGCGCTCGAGGGTCAGAAGAGGCGATCGAGACATCGTCGGGGTCTTGATTTTGTTGCACTCACGCTGGCTGCCGTGGCGGGGACTGCACCGTGGGGACGGCCCCTTCTGTACGGTCAGCAGCATGAGCCGTTGCTGTCTCTTGGGGCGGCCGTGGCAGGCCAGCTCGCTGTGAGCCCCCAGCTTCGGCGAAACCGAGCAGACTTTGGATGGTGGCACGCCATTCATCCATTTGCTCGGCCGCTGGTGGAAACCTCAGCAGCAGTTGAGCCCGCGCCATGGCCTCCGAGGCTGTACTTGGCATGGGTGATGATGAAGTCGATCGCACCGTCGCTCGGCTCCTGACGGTGCCAGTGGCGGCAGCACTGCGCCCCCGCTGCTGCGGGGCGACCACCTGGATGGCAGGGTGGTGCGGCGAAGGCGCTCGAGGGCCAGTGGCTCCGTCGGGCGCAGCGGCTTGGTCGACCCGTCCCGGGGGAGGTGCACGCGCTGCGACTGCACCCGTGGTGGGAGCGGTCGGAGGGTGGCGATTCGCCCCGGCCCAAGCGCCGTTGCTGCGGCTGTGCCCGTCGGCGGGCGGAAGGGGCGCAGATGGAGTAACCCCTTCGTTCGGACCTTGTGGAGCATGGCCGTCGGGATGTTGTTGATGTTGCTCTCCTTCGATGTCTCCTGCTCCTGCGTCGGCCGCGGGGGAAGTGATGACGGGGCCGCCTGCTCCGACCACACCCCCAGCAGCGTCCGCGTCCTCACGTGTCTCCGCAACCCCCCACAGCGTTAGAGGCCGCGGGCGGCGGAGCCTTCAAGGTGGAAGGATGAGCCGAAGAACCGGGTTTCTTCTTGGGCGCCATGGTCGATGGCATCGTCGATGATGCTGATGGTGATAAAGGTGACGCGCTACACACGCCTTCAGGTTCGTGCAAGCGGTCCCCCTACCTGGCGCGCCAAAGATGTCGCGGGAAACCGCGACCACCTACGGGACCAGGAGGCCCCTTGCTGGTTCGGCAGGGGGGCGTCGCGTTGCACAAAGAGCAGACGAGCATGTGGCAGCACGGCAGGGATCACACATGCTTTTTTACCCAGGTTCGGGCTGCCGTCAGGCGTAAAACCCTACTCCTGCTTTGGTGGATTGATGGTGGAAAGGTGGTGGTGGAGCGTAGTACACTTGCCCGGCAAGGGTTGCATCGGGGTGGCAGTGGCTACGCGCGTATGGGGGTCTGAGTTACCCAACCTTCTAACCCTCTCTACGGTCGCCATGGGCCTCCTTTTATAGATTAAGGGGTCACCACAATGGCAAAACAGTCATTATGCACTGATAAGATAGCAAACAGTGCTATCATACCTAACTCTGCGGGCTGACAGGGCGCATTAAATGCACCGCTCAATGTCACATCGTTGGTTGCCCGGCAAGGCTTGCCGGGCTATCTTGCCAGCTCCACGCCTGCTCGCTTGACACGTCATAGGACGGGTGTCATCTGCAGGTGTTTCCCGTAGGGAGAGGTTGCCATGTGGTGAATGGCTGCCACTTAGTCACTCCGCGGTTCGACACCGCACTGATTGACGACGTGGGTCGTGGTGGAGTAGTTGGTGAGGTGGTTTTGCCTCCGTGTGCCCCGGCAGGCCCTGCCGGGATGTCTTGGACGTCGTCTTCCGGGGGTGGCCTCGCCCCTTGCCGAGCTCGCCTGCCCGCCAAAGGAGGCCCTTCTCCTGATGGTGCCTTGCTTCCTTGGCTTGATCTTGGTCCCTCTTGATCTGCATGTTTGGCTCTTTGAACCTCTTAGTCCCTTGTATTCTGACTTGGGTTGGTGCTTCAATCTCGTCCCCGTGCCTGTGCACAGTCTGGGCAACAGACCCAGGGTTTGTTGCACCGACAATATTACCTTTTAATATACAATTCATAGGAGAATAGATGTGACCTGGCCCTTTTTTGAGATAATGCCGGCTTCCACAAAAAATAGGCAATATAGACTGGCAAAAAACTGAGATAAGTTAAAATGCACAATACCTGGTAAAAGAAAGCAAAACAATATAGAGTAAGTCAAACTTAAACTGGAAATAAAAAGGCGGCTTTCGAGGCTTGACATAAAGACTGACTTTCAAGGCTCTAGTCTGAAATTTGCTTTTCTGTGGAAGCAGGCCTTGTAGCCTCTTTTGGTTTGTCCTCACTATCTGGAAAGCCGGCTCTCACGTGACTTAAGACGGTGTTTTAACTTTGATGAGCTTAGGGTCAACACCGTCCATAATAGGCATCATTGTGATTGACTGATCAAGCATACAGCCGGGTCACCTTGTTTTGAGTAACATCGAGCTAACAGGCAGGTATAACCAAGTATCATGATGGCATATGTCAGGCCAAAAGGGATGTCATAGCTAAACTCGATGAGTTGGAAGCCCCAAGTGAGCAATGATCATAGAATGAAAACCTCAATACGCAGCCTTTTGAGGTGAAACGACAAACTCCATGGTCCAAAGATTCCTGCTTTATTGCAATGTCCATAGTATATATGTATATACATAGGAAGGTATGTACAAACAGAAAAGATAACTAAGTAAAGTACTTAAGTATAATAGGGCCGAAGGTGTATAATATTCCAAGGCCTATTCTGTCCTCTTCGAAGGTATGTGATTTATTTGCTTCACGTATATGAACAAGGTAATCTGACCCATTGTTGAGATTCTTGTTGATGATGAAGGGTCCTTCCCATGGAGGTGAAACCTTATGCACACCTGTTTGTTCTTGTATGACCCTCCTGAAAGGTATGGCTTCAGACTTATGGCTGTGATGGCGTCGTAGGTCTTGTTGATATATCACTGATTATGGTGCTACAAGATCGTGTTCTTCTTCCAAAGCATCAAGAGAGTCTTGGCGAGCTTGTTCATTGTGTACCTCAACATATGCTGCAACTCTGGGAGAATCATGACGGATATCACTTGGCAATGCGGCTTCTGCACCATAAACCGGGAAGAACGGTGTATAGCCTGTTGACCTGTTGGGAGTAGTCTGTATGCTTCAAAGTACCGTCGAAACCTCTTCAACCCAGTAGCCAGGAGTGCATTCAAGTGGAACCATAAGTCTTGGTTTAATCCCGCGCAGTAACTCCTGATTAGCGCGCTCTGCTTGCCGACTGCGGATGTGTAACTGAAGCTAGATCAAGTCGGATGTGTTATTCCTGACAAAACTATTCCATAGCTCCCTTAGACAGATTAGTGCCATTGTCAGTAATAATACTGTGAGGATATCTGAAGCATTAGATTATCTTCTTTCAAAACAGGACCGCTGTTGCAACATCACAATTGCTGAGTGGCTCCGCTTGAACCCACTTGGTGAATTTGTCAACCGCCACCAAAAGGTGAGTTTTTTGTCAGATGATGGCTTGAAAAGACCAACCATGTCAAGCCCCTAGACTACAAAAGTCCAAGTAATTGCGATCATCCGAAGTTCTTGAGCCGACACATGAGCTTGACGTGTAAATTTCTGGCACCCATCGCACTTACGAACAATGTCCTCTGCATCTGCATGAGCTGTGAGCTAGTAAAATCCATGCCTGAAAGCTTTTGCCACCAAGGACCTTGACCCAGCGTGATGCTCGCAGTCACCAGAGTGGATATCATTAAGAATCTCCCGACCTTCCTCGGGAGAAATACAACACTGGAAAACGCCTGAAATACTTCTCCTTTGCAACTCGCCATTGACAATGCTAATGGATTTAGACCTCCTAATAATCTGTTGAGCGATGATTTCCTCTTTCGGGAGCTTGCCATGGGTGAGATAAGCTAGGTAAGGTACTTTACACTCAGGAGTAGCGTGGACTGCAGCCACCAGCGTTGATTCTGGGTCAGGAATAGCGATGTCTTCCTCCGTCGGTAGCTTGACAGACGGGTTATGCAGAACATCGAGGAAAACGTTTGGTGGAACAGGCTTGCGCTGAGAGCCCAAACTAGATAGTGCAGCTGTTGCCTCATTCTGCCGATGATCGATATGATCAACCTGGAAAGCCTTGAAGTGTCCAGCAATAACTGTGACAGCATGTCTGTAAGCCGCCATAAGGGGGTCCCTGGAATCCCAAGTCCCAGAAACCTGTGGAGCCACCAAATCTGAGTCGCCCAAACATATGACCTGGCTGAGGTTCACCTCCTTAGCCGTACAAAGCCCGTGAAGCAATGCCTCATACTCTACTGCATTGTTAGTACATGGAAACATTAATCTCAAAACATAGCAGAATTTGTCACCTCATGGCGAAGTCATGACAACTCCACCCCCCGAGCCTACCAACTGTCCAAACCAATCAAAGTGTATAGTCCAATACATGTTTTCCGGACTCTCCACTGGAGCCTGCAACTCAATCCAGTCATTGATGAAATCCACCAAAGCTTGGGACTTGATGGCTGTTCGTGACACATACTTTAGGTGATGTGGACCCGGCTCGATAACCCACTTAGCAACCTGGCATGTAGCCTCTCTGTTTTGGATAATATCCCCAAGAGGTGCTGAGCTGACGACAGTGATAGGGTGCTCCTAGAAATAGTGCTTCAACTTGCGACTGGCCATAAAGACACCGAAAACCAGCTTTTGCCAGTGAGGGTAACGCTGCTTGGACTCTGTTAAAACCTGCTAACGTAATAAACTGGCCGCTATACTAGGTACTCTTTGCCTTCCTCCTTGCGTTCCACGACAATTGCAACACTGATGACTTTGTTGTTGGCGGCGATGTATAACAACATTGGCTCCTTCTGAAGGGCAGCAAGGATTGGCGGCTCAAATAATTGCTTTTTGGGGGACTCAAAGGCATTGTCTGCAGCATCCCAGACAAAGTTATCTTTCTTCTTCAGGAGTAGATACAGGGGAATCACCTTCTCACCAAGCTGACTTATAAACCGACTTAAAGCAGAGACATAACCTGTCAATTTCTAAACTATGTTGATGTTTGCTGACTTCTTCAAGGTGGTGATTGTTGGGAATCGTTGCATGGAAAACAAAAAAATTTCTACGCACACGCAATGATCTATCCATGGAGATGCATAGCAACGAGGGGGAGAGTGTGTCTACATACCCTCATAGACCGTAAGCGGAAGTGTTTAACAACGCGGTTGATGTAGTCGGACTTCTTCGCGCTCCAACCGATCAAGTACCGAACGTACGGCACCTCCGCGTTCTGCACACGTTCAACTCGGTGATGTCCCTCGCCTTCTTGATCCAGCAAGACGTCGAGGTAGTAGATGAGTTCTGTCAGCACGACGGCGTGGTGACGGTGATGGTGAAGTGATCTCCGCAGGGCTTCGCCTAAGCACTACGAAAATATGACCGGGGGTGTAAACGGTGGAGGGGGGCGCCGCACATGGCTAAACAATTGTCTGGTCTGTACTAGGCGCCCCTCCCACATATATATAGGTGGGAGGGGGTGGGGAGAGGCCAGGAGGTGCCCCAAGTAGGACCGAATCCTACTTGGGCTCCTCCCAAGCCGCGCGCCCCCATGCCATATATATCGGAGGGGGAGGGAAGGAGGGGGGAGGAGGAAGGAAGGGGGAATCCTATTCCCTTTCTTTCCTTTCCTTCTTCCCCTTTCCTTCTCCACCTTGGCCAGCCCATATGGGGGGCGCACCAACCCCTTGTGGCTGGTGTGTTTCCCCTCTTGGCCCATAAGGCCCGGGGGTGCCCGGAACCCCTTCCGGTGACCCGATAAGTACCTGGTACCCCCCGAAACACTTCCGGTGTCCGAATACCATCGTCCTATATATCAATATTTACCTCTCGACCATTTCAAGACTCCTCGTCATGTCCGTGATCTCATCCGGGACTCCGAACAACATTCGGTCACCAAATCACATAACTCATATAATACTATATCGTCAATGAATGATAAGCGTGCGGACCCTACGGGTTCGAGAACTATGTAGACATGATCGAGACACCTCTCCGGTCAATAACCAATAGCGGAACCTGGATGCTCATATTGGCTCCTACATATTCTACGAAGATCTTTATCCGTCGAACCGTTATGACAACATACGTAATTCCCTTTGTCAATCGGTATGTTACTTGCCCGAGATTTGATCGTTGATATCTTCATACCTAGTTCAATCTCGTTACCGGCAAGTCTCTTTAATCGTTCTGTAATACATCACCTCGTGACTAACTCCTTAGTCATTTGCTTGCAAGCTTATGATGTGTATTACCGAGAGGGCCCAGAGATACCTCTCCGAAACTCGGAGTGACAAATCCTAACCTCGATCTATGCCAACTCAACAAACACCTTCGGAGATACCTGTAGAGCATCTTTATGATCACCCAGCTATGTTGTGACATTTGATAGCACACAAAGTATTCCTTCGGTATCCGGGAGTTGCATAATCTCATAGTCGAAGGAATATGTATTTGACATGAAGAAAGCAATAGCAATAAAACTGAACGATCATTATGCTAAGTTAACGGGTGGATCTTGTCCATCACATCATTCTCCTAATGATGTGATCCCATTATCAAATGACAACACATGTCCATGGTTAGGAAACCTTAACCATCTTTGATCAACGAGCCTGTCTAGTAAAGGCTTACTAGGGACACGGTATTTGTTTATGTATTCACACATGTATTTAAGTTTTCGATCAATACAATTCTAGCATGAATAATAAACCTTTATCATGAATAAGGAAATATAAAATAACAACTTTATTATTGCCTCTAGGGCATATTTCCTTCAGTCTCCCACTTGCACTAGAGTCAATAATCTAGTTCACATCGCCATGTGATTTAACACCAATAGTTCACATTGTCATGTGATTAACACCCGTAGTTCACATCACCATGTGACCAACACCCAAAGGGTTTACTAGAGTCAATAATCTAGTTCACATCGCCATGTGATTAACACCCAAAGAGTACTAAGGTGTGATCATGTTTTGCTTGTGAGAGAAGTTTAGTCAACGGGTCTGTTACATTCAGATCCGTATGTATATTTGCAAATTTCTATGTCTACAATGCTCTGCATGGTGCTACTCTAGCTAATTGCTCCCACTTTCAATACGTATCCAGATTGAGACTCAGAGTCATCTGGATCGGTGTAAAAGCTTGCATCGACGTAACTCTTTACGACGAACTCTTTATCACCTCCATAACCGAGAAATATTTCCTTAGTCCTCTAAGGATAATTTTGACCGCTGTCTAGTGATCTACTCCTGGATCACTATTGTACCCCCTTGCCAAACTCATGGCAAGGTACACAACAGGTTTGGTGCACAGCATGGCATACTTTATAGAACCTATGGCTGAGGCATAGGGAATGACTTTCATTCTCTCTCTATCTTCTACCGTGGTCGGGCTTTGAGTCTTACTCAATTTCACACCTTGAATACAGGCAAGAACCCTTTCTTTGACTGATCCATTTTGAACTCCTTCAAAACTTTGTCAAGGTATGTGCTTTGTGAAAGTCCTATTAAGCGTCTCGATCTATCCCTATAGATCTTGACGCTCAATACGTAAGCAGCTTCACCGAGGTCTTTCATTGAAAAATTCTTATTCAAGTATCCTTTTATGCTATCCAGAAATTCTATATCATTTCCAATCAGCAATATGTCATCCACATATAATATCAGAAATGCTACAGAGCTCCCACTCACTTTCTTGTAAATACAGGCTTCACCGTAAGTCTGTATAAAACCATATGCTTTGATCACCTTATCAAAGTGTATATTCCAACTCCGAGATGCTTGCACCAGTCCATAGATGGATCGCCGGAGCTTGCACACTTTGTTAGCATCTTTAGGATTGACAAAACCTTCTGGTTGCATCATATACAACTCTTCTTTGAGATATCCATTAAGGAATGTAGTTTTGACGTCCATTTGCCAGATTTCATAATCATAAAATGCGGCAATTGCTAACATGATTCGGACAGACTTAAGCATCGCTACAGGTGAGAAAGTCTCATTGTAGTCAACTCCTTGAACTTGTCGAAAACCTTTCGCAACAAGTCGAGCTTCGTAGACAGTAACATCACCATCAGCGTCAGTCTTCTTCTTGAAGATCCATTTATTTTCTATTGCTTTCCAATCATCGGGGAAGTCCACCAAAGTCCACACTTTGTTCTCATACATGGATCCTATCTCAGATTTCATGGCCTCAAGCCATTTATCAGAATCTGGGCTCATCATAGCTTCTTCATAGTTCGTAGGTTTGCTATGGTCTAAAAAACATAACTTCCAGGACAGGATTACCGTACCACTTTGGTGCGGATCATGCTCTGGTTGACCAACGAAGTTTAGTAGTAACTTGATCTGAAGTTTCATGATCATCATCATCATTAGCTTCTTCTCTAGTTGGTGTAGGCATCACGAGAACGGTTTTCTGTGATGAGCTACTTTCCAATTCGAGAGAAGGTACAATTACCTCATCAAGTTCTACTTTCCTTCCACTCACTTCTTTCGAGAGAAACTCCTTCTCTAGAAATATTCCAATCTTGGCAACAAAGATCTTGCCCTCGGATTTGTGGTAGAAGGTGTACCCAATTGTTTCCTTAGGGTATCCTATGAAGGCGCACTTCTTCGATTTGGGTTCGAGCTTATCAGGCTGAAGCCTTTTGACATAAGTGTTGTAACCCCAAACTTTAAGAAACGACAGCTTAGGTTTCTTGCCAAACCACAGTTCATATGGTGTCGTCTCAACGGATTTAGATGGTGCCCTATTTAACGTGAATGCAGCTGTCTCTAATGCATAACCCCAAAACGATAGTGGTAAATTGGTAAGAGACATCATAGAACACACCATATCCAATAAAGTACGGTTATGACGTTCGGACACACCATTACGCTGTGGTGTTCCAAGTGGCGTGAGTTGTGAAACAATTCCACATTGTTTTAAATGTAGGCCAAACTCGTAACTCAAATATTCGCTTCCGCGATCAGATCGTAGAAACTTTATTTTCTTGTTACGATGATTCTCCACTTCACTCTGAAATTCTTGGAACTTTTCAAATGTTTCAGACTTGTGTTTCATCAAGTAGATATACCCATATCTGCTCAAATCATCAGTGAAGGTGAGAAAATAACGATACCTGCCACGTGCTTCAACACTCATCGGACCGCATACATCGGTATTTATTATTTCCAATAAGTCATTAGCTCGCTCCATTGTTCCGGAGAACGGAGTTTTAGTCATCTTGCCCATGAGACATGGTTCGCAAGCATCAAATGATTCATAAGCAAGTGATTCCAAAAGCCCATCTGCATGGAGTTTCTTTCATGCGCTTTTATACCAATATGACCTAAACGGCAGTGCCACAAATATGTTGCACTATCATTATTAACTTTGCATCTTTTGGCATCAATATTATGAATATGTGTATCACTACGATCGAGATTCAATAAACCATTTACATTGGTTGTATGACCATAGAAGGTTTTATTCATGTAAACAGAACAACAATTATTCTCTGACTTAAATGAATAACCGTATCACAATAAACATGATCCAATCATATTCATGCTCAACGCAAACACCAAATAACATTTATTTAGGTCCAACACTAATCCCGAAGGTAGAGGGAGTGTGCGATGGTGATCTTATCAACCTTGGAATCACTTCCAACACACATCGTCACCTCGTCCTTAACTAGTCTCTGTTCATTTTGCAACTCCTGTTTTGAGTTACTGATCTTAGCAACTGAACCGGTATCAAATACCCAGGGGCTACTATGAACACTAGTAAGGTACACATCAATAACATGTATATCAAATATACCTTTGTTCAATTTGCCATCCTTCTTATCCGCCAAATATTTGGGTCCGTTCCGCTTCCAGTGACCATTTCCTTTGCTGTAGAAGCACTCAGTTTCAGGCTCGGGTCCAGCTTTGGGCTTCTTCATGGGAGTGGCAACTTGCTTGCCATTCTTCTTGAAGTTCCCTTTCTATCCCTTGCCCTTTTTCTTGAAACTAGTGGTCTTATTAACCATCAACACTTGATGTTCTTACTTGATTTCTACCTTCGCCGATTTCAGCATCGCGAAGAGCTCGGGAATCGTTTCCGTCATCCCTTGCATATTATAGTTCATCACTAAGTTCTAGTAGCTTGGTGATAGTGACTAGAGAACGCTGTCAATCACTATCTTATCTGGAAGATTAACTCACACTTGATTCAAGCGATTGTAGTACTCAGACATTCTGAGCACATGCTCACTGGCTGAGCTATTCTCCTCCATCTTGTAGGCAAAGTACTTTTTAGAGGTCTCATACCTCTTGACACGGGCATGAGTCTGAAATACCAATTTTCAGCTCTTGGAACATCTCATATGCTCCGTGGCGTTCATAACATTTTTGAAGTCCCGGCTCTAAGCCGTAAAGCATGGCGCACTAAACTATCAAGTAGTCATCATATCGAGCTTGTCAAACATTCATAATGTCTGCATCTGCTGCTGCAACAGGTCTGTCACCTAGCGATGCATCAAGGACATAATTCTTCTGTGCAGCAATGAGGATAATCCTCAGATCACGGACCTAGTCCGCATCATTGCTACCATCATCTTTCAACTTAGTTTTCTCTAGGAACATATCAAAAATAGTGAAGCTATATCGGGAGCTATTGATCTACAACATAAATTTGCAAATACTATCAGGACTAAGTTCATGATAAATTAAGTTCAATTAATCAAATTACTTAAGAACTCCCACTTAAATATACATCCCTCAAGTCATCTAAGTGATACGTGATCCAAATCAACTAACCCATCTCCGATCATCAAGTGAGATGGGGTAGTCATGAATGGTGAACATCTCTATGTTGATCATATCTACTATATGATTCATGTTCGATCTTTTGATCTTTCAATCTCCAGTGTTCTGAGGCCATGTCTGTACATGCTAGGCTCGTCATGTTTAACCCAAGCATTCCGCATGTGCAAAACTGTCTTGCACCCGTTGTATGTGAACGTAGAGTCTATCACACCCGATCATCACGTGGTGTCTCAACATGACAAACTGTAGCAACGGTGCACACTCAGGGAGAACACTTTTATCTTAAAATTAAGTGAAGGGATCATCTTATAATGCTACCGCCGTTCTAAGCAAAATAAGATGCATAAAAGATAAACATCACATGCAATCAAAATATGTGACGTGATATGGCCATCATCTTGTGCTTTTGATCTCCATCTCCAAAGCATCGTCATGATCTCCATTGTCACCGGCTCAACACCTTGATCTCCATCGTTGCGTCGTGGTCGTCTCGCCAACTATTGCTTCTACGACTATCGCTAACGCATAGTGATAAAGTAAAGCAATTACATGGCGTTTGCATTTCATACAATAAAGCGACAACCATAAGGCTCCTGTCAATTGCCGACAACTTACAAAACGTGATCATCTCATACAACAACGTATATCACATCATGTCTTGACCATATCACATCACAACATGCCCTGCAAAAACAAGTTAGACGTCCTCTACTTTGTTGTTGCAAGTTTTACGTGGCTGCTACGGGCTTCTAGCAAGAACTGTTCTTACCTACGGCAAAAACCACAACAGTGATTCATCAAGTTTGCTATTTTAACCTTCTTTAAGGACCGGCCGCAGTCAAATTCGATTCAACTAAAGTAGGAGAAACAGACACCCGCCAGCCACCTTTATGCAAAACTAGTCGCATGTCTGTCGGTGGAACCGGTCTCATGTACGTGGACATGTAAGGTTGGTCCGGGACGCTTTGTCCCACAATACCACCGAATCAAAATAAGACGTTGGTGGTAAGCAGTATGACTATCACCGCCCACAACTATTTGTGTTCTACTCGTGCATATCATCTACGCATAGACCTGGCTCATGATGCCACTGTTGGGAATCGTTGCATGGAAAACAAAAAAAATTCTACGCACACGCAATGATCTATCCATGGAGATGCATAGCAACGAGGGGGAGAGTGTGTCTACGTACCCTCATAGACCATAAGCAGAAGCATTTAACAACGCGGTTGATGCAGTCGAACTTCTTCGTGCTCTAACCGATCAAGTACCGAATGTACGGCACCTCCGCATTCTGCACACGTTCAGCTCGGTGATGTCCCTCACCTTCTTGATACAACAAGACGTCGAGGTAGTAGATGAGTTCCGTCAACACGATGGTGTGGTGACGGTCATGGTGAAGTGATCTCCACAGGGCTTCGCCTAAGCACTACGAAAATATGACCGGGGGTGTAAACGGTGGAGGGGGTGCCGCACACGGCTAAACAATTGTCTGGTCTGTGCTAGGAGCCCCCTCCCACATATATATAGGTGGGAGGGGGAGGGGAGAGGCCAGGAGGCGCCCCAAGTAGGACCGAATCCTACTTGGGCTCCTCCCAAGCCGCGCGCCCCCCCTGCCATATATATCGGAGGGGGAAGGAAAGAGGGGGGAGGAGGAAGGAAGGGGGAATCCTATTCCCTTTCTTTCCTTTCCTTCTTCCCCTTTCCTTCTCCACCTTGGCCGGCCCATATGGGGGGCGCACCAGCCCCTTGTGGCTGGTGTGTTTCCCCTCTTGGCCCATAAGGCCCATATCTTTTGCCGGGGGTGCCCGGAACCCCTTCCGGTGGCCCGATAAGTACCCGGTACCCCCCGAAACATTTCCGGTGTCCGAATACCATCGTCCTATATATCAATCTTTACCTCTCAACCATTTCGAGACTCCTCGTCATGTTTGTGATCTCATCCGGGACTCTGAACAACATTCGGTCACCAAATCACACAACTCATATAATACTATATCGTCAACGAACGTTACGCGTGCGGACCCTGCGGGTTCGAGAACTATGTAGACATGACCGAGACACCTCTCCGGTCAATAACCAATAGCGGAACCTGGATGCTCATATTGGCTCCTACATATTCTACGAAGATCTTTATCGGTCGAACCGTTATGACAACATACGTAATTCCCTTTGTCAATCGGTATGTTACTTGCCCGAGATTTGATCGTCGGTATCTTCATACCTAGTTCAATCTCGTTACCGGCAAGTCTCTTTACTCGTTCCGTAATACATCACCTCGTGACTAACTCCTTAGTCATTTGCTTGCGAGCTTATGATGTGTATTACCGAGAGGGCCCAGAGATACCTCTCCGAAACTCGGAGTGACAAATCCTAATCTCGATCTATGCCAACTCAACAAACACCTTCGGAGATACCTGTAGAGCATCTTTATGATCACCCAGTTATGTTGTGACATTTGATAGCACACAAAGTATTCCTCCGGTATTCGGGAGTTGCATAATCTCATAGTCGAAGGAATATGTATTTGACATGAAGAAAGCAATAGCAATAAAACTGAACGATCATTATGCTAAGCTAACGGGTGGGTCTTGTCCATCACATCATTCTCCTAATGATGTGATCCCGTTATCAAATGACAACACATGTCCATGGTTAGGAAACCTTAACCATCTTTGATCAAGGAGCTAGTCTAGTAAAGGCTTTCTAGGGACACAGTATTTGTTTATGTATTCACACATGTATTTAAGTTTCTGATCAATACAATTCTAGCATGAATAATAAACCTTTATCATGAATAAGGAAATATAAAATAACAACTTTATTATTGCCTCTAGGGCATATTTCCTTCAGTGATAGCCTTGATTTTTTCCGGGTTAGCTTTAATACCATGCTCAGAAATGAGAAAACTCGGTAATTTCCCAGCTGGAACCCTGAACACACGTTTGGCCGGGTTGAGATTCATCTAGTACACTCGGAGATTATCAAATGTCTCTTTCACATCATCCAGGAGGGTCTCTTTCTTCTGAGATTTGACCATGATATCATCGACGTAGGAATGAACATTGCGCCCAATCTGATTGTGGAAACAATTCTGAACACATCGCTGGTAAGTCGCACCAGTGCTTTTCAGACCAAACGGCATGGATGTATAATAGAACACGTCAAAAGGGTGATAAATGTTGTTTTTTTCCTGATCTTCTTCCTTCATCTTGATCTGATGATATCTAGAGTAGGCATCAGAAAACAAAGAAACTCACTACCAACAGTGGAATTGATAATCTGATCAATGTGAGGAAGAGCAAACAGATCCTTGGGGCAAGCTTTGTTTAAGTTAGTGCAATCAACACACATCCGCCAAGTCCCATTTTTCTTCAGAACAAGCACAGGGTTAGCCAACCACTCTGGGTGAAAAACTTCGACAATGAATCCGACAGCTAGGAGTCGGGCCACTTCTTCTCCAATGACTTTGCATCTCTCCTTGATAAAACGATGAAGGTATTGCCGTACAACTTCATCTTAGGATCAACATTTAGGCAGTGCTCAACGAGTTCTCTTGGTACACCTGGCATGTCAGAAGGTTTCCATGCAAAGATATCTCGATTCTCACGGATGAACTCGCGATGAGTGCGCTTTCCTGTTTGGGATCCATGTTCGCTCCAATAGTGAACTGCTGGGATGAGTCACCAGAGGTGAAGTCAACCTGCTTGGTGTCCGGGGCCGACTTGAATTTGAGAAGGGGATCAGACTCATAGTTGGCTTTTTCAGGGAAGTCATGTCAGCTGGGTCAACATTATCTTTGTAAATTTTTAGCTCCTCGGCTGCGCAGGCTAACTCTGCATATGCTGCATCCCCTTCCTCACACTCAAGAGCAATTTTCCTATCTCCATTTACTGTGATAGTTCCCTCAGGCTCTGGCATCTTTAGCTTTAAATAAACATAGCAAGGACGTGCCGTGAACCTAGCATAAGACGGCTGGCCAAACAAGGTGTGATAAAGATTCTTGATTTTAACCACCTCAAATGTCAGAAACTCTGATCTGAAGTTGAACTCGGTGACAAAAGCAACCTCCAAAGATATCTTGCCAATAGGGTATGCCGACTTGTCGGGAGCGATCCCATGGAAAACTGTAGATGACGGCTTGGGTTGTTTCTCTGACAAGTTCATCCTCTTGAGAGTATCATAATAGAGTGTATTGATGCTCCTTCCCCAATGAGTACCTTAGTTAGCTTATAGCCATCGACTTGAGGGGCCACCACTAAAGTGAGACACCCTAGATTATGAACCCCCGAGGGGGGGGGGTGATCTGCCTGACTCCAAGTCACACGCTTCTTTGACCAGTTTAAATACTCAGGAACTGCCGACTCAACTACATTGACTGCCCGTCTCTGAAGCTTCTAGTCACGTTTGCAAGTGCTGGTTGTGAAGATGTGATACTGCCCACTGCTCAACCGCTTGGGGTTGCTCTAAAACCCGGACTGACCTCCCTAGTTCTGATTTCCCTGTCCAGCTCATTGATTGCTGCCTCCGTCGTTACCACCCCCTTGGAATCCTGAGTTTTGACCAGCTCCTCCCTGGAAGCCGCCATTTGGTAACCCACCGTTTTGGAACCAGACACCTGGGAAGTCGGTTCCTGATCTGTCGGCTCCCATATTACCAGGATGTCCGCCATCTCTGCCACCATTGTGATTGTTCTGAAAAGCCTGATTTTTAAATTCCTACATGATGAAGCATTTTTCCCAGGAATGATTGGTCGGCTTGCCATCCACGCTGTTTCAGACACGGGCCTTTGTGAGCTTCTCATAGTTACATGGACGACTACCCGAGTAAGGCCTCCTAGAATTACTATTCTGCCACTGATTCTTGAAGCCAGTATTTGTATTGGTGACGAAATCTGAACCTCCTTTAGTGTTCTTACACTTGTTGTTATTGTTACCATTGTTGTTTCCATGGACATTCTGCTGGTGGTCCTTGCTACCACCGTTTTTCTTGCCTCTGCCAGACTTCTCATCATCTGAAGTTGGATCCTTCATGTTATCTGACTCAACATATCTGGTGAGGACGTCCATAAGGTCACTCATCTCCCTGACCTTCCTTTTCAAACGGCCAAGTTTCTGGACTAAGGGCTGGAAATGACAGTTTCATTCCAAGACTAGGACAACTATCTGAGTTGTAATGCTATCAGAAGAGTGAACTATCTTAGCTACCCGCACGTGCCCGATGATGTGCTGACTCATCATCCCTCTGGACACAATGCTGTAAATCAACAATCGTGGTTGGGCGTTTGCAAGTCCCCTGGAAGTTCTTGATGAAGCACTCCTTCAGCTCCTGCCAGGTGTTGATGGAATTTGGAGGCAAATTCTTCAACCACAACCGTGCTAGACCCTCAAGTATCATAGTAAGATATCGGGCACATACAACATCGCTGACCTCCAACATATCCATGGTCAACTCATAACTCTCGACCCACTCAATAGGCTCTAAGTCAGTTGTATAATTAGAGGCCTTGCGAGGACCTTTGAAGTCAGGCGGCATGCGCTCGTTGCGGAGAGACGGCCCCAAACATGGTGTTCCAATAGTCCTGCTCGTGATTCCAGAACTCTGTAAGGCTGGCTGGGTTGAGGCGGGTGGGGGTTGTACTGTAGGCTGAGCATATGCTACCCCTGCGTTAGCTACCCCTGTTCCTCGCATATCACGAGCGGCATCAACAATCGCCTGCGCATATGAGACTGTCGGGTGTGCAAGGTTTGGGGCGGCTGTTGTGCCCTCTGGCGTCATGCACTACCCGTGACTCAGCGTGCCAGCTCCTGCTGCGGCTCTGATGAGGAGTAGAATGAAGCTGGTGCTGGCTATGCGAGTAATTCGCCTGCTATGTGACCGAAGTTTTCAACATATTGATAGCATTCCTTGCTTTGATCTCGACCGGGTTGTTCCCATTGGTCGGAATTGCTGCAAGGTTATGATTCGATGCGAGCACATTGTCCACTGGGTCAGAATAATGACTAGCTAGCGTTTGGAAGTGACAGGACGAGTATTGGACTGGCAAATGTTGCTGAGCCGGCGGCTGCAATTGCTGATGAATCTGTGGCTACTGCTGAGCCGTATTGGGGGGAATATTCCGAGTCAATTGGGGTATGGCAGGAGTCGCTCCTGGTGAGCCGGTGCCAGCCCCGTGGACTGCTGGGGCAAGTGGGTTACGCGGCGTCTCAAATAGCCATGCCAGTTCAATACCTGCTGGAAGTCGGCTCTGATGCCTCCTTCGATGTATTGCAGAAGCCACATTCTAGCGGAAAGTAAGGAGAACAGCCTCTGCTTCCATACGCTTAGTTTTGCTCAGGATGCGGACTTGTGTTTCCGCCATATGTGCGTTCTCTACGTTGATATCCTCTTGGATCTTGGTCATCTGCTCCTGGCACTTCGTGATTTCCGTGTTGCGCTTAGCCACGTTCTCTGGGGTCACCTGATCTGCCAAGAGTGTGCCAAGGGTGGTCAACAACTCCGCCAGTGCCTGAACGCCTGTCTTCTGAGAGCCAGCAGGAGTTGAAGCCACGCCGCTGTTCCACCCGCCGCGAGATTCTGACCCGATGTAGTATTTGCCGGGTTGCAGTTTGTGGATGGATCTGTTATCAGGCGTCCGTTCTCATCATATTGAGGCTGACTCTAGTTTCTTGCCATATAGACCACCGCGCGGTGATGCGGCTCGCAAATCTCTGGGCATATTTCATCATCAGAGTAGCCTCCCAGCCTTTCATCGTCAGAGTAGACAATCGTGTCACCGCTGGCCATGGAATCGCCTGACAAGTCGACTCCATGCGTGAAGCCAACGAAAGCATGCGTTCAGCCAGATCTTGCCTGGCCAGGTCTGTTATGGCGAGCGGATTCGACAGTGTCAGAGATGACGTCCGGAGCCGGACCAGACTCGCCAGGTATACCGATGAAGAGGTGGATCTTTCCAAAGGGGACCCGGTATCCGTACTCGACTGAGTCGGCCTCGGGACTATAGCCAGAGTCTTCGATGTAGAGCTTGCCACACGACTCTTCGTCATCCGGCCGATCGCATATCCCTCAATCCCTGGGGGAGCTTCCTCCAAAAACTCAACAACACCATGTGTTGGTCCCACGATGCGCGCCAACTATCGTGGTTTTGTCACGGCAAATGTCCTCATGAAAGGAATAAGCCTCGAGGCCATCGCAAGTAGGTGGTGACTTGAACGGGGTTGATTGGAAACAAAGGACACGAGTTTACCCAGGTTCAGCCCCTCACGGTGGAGGTAAAAACCTACTCCTGCTTGATTGATATTGATAATGATCTTGATTACAAGGGTTTGCTTTCGCTACCTCACTTTCGAGAGATTGTAACTTAGCCTTTGGGCCCTAGGAACTCCCCTTTACATAACAGGTTGAGTCCCTAGTTTCATAGAACACCGGGTCATACTCTTAACCTGTATTCTACTCTAACTCTTATTGGTCTTGTTCTCCAAGTTAGGGAAATCGTCCTTCTGAGCCTTCTGACGAGTCGGCCCACGAGGCTTATGTGGGAGTCGCCCTCCTGCCGGGTCTCATTTTGGACTTCCAAAACTTATTGACCATCCTTGTTATGACCCAGCAACGATGTGACCCATAGAGCCCTTAAGCTCAAGGCCGAGTTACTCTGACGCCGGATCTGAACCGTGGGGAACATCCCCAACATATATGCTCTCCAATTTATTAGTCTTGCACTAGCCTAGTTTAGATGAACAAGCTCCAAGAGGGAGTTGTCTATGTTAGTTGGGTTCAATCTTGCAAGTAATCTATCGCAATGACAGAAAGTGGAAAAGGCATGTACTATGTTGTCGTCGTTAAGGATAAAAAGATAGTGCGTAGTTGTCTCGGTGATGAGTTTAAAGTAAAGACAATATACTATCGATGTTATGTCACCTTGCTTAATGCATTGATCTCTTTCACTGAATACTTTGAGAAACATGCTGGATTGCGGTCTTGTGGTGGAGTGTTAGCTCCAACGGAGATATATGGAAGGTTAGTGACTGCATTTTCAAGAGATTTTCATAGCATAGAGGATTTGGAGCAATATGGAAATCATGTATCCTTATTTATCTTCTTAATAAAACTGGGCATTAATTGTGTGTAGTTTACCATGATCGTAGGAGTTGGCGGACAATGGCCATTCCATCCTTAGTCTTCATGTTCCTTTTCTTACTCAACAATTTCTAAACATTCTTTCTAAAAAGGGTCCCCTTGTTGCTCGATTGTTTTCTTGGATTCCTGTATAAGGTTATGTTCGTGCAATATAGAGTCTTGGGATCAATGGTTTGTTTTAGGTAGCCATTCTTGAATGGGTCCTTTGATGTTAGTAACAAGGGTCTTAGGAATCCAAATAGACCATTCAATGTACTCATAAGGATAACCAACAAATTTGGCATAAACATGCCCATCACTAGCACGACATAAAACATAAGAAGGGTTAAAATTGCCGACTTTGTTGGGAGGAGTGGTTTTGACACTTTTGGCATCACCACCCACCACCTTAATCTTCTTATCCTTAGGAGCACTCTCTCCCTCCTTAACAAATACCTCTTTGAGAGGGAGATCTTGCTTGGTCTTGCTTTTCTTCTTGGCCTTGTTCTTCTTTGACTTGGGAGCAAACCCAAGTCCCGCCTTTGCCACAACTTCCTTTTGATTGCTCAAAAGTTCGTTGAGGTTCTTCTCACCTTGTATGCATGACATAAGGCCCTTCTCAAGTTGCTCTTTCAACTTGGTGTTATCCTCAACAAGATGAGCATGCTCACAACAAGGGTTATTTGCATGGACATTATCAATTAACACAAAAGGAGGACACGTGGCTAATTCCTTAGTGGGCTTCACTTGGAGTTGACCATGAGACTCCTTGAGTGTAGCATGAGCAGTTATCAAAGCCTTGTCAATTGACTCAAACTCCTCTTTCAGTGTAGCATGGCCAACCCCAAGGTCAACATTCTTGGATTTAAGCACACGAGCAAGAACTTGAGCATGATCATGAGCTTTATTTAATTTAGCAAGGTCAACATTCTGTGAGTCCTCAAGAGCCACGCGAAGACCTTGCTCTTCCTCTAGAGCCTGAGAAAGCTCCACAATCTCATCCGCACACTCATGGCTATACCCTTCCATCTTAGAGATGTTATCTTTGTGAGACTCAATGATATCATTGGCCTCACCTAGTTGTTCCAAGAGAGCAACAAAGTGCTTCTTGGTCTCACCTTTGAGCTTACCCAAGAACTTGTCAAACTCATTCTCATCCACCTTTACCTCCTCATTTTCATCCAGACAATCCATCAAAGAAGGATTAGTAGAGATGGAAGTTTTGATGTTGGAGGTTACCCTGTTGGTGGCTTTTACCATGAGGCACCTGGGGGTGGCGATGAGGTTCTCATTAGGGGGGGGGGGTGGGTTGAAGAGAGACACCGAGGTTGGGGAAGAGGTGGCAATGGCCATGGAGGCCGTTGTGATCCCTTCACCACTAGCATCATCATTATCATCATCATCAACATCGGAGTTTTACTCTTCGTGCACCACCAAACCCTTTTGAGGCACCTTCTTTGTAAAGTTGTTCTTGTTGGGGAAAGACTTGGCCTTGTCCTTGCGGATGAGCTTGCCTCTGTTGTCTTCCCTCTTCTCATAGGGGTAATCTACGATGAAGTGACTCACATTGCCACAATTGTAGCAAGTCCTCACACGTAGACTCATGCCCTTGGAGCCACTTGAGTTGTTCTTGGAGAAGTTGGGCCTTGAGTTTCTCTTGTTTACCCAAAATTTCCTCGACACAAGAGCCATGTGCTTGTGGTAAGCATATTTGGTGTCTTTCTGGCAACACTCTTCTTCTTCCTCTTCCGGAATCACCTTCGCCTTCAAAGCAAGGTTGGGCTTATTTGACCGTTGAAGATGAGCTAGTGCGTTGTAGGCGGTCTTGTTCAAGATGTTCATTTCTATAAACTCATCCAACACATCACTCGAAGACAAGGTGTGGAAGTCCGGTCTTTGACAGATCACGGAGGACTTGCTCTTGTTGAATGGCATATGGTCTTGAGGAACTTGCGCTTGATCCAATTGTCATTCGTGTCCTTGCTCCCGTGGTCTTAGAGTGAGACCGCGAGAGTAGTCAATCTTCGGTAAAGCTCATGAGGATCTTCATCTTCATTCATCACAAACTCATCAGCCCCATCAAGCATGACACTGGTACAGCGAGGTGCTATACACACGGTTTTTAACCCTTTTCCACGACGGCATTTGGAACCGTCACCAAGTGAGTGTGGGCGATAGGGGGGTCCTTCCCACATGACCTAGAAACCGTCGGGGATATGGAGCCATGATCCAGAGGCCTTGCAAACTGTAATCATGTGCGATGCAGCACACACTAAATTCTTTCGCACGTGTGGGATCGGTGATTAAACATTTCTAATGATGCAGTGAAACCAAATGGTATGTCATAATGAACCATTTGGGAAACAGTATGTAAGGCACACGGGCCAACATATGAACTGTGTGCGATATGTGCCCCATCGCACACGAGTTTTCTACGGAACCCGTCTGCCATGCAAGACTCCATCGCACACGTTTCCCAACAATTACTGTGTGCGATAATGTTCTATCACAAATGGTTCAGGAGCCCCTTCGCACACATACAAGTGCTGCAGACCGTTTGTGATTTGTTGTGTATCACCGACGGTTGCGGCAAGAGTGACGTGTGCTCTTTATTTGGGATCCCACACGTTTCCTGAAAAATTTACGACTGGGATTGTAATTTACATTGGGCACGGTTTACTCCGAGCTCTCGTGTGTGATAACGTGATATCACAAACGGTTCCGGAGACCCTGCGCACACGTAGTAGCGCTGCAAATCATTTGCGATCTGTTGTGTATCACCGACGGTTCCGCTACGATTGACGTATGCTTTCCGATGTGGATCGCACACACTCATTTAGTTGAACCGTGTGCGGAGCAATTGCCAGGTTAAAACAAAAATATCCCATTTTGAATCGGCATGCAAAAAGCAAATTCGCCACAATATTCAATTGAACAAATAGTGTCCATAGGAAGAACATTCATCAGATTTCGCAACAATTGCAATTGAACATATGGTAGCTAAATTCCAATGATTTGTCCACACATATATGCATTACATAATTAATCATAGTGTACGAAATACGAAGACCTCATCAGATGGAAAACAATGGATCCATGCGTATATGTTTAGCGGCTAACTCTTACTCAATGTTTCAGGAGAACGCATGCTGAAATCTTCATTATCACCAGTGGGATTGATGTAGTGATTCAGGAAGAAGTCGCTGATAAATCTCCGAACCATCAGCAATTCACCAGCGGGGAGCGGTTCAGGGGTCCTCGGTTCTAAGATGAGCTGCAGTATTTTTAAGATCAGAATGTGCCATATGAGTTGAGTAGAAGATATTAATTAAGATAGACTTACTAGTACTAATTCGTGAGGATCTTCACAACTATCAGCAGATTTGCAGATGGAGATCATGTGTCTGCAAACATAGTATCCACAAAGGTTGGTCCCTGCTTGTTGCTGAGGACACTGAATTTTTGTGTGCAGAATTAGTCATGTATTTGTCCTGTTAGGAACAACCTAACCAGTGTTAGATGTATTATTTTTTCTTTGGACAGAAATAGAAAGAGGTTTATTTAGAAGCTTGAACATTTGACTAGCGTAAGAAAAGGTATTTGCAGACTATTGGATAAATTTTCCGAAAATAACGGATTTCGGTGTGTTACCGGAGAAATGATCTCGTGCTGCAGAGGTAGTTCCCTCTTGAACAGGTTCCCTGGTTTAGTTTTCCACAATGCAAGCACACTGCAAATGAAGATGAATTTTGACAACATCAATTATTGAACCAAATATGAATGCAAATTAATTTCAACATCATAGAATTCAATACCTATCCATGAATTGATGAAGATGCGTCAGATCCTGAGTGTTTGTTGACTCTCTGAGAGAATCCATGTAGTAAACTGTGTTCTTGTTTGGAACAATGAATACCAATATCCAGTGATCGCTACATATTAAGAAAGCCATGAACTTACGAATTATGTCGAAATCTGAAAGACAATCAGTGTATGCATGGTTGTTTACTTGACTTACCGTTCATGATATGGCCAGAGAAATGATTCTGCATGGGACGTGTTTTCGAAGATACGGACGACCGTGTTAATGGCCCAGTCCCGTAGGTCCTTACCATCTAATGTTGTGCCATTTGCTAATGCAGGGTCTATGAAATACACACTCTCCCTTTTTCTTCTCTGCACGTTCAATCCCCTGAGAGGAATAAAATGCAGTTAGCTATTTATCATTTACAGCCTTGTATGGAGAAGTTGATCAGAGTTTGTTAAGTACTTACAAAATCAGGCATCTAACAAGAGTGGCATCGAGCTCGTTGAAGTTGAAGAAGAGATGTAAGTCCTCGAAACTCACATTGATGGAACCAACATCATGTCGGAAATGATCTCTGTTGTAGTGGACTAGCAGACCATGATGACCTGCTGACATTTGATCCATGCAATATTCATGTAACTCGCGGCAACTGGAGTGGCACTCATCAAAGTATTCGCCAACAAGAAATGGCTGGCCATGGACGTAATTGCGTGCTTCAAGTACGTCTACTTTATTTTTAGCAAGCTGTAAATCTATTTCTTCATCATCCATGCCGTCAGAAATAATATTACTCCCCGATTCGAACAACCTGCTGTTAATTTGGTTTTGGGTGATGAGTGCTTTAAGTAAGAGGCAATCGTTCACTTTCCTCTTCGCTCTCCCGCCACGCTTCCATGCGGGTGCAGCCTTTTTGGCTACTTCCTTCTTGGTACTTGAAGCATTTCTGGCAGAACGTCTGGTTGGCTGCAAGGTAGACTGCCGAGCAGACGGTGAAGCTTCGACGGACTGCTTAGCAGATGGTTTATCTATGCCGGACCGCTGAGCTGGCGGTGCTGCTATGACGGACTGCTGGGCTATAGGAGCAGAGGCATAGGACTGCTGACCATGCGTTGAAGCTATGTCGGGTTTCTGCGCTGGTGGTGCCAACTTGTCGGTGTGCTGAGAAGGCCGTGCCAACACGTTGGTTTGCTGAGCAGGAAGTGCTGACGCATTGGTATGCTGATCACGCGGCTGCGGACCGATGGACTGATGAGCAGTCGGTTCTGGACCTACAGACTGCTTAGCAGGCGGTTCCGAAGCATCAGACTGCTTAGCAGTCCGTTCCACCAGGTTGGTCTGCTGAGCATGTGCTGCAGTTGGGTCTCCCCCCACTGCTTCAGCGGCCGACATCTGAACCGGTGGTGCGTCTTCAGCAGTTGTAGGCCTTGCCATTGGCTGCTCTGGGGCGGAGGATGACATGGCCTGTACGGCACAAAGTCGGGCCGGCTGATCACAGGTTGATGCATCAGCCGTCGGATTACGAGTATTAGGTTCTTTGGGGGAAGCACGCAAGAGCTGCTGTGGCAAGGAGCGCGTCACCGGTTGAGGGGCGACATTGGTTGCTCTTGGCGGGGCTTCAGGGATCTCATCGATGAACTCTATTTACTTTCGTGGCCACTGGATGTGATGTAACAGTGTTTCTCCCAAGGTCCTTTGCTCATCAAAGTCTCCTAGGGCATTCTTCAGGGCAAATTCATTGAATCCAGGCTTTACTTCAGTCATGTAGCACTTCACACAGCCCGACTTCAATGGCACATTGTCCAACAAGAGGCCCTCTTCCAAGAAGGGGGGGCAAACCCAGGCTGTTGCACATTTTAATGTACCCTCATAATGTGTAAACACGCCCTTCAGTCTATCTTTCATTCCAAATAGATAAGATATATCATCATCATGAGCAGCTGCAGTCTCAGTGTCGCTGGGGTCAGCTGATGCACAGCTACTCTTGTGCGGTGTTGTCGCGCAATAAGCAGCATCCTCCATACCCGCCTCCCCTCCCATCTGCTGGCTATCTGTCAGTGTTAGAGTCTTCTACATCATCATTGACTCCTCAATATCCTTTCGAACAGTCGGATACATGTCCTTCCTCAACCTTTCATACAATTCATTCTGCTTCATTTCACTCCTCGCTTTTTTCATGCCGAGCCTCTCTTCTTTGCTGAGTGTGAAAGCCCTCTTGTGCGGGACATTAACACCTATACCCCTTGCACGGCCAGGGGGCTCTCTTGTTTCCAGAGCATCAGACAGAATGTCACATGGCCCTGAGTTCCTGTAGAACCTTCCAGGGATCTTGGAAGCCTTTAACATCACTTGATACTGTTCTTCGTCACGTGAGTTTTCAAAGTAATAAGTTCCGTCATCACGCCTCCTTGCACGTGCCTGCAAGTAGTCTCTGGCGCGTTCACCCCTGATTTCACTAAAGGCCAGTTTCCCACCCACCGCTACTGCTTCTTTGTCCTCCTGGTCCCATATCAGTTTCATGCCGTAGTATCCTGCCACACCCATACGGTGGGGGTGTGTGTTCTTCTTCTGAAGTTCCGATTGCTTGGCACTCTTCTCAGCAAACTCTTTAGTTGCCCTGACCCTTTTGAATTCTGCCTAGTCTGCCTTTGTAATTTGGGGGTATGCGGGTATTGGGTCCTTGCCTTCACTCAAGTACTTCTTGTACAACACGTGCTTCCAGTTTCTCCAAGCATCCCTAGCCTTCTTCAGTGCAGCGTGTTCCACCTGCATTCTCCACTGCTCTGGAACGTTGAAGTGATCCATGATCTCCCGGACTATCCTTTGCCGTGTTTCTGTGTCAGCCTTCCAAAACCCCGGCAGATTAATGTTGAGCCTTGCCCTGCCAACAAATCCACACACACTCCTGAACCTCGTGCATGCTTTATCTGGTTTAGTTGGAGCCCAAGACTTTAAATCGATCTCGGTTAGTTAATATACACCTTTAGGCCGGTGTGTGGGCTTCCTTGGAGCGTTCCTCCGTGTTCTGACCGGAACGGTAATTGCTGTAGCTCTATCCCGTTCAAGATTACTTGATCCCTCACCATCTGCTGAAGACCTAGGGTTGTCGGAATCAGATGAAGGTACATCGCCTGAAGCATGAGTGTTGTCGCTGCTATTCGGCATCTACAGAGAACACATGTGAAACTCTGGAAAGGAGGATAAGCATAAAACTAACAACTTGGTATCAAGCTGTCTAAACATGTCATGCAATAATTTAGAAAATGTGCGACTTATTTGTTAAGTTTGTGTGACTCGGGCGCTCGCGATCTGTAAATCGGCAGTAACTTATTGGAACAAATACAACTTATATGTACTAGTTAGGAAGGTAGATAATGAACATATATACGCTCTCCGTTATTTTATTGCCAATTTGGGAACATACACAACGAAATAGGAAGAGGGATTGCGAGGAAATATGCCTCACCGCGATGGAGAGCAGTAACTAACAAGTTTCTTAATGCAAACCCGGCCGAACCACAGGAGAGGCGAGGGTTACAGGATCGATATGCTCGAGGGTGGCTGGCGAGCAAACGAAGACGGCGAGGCGCGGGCAGCCCCGTGTTGGGAATGACAGTGGAGGTAGGCTTGACGCCGAAGAGCGGGCACACGACCGGGGTGAGCATGCCGGCGCCGGAGAGGGTTCTGCTGAGGATCTGGGGGAGGGGGGAGCTGGCGATGGATATTGGGTGGACTAGTTGAGTGAAACACGGGCGGGCTGTGGGGGGGTGTTGGCGGCCTAGGTGAAAAGGGTGAAAAATATCCCCGGTTGCCGCGCGGAAAGGCCTATGCAAACGGTTGCCTCTAAGCGCTCGTGTGCACAAAGAGAATAATTTCATTTGAAATGAAGACGTACTAATTTTGAAATGAAGATATGAGTTCATCGTTTCGCCTCTAAATTTTTCCCACGTTAAGCAATCACCATTATACCACGGGTTTGATTTGCTGGCGCATTTCAGGTCTCGTGTGCTATATTTAAGACATTATTTGGCATTTACGGTGCATTTTGGCACATAAATCAAATCCTAGCCGGACTGCATTTCCTGTCGAAAGGGATGAGGATTGCCTTTCGATCTGGGAGCATCCAACGGTGCAGACATACGATCCGTCGGGTTTGGGTTCTGGCCAATCAGAACGCACAACTCAGATTGCGCACGCAGTAAGGGGTGGGCATCGTCCACGGTTTGGTAGGCACACAACTTTTGTGAGTGAACCGTGTGCTATTTGAAAACATTTACATGAACTAACAGCATATTTTCGTTTGAATGAAAACAAGAGTTCATCGTTTCGCCTCCAAATTGTTTTCCACGGTAAGAAATCACCATTGTACCCTATGGTTTGATTTTCTTGTGCATTTGAGGTATCATTTGCTATATTTGAGTCGTTTGCTATAGTCGCAACTACACGTGGGTGCTAGCTAGCAAGATCATTTGTGTGTCGCTTTGGGAGTTTTCATTCATTGTTCGAGAAACGGGAAAAAATTCAAACAGTTCGGTCGCAGGGTGCGGCCAGAGGCATAAGCCTTGTTGTTATTCTAATTACAGGAAATGCATATAGAGTCCGGAAATAACGAAAATCGGTGTGTCATCGTGGCGTGCTCTCAGGATCACATGGAATTTTTTTGGTAAAGATGGCACAAGTTTTGATGCTCATACCTTCCAAATCGGAGCATCTCACAAGAAGGATCATAGTTTCCAAAAGGAGACGCGGCACTTCGGACTCGAATCGTCAGTGACTACATCGTTCCGCCTCAAAAAAAATCACGGTAAGCAATCATGTATATACCCTAGGTTTGATTTTCTGGCCCATTTCAGGTCTCGTTGCTATATTTAAGTCATTTTTTGCACTTACCTTGCATTTAGTGCATATAATTAAATTCAAAACCGTTCTACAACTACATCTGGGTGTTAGTTAGCAAAGAAGGTGTACAAATCATTTGTGTGTCGCCTTGCGAGTTTTCATCCATTGTCTGAGAAACGGGGAGAAGTTTCAAACATTTCGGCCGCTAGGTGCGGCCACCGGCGTAGGCCTAGTTGGTATTTTAATTACTGGGAATTCAGATGGAGTCCAGACATCATCAAAATCGGTGTGTGCCCGTGGCATGCTCTCACGACCCCGGGGAAATTTTTTGGTAAAGTTTGGCACAAGTTTTGATGATCGCTCCTTCCAAACCGGAGCATCTCACATGAAGGACTATGATTTCCAAAAGGAGACGTGTTAATTAAAACTCCAGTGGTCGGTGACTTTATCGTTTGGCCTCATAAAAATTTCCACGGTACGCAATCACCATTATACCACGGGTTTGATTTTCTAATGCATTTCAGGTATCGTTTGCTATATTTAAGACATTTTTTGAATTTAACATGCAATTTGTGGATATAAATAAAATCACAACCGGAACTGCATGTGCTGTCGAAAGGGATGAGGATCGCCGTTCGATCAAGGAGAATCCAACGGTGTAGACGTACGATCCGTGGGGTTTGGGTTCTGGCCAATCAGAACGCATGACTCAGATCACGCGCATTGCATGGGGGGCATCGGCCACGGTTTAGTGGACACACGGCTTTCGTGAGTGAACCGTGTGCTATTTGAAAACATTTACATTAACTAACAGCATATTTTTGTTTGAATGAAAACATGAGTTCATCATTTTACCTCCAATTTTTTCCATGGTAAGAAATCACGATTGTACCCTATGGTTCGATTTTCTGGTACATTTTACCAGGCGGCAGGCCTGGCTAGCAATCTCAAACTTTGAATATGAAAAAAAAAGAGATCTCGTTTGTATATATATATATATATATAGTCGCAACTACACGTGGGTGTTAGCAAGATCATTTGTGTGTCGCTTTGCGGGTTTTCATTCATTGTCCGAGAAATGGGAAGAACTTCAAATAGTTCGGCCGCAGGGTGCGGCCAGAGGCGTAGGCCTTGTTGGTATTTTAATTTCAGGAAATGCATTTAGAGTCCAGAAAATAACGAAAATCATTGTGTCACTGTGGCGTGCTCTCACGATCGCATGGAAAAAAATTGGTAAAGTTTGGCACAAGTTTTGGTGCTCGCACCATCCATACCGGAGGACCTCACAAGAAGGATCATAGTTTCCAAAAGGAGACGCGGCACTTCGGACTCCAAATCGTCAGTTACTGCATCGTTCCGCCTCGAAAAAAAATCATGGTAAACAATCGCGGATATACCCTTGGTTTGATTTTCCGGCCCATTTCAGGTCTCGTCTGCTATGTTTAAGTCATTCTTTGCACTTACCTTGCATTTTAGTGCATATAAAGTCAAAAACCCTACTACAACTACATGTGGGTGTTTTAGTTAGGCTATACTTAGGCTACTCATAGTGGAGAGTATCATATACTAGTATCATGCATATATATGATACTAGTGTATGATACTACCTTTAATTATAGTGCATAGTATAATAGAGTAGTATCATAGATGATCATATTTATTGCCATGCATGACACAAATTAGCATCGCATTTAACATGATATGGTATCTACCTATATGTTACTCTAACCCTCTCTATCTTCATTAATTCTTTGCCACATCAGCATACTTGCTATTTCCGAGTGCATGATATCGGCTATGATAGCACCACTATGGCCAGCCTTATAGTAGGGAGTATCATATACTATAGTATCATGCGTATGATACTAGTGTATCATACTACGTACATACCTTCATAGTGCATAGTATCATAGAGTAGTATCATAGATGATCGTATTTATGGCCATGCATGACACAAAGTAGTATAGCATTCATTATGTTACGGTATCTACCTATGTTACTCTAGCCCACTCTCCCTTATTTAATTCTTTGTCACATCATCATATTTTCTATTCCCGAGTGCATGATACCGGCTATGATACCCCCACTATGGCCACCCTTAGCAAAGAAGGTGTACAAATCATTTGTGCGTCGCTTTGCGAGTTTTCATCCATTTGTCCGAGAAGCGGGGAGAAGTTTCAAACATTTCGGCCGCGAGGTGCGGCCACTGGCGTAGGCCTAGTTGGTATTTTAATTACAGGAAATTCAGATGGAGTCCGGACATCATCAAAATCGATGTGTGCCCGTGGCGTGCTCTCACGACCCCGTGGAAAAAAAATTGGTAAAGTTTGGCACAAGTTTTGATGATCACTCCTTCCAAACCGGAGCATCTCACATGAAGGATCATGGTTTCCAAAAGGATACGTCTCAATTCAAACTTCAGTGGCCGGTGACTTCATCGTTTGGCCTCATAAAAATTTCCATGGTACGCAATCACCATTATACCACGGGTTTGATTTTCTGGCGCATTTCAGGTATCGTTAGCTATATTTAAGACATTTTTTGAGTTTAACGTGCATTTTGTGCATAAAAATAAAATTACAACCAGAACTGCATGTGCTGTTGAAAGGGATGAGGATCGCCGTTCGATCTGGGAGCATCCAACGGTGCAGACGTACAATCCGTGGGGTTTGGGTTCTGGCCAATCAGAAAGCACGACTCAGATCGCGGGCGGGGTTTGGTCGGCACACGACTTTCATCAACGATCCGTGTGCTATTCGCAAACCAGATTGCATATTTTTGTTCACACATACTGTAGTGAGATCAATTGAGTGTGCTACCTCTATGATATAAAAAAAATAACAAAAAATAGTTCATATTCATTGCCTGAGCTGACAGCATATCAAGGTCAACATATTAACGGTTCTTACATCAACAAAAAACCGGGCATAACTCACAAATTCAGTACACGTGACAGTTCTAAATTGAACGAATTAAGTTGTAGGGTAGGCATAAAGACTAGTCTTACGGCTTAATTCCCATGTACATGGGGGAACTGGGATCATTATGTTGACCCCGAATGAACTTGGGTTTTCTGAAGATTTTACACTTCTCTGTTACACGGGTGCGTGATCCCTTGGCTAGCAACTCAGCAAATTCATCGTACTCGTCCTCATAGGAAACATCCTCGACACCTAGTACCCTCCTCTTCCCATGCATCACTACATGGCAGTTCTTACACAAGGGGTCTTCCGCAAAGAAAATCTGGGTAGCATCGTTGGCAAGAATGTACGGGTCTGCGTGATATGCCATTGTTGTCCTGTTAACACAGGTTTTCCTGTAATCATCAACCTTTACATGACCAAGAGGGATCCATGCGCACCTGAATAATGCCACCTTAACTTTCACATAGTCAAGCTCCCAAATATCTTTGATGGTTCCATAGTATACCCTTTTATCAGTTTCATCTACAGTCATGCATTCTATTCGAACAGAGCTGTTCTGATATGAGGTCTTCTCATCACGTTCCTCAGTGTAGAACATGTATCCATTTATGTCATATGCTTGGTACGTCAACACCGTAGGTGATGGCTTTTGTGCCAACCACATAGCAATGTCATCGATGGATCCTTGTGCCAAATGATTCTTCAGCCATTCAGCGTAGTTCTTAGTGTGCTCCTTCATCTCCACATCTGATGAAGGCACCATTGGTAAGAAGCTTTGGCATATCTCCGCCAAGTGTTCTTCGACATAAGCGCTGAGAACTAGGCTGTTAAGCAGTACCGTCAAATGGGCTTTCTTTGCCAATTCTCTGGGTGCAGCCATTTGCGTGCCAGCAAGGACTGGCTTACCTTTCAGCCTTCCCTCGTGGTGAGAGAGGGGCAAACCTATAGGTCTTTGTTTCATGTATTCGGTGCAAAACTCAACCACCTCCTCCGCGGTATAACCTTGTAGGATGCTTGCCTCTGGATGGTTTTGGTTCCGACAAAAGCGCTTCAGTATTCCCATGAACCGCTCGAAGGGTTACATATTGTGAAGAAACACAGGACCACAATACTTTATCTCATCGACAAGGTGCACAGTGAGATGGACCATGACATCAAAGAATGACGGTGGGAAAAACATCTCTAGGTTGGACAATATTCTTGCAATATCATCTTGCATATGATCCAACTCTTCAGAATCTACAACTTTCTGCCATAGTTGGTTGAAGAAATCACAGAGCTCAATGTGTGTGTTTCTTATATCTTTGTCCATCAGATTCCTGATGGCCACCGGGAGGATTTGTGTCAACATTACGTGGCAATCGTGTGACTTCATGTGTCCCAACTTCATTTTACCTGAGCTCACATCCATGAGACTTCTGATGTTTGCGGAGTAGGAAGAGGGTTTCTTAACTGACAACAAATAGGTGAAGAACTGTGTTGCTTCTTTTGTACTGAAATTGTAACTCTGGCGAGCTTTGATGAATTTGTCATCATCTTCTGCTTCACTCTTGCGTTTTGATTGATTAGCAAGCATATCGATCCGTGAACCGTCACCATCCTTTCTTTTACCTTTAATCTTGAGCAGAGTACCAAGGATGCTTTCACATACGTTCTTCTCTATGTGCATGACATCGATGCAGTGACGTACACGTAGAATCTCCCTGTAAGGTAATTTCCAGAACACCGATTTCTTCTTAAACACTTGACCCTTGGGCGTTTGTTTCACCGTGAAAGCGTGCTTCTTGCCAAGCACAACATTAATTTGTTTAGCCATGTTGTGGACCACCTCCCCATCATAGGGTCTTGGGCCCACACCTACCTTTGCCGTATCATCAAATTCATCTTTCATCTTTCGGTATGGGTGATTTTTCCGTAAGAACCTACGATGACGCAAATACATGGTTTTGTGTGAGTTGGGAAGAAATCTGCTAGCTGTCCTATCCATGCATGTGACACACCCTACATCTCCCTTTGTTTTCTGCCCCGATGTGTTGCCTAATGCCGGCATATCTTGAATGGTGTGCACCAGCATCGCATGTAGATCGAAAATCTCCTTTCTGTAAGCATCACAACATTTTACAGCAGGCGGATCTATCCACACTGTCAGCAGTTCTTCTACCAGTAGCTAAAAGTAAATGTCGATGTCATTTCCAGGTTGCTTCGGGCCTTGGATAATCATTGACATCATAATGTATTTTTCTTCATACACAACCAAGGAGCTAGGTTATATATGCACGGAAGCACCGGCCATGTGCTGTGATTGATGCTCATATCGCCAAAAGGATTCATCCTGTCAGTACACTCCCCAAGCCTTATACTTCTAGGATCCTTGGCAAAGTCTTGAAACTTGTTGTCGATTAATTCTCACTGAGCCCCATCTTTCGGGTGCCTCATATACTTATCCGCAATTCGGTCATCATGATGCCACCGCAACCTCTTTGCCTCTCTAGGGTTTGCAAACAAACGCCTCAACCTTGGAATTAAAGGCAAGTACCAAACAACCTTGAACAGGATTCCTGTCTTGATCTCGTTGTCCAATTTGTACTTGTCCTTTGCTCTCATGTGCTCGTATCATGCATGCTTGCATGTGGGACATGCACGCAAATCTTTGTACTCACCACGGTACAATATACAATCATTCACACAAGCGTGTATCTTCTGTACTTCAAGTTCCAATGGGCAAACAACTTTCTTCGCTTCATTCGTGCTTCTGGGGAGCACATTATCTTCTGAAAGAATTTCTTTGAAAAGACCTAACACCTCTGTGAAGCCCTTGTTTGATAGACCGTTTGCTGCTTTAAATCTAAGAAGCGCCAGGGTGGCACTCAACTTGGAATATTTCTTTTTGCAACCTGGATACAATTCTTTCTTGGAGTCCGCATCAATGGTTGGTAGATCCTTGTACCCAATCATATCCTTTTTTGGGCCCTCGAAATCTGCAATCATAGCAGCAAAATCTGGCATATCAAGATCGTCGTCATCTGCGTCGACGTCTTGGTTTTCCAGTGGGCATTTCGGCTTTCCGGTGTTCCATTGGTAGCTTGACGCCTCTGCCCCGATGTTAGATTCAACATCCATGTGACACTGATCGGGTTTTGGCATCTCGCAGCCCTGGGTATCTTCATCCATGACCTCCTCTTCACCGTGTTTGGTCCAACGTGTATATCCATCCATGAATCCCCGAGAGACTAAGAGCCACTGGACATCTGCAACTTCACGTGACTATGTATTGGGACAATCAGTACATGGACACATGATGTAATCCGCATCACCAATTCTCCGCTTTGTACTTTCAGCCAAATTCATGAACTCTGTCACACCACTGATAAAATCTGCGGTTCTCCGATTCTTCGTCCATCGAGATCGTTCCATCTGCACCACATGAATGGTAATTAAAAACAGAACAACAACATTAATACACGGATTAACTACTGCCCAAAGATGCGTGCATAAATCACAAGGTTTTATTTTCATAATTACTGAGGGCGCTCCATATTGTTATCCAGATGTGCAATGACAAAAATTAATGGCCAGTCAATTTACACACAGAGTACTAGTACAACACTACCCTTAGGAATTGAATACCTTAATTAAGCCACTCACGAAAAGAATACCTTAATTAATTAGCCGCGCAGCGACCTCCACCCAGCAGACAGAGAAGCACGATGCGGCAACATGCCGAGACAGCAGGGTCGAGGTGCAAAGCTTAGTGCGGCTGCTGCCTGAAGTTCGACCTCCACTATCCCGCCATCGACCGCGATGGATGTGCTCGAATCACGCCGCCGCCGACCTCAATGGTTGAGCTCCTCCTATCTCCCGCCACAGACCGAGGATTGAGCTCCTATGACGCCGCCACCGACCGAGGATTGACCTCTTCTTTGGTAGCCGCTGCCTAGGCCGCCGCCGCCATCTCTATATGCAGAGCGGCTGTTTTATTTTTTTGACGGATATCCGCAGAGCGGCTGTTTACACGGTATCACTGTAACTCAATTATATGTATAGGGTAGTACATCACATACGGTTATGTAAAGGCAACCGTGTCTCACCTACGTTGTCTTCTCACACGGTTTGGTGCGGAAATCGTGTGTGACGATGTAATACCTAACACAAACGACATGTATAAACAGTGTGCCGTATACAACATATAGTGCCATAAGTAGTTCCCGACCGTTAGCTTATCCCCACAGTTTCCCCATTTCCCCAAATCCCTACATAGCCTCCAAATTCCCTCGTGTGGCGCTGACATTGGGGGAATGCGGACGAGTGGTGCTGATGGTTTCGGTGCGGCTGCTCCTGCTCGTATCGCCGCCATGATGGCGGTCGCCGCCGAGCACTTGCCTAAGGTCATCAGAAGGCAGGTGTACTATGGATCCGAATCGTCCTGTCAGGTTCCAATCTATCCCAATCTTTTTTAGCATGTCCAAAGTAGCTCCTTGCTAAATCCGTCCTGAATGACCCCCCCCCAGGAAAGCGATCTGCCGCCGGATCCGGAGCATGACTCCAGACTCCCGCAACACGAGTTTGACTCTGAGTTTTGCGCCACCGAGAAGTACCAAAAGCTGAGTTGTGTGCACGGGCACACTCCCGCTAGACGTGTATGCACGGAGGGATTCGACATTGGCAGGCGGTTTCTTAGTTGCCCCTTAGAGGTTAGTGCTAAATTCATCATTTTACTTGAGTTAATGCCACCGCTCATCCTGAATACTATTTAACATTGGCAGGGATATGAGGCTTGTGCCTTTGTTAACTGGCTGGATGAGGAATGACATGGCAGGGCTCGGAGTGTTATCACCAAGCTCGTAGAAGATAATGTAAAGCTGAAGAAGAAACTGGCTGATCTGGAATGTACAATTAGTACGATGAAGCAAGAAAGAATCAATCACAGGCAACAGATGAAAGCAAGAGACAAGAAGGAACTAGCATGTATAGTTGTGGTTGTCGCATTAGCCATGTTCTATGCGCTGTTTGCAATGATGATTAGGGGTTTTGTTTGATAGTATTGTTAAAGCACATCTAGATGTGCTCTAAGTAATGCACATCTAGGTCCTATGCCATTGATGTTACGCGAAGATTCATGCAGATATTTTCCTTTGTCTTTTTTTCTTGTCCTTTGTAGTTTGATTATTACTGGCTTTATCAATAAGAAGAGCGCAATGTATTGCTTGCCAACTGTCCTACTCCGTTCGTACTGGTACCGGTGCATAATCCCAAAACTCGTTCCTTGTTTTTGTCCTGAAAAAAGAAACCAGCCAATAGGAGTCCTGCGCAACCCCGGGAATTTGGAGCGACTGGGTACAAATAATTGCGGTTGATTATATCAGCGGTTAGATAATACGTCAACCCCTGCTTCCATTGGCATTTCCTCTTCTCTGCATACCCCGCTTAAGTTTCCACCATCTTCATCGTCCCCGGCAGGCCGCGCTGCACACTGGCACACACTCTGCAGCCATGTCGAGCGACAGCGAGGGCGACAGTTCGGCCAGCAGTCTGGCGCCCGATGATAGGTCAACATCGGAATCATCCCGCTCGTCTTCCATGAGTCCAGCGTCGAGCCCAGACCTCAATTATATCCGGATCATGGAAGGGACACCGCCTCCGGAGTCGTCAGACGACAACCAGACGGATGAGGAGCCGTCGAAGGACGAAGAAGAGGACGACGATGATGATGAGGAGGAACGGTCGAACGAGGAGGAGGAGGACAACGACGATGACGACGGCGGCGGCGATGAAAAGCCAACGGTCAGCGGCAAGAAGCGTCCTCGCCAAGACGATGTCGCGGGCCATCCAACAACAACAACAACAACAACAAGAAGGACTAAATTAAGCAGACTATATATACCTCTGTTTCCGTTCGCTCATATTAATTTGTTATCTCTGTTTATCCTATCAATCTCATCGCAGACGGTTAGTAATACGTATTCGACAGAGATCTTCTACATTATCGCCCATAGGTTGGTTTGTTGAACTGTGTGCCCTCACGAGCACACAATTCACAAAAAAGACCGTATGGGCTGTCTATAATGATCGCACACAATTCTAATTACCGACCTGTTTACCGGGTATCACACACATCTTGTTACACCGAATCATTTGTGTTCACCTCGATCATCGCAAATGGTTCATCACAGCGAACTGTATGCCGTATATCGCACACACCTTGATCTGGCTGCCCGTTTCTGTTGTTCTGTCTCATCGCAAATAGTTCATATGGATCAACCGTATGCCCAGCATTGCACACGCAACTAAAATCTGAACCGTGTTTGATGTATCATTCATCACAAACGTTTTGCGTCTTTTTTGATGGTTTTTTTACATCACCGTTTGCGATTAATGCATCGCACACAGTTTCGTCAAAGGGCCTCTGATCGTAGTGTCGCATTAGCAGCATCCTGCAGTAGTGTGACCTCAAAGATGGAGCGTTGAATGCTTGAGCTTCCTTTGTACAAGGAGTTGATGTGCTCCCATGCATCTTTGGCAAGAGTGAATGGGCGCAAGTGGGGAAGCTCTTTGGGAGGCATTGCGGCTTGAAGAATGAACAAAGCGGAGTGATTGAGTTGATTATCCACTTCTTCTCTTGTGGACATGTTGCTTGGATCATGAGGGTAGAAGCAGTGCTCAATAACCCTCCAAAGTTGTGTTGAGCTGTGATTCAAATGAGACTTGGTACAAAAAACCCAATTAGGAAAACTTATTCAAATCAAGCTTAGGAGGAGGCCCATGAGAGTTAATATGAGCTGAGGGGACTAGTCCTCCATAGACGGGGGAGGGGTAACCACAGCTTGGGTGCCCGACCCATTCTTTCCTTGGTGGAGTCGGCATCCGTTTCCAAGGAAGTAGAGTTAACTACTACCTTGGGATCGGTGGGAAGTATGATGCCCTTAAGGAATTCTTTTAACATAGATTTGACCTCGTCCATCATAGATGTCGTAAGCGTGACCGTAGCCTCATTTAAGTCATCTCATGTGACCATAATCGCATCCACGACCGTGGAGTTGTCTCCAACCCTATCCCCTTCATCAACCATACTCTTTAGGCGGTCAAGCCCTTAATAAAGAGACAAGGCTCTGATACCAACTGAAAGGATCTATATGTTTGACTAGAGGGGAGGAGGGTGAATAGGAAACTACTAATTTTTAGCTCTTTTAAACAAATTAGGCTTGACAATAAAATAGGTTATCTAGATATGCAAATAGGTGGACAACCTATATGACAAGCACAATAACAAGCACACAAGCAAGCACAAGATACATACACAATATAGCAAGCACAAAGTAAAGGTTAGAAATAACCACAAGTGGAGTCGATGGAGACAAGGATGTGTTGCCTAAGTCCTCTCCCTTTAGGGGGAGGTACCACTACTGCAGGATGCTGCTAACACGACACTACAATCAGAGACCCTTCAATGAAACTATGTGCGATGCATTAATCTCAAACGGTGTTGTAATAAAACCGTCACCAATAATATGAACCATTTGCGATGGCGGAGACATCAAACATGATTTAGATTAGAGTTGCCTGTGCGATGCATAGCATACAGTTGATCCATATGAACTGTTTGCAATGAGCTAGAACAACAGAAACGGTTAGCCATATCAAGGTGTGCATGATAGATAGCATAAAGTTTAGTCGAAAGAACTATTTGCGATAATCCAGAAGAACACAAACGATTCAGCATAACAAGATGTGTGTGATATCCGGCAAACAAGTCGGTAATCAAAATTGTGTGCGATAATTATAGAGAGCGCATACGATTTTTTTGTGTGAATTGTGTGCTCGACAGGGCATACAATTCAAGAAACCAACCTATGGGCGATAATATAAAAGATCTCTGTCAAATACGTATTGCTAACCACCTACGGTGAGTGTCGGTGTACTAGAATAGGGGTACCCTAGTACCCCGTACTTGTGCACGGGCAGTAGTAGCATCCCGTGGCCAGGCTCGCGGGAGGACAGCCAGAGAGAAGCTCAAGATTATTAAGCCATTCAAGAACAAAGTATACAAAGCAAGAGTTAAGGCCCTGGCAAGAGGAGCTTGGCGGGAGGGACAGCTGAGGCCCAGCCTGAGGTTTGCTGTAGCAGAGTACTTGCCGCGGCAAGGTACTTGCCCCGGCAAGTCATTGGCTGCGGCAAGGTATTGGCTGCGGCAAGATAGCAGCTGCGGCAAGGTACTTGCCCCGGCAAGTTACCTTGCGCGGCAAGCTATGGGTTGCGGCAAGCTGTCAGGTGCGGCAAGGTCTTGCCGCGGCAAGCGTTACTGTACCACTGTGCTACTGTGCTGCTCCGGTGCCTCTGCCAGCGTGGCGCTCTGGGTCCTTCCAAGCGTGTGTGGCAGGGCACTGTGTAGACGGCGGTACACTGTAGCTAGCAGTGCAGGAGCAGGTGGGATAGGCTTTTCCCACGTCCAAGACGTCCGGGTACATGTATGTGGACAGCAAAGGCATGGGCATTTAATGCCCTTGTCCCCTGCCGTCAGTGGTAGGTAGGACATGTCATCCTGGTAATAATGGCCTTACTGTAGCAACTTTCCACCTCTACCTTTACTGTTTGCCACCTGTTGGTGACCCCTTTGTGCATATAAAAGGAGGCCCATAGGCAACATGGAGAGAAGGAGGGACTGGGAGATGGAGAACTCCAGTATTGTACGCAGCTACTCGGTACTGTAGCGCTCCTGGAGCTAGATCGATCATACAGATAATAAACCAAAAAGCAGGAGTAGGGTTTTACGCATCCGTGCGGCCCGAACCTGGGTAAATCTCTCTCGTGCACTGTCGTGTTCTTCGCTAGATTTGCTCTTCGTGCGACCGTCTCTCCCTGCCGAACGTAAAGGGGTCCTTCCCTGGGTCCCATAGGTGATCGCGGATTCGTCCCCGACATCTTTGGCGCGCCAGGTAGGGGGAAGGAGGTTGTGTGAACCTAATCTAGCGATTTGCGCGTTAGTTTTTGGGCCATCCTCCGTCTTATGGCTCCAAAAAAGAAGACTTCAGCCATCGGTGCGTCTACGTCCAACCCGCCTGCTCCCATGCAGGAGGGTGCCGACGTGATTGCGGCTGCTGGGGGGACTGGAGAGCGAGAGCTCCTATTACCTCCACCTGTCCAAAACCGGGCCAGCAACGCCAATCTTGGCGCTGCTGGGTCTGGGAACGCAGCGCTGCTCGCTGCTGCTGGCCCTGCAAGCTCCAGAAACGGTGCTGCGCGTTCTGGAACGCCTGCGCCGGTTCAGACGCCGTGGCCTTCGCAAGAAGCCCATGACAGGCAGCGTCTTGACGCCCCAGGTGCCAGGCGCTCCCTGGATAATGAACTTGCGCATCGATCTCGAGGTGTGCGGAGTCACCATACGCAACAACACGTTGGCGGGGTCGAGGTGCGGTCGCCTGGGCATGGAGATGCTCCTTCTAACACTGTTAGGAGTAAGAGCAGACCACAGTCCTCACGCCACTCGATACCTCCCTCACCAGCAGAAGCGTTGGCGCGTGCGCAGCTGCTCCTGAACTTCCCCCCACCAGCAGATAAGCTTGACGAGTGGAGGGCAACCATTCAGAGCCTTCTCAGCTTCGCTGATGCCGACCCGGTGCGCGCGGCCGACAAGAGAACTGGTGACAATGCTGTCACCAACAAGAACGGCGAGGGGGCAACAACCATACACTCCCCACCCAGACGGCCTCGGTCGCCGACATGTCGAAACGACGCCCGTGGCGATGACTCCACGGCGTCGTTTGACCCGCGAGCTCGTCGTGACCAGCGCCTCGTTCTTCAGGAACGCAGAGGAGAAGACGCTCGTACCACTATCGAGCGAAGGAGAGAAGCGCATCGTCAGTCCGACAGACACGCAGGGCCCGCTGTTGACATGCATGCGCCAGGGGATCCTGGCGACTTGCCGTACGCGGTAAGTTGTCCAGCGTTCACCCGTGAGCTGCGGCAGGTCCAGTGGCCCAATCGTAAGGCTTTCAAGCCTGACGTGCCGGAGAAGTATGACGGCAAGACACACCCGTCGGAGTTCCTCAGCATTTACACCATTGCAGTGCAAGCTGCCGGGGGACGAGACGACAAGATTCTTGCTAACTACTTCCCGCTCGTGTTAAAGCGCAACGTCGTCTCATGGCTCATGCACTTGCCGGAGAACTCCATTTCTTCATGGGCGGACCTGTGCCATCAGTTTGTTGGTGCCTTTACTGGCGGTCATCAACCTCATGGCCAGGAGAGTGATCTTCATCTCATCCCCCAGAAGGAAGGAGAGCCCCTGCGCAAATACATTCAAAGGTTCAGCCGCGTACAGTACAACATCCCAGATGTTCACCCCGCTGCGGTTATTAGCGCGTTCCATCAGAACGTGCGTAATCGCAAGATGCGGGAGGAAATGGCGATGACCAAGGTCAGAGACATTGGCCAGCTATATGCTCTCGCCGACAAGTGTGCGCGCGCTGAAGAGGGAAGGAAACTTCCCGGTGAAGGTGTTGGCGCAGGGGGGAGCTCCGACAGCGAAGATACCGCCCCGGCAAAGAAGGGCCGGCGGCGGAACAACAGGAAGAAAAAGGGCAAAGCTGTGCTTGCCGTCGAGCAGTCCAGCGGCAACGGCAGCGCCGACAAGGCCAAAGTCGAGGGCTCCGGCAAGGAGATTGCCGCGTGCGCCAACTGTCAGGCCTTGGCGGCTGCCGACAACCAGGACGGCTCCGACAAGCAATATTGCAAGATCCACCGCACCAAGGGACACGATCTCCAGAACTGTCGACGAGTCGAGCAGCTTGTCGAACAGCAGAAAGCTGAGTATGAGAGGCGCGACAAGGAGAAGGCCCCAGAAGGTGCTGGCGGGACCGGCAAGAAGCGCACTGCCCGAGGAGGGCGTCGCGGCAAGGCCAAGCAGCAGCAGAGAGACAGGCCTCCTCGTGGCCGCGACAAAGATGATGATGATGATGATCTAGATGATGAGGAATCCAGTGAGCACGAATTTCAGGAAGCCGCAAAAGTCTTGTGTGTTGACGGTGGTGCTTCGTTGCATTCTTCTCACCGCCAACTTAAACAGTGGGCGCAAGAGATCAATGCGGCGGAACCATCTGTTGACGCCAGAAAGCTTCTAAAGTGGTCCGACACGCCTATCGTCTTTGACATTGAGGACCACCCTGACCGCACAACGGCGGTCGGGTGCTTGCCGATGTTGGTTTCACCAACGATCCACAACCTCAAGGTCACGAAGATGTTAGTTGACGGTGGGGCCGGCTTGAATCTGATTTCGCCCGTTGTGCTCCGGAAACTTCAAATCTCTGACGGCGAGCTTGAGGAAACTAGTACTTTCCAAGGAATCAATCCAGGAAGGAGCAAGCCGAAAGGGAAGATCACGCTGCCGGTGACATTTGGCGGCGAGCTGAACTACCGGACCGAGAAGGTCACCTTTGATGTTGCCGATATTCCATTGCCTTATAATGGGATACTTGGCCATCCAGCGCTCGCCAAGTTCATGGCAGCCTCTCATTTTGCCTACAACGTGTTGAAGATGCCAGGCCCAGTAAGTGTTATCACAGTTCCCTGCGACAAGAAGGATGCGCTTATTTGCGCCGACCAGATCTACCGGGAAGCAGCTGCCGCAACTGCCGCCAAGGCACTTGCCGCTGAAGCTCTCGGGGGGGAGAACAAGAGGAAGTCCGGCAAGAGCTCCTGTGCCCACTCCGGCAAGCGCACCTCTTCGGAGTGCTGCGCTGCCGTCGAGGACGCACCAGAGAGCTCCACCGGCAAGTGCAAAAAGAACAAAGCCGCTCCGCCGGCGACAAAGAAGGTGCCCACCAAGGAGGACGGCACTGGTGGTTCCTTTACCATCAGTGCCACACTTGACAACAAATAGGAAAGCGCGCTTGTTGCTTTCCTGCGGGCGAATGTCGACGTGTTTGCATGGCAACCGTCCGACATCCCCGGTGTTCCCAGGAAAGTAATTGAGCACCACCTTGCCGTTTGTCCCCACGCGAGGCCCGTCAAACAGAAAGCCAGAAAGCAAGTTGTGGAGCGGCAAGAGTTTATTGCGGAAGAAATCAAGAAGTTGGAAGCAGCAGGCCTCGTCAGAGGAGTGCTCCATCCTACGTGGTTGGCCAATCCTGTTGTCGTGCGCAAAGCGAATGGAAAATGGAGGCTTTGTATTGATTTCACTGATGTCAATAAAGCTTGTCCCAAAGACCCATTTCCTTTGCCCCGCATAGACCAGATTGTTGACTCCACGGCAGGATGTGATTTGCTTTCATTTCTTGATGCATATTCAGGGTATCATCAAATCTTCATGGCTAAGGAAGATGAGGAAAAGACCGCATTTATCACACCCTGTGGCACATACTGTTTCGTACGTATGCCATTTGGTTTCAAAAATGCTGGTTCAACATTTGCAAGAGCCGTCCAGATTGCTTTTGAGCCTCAGCTGCACAGAAATGTGGAAGCCTATATGGACGATATAGTGGTCAAAAGCAAGGATAGGGCTACTTTGGTTCAAGATCTAGAAGAAACTTTTGTAAATCTGCGCAAGATCAACCTGAAGCTCAACCCCGAGAAGTGCGTGTTTGGAGTTCCCTCCGGCAAGCTTCTCGGATTCTTTGTGTCTCAACGTGGAATTGAAGCCAATCCTGACAAGATCAAAGCCATTGAGCAAATTGAAGCACCGAAGCGCGTCAAGGATGTACGACGACTTGCCGGCTGTGTTGCTGCTCTCAGTAGGTTTATCTCCAAGTCAGCTGAGCGCGCCCTGCCATTTTTCAAAATCTTAAAAAAGGCAGGTCCATTGAAATGGACTCCGGAGGTGGAGGCAGCGCTGCAAGACTTGAGGAGATACCTCTCCTCTCCTCCAACACTTGTCGCACCTAAACCACAAGAGAAGTTGTTGCTGTATCTAGCGGCAACCAATCAAGTGGTTAGTGCTGCGCTGGTAGCGGAGAGAGAGGTGGATGAGGAGGCAGTAACTGCGGCAAGCACGTCTAGCGACAAGCTGGGGGCTCCCCCGACAAGTTTTGCTGCCGATAAGGATTCGTCTGCGCAGTCAGGCGAAGTGATACAAAAGAAGAAAATGGTGCAGCGCCCGGTCTACTTTGTGAGCTCTCTTCTGCAGGGAGCTAGGTCAAGGTATTCTGGTGTGCAGAAACTGCTTTTCGGCCTTCTCATGGCCTCGAGAAAGCTGCGCCATTACTTTCAAGCACATGAAGTTACCGTCGTCACTCGCTTCCCGCTGAAAAGGATTTTGCAAAATCCAGAAGCAACAGGCAGGATTGTCGAGTGGGCGTTGGAGTTGTCGAGCTTTGGTCTCAAGTTTGAGAGTACATCAACCATACAGAGCCGAGTTTTGGCAGAGTTTGTCGCAGAATGGACACCAACGTCAGACGAAGAAATCCTAGAGACGACTCTCCCCGGCAAGGAGACAAGCAAAGAGGGGCTTATGTACTTTGATGGTGCCTTTTCGCTGCAAGGCGCCGGTGCTGGCGTACTGCTTGTCGCACCCACCGGAGAGCACCTCAAGTACGTGGTCCAAATGCACTTTCCCAAGGAACAGGCGACGAACAATACTGCAGAATATGAGGGGTTGCTTGCCGGTCTCAGGATCGCGGCAGACCTTGGGATCAAGAAGCTTATTGTCAGGGGAGATTCGCAGCTTGTCGTCAGGCAAGTGAACAAGAACTACCAATGCCCATTGATGGAAGCTTATGTAGATGAGGTGAGGAAGTTGGAGGAACGCTTTGACGGCCTACAAATGGAGCACGTCCCACGTGCTGAGAATGACATTGCCGATGGTTTGTCAAAGCGCGCCGCACTCAAATTGCCTGTGGAACCAGGCACTTTTGTGCTCCAACTAACTCAGCCATCCGTGACGCCATCAGTAGGGCAAGGCAGGAAGAGGAAGTTGGCTTCTGGCGACTACTTCCCGGCAGAGCTCCCCGAAGCCGCCGGCAAGAAGGCTGCCAAAGCCAGTGCCAAAGATGCAGAGGGGCAACTTGCTCCGACAAGGCCTCACGCTCTTGTCGTTGAAGCAGGTGCTCCTAGGCAAGAGGCAAAGGGGCAACTTGCTCCGACAAGACTTCGGGTCCTTGTCGTTGAAGCAGGCGCTCCTGATCGAAGCGCTGAGGAGCAAGATGCTCCGACGAGGCCTTGGGCTTCCGTCATTGAATCAACTGCTCCCGACGAACTTGTTGAAGGACAGCACGCTCCAGCAGGGCCCCAGGCTCTTGTCGTTGAAGCGGCTGTTCCCGCCAAGCTCGTCGAGGAACGGCCGGCTCTTGTAGAGCGACAAGCTCTTGCCATAGGGCCTGATGTTCCCGCAGCAGAAGAAATGCCTTTAGTCCTCGTTGTCGAGCCACAGGCTCCAGCGTGGGCGCAGCAGATCGTCCGTTTCCTTCAGACAGGAGAACTTCCCGAAGAGCAGGAAGAAGCGGAGAAAGTAGCCCGACGGTCCAATATGTATCAATTTGTCGATGACATGCTGTGCAGAAAAAGACCAAACGGTGTGAAATTGAAGTCTATTCCCCGGGAAGAAGGACAGGAGCTGTTGGCGGAGATTCATGGAGGCATATGTGGTCACCACATAGGGTCAAGAGCCCTTGCTAGAAAGGCTTTCCGGCAAGGTTTCTTTTGGCCCACCGCCCTCCAGGATGCAACTGCACTAGTAACCAAGTGTGAAGCGTGCCAGTTTCATTCCAAGCAGATTCATCAGCCAGCTCAAGCTCTCCAGACAATCCCTCTCTCCTGGCCATTTTCGGTCTGGGGGCTCGACATCCTCGGCCCCTTTCCCCGTGCCACCGGGGGCTTCGAGTACTTGTATGTGGCCATCGACAAGTTTACGAAGTGGCCGGAAGTGGAAGCAGTGAGGAAAGTGACAGCACAATCAGCCATCAAGTTCTTCAAGGGAATTGTTTGTCGCTTTGGTGTTCCTAACAGGATCATCACCGACAACGGTACCCAGTTCACGAGCCACGCCTTCATGCAGTATGTCGAAGACCTTGGCGCCAAGGTCTGTTTCGCTTCTGTTGCTCACCCCCGAAGCAACGGTCAAGCTGAAAGGGCAAATGCTGAAGTGCTGCGTGGGCTCAAGACGAGAACTTTCGACAGGCTGCGCAAGTGCGGCAAGAACTGGATCGAGGAGCTGCCAGTGGTTCTTTGGTCGATCAGGACGACGCCAAATCGAGCTACTGGCCAGACGCCTTTTGCTCTAGTTTATAGAGCAGAGGCAGTTCTCCCCACGGAACTCGTATACGGGTCACCTCGAGTGCTCGCTTACGATGAGCTTGAGCAAGAGCAACTGCGGCAAGATGACGCTGTGCTCCTCGAGGAGGATCGTCTTCAGGCTGCTGTGAGAGCTGCTCGCTACCAGCAAGCTTTGCGTCGCTACCATAGCCGCAAAGTTAATGCCAGAAGTCTCGAGGAAGGCGACCTTGTTCTTCGGCGCGTTCAGTCGGCCAAGAATTCAAACAAGTTGACGCCGAAGTGGGAAGGCCCTTATTGGGTGAAACGAGTCACCATGCCCGGCGCTGTCCGCCTGGAGACCGAGGATGGCATTCCAGTGATCAATTCCTGGAACATTGAGCATCTTCGTAAGTTTTTTCCATAAGGCGCGGTTGCCGGGCCCTTCCCCGGCAACCACCTTTTGTACAAGTATTGCCGCTGTTGCATGTAATCCTTTGTACAAAGCCAGGCGCAGACCCTGTGCATAAATAAAGCTTTTGTATTTCGCAGTTTTTGATGATTTCATGTTTACTTTTATTTTGCATGATTATCTGACATACTGTGCAGTACAGCCTCCCCGGTAAGCATTAACGAGCCGCCAAGCTCCTATATCTTTATTTTCTCTTCTTTCTTTTTCTCAAAGAGACAGAAGCTTCCCTCGCGCACAAGTTTGCCGGGGGGGATGGGATAATGATATGGACCAGGCGTGGACCAGGCGTCGTTCAAAGAAACTTTGCCTTGCCGGGAAGAAGGCAGCGGCAAGCAGTGACAAGACCTTGCCGCGAGAGCTCAGCGACAAAGCTAAGTGCCAAAGTTTGAGCAATCAAATTCTTTTTTATTTTCAAGGTTATTTTCCTAAAACGATACTACTCTTTGTATGGAAAACCTGTGCGCGACGGAACCTAAGCGTAATCGGTCGCGCCCTTACCTTGTTTCGAGTCCGCTCAACAACCTAAGTGGCTGCGCTGAGCGCGACAAGGTTGCTTGCCGGCAGCGGCACCGCCAGCAGGCTGCTGAAGTCCCGCACCCAGCGCTCGCGGCAATGGTGCGCGCACCGGCAAGTTCCCTATAAGCGTAGGGCAAGTACACACAAAGAAAGAAATTGCTCAAGGGAGATGACATGCATTAACTCCAAAATATTGCAAGTTATATTACAAGATAAGTTGCCGCGGCTTAAACAGATTGTTCTTTAACATGTCTAGCGGCGGCAAGGAGGGAGAAGAATGGGCTCTCTAATTGCGGTGCTCGCCTTCGACTCTCTGGATTTGGTCCACCCTCTCCACGATGGGCGCGACAAGGGCCTCTAGTGGCGCGGGGTCGTATCCCTTCGGCAAGCTTTTGAAGATGTTGCTGAAGTCGACGCCTGGGTTTCTGTATGCTATCTTCACCAACAACCTCCGGAGAACTCCCCGGCAAAGCCTGCGTGACTCGTCGGCCAGTTGAGCCTTGTGATTGACTTGGAGCTGTTGGAGTGCTTCTACTACTCCGTCGAAGAACTCGGCTAGCTTGACGCTAGTTTGCGTGTTCTTGTCGGTGGAGTACCCGAAGTCCGGCACCTTCAGGGCAGTCAGCTCCTTGTCGATGTCCTCGGCGGCGCTGGCAAGCCTGTCTGTGAAGATCCCCACGTTATCCCTGAACTTCTTGTGGGTTGCAATAGCGTCTTGAAGCAGACCCTTTTCCTTCTAGAGCTCTGTCATTAGAAGCCCTTCGCGCTTTCTAGTGGTGTCGAGCGTCTCCTTCAGCGTGGTCAGCTTCAGCTTCAGGTCTGCTCTGGAGTCGTTGGCGGCGGCAAGCAGATTGTTCTTCTTGGCTATGGTAACTTGCATCTCCGCCAAAGTGTGGGTCACCTTTGCCCTCTCACTTTCAAGCGTTGAGAGCTTGTCACCGTTTGCCTTGAGGGCGGCCTCTAGTCTTGCCACTTTCTCCTCCGTTTCCTTCCTGTTCACTTCTGCAGCAGCGACAGCATTGGTGGCCTCCACCAACTTGCTGGCGTATTCTTGGGCCAAGGCTTCGATTTCCTTCTGGTGTTTTTGTGCCTGCCCCTGGGTCCGCTCTGCGACAAGTCTTGCCACCTCCTCGTCTTTCTGCTGGAGGGTTTCGGCAAGTTTCTTCTTGCGCTCGGCAAGTTCTTCTTCGTGGGCATCAAGGTCCACTTTCCGTTGGTTCAGATCACCGGCCTGAGCAGACAACTCCTTGGCGGTCTCCTCCTGTTTTTGTTCAATATCTTGCTTCATCAGGAGGAGGGCCTGCCGTTCTTCGGCCAGCTGTGCCCGCTTGACCTCTAGCGCATTAAGAGATCGCGCGCGGACGTCCGCCAAGATCTCCGCGTGCCTCAACATGTCAGCTTCGGCCTTCTCGATGAGCGCCTCCCTGGAAGCTAGCTTCTCCCGTCGGGCGCGATGAAGATTCAGCAGCTTTTGAAGCAGTTGCTCCTCTTCAGACGTGCTGCTGCTGCTGGCGCCTGGCGCATCCACAAGCTGGAGCCCAGCAGCAGCAAGGATCTCCTCGTCCACAACATCCTCCTCGGTTGGCGCTCTGGAGCCCACCGTCCAGGGGAGGCTGACGTAGACGTTCTCGCCGACCCGGATGTATTTGCTTGGCGGAGGCGAGTTGGGCACTGCCGCCTCGTCAGTGGTTGAGGGACCCGTGGTCGAAGTAGTGCCTGGCGCTCCTGTGGCCTCAGGGCCGTCAGTACGACCACCGGCTCCCTCGCCGGCCTCCTCAGCAGCCTTCTGGGTGGCCTCAGCTTCAGCAGCCTTGGCGGCTTCATCGGTGGGCGCCTTGGCGGTATTATCCTCGGCAGCCCTGGCAGTTTCTTCGTCGGCAAGCTTGTCGGCTGCCAGCTTGTCGGCCTTGGCAGCGGCGGCCTTGGCGGCCTCGTCGTCGACGGCCCCTGTGGTGTTCTCCTCGGCAGGAGAGTCAATGTTCATTGGCGCCACCGAGGAGGGCTCTGCCAACCCGAGAAGTAAAGCAAAAAGAGCTTCAGGAAGAAATTCAAGAAGACAAAAGAAAGAAAGCAGAAAGAGTTTTGCGGCAAGTGGGTTTACCCGTGTTGAGCTCAGGAGCGGTGGGCTCCCCTCCCCCGTCAACGTTTATCATTGGGGTGGGATCGTCAGCGCTGGTGCTTGGCACTTCGGCGCTTGCCGGCTCCTCTTCGTGGCTCGGCTCGCTAGTGGGAGCCCTTACCGGAGATCTTCTCCTTGGCGGTGTGGTCGAGGGGGGTGGTACTTCTGGAGCACCTTCAGATGGCTCCACTTGCTGCTCCTCTCCTACACGCCCAAAGATGTCAGTGACAAAATGCTTGTTCCTCAGCGACCGCCAGCGAAAGGTAGTTGAAATACTTACGCTGGGGGCTGCGCTGGGGGATGCGACGAGGGCTGGGCTCCGAGCTGGTCGGGATGGTCTCAGACGCTCTCCCGGTGGTTGCCGTGGGCTCATCTTCGACGACCACCACGGTCTTGCTCGTCGAGACCTTAGCTCTCTTCCTTGTCCTCTCCGCCAAGGTTTCCTCCCTGCGGAAGCAAGGCCGGAGCGCGACAAGTGAGGACAGAAACAAAACCTTACAAAGATTGAGGGTCGCGGAAAGGGAACTTACTCTTCCTCGTCGTCCTCTTCGCTGAGAGCGGAAAAATCAAAGTCCGCCTCCGTGTGAGGAGGGGGAGGAGGGGGAGCTGGGCTCCTTGGCCGCTTGGCGGGGGTAGTAGCAGCGGTCTTTGATGACCCTGCTCCAGTTGCCGGGGCCGCGTGAGACGCTCCCGCAGCACCAGCCCTTGCCGCGGTCGAGCGCGTCGAACGGCGCTCCGGCGGTTGTTGAACTTCTTGCCGCTCAGCCACTTTGCCAAGCCTGCGAAGGCGTTTCCTCCTCAGAGGGGCTGGGGACTCTGATTGCGGTGGGCTTTCGGTGCCCTCCTCGGAAGAGGAGCCCTCATCCTCCGAGCTGCCTGACTCGTCGGCAGGCTGGCTTGGCCCGACATCCTTGCCGGGTGCGGCGAGCTCGCCCTTCCCGGCAAGCATCCCCTGCTCGGCAAGGCTCTCCTTTTGTGCCTCATCGAGCTCCGCCAAAGTATAACCAAAATCGCCAGCTTCCCTGGCGAGCCTGTCCTCCTCCACTCTTCGAGCAATGAATTCTATTTCTTGCTCAGTGGTGTTGCGGACGAGCCACTCCTCTGCCCGGACCTGCTTTTCGACCGTGGAGTCAAAGAATCGCCGCACGTCTTCTTCGAGCGGCACGTCCCAAGTTGCTTCAATGCTGTGCGCATTGCAGAGCGGCATCATAGCGATGATTGCACTCAATGTGGAGTTGTTGCAAAGGGGCACGATGTGCTTTGGCAGCGTGAACGCCTTGTCGCGCTTCTCTGGATCTGTCTCTTGCTTGAACAGTTCTCGCATGAAAAAGTCGTGCTGCAGAACTGTGAAGTTGTTGATCAGTCCAGGGCGCAGCCGCATGATATCGGCTGGGTTCTTCCAATCAGAGGCCGGCCTTCCTCTCTGCTGCAGAGGAGCAATGCGGCGGCGGAGGAAGTCTGCGCCAACCATCCCTATGGTGAGCCCGGCCTCCCTGAGCCGTATGATCCTGGTAGCGGCAATCTCCAGCTTTTTGTCCTGGGGATCCAGATCGCTCCAGTCTGTGCCACGCGCTGCTGGGGTCTTGCGAAGCTCACAGTATGGTGGCGGCTCGTCGTCAATGATCCAACACCATTCAGACCGGATTTCTCCCCATCTTGGGCGGAGATCCCCCTTCAGATAATGCTCCTTGGCGCCCAATCTTGAAACGAACGAGACGCCAACAGTGAGAGGCTCCCCCTTTTCAGCACGGGGAGTGAAGTAATGCCTGAACAGCGTGGTGTTGGGTGCGACGCCGACGAAGTTCTCGCACAGATGCACAAATATTGCCATGGTGGATACGGCATTCGGTGTGAGATCCAGCAGACGGAGATTGAAGGTGTACATGACGTCGCTAAAGAAATCCGAGTACGGTGGGCAGAGCCCGCACCAAAAGTAGCAAGCGAAGAAGGGGTACTTGCTCACTTCGCTCTCGTCGGTGGCTGGGCGAACGCGGGTGGCCGGATGCGCCTTGGTCCTCATGGCCCACATGCCTTGGAACTTGGCCTTCAGATCCGCCCCCGTGAGCGTCGGAGCGAAGAGCGCGTACTTCTGCCTCTTCATCTGCGCCTGGGTCTCCGTCCTTGAGGACTTCCCCGTCTTCCCCTTTTCTCCTTTGGGAGGCATGGCGAAGGCGGAGCTGAGGACCGAGGGAGATGCGGACGCGCGCGGTGGCGGAGGATTGGGAAACCGCTTTGTTTTGGAGCGGAGGAAGAAGAAGGCGGAGATTTGGAGATCGAGAATGGTGAGAGGGATGTGTGAGTGCTTCTGCAGGTCCCTCCTTTTGTGGGGAAAGATGCGGAACCATCCGCCCCTTCGTCATTCGAGATAACTGCGCATGCTTCCCACGCTCCGCATTCAATGCGCGACGCGTGGGAGAGCGTGCAATTAAACAGCATAGAGACGTTTCGGCTTATCCCAGCCACGCGTGCCCGTGCACTGTTTGGGCCTGGCCCAACAACGCCCGGCACCATGTGTGGCCCAGGCCCGGGGGCTCCTGTCAGTGTACTAGAATAGGGGTACCCTAGTACATCGTACTTGTGCACGGGCAGTAGTAGCATCCCGTGGCCAGGCTCGCGGGAGGACAGCCAGAGAGAAGCTCAAGATTATTAAGCCATTCAAGAACAAAGTATACAAAGCAAGAGTTAAGGCCCTGGCAAGAGGAGCTTGGCGGGAGGGACAGCTGAGGCCCAGCTTGAGGTTTGCTGTAGCAGAGTAATTGCCGCGGCAAGTCATTGGCTGCGGCAAGGTATTGGCTGCGGCAAGATAGCAGCTGCGGCAAGGTACTTGCCCCGGCAAGTTACCTTGCGCGGCAAGCTATGGGTTGCGGCAAGCTGTCAGGTGTGGCAAGGTCTTGCCGCGGCAAGCGTTACTGTACCACTGTGCTACTGTGCTGCTCCGGTGCCTCTGCCAGCGTGGCGCTCTGGGTCCTTCCAAGCGTGTGTGGCAGGGCACTGTGTAGACGGTGGTACACTGTAGCTAGCGGTGCAGGAGCAGGTGGGATAGGCTTTTCCCACGTCCAAGACGTCCGGGTACATGTATGTGGACAGCAAAGGCATGGGCATTTAATGCCCTTGTCCCCTGCCGTCAGTGGTAGGTAGGACATGTCATCCTGGTAATAATGGCCTTACTGTAGCAACTTTCCACCTCTACCTTTACTGTTTGCCACCTGTTGGTGACCCCTTTGTGCATATAAAAGGAGGCCCATAGGCAACGTGGAGAGAAGGAGGGACTGGGAGATGGAGAACTCCAGTATTGTACGCAGCTACTCGGTACTGTAGCGCTCCTGGAGCTAGATCGATCATACAGATAATAAACCAAAAAGCAGGAGTAGGGTTTTACGCATCCGTGCGGCCCGAACCTGGGTAAATCTCTCTCGTGCACTGTCGTGTTCTTCGCTAGATTTGCTCTTCGTGCGACCGTCTCTCCCTGCCGAGCGTAAAGGGGTCCTTCCCTGGGTCCCATAGGTGATCGCGGATTCATCCCTGACAGTGAGATTGATAGGGGACACAAAGATAACGAATTAATATGATCGAATGGCAATAGAGATATACAGCCTACTTATTTTAGTCCTTCTTGTTGTTGTTTGATGGACCCGCGACATCATCTTGGCAAGGATGCTTCTTGCCACTGACCGTTGGCTTTTCATCGCCGCCGCCGTCATCATCATTGTTGACGTCCTCCTCTTCGTTCGACCATTCCCTCATCATCATTGTCATCATCCTCTTCTTCATCCTCTGACGGCTCCTCGTCCATCTGGTTGTCATCCAACGACTCGGGCGGCGACGTCCCTTCCATGATCCAGATAAAATCAAGGTCAGGGCTCGACGCCGGACTCATGGAAGACGAGTGGGATGATTCCAAGGTTAACCTATCATCGAGGGCCAGACTGATGGCGGAACTGTCATCCTGACTGTCGCTCGACATGGCGGCGGTACGTATATAAACCGCGAGAAAGCGAGATTGCAGAGTGTGTGCAAGTGTGTAGCGCGGCCAGCCAGGATGATGAAGATGGTGGAGACTGAAGCGGGGTATGCAGAAAATAGGAATGGCAATTGAAGTGGGGAATTGACGGATTATATTGGCGTCTTGGCAGGCCGTTAGAATATTGATATAACCAACCGCAATTATTAGTATCCAGTCGCTCCAAATTCCCGCGGTTGCGTAGTTCTCAATGTGATAATTACACACACGGGTTGGAGTGTCCAAATGTGAAATAAGCATTTTTCATACTCCCTCCGTGCTGGTGTGTTAGTAATCTAAGGTTGTGCACCGCGACCAAGGTGGGAAAAAAATGAGAGAACTTGATGTTTATTTGCTAATTAATACCATTGCATGCAGAGAATTGACCACTGCATGTTATGCTAAGTACTCTCAAGTCATTGAATGCATACACGCCCCCACATCTCCTATTGGCTGATTTGTTTTTTCAGGGCAAAAAACAGGGAACGAGTTTTGGGATTATTTTGTTTTCGTAATGTGACTTATGGACCAGTACGAAGGGAGTAGGACAGTTGGCAAGCAATAGATGAGCTTTGCTTATTGCTGTAGCCAGTAATAATAATAAAAAAACCTAAGCATCATTGCAAACAGCGCATAGAAGATGGCTAATGCGACAACCACAACTACACGTGCTAGTTCCTTCTTGTCTCTTGTTTTCATCCGTTGCCTGCGATTGATTCTTTCTTGCTTCATCGTTGTGATTGTACACTTGAGATCAGTCAGTTTCTTCTTCAGCTTTATGTTATCTTTTGCGGGCTTGGTGATAACACTCCGAGCCCTGCCATGCCATTCTTCATCCAACCAGTTAACAAAGGCACAAGCCTCACATCCCTGCCAATGTTAAATAGTATTCAACATGAGTGGGGGTCAACTTAAATGATGAACTTCGCACTAACCTCTAAGGGGCAACTGAGAAACTGTCTGCCAATGTCGAATCCCTTCGTGCATACACGTCAAGCGGGAGTGTGTTCGTGCACACAACTCAGCTTTTGGTACTTCTCGGTGGCGCAGAACTCAGAGTCGAATTCATGTTGCGGGAGTCTGGTGTCATACTCCAAATCCGGCGGTTGATTGCTTTCCTGGGTGTGGGGGCGTGGGGGTCATTCAGGACGGATTGAGCAGGGAGCTACTTTGGACATGCTGAAAAAGATCGGGATTGATTGGAACCTGACAAGATGATTCAGATCCGTAGTACACCTACCCTCTGATGACCTTAGGGAAGTGCTCGGCGGTGACCGCCGTTGTGGCAGCGCCTCCCATCACGCTGCCGAGAGCGGCAATACGAGCGGAAGCAGCCGCACCGAAACCATCAGAACCACTCGTCCACATTCCCCCAATGTCATCACCACGCGAGGGAATTTGGGGGCTAGGGATTTAGAGGCTATCTAGGGATTTGGGGGAAATGGGGAAACGGTGGGATCTGATAACGATCAGGAACTACTTATCGCACTCTGTTGTATACCGCACATGGTTTGTCCATGTCGTTTGTGTTCGATATTACAACTTCACACACTATTTCCACACCAAACCGTGTGAGAAGACAACATAGGTGAGACACGGTTCCCATGACATAACCGTGTCTGATGTGCTACCTTGTACATATGGGGATGCAATAATTGAATTAATACTTAGGGTAAACAACCGATCTGGGGATACCCGTCAAAAAATAAAAAAAGCCGCTCTACAGATAGAGATGGCAGCGTCGGCCGAGGCAGCAACTACCAGATAGGAGGTCAATCCTCGGTCGATCGGTGGTGGCGGCATGATAGGAGCTCAATCCTCGATCGGCGGCAGGAGATAGGAGGAGTTCAATCTTCGAGGTCGACGTCAGCGTGATTGGAGCACATTCCTTACGGCCGATGGCGGGATAGTGGAGCTCAAACTTTAGGCGGTTGCCCCAGCAAGCTTTGCTCCTCGACCCTGCTGTCTCGGCATGCTGCGGCATCACACTTCTTTGTCTATTGGGTGGAGGTCGCCGCACGGCTAATTAATTAAGGTATTATTTTCGTTGAGTGGCTCAATTAAGGTATTCAATCCATAAGGGTAGTACTGTACTCTGCGTGTAAATTGACTGGTCATTAATTTGTGTCATGGCACGGCTGGATAACAATATGGAGCGCCCTCGGTACATTATGAAAATAAAATCTTGTGATTTATGCATGCATCTTTAGGCATCAATTAATCCAAGTATTAATGTATTTTTTTTTTTGAATTACCACTCGTGTGGTGCAGATGGAACGATCTGAATGGATGAAGGATCAGAGAAGCTCAGAGTTTATGAGTGCCATGACGGAGTTCATAAATTTGGCTGAAAGAACAAAGAAGAGAGTCTGTAATGACTATTACATCCTGTGTCCATGCATTGATTGTACCAATTCAGAGTCACGTAAAGTTACAGATGTCGAGTTCCACTTACTCAAACGGGGATTCATGAATGGATATACACGTTGGACTAGACATGGTAAAAAGCCGATCATCGATGAAGGTAACCAGGGCGGCGAGATGCCAAACCTCGATCAGAGTCACAAGGATGTTGAATCTATCCTCGGGGCTGAGACGTCAAGCTACCAACGGAACACAGACAAGCCAAAAACCCCCACTGAAAAACCAAGACGGCGACGTAGACAACGACCTTGATGATATTCCAGATTTTGCTGCTATGATTGCAGATTTCTAGGGCCCAGATAAAGATATGGTTGGGTATAAGGATCTGCCATCCATTGAGGTGGACTCCATGAAAGATTTGTATCCAAGTTGCAAAAAGAAATATTCCAAGTTGAGTGCCACACTGGCGCTTCTCAGATTTAAAGCAGCAAACGGTATATCAAACAAGGGCTTCACAGAGTTGTTAGGTCTTTTCAAATACATTCTTCCAGCAGATAATGTGCTCCCCAAAAGCACGAACGAAGTGAAGAAAGTTGTTTGCCCATTGGAACTTGAAGTCCAGAAGATACACGCTTGCATGAATGATTGTATATTGTACCGCGGTGAGTACAAAGATTTGCGTGCATGTCCCACATGTAAGCATGCACGATACAAGTGCAGGAAAGCAAAGGACAAGTAAAAATTGGACAACGAGATCAAGACAGGAATCCCGTTCAAGGTTGTTTGGTACTTGCCTTTAATTCCAAGGTTGAAGCGTTTGTTTGCAAACCCCAGAGAGGCAAAGGGATTGAAGTGGCATCATGATGAGTGGACTGCGGATAAATATATGAGGCACCCGAAAGATGGGGCTCAGTGGGAATTAATTGAAAACAAGTATAAAGACTTTGCCAAGGATCCTAGAAGTATAAGGCTCGGGGAGTGTACTGACGGGATGAATCCATTTGGCCATATGAGCACCAAACACAGCACATGGCCGGTGCTTCTGTGCATATACAACCTTGCTCCTTGGTTGTGTATGAAGAAAAAATACATCATGATGTCAATGATTATCCAAGGCCCGAAGCAACCTAGAAATGACATCGACATTTACTTTCAGCTACCAGTAGAAGAACTGCTGAAATTGTGGGTAGAAAAGCCTGGTGTAAAATGTTTTGATGCTTACAAAAAGGAGTTTTTCAATCTACATGCAATGCTGCTGCACACCATTCAAGATATGCCTGCATTAGGCAACACGTTGGGGCAAAAAACAAGGGGAGATGTAGGTTGTGTCACATGCATGGATAGGATAGCGAGCGGATTTCTTCCCAATTCTCGCAAAACCGTGTATTTGCGTCATCGTAGATTCTTACGGAAAGATCACCCATACTGAAAGATGAAAGCTGAATTTGATGGTACAGCAGAGGTAGGTTTGGCCCAAGACCATATCCTGGGAAGATGGTCCACAACATGGCTAAAGAAATTGAAGTTGTGCTTGGTAAGCCACACGCTTTGAAGGTGAAACAAACACCGAGGGGGCAAGTGTTTAAGAAGAAATCGGTGTTCTGGAAGTTACCTTACTGGGAGATTCTACATGTACGTCACTGCATCGATGTCATGCACGTAGAGAAGAACGTATATGAAAGCATCCTTGGTACTCTGCTCAAGATTAAAGGTAAAACAAAGGATGGTGACGGTGCATGCCTTGATCAACCAAAATGCATGAATGAAGCAGAAGATGATGAAAAATTCCTCCACGTTCACCAGAGTTACAATTTCACTCCAAAATAAGCAAAAGAGTTCTTTGTGTATTTGTTGTTAGTTAAGACACCCTCTTCCTACTCCGCAAACATCGGAAGTCTCGTGGATGTGAGCTCAGGTAAAATGAAGTTGGCACACTTGAAGCCACATGATTGCCACATAATGTTGACACAAATCCTCCCGGTGGCCATCAGAGATATGATGGACACAGACATAAGAAACACACTCATTGATCTCTATGATTTCTTCAACAAACTATTGCAGAAAGTGGTAGATCCTGAAGAGTTGGATTATAAGCAAGAGGATATTGCAAGAATATTGTCCAGCCTAGAGATATTTTCCCACCGTCATTCTTTGATGTCATGGTCCATCTCACTGTGCACCTTGTCGACGAGATAAAGTGTTGTGGTCCTGTGTTTGTTCACAACATGTATCCATTCGAGCCGTTCATGGGAATATTGAAGCGCTATTGTCGAAACAGATGCTATCCAGAGGCAAGCATCCTACAAGGTTATACCGCGGAGGAGGTGGTTGAGTTTTGCACCAAATACATGAAACAAAGACCTATAGGTTTGCCCCTCTCTCGCCATGAGGGAAGGCTGGCTGGTAAGCTGGTCCTTGCTGGCACGCAACACGCTACACCCGGACTGATAAAGCCCATTTGACAGTACTTCTTAACAACCGAGTTCTCGACGCTTATGCTGAGGAATACTTGGAGGAGATGCGACGAAGCTTCTTACCCATGGTGCATCCATTAGATGTCGAGATGAAGGCGCATAATAAGGACTATGTCATATGAATTAAGGATCATTTGGTCTGCGGATCCATGGATGACATCGCAACGTGGTTGGCACAAAAACATCATCTATGGTATTGATGTACCAAGCGTATGACATAATTGGCTACACGTTCTACACTAAGGAACATGATGAGAAGACCTCATATCAGAATAGCTCTGTTTGAATAGAATGCATGACTGTAGATGAAGCTGATAAAAGGGTATACTATGGAACCATCGTAGATATTTGGGAGCTTAACTATGTGAAAGGTAAGGTGGCATTATTCTTGTGTAAATGGATACCTCTTAGTCAGGTAAAGGTTGAAAATTACGGGAAGACCTATGTTAACATGCCAAAGATGTCATATCACAAGGACCCGTTCATTCTTGCCAGCGATGCTACCCAGATTTTTTATGTGAAAGACCCCTTGCATAAGAACTGCCATGTAGTGATGCATGGGAAGAGGAGGGTACTGGGCCTCGAGGATGTTGCTGATGAGGACGAGTACAATGAATTTGCTGAGTTGCCAGCCAAGGGATCATGCACCAAACACACAGAGAGGCTTAAAATCATCAAAAAACATAAGTTCATACGGGGCCAACCTAATGATCCCAGTTCCCCCATGTACATGGGAATTAATCCATAACACTATTTTTCATACCTATTCTGCAACTTAATTCGTTCAATTTAGAACTGTCGCGTGTACTGAATTGTGAGTTATGCCCGGCCTTCTGTTGATCTAAGAACGGTTAATATGTTGACCTTGATATGTTGTCAGCCCAAGCAATGAATTTCAACTATTTATGATTATATACCCTAGAGGTAGCACACTCAATTGATCTCACTCAAGTATGTATGAACAGAACATATGCAATCTGGTTTGCGAATAGCACATGGTTTATTCGTTAAAGCCGTGTGCCTACCAAACCATGGCCGAAGACCCCCCTACTGCGCGTGATGTAAGTCTTGTGTTCTGATTAGCCAGAACCCAAACCCCACGAATCGTACATCTGCACCGTTGGATGCTCCTAAATCGAATGGCAATCCTCATCCCTTTCATCAGCACATGCAGTTGTGGTTAGGATTTGATTTATGGGGCAATTCCAGTTCTGCCCCTAACTAGAACCCACTACTCAGTTTTGCCCCTAGTTTTCGGGTATGCTCAGTTTTGCCCCTCTGCCGTCAAGTCACCGTATAGAAATGCCCTTCCGTGCCTTTACCGTCTGGTCAAAGGGCTTTGACCGTCTGGTGAACAGTATCAAAAAAATCTAAAATTTTGTGGGATCAAAGATACTCAGGTGCGCAAGGTGCGTGCAAATTTTCGTGCTGTTTGGACATTCCAGGTGCTCGTGGCAAAGGAAAATAGTAAATCTGTATGCCTGTGAACAATAAATTCGAAAAAAATAGCAATAAAATTCAAAAAAAATATGAATTTTTTTGGCATCCAAGATGCTTGGGTGCGCAAGGTGTGTGCAAATTTTTGTTGTGGTTAAACATTGTAGGAGCTTGTGGAGAAAAAAACAAAATTTGGCTCAGAAAAAAACTTTGAAAAATGCACTATTTTTTTTTGCTAGAGCTCCTCGCATGTCATTTGATCACAAAAACTTGCAAGCACCTTGCATACCCAAGCCTATTTGATGCCAAAAAAATTCATATTTTTTTGAATTTTCTTGCTTTTTTTTTTAATTTACTGTTCATAGGCGTACAGATTTACTATTTTCCTTTGCCACGAGCTCCTGGAATGTCCAAACAGCATGAAAATTTGCATGCACCTTGCGCACCTGAGTATCTTTGATCCCACAAAATTTCAGATTTTTTTGATACTGTTCACCAGACGGTCAAAGCCCTTTGACCGGACGGTAAAGGCACGGAAGGGCATTTCTATAAGGTGACTTGACGGTAGAGGGGCAAAACTAAGCATGCCCAAAAACTAGGGGCAAAACTGAGTAGTGGGTTCCAGTTAGGGGCATAAATGTAAATGTCCCTTGATTTATATGCACAAAATGCATGGTAAATGCAAAAAATGCCTTAAATATAGCAAACGAACTCTAAAATGCGCTAGAAAATCAAACCTAGGGTATAATGGTGATTGCGTACCATGGAATTTTTTATGAGGCGAAACGGTGAAGTCACCGACCACTGGAGTTTGAATTGCCACGTCTCCTTTTGGAAACCGATCCTTCTTGTGAGATGCTCCGGTTTCCAAGGAGCGATCATCAAAATTTGTGCCAAATTTTACAAAAAAAATTCCACGGGGTCGTGAGAGCACGCCACAGTGACACATCGATTTTCGTGATTTTCAGACTCTATCTGCATTTCTTGTAATTAAATACCAACAAGGCCTACGCCGGTGGCCGCACCTCGCAGCCAAAATGTTTGAAAATTCCTCCCGTTTCTCAGCCAATGAATGGAAACTCACAAAGCGACACACAAATGATTTGTACACCTTCTTTGCTAACACCCACATGTAGTTGCAGTAGGGTTCTGATTTTATATGCAATAAATGCTTAGTAAATGCAAAAAATGGCTTAAATATAGCAAATGAGACCTGAGATGGGCCAAAAAAAAATCAAACCTAGGGTACATTAGTGATTGCTTACCGTGGGAAAAAATTTGAGGTGGACTGATGAAGTCACCGACGATTGGAGTCCAAATTGTTGCGTCTCCTTTTGGAAACTATGATCCTTCATGTGAGATGCTCCGGTTTCCAAGGAGCGATCATCGTAACCTGTGCCAAACTTTAATTCCACTTGGTCTCGAGATCGCGTCATGGTGACACACCAATTTTCATCATTTTCGTACTCCATACATATTTCCTATAATTAAAATACCAACATGCCGTACGCCTGTGACCGCATATCGCGGCCGAAATGTTTGAAAATTCTTCCCGTTTCTTGGATAATGAATGAAAACTCGCAAAGTGACACACAGATGATTTGTACACCTTCTTTGCTAACACCCACAAGTAGTTGCGGTAGGGTTTTGATATATATGCACTAAATGCATGGTAAATGCAAAAATGGCTTAAATAGAGCAAACAAGACCTGAAATACGCTAGAAAATCAAACCTTGGGTAAAATGGTGATTGCTTACCGTGGAAAAAATTCGAGGCGAAACAATGAGCTCACGTCTTCATTCAAAATAAATTATACTGTTAGTTGATATATTTGGTTTGCGAATAGCACACGGTTCATTCATGAAAGCCGCGTGCCTACCAAACCTTGGCCGCTGACTCCCGCCCCTACTGTGCGTGATGTGAGTCGTGCATTCTGATTGGCCAGAACCCAAACCCCACGGATCATACGTCTGCACCGTTGGCTAAGACCAGATCGAATGGCAATCCTCACCCCTTTCATCAGCACATGCAGTTGCAGTTAGGATTTGATTATATGCACTAAATGCATGGTAAATGCAAAAAAGGGCTTAAATATAGCAAACAAGATCTAAAATGCGCCAGAAAATCAAACCTAGGGTATAATGGTGATTGCTTACCATGGAAAAAAAATTCAACGCAAAAGGATGAACTCACGTCTTCATTCAAACGAAATTATGTTGTTAGTTGATGTATTTGGTTTGCGAATAGCACATGGTTCACTCATGAAAGTCGTGTGCCTACCAAACCGTGGCCGGTGACCCCCCTACTGTGCACAATGTGAGTCGTGTGTTCTGATTAGCCAGAACCCAAACCCCACGGATCGTATGTCTGCAACGTTGGATGCTCCCAGATCGAACGACGATCCTCATCCCTTTCATCAGCACATGCAGTTGTGGTTAGGATTTGATTTGTATGCACAAGATGCACGGTAAATGCAAAAAATGCCTTAAATATAGCAAATGAGCCCTGAAATGCACCAGAAAATCAAACCTGGGGTATAATGGTGATTGCGTACCGTGGAAATTTTTATGAGGCGAAACGATGAAGTCATCGGCCACTGGAGTTCGAATTGCCACATCTCCTTTTGGAAACTATGATCCTTCTTGTGAGATGCTCCGGTTTCCAGGGAGTGATTATCAAAACTTGTGCCAAACGTTACCAAAAAAAATCCACGAGCTCGTGAGAGCACGCCATGGTGACACAATGATTTTTGTGATTTTCGGACTCTATATGTATTTCCTGTAATTAAAGTACCAACAAGGCCTATGACGGTGGCCGCAGCTCACAGCCAAAATGTTTGAAAATTCCTGTTTCCCGGACAATGAATGAAAACTCGCAAAGCGACACACAAATGATTTGTACACCTTCTTTGCTAACACCCACATGTATTAGGGTTTTGATTTTATATGCACTAAATGCATGATAAATGCAAAAACTATCTTAAATATAGCAAATGAGGCCTGAAATGGACCATAAAAATCAAACCTTGGGTATGTTGGTGATTGCTTACCATGGAAAAAATTCGAGGCGAAATGATGAAGTCACCGACGATTGGAGTCTGAATTGCCGCGTCTCCTTTTGGAAACTATGATCCTTCATGTGAGATGCTCCAGTTTCCAAGGAGCGATCAACATAACCTGTGCCAAACTTTACCAAAAAAATTCCACTAGGTCTTGAGATCGCGCCATGGTGACACACCAACTTTCATGATTTTCGGACTCCATTCGCATTTCCCGTAATTAAAATACCAACAAGCCCTACGCCGGTGGCTGCATCTCGCGACCGAAATATTTGAAAAAACTTCTTGTTTCTATGACAATGAATGAAAACTCACAAAGCGACACACAGATGATTTGTACAGCTTCTTTGCTAACACCCACATGTAGTTGTGGTAGGTTTTGATATATATGCACTAAATGCATGGTAAATGCAAAAAATTGCTTAAATATAGCAAACAAGACGTGAAATGCGCCAGAAAATCAAACCAAGGGTATAATGGTGATTTCTTACCGTGGAAAAAAATTCGAGGCGAAAGGATGAACTCACGTCTACATTTCAAAATTACCACATCTTCATTTCAAATGAAATTATGCTGTTTGTGCACACGGGCGCGTAGAGGCAACCGTTTGCATAGGCCTTTCCACACGGCGACCGACACTCTTTTTTCACTTTTTTCACTAAAGCCGCCAACATCCCCCACCGCCTGCCCCTGTTTCACTCAATAGTCTGCATATTCCACCCAAACTCCATCGCCAGCCCCCTCCCCTAGATCCACACGAGAACTCTTTCCGGCGCCGGCGTGCTCAACCTGGCCGTGTACCCGCTCTATGGCGTCAACCCTACCTTGACCGCCGTTCCCAACAAGCGGTTGCCCGCGCCTCGTCGTCTTCCTTTGCTTGCCAGCTGCCCTCGTGTATATCGATCCTGTAACCCTCGCCTCTCTTGTGGTCCTGCCGAGTTTGCATAAAAACCTGTTAGTTACTACTCTCCATCGCGGTGAGGCATATTTCCTTGCAATCCCTCTTCCTATTTTCGTTCGGTGTGTTCCCAAATTGGCTATAAAATAATGGAGAGCATATATATTTTCAGTATCTACCTTCATAACTAGTACATATAAGTTGTATTTGTTCCAGTTAGTTATTGTCGATTTACAGTTCGTGGGCGCCCGAGTCACACAAAATTAACAAATTAGCCGTACATTTTCAAAATTAATGCATGACATGTTTAGAAAGCTTGCTAACAAGTTGTTAGCTTTATGCTTATCCACCTTTCTTGAGTTTCGCATGTGTTCTGTGTAGATGCCGAGTAGCAGTGACAACACTCATGCTTCATGCTATGTATCTTCATCTGAGTCCGACAACCCTAGGTCTCCAGCAGATGGTCAGGGATCAAGTAATCTGGAATGGGATAGAGGTACCGCAATAACCCTTTTGGTCAGGACATGGAAGAATGCTCCAAGAAAGCCCACAAACCAGCCTAAAGGTGTATATGAAGTAACCGACATCGATTTAAAGTCTTGGGCTCCAACTAAACTAGATAAAGCAAGCACGAGGTTCAGCAGTGTGTGTGTGGATTTGCTGGTAGGCAAGGCTCAACATTAATCTGCCGGGGTTTCAGAAGAATGACACAGAAATGCGGCAAAGGATAGTCTGGGAGATCATGGATCACTTCAATGTTCTAGAGCAGTGGAGAATGCAGGTGGAACACGCTGCACTGAAGAAGGACAGGGATGCTTGGATAAACTAGAATCACGTGTTGTACAAGAAGTACTTGAGTGAAGGCAAGGACCCAATCCCCGCATACCCCCAAATTACAAAGACTGGGCAGAATTCAAAAGTGTCAGGGCAACTACAGAGTTTACTCAGAAGAGTGCCAAGCAATCAAAACTTTAGAAGAGGAACACACACCCCCACAATATGGGTGTGGCAGGATACTACGACATGAAACCGATATGGGACCAAGAGGACAAAGAAGCAGTAGTTGCGGGTGGGAAAGCGGCCTTTAGTGAAATCAGGGGCGAACGCGCTACAGACTACTTGAGGGCACGTGCAACGAAGCGTTACAACGGAACTTATAACTTTGAAAACTCACATGACGAAGAACTGTATCGCGTGATGTTAAAGGCTTGCAAGATCCCTAGAATGTTCTAAAGGAATTCAGGGCCATGTGACATTTTGTCCGATGCTCTGAAAAAAAAGAGCCCCCTGGCCGTGCAAGGGGTATAGGTGTCAATGTCCCGCACAAGAGGGCTTTCACACTCATCAAAGAAGAGAGGCTCAGCATAAAAAAAGCAAGAAGTGAACAGAAGCAGAATCAATTGTATGAAAGGTTGAGGAGGGACATGTATCCGGGGCTACGAAAGTAAATTGAGGAGTCACTGATGATGCAGAAGACTCTAACACTGATAGATAGCCAGGAGACGGGAGGGGAGGCGGGCATGGAGGATGTTGCTTATTGCACGACAACACCGCACAAGATTGGTTGTGCATCAGCTGACCCCAGCGACACTAAGACTGCAGATGCGCATGATGATGCTGTAACTGATCTATGTGGAATGATAGACAGACTGAGGGGCGTGCTTACACATTATGAAGGTACGTTAAAATGTGCAACAGCCAGGGTTTGCCCCCCTGCTCGGAAGAGGGCCTCTTGTTGGACAATTTGCCATTGAAGCCGGGCTGTGTAAAGTGCAACGTGACAGGAGTAAAGGCTGGATTCAATGAATTTTCCCTGAAGCATGTCCTAGGGGACTATGATGAAAAAAGGACTGTGGGAGAAACACTATTACATCATATCCAGTGTCCACGAAAGGACATAGACTTCATGGATGAGATCCCTCAAGCCCTGCCAAGAGCAACCAATGTCGCCCTTCAACCGGTGACTCTCTCCTTGCCACAGCAGCTCTCGCTTGCTTCCCTCGAGGAACCTACAACTGCTGAAGATGCACCACCGGTTTAGATGCTGGCCATTGAAACAGCAGGGAGAGACTCAGCGGCACCGCATGCTCAACAGACCAACCTGGTGGATGATAACCCACAAGTATAGGGGATCAGTTGTAGCCTTTCTCGATAAATAAGAGTGTCGAACCCAACAAGGAGCTAAAGGTAGGATTTGTATTCCCTTCAAGTTCTATCGACCACCGATACAACTCTACGCGCACTTAACGTTCGCTTTACCTAGAAAAAGTATGAAACTAGAAGTACTTTGTAGGTGTGATAGGATAGGTTTGCAAGATAACAAAGAGCACGTAAATAAAAACTAGGGGCTGTTTAGATAAAGAAACAACTAAGTTAGTTTTAGTAGAGAGCTTTTTGTCACGAGAAAGTTAGTTGTCCCTAGGCAATCGATAACTAGACCGGTAAACATTATTGCAATTTTATATGAGGGAGAGGCATAAGCTAGCATACTTTCTCTTCTTGGATCATATGCAGTTATGATTGGAACTCTAGCAAATATCCATAACTACTAAAGATCATTAAGGTAAAACCCAACCATAGCATTAAAGTATCAAGTCCTCTTTATTCCCATACGCAAACAACCTACTTACTCGGGTCTGTGCTTCTGTCACTCACGCCACCCACCATAAGTGAATCATGAACATATTGCAAACCCTACAGTGGGGATCCCTCATGCTTGCACGACACGGAGAGCACCATAGGACAGCACCAATAATAAAACATGCAACTCAAACCAATCACGATCATCAATTAACCCATAGAACAAAACAGATCTACTCAAACATCATAGGATAGCCATACATCATTGGGAAATAATATATAGCGTTGACACACCATGTTTAAGTAGAGATTACAGTGGGGAGAAGAGGTGTTACACCGCTGCATAGAGGGGGAGAGAGTTGGTGATGACGGCGGCGAAGTTGTTGGTGTAGATCGCCGTCACGATGATGGCCCCCGCGGCTTTCCAGTGCCACCAGGAGAGAGGGGGAGAGAGCCCCCCTCCTTCTTCTTCTTCTTCCTTGACCTTCCCCCTAGATGGGAGAAGGGTTTCCCCTCTGGTCCTTGGCCTCCATGGCGGTGGAGGGGCGAGAACCCCTCCGAGATTGGATCTCTCTCTCTGTTTCCTTCTGTTTCTGCGCTCCCAGATTCTGGCCTTTCACCGTTTCTTAAATTCCCGGAGATCCGTAACTCCGATTGGGCTGAGAATTTAACACAATTTTTATCCGGATATTAGCTTTCTTGCAGCCAAAGAAGGGCACCAACCGCCTTACGGAGTGGCCACAAGGTCCCAGGGCGCCCCCTGCCTTGTGGACTCCTCGGGCATCGTCTCGCGTTGATTCTTTTTCCCAAAAATCACATATATGCCAAAAAAATCTCCGTAAGTTTTTATCGCGTTTGGACTTCGTTTGATATGGATTTTCTGCGAAACAAAAAACATGCAACAAACAGGAACTGGCACTGGGCACTGGATCAATATATTAGTACCAAAAATAGTATAAAAAGTTGCCAAAAGTATATGAAAGTTGTATAATATTGGCAAGGAACAATAAAAAATTATAGATACGACGAAGACGTATCAGCATCCCCAAGCTTAATTCATGTTCGTCCTCGAGTAGGTAAATGATAAAAAAGATAATTTTTGATGTGGAATGCTACCTAGCATAATCTTGATCATATAATCTAATCATGGCATGAATATTAAGACACGAGTTGACATTAAGACAATAGTACTTCAAGCATACTAATAAAGCAATCATGTCTTCTCAAAATAACATGGCCAAAGAAAGTTATCCCTACAAAATCATATAGTCTGGCTATGCTCCATCTTCATCACACAAAGTATTTCATCATGCACAACCCCGATGAAAAGCCAAGCAATTGTTTCATACTTTTAATGTTCTCAAGCCTTTTCAACTTTCACGCAATACATGAGCGTGAGCCATGGATATAGCACTATAGGTGTAATAGAATATGATGGTGGAGGTTGTGTGGAGAAGACAAAAAAGGAGAAAGTCTCACATCGATGCGGCTAATCAACGGGCTATGGAGATGCCCATCAATTAATGTCAATGCGAGGAGTCGGGATTGCCATGCAACGGATGCACTAGTGCTATAAGTGTATGAAAGCTCAAACTGAAACTAAGTGGGTGTGCATCCAACTTGCTTGCTCATGAAGACCTCGGGCATTTGAGGAAGCCCATCATCGGAATATACAAGCCAAGTTCTATAATGAAAAATTCCCACTAGTATATGAAAGTGATAACATAGGAGACTCTCTATCATGAAGATCATGTTGCTACTTTGAAGCACAAGTGTGGAAAAAGGATAGTAACATTGCCCCTTCTCTCTTTTCTCTCATTTTTTTGTTTGGCTTCTTTGGCCTCTTTTTTTTTGTTGGCTTCTTTGGGCTCTTTTATTTTTCCTCACATGGGGCAATGCTCTAATAATGAAGAGCATCACACTTTTATTTACTTACAACTCAAGAATTACAACTTGATACTTAGAACAAAATATGACTCTATATGAATGCCTCTGGCAGTGTACCAGGATGTGCAATGATCTAGCGTAGCAAAGATATCAAAAAATGGACAAGCCATGAAAATATCATACTAGCTATCTTACGATCATGCAAAGCAATATGACAATGAATGCTCAAGTCATGTATATGATGATGATGGAAGTTGCATGGCAATATATCTCGGAATGGCTAAGGAAATGCCATGATAGGTAGGTATGGTGGCTGTTTTGAGGAAGATATAAGGAGTCTTATGTGTGACAGAGCGTATCATATCAAGGGGTTTGGATGCACCGGTGAAGTTTGCACCGACTCTCGAGGTGAGAAAGGGCAATGCACGGTACCGAAGAGGCTAGCAATGGTGGAAGGGTGAAAGTGCGTATAATCCATGGACTCAACATTAGTCATAAAGAACGCACATACTTATTGCAAAAGTCTATTAGCTATCGAAACAAAGTACTATGTGCATGCTCCTAGGGGGATAGATTGGTAGGAAAATACCATCGCTCGTCCCCGACCGCCACTCATAAGGAAGACAATCAATAAATACCTCATGCTCCAACTTCGTTACATAACGGTTCACCATACGTGCATGCTACGGGAATCACAAACTTTAACACAAGTATTCTTACCAATCAACAATTACTCACTAGCATGACTCTAATATCACCATCTTTATATCGCAAAACTATTGCAAGGAATCAAACATATCATATTCAGTGATCTACAAGTTTTATGTAGGATTTTATGACTAACCATGTGAATGACCAATTCCTGTTGACTCTCTAAATAGATATAAGTGAAGCAAGAGAGTTTAATTCTTTCTACAAAAGATATGCCCACGCTCTAACAAATATAAGTGAAGCAAAAGAGCATTCTACAAATGGCGGTTTTCTATGTGCAGAGAAACAGGCAATCCAAACTTCAAATGATATAAGTGAAGCACATGAAGCATTCTATAAAGCCATACTCAAAAGATATAAGTGAAGTGCAAAGACCATTCGATAAATCAACCAAGGACTATCTCATACCAGCATGGTGGATTACTAAAATAAAAATAAAAAGCACACGCCGCTCCAAGATTTACGCATATCATGTGACGAATAAAAATATAGCTCCAAGTAAAATTACCGATGATCGTTAGAAGAAAGAGGGGATGCCTTCCGGGGCATCCCCAAGCTTAATTGCTTGGGAGTCCTTGAATATTACCTTGGGGTGCCTCGGGCATCCCCAAGCTTAGGCTCTTGCCACTCCTTATTCCTTCATCCATCGTGATCTCACCCAAAACTTGAAAACTTCAATCACACAAAACTTAACAAAACCCTCGTGAGATCAGTTAGTATAATAAAGCAAATCACCACTTTAAGTACTGTTAAAAACCCATTCATATTTTATTTTTTCATTATCCCTACTGTATTCTAACTTCTCCATGTCTTATACCAACGATTCAATCCATAGTTCCATCAAAACAAGCGAAACAATGCATCAAAAACAGAATCTGTCAAAAACAGAACAGTCTGAAACAATCTGAATATTCACTATAATTATGTAATTCTAAAATGCTTGAAAAATTAGGACAAAATAAACAATTTGGATAGCAGTACTGTGTAAAAATTTCAGAAATTCGTCGCATTTCATATAAATCTGTAAATTCACGCACTACGGCAAAAGTTTCTGTTTTTAAACTGCACACACCAAACAAGCAATCTAATCATCCTAAAGGCAAATCTTGGCACATTATTTTTATAATACAATGGATTTGTACAAGGGGATAATTAATTTTGTTGAAAAGTTTCTGTAATTAAGATTCACAAAGTTTCCATGGGCATGAACAAAGTTCAAGGCATGCTCCCACTTTAACAATGCTCGTCTCTCTCACTTTCACTTTTCTTTTTGAAAAAGTTTTATGTTCCCCACTTTATTTTTTTGTTTTTAAACTTTATAAAAGCACTCAATAGAAATAAATGACTCTCTAAAACTTCTGGGTTGTCTCCCTGGCAGCGCTTTCTTTAAAGCCATTAAGCTAGGCATATAGTGCTCAAGTAATGGATCCCCCCGGATCCCAAGGTATATCAAAGCCAATTTTAATTAACAATGATTTGTAATTTAGTAGTGAGCACAAAGTAGCATATATCATGCAACAACGAAGTCTAACTCTCTTCCTATGCATCGGCATGTCATAAAAGAACAATTCATGCACACGTAGTAAAGGCCAATACATAGCATAAACAGTTTCTTGCAATTTTATCGTATTCGAAACATAGAGAGGCGGAGATGTAGTTCCTCTCTCATAATAATTGCAAGTAGGAGCAGCAAGCACATGCATATTATATCTATCAAAATCATCATGTGTAGTAGTAAAACACAACCCATCAATATAATCCTTAATAAAAGCAAACTTCTTTGATATAGTGTAGTTGGGAGAATTCAAAAGGATAATAGGACTATCATGCGTGGGTGCAATAGCAACAATTTTATTCTTAACATAAGGAACTATAGCAAGTTCATCTCCATAAGCATAATTCATATTGGCATCATGGCCACAAGCATAGGAAGCATCAAGTTCATCAAAAAGGGATATTTTAAACGAATCCAAGGGATCATAGCAATCAACATAGCATTCATCCTTCGGTAAGCACGAAGGGAAATTAAACAATGTATGAGTTGAAGAGTTACCCTCATTAGAAGGTGGGCACGGGTAGCTAATCCGCTCTTCCTTCTTTTGTTCTTCACTCTCCTCCTATCTATTTCATCCAATGAGCTCATAGTGTCATCAATTTCTTCTTCCATAGTTTCCTGCAAAATATTAGTCTCTTCTTGGACAGCGGAGACTTTCTCAATAAATGCATCAATATCGGCATTGTATTCATAATTCTCATAGCAATATTTAAGTATAGCAAAATTTTCTGGTCTATAAACATCATCATCAAAAGATTCATACTTTTCAAATAAAGATTCAATTTCATAGGCACCCTTAAAAGCAACGAATTCTTCTATTCGTTCCACATCATAGTATTCATATATCCCATTAGCATAAGAAGCCAAGGTTTTATTATCATTAAATTTACATGAAAAGGGAAGGTGTGGAGCCTTCATCCTAGAGCAACAAGTATAATCATATCTCAAGCATAGATCCCGAGCATACCAATGCAACATATGAATTTGATCCCATAATAGTTTCCCTTTTTGAGTCAAGCGATAATCCCTAAAGTATTCACGTTGATCCAATGTGTCTCCCATTATCAAGTTGAATGGGGTTTTCTCAGGATTATCAAAGTAGTGCATAATATTTTCCACATAACGAGCATCGAGGGTTTTAGGAGATTCCCCATCTCCATGAGTAGCAAGTACAACTATTTTTTTTGGTATTTCGTGTTCCATATCCATAACTAAAGATAGAGAACAACTAAGAACAACAAATAAAATCTACTTAGTGATAAAGCAAACAAGCACACACAAGAATATTCACCCCACGCTATTGCTCCCCGGCAACGGCTCCAGAAAAAGGTCTTGATAACCCACAAGTATAGGGGATCAGTTGTAGCCTTTCTCGATAAATAAGAGTGTCAAACCCAACGAGGAGCTAAAGGTAGGATTTGTATTCCCTTCAAGTTCTATCGACCACCGATACAACTCTACGCGCACTTAATGTTCGCTTTACCTAGAACAAGTATGAAACTAGAAGTACTTTGTAGGTGTGATAGGATAGGTTTGCAAGATAATAAAGAGCACGTAAATAAAAACTAGGGGCTGTTTAGATAAAGAAACAACTAAGTTTGTTTTAGTAGAGAGCTTTTTGTCACGAGAAAGTTATTTGTCCCTAGGCAATCGATAACTAGACCGGTAATCATTATTGCAATTTTATATGAGGGAGAGGCATAAGCTAACATACTTTCTCTTCTTGGATCATATGCACTTATGATTGGAACTCTAGCAAACATCCGTAACTACTAAAGATAATTAAGGTAAAACCCAACCATAGCATTAAAGTATCAAGTCCTCTTTATTCCCATACGCAAACAACCTACTTACTCGGGTATGTGCTTCTGTCACTCACGCCACCCACCATAAGCGAATCATGAACATATTGCAAACCCTACAGCGGGGATCCCTCACGCTTGCACAACACGGAGAGCACCATAGGACGTGAAGTTGTTGGTGTAGATTGTCGTCACGATGATGGCCCCGACGGCGTTCCGGTGCCACCGGGAGAGAGGGGGAGAGAGCCCCCCTCCTTCTTCTTCTTCCTTGACCTTTCCCCTAGATGGGAGAAGGGTTTCCCCTCTGGTCCCTTGTCTCCATGGCGGCGGAGGGGCGAGATCCCCTCCGAGATTGGATCTCTCTCTTTGTTTTCTTCTGTTTCTGCGCTCCCAGATTCTGGCCTTTCACCGTTTCTTAAATTCCCGGAGATCCGTAACTCCGACTGGGCTGAAATTTTTACACGATTTTTATCCAGATATTAGATCTCTTGCGGCGAAGGAAGGGCACCAACCACCTTACGGAGTGGCCACAAGGGCCCAAGGCGCGCCCTACCCCCTGGGGCGCGCCCCCCTGCCTTGTGGACTCCTCGGGCATCGTCTCGCATTGGTTCTTTTTCCCAAAAATCACATATATTCCAAAAAAAATCTCCGTAAGTTTTTATCGCGTTTGGACTTTGTTTGATATGGATTTTCTGCGAAACAAAAAATATGCAAGAAACAGGAACTGGCACTTGGCACTGGATCAATATGTTAGTCCCAAAAATAGTATAAAAAGTTGCCAAAAGTATATGAAAGTTGTATAATATTGGCATGGAACAATCAAAAGTTATAGATACGACGGAGACGTATCAGTGGAATGTACTGCTAAGAAGTCCGATGCTTCGGAACCGCCTGCTAAGCAGTTCGAAGGTCCAGAACCGACTGTTCATTGATACGTCTCCATCGTATCTAATTTTTCAAACGCTTTTGCTCTTGTTTTTTACTCTAATTTGTATGATTTGAATGAAACTAACCCGGACTGACTTTTTTTTCAGCAGAACTACCATGGTGTTGTTTTTTGTGCAGAAATAAAAGTTATCGGAATTGGATGAAACTTTTTGGAGATTTTTTATGGAATAAATAAAAAAATACTGGAGCCAAGACCCATTGGAGGGGGGCCACCTACTGCCCACAAGGCACCAGGGCGTGCCCTGGTGGTTTGTGGGGCCCTCATGGACCCGCTGACCCTAATCTCAGCACTATAAATTCCTATTTCCTGAGAAAAATAGGAGAGGAAGTTTCATCGTGTTTTACGATACAGAGCCGGCGCCACCTCCTGTTCTTCATCGAGAGGCCAAATCTGGTGTCCGTTCAGGGCTCCGGAGAGGGGGGTCTTTCTTCATCGTCATCATCAACCATCCTCCATCACCAATTTCATGATGCTCACCACCGGGGGTGAGTAATTCCTTTGTAGGCTTGTGCTACTTCTTGAGCTTGCGTTGATTTTTCCCTTGAAGAGAAAAGGATGATGCAGCAAAGTAGAGATAAGTATTTTCCTCAGTTAAGAACCAAGGTATCAATCCAGTAGGAGGCACAAGCAAGTCCCCAATATATGCACCTGCAGAAACTAACAGACACTTGCACACAACGCGAAAAAGGGGTTGTCAATCCCTCCACGGTCACGAACAAGAGTGAGATCTAATTGAGATAGGTATAAAAGATAAATAAAAGGCAAACTAAAGTAAATATAAATAAATTACAAGAAGGTATTTTTGCGTTTTTTTTGGTTTATAGATCTGAAAATATATGATGGAAAATAGACCCGGGGCCATAGGTTTCACTAGCGGCTTCGCTCTTGAAGAAAACATACGGTGGGTAAACAAATTACTGTTGAGCAATTGATAGAAAAGCGCATAATTACGAAGACATCTAAGGCAATGATCATGAATATAGGCATCACGTCCATGACAAGTAGAGCAAAACGATTCTGCATCTACTACTATTACTCCACATATCGACCGACTCCTGCCTGCATCTAGAGTATTAAGTTCATAAGAAAAGAGCAGCGCTTTAAGTAAGATGACATGATGTAGAGGGATAAACTCAAGCAATATGACATAAACCCCATCTTTTTATCCTTGATGGCAACAATACAATACGTGCCTCGCTACCCCTTCTGTCACTGGGTGAGGACACCGCAAGATTGAACCCAAAACAAAGAACCTCTCCCATTGCAAGAAAAAGCAATCTAGTTGGCCAAACCAAACCGATAGTTCGAGGAGAAATACAAAGATATCTTTATCATGCATAAAAGAGTTCAGAGAAGACTCAAATAATATTCGTAGATAATCTAATAATAAATCCACAATTCATTGGATCTCAACAAACGCACCGCAAAAGAAGATTACATCGAATAGATCTCCAAGAACATCGAGGAGAACATTGTATTGAAGATCAAAGAGAGAGAATAAGCCATCTAGCTACTAGCTATGGACCCGTAGGTCTGTGGTAAACTACTCACACATCATCGGAAGTGCAGCAAGGTTGGTGTAGAGGTCCTCCGTGATCGAATCCCCCTCCGACGGAGTGCCGGAAAAGGCTCCAAGATGGTATCTCACGGGAACAGAGACTTGCGGCGGCGGAAAAATATTTTTGGTGTGCCCTCTGGCATAGGGGGAATATTTGAGGATTTATATTGCAGAGATTAGGGTTGGAAGGTCTCCGAGGGGCCCACAAGCCCTGGGGGTGCCCCCCGGGGCGCGCCCCTATGGCTTGTGGCCTCCTCGTGGGTCTTCTGGCCTCCTCTCCAAGTCTCGTGGGTTTCTTCTGGTCCAAGAAAAATCACCGTAAAGTTTTATTCCGATTGGACTCTGTTTATTATTCCTTTTCTGTAAAAGTCAAAAATAAGGAAAAAACAGAAACTGGCACTGGGCTCAAGGTTAATAAGTTAATCCCAAAAATAATATAAAATAGCATATTAATGCATATAAAACATCCAAAACAGATAATATAATAGGATGGAACAATCAATAATTAGATACGTTGGAGACGTATCAAGCATCCCCAAGCTTAATTCCTGCTCGTCCTCGAGTAGGTAAATGATAAAAATAGAATTTTTGATGTGAAATGCTACCTAACATATTTATCAATGCAATTTTCTTTATTGTGGCATGAATATTCAGATCCATAAGATTCAAAATAAAAGTTTAATATTGACATAAAAACAATAATACTTCAAGCATACTAATAAAGCAATCATGTCTTCTCAAAATAACATGGCCAAAGAAAGTTATCCCTACAAAATCATATAGTCTGGCTATTCTCTATCTTCATCACACAAAATATTTCATCATGCACAACCCTGATGACAAGCCAAGCAATTGTTTCATACTTTTAATGTTCTCAAGCTTTTTCAACTTTCACGCAATACATGAGCGTGAGCCATGGATATAGCACTATAGGTGGAATAGAATATGGTGGAGATGACCATCAATTGATATCGCTGCAAGTGAGTAGGGAAGTGTATGAAAGCTCAAAAAGAAACTAAGTGGGTGTGCATCCAACTTGCTTGCTCATGAAGACCTAGGGCAATTTGAGGAAGCCCATCATTGGAATATACAAGCCAAGTTATATAATGAAAAATTCTCACTAGTATATGAAAGTGACAAAATAGGAGACTCTCTATCATGAAGATCATGGTGCTACTTTGAAGCACAAGTGTGGAAAAAGGATAGTAACATTGTACCTTCTTTCTTTTCTCTCTTTTTTTTGTTTGGGCTCTTTGGCCTCTTTTTTTATTTTGGGCTCTTTGGCCTCTTTTATTTTTAAGTCCGGAGTCTCATCCCAACTTGTGAGGGAATCATAGCTTCCATCATCCTTTCCTCACACGGGACAATGCTCTAATAATGATCATCACACTTTAATTTACTTACAACTCAAGAATTACAACTCGATACTAGAACAAAATATGACTCTATATGAATGCCTCTGACGGTGTACCGGGATGTGCAATGATCAAGAGTGACATGTATAAAAAATCTGAACGGTGGCCAAGCCACAAATACTATGCCAACTACATGATCATGCAAAGCAATATGACAATGATGGTATGTGTCATACTAAACGGAATGGTGGAAGTTGCATGTCAATATATCTGGGAATGGCTATGGAAATGCCATAATAGGTAGGTATGGTGGCTATTTTGAGGAAGGGTATATGGTGGGTTTAATGCACCGGCGAAAGTTGCGCGGTACTAGAGAGGCTAGCAATGGTGGAAGGGTGAGAGTGCGTATAATCCATGGACTCAACATTAGTCATAAAGAACTCACATACTTATTGCAAAAATTTATTAGCTATTGAAGCAAAGTACTAATACGCATGCTCCTAGGGGATAGATTGGTAGGAACAGACCGTCGCTTTTCCCCGACCGCCACTCATAAGGAAGACAATCAAAAAATAAATCATGCTCCGACTTCATCACATAACGGTTCACCATACGTGCATGCTACGGGAATCACAAACTTTAACACAAGTATTTCTACCAATCCACAATTATTCACTAGCATGACTCTAATATCACCATCTTTATATCTCAAAACAAATGCTAGGAATCAAACTTCTCATATTATTCAATGCTCTTATATGAAAGTTTTTATTATATCCCTCTTGGATGCCCATCATATTAGGACTAAATTCATAACCTAAGCAAATTACCATGCTATTTAAATACTCTCAAAATAATATAAGTGAAGCATGAGAGTTCATCAATTTCTATAAAATAAAACCACCGCCGTGCTCTAAAAAGATATAAGTGAAGTACTAGAGCAACTACCTAGCTCAAAAGATATAAGTGAAGCACATAGAGTATTCTAATAAATTCACGATTAATATGTGTCCCTCTCAAAAGGAGTGTACAGAAAGGATGATTGTGGAAAACTAAAAAGAAAAGACTCATATCATAGAAGACGCTCCAAGCAAAACACATATCATGTGGTGAATAAAAATATAGCCTCAAGTAAATTTACCATCCCCAAGCTTAGATGCTTGGTTGTACTTGAATATTACCTTGGGGTGCCTTGGGCATCCCCAAGCTTAGGCTCTTGCCACTCCTTATTCCGTTGCCATCAAAACTTTACCCAAAACTTGAAAACTTCACAACACAAAACTCAACAGAAAACTCGTAAGATCTGTTAGTATAATAAAATAAATCACCACTTTAGGTACTGTTGTGAACTCATTCTAAATTTATATTGGTGTTATATCTATTGTATTCCAACTTCTCCATGGTTCATACCCCCCGATACTACCCATAGATTCATCAAAATAAGCAAACAACACATAGGAAATAGAATCTGTCAAAAACAAAACAGTCTGTAGTAACCAGAATATTAGTCATACTTCTGTAACTCCCAAAATTCTAATAATTAGGACAACAGAGGCAATTCATATATCAATCTTGTGTAAAAAATTCAGAATGTTTCCACGCTCCAGTGAATTTAAACAATTATGTTACTGGACGCAAAAGTTTCTATTTTTCAGCAAAACCAAATCAACGATATACCAAAGTATCCCAAAGGTCTTGCTTGGCTCAAACAGTAATTGAAACACCAAAACACAATTACTATAGAGGTAATAATGTGTATTTATTGAAAAACAGGAGCAAAAACAAAAAACACAAAATAGAAAATTGGGTTGCCTCCCAACAAGCGCTATTGTTTAACGCCCCTAGCTAGGCGTAAAACATAGATCTAGGTATTGTAATAGAATTATAGAAGTGAGGGAGATCATCCATACTCATCTCATACTTCCACCTCTCAGCAGCAAGTTTCCTTTGTGGTAAACAAAAATAATCAAAGGGACTAAATTTAATAGGGTATGGATCTATAAGATCAAGTTTGGGAGGAATAGGTTCCTCTTTTGGCCCTTTGTAATTGATAATTATCTCTTCATTGTAAACATTCCTTTGATTGAATTCTCTAAGTTTATCTCTTAGCACAAACCCTAATCCTTTATTTTGTATAGCAAAATTATCATTAAGTTCAGAAATCTTATCAATCAAAACATCGGTAGGAACCCTTTTTCTTAAGTTTTCATTATAAGCAGCATAATCCGGCGATTGTAATCTCATTATTTCCTTTTGATTAAAAAGGATCTCCTCTATGGGAGGGCAACCACTATTTGTCGATGCAACAAACATTCGCGCTTGTCGACCGAGCTCATGTGCAGGCGTACTGACGATCATACATCCAGCACCAATGCATGGCACAAGGACATGCCAAAAAAGCCGCTCTTCGTGAGATCAAGGAGAGCATTAAGCAGAACAAGATAGCCGAAGGCCACCTTGGGAAAGCCTCCCTTGCCGGGCAGGAGAGCTTGGCCAGGTTGAGGCCGCCCCAAGGACAAGTCTGGATTTGCCCCGGCAGGCTTGCCAGGGCCGCCAAGATCAAACCCCGCCAAGCTCTTTCAACGAGGAACCTCCACCAAGACGCCACCGCTCCACCCTACTGCACCCAAGTCACTAATATGTGCGGTGTCAAGGTGTTAAGCAACCAGGTGGATCCTCTCGAGCATGTGGCAGCATCAAAGAGAAGAGATTAGCTTTATTGACACCCGTCCAAGAGGCATGTCAAGCTGATAAGAAGAGGCAGATAAGCGGGGCGACAGGCTTGCCGGGATTCGCCCTCAACACGACACCTAGCAGTGCAATCAATGCACTTTGTTCTAACTACCAGCGTTAGGTATGATAGCACTGTTAGCAATCTAATCACACCCAAATGACTGTTTTGCCACTGTGGTCGCCCCTTAACCTATAAAAGGAGGCCCGAGGCAACCTAGCAAAGGGTTCAAACACTTCGACCCCCAGCATTTGTAAGCTCACGTTGCTTTCCCTGAGGCACCCTTGCCGGGCCAGAGCACGTTGCGCCTTCTTCCACCTCCAGATAAATCCACCAAAGCAGGAGTAGGGTTTTACACTGCAAAGCGGCCCGAACCTGGGTAAAAGAGAGGGAGTCCATTGCCGTGCTGTCCCCCACTGCTTTTGCTCTTTGTGCAACGCGGCCGTCCTGATGCCGAACCACAAAGGGGCAACCCTGCCCCATAGATGATCATGCTTCCACGCTGACATCTTTGGCGCGCCAGGTAGGGGGCGTCGCTTGTGCGAACCTGAAGCAATGACCAACGTGTAAATCTTCATTGACCTTCGTCCTCCATGGCTCCCAAGATGAAGAGCGGAGCTGGAGCGCATCCTTCCTCCTCGAAGGCTTCGTTACCCATGGCTGCGGGCGCCATGGGGCGCCGCGGCTGCGACGGACGGAGCCGGCGAGGTGGGCGGGGCTACTAACACCACTACTGCGGTTGGGGCAAGGGTCGCGGGCGCGACCCAGCCTCTTCAGCATGCCGCCAATCAAACTCCCGCCGGTATGAGCCATAGAGATGCACAACTTCCTCCCGCTCATCTCACCGGCGTGCTCAACCAACGCGACATCGATGCCCGCTCCGGTGCGGGCTGAGATCTATTGGCAGCACTGCCGGGGGGGGGGGGGGGGGGGGCGGAGGCAGGATGTGCGCTCCGTCCCACGTCGGGCGAGCACAACAACACCCCGAGCTGCGGCATCGACCCGCAGCGACCATGCCCACGGGAAGGGCCCGTCTGACCAAGAGCCTGGTCAACAAGAACAGCTTCGGCCATGATAAGTTCCTCTGGTGACTTTTCCAAGGCGGCGAGAGCCCGACGATGCTCCTTCTGGTTCATCCAGAAGTTGAGCGGTGTCGCGCTCTGCCTCCCATGCCATGCCAGAAATGGCGGCTGAAGCAGTAGCAAGAGCTCAACTGCTGTTGGACTTCCCTCCAGCAGCAGACAGGATGGATGAATGGAGAGCTACCATTCAAAGTCTCCTCGGGTTCGCTGAGGGTAACAAGCTACCACGCGCGTAACCGTCGCGACGCCCACAGGCGATGCCGGCGACTCCCACTGGTGGCCATGAAGGGAGGACCGCACCCACCGTGCAGTCCCCACCGTGGCAGCTCTCCCAACGGCAGCCACGGTGAAGTCAGCAACCACCTGACGATGATGAGCGCGATGAGGCATCAATGGCCTCGTCTGATCCACAACTCCGGCATGATCAACGTCAAGTGTTGAAGGAAAGGAAGAAGGAAGACGCTCGCGTCACCATTGAGCGGTGCCGAGAGACACACCGTCAATCCAACAGGCGTCACGGGGCTGCTGTCGATGAGCTCGCGCCCAGTGCTGGTGGGTACCTACCTTACGAGGTAGGATGCTCGACCTTCACACGTGAGTTGCGGCAAGTCTAATGGCCGTCGTCTCGCACCTTCAAACCTGACCTACCGGAGAAGTACGACGGAAAACTGAACCCGGCAGAGTTTCTGGGCATCTACATGATTGCCGTACAAGCCGTCGGGGGAAAGGTCCAAAGGGTGCTCGCCAACTACTTCCCACTGACCCTCAAGCCAAACGTGAGGTCCTGGCTGATGCACCTACCGGAGGATTCCATTTCCTCCTGGGCCGACCTGTGCAATGAGTTTGTGGGCGCCTTCACTGGCGGCCATCAAGAACCAGGGCGGCCTAGGACCTGCAAACCCTCTTGCAGAAGGAGGGAGAAAGTTTGCGCAAGTACTTCCAAAGGTTCAGTCGAGTCCACCGCAACATTCCAAAGATACACCCGACAGCTGTGATTGCCGCATTCCATACGAATGTGCGCAACCGCGGAATGCGGGCAAAGATGAATGTTCGGTTGCCCAAGACCGTCAGTGAACTCTACACGCTGGCAGATAAATGTGCTCATGCTGAAGAAGGGAGAAGACTTCCCGGGGAAGAGGTTGGCGTCGAAGTCTATTCAGAGGACGACGATGACGTTGCCGCCCCCAGGAAGAAGAACAAGAAATGCAACAAGAAGCGGAAGGAGAAGGCAGTGATGGCCATCGAGAGTACTGGAGATCTCAACGCCGGCAAGAAGGCAAAAGTTGAAATGCCCGGCAAGGAAGTTGCCGCTTGCGATGATTGCCGGGCGGCAGCAGCCGCTGAGAAGACCGACAAGTCCGACAGGCCATACTGCAAGATTCATAGGAACAAGGGTCATGATCTCCAGGACTGCAAGCGAGTCGAGCAGTTGGTGGAGAAATAGAAAGCTGAGTATGAAAGGCACGACAAGGTGAAAAACCAGAATGGCACCGGTGGGAAGGGCCGTGGCGGTCGTAGTGGATACTGCGGCAAGTCTGATCAGCGAAAAGAAAAACCCGCCAGAGGCCGTGAAAGGAAAGGAAATGAAGATGACAACGAAGAGGACGATGATGAAACCAGTGAACTGGAGTTCCAGAAGGCTACTGAGGCGATGTGCATTGACGGGGGTGCATCTTTGCACTCCTCTCACCGGCAGCTCAAACAGTGGGCACGTGAGGTTAATGCAGCAGAACCGGTAGCAGGCGCTCGAGAACCGCTCAAGTGGTCCCGCACGCCCATCATTTTTGACATAGAGGATCATCTAGACCGCACCACTGCGGTAGGATATTTGCCATTGTTGGTCTCACCAACAATCCGCAACCTCATGGACACTAAAATGTTGGTTGACAGTGGGGCAGGCTTGAATTTGATTTCTCCGAGTGTGCTGAAGAAACTCCAGATTCCAATTGAGGATTTGAAGAAGACTGACACTTTTCAAGGGATCAACCAAGGAAGGAGCCAGCCAAAGGGAAAAATTACCTTGCCGGTAACATTTGGCGGGGAAATAAACTTTAGGACAGAAAAGATTGTGTTCGATGTTGTTGAACTTCCCCTGCCATTCAATGGGATTCTTGGCCGGCCTGCTCTGGCCAAGTTCATGGCGGCGTCCCACTATGCGTACAACACATTGAAGGTGCCTGGTCCTATGGGGGTCATCACCATCCCATCGGACAAGAGAGACGCAGTTATCTGTGTGGATCTGATGTATAGAGATGCGGTTGCAGCAGAGGCCATCGGGGCCCCAGCTCCTGCCAAGAAGGAGAAGAAAGTCAAGGAAACCGGCAAGGACCCCATCAAGGACTCTAGGAAGCGCATCACTTCGGAGTATGCGGCACCCGGCAGCGACTTGCCGGAAAGTTCAACAAGCAAGAGATCCAAGGCTGCTCCCCCGGCAAACAAGAAAGTTCTGGCGTGGCAGGATGGCACTGATGGTACCTTCACCATTAGTGCTACCCTTGACGACAAATAGGAAAGCGTGCTCGTTATCTTCCTGTGGGCAAATGTCGATGTGTTTGCCTGGCAACCATCTGATATTCCCGGTGTTCCCAGGGAGGTAATCGAGCACTACCTCGCTGTCTGTCCTCATGCCTGCCCTTCAAGCAAAAAGTCAGGAAGAAGGCCCTGGAGACACAACAGTTCATTGCTGAGGAGATCAAGAAGCTAGAAGCAGCAGGTTTGGTCCGAGGAGTATTGCATCCAACTTGGTTAGCTAATCCAGTGGTGGTGCGCAAGGCTAATGGGAAGTGGAGGCTTTGCATCGACTTCACTGACCTAAACAAGGCATGTCCAAAGGATCCCTTCCCCTTGCCGTGCATCTATCAAATCGTTGATTCCACCTCTGGATGTGATTTGCTTTCCTTTTTGAATGCATACTCTGGGTACGACCAAATCTTCATGGCCAAAGAAGACAAAGAAAATACCGCTTCATCATCCCATGTCGCACATACTGCTTCGTGCGTATGCCCTTCGGGTTGAAGAATGCTGGTTCTACATTCGCAAGGGCCGTGCAGATTGGGTTTGAACCACAGCTGCACAGGAATATTGAAGCATACATGGATGATATCGTGGTCAAAACCAGAGACAAATCTTCACTCATAGAGGATTTAGAAGAAACTTTTGCAAACTTGCGGAAGATGAACTTGAAGCTTAATCCAGAGAAATGTGTATTTGGTGTTCCGTCTGGCAAGCTCCTTGGGTTCTTTGTGTCTCAACGAGGGATAGAAGCCAACCCCGACAAGATCAAGGCAATAGAGCAGATCCAAGCACCGAAGACAGTTAAGGATGTGAGGCGTTTGATTGGCTGTTTAGCCGCATTGAGCAGGTTCATTTCTAAATCCGCTGAGCATGCCTTGCCGTTCTTCAAAATTTTGAAGAAGGCTGGTCCAGTAAAATGGACTCCAGAGGACGAGGCTGTGCTACAGGATTTGAAAGCTTACCTTTCTTCTGCTCCAACCTTGGTCGCACCCAAGCCACGAGAGCCGTTGCTGCTATACCTGGCGGCAACAAATCAAGTGGTTAGTGCGGCCTTGGTAGCGCAGAGGGAAGCAGACAGTGGAGAAGCTACCGTGGCAGAACCTGCCAGTGTTGAGCCAACTTCATCCCTGGCAAGATCTGCCGGCGGCAATAGGGGGAAACCACAGATCAGCGCTGACGAATAGGGGGATGTGGTAAGAAAGAAAATGGTGCAGCGACCAGTTTACTTTGTCAGCTCTCTCTTGCAGGGGACGTGATCAAGGTACTCTGGGGTCCAAAAGCTGATCTTCGGCCTTCTCATGGCCTCGAGGAAGTTGCGCCATTACTCTCAAGCACACGAGATCACTGTTGTGACTCGCCTCCCTCCCACTACAGCGTATCTTGAGGAACCCTGAGGCCACCGGCAGGATAGTAGAATGGGCTCTAGAGCTGTCGAGTTTTGCCTTGAAGTTTGAGAGCACAGCAACTATCCAAAGCAGAGCATTAGCAGAATTCATAGTAGAATGGACGCCAACTCCAGATGAAGAACTTGTGGAAACTGTCCTCCCCGGCAATGAGGCCCCGAAGGAATGGATCATGTACTTTGACGGTGCTTTCTCGCTACAAGGTACTGGTGCAGGAGTGTTACTCGTTGCGCCCACCGGAGAACACCTCAAGTACGTCGTCCAAATGCATTTCCCCAGGGAAGACGCCACCAACAACACTGCTGAATATGAAGGATTCCTTGCCGGGCTCCGGATTGCTGCCGAGTTGGGAATCAATAAGTTGATCATACGCGGTGACTCCCAGCTTGCCGTGAAGCAGGTGAACAAGGATTATAAGATCCCGCTGATGGAAGCATACGTGGAAGAGGTGAGAAAGCTGGAAGAGAACTTTGATGGGTTGCAAACAGAGCACATACCCCGTGCAGAAAACAGCATCACTGATCACCTGTCAAAGTGCGCGGCACAGAAGCTTCTTGTGGAACGAGGCACTTTTGTACTCCACCTCACCCAACCAATAGTTTCTCCGTCAGCCTTGGCAAGAAAAAGAAGGAAGCTCAACACTGGCAAGCATTTCCCGGCAGAGCTCCCGCCGCTGGTGAAAAGGCTACCTGTGCTGGATAAGGAGCCACACTCTCAAGCCGAATCCCATGTTCTTGCCATTGAAGAGAATGCTCCCACAGCTGAAGAGATTCCTTTAGTCCTTGTCGTCGAGCCTCAGGCTCCGGTATGGGCACAGCACATAGTCCAATTCTTATAAACTAGAGAACTTCCTGATGATCCAGAGCAATCTGAGAATGTAGCCCGGCAGTCGAGTATGTACCAGTTTGTGGACAAAATTCTGTACAGAAAGAGGCCAAACAACGTGAAGTTGAAGTGCATCAGTCAAGAGGATGGACTAGAGCTGTTGGCAGAGATACATGGAGGCGCGTCTGGATCACATATGGGATCAAGAACACTTGTCGGGAAAGCTTTCCGGCAAGGATTCTACTTGCCCACCGCCCTCCGGGATGCAACTGAGCTCGTCACCTAGTGTGAGGCATGCCAGTTCCACTCCAAGAACATCCATCAGCCAGCTCAAGCCTTGCAGACCATCCCTTTGTCCTGGCCTTTCCCGGTCTGGGGTCTCGACATCTTCGGCCCCTTTCCCTGTGCTACTGGGGGCTTTGAATTCTTGTACGTTGCAATCGACAAGTTTACAAAGTGGCCCGAAGTGGAACCAATAAGAAAGGTGACGGCGCAGTCAGCTATCAAGTTCTTCAAAGGACTGGTGTGTCGCTTTGGAGTGCCCAACAGGGTAATCACCAACAACGACACCCAGTTTACAAGCCGCGCCTTCATGCAATACATCCAGGGGAGCAAGGTCTCTTTCTCCTCCGTCGCCCATCCAAGCAGCAACGGACAGGCTGAGAGGATGAATGCTGAAGTTTTGCGAGGGCTGAAGACAAGAACCTTTGATAGACTGCGAAAATGCGGCAGGCGCTGGATTGATGAGTTACCGATGGTTCTTTGGTCAATCAGAATGACACCAAATCGAGCTACTGGCCAGACTCCCTTCTCGCTGGTATACAGGGTAGAAGCAGTGCTCCCCACAGAACTCATATACGGGTCCCCTCGAGTACTTGCCTACGATGAAGTAGCGCAAGGGCAGCTACGGCATGACGATGCCATGCTCCTCGAGGAGAACCGTCTCCGGACAGCTGTATGTGTTGCACGATACCAGCAGGCCCTGCGTCGCTACCAGGGCCGCAGGGTCCAAACCCGAAGCCTTGAGGAAGGTGACCTTGTCCTTAGGCGCGTCCAATCCGCCAAGGGTTCCAACAAGTTGACACCAAAGTGGGAAGGCCCTTACCAGGTAGTACGTGTCACCAGACCCGGTGCAGTCCGTCTGGAGACCGAAGATGGCATGCCAATGCAAAACTCATGGAATATTGAGCATCTTCGTAAGTTCTACCCGTAAGGCGCGGTTGCCGGGCCTTGCCCCGGCAACCTGTTTTGTATAAGCATAGTCCCCTGGACTTGTAACCCTTTGTACAAAGTCAGGCGAAGACCCTATGCAAAGATAATAAAACGAAGCGCTGGCACAAAACTTGCATGCATGTTTACTTAAGTATGATTTTGCTATGATAACTAATCCATTTAAGGAGGATCGTATGCTACTGTTTTCTCCCCTGTACTGACAACAGGCGCCTCCGCCGCGGATGAATTCCCTGAAAGGGAGAAGTGAGAATGAGCCAACATATTGGTCCCCGGCAGCTCCTCGTTCCCCTCGCCATCCATGATGCATTCCTATATGAAAAGCTTGTGAGTAGGAAAACCTCGTCGCTCTCAACATCTGTGCTCCCATCCTTTGATTTGAAAGTTTTATTCAGTCAGGGTGGTTGCAGTAGCATTTGGAGGAGAGCTGATGAGGGGCCGGTTTCCATCCATGCTCCTAACCCATCAGGCAGGGTTCGGTGGCAGCAATGAAAGGGACCGGCAAGGTGTCCTGCCAGGGAACCTTGTTTACTTGGAAGTATTGAGGGGCCATTCCTCAGCATGGACATAATACATGCACAAGTGCCTGGCAGGCATTCCTTTTTCATTAATACGTGGATAAACAAGTCGGAACCATACATGATACAAGCCTGGATGGAGGATTACATAATTTCAACTAAAGTTTGGCAAATACCTACATCTTTTGATTTGCAAAAAGATAAGTGCCCCGTAATGCCTTTCTTGTCCCTCTCCTCCTAGGAGTTGTGTCAAGAAGGAAAGAGGGCAAAAGGAGTGCCTGGGCAGAAGCCCAGCCCGACCCCGTCAGGATCAACAGGATGCAGCCTGACAAGATCGGGAGGGCATCTCCCCGGCAAGGAAGAAGAGGCCAAGGACAGAGGGAGCGACTAGGCGATGCCCTGGTCACCACCGCCAGGACTAGAGGAATGCGGCAGGAGGGACACCGGCAAGGAAGACGAAGCCAGAGTCCACGAGGAAGCCCGCCGGGGTCCAGCTGGAGGAGGCGGAGACACCTACACCCAACACCCCGGCAAATCGCTCTGCCGGGGAGAAGGCCAAGTGCAGAAAATGGTGCCACCGGTGCCTAGCTGACGGTGACGGTGCGTCCGACGCTCAGATGGAGTATGAGCTGCCATCCTCCCGCTCGGTGCCGTCGTCTTTGCTTTCAGTGTGCTCTTCATCGCTGTCGCTCGAGGAGGAGCTTTCGTCGTCGGTTGATCTCTCCGTGCAGCACCCTAAGCGAGCACCCGAGCGCCCGAAGACCTTGATGGAGAGCAGGTCAACCTCCATTAACTTAAAATGAAGGATGTGCCCCTCCGCCAAGCTATGGGCACGTGCAAAGGTTTTCCAGCCACGCCGAAGAAGCATGACATGAGGTGCAGGGAACTCCACGTCCACCCGCATGTTGCCATTACAGCAACCTCTCATGTGTAACTTCAACCCGTGCGGCTGTTCAACCTCCATTACCCTTGCAAAAGGGGTGGGAAGCCGAAGACGGCTGCGCGGGGGCTTGCGCAGCCTAACGAGGAACTCCATCGCTGTGTCTCCGACATGGCCCTCCAATAGAGTCGAAGCGGCTGGGGGAGGAGTAGCCAAGCCACCGCCACGTCCTTCCCAGCCCCGAGTGACGCGCCGACCGCGACCACGTCCTGCAGCTCCGCCTTGTGCACTGGATCCTGCCCCTGCGTCCCCAGCAGGGGCAGGGATACGGTGCCGAGAGGAAGCCCTTGTCGCCGATGCCGGAGCTCGACCGCGCCCTCTTCCCCTCACCATTGTGGAAGAAGGGCACAAGAAGAAGAAGAAGATGCGTGGGTGAGCCCTCCCGTTCTCCTCCACGCTCCCTTTTATAGCAGAGCATGGCAAGGGGCTGGCTCCCCACCACCCTATGGTAACCGTCCTTCTCCTCCAATCCGGTTCATCTGCGTCACTGACGATGTCCAGATTCGCCGGCCGCCCTCCTGCGCCAATCCATGGCGCCACGCCTTCTGCCACGACACTCATTCCCGCGCCCTGTGCGTCCGCCACCAACCCTGCACAATGCATGCAGCGCGCGTGGCGGAAACGGCAGGCATGGTGGGAAGGGTAAAATGGCAGTTACCCCCGGATTGTACGCAGACGCTTCAATCAACTCCCCATGAACGTGGGCGTCCCTCGGTCTATTACGTGGGTAACCCCACGTCGTTCGACGCCGCCCGGCTCGCGGAAAACCCACAAATCAATTCAATTTCAGGTTAATGAAGAAGCAAAGAAGATCGCAGAAACCCGGATCCAGCCGCACCTTGGTCAGGATGCCCGCCTGCGCATTGTTAGGGCCTGCTCCAATGATGCCCGATGACACATATGGCCCAGGCCCGGGGGCTACTGTCGGTGCAGAAAACATTCACGTTTGTCGACCGAGCTCATGCGCAGGCGTACTGACGATCATACGTCCAGCACCAATGCATGGCACAAGGACAAGCCAGAAAAGCCGCTCTTCTTGAGATCAAGGAGAGCATTAAGCAGAACAAGACAGCCGAAGGCCGCCTTGGGAAAGCCTCCCTTGCCGGGCAGGAGAGCCTGGTCAGGTTAGGGCGCCCCAAGGACAAGTCCGGATTTGCCCCGGCAGGCTTGCCAGGGCCGCCAAGATCAAACCTCGCCAAGCTCTTTCAACGAGGAACCTCCACCAAGACGCCACCGCTCCACCCCACTGCACCCAAGTCACTAATATCTGCGGTGTCAAGGTGTTAAGCAACCGGGTGGATCCTCTCGAGCACATGGCAGCATCAAAGAGAAGATATTTGCTTTATTGACACCCGTCCAGGAGGCGTGTCAAGCTGATAAGAAGAGGAAGATAAGCGGCGCGACAGGCTTGCCGGGATTCGCCCTCGGCACGACACCTAGCAGTGCATTTAATGCACTTTGTCCTAACTACCAGAGTTAGGTATGATAGCACTGTTAGCTATCTAATCACACCCAAATGACTGTTTTGCCACTATGGTCGCCCCTTAACCTATAAAAGGAGGCCCGAGGCAACCTAGCAAAGGGTTCGAATACTTCGACCCCCAACATTTGTAAGCTCATGTTGCTTTCCCCGAGGTACCCTTGCCGGGCCAGAGTGCGTTGAGCCTTCTTCCACCTCCAGATTAATCCACCAAAGCAAGAGTAGGGTTTTACACTGCAAAGCGGCCCGAACCTGTGTAAAAGAGAGGGAGTCCATTGCCGTGCTGTCCCCCACTGCTTTTGCTCTTTGTGCAACGCGGCCGTCCCCATGTCGAACCACAAAGGGGCACTGATGTCTACTACACAACTTGTTCTTATAGACTCGTGTTGGGCCTCCAAGCGCAGAGTTTTGTAGGACAGTAGCAAATTTCCCTCAAGTGGATGACCTAAGGTTTGTCAATCCGTGGGAGGCGTAGGATGAAGATGGTCTCTCTCAAACAACCCTGCAACCAAATAATAAAAAGTCTCTTGTGTCCCCAACACACCAAATACAATGGCAAATTGTATAGGTGCACTAGTTCAGCGAAGAGATGGTGATAAAAGTGTAATATGGATGGTAGAAATATATTTTTATAATCTGAATAAATAAAAACAGCAAGGTAGCAAGTGATAAAACGGAGCACAAACGGTATTGCAATGCTTGAAAACAAGGCCTAGGGTCCGTACTTTCGCTAGTGCAATCTCTCAACAATGCTAATCTAATTGGATCATATAACCATCCCTCAACGTGCGAAGAAGAATCACTCCAAAGTTCTTATCTAGCGGAGAACATAAGAAGAAATTGTTTGTAGGGTACGAAACCACCTTAAAGTTATTCTTTCCGTTCGATCTATTCAAGAGTTCGTACTAAAATAACACAAAGCTATTCTTTCCGTTCGATCTATCCAAGAGTTCGTACTAAAATAACACCATATGATACGCATCAACCAACTCTAATGTCACCTAGATACTCCAATGTCACCACAAGTATCCATGAGTTAATTATACGATACGCATCAAACAATTTCAGATTCATAATACTCGATCCAACACAAAGAACCTCAAAGAGTGCCCCAAGATTTCTACCAGAGAAACTAGGACGAAAACATGCATCAACCCCTATGCATAGATTACCCCAATGTCACCTCGGGAATCCGCGAGTTGAGTGCCAAAACACATAACAAGTGAATCAATATGATACCCCATTGTCACCACAGGTATTCATAGTAAGACAAACATCAAGTGCTCTCAAATCCATAAAAGTATTCAATCCGATAAAATGAAATCTCAAAGGGAAAACTCAATTCACAACAAGATAGAGAGGGGAAAACACCATATGATCCAACTATATTAACAAAGCCCGCGATACATCAAGATCATGACATCTCAAGAACACGAGAGAGAGAGAGATTAAACACATAGCTACTGGTACAAACCCTCAGCCCCGAGGGTGGACTACTCCCTCGTCATCATGGTGGCCGCCGGGATGATGAAGATGGCCACCGGTGATGATTTCCCCCTCCGGCAGGGTGCCGGAACAAGGTCTAGATTGGTTTTTCTTGTCTACAGAGGCTTGAAGTGGCGGAACTTCTGATCTAGGGTCTTCCCCCAGGGTTTTTGAAATATTTGGGAATTTATAGTGCGAAGAGGCGGTGCGGGAGGCCACCAAGGTGGGCACAACCCACCAGGGCACGCCTGGGCCCCCAGGCGCGCCCAGGTGGGTTGTGCCCCCCTCGGGGCACCCCCCTGGTACTTCCCTAGCCCACTGGATGTCTTCTGGTCCAAAAAAATCTCCAAAAAGTTTTGCTGTGTTTGGACTCCGTTTGGTATTGATTTTCTGCGATGTAAAAAACAAGCAAAAAACAGCAACTGGCACTGGGCACTATGTCAATAGGTTAGTCCCAAAAAATGATATAAAGTTGCTATAAAATGATTGTAAAACATCTAAGAATGATAATATAACAGCATGAATACTTCATAAATTATAGATACGTTGGAGATGTATCAGCATCCCCAAGCTTAATTCCTACTCGTCCTCGAGTAGGTAAATGATAAAAGAAATAATTTATGAAGTGTGAATGCTAGCAAAGTGCACAAGTTTGATCAATGATAATTTCAAACACTTTTCCTAGCATCATAACAACAATTCTTTCTCATAAAACTTCTCATGTTATAGTAGCAACCAATTAACATGTTAAGGTTCAAACAATGAATTCTCTTGAAACTCAACAACCTATGTTCTCAGTCACCAAGCAATTGCAATTCAACTTTTTCAACAAAGTCTAAGTAAGAGCTCCACATACTGAATCATCATATAGTCTTCCATGATTGCTACTACTCAAAGCATATTCTTAGAACAAATGGCATCCATCAAACACAGAGAAAGATAGGGGCTTAATGTTTCGCCTCCCAACTCATTTATCATAGAGATATTTGTCAACAATAATAAATCATGATCAAATATATTTGATTGGTCATATGTGCCTAGATCTTTCCCCACCATATGATGCTTGCCAACTAGAGAACAATTGAGGTTGAGATGAGAATTCATACTATTGACTCTTTGCATAAAAGTAAATACTGAAAAGTAAAAGATAGGCCCTTCGCAGAGGGAAGCAGAGGTTGCCATGCGCTTTTTATTTGGATGCCCAAGCTCTTAATGCAAAGGAACGTCACATTATATTGCCCCTTATGATGGCAACCTTTATTATGCAGTCCGTCGCTTTTATTACTTTGCCATCACAAATTCGTACAACACTCAATTTTTCCTTACAATAAAAGATCAAACATATTTAGGAGCAATTTTTATTGCTTTATGCACCGATGACAACTTACTTGATGGATCTTATTCAATCCATAGGTAGGTATGGTGGACACTCATTGCAAGAAACTGGGTTTATGAGTTTTTGGATGCACAAGTAGTTTCTCTACTTAGTACGAATTTTTGGCTAGCAAAATATCCTAGGCAAACACCACATGTTGGAGGATCCATGACAATATAACTTCTATGCAAATACACCCAAACATAACTCATTACGTTGTCTTCCTTGTCCAACTTCAACTAATTTGCTCAAGTTTGAAAATAATTAATGGGTATTCACAATCATAGAAGATGTCCAAGATAATATATTTGCATGTGAAAGTTCTCTTCCTTATACTAATCATTCATGAATTGCTTGTATGACCAATATTGTGATTGTCAAGCTTCAAAAGATTTCACTTTCTAAACACAATGTGAAGCTACTACTAGGCATGATATAAACATATAATTTAAACTTCATGATATTCAATTCATTCAACAATTTACTCATTGGATATAAGTGAAGCACAAGAGTAAATGACAAACTACTCCAAAAAGATATAAGTGAAGATCAAGCGAGTAGTTAAGTAAATTGGTAGCTAATTGTGGACTCTCTCTTGTTTAAAAACTTTTAGATCTAAGTATTTTATTAAAACAGCAAGCAAAACAAAACAAAATGACATTCTAAGAATGCCACACATCATGTGAAGAAGCAAAAACTTAGGCTCAACCGAGGCTAACCAATAATTGTTGATGAAGAAAGGTGGGATGCCTACCGGGGCATCCCCAAGCTTAGATGCTTGAGACTTCTTGGAATATTAACTTAGGATGCCTTGGGCATGCCCAAGCTTGAGCTCTTGTTTCTTCTTCATTCTTCTCATAACACGGTTTCCCTAATTCTTAAAAACTTCATCCACACAAAACTCAACAAGAACTCGTGAGATACGTTAGTATAAATCAATGCAACACCTTATCATTCTCTACTGTAGCAAATTACTAAAATTATAATTTAACATTTCATACTAAATGCCTCTGCATATTTAATACTCCTATCCTCAAATAGAATCATTAAACAAGCAAACATATGCAAACAATGCAAACATAACAGCAATCTGTCTAAACAGGACAGTCTGTAAAGAGTGCAATATTCATCATACTTCCCTAACTCCAAAAATTCTAAAAAATTACCACACTGTAGAAAATTTATTATAGCTCACTATGCAAAAAAAATTCAAACTTTTATCACATTCTGACTTTTCTAGATAATTTTTGCAACAGCGATAAATTTCTGTTTTGAAACAGCAACTCATATACTTGCAAAATAAGCATGGTGATGGCTATCCTTGCCACTTTTATTGAAATAAAAGATACAAAACATTATTATAAATAACATAAAGCAAATCATAATAAAATAAAATGACTCTCCAAGCAAAACTCATATCATGTGATGAATAAAATTATAGCTCCAAGTGAGGTTACCGATAATGTTGGAGACGATAGAGGGGATGCCTTCCGGGGCATCCCCAAGCTTAGTTGCTTGGATATTCCTTGAATATTACCTTGGGGGTGCCTTGGGCATACCCAAGCTTAGGGTCTTGTCACTCCTTATTCTCCTCATATCGATATCTCACCCAAAACTTGAAAACTTCAATCACACAAGACTTAACGGAACTTCGTGAGATAGGTTAGTATGATAAAGAGCAAACCATTTCACTTTGGTACTGTTAAAGAAAAGATTCATAATTGTTTCCACACAATTACTATTGTAGAATATCATTTCCACAATTTATATTGAGCAATATAAGCCATAGAAACTAGAAAACAAGCAAACTATGCGTTGAAAACAGAATCTGTCAAAAACAGAACAGTCTGTAGTAATCTGTACTCCAACCATACTTCTGCTACTCGAAAAATTCTGAAAAATTAGGAAAACGTATTGAATTTGTATATATATCACCTGTAAAAAATTCAGATCAAAATAACGTTCCAGTGAATTTTAAAAATTCCTGGACTGAGCGCAAAAGTTTCTGTTTTTGCACAGATTCAAGTCAACTATCATCCATACTATCCCAAAGGCTTTACTTGGCACTTTATTGAAACAAAAGCAATAAAACATGATTAATACAGTAGCATATTCATGTGAACACATAAAAAAATTAGGGGTAAATGTTGGGTTATCTCCCAACAAGCGCTTTTCTTTAATGCCTTTTAGCTAGGCATGATGATTTCAATGATGCTCGCATAAAAGATAAGAATTAAAACATAAAGAGAGCATCATGAAGCATATGACTAGCACATTTAAGTCTAACCCACTTCCTATGCATAGGGATTTTGTGAGCAAACAACTTATGGGAACAAGAATCAACTAGCATAGGATGGCAAAACAAGCATAACTTCAATATTTTCAACACATAGAAAGGAAACTTGATATTAGTGAGAAGCCTACAAGCATATGTTCCTCTCTCATAATAATTTTCAGTAGCATCATGAATGAATTCAAAAATATAGCCATCACATAAAGCATTCTTTTCATGATCCACAAGCATAGAAATTTTCTTACTCTCCAAACAAGCAAATTTATTCTCATCAATAGTAGTGGGAGCAAATTCAACAAAATAACTATCATGTGCTACATGATTGACATAATCAAATTGAACATTAAAATTATGATGAAAAGTTTCATGGTTATCATTATTATTTATAGCACACATGTCATCACCATAATCATCATAGATAGCAACTTTGTAGTCATAATCAATTGAAACCTCTTCCAAAAAAGTGGATTCATCACTAAATAAAGTCACGACCTCTCCAAATCCACTTTCATAATTATCACAATAAGATTCAACACCCTCCAAAATAGTGGGATCATTAGTACCTAGAGTTGACACTCTTCCAAACCCACTTTCATCAATATAATCGTCATAAATAGGAGGCATGCAATCATTATAATAAATTTGCACATCAAATCTTGGGGGACTAAAAATATCATCTTCATCAAATATAGCATCCCCAAGCTTATGGCGTTGCATATCGTTAGCATCATGGATATTCAAAGAGTTCATAGCAACAACATTGCAATCATGCTCATCATTCAAAGATTTTTTGTCAAACATTTTATAGAATTCTTCCTCTATCAATTGAGCACAATTTTTGTTTCCATCATTTTCATGAAAGATATTATAAAGATGAATAATATGATACCACCTCAATTCCATTTTTTTGTAGTTTTCTTTTACGAACCAAACAAGTGATAAAACAAGAAACTAAAAGATTCAGTTGCAAGATCTAAAGATATACCTTCATGCACTAACCTCCCCGGCAACGGCGCCAGAAAAGAGCTTCATTGACGGGGTGTGAGTGCCGCTTACCTAACCTCCCCGGCAACGGCGCCAGAAAAGAGCTTGATGTCTACTACACAACTTGTTCTTGTAGACTCGTGTTGGGCCTCCAAGCGCAGAGTTTTGTAGGACAGTAGCAAATTTCCCTCAAGTGGATGACCTAAGGTTTATCAATCCGTGGGAGGTGTAGGATGAAGATGGTCTTTCTCAAACAACCCTGCAACCAAATAATAAAAAGTCTCTTGTGTCCCCAACACACAAAATACAATGGCAAATTGTATAGGTGCACTAGTTCGGCGAAGAGATGGTGATAAAAGTGTAATATGGATGGTAGAAATATATTTTTATAATTTGAATGAATAAAAACAGCAAGGTAGCAAGTGATAAAACGGAGCACAAACAGTATTGCAATGCTTGAAAACAAGGCCTAGGGTCCGTACTTTTGCTAGTGCAATCTCTCAACAATGCTAATCTAATTGGATCATATAACCATCCCTCAACGTGTGAAGAAGAATCACTCCAAAGTTCTTATCTAGCAGAGAACATAAGAAGAAATTGTTTGTAGGGTACGAAACCACCTTAAAGTTATTCTTTCCATTCGATCTATTCAAGAGTTCATACTAAAATAACACAAAGCTATTCTTTCCGTTCGATCTATCCAAGAGTTCATACTAAAATAACACCATATGATACGCATCAACCAACTCTAATGTCACCTAGATACTCCAATGTCACCACAAGTATCCGTGAGTTAATTATACGATACGCATCAAACAATTTCAGATTCATAATACTCGATCCAACACAAAGAACCTCAAAGAGTGCCCCAAGATTTCTACCAGACAAACTAGGACGAAAACGTGCATCAACCCCTATGCATAGATTACCCCAATGTCACCTCGGGAATCCGCGAGTTGAGTGCCAAAACACATATCAAGTGAATCAATATGATACCCCATTGTCACCATAGGTATTCATAGCAAGACATACATCAAGTGCTCTCAAATCCATAAAAGTATTCAATCCGATAAAATGAAATCTCAAAGGGAAAACTCAATTCAAAACAAGATAGAGAGGGGGAAACACCATATGATCCAACTGTATTAACAAAGCCCGCAATACATCAAGATCATGACATCTCAAGAACATGAGAGAGAGAGATTAAACACATAGCTACTGGTACAAACCCTCAGCCCCGAGGGTGGACTACTCCCTCGTCATCATGGTGGCCGCCGGGATGATGAAGATGGCCACCGGTGATGATTTCCCCCTCCGGCAGGGTGCCGGAACAGGGTCTAGATTGGTTTTTCGTGGCTACAGAGGCTTGTGGTGGCGGAACTTATGATCTAGGGTCTCCCCCCAGGGTTTTTGGAATATTTGGGAATTTATAGGGCGAAGAGGCAGTGCGGGAGGCTACCGAGGTGGGCACAACCCACCAGGGCGCACCTGGGCCCCTAGGCGCGCCCAGGTGGGTTGTGCCCCCCTCGGGGCATCCCTCTGGTACTTCTCTAGCCCACTGGATGTCTTCTGGTCCAAAAAAAATCTCCAAAAAGTTTCGCTGCGTTTGGACTCTGTTTGGTATTGATTTTCTGCGATGTAAAAAACAAGCAAAAAACAGCAACTGGCACTGGGCACTATGTCAATAGGTTAGTCCCAAAAAATGATATAAAGTTGCTATAAAATGATTGGAAAACATCTAAGAATGATAATATAACAGCATGAATACTTCATAAATTATAGATACGTTGGAGACGTATCAGGCACCCCTGCCATGTAGGTGATCTTGCTTCCACGCCGACATCTTTGGCGCGCCAGGTAGGTGGCGTCTCTTGTGCGAACCTGAAGAAGTGACCAATGCGTCAATCTTCATCGACCTTCATCCTCCATGGCTCCCAAGAAGAAGAGTGGAGCTGGAGCGTATCCTTCCTCATGATGATCATTATTAGCAAAATCATCAAAGTTTCCATCAAGGTTATTACTACTTTTTTCAACGATAACCTCCCCGGATTCAGACATGATCGCAAAGCAAGCGATCTAACACACGAGCAAACAAAAGGCAAACGAAAAGACGAACAAAAGAAGGGCAAATAAAAAAGGCAATTTTTTTTTGTGTTTTTCTGAAAGGGCCATTTGTGTCGGGGACGAATCCGCGATCACCTATGGGACCCAGGGAAGGACCCCTTTACGTTCGGCAGGGAGAGACGGTCGCACGAAGAGCAAATCTAGCGAAGAACACGACAGTGCACGAGAGAGATTTACCCAGGTTCGGGTCGCACGGATGCGTAAAACCCTACTCCTGCTTTTTGGTTTATTATCTGTATGATTGTTCTAGCTCCAGGAGCGCTACAGTACCGAATAGCTGCGTACAATACTGGAGTTCTCCCTTTTCCAGTTCCTCCCCTTTTTCATGTTGCCTATGGGCCTCCTTTTATACGCACAAAGGGGTCACCAACAGGTGGCAAACAGTAAAGGTAGAGGTGGAAAGCTGCTACAGTAAGGCCACTATTACCAGGATGACATGTCCTACCTACCACTGACGGCAGGGGACAAGGGCATTAAATGCCCATGCCTTTGCTGTCCAGATACATGTACCCGGACGTCGTGGACGTGGGAAAAGCCTATCCCACCTGCTGCTGCACCGCTATCTACAGTGCACCGCCGTCTACACAGTGCCCTGCCACGCACGCTTGGAAGGACCCAGAGCGCCACGCTGGCAGAGGCACCGGAGCAGCACAGTAGCACAGTGGTACAGTAACGCTTGCCGCGGCAAGACCTTGCCGCACCTGACAGCTTGGCGCAACCCATAGCTTGCCGTGCAAGGTAACTTGCCGGGGCAAGTACCTTGCCGCAGCCGCTATCTTGCCGCAGCCAATACCTTGCCGCAGCCAATGACTTGCCGGGGCAAGTACCTTGCCGTGGCAAGTACTCTGCTTCAGCAATGCCCAGGCTGGGCCTCAGCTGTCCCTCCCGGCAAGCTCCTCTTGCCGGGGCCTTAACTCTTGCTTTGTATACTTTGTCCTTGAATGGCTTAATAATCTTGAGCTTCTCTCTGGCTGTCCTCCCGCAAGCCTGGCCGCGGGATGCTACTACTACCCGTGCACAAGTACGGGGTACTAGGGTACCCCTATTCTAGTACACCGAGAGGAGCCCCCGGGCCTGGGCCACACAATGTGCCGGGCGTTGTTGGGCCAGGCCCAAACAGTGCACGGGCACGCGTGGCTAGGATAAGCCGAAACGTCCCTATGCTGTTTAATTGCACGCTCTCCCACGCGTCGCGCGTTGAACGCGGAGCGTGGGAAGCGTGTGCAGCCATCTCGAATGACGAAGGGGCGGATGGTTCCGCATCTTTCCCCATAAAAGGAGGGACCTGCAGAAGCACTCGCACACCCCTCTCACCATTCTCGATCTCCAAATCTCTGCCTTCTTCTTCCTCCGCTCTAAAACAAAAGCCGTTTCCCAATCCTCCGCCACCGCGCGCGTCCGCATCTCCCTCGGTCCTCAGCTCCGCCTTCGCCATGCCTCCCAAAGGAGAAAAGGGGAAGACGGGGAAGTCCTCAAGGACGGAGACCCAGGCGCAGATGAAGAAGCAGAAGTACGCGCTCTTCGCTCCGACGCTCACGGGGGCGGATCTGAAGGCCAAGTTCCAAGGCATGTGGGCCGCGAGGACCAAGGCGCATCCGGCCACCCGCGTTCGCCCAGCCACCGACGAGAGCGAAGTGAGCAAGTACCCCTTCTTCGCTTGCTATTTTTGGTGCGGGCTCTGCCCACCGTACTCGGATTTCTTCAGCGACGTCATGTACACCTTCAACCTCCGTCTGCTAGATCTCACACCGAATGCCGTATCCACCATGGCGATATTTGCGCATCTGTGCGAGAACTTCGTCGGCGTCGCACCCAACACCGCGCTGTTCAGGCATTACTTCACTCCCCGTGCTGAAAAGGGGGAGCCTCTCACTGTTGGCGTCTCGTTCGTTTCAAGATTGGGCGCCAAGGAGCATTATCTGAAGGGGGATCTCCGCCCAAGATGGGGAGAAATCCGGTCTGAATGGTGTTGGATCATTGACGATGAGCCGCCACCATACTGTGAGCTTCGCAAGACCCAAGCAGCGCGTGGCACAGACTGGAGCGATCTGGATCCCCAGGACAAAAAGCTGGAGATTGCCGCTGCCAGGATCATACGGCTCAGGGAGGCCGGGCTCACCATAGGGATGGTTGGCGCAGATTTCCTCCGCCGCCGCATTGCTCCTCTGCAGCAGAGAGGAAGGCCGGCCTCTGATTGGAAGAACCCAGCCGATATCATGCGGCTGCGCCCTGGACTGATCAACAACTTCACAGTTCTGTAGCACGACTTTTTCATGCGAGAACTGTTCAAGCAAGAGACAGATCCAGAGAAGCGCGACAAGGCGTTCACGCTGCCGAAGCACATCGTGCCCCTTTGCAACAACTCCGCATTGAGTGCAATCATCGCTATGATGCCGCTCTGCAATGCGCACAGCGTTGAAGCAACTTGGGACGTGCCGCTCGAAGAAGACGTGCGGCGATTCTTTGACTCCACGGTCAAAAAGCAGGTCCGGGTGGAGGAGTGGCTCGTCCGCAACACCACTGAGCAAGAAATAGAATTCATTGCTCGAAGAGTGGAGGAGGACAGGCTCGCCAGGGAAGCTGGCGATTTTGGTTATACTTTGGCGGAGCTCGACGAGGCACAAAAGGAGAGCCTTGCCGAGCAGGGGATGCTTGCCGGGAAGGGCGAGCTCGCCGCACCCGGCAAGGATGTCGGGCCAAGCCAGCCTGCCGACGAGTCAGGCAGCTTGGAGGATGAGGGCTCCTCTTCCGAGGAGGGCACCGAAAGCCCACCGCAGTCAGAGTCCCCAGCCCCTCTGAGGAGGAAACGCCTTCGCAGGCTTGGCAAAGTGGCTGAGCGGCAAGAAGTTCAACAACCGCCGGAGCGCCGTTCGACGCGCTCGACCGCGGCAAGGGCTGGTGCTGCGGGAGTGTCTCACGCGGCCCCGGCAACTGGAGCAGGGTCATCAAAAACCGCTGCTACTACCCCCGCCAAGCGGCCAAGGAGCCCAGCTCACCCTCCTCCCCCTCCTCACACGGAGGCGGACTTTGATTTTTCCGCTCTCAGCGAAGAGGACGACGAGGAAGAGTAAGTTCCCTTGCCGCGACCCTCAATCTTTGTAAGGTTTTGTTTCTGTCATCACTTGTCGCGCTCCGGCCTTGCTTCCGCAGGGAGGAAACTTTGGCGGAGAGGACAAGGAAGAGAGCTAAGGTCTCGACGAGCAAGACCGTGGTGGTCGTCGAAGATGAGCCCACGGCAACCACCGGGAGAGCGTCTGAGACCGTCCCGACCAGCTCGGAGCCCAGCCCTCGTTGCAGCCCCCGGCGCAGCCCCCAGCGTAAGTATTTCAACTACCTTTCGCTGGCGGTCGCTGAGGAACAAGCATTTTGTTACTGACATCTTTGGGCGTGTAGGAGAGGAGCAGCAAGTGGAGCCATCTGAAGGTGCTCCAGAAGTACCACCCCCCTCGACCACACCGCCAAGGAGAAGATCTCCGGTAAGGGCTCCCACTAGCGAGCCGAGCCACGAAGAGGAGCCGGCAAGCGCCGAAGTGCCAAGCACCAGCGCTGGCGACCCCACCCCAATGACAAACGTTGACGGGGGAGGGGAGCCCACCGCTCTTGAGCTCAACACGGGTAAACCCACTTGCTGCAAAACTCTTTCTGCTTTCTTTCTTTTGTCTTCCTGAATTTCTTCCTGAAGCTCTTTTTGCCTTACTTCTCGGGTTGGCAGAGCCCTCCTCGGTGGAGCCAATGAACATTGACTCTTCTGCCGAGGAGAACACCACAGGGGCCGTCGACGACGAGGCCGCCAAGGCCGCCGCTGCCAAGGCCGACAAGCTGGCAGCCGACAAGCTTGCCGACGAAGAAACCGCCAATGCTGCCGAAGCTGAGGCTGCCCAGAAGGCGCCCACCGATGAAGCCGCCAAGGCTGCTGAAGCTGAGGCTGCCCAGAAGGCTGCTGAGGAGGCCGGCGAGGGAGCCGGTGGTCGTACTGACGGCCCTGAGGCCTCAGGAGCGCCAGGCGCTACTCCGACCACGGGTCCTTCAACCACTGACGAGGCGGCAGCGCCCAACTCGCCTCCGCCAAGCAAATACGTCCGGGTCGGCGAGAACGTCTACGTCAGCCTCCCCTGGACAGTGGGCTCCAGAGCGCCAACCGAGGAGGATGTTGTGGACGAGGAGATCCTTGCCGCAGCCGGGCTCCAGCTTGTGGATGCGCCAGGCGCCAGCAGTAGCAGCACGTCTGAAGAGGAGCAACTGCTTCAAAAGCTGCTGAATCTTCATCGCGCTCGACGAGAAAAACTAGCTTCCAGGGAGGCGCTCATCGAGAAGGCCGAAGCTGACATGTTGAGGCGCGCGGAGATCTTGGCGGATGTCCGCACGCGATCTCTTAATGCGTTAGAGGCCAAGCGGGCACAGCTGGCCGAAGAACGGCAGGCCCTCCTCCTGATGAAGCAAGATATTGAACAAAAACAGGAGGAGACCGCCAAGGAGTTGTCTGCTCGGGCCGGTGATCTGAACCAGCGGAAAGTGGACCTTGATGCCCACGAAGAAGAACTTGCCGAGCGCAAGAGGAAACTTGCCGAAACCCTCCGACAGAAAGACGAGGAGGTGGCAAGACTTGTCGCAGAGCGGACCCAGGGGCAGGCACAAAAACACCAGAAGGAAATCGAAGCCTTGGCCCAAGAGTACGCCAGCAAGTTGGTGGAGGCCACCAACGCTGTCGCTGCTGCAGAAGTGAACATGAAGGAAACAGAGGAGAAAGTGGCAAGACTAGAGGCCGCCCTCAAGGCAAACGGTGACAAGCTCTCAACGCTTGAAAGTGAGAGGGCAAAGGTGACCCACACTTTGGCGGAGATGCAAGTTACCATAGCCAAGAAGAACAATCTGCTTGCCGCCGCCAATGACTCCAGAGCAGACCTGAAGCTGAAACTGACCACGCTGAAAGAGACGCTCGACACCACCAGAAAGCGCGAAGGGCTTCTAATGGCAGAGCTCCAGAAGGAAAAGGGTCTGCTTCAAGACGCTATTGCAACCCACAAGAAGTTCAGGGATAACGTGGGGATCTTCACAGACAGGCTTGCCAGCGCAGCCGAGGACATCGACAAGGAGCTGACTACCCTGAAGGTGCCGGACTTCGGGTACTCCACCGACAAGAACACGCAAACTAGCGTCAAGCTAGCCGAGTTCTTCGACGGAGTAGTAGAAGCACTCCAACAGCTCCAAGTCAATCACAAGGCTCAACTGGCCGACGAGTCACGCAGGCTTTGCCGGGGAGTTCTCCGGAGGTTGTTGGTGAAGATAGCATACAGAAACCCGGGCGTCGACTTCAGCAACATCTTCAAAAGCTTGCCGAAGGGATACGACCCCGCGCCACTAGAGGCCCTTGTCGCGCCCATTGTGGAGAGGGTGGACCAAATCCAGAGAGTCGAAGGCGAGCACCGCAATTAGAGAGCCCATTCTTCTCCCTCCTTGCCGCCGCTAGACATGTTAAAGAACAATCTGTTTAAGCCGCGACAACTTATCTTGTAGTATAACATGCAATATTTTGAAGTTAATGCATGTCATCTCCCTTGAGCAATTTCTTTCTTTGTGTGTACTTGCCCTACGCTTATAGGAAACTTGCCGGTGCGCGCACCATCACCTTGTCACGCTCAGTGCGGCCACTTAGGTTGTTGAGCGGACTCGAAACAAGGTAACATACAAAGAGTAGTATCGTCACGATTACGCTTAGGTTCCGTCGCGCACAGGTTTTCCATACAAAGAGTAGTATCGTTCAAGGAAAATAACCTTGAAAATAAAAAAGAATTTGGTTATTCAAACTTTGGCACTTAGCTTTGTCGCTGATCTCTCCGCGGCAAGGTCTTGTCACTGCTTGCCGCTGCCTTCTACCCGTCAAGGCAATTTTCTTTGAACGACGCCTGGTCCATATCATTATCCCATCCCCCCCGGCAAACTTGTGCGCGAGGGAAGCTTCTGTCTTTTTGAGAAAAAGAAAGAAGAGAAAATAAAGATATAGGAGCTTGGCGGCTCGTTAATGCTTACCGGGGAGGCTGTACTGCACAGTATGTCAGATAATCATGCAAAATAAAAGTAAACATGAAATCGTCAAAAACTGCGAAATACAAAAGCTTTATTTATGCACAGGGTCTGCGCCTGGCTTTGTACAAAGGATTACATGCAACAGCGGCAAGACTTGTACAAAAGCCCGGCAACCGCGCCTTATGGAAAAAACTTACGGAGATGCTCAATGTTCCAGGAATTGATCACTGGAATGCCATCCCCGGTCTCCAGGCGGACAGCGCCGGGCCTGGTGACTCGTTTCACCCGATAAGGGCCTTCCCACTTCGGCGTCAACTTGTTTGAATTCTTGGCCGACTGAACGCGCCGAAGAACAAGGTCGCCTTCCTCGAGACTTCTGGCATTAACTTTGCGGCTATGGTAGCGACGCAAAGCTTGCTGGTAGCGAGCAGCTCTCACAGCAGCCTGAAGACGATCCTCCTCGAGGAGCACAGCGTCATCTTGCCGCAGTTGCTCTTGCTCAAGCTCATCGTAAGCGAGCACTCGAGGTGACCCGTATACGAGTTCCGTGGGGAGAACTGCCTCTGCTCCATAAACTAGAGCAAAAGGCGTCTGGCCAGTAGCTCGATTTGGCGTCGTCCTGATCGACCAAAGAACCACTGGCAGCTCCTCGATCCAGTTTTTGCCGCACTTGCGCAGCCTGTCGAAAGTTCTCGTCTTGAGCCCACGCAGCACTTTAGCATTTGCCCTTTCAGCTTGACCGTTGCTTCGGGGGTGAGCAACAGAAGCGAAACAGACCTTGGCGCCAAGGTCTTCGACATACTGCATGAAGGCGTGGCTCGTGAACTGGGTACCGTTGTCGGTGATGATCCTGTTAGGAACACCAAAGCGACAAACAATTCCCTTGAAGAACTTGATGGCTGATTGTGCTGTCACCTTCCTCACTGCTTCCACTTCTGGCCACTTCGTAAACTTGTCGATGGCCACATACAAGTACTCGAAGCCCCCGGTGGCACGGGGAAAGCGGCCGAGGATGTCGAGCCCCCAGGCCGAAAATGGCCAGGAGAGAGGGATTGTCTGAAGAGCTTGAGCTGGCTGATGAATCTGCTTGGAATGAAACTGGCACGCTTCACACTTGGTTACTAGTGCAGTTGCATCCTGGAGGGCGGTGGGCCAAAAGAAACCTTGCCGGAAAGCCTTTCCAACAAGGGCTCTTGACCCTATGTGGTGACCACATATGCCTCAATGAATCTCCGCCAACAGCTCCTGTCCTTCTTCCCGGGGAATACACTTCAATTTCACACCGTTTGGTCTTTTTCTGCACAGCGTGTCATCGACAAATTGATACATATTGGACCGTCGGGCTACTTTCTCCGCTTCTTCCTGCTCTTTGGGAAGTTCTCCTGTCTGAAGGAAACGGACGATCTGCTGCGCCCACGCTGGAGCCTGTGGCTCGACAACGAGGACTAAAGGCATTTCTTCTGCTGTGGGAACATCAGGCCCTACGGCAAGAGCTCGTCGCTCTACCAGAGCCGTCCGTTCCCCGACGAGCTTGGCGGGAACAGCCGCCTCAACGACAAGAGCCTGGGGCCCTGCTGGAGCGTGCTGTCCTTCAACAAGCTTGTCGGGAGCAGTTGCTTCAACGACGGAAGCCCAAGGCCTCGTCGGAGCATCTTGCTCCTCAGCGCTTCGATCAGGAGCGCCTACTTCAACAACAAGGACCCGAAGTCTTGTCGGAGCAAGTTGCCCCTTTGCCTCTAGCCTAGGAGCACCCGCTTCAACGACAAGAGCGTGAGGCCTTGTCGGAGCAAGTTGCCCCTCTGCATCTTTGGCGCTGGCTTTGGCAGCCTTCTTGCCGGCGGCTTCGGGGAGCTCTGCCGGGAAGTAGTCGCCAGAAGCCAACTTCCTCTTCCTGCCTTGCCCTACTGATGGCGTCACGGATGGCTGAGTTAGTTGGAGCACAAAAGTGCCTGGCTCCACAGGCAATTTGAGTGCGGCGCGCTTTGACAAACCATCGGCAATGTCATTCTCAGCACGTGGGACGTGCTCCATTTGTAGGCCGTCAAAGCGTTCTTCCAACTTCCTCACCTCATCTACATAAGCTTCCATCAATGGGCATTGGTAGTTCTTGTTCACTTGCCTGACGACAAGCTGCGAATCTCCCCTGACAATAAGCTTCTTGATCCCAAGGTCTGCCGCGATCCTGAGACCGGCAAGCAACCCCACATATTCTGCAGTATTGTTCGTCGCCTGTTCCTTGGGAAAGTGCATTTGGACCACGTACTTGAGGTGCTCTCCGGTGGGTGCGACAAGCAGTACGCCAGCACCGGCGCCTTGCAGCGAAAAGGCACCATCAAAGTACATAAGCCACTCTTTGCTTGTCTCCTTGCCGGGGAGAGTCATCTCTGGGATTTCTTCGTCTGGCGTTGGTGTCCATTCTGCGACAAACTCTGCCAAAACTCGACTCTGTATGGTTGATGTACTCTCAAACTTGAGACCAAAGCTTGACAACTCCAATGCCCACTCGACAATCCTGCCCGTCGCTTCTGGATTTTGCAAAATCCTTTTCAGCGGGAAGCGAGTGACGACGGTAACTTCATGTGCTTGAAAGTAATGGCGCAGCTTTCTCGAGGCCATGAGAAGGCCGAAAAGCAGCTTCTGCACACCAGAATACCTTGACCTAGCTCCCTGCATAAGAGAGCTCACAAAGTAGACCGGGCGCTGCACCATTTTCTTCTTTTGTATCACTTCGCCTGACTGCGCAGACGAATCCTTGTCGGCAGCAAAACTTGTTGCCCCCAGCTTGTCGCTGGTCGTGCTTGCCGCAGTTACTGCCTCCTCATCCACCTCTCTCTCCGCTACCAGCACAGCACTAACCACTTGATTGGTTGCCGCTAGATACAGCAACAACTTCTCTTGTGGTTTAGGTGCGACAAGTATTGGAGGAGAGAGAGGTATCTCTTCAAGTCTTGCAGCGCCGCCTCCGCCTCCGGAGTCCTTTTCAATGGACCTGCCTTTTTTAAGATTTTGAAAAATGGCAGGGCGCGCTCAGCTGACTTGGAGATAAACCTACTGAGGGCAGCAACACAGCCGGCAAGTCGTCGTACATCCTTGACGCGCTTCGGTGCTTCAATTTGCTCAATGGCTTTGATCTTGTCAGGATTGGCTTCAATTCCCCGTTGAGACACAAAGAACCCGAGAAGCTTGCCGGAGGGAACTCCAAACACGCACTTCTCGGGGTTGAGCTTCAGGTTGATCTTGTGCAGATTTACAAAAGTTTCTTCTAGATCTTGAACCAAAGTAGCCCTGTCTTTGCTTTTGACCACTATATCATCCATATAGGCTTCCACATTTCTATGTAGCTGAGGCTCAAAAGCAATCTGGACGGCTCTTGCAAATGTCGAACCAGCATTTTTCAAACCAAATGGCATACGTACGAAACAGTATGTGCCACAGGGTGTGATAAATGCGGTCTTTTCCTCATCTTCCTCAGCCATGAAGATTTGATGATACCCTGAATATGCGTCAAGAAATGAAAGCAAATCACATCCTGCCGTGGAGTCAACAATCTGGTCTATGCGGGGCAAAGGAAATGGGTCTTTGGGACAAGCTTTATTGACATCAGTGAAATCAATACAAAGCCTCCATTTTCCATTCGCTTTGCGCACGACAACAGGATTGGCCAACCACGTGGGATGGAGCACTCCTCTAACGAGGCCTGCTGCTTCCAACTTCTTGATTTCTTCCGCAATAAACTCTTGCCGCTCCACAGCTTGCTTTCTGGCTTTCTGTTTGACGGGCCTCGCGTGGGGACAAACGGCAAGGTGGTGCTCAATTACTTTCCTGGGAACACCGGGGATGTCGGACGGTTGCCATGCAAATACGTCGACATTCGCCCGCAGGAAAGCAATGAGCGCGTTTTCCTATTTGTTGTCAAGTGTGGCACTGATGGTGAAGGAACCACCAGTGCCATCCTCCTTGGCGGGCACCTTCTTTGTCGCCGGCGGAGCGGCTTTGTTCTTCTTACACTTGCCGGTGGAGCTCTCTGGTGCGTCCTCGACGGCAGTGCAGCACTCCGAAGAGGTGCGCTTGCCGGAGTGGGCACAGGAGCTCTTGCCGGACTTCCTCTTGTTCTCCCGCCCGAGAGCTTCAGCGGCAAATGCCTTGGCGGCAGTTGCGGCAGCTGCTTCCCGGTAGATCTTGTCGGTGCAAATAAGCGCATCCTTCTTGTCGCAGGGAACTGTGATAACACCCACGGGTCCTGGCATGTTCAACACGTTGTAGGCATAATGAGAGGCTGCCATGAACTTGGCGAGCGCTGGACGGCCAAGTATCCCATTATAAGGTAATGGAATATCGGCAACATCAAAGGTGACCTTCTCGGTCCGGTAGTTCAGCTCGCCGCCAAATGTCACTGGCAGCGTGATCTTCCCTTTCGGCTTGCTCCTTCCTGGATTGACTCCTTGGAAAGTACCAGTTTCCTCAAGCTCGCCGTCAGAGATTTGAAGTTTCCGGAGCACAGCGGGCGAAATCAGATTCAAGCCGGCCCCACTGTCAACTAACATCTTCGTGACCTTGAGGTTGCGGATCGTTGGTGAAACCAGCATCGGCAAGCACCCGACCGCCGTTGTGCGGTCAGGGTGGTCCTCAATGTCAAAGACGATAGGCGTGTCGGACCACTTCAGAAGCTTTCTGGCGTCAATAGATGGTTCCGCCGCATTGATCTCTCGCGCCCACTGTTTAAGTTGGCGGTGAGAAGAATGCAACGAAGCACCACCGTCAACACACAAGACTTCTGCGGCTTTCTGAAATTCGTGCTCACTGGATTCTTCGTCATCTAGATCATCATCACCATCATCTTTGTCGTGGCCACGAGGAGGCCTGTCTCTCTGCTGCTGCTTGGCCTTGCCGCGACGCCCTCCTCGGGCAGTGCGCTTCTTGCCGGACCCGCCAGCACCTTCTGGGGCCTTCTCCTAGTCGCGCCTCTCATACTCAGCTTTCTGCTGTTCGACAAGCTGCTCGACTCGTCGACAGTTCTAGAGATCGTGTCCCTTGGTGCGGTGGATCTTGCAATATTGCTTGTCGGAGCCGTCCTGCTTGTCGGCAGCTGCCAAGGCCTGACAGTTGGCGCACACGGCAATCTCCTTGCCGGAGCCCTCGGCTTTGGCCTTGTCGGCACTGCCGTTGCCGCTGGACTGCTCGACGGCAAGCACAGCTTTGCCCTTTTTCTTCCTGTTGTTCCGCCGCCGGCTCTTCTTTGCTGGGGCGGTACCTTCGCTGTCAGAGCTCCCCCCTGCGCCAACACCTTCACCGGGAAGTTTCCTTCCCTCTTCAGCGCGCGCACACTTGTCGGCGAGAGCATATAGCTGGCCAATGTCTCTGACCTTGGTCATCGCCATTTCCTCCCGCATCTTGCGGTTACGCACGTTCTGATGGAACGCGCTAATAACCGCAGCGGGGTGAACATCTGGGATGTTGTACTGTACGCGGCTGAACCTTTGAATGTATTTGCGCAGGGGCTCTCCTTCCTTCTGGGGGATGAGATGAAGATCACTCTCCTGGCCATGAGGTTGATGACCGCCAGTAAAGGCACCAACAAACTGATGGCACAGGTCCGCCCATGAAGAAATGGAGTTCTCCGGCAAGTGCATTAGCCATGAGACGACGTTGCGCTTTAACACGAGCGGGAAGTAGTTAGCAAGAATCTTGTCGTCTCGTCCCCCGGCAGCTTGCACCGCAATGGTGTAAATGCTGAGGAACTCCGACGGGTGTGTCTTGCCATCATACTTCTCCGGCACGTCAGGCTTGAAAGCCTTGCGATTGGGCCACTGGACCTGCCGCAGCTCACGGGTGAACGCTGGACAACTTACCGCGTACGGCAAGTCGCCAGGATCCCCTGGCGCATGCATGTCAACAGCGGGCCCTGCGCGTCTGTCGGACTGACGATGCGCTTCTCTCCTTCGCTCGATAGTGGTACAAGCGTCTTCTCCTCTGCGTTCCTGAAGAACGAGGCGCTGGTCACGACGAGCTCGCGGGTCAGACGACGCCGTGGAATCATCGCCACGGGCGTCGTTTCGACGTGTCGGCGACCGAGGCCGTCTGGGTGGGGAGTGTACGGTTGTTGCCCCCTCGCCGTTCTTGTTGGTGACAGCATCGTCACCAGTTCTCTTGTCGGCCGCGCGCACCGGGTCGGCATCAGCGAAGCTGAGAAGGCTCTGAATGGTTACCCTCCACTCGTCAAGCTTATCTGCTGGTGGAGGGAAGTTCAGGAGCAGCTGCGCACGTGCCAACGCTTCTGCTGGTGAGGGAGGTATCGAGTGGCGTGAGGACTGTGGGATGCTCTTACTCCTAACGGTGTTAGGAGCATCTCCACGCCCAGGCGACCGCACCTCGACCCCGCCAACGTGTTGTTGCGTATGGTGACCCCGCGCATCTCGAGATTGATGCGCAAGTTCATTATCCAGGGAGCGCCTGGCACCTGGGGCGTCAGGACGCTGCCTATCACGGGCTTCTTGCGAAGGCCGCGGCGTCTGAACCGGCGCAGGCGTTCCAGAACGCGCAACACCGTTTCTGGAGCTTGCAGGGCCAGCAGCAGCGAGCAGCGCTGCGTTCCCAGACCCAGCAGCGCCAAGATTGGCGTTGCTGGCCCGGTTTTGGACAGGTGGAGGTAATAGGAGCTCTCGCTCTCCAGTCCCCCCAGCAGCCGCAATCACGTCGGCACCCTCCTGCACGGGAGCAGGCGGGTTGGATGTGGACGCACCGATGGCTGAGGTCTTCTTTTTTGGAGCCATAAGACGGAGAATGGCCCAAAAACTAGCGCGCAAACCGCTAGATTAGGTTCACACAACCTCCTCACCCCCTACCTGGCGCGCCAAAGATGTCGGGAACGAATCCGCGATCACCTATGGGACCCAGGGAAGGACCCCTTTACGTTCGGCAGGGAGAGACGGTCGCACGAAGAGCAAATCTAGCGAAGAACACGACAGTGCACGAGAGAGATTTACCCAGGTTCGGGCCGCACGGATGCGTAAAACCCTACTCCTGCTTTTTGGTTTATTATCTGTATGATTGTTCTAGCTCCAGGAGCGCTACAGTACCGAATAGCTGCGTACAATACTGGAGTTCTCCCTTTTCCAGTTCCTCCCCTTTTTCACGTTGCCTATGGGCCTCCTTTTATACGCACAAAGGGGTCACCAACAGGTGGCAAACAGTAAAGGTAGAGGTGGAAAGCTGCTACAGTAAGGCCACTATTACCAGGATGACATGTCCTACCTACCACTGACGGCAGGGGACAAGGGCATTAAATGCCCATGCCTTTGCTGTCCAGATACATGTACCCGGACGTCGTGGACGTGGGAAAAGCCTATCCCACCTGCTGCTGCACCGCTATCTACAGTGCACCGCCGTCTACACAGTGCCCTGCCACGCACGCTTGGAAGGACCCAGAGCGCCACGCTGGCAGAGGCACCGGAGCAGCACAGTAGCACAGTGGTACAGTAACGCTTGCCGCGGCAAGACCTTGCCGCACCTGACAGCTTGGCGCAACCCATAGCTTGCCGTGCAAGGTAACTTGCCGGGGCAAGTACCTTGCCGCAGCCGCTATCTTGCCGCAGCCAATACCTTGCCGCAGCCAAAGACTTGCCGGGGCAAGTACCTTGCCGCGGCAAGTACTCTGCTTCAGCAATGCCCAGGCTGGGCCTCAGCTGTCCCTCCCGGCAAGCTCCTCTTGCCGGGGCCTTAACTCTTGCTTTGTATACTTTGTCCTTGAATGGCTTAATAATCTTGAGCTTCTCTCTGGCTGTCCTCCCGCAAGCCTGGCCGCGGGATGCTACTACTGCCCGTGCACAAGTACGGGGTACTAGGGTACCCCTATTCTAGTACACCGACAATTTGCATTTCTGCCCCTAACTCGAACCACCTACTCAGATTTGCCCCTAAATTCAAAGCATGCTCAAATTTGCCCCTCTGCCGTTAAGTCACTACTCAGAAATGCCATTCCGTCCAGTCAAAGGCCTTTGACCGTCAGAGTCCCATGTGTACTGTAGCAGACGGAAAGTGCTACAGTATTGGACGGAAAGTGCTACAGTATTGTACGGAAGGGCATTTCTGAGTACTGACTTAACGGCGGAGGGGCAAATTTGAGCATGCTTCAAAATTAGGGGCAAATCTGAGTAGTGGGTTCGAGTTAGGGGCACAGATGTAAATGTCCCTTTCTGAAAATGTTTTAGAAGTGGGGGAGAGGAAAACGAGAGGCAAATGGCAAATAATGTAAGTGCAAGAGATTAGAGTTTATGATAGGTTCTTGGTAGGCTTGATGTAGAACCTCCCCGGCAACGGCGCCAGAAATTCTTCCTGCTACTTCTTGAGCTTGCGTTGATTTTTCCCTTGAAGAGGAAATGATGATGCAACAAAGTAGAGATAAGTATTTACCTCAGTTAAGAACCAAGGTATCAATCCAGTAGGAGGCACAAGCAAGTCCCCAATATTTGCACCTGCACAAACTAACAAACACTTGCACACAACGCGGAAAAGGGTTGTCAATCCCTTCACGGTCACGAACAAGAGTGAGATCTAATAGAGATAGGTATAAAAGGTAAATAAAAGGCAAACTAAAGTAAATATAAATAAATTGCAGCAAGGTATTTTTGGGTTTTTTTGGTTTATAGATCTGAAAATATATGATGGAAAATAGACCCGGGGGCCATAGGTTTCACTTGAGGCTTCTCTCTTGAAGAAAACATACGGTGGGTAAACAAATTACTGTTGATCAATTGATAGAAAAGCGCATAATTATGAAGACATCTAAGGCAAAGATCATGAATATAGGCATCATGTTCGTGACAAGTAGACCGAAACGATTCCGCATCTACTACTATTACTCCACACATCGACCGGCTCCTGCCTGCATCTAGAGTATTAAGTTCATAAGAACAGAGCAACGCTTTAAGTAAGATGACATGATGTAGAGGGATAAACTCAAGCAATATGACATAAACCCCATCTTTTTATCCTTGATGGCAACAATACAATACGTGCCTCGCTACGCCTTCTGTCACTAGGTGAGCACACTGCAAGATTGAACCCAAAACTAAGCACCTCTCCCATTGCAAGAAAAACCAATCTAGTTGGCCAAACCAAACCGATAGTTCGAAGAGAAATACAAAGATATCTTAATCATGCATAAAAGAGTACAGAGAAGACTCAAATGATATTCATAGATAATCTAATCATAAATCCATAATTCATCAGATCTCAACAAACGGACCGCAAAAGAAGATTACATCGAATAGAATTCCAAGAACATCGAGGAGAACATTGTATTGAAGATCAAAGAGAGAGAATAAGCCATCTAGCTACTAGCTATGGACCCGTAGGTCTGTGGTAAACTACTCACACATCATCGTAAGGGCAGGAAGGTTGGTGTAGATGTCCTCCGTGATCGAATCCCCCTACGGCGGAGTGCTGGAAAAGGGCCCAAGATGGGACCTCAGGGGAACAGATGCTTGCGGCGGCGGAAAAGTATTTTTGGTGCGCCCTCTGGCATAAGGGGAATATTTGAGGATTTATAGTGCACAGATTAGGGTTGGAAGGTCTCCGAGGGGCCCACAAGCCCTGGGGGCGCCCCCCTGGGGCGCGCCCCTACGGCTTGTGTCCTCCTCGTGGGTCTTGTGGCCTTATCTCCAAGTCTCGTGGGTTTCTTCTGGTCCAAGAAAAATCACCGTAAAGTTTTATTCCGTTTGGACTCCGTTTGATATTCCTTTTCTGTAAAAGTCAAAAACAAGGAAAAAACAAAAACTGGCACTTGGCTCTAGGTTAATAAGTTAGTCCCAAAAATAATATAAAATAGCATATTAATGCATATAAAACATCCAAAACAGATAATATAATAGCTTGGAACAATCAAAAATTATAGATACATTGGAGACGTGTCAGCTTGGTGGACTATGATGGGTTGGATGAGATTTATCATGTAATCAAGTTAGTTTTGTTAGGGCTTGATCCCTAGTATCCACTATGTTCTGAGATTGATTTTGCTATGACTTTGCTGTGCTTAACGCTTGTCACTAGGGCCCGAGTGCCATGATTTCATATCTGAACCGTTTATGTTTTCACCAATATATTTGTGTTCTTGATCCTATCTTGCAATTTATACACACCTATTACGTGTCATGATCCGCATACCCCAGGGTGACAATAATTGGGATTCTTTCCGGTGATTACCGTAGTTTGAGGAGTTCATGTATTCACTATGTTTTAATGCTTTGTTCCGGTTCTCTATTAAAAGCAGGCCTTAATATCCCTTAGTTTCCTTATGGAGCCCACTGCCACAGGAGGGTAGGATAAAAGAGGTCATGCAAGTTCTTATCATAAGCACGTATGACTATATACGGAATACATGCCTACATTACATTGATGAATTGGAGCTAGTTCTGTGTCACCCTATGAAAGTGCAACTAATCCCTGGGTGGTTTTGGTAATTGATAACAACATATAGCTCATTGAACTAATATTCATTCAAGATAAATATTTCAGGATATTCAATGATTGGCATGCCATGAGATAGAGATGTGGACCCCTCAAAATGCTAAGGACAAAGATTGGCAAAAGCTCAAGACTCTTCATTTCTATTTTAGTGATCCAAGATCACATTGAGTCCATAGGAAAGCCAATACTATTAAGAGGGGATGAGGTGTTGCTTAATGGCTTACTAGATCAAGTGCTTAGTGATATTACTCCAAAAACCCTCAGCCACTTTCTCCATCCAAATATGTCCAAACCCAAAACTCCAACTCGGCCCCATTGGTTCTTTCTATCCGAAGCCACCGAGTTCATTTGACATAGCCACAGCCAGAAACCCTAACAGTTCGGTCTCACCGATACGGATCTCGGTCTCACCGAGATGGCCTTGCCAACTTCCTAATATCAGTTGCAATTATTTTGGTCTCACCGAAATAGCAATCTGTCACACCGAGATGGCTTAACCAACTCTCCGTTGCCTTATTGCTTCACTTCAGTCTCACGGAGTTGATGCAATCGGTGCCACCGAGACGAGGTTTGCCCTAAGCCCTAGCACATCGGTCCCACCGAATTGTTCCAGTTGGTCCCACCGAGATTCCTAACGTTCACATTTTTGAACTGATCGGTGCCACCGAGTTTAACCATTCATTCCCACCGAGATGAGTCGAATGTGTGTAATGGTTCAATTTTGTGTGGAGGCTATATTTACCCCTCCACCCCCTTCTCCATTTGTGAGAGAGCCATCAGAACGTGCCTACACTTCCACCATTCATTTTCTGAGAGAGAACCACCTACTCATGTGTTGAGGTCAAGATATTCCATTCCTACCATTTGAACCTTGATTTCTAGCCTTCCCCAAGTTGCTTTCCACTCAATTCACTCTTCCACCATAGATAAATCTAAGAGAGGGAGTTGAGTGTTAGGGAGACTATCATTTGAAGCACAAGAGCAAGGAGTTCATCATCAACACACTGTCTATTACCTTTTGGAGAGTGGTGTCTCCTAGATTGGTTAGGTGTCGCTTGGGAGCCTCCGTCGTGATGTGGAGTTGAACCAAGAAGTTTGTAAGGGCAAAGATTGCCTACTTCGTGAAGATCTACCCGAGTGAGGCAAGTCCTTCGTGGGCAATGGCCATGGTGGGATAGACAAGGTTGCTTCTTCCTGGACCCTTCGTGGGTGGAGCCCTCCATGTGCTCGCGCAGCTGTTACCCTTCGTGGGTTGAGGTCTCCATCAACGTGGACGTACGATAGCACCACCTATCGGAACCACGCCAAAAATCTTTGTGTCTCCATTGTGTTTGCCTTCTCCAAACCCTTCCCTTTACCTTCATATGAAATGTTTTACTTTCCGCTGCTATACTATTAGAATTGCATGTGTAGGTTGATTGCTTGAATTATGCTAATTGCTAAAATCTGCCCACAACTAAAATTGGAAAAAGGATAGATTTTTATTTGGTCAAGTAGTCTAATCACCCCCCTCTAGACATACTTTCGATCCTACAAGTGGTATCAGAGCCTTGGTCTCCATTAGCTTTGCTTTCCATAGCTTTGGTGATCATAGCATTGGTTTCACAACCTAGGAGAGCATGGCGTCCAGCAAGGGAAATTACCACAGTAGACGGTCCTTATTTTGATGGTACAAATTTTGCTAGTTGGAAGCATAACATGAAAAATGCATATTCTTGGTCATAACCCAGCCGTTTGGGCTGTTGTTCGTATTGGCTTGCAAGGTGAATACTTTGAAGATGGAAAAGAGCCGGATCGTGAAGCCACCGCGGACGAATTGAATATGTTGCAATACAATGCTCGAGCTTGCGATATTCTCTTCAATGGATTGTGCCCCGAAGAATTCAACAAAATCAGTCGCCTTGAGAATGCAAAGGAAATTTCGGATACTCTGGTTGATATGCACGAAGGTACCGAGTCCGTCAAGGAATCCAAGTTGAATGTGCTTCAAACTCAACTTGACAAGTTCAAGATGAAGGATGGTGAAGGAGTCGCTCAAATGTACTCTAGGATTGCTCTCATCACAAATGAGATTGCCGGCTTAGGAAGTGAAGAGATGACCGACAAATTCATCATCAAGATGATCCTTAGAGCCTTGGATGGAAAATACGATACCGTGTGCACCTTGATCCAAATGATGCCCAATTACAAAGATCTCAAGCCTACATAAGTCATTGGTAGAATTGTTGCTCATGAGATGTCACTCAAGGATAAGGATGAGCTCCACAACAAGTCAAGTGGTGCTTACAAAGCTTCAAGTGATGCTCCTACAATATCGAGTGACAAGCTAGTCTCCAATGAAGAATTGAGCTTAATGGTGAAGAACTTCAACAAATTCTACAAGAATAGAAGCAAAGAGAGAAGCTCCAAGTCAAGGTCCTACAATGACAAAAGATCTTCTAGTCATGGTCGTAATTGCTACAATTGTGGAAGACCTGGACACTACTCCAATGAGTGTATGGATCCCTACAAGAAAAGAGAAGACTCACCAAAAAGGAGAAGTAGAAGGGATGAATCACCTCCAAGAGAGAGAAGCAGTAGAGATGATCGTTATGAATGAAGACCCTCTCGTAGAAGCAAGGATTTGGAAAGGAAAGACAAGTCATCAAAGAGCTACACAAGATGAAGACATCAAGCTCACATTGGTGAACGGGTATCCGGTTCCGACTCCGACAACTACTCCGAGAGAAGCTATCACTCCGAATCCGACTATACTCAAGATGAAGGTGTTGCCGATCTTGCACTTGTGTCATCCAACTCCTACGACATATTTGACTCACCAAATGAAGGAATTGGAAGATGCTTCATGGCTAAAGGCCCCAAGGTATCACAGCCTGAGTATATTGATTTTAATAGTGATGAAGCTGATTTGCTAGGTGATGATGATTTACTTGTTGACAAAACTAGTGATGAAACTAAGATGAACTTGCTAGTAATCATGCTAATCAAGATGAAATGAATGACAATGATAATAAGGAGATTGAGCGTCTAACTAAAGAACTAAACACTCTTAAGTTAGCTCATGAAACAACTCAAGAGGATCATAGAGAGCTCCTAAGGACTCATGAGAAGCTACGCTTCGAGAAGCTAAATTTAGAGCATGAGCATGAGTTCCTAAAGGCTATCAATGATGATCTTCGAAAGAAGAGGTCTTCTTACATTGCCAAATGTCTCCTCTTGTCAACTTATATGCCACAAGTAAAATCTAGCAACAAGAGCCAGAAAGATTCTTCCTCTAGTAGTAACAATAATCATGCTAAATCCAATATTGTTGCTTCTAGTAGTTCTCTTAATTCCACTAATGATTCTCTTAGCCAAGTTACAATTGAGCAAGAAAATAGCTTATTGAAGGGAATTATAGAGAAAAGTGTTTACAAGAGCCTTTCCGGAAGTAGGTAATTTAAGGAAATTGTACGCAAGCAAGGAAGGCACCGGAAGAACCAAGGTGTTGTGTTTGAACGAAAGTTCAATGCCAATGGAGTTGAGTGGGAAGAAGATCAATACCCCAAGACGAAGTTTGTTCCTCAACAAGAGAAGTATGACCCCACTTCTTTCAAGGGAACACAAGCTCAAGATGATCTTCCACCACGAGACCACAAGCTAAAAGGCAAGGACAAGCTTCAAGAAGAGATTGACTCATTTGAAGAAGCTCCTAAGGCCATGGTCAAGTGGGTTCCCAAGACTACGTCAAGCTCTACATCATCAAATTCAACTATAACTCCAAGGATTCCCATCAAGTTGATGTGGATCCCAAAGAAGAAGAACTAGAGTGATCTTGAGGGTGACTCTGCCAACATACTTCACTCATATTCATTTTGGCAAGGACTTGTTCAATCAACTTTCATATCTTGCACTAGTTCATGGAGTCACAAACCCTCTTGTTGGTAAGACAAGGGACAAGGTAACCTAATGCTTTCATGGACATCATCATATGTGCAATTCACTCTATGTCTATGGATATCCTTGTATGTTCCTTGTGGGACTAACCCATGTAGGTATTGAAAGTGCAACACTCCAACGGATTGCTCCAAATGATCTACATCAACATTGAGCATCCACATCTTCACTATCTACATGAAGTCATCATCGACAAAACCCAAGGTTAGTTCATCCCTCTTAGGGGGGATATCACATCTAGGGGGAGCTTTGCTCTAAAAATTGAGCTAAAGCAACTCTAATGGTGTGAACACATTAATGCTTTATGTAACAGTGGTAACCCCACTTGTGTTTAAACGATGAGTATGACCTATGATCAAATGTTCTCATTTGACTCCTAAGTCAATATACTCATGTATAGATGACCTAGTCATTGCCAATTGTTTGATAGATGCTAGAATTGTTTGTGCATGCTTTGACACATGTTTCATTTGCTATCTTATTGTGTGAGCATGCTGGTTGCATAATTTCTCCATTCGAGGACATCCATTTGTTGTTTTGTTTGTCTTGTTTTTGTTGGCTAAATGGATGGACAAGAATGCCTAAGAACTTTCTCTAGCTATCTATGCTCTTCTTGTCTCAAACTCTATTCATGCAACATCACAAAAATTGAACAAGTCTTTTTCGGACCCTCCGGGTGTGGAGCACTCGGAGCCACAGATCCGTCAAGGGCTGCATTCCAAAACCTTCTATTGCATTTTGTTCAGACCAACTCACTCAAACTCGGTCACACCAAAAGCACTAGACTAATCTAGGTTTTCAATATTGGTGCTATCGATTAGAATGACTCGGTCCCACCAAGTTGCAATAACTGCACCCAGTTTTGCATCTCGGTGCCACCGAAATATTCCAATCGGTGCCACCGACAGCACATGGGTATATATACTCAGCGGACCCGTACGGCTGAAAATTCCATCAAACCTCATGCATCTGCGCCCCATTGCTGCCGCCCCCTTGGTCTCCGGATCATCGCCGTCTTCGCCTGTGCATCTCCGCCACAGGGCTCCATCGCCGTCTGATGTCTACTACGCAACCTTTCTTCTTGTAGACTCGTGTTGGGCCTCCAAGCGCAGAGTTTTGTAGGACAGTAGCAAATTTCCCTCAAGTGGATGACCTAAGGTTTATCAATCAGTGGGAGGCGTCGGATGAAGATGGTCTCTCTCAAACAACCCTGCAACAAAATAATAGAGTCTCTTGTGTCCCCAACGCACCCAATACAATGGTAAATTGTATAGGTGCACTAGTTTGGTGAAGAGATGGTGATACAAGTGTAATATGGATAGTAGATATAGGTTTTTGAAATCTGAAAATATAAAAACAGCAAGGTAACTAGTAACATAAGTGAGCAAAAACGGTATTGCAATGCTTGAAAACAAGGCCTAGGGTTAATACTTTCACTAGTGCAAAATCTCTCAACAATGAAAACATAATTGGATCATATAACAATCCCTCAACGTGCAACAAAGAATCACTCCAAAGTTTCTATCGGAGAACATAGGACGAAAACATGCATCAACCCCTATGCATAGATTACCCCAATGTCACCTCGGGAATCGATGAGTTGAGTGCCAAAACATACATCAAGTGAATCAATAGAACATCCCATTGTCACCATAGATATCCCATCGCAAGACATACATCAAGTGTTCTCAAATCCAATACTCAATCCAACATAACAAAACCTCAAAGAGCAAGACTCAATTCATCACAAGAAGGTAGAGAGGGAAGAACACCATAAGATCCAAATATATTAACAAAGCTCACGGTACATCAAGATCGTGCCAAATCAAGAACACGAGAGAGAGAGATCAAGCACATAGCTACTGGTACATACCCTTAGCCCCGAGGGTGAACTACTCCCTCCTCATCATGGTGGCCGCCGGGATGATGAAGATGGCCTCCGGTGATGATTTCCCCCTCCGGCAGGGTGCCGGAATGGGCTCCCGATTGGTTTTTCATGGCTACAGAGGCTTGCGGCGGTGGAACTTCTCATCTAGGCTTCTTTTCGGGGGGTTTTAGTATTTATAGGAATTTTTTGTGTCGGTCTTATGTCAAGGGAGTGCCCGAGGGGCCCACAAGCTCGGGGGGCACGCCCTAGGGGGTGGACGCACCCTCCAGGCTTGTGGCCTCCTCGTCCACTTCCTGGCCCAGCTTCGGTGGTCTCTTTTGGTCCATAAAAAATCACCGTAAATTTTCAGCCCATTCCGAGAACTTTTATTTCTGCACAAAAAACGACACCACCGTAGTTCTGCTGAAAACAGCGTCAGTCCGGGTTAGTTCTAATCAAATCATACCAAAACCACATAAAATTGTTGTAAACATGGCATGAATACTTCATAAATTATAGATACATTGGAGATGTATCACCGTCAACGGGAATCAACACCGCCATTGCCGCCGTACAGGATCGTCACCGAACTAGGGTACGATTCGATCTCCTTGTGCTATCCCCTTCCGATTCAATGCACAAGGACAATGCCTAGTATCTTGCCACATTTGAGATTCTTCTATCCATAGAAAAGTTCCTTTAGAATAGGTTTGAAGAAAAAATTTAGGGTTAGGTTTCCGCCGAACTCATCTCGGACCGACTGAAATGAAACTTTCGGTCCCACCGGTTGGCTCTCGCCATTGCACTAAGTACAACTCGGTGCCACCGAAATGTACTAATCGGTGAGACCGACAGTAAAATCTCCGTGAAACCCTAGCATCTCAGAGCCACCGAACCACAACTCGGTCTGACCGATCTTGGGTGTTTATACTCTGTGTGTGCTTAGGTGTCACCGAGATGATCATATCGGTAGCTCCGAATTGCCTTCTGCAGAAAACTAAAACTAAAGTTTGGATTCAAATTTTTGAAAAAACATCTGCTTTTTGTGATACTCATCTACTCTATCCACACCCATCTATTCACAGGGTCAGATTTGCATGATGTCAGATGCAAGTGACAGCCAGAACAGGTCAGAAAAGGATGTGAATCTGAGTGAGGTCACAAGCCCTGGTGGTAGTTATGATGATGGCAGCAGAAGTACACCAAGTAATCTGCCTAAAGCTGCCCCAAGGACAAGGAAGAAGAGAACCTCGGAGAGTGAGGATGAGGATTTTGTTACAGATGAGGAAGTAATCTCTAAGAAGAAAGCAGTTCTCAGGCTCTGCAGCCACTACCAAACCAGGTCTCAAGAAGAAAGCCCCTGCCAAAAGAGTTCCTATGTCAAAAGTCAGAAAATCTACAGCTCCACAAGAGACTATGACATTCACTCTTGAGCAAACAGATGAGGTGAAGCTGCTGCTGGAAAGAAAAAGAGAAAAGAGAGAGTGAAGAAGACTATGATGGTTGATGAAGAAGAGGAGGAGGAAGAGGAACCAGCTGCACCTCCTGCCAAATCTCAGAAGCTCATGGCGGATGCCATGAAGTTAGCTGCAACTCCCTCCAAGCCAAAACCAAAACCTAAAGCTGCTGCACCCAAGAGGTCAACTAGGAACATCCCAGCTACTGAGAAGAACAAGGCCCCAGTGCGAGAAGTTCAAGAGGATGATGAGCCACTAGTGCTCAGAAAGTTGAAGCCAAAGATTCCAGATCATGATGATGGACATCCAGTTGCTGTAAACATGAAGCTCAGAAAAGATAGTGGTCTGAGAGAATGGAGGAAAATGGATCCCTATTCTGTGAGGAGAAGAATAGCTTTTGATCCCGTGAACAACAAGATTTCTATGAGAATGTGCTACTTGATAAGAAGCCCATCATAAGCAACATGAAATGGGTGGAATGGAAATACATAGATGCAAATGAAGACTATTTCCCCCATGTTCATGAGAGCTTCAAACTTGCTGGAGTTGATGCTTTTGTTGGATAAAAGCTCACAAAATGGAATGATGAGATGGTGATGCAATTCTACTCCACAACACATTTTTATCTGGATGGCAGAATTGTGTGGATGACTGAGGGCACAAGATACCAATCGTCTATCTCTGAGTGGGCTGCTCGCATTAATGTCCGAGAGGAGATGATGTTGATGTTTATGGGAATCCCAGGATGGATCACAACACTATGGCAAACATGTACAAGACCATTCCTGATAAGGATTTGGAAACTCATAAGCTTGGATCAATATATCATCTGCTAGCTGGTTTGGCCACCACAAACTACATTTTGAGGCGCACTCTGTTGCCCAAATCTGGAGATGAGAGGATGATTCGTGGCCACTCCATCAATTTGCTACACTTGTTTGATACACCATCGCAGAAATTCAAAGTCATGAGCCTCATGTTGAGACAGTCAAAAGGACCACTGCTGACCAGAAAAGGTCTTGTGGATATGCACCTCAAATTCTGATGCTTATCAACTCCAAGGTTGGTACAGATACATATCTACTTCATTGAGAGCACCTTCCTCTTCAGTCAAAATTCAAGGACAATGAAGTGGTGATGGATGCTTCACACCCAACTTCAGTTGAGGCTCAAGAGAAGGTTGAGGTAGCAGCAACAGCAAGGGCAGCAAAGGAAGCTAGTGCACCAAATGCCCCAATAGCAAATCTCAAGTCCAAGCAAGACCAGATGACATATCTGCTGGAAGCAACACTAAGGATTGAGCGAAGTCTGGCCAACTTAGCCAAGAACCAGGAGAGCTTAGAGCGGATTGTGGAAGATAAGATATACAATCTTGATATCAAGGTCACTGAGATACAGTCTATTATTGAACAGCTTAGAGATGATGCTGAGAGTGGAGATGACAGACAGTCTACTGAGAGATATCGGACTGTGCCAAGGGCACCCAGGTCATCAGCTGTGCCAGTTGCAGACACGAGGCCTACTCATTCTGCACCTGCCGCCACTGCTATAGTGCCACCTCCAGTATCGACACCGCTAGCTCAGCAGACATCAGCCGAGGAATTTGCAGAAGGAGTTCTCACAATGCCATCTACGCACATCGGAGCAACAAGCCAGAAGTGCCCTTCAAGAGCTCCCGAAGATCGTGCCTAGAGTGTCGTATAGCACTATACTTTTTCAAAAAAATTGGTAACTTGTTGCCAAACGGGGAGAAAATGTATAGATCATAGGCTTCAAGAGAGAGTGTGTGTCTCATTCTTTTGCTCATTGGTTTTTATTGCCCATTGCTACTTTGTCCGTTTGATTGGTGCTACTTATTGTCTTATGCTCGTGAGATATTTTGTTTGGTTGTGTGATTTATCATACTATGCTTAATGTGTGGTTTATGCTTATCTCTATGATTTCTTGCGTATGATCATTCACTTGTGTACTTGGTGATGCGTGCATGATATTTCAATCTTATCATTTTGTGTGCTCCACCAAGATGTATGTGACATGGAAGAGTGACCCATGATCCTAATCGATTGTGCATTTGCATTCAAATGCAAATTCTAAATAATGCACAAATTTAGGGGAGCTCTTGCTTATCACATACTTCTCAAAGCGACGATGTATTTCATTCATTTTATCATTTGTCGAAGATTTGATCTATATGTTGTCATCAATTACCAAAAAGGGGGAGATTTAAAGTGCAACTAATCCCCGGGTGGTTTCGATAATTCATAACAACATATAGCTCATTGAACTAATATCCATTCAAGATAAATATTTTAGGATGTTCAATGATTGGCATGGCATGAGATAGAGATGTGGACCCCTCAAAATGCTATGGACAAATATTGGCAAAAGCTCAAGACTCTTCATTTCTATTTTAGTGATCCAACATCACATTGAGTTCATAGGAAAGCCAATACTATTAAGAGGGGATGAGGTGTTGCTTAATGGCTTACTTGCTCAAGTGTTAGTGATATTGCTACAAAAACCCTCAGCCACTTTCTCCATCCAAATATGTCCAACCCCAAAACTCCAACTCGGCCCCACCAACTCTTTCTATCCGAAGCCACCGAGTTCATTTGACATAGCCACAGCCAGAAACCCTAACAGTTCGGTCTCATCGATACGGATCTCGGTCTCACCGAGATGGCCTTGCCAACTCCCTGATATCAGTTGCAATTATTTTGGTCTCACTGAAATAGCAATCGATCTCACCGAGATGGCTTGACCAACTCTCTTTTGCCTAATTGCTTCACTTTGGTCTCACCGAGTTGATGCAATCGGTGCCACCGAGACGAGGTTTGCCCTAATCCCTAGCACATCAGTCCCACCGAGTTGTTCCAGTCGGTCCCACCGAGATTCCTAACGTTCACATTTTTGAACTGATCGGTGCCACCGAGTTTAACCATTCGGTCCCACCGAGACGAGTCAAATGTGTGTAATGGTTCGATTTTGTGTGGAGGCTATATATACCCCTCCACCCCCTTTTCCATTTGTGAGAGAGCCATCAGAACGTGCCTACACTTCCACCATTCATTTTTTGAGAGAGAACCACCTACTCATGTGTTGAGGTCAAGATATTCCATTCCTACCATTTGAACCTTGATTTCTAGCCTTTCCCAAGTTGCTTTCCACTCAATTCACTCTTCCACCATAGCTAAATCTGAGAGAGGGAGTTGAGTGTTGGGGAGACTATCATTTGAAGCACAAGAGCAAGGAGTTCATCATCAACACACTGTCTATTACCTTTTGGAGAGTGGTGTCTCCTAGGTTGGTTAGGTGTCGCTTGGGAGCCTCCGTCATGATGTGGAGTCTGTAAGGGCAAGGAGATCGCCTACTGCGTGAAGATCTACCCGAGTGAGGCAAGTCCTTCGTGGGCGATGGCTATGGTGGGATAAACAAGGTTGCTTCTTCGTGGACCCTTCGTGGGTGGAGCCCTCCGTGGACTCGTGCAACTGTTACCCTTCATGGGTTGAAGTCTCCATCAACGTGGACGTATGATAACACCACCTATCAGAACAACGCCAAAAATCTTCGTGTCTCCATTGCGTTTGCCTTCTCCACACCATTCCCTTTACCTTAATATGCAATGTTTTACTTTCTGCTGCTATACTCTTAGAATTGCATGTGTAGGTTGATTGCTTGAATTGTGCTAATTGCTAAAATCTGCCCACAACTAAAATTGGAAAAAGGATAGATTTTTATTTGGTTAAGTAGTCTAATCACCCCCTCTATACATACTTTCGATCCTACACCCTAGGTTATGACTATTACATGATCAATGTTATCCAACATAATCACCGATCCAATGCCTACAAACTTTTCACATATTGATCTTTGCCAAGTTACTACTGTTGCTGCTGCTGTCACAATTGCTACAAAATTACAGCTACTACTATAACCACTTCTATCAAACTATCATACTACCGTGCTACTGATCACTCTGCTGCAGATATTTAGTCTCCAGGTGTGGTTGAATTGACAACTCAACTGCTAATACTTGCAAATATTCTTTGGCTCCCCTTGTGTCGAATCAATAAATTGGGTTGAATACTCTACCCTCGAAAACTGTTGCGATCCCCTATACTTGTGGGTTATCAAGACCTTTTTCTGGCGCTGTTGCCGGGGAGCATAGCTTTATTTGTTGAGTCACTTGGGATTTATATCTGTTTATCACTATGAAGAATCTGAAAGATACCAAAACCAAGATCATTCCCTCTAAGACGAGGTGAGGTAAGGAATTGCCATCTAGCTCTGCACTTGATTCACCTTCTGTTTTGAGTAAGCTTGCGACACCACCACCTACTATTAATTCTGAGATGTCGCAAGTAATTGATGATGCTACTTCCGCTATGAATGATGCTTATGATGATTGATTGCTTGTGTCTGCGTTGGTATTTCCCCGAAGAGGAGAGGATGATGCAGCACAGCAATGGTAAGTATTTCCCTCAGTTATGAAACCAAGGTTATCAATCCAGTAGGAGGATCCACCCACACTATGTAAATAGCACCTGCAGACAAAATAACAAATACTTGCAACCCAACGCGTAAGAGGGTTGCCAATCCCTCCTCGGCATTGAGATAGATTAAATTGTATGAGATTTGATAAATAGATCTAACAAAAACACAAAATAAAATAAATAAAGAAAAAGTGCAGCAATGTATTTTTGGGTTTTTAATATGATAGGAAATAGACCCGGGGGCCGTAGATTTCACTAGAGGCTTCTCTCAAGAAAATAGCATACGGTGGGTAAACAAATTACTGTTGGGCAATTGATAGAAAAGTGAATAATCATGAAAATATCCAAGGCAATGATCTTGTATATAGGCATCACGTCCAATATTAGTAGACCGACTCCTGCCTGCATCTACTACTATTACTCCACACATCAACCGCTATCCAGCATGCATCTAGTGTATTAAGTTCATGAAGAAACGGAGAAATGTAATAAGAACGATGACATGACGTAGACAAGATCAATTCATGTAGGAATAGACCCCATCTTTTTATCCTTAATGGCAATGATACATGCATGTCATGTCTCCTTCTGTCACTGAGATTGAGCACTACAAGATCGAACCCATCACAAAGCACCTCTTCCCGTGGCAAGAAAAATCAATCTAGTTGGCCAAACCAAACCAAAGTTTCAGAGAAGAAATACGAGGCTATAACAATCATGCGTAAAAGAGTTCAGTGAAGACTCAAATAATATTCATGGATAGAACCGATCATAAGCTCGCAATTCATCGGATCCCAACAAACACACCGCAAAAAGTCATTACATCAAATAGATCTCCAAGAACATCGAGGAGAACATTGTATTGAAGATCAAAAAGAGAGAAGAAGCCATCTAGCTACTACCTACGGACCCGTAAGTCTGTGGTAAACTACTCACGCATCATCGGAGGGGCAAGGGTGTTGATGAAGAACCCCTCCGTGATCGTTGACCCCTCCGGCAGAGTGTCAGAAAAGGCCTCTAGATTGGATCTCATGGTTCTGGAACTTGCAGCGGCGGAAACTATTTACTCCCGACTCCACTAGGGTTTTGGGGATTTTATAGTATTTATAGAGCTGATAGGCAGTGGAGAAGCTTCCCGTGGTGCCCACTACCCACCAGGGCGTGCCTGGGCCTTCTGGCGTGCCCTGGTGCCTAGTGGGCCCATGGGCCTCCTCCCGTGCACTTCTTTGGCTCCTTGGGTGTCTTCTTGGCAGAAAAAATTCTCCAAAAATTTTTGTCGCATTTTGACTCTATTTGGTATTGGTATTCTGCGAAGTAATAAACAAGAAAAAAACAGCAACTGGCACTGGGCGCTATGTCAATAGGTTAGTCCCAAAAAATGATATAAAGTTGCTAGTAAATGAATATAAAACATCCAAGATTGATAATATAACAGCATGGAACAATTAAAAAGTATAGATACGTTGGAGACGTATCAGCATCCCCAAGCTTAATTCCTGCTCGTCCTCGAGTAGGTAAATGATAAAAAAAGAATTTTTGATGTGGAATGCTGCCTAACATGTTCATCACATATTCTTTTCTTTTGTAGCATGGACATTTGGACTTTTAGTTGATTCAAAGCAATAGTCTATGTTTGACATGAGGACATCAATACTCAAGCATATCAACAAGCAACCATGTCTTTCAAAATATCAACACTAAAGAAAGCTATCCCTAGCCCATTATGCTCAATCATTGATCCATTCATAAAATACACTCAAATATTAGCTATGCCCAATGCACAAGTATGATAATAGTGTTCCCTAGTTGGTGCTTTATAAGAGAAGACGGAGACTCAATAAAAGTAAAAATTGCATAAAAGTAAATAGATAGGCCCTTCACAGAGGGAAGCAGAGATTTGTAGAGGTGCCAGAGCTCAAAGCTTAAATTGAGAGATAAAATTGTTTTGAGAGGCATGCTTTTCCTGTCAACAAAAATGACCGAGAATTCCCAATAATTTCCATGCTAGATAAATCATAGGCGGTTCCCAAACATAAAATAAAGTTTATTCCTTTTTCCACCATTCTTTCACAATCCATGGCTAGCCGTATCCACGAGTGCCTTCCATACCAACACTTTCCAAGGAACTTATTATTGATAACATAAATAAAAAAATCATTTCGCGACTGGGCATCCCTATTACCTGCCACAATCTCGTGCAATGACAAGTGAATAAACACTCATCTTGAGAATAAAATATCTAGCATGGAAAATATTGGCCACCCCCTGCCACTTCATGAGCGGTACGGGCACACAAAAAGGAAATTCATTTTGAAAATTAGAGTTGGCACATACAAATTTACTTGGAACGACATGGAAATACCGCATATAGGTAGGTATGGTGGACTCATTTGGCACAACTTGGTTTAAGGAGTTTGGATGCACAAGCAGCATTCCCGCTTAGTACAAGGAAAGGCTAGCAGATAGATTGAGAAGCAACCAACCAAAAAACAAAAACGATCATAAACGAGCATTACACATAACTAACACCGAATAATGCACCACAAGTAGGATATAACTTCATTGCTTAACTATTGACTTTTGTGCTTGCATAGCAATCATAAACCTTAACACCAATATTCTTACTGAAGCATAATTACTCACCAACATGACTCCTATATTACTATCTCCATATCTCAAAACTATTACAAGGAATCAAGTTTATAATATCCAATGATCTTCATGAAAGTTTTTATTATATCCCCCTTGGATATCTATCACTTTGGGACTAATTTCATATATTACCATTGCTACTAACAAAGCTCTAAAACAAATTTAAGTGAAGCACAAGAGCATAAATATTTCTTCAAACAATTTTCATCTCACAAAATAGTATAAGTGAAGCAATGAGAGGATATTTCTTTAAAATTTTACTAACTCTCAAAATAATCTAAGTGAAGCATGAGAGTATTTCTTCAAAAATAAAACTACCACCGTGCTCAAAAAGATATAAGTGAAGCACTAGAGCAATTCCATAGCTCAAAAAATTTAAGTGAAGCACATAGAGCAATTCTAACAAATCATAGCATAATTTTGGCTCTCTCAAATAGGTGCGTCCAGCAAGGATACTTGTGACAAAATAGAAAGAAAAACAAGCAAAGACTCATATAATACAAGACGCTCCAAGCAAAACTCATGATATGTGACGAATAAAAATATAGCTCCAAGTAAAATACCGATGGTCGTTAGAAGAAAGAGGGGATGCCTTCCGGGGCATCCCCAAGCTTAGTTGCTTGGTTCTCCTTGAATATTAACTTGGGGTGCCATGGGGCATCCCCAAGCTTAGGCTCTTTTCACTCCTTATTCCTTCATCCATCGTGATCTCACCCAAATCTTGAAAACTTCAATCACACAAAACTTAGCAAAACCTTTGTGAGATCCGTTAGTATAAGAAAACCAATCTTTACTTTAAGTACTATAGCAAACCCATTCAAATTTTGTTATTACATTATATATAATGTATTCTAACTTTACCATGGCTTATACCCCCTTATACAATCCATAGATTCATCAAAATAAGCACACAATGCAAAGAAAACAGAACAGTCTGTAAAGATGCAAATTGTTCTCATACTTCTGTAACTCCAATTTTTTTGAAAAATTAGGACAACAGAGGCAATTTGTATATCAATCTTGTGTAAAAAATTCAGACGTAAAAGTTTCTGTTTTACAATTCTGCTACTGGACGTAAAAGTTTTTCCACTGGACGTAAAAGTTTCTGTTTTACAATTCTGCTACTGGGCGCTCCAGTGATTTTTAACAATTCTGCTACTGGACGTAAAAGTTTCTGTTTTACAACAGGATCAAATCAACTATCACCCAAGCCATCCTAAAGGCATTACTTGGCACAAACACTAACTAAAACATAAAAATCACAATCATAACAGAGGCATAATTGTTTAAACACACAAGAAGAGAAATAAAAAGTGAAAAATTTATTTTATTCATTGAGTTGCCTCTCAACAAGTGCTTTTCTTTAAAGCCTTTTAGCTAGGCATTGATAATTTTAATGATGCTCACATGAAAGACAAAAATTGAAGCACAAAGAGAGCATCATATAGCATGTGAAAAACAAGTTTAAGTCTAACATACTTCCTATCACTACTGCAGGATGCTGCTAATGTGACACTACAATCAGAGACCCTTTGACGAAACTGTGTGTGATGCATTAATCGCAAATGGTGATGTAAAAAACCGTCAAAAAAGATGCAAAACATTTGCGATGGCGGATACATCAAACACGGTTCAGATTTTAGTTGTGTGTGTGATGCGGGGCATATGGTTCAGTTCAATGAACTGTTTGCGATGCGGAAGAAGAACAGAAATGGATGGCCAAATGAAGGCATGTGCGATATACAGCATACAGTTCAGTCGGATTAACTGTTTGTGATGAGGTGGAACAACAGAAACGGGTAGCCAGGTGAAGGTGTGTGCGATTGAGGGCATACACTTCAGACGGGTGAACTGTTTGCGATTAGGCAACACAACAAAAACGGTCAACCAGATCAACGTGTCTGCGATTGACGGCATACACTTCACACGGATGAACTGTTTGCGATTAGCCATAACAAACAGAAACAGTTAGACAGATCAACGTGTGTGCGCTAGACGGGCACACATTCTAATTAAAAGAAGCATGCGCGATGGTAATAACGAGCGCGCACGGTTGTTGGAACAAGACATGTGCTGACATCGCCTATTGCGGTGCACCCTATGGTGCAAACGCCATGTACGCTGCGGAGAAAGCGTGCCCACGTTATGCCCTCTGGGAATAGTGCCACACTTAGAAATTATAGAACCGCCAATAAATTTTGTGCCTGCATCCCGTCACATTCCAAATTACCACCACGCTATATTTAATTGCAAACCTATTCACACCGATCAAGACCTAAATGGTTTCCCACTTAGGAGCGTATTAGTACTCGGTTATAAATACTACTACTCCCAGATGATTGCACATTCCTCCTCAACTCCTCATCCACAAAAACAAACAAGTCATTCATCGTCGTTCCCTTGCTTCTGCCATGGCCATCGTGAGTTCTGGGTCGAGAGATTACTACCTGGGAGAGGCGAGCATGGAAGCGGAAGCACGAGAGATGTCCTGCCTAGCCGCGAAAGCAGCCGACATGTCCCACCGTGCGGCCATAGCAGCACAGAGATCCCGCCGCTCTGCCGAAGCAGCACAGAGGTCCCGTCACGCCGTCGATGCAGCAGACTGGTCCAGCCGCGCCGTGGAAGCAGCAGAGATGTCCCGTCGCGCCGCGAATGCAGCAGAGATGTCCTCCTGCACCACGGTGACCTGGGAAAATGTCTCGCGAGTAGGCGAGGACTCTCACAGGCACATGCGCGCTATGCTCGATGACCTAATAGGTCGGATCTCCGACTGGATGAAGTAGCAGGACGAGATGAATGCCTCATTCGAAAATGCTACCAGCGTCATCCGGGGACTAGGGGAGGACAAGGCGAAGCTCCGCACCGAGCGCGACCTGCTGAGGGTGAAGATCGATGGAATGATGAAGCAGCACGAGGAGACCACTGCCTTGTTGCAGAGGACTAGCGTCATCGTCAAGAAACTTATGGACGAGAATGCCATGCTCCGCATCAAGCAGCAAAGGCTGGTGGAGGAATCCGTGGATGCTCTCAAGCAGCGTCTTGAGGACACGAAAGAGCTCATCACCGCTCGCCGCGGAGACTAGTTCCCGCGGCCTGCAGCAACACATCAAGAAAGTAGAGATCAGCGAGCCAGATCATTGTCTTCCTTCTTCTTTTGCCCTTGTGTATTTCGGCAGTTGCCACATGTGGCTTTTTTAATTATCTTCCTAAATATGTAAGACAATTATTATCCACTGTCACTGTCCTTATATTCATCAGTCTTGCTATAAGTCGCAGTCGATGCTATATAGGTCCGTCGGATCTTACATCAAGATCCGTGCAAAACTTTCTTTTCAGATTTTCTTTTTTCTCTCTTAAATCTCAGTCGAGTGAGACATAGCCACACCTTGAAATAGGGGCTCGGGCGCCATTAATGGAGACGTTGGGAGGGAGGTGGGCGGCGGATAGAGGTCAAAGGGCTCTCCTCTCGATGAGCATGCGCAGTGGTTTGATTGCACGCCTCCCATACTCAAATAGCTGCCCCGCACGGCACCTCGTAGCCAATAAAAAAAGGGGACGCGTGGCGGCACGTAAATGGTAAGTAGAACGCCCACTGTTCCAATAATACTTGTGTTTCCGATTTGTAACGTGACATCACTTGTTCCAAAATGACTTTGTTGATTGTTAATGTGTGCGCCTTCGCAAATCGGGCAAAATTTTTACCACAGCATGTTGGTGCCATGTCATGACACCATGCCAAGTTTCATGATTTTCAGGCTAGTTTTGGATTTACGGGAATTTTAAAACCAAGTTTCTCGATGTTTCTGACCGAGCAAAGACGCCCAGATGTTTGAATTCCATTCCCACTTCTTGCATGGGACCTAGAAATTCGCCCAAGTACACATAAATGATTTTTCAACTAACTTTGGCGCACTGGAGCATGCGCTTGTAGTTCAAATTTGAATTATGTGCATTAAATGCCTGGAAAGTCAATTAATGTATAAAAAGGCCAAACACACCCGGAATAATTCCAAAATTTAGCACGAAACTCCTATTTGGTCTAAGTTGCCTGTGTAAAAAAATCAAGGCGGAAGAAGGCAATGTATGTCGTTTCGCACACGGAGGTGACACGTTCCCTCTCGGAACCACGAGCCTTCTTGAGAGAAGCCCCGGTTTGCAAGAAGCTTATACGAAAGCTTGTCCCAATTCGGCCAAAAAATTTACCACAGCATGTTGGTGCCATGTCATGACAACATGCCAAGTTTCATGATTTTCGTGCGTGTTTTGGATTTACAGGAATTAAAAAACCAAGTTTCTCAATATTCCCGGCCGAGCCACGACGCCCAGATGTTTGAATTTCATTCCCATTTGTCGCATGGGACCTAGAAATTCACCCTAGGACACATGTGATTTTTCAACCAACTTTGGTGCATTGAAGCATGTGTTTGTAGTTCAAATCTGAATTATGCAGATTAATGCCCAAAAACTCAATTAATGAATAAAAAAGGCCAAACGAACCCAGAATAATTTCAAATTTTAACACGACACTCATATGGTTCTATGTTGCCTCTGTAAAAAACCAAGGGGGGGAGGCAGCGTATATCGTTTCGCACACAAAGGTGACACGTTCCCCGCGGGAACCACGAATCTTCTTGAGAGAAGCTCCGGTTTGTAAGAAGCTTATACCAAAACTTGTCCAAATTTGGCCAATTTTTTTACCATAGCATGTTGGTGCCATGAAAATGACACCATGCCAAGTTTCATGATTTTTAGGCGAGTTTTGAATTTACAGGAATTTAAAAAACCAAGTTTCTTAATGTTATCGGCCGAGCCACGACGCCTAGGTATTTGAATTTCATTCCCCTTTCTTGCATGGGACCTAGAAATTCACCCAAGGACACACATGTGATTTTTCAACCAACCTTGGTGCACTGGAGCATGTGCTTGTAGTTCAAATTTGAATTATTCACATTAAATGCCCAGAAACTCAATTAATGCATAAAAAGGGCCACACGAACCTAGAATAATTCCAAATTTAAACACGACACTCATATAGTTATATGTTTGCTTTGTAAAAAAATCAAGGAGGGGGGCAGCGTATGTCGTTTCGCACACAAAGGTGACACGTTCCCTCTCGAAACCACACGCCTTTTTTAGAGAAGCTACAATTTGCAAGAAGCTTATGCCAAAACTTGTCCCAATTCGGCCAATTTTGTTACCACAGTGTGACGCCCCCGACTCAATCGTGCACTAATCATACACGCAAACATGCACGATCAAGCACAGGGACTCACGGGAAGATATCACAACACAACTCTAACACAAATAAACGGAGATCCACAATATTACAGACCAGGGATCACGAAGATCCAAATACAGAAGTCAGTCATACAAATATCATCTGAGTACAGACATAGTTAGACAAGTTCTGCCTTAAGAAGGCTAGCACAAACAATGACTCTAGATCAAAAGGCGAAGGCCTCCTGCCTGGGAGCCTCTGATCCTACTCCTGGTCGGCTGGCTCGGTCCAGTAGTACGTGCCGTCTAGACCCTCCTGGTAGTAAGCTCCTAAGGTGGCATCTGGCTCCGAGGCTCCATCGTCTGGTGTATCATCAAGTAGGAGAATATGGGGAAAAAGAAGTAACAATGCAACCGTGAGTACTCATCCGAAGTACTCAGCAAGCAAGGATCTACACTACATATGCAACATTATCAAAGAGGAAAGGCTGTATATGTGGACTGGGCTGCAGAAATGCCAGAATAGAGAGAAGGCCTAGTCCTTTCAAAGACTAGCATCTTCAAGCATCTTCATGAAACCACCATCTTGCAGCAATAGAAGAGAGTAGAATAGCATTTTATTAAGCAAACATGTTGAAGCAAAGCCTAGAGATCCTTCCTCGACTCCCAGCGAGAAAGCGATCCCGAAGCTTCAATTAAGTAACAAGTATCCAGTTAAAGTAGTAGATCGGGATATACAAACTAAGCGTCCTTTACCATAGGACCGGCTATCGATAGATCATTCATCCCTGCAGGGGTGCACTACTGTTACCCAACACGCTCGATCAACACTGGCCGGACACACTTGCTGGGTAATGCCCGGCCTCGGAAGATCAACACGAAGCAGCGCCCTACCTAGGCTCAGCAGAGAGGTCAGTACGCCGGACTAACCTATGCACCCAGAGGTCTTGGGCCATCGCCCTGGGCACCCTGCGCGTTGCGAGACTGGCCGGGGTGCAGGCACGACACTGAACTCGTCAGTGTAGTATCTAGCCCAATCCCGACAATCAGCCCGCACGGTGAACCATGACGTCTGAAGAGCTTTCGGGAGAAACGTACGACGTAGAGGGCCCCATAAACCATAATCCCGCGTGGTGGTAGTGCGTATAGGGCACGTCGACCCACTAAGATCAAACACCCAAATCCGATAGGCTGATTTAGTAACACGCGGAGACAATCAGAGTTTCTGAAGCTCCGCCACAATATCACACTCGAGTGCCCTTTCGGCACACCCGACAACATAGATCCCCTGCGGGTACCCATCAGGGTCGACCCGCCTGTAACAAAGGTCAAAGTAACCGTGTGGTCATAACATCAAGGGGAAACCCGAGGAATCACCCTCGGCGGATTCCACTCGATGAAATCATCAGGGTGAATGTATGAGGTATCACCCTCGAGGTTCACACTGAGGGGTTGCACGACAGAGTCATATCGGAAGTGGAGAAGGAGGAATCACCCTCGATGACCACGACCGAACAGCTACACTGCAGAGTGTTCATCAGGAGTGTGTTACGAGGTATCACCCTCAGCACTCGATAGTAACTATGCAGAGTCGTACAACGAAGGGGGTGAGGTGATGTGTTGGTCTCTGGTCGACGATCACATTGATCGAGTCATCGATGATCAAACAGGGGCAACAAGGGTAAGGTGGTGGGGGTCACTGATGGTTCACTACCAACCTATACTAAGCAGTTTAACATAGGCAGGTAAGGTAACAATAAACAGGTTACAAAAGCAGGCTATGCATCAGAATAGGAGCAAACATTATACAGTAGCAAAATCTAATGCAAGCAGGAGAAATGGAATGGGCGATATCTGGATTCTCAAGGGGGGGGGCTTGCCTGGTTGCTCTGGCAAGAGAGAGGGATCGTCAACGGGCTGCTTGTCTGGAGCGTAGTCATACCCGGCTGCAACGTCGTCGGTCTCGGCGTCTATCGAGAGAGAAGGAGGTGGAGAGAAACAATAAATTCACGGCAATAATGCAAACAATATGTATGACATGCCTAAATGATATGCCGAGGTGTTCTACTGCCTAACTAAATGATTTAGTTAATTTAGGAATTTATCCGGATTTATTTAATTAAGGTTAGGCACTATTCATTTAATGAAATTAGGCAAAAGGTTCCATGTTCATCTAGCTAGGGACATCTGTCAGGAATACGGAGGGCGTATTTAGATTCGTATCGAAATTCTGAGCAACTTTCATATATAAATTATTTTCATCGGAGTTACGGATTATTTTATATGATTTTCTAAAGTTTAATTGATTTTCTGAAATTAATTATTTATTTAAATCGACATTATCCAGAACAGTGTATGCTGACGTCAGCAGTCAACAGGGCGTTGACTGGGTCAAACTGACGTTTGGGCCCCACCTGTCAGTGTGTGTTTAGTCTAATTAGGGTTTACCTAATCTAATTACAGTTTAATTAAACTAACTAATTAATTAGATTCATTAAACAGGATTAATTAATTTAATTAACTCACTAATTAATTAATTATTGATTTTATTAATTTATTTTCATTATTTTCATTTATATATTTTTTAAACGTTCTGGGGCTGGGCCCGTTCGGTCAGTGGCATAGGGGCATTGGGCCCATAGGCCACAAGCGGGCACGCGGGCGCGGCCAGGGGCGAGGCAGGCACATGGCAGGTCGGAGCGGGGCGGCGCTGCGAGCGGCACAGGGGGCGAGGCGAGGTAGGGCGATGGCACAGGCGGTGAGCAGCGGCGGCGCCTGGCGGAGGCGGCAGCGAGGCGGCTGCGGGAACAAGGAGCGGGACGGCGGGGCGTGCGGCCCAGGCGCGGCGCGGGGAAGGAGGCCGCGGCCCCAGGGCGTGCGAGTGCGCGCGCGCTTCGGCGTGGGCTGGCGCGGCCAGGAGCACGGGGAGGTGCCGGCGTGCGCGTGCGCGGGGAGGCAGACAGCGCGAGCGGGCGTGGCCTCGCGCGGGCGTGCGGTCACCGGGCGAGGAGAGGGGGAGCTCACGGGGTAGTGTAGGGTTCGGGGCAGCGGTGCTCGGGGAGGAAGACGGGGACGGCGAGGCGGCGGTGGCGCCGGGCGCTGGGGTCGGGCGCAGGGTAGCGTCGTGCCCCGATCTGGATCAGGTTGGGGGGGATCGAGTGGGAGGGTTAGGGTTTCGGGGTCCAGGGGGGCAGGCCATATAGGCCAGGGGATGGGCCGGCCGGCTGGGCTGTAGCCCAGTTGGGCCAGGGGGGTTTGGTTTTTCTTTTATTTTTGTTTTGTTTCCTTTTTCTTATTTTCTTTTCATTTATTTTCTGTTTTGCAAAAAGTTAGGCCACTAAATGCCTTTAGCAAAATAGGAGATTTGTACCATTAAATGTTATGCATTACATGCTACTGCCAAAAATTGGTTTGGAGACAAATGGAGTTCACACCAATTTTTTGTTAAATAAAATGTATTAATCCTTGCTGTTTTGGTAATGTTAGAGCCACCTAATTAATTTATTAATTGTTGGTTACAATTTCAGAATAGTCTCTGGGATATTTGTCACCTAATGAACATTTTAGTTTCTGTGTTTGAACCACTTTTATTTTCCACTTCAATTTAATTTGAATTTTGAGTTTAGGAGTCGAAATGCAATATGATGCAAATTATGATTTGGCACTGTTAAACTTGCTGACATGTCATTATCAAAAGGTGATCACTGTGGCTAATGACATGGGGTGTTACACAAGCATGTTGGTGCCATGAATTGACACCATGCCAATTTTCATGATTTTCAGGCGAGTTTGGGATTTACAGGAATTTAAAAACCAGGTTTCTCAATGTTTCCGGCCGAGCCAAGACACCCAGATGTTTGAATTTCATTCCCATTCTTGCATGGGACCTATAAATTCACCCAAAGACACACATGTGATTTTTCAACAAACTTTGGTGCACTGGAGCATATGATTGTAGTGCAAATTTGAATTATGCACATTAAATGCTAAGAAACTCAATTAATGCATAAAAATGCCAAACAAAGCCGGAATAATTCCAAATTTTAACACGACACTAATGTAGTTGCATGTTCACTGTAGATAAATGTTCTAGCAATTCAAACACCATCCTTTCCCTCCGTAACACCATTTTGTCTTTCAAAACATAATGAAAAAATCAGGTATACCACAAACAGTTTACTAGCAAGAATCGTGTGGGATGCGATATAAAATATCTTGGTGCACCGTCTTGTCTAGCTTACGCAGGAAGCTTCGTCGTCTACAGTCCACCGCCCGCGCTTGAACCACACTTGCGCACCAGTTTCTCGCGACACCGAGCAAAATTTTTCTGCCACTGCAGAAATATCTATCTCCCCGCCCCCTCCCTCCCACCAAAAGCCACATTTCCACTGTTCCTCCTTGCTTTCCAAGTTCAAACCTTCACTGCTGCTTACTGGCAGCTCAGCCCCCTTGCCGGCGACCCTTCTTCTTGCAGTGCCGCCTCCTCGCTAGTGACCCTTCTTCTAGCTGCGCCGACTCCTTGTCGGCGACCCTTCTTCTTGCAGCGCCGCCTCCTCACCGCCGACCCTTCTTTTTGCTGCGCGGCCTCTTCACCGGCGACCCTTCTTCTTGCTGCGCGGCCTCGTCGATATGGTCAGGTAATCCACACCCCACCCACACCACCCTCCTCCTTCCCCGCCCCACATGCCCCGACCGATGGCGCGACACCTTCCGCCGAAATCACTGGCCCCGTCCTGCAATTAAGCGCCGCCCACAGCAATTTTGCACGCAGTATAACATGGAGCTCAGTAGCATCTGGCAGCGGAGAAGCAAATCGCGGCCGCACGCGCAGACGAGGTCGCTATGGCTGCCATGCGTGCCGACCGCCAGATCTTGGAGGAGCACCTCGTCTTCGAGGCCACCATGGACACCGCCACGCGGTTGTCTACTTTAAAATACAGTTCGTGCTGTTTTCTCGAGGCCACCGCCGGTGCCTTCTAGTGATTTGTCCTCTGTAATGTTAATATGCAATCTGATATTTTGAAATGTAATGTTCAGTTAACAGTTTGGTCCAACAATTGCTACATTTCGTAGTACTGTTCTCAAGAATTCTTTGTTTCGTTAACTGTCTTATCTTCTAGTACATGTTTCTATTCTGCAATGTCGTGCTCAGTTAACTATTTTGGTTCATTTGGTCTGTTGTCCATTTAACTGTTTGGTTTAATTCTACAATTTGATTTTCATTTGTTGTGGGTACAATTTTGTATTGTTGTGCATGTGAGAAATAAATCGAATTTGGCTGTACTCAATACATATTCTACTGATAGTATGGCAACTCTCAGTTAACCTGATCAAGATCTTCCTTATATGTGTTGCAGGGAAACAATGGGAGACACTGCGGTTTACCATCGAGGTGTGTTCATGCATGGTCCTTTCGCTAATAGCACATTATTGTGCAGTTGCAGGAATCATTCTAAAATTTTGGTTTTTTACAATTTGGTCTTGCACATGTAGGTCCTGCTGTCAGAGGCTTAGACCCATTGTTCGACCCATTTTGCATATGGGGAAATGAGATGTCCATGAATATCAGTCAAGTCAAGAAACTCAGAAAGATTGTTAGGATAAAAAAATTGCGACGAATAATAGCAAGATATTTGTTTGCACAATGAAGAAGACATCAGTCAACTATAGGATGGTACTAACTCTTTTACCTTGTTTTTACCCCTTTCGCCATTTCAAAATTTATAACAGTGATTTATGCATATCTTTGTTTTCAGTACTTTTCAAAGCAGTTCACCGATGATTACCTCTCAAACCACCTGCATGGTCAAGAGGCGAGGAAGGTATTCATTCAACACCCACGGTACAATATTGAAGTCTTCCTGAAGAGGATGAAGGTTGGGCGGGCAATTATCCATAGCCACTGGCCTAAAGTTACAAGGACGTTCAACATCACTAAAGGCTCAATATTCGCCTTCCGCTTCTGCAGTTTCCCAGATGAGATTCATCTGTCTATTTACCGTGTATGATGCTACTTTTCCAAAGGTTTTCGATGTTGCATGTGAAACTTGGTGCTGTTGTGTAATGGCATAGCTAGCTATATCCCTCTTTTGTGTAACTGAGTGCCGAAGCTATCTGATGTAATTCGATTATGAAATCCTGGTTGCCGTTATACGGATATGAAATATCTCGTGTGTTTTATAAGAAATGTCAATTTGATTACTACATGGATTATCAATAATTGGCTAATTACCCTGCTTAATAGGGTTTTCTATTGCAGACGGTTACACACACAACACCGTGGGCGATGAACTCAAACAACCCACACGGTTTCTAGAAAGCAGGCGTGTTGGATCAACTAACAATCACACACGGCTTCCGGCAACGAACTGTTTGCGTTAGGCCACCTTGCACAAACGTTTCCTCAGAAAAAACTATGTGTGATATACATACGAACGGAAATGTTTTTTCGGGATTCACGGTGTGGGATGTACATACGAACAAAAATGATTAGGCTTCGATGCCTCGCCCAATCACACATGAGCTCATTTTGCCCCCGCCTGTGTGGCCGGAGGGCCTATCCCCGACGGTTTCTGGGTCGTGTGGGAAGGACCCCCCCCCCTATCGCACACACTCACTAGGCGACGGTTTCAAATTCCGTCACGGAAAGGGGGTAAAAATCGTTTGTATAGCATGTCTCTGCACCAGTGTATGCATAGGCATTTTATAGGGATTTTTTTTATCAAGACAAGCAATTTCTAGCATATGCAAATAAGAAGAAGGAAGCATTAATAATTTCAACGCAAAGAGAGGTGATCTAGTAACATGAAAATTTCTACAACCATGTTTTCCTCTCTCATAATAATTACATGTAGGATCATAATCAAATTCAACAATATAACTATCACATGAAATATTTTCTTCATGATCCACATGCATGCAAAGTTGACACTCTTCCAAAATAGTGGGATTATCATCAAATAAAATCATGACCTCTCCAAGCCCACTTTTATCAAAAATTTCATAAGATTGATCATTCTCCAAAGTAGTGAGATCATTATTACCTAGAGTTGACACTCTTCCAAACCCACTTTCAATATTATTGCAAGCATTATTATCAATATAATATTCATCATGAGGCTTAAATAAATTTTCAAGATCATAAGAAACATTATCACCCCAATCGTGATCGTTGCAAAACGTAGTAGGCACAACAAAATTATCCCCAAGCTTGTATCTTTGCATATCATTAGCACAATTGACATTAATAGAGTATATAATAATATTATTGCAATTATGCTTTTCATTCAAGGAGCTATGGTGAATCACTTTATAAATCTCTCCTTCTAACACTTCATCACAATTTTCAGATTCATGATTTTCAAGCAAAAATTCATAAAGATAATCTAGTGCACTCAAATCACTAGCAAATGGTTCATCATAATTGGATCTTTTAAAAAGATTAGCAAGAGGATGAGGATCCATCTTTAGTAGATTATTAGCAAGTGAAGATGCAAGCAAATAGAAGGCACATGGCAACACAAGCAAAAAGTCAAACAGAATAATATTTTTGTAAAACTTTTTCAGAAGTGGGGGAGATGAAAAGGAGAGTGATAAATCTCCAACGTATCTATAATTTTTGCTTGTTCCATGCTGTTATATTATCATTCTTGGATGTTTTACAATCATTTTATAGCAACCTCATATCATTTTTTGGGACTAACCTATTGACATAGTGCCCAGTGCCAGTTGTTTTTTGCTTGTGTTTTTACTTCACAGAATATCAGTACCAAACAGAGTCCAAACGCAGCAAAAAAATTTGGAGAATTTTTTTGGACCAGAAGACACAACATGGGAAAAAGAAGTACCAGAGGGGAGGCCCGAGGTGGGCACAACCCACCTGGGCACGCCTAGGAGCCCAGGCACGCCCAGGGGGTTGTGCCCCCCTCGGTGGCCTCCTGCACCGCCTCTTCGCCCTATAAATCCCCAAATATTCCAGAAACCCTAGGGGAGTCGATGAAAAACAATTCCAGCGGCCGCAAGTTCCAAAACCACGAGATCCAATCTAGACACCATCACGGAGGGGTTCATCATCCTCATTGGTGCCTCTCCGATGATGCGTGAGTAGTTCATCATAGACCTATGGGTCCGTAGGCAGTAGCTAGATGGCTTCCTCTCTCTCTTTTGATTCTCAATACAATGGTCTCTTGGAGATCTATTTGATGTAACTCTTTTTTGCGGTGTGTTTGTTGGGATCCAATGAACTTTGAGTTTATGATCAGATCTATATCCATGAATATTATTTGAGTCTTTTTTGATCTCTTGTATGCATGATTATTTATAGCCTCGTATTTCTTCTTTGAATATTTGGTTTAGTTAGGTGTAACATCCCAAATTTTCAATTTGGAATGTTATACATAGGTCATCATATGCATATCATATTTTATTTGCATTTTGATTTTGACCCTAAAAATCCTAAGCAACTCAAGCACCCACGGAGAGAGTTGGGGATTTTATTATTTTCATATTTGAATTTTCTCAAATATTGAAAAGAGGATCATTTTGGTTTTATTTATTTTTCTCTCCAAAATATTTCATAAATAAAAGAAATATTGGAGGAAAAATGTTAAAATCAAATAAATAATTTTATTTGGATTTTATTGCTATTTTATTTGAATTAGAAAAATATGCATTTTTCAAAATTGCATTTTTAGGCCAAGAAAATGTTCACTTTGTTCTAAATATTTTATTTAGACTGTGAAAATTGTTTTTGGAATTTTTAGAATTTTTTTTTATATTTTATTAGGATTTTTATCGGCGGAATCTTATTTAAAAAAAAACTTTCGCCCGACTGGGCCGAAGGCCCAGCCGAGCCAGGCCGCCGCCGCCTTCCTCCCGAGCGGGAGAATCCCGCTCGCGCACGCAACGCCGCCCTTGCGCCGCCGCTGCCTCCCGCCGCCGCTGCTGCTGTCGACGCCGTCGCCTGCTGCTGCCGCTGCCCGCCCGCGCCGCCACCCCGCGCAGCCGCGCCGCCGCCCGCGGAGCCCGCCGCCTTCACTGGAAGCCGCACCGCCGCCGCCGGATCTCGCCGCCTGTTTTTTTTTTGGTTTAGGTAAAAACCGTCTCGGTTTTTTTTAAACCCTAGTTCGTTTTTATTTTATTTTATTAGATCGGTTCGGTTTTATCGGTTTAGTTCGTTTGCGAACGTTCGTTTGTTCGTTCGTTTTAACGAACGTTTTCGCCCGTTCGTCTCTGTTAGCGGACGTTCGTCCGATAGATTTTTTCTTTTTCTGCCAGGGACCTATCAGCGATTATTTTTATCGCAGATTAGCCCCTGATCTTCAAACCCTCGCCGTTTCTAAACCGTTCTTCCAATTCCAGTGAAACCAACGCCAAAATCTTCGTCTCGAACCCCTCTTTCTGTTTAATCAACTTGAACATGATTTTGACAATTTAAAATTTGGTTTCAAGCAGATTTGTTTTCGAAGTTCTTTTGACCGTAGTTTCAGTTTCGTAGCTCCGATTCGATTGATTCTTTTTGCAGATCGAATCTCTTCAGTTGAACTTTCAGATTTGATCTTCTTATTTGAGTTTTACCCTTGCATCTATGCTTGATTGCTTATGTATGCTATTGTTTGTTTGCGATAGAATTCCCGGAGTGCGAAGCGTGCTACTACGAGTCTCTAGGGTTTGCAGATCGTCAGCAAGGCAAGTAACACATTGATCATACTCTTTTCATACCCAGTTTTTATGCATTAGTTGCAAATCCTCAAACACTGCATGATTAGGATGTGATTAACTTGTGGGTATTGGGAAGTAGATGATGAGGTAGAACCTATTGCCCTTTATTATCAAACCCTTGGGAGTTACTTCTACGCTATGCTTACATTGCCATGCTATGCTCGTAGACGTGGATTGGGTTTGAGTGTATCCATGACAGATGTGAGATTGTTAATTAATGGTTAACTTAAGGTGGCTACTTAAATACACATCTGGGTGGATTGGTTGCAGGCACCTGGGGATATACCAGTGTTGTCTTTTTGGTTCGCCACCCAGGCTCAAAGGGATCATAAGATTATTCATGCTAGAAACTTCCGTGTGCAGCCACAAGCTATTATGGGCTCTAGCATAGTTGAGTATGTTGCAGGACCTCTTTCAGTGGTAGGCTAGCAGATGTAGGGGAAAGTAGGTGTAACTGTCTACCCAGAGTAAAGAGTAAATGCTTCTGAAAGACTGTGTCTCGGTCATCCGTTTCTCAAACACCATGTAGTGCGAGAAATCCAATGGAGGAGATCGAGTCTTGTGGGGAAAAGTGCACAAACCTCTGCAGAGTGTACAAACTAATCATGATTAGCCGTGTCCCCGGTTATGGACATCTTGAGTATCTGGTACTTGAATTATTGATTTGATCACTCTAAATTAATTTGTTGGGTTTAATGATTACTTTTAATTGGGATTGAGATGGGGATTTACCTTCTCAATGTTTAACAACTACCATGATAGTTAAATAAAACATATTCCTTTGATGTAGGGAAAAAATGGCTTTTCGCAAAACAATATAACCCTAGAGCTTTCCACCAGCCATATATGCATGTAGTGATAGCAATTATCTGTTCCTTGCTCTATTGTGTTATATTGCCAGCATATTCCATGTGCTGACCCGTTTCGGGCTGCAACATATCATGTTGCAGACTTTTCAGACGAAGAATAAGGTGCGCTAGGTCGTTGTCATGCACTCAGCTATGCCGTTGGAGTTGATGGACTCACTTTATCTTCCAAGCCTTCCGTTGTTATCTTATATAGATGGCCTTAAGCCATATTTATTGTAATAAGTCCTCTTTTGAGACATTCGATGTAATAAGTGTGTGATTGCACTCTGTTATAAATCCTTCGAGTACTGTGTGTGTCAGCATTACCGATCCAGGGATGACACTTGAACACAGAGATTTGACCATCTGAGGTCGGATCGCTACAAGATGGTATCAGAGCACACGCTGACTGTAGGACACGACCACTAAGAAAAGCCATAGGTCACTCTTCTCTACTCATTTCTGACTCTCTTCATCTTCTACTCTCTAGGATGGCGGACTCAAGGAACAAGTTTGCACAACCGGATGAAGACACACCCTTTGGGAGACACTTGAAGGAAATCACTAAGTACCTGAACATCGGAATACCAAGCTTCACCGGGACCTACACCGCCACTTTACCAGAAGAGGAGCATTGGATGATTCGAGTTCAAGTTCCAGGAAGGACGTTCATGCTAGTTACCGAGTCCATAGAGTTTTCCTTTGATGCACCAACCTGGAGTCTAGGTAAGAGCATGGCAGCCCACATTGCCATGGGACGCATCGGTGAAGTTTATCACAAAGATCTTAAGGACACCATCTACCAGATATGTGGGCGCCGAGATGAGCAATGGGAGATGATCAGCACCAGGAGAAACAGGTCCATTGCAGCTTTCATCCAGGAGTTAAACCATCACATTCGTCGACAGGAGAACCAGATGTGCGCAAGCATGATAGATTTGAAGAAGGTGATGACCAGGAACATGGAGCTAGAAGAGGAACTCAAGTCTACACGCGACAGATACGAGGAGGAAATTGCAGTACTAGTGGAGAAGAATGACGACCTGACAAGGAAGCTAGGAGTATTCATGGGAGACCCCGCGCCAGGAGGAGATGACAACCATCCCGAGGACTACATCATCATCGACGACACCGACTCCGACCCCGACAGTAGTGATGATGACTACGAAGACGAAGCTGGAGCGGATATCATGGAGTCTTCAACCGATCAAAATTTTTAGATGACCACCATATGATTAGTAGTATTTCCCCATGTATATAGTAGTAGTCCGAGCACTTTGTAACGATAGTTAGATCGATTGTATGCCCCTGCTTGAATTGATTTTGGTGTGATATGAATGTGTTTGTCTCATGTGCATATGGGTAGTGCTTTCTCATTAGACCTCACTCTATTCTAATCTCTCCCCTCTAAACCCATCAGATGCCTCCGAGACGCGACACCGGATTTGTCTTCCCACCGGAGATCACACAGTTGATCCAGCAGCCAAATGCCTTGATGCAGATACTAGTTCAGAACCAAGGCAACAACAACAACAACAACAACAACAACAACAACAACAACAACAACAACAACAACAACAACAACAACAACAACAACAACAACAACCCACCGCCCCCACCTCCAGTTGACAACCTAGCCTGTTTTCTGAGGTTGCAGCCGCCGGTGTTTTCCAGTAGCACCGAGCCAATAGTTGCTGATGACTGGCTACGAAGGATTGGAAGGGAGTTGACCACCGCAGGATGCACAGATGCTGAGAAGGTGCGTTTTGTCGCACATCAATTGGATGGACCCGCAGCCTCATGGTGGGAGAATTACACAGCCACTACATCATGTCATCGTTCTTATTGCATTACTCCATTTTTCCATGAACTTAATACACTAGATGCATGCTGGATAGCGGTCGATGTGCAGAGTAATAGTAGTATATGCAGGCAGAAGTCGATCTACTAATCTTGGACGTGATGCCTATATATTGATCATTGCCTTGGATATCGTCATAATTATTCGATCTTCTATCAATTTTCCAACAGTAATTTGTTTACCCACCGTGTGCTATTTTCTTGAGAGAAGCCACAAGTGAAATCTACGGCCCCCGGGTCTATTCTTTATCATATTTGCTTTGAGATCTATTTTTATTCTCTTTGGTTTTAAGATCATATTTGCTTCTGAAATTTTTACACAAGATTGATATACAAATTGCCTCTATTGTCCTAATTTTCAGAATTTTTGGTGTTACAGAAGTATGAGAACAATTTGCATCTTTACAGACTGTTCTGTTTTCTTTGCATTGTGTGCTTATTTTGATGAATCTATGGATTGTATAAGGGGGTATAAGCCATGGTAAAGTTAGAATACATTATATATAATGCAATAACAAAATTTGAATGGGTTAGCTATAGTACTTAAAGTAAAGATTGGTTTTCTTATACTAACGGATCTCACGAAGGTTTTGCTAAGTTTTGTGTGATTGAAGTTTTCAAGATTTGGGTGAGATCACGATGGATGAAGGAATAAGGAGTGAAAAGAGCCTAAGCTTGGGGATGCCCCATGGCACCCCAAGTTAATATTCAAGGAGAACCAAGCAACTAAGCTTGGGGATGCCCCGGAAGGAATCCCCTCTTTCTTCTAACGACCATCGATATTTTACTTGGAGCTATATTTTTATTCGTCACATATCATGAGTTTTGCTTGGAGCGTCTTGTATTATATGAGTCTTTGCTTGTTTTGCTTTCTATTTTGTCACAAGTATCCTTGCTGGACACACCTATTTGAGAGAGCCAGAATTATGCTATGATTTGTTAGAATTGCTCTATATGCTTCACTTAAATTTTTTGAGCTATGGAATTGCTCTAGTGCTTCACTTATATCTTTTTTAGCACGGTGTGCTTTAATATTTTTGAAGAAATGCTCTCATGCTTCACTTAGATTTATTTGAGAGTTAGTAAATTTTTGAAGAAATTCTCTCATGGTTCACTTATATTATTTTGAGAGACGAAAAAATTTATGCTCATGTTCTTCACTTAGATTTGTTTGAGCTTGTCAAAAGCAATTGCAATATATGAAACCAGTCCCAGAGTGATAGATATTCAAGAGGGATATAATAAAAAAATTCATCAAGATCATTGGACAAAATAAACTTGATTCTTTGTAATAGTTTTGAGATATGATGATAGTGATATGTGAGTCATATTGGTGAGTAATTATGCTTTAGTAAGAATATTGGTGTTAAGGTTTGTGATTCCCTATGCAAGCACGAAAGTCAATAATTATGAAATGAAATTACATCCTACTTGTGGTGCATTATTCGGTGTTAGTTATGCTTAATGCTCTCTTATGTGATTTTTCATTTCTTGGTTGGTTGCTTCTCAATCTTTTTGCTAGCCTCCACTTGTACTAAGTAGAAATACTACTTGTGCATCCAAAATCCTTAAACCCAGTTTTGCCATATGAGTCCACCATACCTACCTATATGCGGTATTTTCGTGCCGTTCTAAGCAAATTTGTATGTGCCATCTCTAATTTTCAAAATGAATTTCCTTTTTGTGTGCTCGTACCGCTCATGAAGCGGCAGGGGGTGGCCAATTTTTTCCATGCTAGATGTGTTATTCTCAAGATGAGTGTTTATTCACTTGTCATTGCATGAGAGTGAGGCGGTAATAGGGATGCCCAGTCCTGAAATGAATAAGAAATTTACTTTATGTTGTCAAATAATAAATTCCTTGGAAAGTGTTGGTATGGAAGGCACCCGTGGATACGGCTGGCCATGGATTGTGAAAGAATGGTGGAAAAAGGAATAAACTTTATTTTCTGTTTGGGAACCACCTATGATATATCTAGCATGGAAAGTGTTGGAAATTACTCGATCATTTTCGTTGACGGGAAAAGTATGCCTCTCAAAAAAATTATCTCTCAATTTAAGCTTTGAGCTCTGGCACCTCTACAAATCCCTACTTCCCTCTGCGAAGGGCCTATCTATTTACTTTATGCAATTTTATTTTTATTTGAGTCTCCATCTTCTCTTATAAAGATCCAACTAAGGGGCACTATGATCATACTTGAGCATTGGATGTAGATAATATGCAAGAGTGTTTGATGAATGGATCAATGATTGAGCATGATGGGCTAGGGATAACTTTCTTTAGTGTTGATATTTTGAAAGACATGGTTGCTTGTTGATATGCTTGAGTATTGAAATCTTCATGTCAAAACTAGACTATTGATTTGAACCATATAAAAGTCCAAATGTTCATGCAACAATAGAAAATAATATGTGATGAACATGTAAGGCAGCATTCCACATCAAAAATTTTGTTTTTATCATTTACCTACTCGAGGACGAGTAGGAATTAAGCTTGGGGATGCTGATACGTCTCCAACATATCTATAATTTTTGCTTGTTCCATGCTGTTATATTATCATTCTTGGATGTTTTACAATCATTTTTTGGGACTAACCTATTGACATAGTGCCTAGTGCCAGTTGTTGTTTTTTTGCTTGTTTTTTTCTTCACAGAATATCAGTACCAAATGGAGTTCAAACGCAGCGAAACTTTTTGGAGAATTTTTTTGGACCAGAAGACACAACATGGGCCAAAGAAGTACTAGAGGGGAGGCCCGACGTAGGCACAACCCACCTAGGCATGCCTAGGAGCCCAGGCGCGCCCAGGGGGGTTATGCCCCCCTTGGTGGCCTCCCGCACCGCCTCTTCACCCTATAATGCCCCAAATATTTTAGAAACCCTAGGGGAGTCGACAAAAAGCAATTCCAGCTGCCGCAAGTTCCAGGACCACGAGATCCAATCTAGACACCATCACAGAGGGGTTCATCATCCTCATTGGTGCCTCTCTGATGATGCGTGAGTAGTTCATCATGGACCTATGGGTCCGTAGGCAGTAGCTAGATGGCTTCCTCTCTCTCTTTTGATTCTCAATACAATGGTCTCTTGGAGATCTATTTGATGTAACTCTTTTTTGCGGTGTGTTTGTTGGGATCCGACGAACTTTGAGTTTATGATCAGATCTATGTCCATGAATATTATTTGAGTCTTCTTTTGATCTCTTATATGCATGATTATTTATATCCTTGTATTTCTTCTTCGAATCTTTGATTTAGTTAGGCCAACTAGCTCAATTTTTCTTGCCATTGGAAGAGGTGCTTTGTGATGGGTTCGATCGTGCGGTGTTCTTTCCCAGTGACAGAAGGGGCAGCATGACACGCATGTATCGTTGCTATTAAGGATAACAAGATGGGGGCTATTCCTACATGAATAGATCTCGTCTACATCATGTCATCGTTCTTATTGCATTACTCCGTTTTTCCATGAACTTAATACACTAGATGCATGCTGGATAGCGGTCGATGTGTGGAGTAATAGTAGTAGATGCAGGCAGGAGTGGGTCTACTAATCTTGGACGTAATGCCTATATATTGATCATTGCCTTGGATATCGTCATAATTATTCGATCTTCTATCAATTTTCCAACAGTAATTTGTTTACCCACCGTGTGCTATTTTCTTGAGAGAAGCCACTAGTGAAATCTACGGCCCCCGGGTCTATTCTTTATCATATTTGCTTTGAGATCTATTTTTATTCTCTTTTGTTTTCAGATCTATTATTCCAAAAACCCAAAAATACCTTGCTGCACTTTTTTGCTATTTATTTTATTTCACGTTTTATCGAGATCTATTTATCCAATCTACACAATTTTTATCCCGTCAACTTGACAATTTCTGGCGCCGTTACCCGTAGAGGGATTGACAACCCCTCATAAGTGTCGGGTTGCAAGTATTTGTTCTTTGTGTGCAGGTACCGTTTACATAGTGTTTCTTGGTTCTCCTACTGGACTGATACCTTGGTTTCATAACTGAGGGAAATACCTACCGTAGCTGTGCTGCATCACCCCTTCCTCTTTCGGGAAATACTGACATAGTTCAAGCGACATCAGAGAGGCAAATGACAAATAAAGTAATTGCAAGGAGATGAGATTTGCGATTGGGTACTTGATAGATGTTGATGATGTCTCCCCAGCAACGGTGCCAGAAATTCTTCCTGATTGCTTGTATCTGCGTTGGTATTTCCCCGAAGAGGAGAGGATGATGCAGCATAACAACGGTAAGTATTTCCCTCAGTTATGAAACCAAGGTTATCAATCTAGTAGGAGGATCCACCCACACTATGTAAACAGCACCTACACACAAATAACAAATACTTGCAACCGAACGCGTAAGAGGGGTTGTTAATCCCTCCTCGGTATTGAGATAGATTAAATTGTATGAGATTTGATAAATAGATCTAACAAAAACACAAAATAAAATAAATAAAGAAAAAGTGCAGCAAGATATTTTTCGGTTTTTAATATGATAGGAAATAGACACGGGGGCCGTAGATTTCACTAGAGGCTTCTCTCGAGAAAATAGCATACGGTGGGTAAACAAATTACTGTTGGGCAATTGATAGAAAAGCGAATAATCATGACAATATCCAAGGCAATGATCATGTATATAGGCATCACGTCCAATATTAGTAGACCGACTCATGTCTGCATCTACTACTATTACTCCACACATCGACCGCTATCCAGCATGCATCTAGTGTATTAAGTTCAGGAAGAAACAGAGTAATGCAATAAGAATGATGACATGATGTAGACAAGATCTATTCATGTAGGAATAGACCCCATCTATTTATCCTTAATATCAATGATACATGCGTGCCTCGCTACCCCTTCTGTCACTGGGTGAGGACACCGCAAGATCGAACCCATCACAAAGCACCTCTTCCCATGGCAAGAAAAATCAATCTAGTTAGCCAAACCAAACCAAAGTCCCGGAGAAGAAATACGAGGCTATAACAATCATGCATAAAAGAGTTCAGCAAAGACTCAAATAATATTCATGGATAGAACAGATCATAAACTCACAATTCATCGGATCCCAACAAACACACCGCAAAAAGTCATTACATCAAATGGATCTCCAAGAACATCGAGGAGAACATTGTATTGAAGATCAAAAAGAGAGAAGAAGCCATCTAGCTACTACATACAGACCCGTAGGTCTGTGGTAAACTACTCACGCATCATCGGTGGGCAAGGGTGTTGATGAAGAAACCCTCCATTATCGTTGACCCCTCCGGCAGAGTGCCGGAAAAGGCCTCTAGATTGGATCTCGTGGTTCTGGAACTTGCGGCAGTGGAAAATGTTTTCTCCCGACTCCCCTAGGGTTTTTGGGATTTTAGAGTATTTATAGAGCTGATAGGTGGTGGAGAAGCTTCCTGTGGTGCCCACTACCCACCAGGGCGCGCCAGAGCCTTCTGGCGCGCCCTGGTGCCTTGTGGGCCCCACAGGCCTCCTCCCGTGCTCTTCTTTGGCTCCCTGGGTGTCTTCTGGGCAGAAAAAAATCTTCAAAAAGTTTTGTGGCATTTGGACTCCGTTTGGTATTGATATTCTGCAAAGTAAAAAACAAGCAAAAAACAGCAACTGGCACTGGGCACTATGTCAATAGGTTAGTCCCAAAAAATGATATAAAGTTGCTAGTAAATGAATATAAAACATCCAAGATTGATAATATAACAGCATAGAACAATCAAAAATTATAGATACGTTGCAGACGTATCAATGATGCTAGTACTTTGCTTGAAAAGACTATGCCACTAGGTGAATTTCTTGATGAACAACTTGCTAAAGCTAAAGACTTTGAGAATGTTGAAACTGATGAAATTACTGAAACTGATGAAGTTGTTGAAACTAAAAATTATGAAACACCTATTCGAGCAAGCTCTCCTATATATGAATTGCCTAAGATACCTGAGGGTTATGTTCTGGATGGAGAGGTAGCTAGGGATTTTCTTGCTTGTAAGGATAGAGATAATCTTAAGAAATTACTATGCAAGTTGGAAGAAAAATCTTTGAATGCTAGGATGAAATATGATCCTAAGTTTGCTACTTCACCTATTTTTATTACTATTAAGGATTATGAATTCTCTGTCGATCCTGAGTTAATTACTTTGGTTGAATCTGATCCTTTCCATGGCTATGAAACTGAAACCATTATGGCACATCTTACTAAATTAAATGATATGGCCACCCTTTTTGCTCATGAGGAAGAAATTCGCTATTACTATATTCTTAAGTTATTTCCTTTCTCATTAAAGGGTGATGCTAAGATATGGTATAATACTCTTGCTCCTGGTTGTGTGCATAGTCCCCAGGATATGATTTATTACTTCTCTGAAAAATATTTTCCTGCTCATAAGGAACAAGCTGCCTTACAGGAAATATTTAACTTTGTGCAAATTGAAGAAGAAATACATGGCCTTGACATACTGGCACAGGTAGTAGAGGTAAATTTTCTTATAAAGTTTGGTGAAGGTGATATTCCTTATAATAAATCTCCTAGTCAATGCTTGGATGAATTTGACAATTACATTATTAAGCAAGATCATTTCAATGCCAATGTTATGAACAATTGAAACGAAATGCCTACATCATTGATCGCTTGAGTGACTTGTTGTTTAGAATCGTTAATGATGTCAAAGGTGTAAGTAAACATGCATCTATGGTCCAAACTCAGTTAGAACAAGTTGCTAAATCTCAAAGTGAATTGGTCAATGAAATGAATAACAATATAAATGATCATGTTGTTAGAGTAATGACTAGAGGACGTAGAATGACTCAGGAGCCACTTTATCCTGAAGGTCACCCTAAAAGAATTGAGCAAGACTCTCAAAGAATTAATGATGACGCACCTAGTCCATCTAAAAAGAAAAATAAAAATGATAGGACTTTGCATACTTCTAGTGAACCTGAGGTGGAAAAACCTTCTGAGAATAGTAATGATGTTTCTATTTCCGATGCTGAAACACAATCTGGTAATGAACATTCACCTAGTGATAATGATAATCACAATGATAATGTTCATGTAGATGCCTAACCAGACAATGTTAAAGATCCTGATAATGATGTTGAAATAGAACCTGTTGTTGATCTTGATAATCCACCTCCTAAAAACAAACGTTATGATAAAACAGACTTTGTTGCTAAAAACATGGTAAGGAATGAGAACCATGGGTTCAGAAACCCATGCCTTTCCTACCTAAACCATCTAAGAATAAGGATGAGGAAGAATTTTAACGCTTTGCTAAAATGCTTAGGCTAGTCTTTTTGCGTACTCGTTTGACTGATATTTTGAAGATGGCCCCTTATGCTAAATATATGAAAGATATTGTCACTAATAAAAGAAAAGTACCTGAAGCTGAAATCTCCACCATGCTTCAAACTATTCTTTTAAGGATGGAGTACCTAAGAAACTAGGAGATCTTGGAATACCAACTACACCATGCTCCATTAAAGAAGTTATGTTAAAACTGCTCCATGTGATTTGGGAGCCGGTGTTAGTGTTATGTCTTTCTCTTTATATAAAAGACTTGATTTGAATAAACTCACACCCACTAAAATATCATTGCAAATGGTTGACAAATCAACTACCATACCTATCCGTGTTTGTGAGGATGTGCCTGTTGTAGTTGCAAATGTTACTATATTAATAGACTTTGTTATACTTGATATGCCCGAGGATGACAACATGTCGATTATCCTTGGTAGACCCTTTTTGAATACTACAGGGGCTGTTATTGATTGCAACAAAAGCAAGGTCACTTTTCATATCAATGGTAATGAATATGCGGTGCACTTTCCGAAGAAACAATTTCAAGTAAATGGTATTCATGTTATTGAAAAGACTCAGACAATTACTATTGGAAGTTTTCAACTCCCTCTTTCTACTATCAGAAAGAAATATGAAACACTTATAATTGGGGATGTGCATATTCCCGTTGAGGTAACTTAGTGTTTTATGAAGATTCTTCAGTTTCATGTTAATCAAAAATAGTTTGTTAATAAAACTTGATCAACCTTATTAATGGATTCTTTTTGAGAGACATGTGGTCGATGAATTTAGTAAGCACAACCTTATGTACCCACTTTTTGTTTTTCTGTTATTTTTAGTTAAATGCAATAAAATGCCATGATTATCTTGTTTTCTGAATTATTCGTGCAATAAAAAATTGCCCAAAAATTAAAGTGCTCAAAATGACCTGAAATTTTTACATGAATTTTTATAGAATATTTTAGAAATTTTGGCACTGGAAACATCCCAGGGGGATGCCCCAGGTGCCCACGAGGTACCAGGGCACGCCCTGGTGGCTTTTGGGCCCCACAGGGACCCTCTCACTTATCCCTTTAGCCCACTTCGTCTCTTACCTCTAGCAAAAATTCCTGGTAGCTCTCTCCCCCTTGTTCTTGCTCTCAAACCTGAGATTTTTGATCTCTTTGCTCGGAGCTCCATTTCCAAAACTGTATTGGGGATTGCTACTTGGTATGTGACTCCTCCATTGCACCAATTAGTTTTTGATTTAGTGGTTTATATTTTGCATAATTGGTACTACTAAAAATGAGCTTGCATGTTGAATTCTTTGAGTTCCAAGTAGTTTGAAAGCTTGATATAGCCTCTAGACATCCATATGAGTAGTTGCTATCAATCTTGTGAAGTTCTATTGATATCATTTTGTGGCCCAAAAAATTCAAAAATTGTTTGCAGACAAAATGAACTTCTTTAGGAGGAGTTCTTCGAGGAGGAGGTCCTAGGGGGCATCGTCGAGTGAGAGCTCGATACGACAGGCCTATGTTGGACCAAGGGCAAGCTCTGTGTGTACTGATACTAAATCATGTCGGTGGCTGTGCGATAAGTTCATGATAGGTGCGGGCATTAAAGAATAATTTGATGAATATGTTCATAATGCTGAACTTGCTCCCTTCATCGCAGATAAGTGCACACAACATTACAACCTCACCATCTCATTCACTAAAAAGTTTGAGTTTCACCCTCGCACTTCTAGAGTTTTGTTTCATCTGTATGACCAAGCTTTTAATATGCCTCTAGAAGAATTCTGTGATGCATCCAAAATTCCGTATTGGGGTTCATTAGATGAACCACCAAAATCTGATTATGAAATGTTCCTGAGTAGCCTTTGCTGTGGTGAAGATAGGGGGGTCACACAAGCTAGAATAAAAAGTATTTGGTTTCCCTCTATTCGTTATTTTGCACTGTTTAATGGAAAATGCATCGTAGGTAAGCAATACTGTAGCACACTTTGCGCACCCGACTTGAGCATTATTCACACTGCTCTAACGGGCATTGAATGATATAATCTTGGAGTGATTGTTGCACGGAGACTGCAACACAACGCGAGCAGCGGTCACTTTTATGGAGGAATTTATGCCTCTCGCGTAGCTACAAGGCTAGGAGTCCCACCTATGCCCAATGATCCTATACTACTTAATAAATATTTAGACTTTGATGCAATACAGCGTCATGAATTTATCAAGTACAAAGCTCAGAATTACAATTTGAACTCGATGTTCGATAAAAAAACCTATTATACCTTTTATTTTGCCTGCACCTGCTCTCTTTGATTTCCAGAGTAAACAAAGATATTACATTTATGAAAGCGAGGCATGTGAGTACAACGCAGCAGTAGAAGATGCTCGTCTAGCTGAGGAGGAGGCACGGAGAGCCTCCACGAGCTATCATTTTGACTATAACCCAGACCAAGGATGGTGATTACCCAGCTATGCAAAAGCCTAAGCTTGGGGGAGTACGTATTTCTCACCGACATTACGTTCATGTTCACACATTTCATTCCAGTTGTCGGTGTTCATCCTTTTTCATTGTATAATCCATGTTAGATTTATTTTCTCGCTTTCTTCTTCTGTGTTTGAAAAACTTGAAGAAAATCCAAAAATATTTCTCGCTTCTTTTCAGTTTTTCTTTCTAGTTTAATTAGTTGTGGTATCAAAAGAAAACCCAAAAAGATTTCTCATTTGTTCTTTTGCTTGTTGGGAGCTTTCCCGTGTAAATAGTTTTTCTCATTTTCATTTTTCCTTTATTAAGTTGCTTCCTTCAAGAAAAATCAAAAACTCCGAAAATATTTCAGTGTGTTTCTCTGAAATTATTTTCTTTTGTTGAGTCATTATGTGGAGAAGACCACGCTGAAAATGTTGAGTGGCGATCATATACATAACTGTTGATCTAACAAAGAGCCCATATTATTTTGTTTTCTCCTTTGAATAAAATATTTGCAGATTCCAGCTTAGTCCACGCCACTCTTGCACTATTATTATTTTCATATCATTCGGTCGTGCAAGTGAAAGGCAATAATGACGATATTTCATGAAGTGACTGAGGCAAGGAAAAGTGGGTATGAACTCAACTTGTTTTTGTTTTTGTAAATATGTTTAACTCAGTATCCATGATTCAGCATATTATGATTAAACATGTTTATGATGACAATTAGAGATTATAGTTGCTCATGCCAAGCTTAAGTAGCTAGGAGTGGATAATGATTTATCTTGGGTGTTAACATGCATTTAAATGATTGTAATGTAGTATGATGATATGGTATCCTCCTCTGAATGTTTCGAGTGGCTTGACTTGGCACATGTTCACGCATGTAGTTGATTCAAAACCAACATCGCCTCCATGATATTTATGTTCATGGTGTTTATATCCTACTCATGCTAGTATTTGATACGTCCATTTTGCATCATGTTTTCCTATTGTTATTTATGATGTTTTTATGCATAATAATGCCTTTTGGAGTAATTCTAATGCCTTTTCTCTGATAATATGCAAGGTTCACACAAAGAGGGAGAATTCCGGTAGCTGGAAATCTGGACCTGAAAAAGCTACGTCAGGCTACCTATTCTGCACAACTCCAAATGAGCTGAAACTTCACGAGCAATTTTTATGGAATAAATAAGAATTATTGGAGCAAATAACTACCAGAGGGGGCCCACCAGGTGGGCACAACCCACCTGGGCGCGCCAGGGAGTCCAGGCGCGCCCTGGTGGGTTGTGCCCTCCTCGGCCCACCTCCGGTGCCCCTCTTCTGGTATATAAGTCATTTTGACCTAGAAAAAATGAGGAGAGGACTTTTGGGACAAAGCGCCGCCGTCTCGAGGAGGAACTTGGGCAGGAGCACTTTTGCCCTCCGGCGGAGCGATTCCGCCGGGGGAACTTCCCTTCCGGAGGGGGAAATCATCGTCATCATCATCACCAACAAATCTCCCATCTTGGGGAGGGCAATCTCCATCAACATCTTCAACAGCACCATCTCCTCTCAAACCCTAGTTCATCTCTTGTGTTCAATCTTTGTACCGGAACTATAGATTGGTACTTGTGGGTGACTAGTAGTGTTGATTACATCTTGTAGTTGATTACTATATGTTTTATTTGGTGGAAGATTATATGTTCAGATCCATTATGCTATTTAATACCCCTCTGATCTTGAGCATGATTATCATTAGTGAGTAGTTAGTTTTGTTCTTGAGGTCACGGGAGAAATCTTGTTGCAAGTAATCATGTGAACTTGATATGTGTTTGATATTTTGATGATATGTATGTTGTGATTCCCTTAGTAGTGTCATGTGAACGTCGACTACATGACACTTCACCATATTTGGGCCTAAGGGAATGCATTGTGGAGTAGTTATTAGATGATGGGTTGCGAGAGTGACAGAAGCTTAAACCCTAGTTTATGCGCTATTCCGTAAGGGACTGATTTGGATCCAAAAGTTTAATGCTATGATTAGATTTATTCTTAATACTTTTCTCGTAGTTGCGGATGCTTGCGAGGGGGTTAATCATAAGTAGGAGGTTTGTTCAAGTAAGAACAGCACGTAAGCACCAGTCCACCCACATATCAAATTATCAAAGTAGCAAACACAAATCAAACCAACATGATGAAAGTGACTAGATGAAATTCCCGTGTACCCTCAGGAACGCTTTGCTTATCATAAGAGATTGTTTTGGCCTGTCCTTTGCCTCAAAAGGATTGGGCTACCTTGCTGCACTTTTGTTACCATTACAGTTACATGCTCGTTACAAATTATCTTGCTACCAAACTACTCGTTACTTATAATTTCAGTGCTTGCAGACATTACCTTGCTGAAAACCACTTGTCATTTCCTTCTGCTCCTCGTTGGGTTCGACACTCTTACTTATCGAAAGGACTACAATTGATCCCCTATACTTGTGGGTCATCAAGGCTCTTTTCTGGCATCATTGTCGGGGAGTGAAGCGCTCTTGGTAAGTGGAAATCGGTAAGGAAAAATTATTACTACGTGCTGAAATTTATTGTCACTTGTTACTATGGAGAACAATCCTTTGAGGGGTTTGTTCGGGGTATCTTCACCTCGACCGGAACCACAAATAGTTACCCCTCAACCTACTGCACCTACTGAAAATATTTGTTATGAAATTCCTTCGGGTATGATAGAACAACCGCTAGCTAATCCTTATGCAGGAGATGGAACTGAACATCATGATATGCACTTGATATATGTGGATGAAATTTGTGGATTATTTAAGCTTGCAGGTTTACCCGGAGATGAAGCTAAGAAGAAGGTTTTCCCTTTATCTTTGAAGGGAAAAGCATTGGCATGGTATAGGCTATGCGATGATATTGGATCTTGGAATTGGAGTCGATTGAAATTGGAATTTCACCAAAAAAATTATCCTATGCATCTAGTTCATCGTGATCGGAATTACCTATATAATTTTGGGCCTCGTGAAGGAGAAAGTATCGCTCTATCTTGGGGGAGGCTTAAATCAATGTTATATTCATGCCCCAATCATGAGCTCTCAAGAGAAATTATTATTCAAATTTTTTATGCTCGGCTTTCTCATGATGATCGATCCATGCTTGATACTTCTTGTACTGGTTCCTTTATGAAGAAAACTATTGACTTTCGGTGGGATCTTTTAGAAAGAATTAAACGCAACTCTGAAGATTGGGAACTCGACAAAGGTAAAGAGTCAGGTATTAAGCTCAAGTATGATTGTGTTAAATCTTTTATGAATACCGATGCTTTTCAAAAGTTTAGCACTAAATATGGACTTGACTCTAAGATAGTAGCCTCCTTTTGTGAATCATTTGCTACTCATGTTGACCTCCCTCAGGGGAAGTGGTTTAAATATCACCCACCTATCAAAGAAGAAATTAAAGAACCAGTAATAGCTAAAGATGAAACTATTATTTACAATGTTGATCCAGTTGTGCCTACTGCTTATAATGAAAAACCACCTTTCCCTGACAGGATAAAGGAACATGCTAAAGTCTCAACTGTGGTCAAGAAAAGTTATATTAGAACTTCCAAACCTGCTGAACAAATCAAAGTAGAACCTAGTGTTGCTATGGTTAAAGATCTCTTGGTTGAAAATATAGATGGGCATGTTATTTACATATGTGATGAAGCTGCTAGAATTGCCAAACCCGATGAAAAAGATAAACATAGACCCGTTGCTGGCATGCCTGTTGTCTCAGTTAAAATAGGAGATCACTGTTATCATGGTTTATGCGACATAGGTGTTAGCGTGAGTGCCATTCTTTTTACCTTATATCAAGAAATTATGAATGATATAGCACCCGCTGAAATAGAAGACATAGATGTTACTATTAAACTTGCTAATAGGGACACCATCACACCACTTGGGATTGTTAGAGATGTTGAAGTCTTGTGTGGGAAAATAAAATACCCTACTGATTTTCTTATTCTTGGTTCCCCACAAGATGACTTTTGTCCCATTATCATTGGTAGACCTTTCTTGAACACCGTCAATGCTAAAATAGATTGTGAGAAACAAATCGTCGGTGTTAGTTTTGGTGATGAGCCTCATGAGTTTAATTTTTGCAAGTTTAGTAGAAAACATCATAAGCAATAGTTGCCTAGTAGGGATGAAATAATTGGTCTTTCTTCTATTGCTGTGCCTCCTACTGATCCACTAGAACAATATTTGCTAGACCATGAAAATGATATGCATCTGCATGAAAGAAATAAAATAGATAAGATTTTCTTTGAACAACGTCCTCTGCTTAAACACAATTTTCCTATTGAAACTCTCGGAGGTCCTCCTCCACCTAAAGGTGATCCTGTGTTTGAATTAAAACAATTGCCAGACACTTTGAAATATGCTTATCTTGATGAGAAAAAGATTTATCCTGTTATTATTAGTGCTAACCTTTCAGAACATGAAGAAGAAAGTTTATTGAAGATTCTGAAGAAACACCGGGCTGCTATTGGATATACTCTTGATGATTTAAAGGGCATTAGTCCCACTCTGTGTCAGCATAAAATTAATATGGAGCCTGATGCTAAACCCGTTGTTGATCACCAACGACGTTTAAGTCCTAAAATGAAAGAAGTGGTAAGAACAGAAATACTGAAGCTTCTGGAAGCAGGTATAATCTATCCCATAGCTAATAGTAGATAGGTAAGTCCCATTCATTGTGTCCCTAAAAAGGGAGGTATTACCATTGTTCCTAATGATAAGAATGAACTTATTCCACAAAGAATTGTCACTTGCTACAGAATGGTAATTGATTTTAGAAAACTAAATAAAGCTACTAGAAAAGATCATTACCCTCTGCCTTTTATTGATCAAATGTTAGAAAGACTATCAAAGCAAACACATTTTTGCTTTCTTGATGGATATTCCGATTTTTCTCAAATACCTGTCTCACAACCTGATCAAGAGAAAACCACCTTTACTTGCCCTTTTGGAACTTATGCTTATAGACGTATGCCTTTTGGTTTATGCAATGCACCTGCTACTTTTCAAAGATGTATGACTGCTATATTCTCTGATTTTTGTGAAAAGATTGTTGAGGTTTTCATGGATGATTTTTCCGTTTACGAAACTTCTTTTGATTATTGCTTAAGCAACCTTGATCGAGTTTTGCAGAGAGGCGAGCAAACTAATCTCGTCTTGAATTGGGAGAAGTGCCACTTTATGGTTAATGAAGGTATTGTCTTGGGACATAAAATTTATGAACGAGGTATTGAGGTGGATAAAGCTAAAGTTGATGCAATTGAGAAAATGCCATGCCCTAAAGATATCAAAGGTATTCGTAGTTTCCTCGGTCATGCTAGTTTCTATAGGAGGTTTATTAAAGACTTCTCTAAAATTTCTAGGCCTCTTACAAATCTTTTATAGAAGGATGTTCCATTTGTTTTTGATGATGATTGTGTAGAAGCCTTTGAAACACTTAAGAAAGCCTTGATTTCTGCACCTATTGTTCAACCACCTGATTGGAACTTGCCTTTTGAAATTATGTGTGATGCTAGTGATTATGCTGTTGGTGCTGTTCTAGGACAAAGAGTCGATAAGAAATTAAATGTTATTCATTATGCTAGTAAAACTCTGGACAGTGCTCAACGAAATTATGCTACTACTAAAAAAGAATTCTTAGCAGTGGTGTTTGCTTGTGATAAATTTATATCATACATTGTTGATTCTAAAGTGACTGTTCACACCGATCATGCTGCTATAAAATATCTTCTGGAAAAGAAGGATGCTAAACCTAGACTCATTAGGTGGGTTCTTTTGCTACAAGAATTTGATTTACATATCACTGATAGAAAGGGAGCTGAGAACCCCGTGGCTGATAACTTGTCTAGGTTAGAAAATATTCTTGATGACCCACAACCTATTAATGATAGTTTTCCTGATGAACAATTAGCTGCAATAAATGTTTCTCACAACACTCCTTGGTATGCTGACTATGCCAATTATATTGTTGCTAAATATATACCACCTAGCTTCACATACCAACAAAAGAAAAAATTCTTCTATGATTTAAGACATTACTTTTGGGATGACCCACATCTTTATAAAGAAGGAGTAGATGGTATTATTAGACGTTGTGTACCTGAGCATGAACAGGGACAAATCCTACGGAAATGTCACTCCGAAGCTTATGGAGGACATCATGCGGGAGATAGAACTGCTCACAAGGTATTGCAATCTGATTTTTATTGGCCTACTCTCTTCAAGGATGCCCGTAAGTTTGTTTTATCTTGTGATGAATGTCAAATAATTGGTAATATTGGTAAGCGTCAGGAAATGCCTATGAATTATTCTCTTGCTGTTGAACCATTTGATGTTTGGGGATTTGATTACATGGGATCTTTTCCTTCCTCTAATGGGTATACACATATTTTGGTTGTTGTTGATTATGTTACTAAGTGGGTAGAAGCTATTCCAACTAGTAGTGCTGATCACAACACCACTATTAAAATGCTTAAGGAAGTCATTTCCCCAAGATTTGGAGTCCCTAGATATTTAATGACTGATGGTGGTTCACATTTTATTCATGGTGCTTTCCGTAAAATGCTTGCTAAATATGATGTTAACCATAGAATTGCATCACCTTATCACCCTCAGTCTAGTGGTCAAGTTGAACTTAGCAATAGAGAAATAAAATTAATATTACAAAAAACTGTCAACAGGTCCCGAAAGAATTGGTCTAAGAAGTTAGATGATGCACTTTGGGCTTATAGAACAGCATATAAAAATCCTATTGGTATGTCTCCGTATAAAATGGTTTATGGAAAAGCTTGTCATTTGTCTCTTGAGTTAGAACATAAAGCATATTGGGCAATTAATGAACTCAACTATGATTTCAAACTTGCCGGTGAAAAGAGGTTATTTGATATTAGCTCACAAGATGAATGGAGAACCCAAGCCTATGAAAATGCCAAGTTATTTAAAGAAAAGGTTAAAAGATGGCATGACAAAAGAATCCAAAATCGTGAGTACAAAGTTGGAGAATATGTTCTTTTGTACAACTCTCGTTTTAGATTCTTTGCAAGAAAACTCCTCTCCAAATGGGAAGGACCTTATGTTATCGAGGAGGTTTATCGATCAGGAGCCATCAAGATAAATAATGCCGAAGGTACTAACCCGAAGGTTGTTAATGGGCAAAGAATAAAACATTATATCTCAGGTACGCCCATTAATGTTGAAAGCAATATTATCCAAACCATGACACCGGAAGAACACATAAAGGAAACCTTCTGGAACACTCCTGAATCGTGAAAAAAAGGAGGTACGTGATACGGTAAGTAAACGGACTCAGAAAAATCCGCAAAAATATTTTCTGTCCATTTTAGAATATAACAAAAATTAGGAAAATAAGAAACAACCAGGAAGGCACCCCTGGTGGGCACAAGACACCAGGGTTGTGCCCACCTCGGGTACCTTTCGGACTCCGTTTTTCTTCCGTTTTCTTGTTTCCCAAGATAAAAAAATCTTTATATACCCCCCGAACCTATTGACCACCGTATCGCGGAGAAATCTTCTGTTCTTCTTTTCTTGCTGTTTTCCTGACAGATCTGAAAATATGTCGTGTCAAGATTCCGAGGAGGAGTGCCCAGTTTCTTATCAGCCTTTAGATAAAAATATCTTCAAGGATACCTATCCCTATATATGGTTCTCCGATGAAGAAGATGAAGATGAACCAGTCCCTCCTCGTTTCAAGCATGAAAGCATGGAGGCGTTATGCAAGAGGATAATAAAGCTTGAGATGGAGAATGAATAGTTAAGGATAGATAATTTTTACCTTTGAAATAAGTTGGTGAAAAAGGCAGACAAACCCTCTACTTCATCACCACCACCTCCTTCTTCATCAACAAAAGAAAATTGAGGAATCGGGTATGGGCACTCCCCTTGGCTTGTGCCAAGCTTGGGGAGGTGCACCGGTATCGTATCACCTCCACTATCTTTTGCCTTTACTTATCTTAGTTCGATCCATAGTTATCTTTTGCTTTAGATGAATAAAAGTTTAGTTCGATCCTTTCTTTTCGAGTGTTTACTTAGTGATCTATCTTTGTAATCGTGTGCAAGATATATATAATAAACTTTAGTTTGAGTTTTGTTTTCTTTACTTTCATGTTCAATAAAAAGAAAGGAAATAAATGAAAAAGATCATATGCTAATTTTATGGTAAGTAATGACATCACATAAGGAAGAGTATAGGTAGAATTTTATTGGAGATTGACAAACATAGCATTGGTCAATAATGCAGTTCATGAAAGAATTAATAAGGGAAGAGAAGATTCACATGCAAATACACTATCCTGGACATCTTTTGTGATTGTGAGCCCCCATCAAAGTATTATATGCCAAAATTGTTGATGCTGGACAAGGAAGACAATGTAATGATTTATGTTTGTTCATATTCACATAGAAGTTATATTGTCATAGATCCTTTAACATGTGGTACTTGCCCCCCATCTTTCCTAGCCAAAAATTCCGCACTAAGTAGAGATACTACTTGTGCATCCAAAAACCCTTAAACACACATCTTATTTTGAGAGTCCACCATACCTACCTATGGATTGAGTAAGATCCTTCAAGTAAGTTGTCATCGGTGCAAAAAGGCAATAATAATTGGTTCTAAAAGTGTTGGATCATTTAGTTTAAGAGAAAATTGAGCGTTGTACGAACTTGTGATGGCAAACAATAAAAGCGACAGACTGCATAATAAAGGTTGCTATCATAAGGGGCAATATAACATGACGTTCTTTTGCACTAAGAGATTGAGCATACAAACAAATAAGCGCATGGCAACCTCTGCTTCCCTCTACGAAGGGCCTATCTTTTACTTTTATGTATTTACTTTTATGCAAGAGTCAAAGTTCTTCTCTCTACTCCTTTTTATTTTCTCTTTTGGCAAGCATAATGTGGTGAGGAAAGATCTAGGCACATATATCCAGTTGGATATGAGTAGCATGAGTTATTATTGTTGACATCACCCTCGAGGTGAGTATGTTGGGAGGCGAATCTAGAAGCCCCTATCTTTCTATGTGTCCGGTTGAAACATTTTGCTCATGTGTATGCGGCGAGTGTTAGCAATCATAGAAGAATATATGATGGTTGAGTATGTGGACTTGCCAAAAAAAAGGCTCCAATACGTGACCCTTCCTGAAAAGATGATGAATTGTAGTTGGAAAGTTGACTGAGAACATAGTTTGTTGGTTTCCAATAGAATTTATGCTTTATACTTCGATGTTGTGATGAATTGTTACTTATTCATAAGAAGTTTATGATAAAAGTTATGTGATAAAGTTCTATGTTAAAGTATGTTGCTGTTATAATAATATACATGATGCTTCTATATCCGTATTTTGTTTTTATCGACACCTCTCTCTCTCTAAGCATGTGGACATGTTTTTCGATTTCGGTTTTCGCTTGAGGACAAGCGAGGTCTAAGCTTGGGGGAGTTGATACGTCCATTTTGCATCATGTTTTCCTACTGTTATTTATGATGTTTTTATGCATAATAAAGCTTTTTGGAGTAAGTCTAACGCCTTTTCTCTCATAATATGCAAGGTTCACACAAAGAGGGAGAATTCCGGCAGCTAGAAATCTGGACCTAAAAAAGCTACGTCAGGCTACCTATTCTGCAATACTCCAAATGAGCTGAAACTTCACGAGGAATTTTTATGGAATAAATAAGAATTATTGGAGCAAATAACTACCAGAGGGGGCCCATCAGGTGGGCACAACCCATCTGGGCGCGCCAGGGAGCCCAGGCGCGCCCTGGTGGGTTGTGCCCTCCTCAGCCCACCTCCGGTGCCCCTCTTCTGGTATATAAGTCATTTTGACCTAGAAAAATGAGTATAGGACTATCGGGACGAAGCACCGCCGTCTCGAGGCGGAACTTGGGCAGGAGCACTTTTGCCCTCCGGCGAAGCGATTCCACTGGGGGAACTTACTCCCGGAGGGGGAAATCATCGTCATCATCATCACCAACAACTCTCCCATATTGGGGAGGGCAATCTCCATCAACATCTTCAATAGCACCATCTCCTCTCAAACCCTAGTTCATCTCTTGTGTTTAATCTTTGTACTGGAACTATAGATTGGTACTTGTGGGTGACTAGTAGTGTTGATTACATCTTGTAGTTGATTACTATATGGTTTATTTGGTGGATGATTATAAGTTCAGATCCATTATGCTATTTAATACCCCTCTGATCTTGAGCATGATTATCATTAGTGAGTAGTTACTTTTGTTCTTGAGGTCACTGGAGAAATCTTGTTGCAAGTAATCATGTGAACTTGATATGTGTTCGATATTTTCATGATATGTATGTTGTGATTCCCTTAGTGGTGTCATGTGAACGTCGACTACATGACACTTCACCATATTTGGGCCTAAGGGAATGCATTGTGGAGTAGTTATTAGATGATGGGTTGCGAGAGTGACAGAAGCTTAAACCCTAGTTTATGCGCTATTCCGTAAGGGACTGATTTGGATCCAAAAGTTTAATGCTATGGTTAGATTTATTCTTAATACTTTTCTCGTAGTTGCGGATGCTTGCGAGGGGGTTATACCTCCCAAAATTATATTTATCTCTGATTTAAGCTTTGAGCTCTGGCACCTCTGTGAATCCCTGCTTCCCTCTGCAAAGGGCCTGTCCATTTACTTTTATGTTATTTTACTTTTATTGTCGAGTCATCACCTTCTCAAACAAGCACCAGTCCGGAGAGTACTATTGTCATTCTCATGCATTGTGTATAGTTAATGTTGTGTGCATCATGACTGGATCTCTTCAACCATGAATTACAATGTTTAGTCGCTGCTTGAACTTTGGAGGTGCTCTGTATTTATGTTTTGCGGTCTCAAAAAGGGCTAGCGAGATACCATGTTGTCATATTATATCATGATTGTTTTGACAAAATGTTGGCATTTGAGATATTTTATTATTGCTCGCTAGTTGATTATGCCATTGATATGAGTTAATATGATTTCTAAAAGTTATCATTTGCATGGTTAGTTATAATCTTTGCTGAAAACCTGGGTATTATTTAAGCATATATATAGATACAAGAACAAAAGAGTTCGTAAAAGTTTTTCTTTATCACTTCCAGTTTGTCAACTGAATTGCTTGAGGACAAGCAATGAGTTAAGCTTGGGGGAGTTGATATGTCTCCGTCATATCTACTTTTCCAAACACTTTTGCTCTTGTTTTGGACTCTAATTTGCATGATTTGAATGAAACTAACCCGGACTGACGCTGTTTTCAGTACAACTACCATGGTGTTGTTTTTTCTGCAGAAATAAAAGTGCTCGGAATTGGACGAAACCTTTTGGAGATTTTTTATGGAATAAATAAAAAATACTGGAGCCAAGACCCAATGGAGGGGGCCACCTGCTGCCCACAAGGCACCAGGGCGCGCCCACCCCCCTGGGCACGCCCTGGTGGCTTGTGGGGCCCTCGTGGCTCCGCTGGCCCTAATCTCAGCACTATAAATTCCTATTTCTCGAGAAAAAATAGGAGAGGAAGTTTCATTGCGTTTTACGATACGGAGCTGTTGCCACCTCCTGTTCTTCATCAGGAGGCCAGATCTGGAGTCCGTTCGGGGCTCCGGAGAGGGGGATCTTCGTCATCATCAACCATCCTCCATCACTAATTTCATGATACTCATCGTCGGGAGTGCGTAATTCCTTCATAGGCTTGCAGGACGGTGATGGGTTGGATGAGATTTATCGTGTAATCGAGTTAGTTTTGTTAGGGCTTGATCCCTAGTATCCACTATGTTCTGAGATTGATGTTGCTATGACTTTGATGTGCTTAATGCTTATCACTAGGGCCCGAGTGCCATGATTTCAGAGCTGACCCGTTTATGTTTTCACCAATATATTTGTGTTCTTGATCCTATCTTGCAAGTTATACGCACCTATTATGTGTCATGATCCGCATACCCTAAGGTGACAATAATTGGGATTCTTTCCGGTAATTACCGTAGTTTGAGGAGTTCATGTATTCACTATGTGTTAATGCTTTGTTCCGGTTCTCTATTAAAAGGAGGCCTTAATATCCCTTAGTTTCCTTATGGACCCCACTGCCACGGAAGGGTAGGACAAAAGATGCCACAAGTTCTTATCGTAAGCATGTATGACTATATACGGAATACATGCCTACATTACATTGATGAATTGGAGCTAGTTCTGTGTCGCCCTAGGTTATGACTGTTACATGATGAATGTTATCCAACATAATCACCGACCCAATGCCTATGAGATTTTCACATATTGATCTTTGCCAAGTTACTACTATTGTTGCTACTGCCACAATTGCTACAAAATTACTGCTACTACTGTTACCACTGCTATCGAACTATCATACTACTGTGCTACTGATCACTCTGCTACAGATATTTAGTCTCCATGTGTGGTTGAATTGAAAACTCAACTACTAATACTTGCAAATATTCTTTGGCTCCCCTTGTGTCGAATCGATAAATTTGGGTTGAATACTCTACCCTCAAAAACTATTGTGATACCCTATACTTGTGGGTTATCAAGACTCATCAATCCGTCGGTTCACAGCCGCGTGATCAGCATACCAATGCATCGGCACTACCTGCTCAGCAAACCAACGCATTGGCACAACCTCCTCAACACATCGACAAGTTGGCACCACCTACGCAGAAACACGACGTAGCTTCAACGCCTGGTCAGCGGTCCGATGCCTCTCCTCCTACAGCCCCACAGTCCATCATAGCAGGACCGCCAACTCAGTAGTCCGGCATAGCTAAACCGTCTGCTCAGCAGTCCGTCGTAGCTTCACCCTCTGCTCAGCAGTCTGCCTTTCAACCATCCAGACCTTGCACCAGAAGTGCTTCAAGTACCAAGAAGGAAGCGGGCAAAAATGCTACACCCCCAAGGAAGCGGGCCCCGAGACCAAGGAGGAATGAGAATGATAGCCTCTTACTTAAGGCACTCGTTGCCCATAACCAAATTACCAGCAAGTTGTTCGAATCGAAGAGTAATATTGTTTCTGACAGCATGAATGATGGAGAATTAGATATGATGCTTGCTAAAAATAAAGCAAATGTACTTCAAGCACGCAATTACATCCATGGCCAGCCATTTCTTGTTGGCAAATACTTTGAGGAGTGCAGTTCCAGTTGCCGCACGTTACATAAATATTGCATTGATCAAATGTCAAAAGGTCATGAGGTTCTGCTAGTCCACTACAACAGTGATCATTTCCATCACGATTCGGGTCCATCAGTGTGGGTTTCAAGGACTTACATCTCTTCTTCAACTTCAATATGCTCGATGGCACTCTTGTTAAATGCCTGATTTTGTAAGTGCTTCACAAACTCTGAACAACTTCTCCATACAAGGATGTAAACGATAAAAAGCTAACTGTATTGTATTCCTCTCAGGGGATTGATCATGCAGAGAAGAAAAAGGCAGAGCGTGTATTTCATAGTTCCTGCAGTAGCAAATGGCACATTATTACGTGATAAGGATGAATGGGAGTGGGCCATTAACAAGGTCGGCAGTATCTTCTAAAACACGTCCCATGCAGAATTTTTTCTATGGCTAGATCATGAAGGTTAAGTCAAATAAAGAACCATGCATACATTGATTGCCTTTTAGATTTCGATATAGTTCGTAAGTTCATGGTTTCCTTAATCTGTAGCATTCACTGGATCTTGGTAGTCATTGTTCCAAACAAGAACAGAGTTTACTACCTGGATTCTCTCAGAGAGTCAATAAAGCCTCAGGATCTGACGCATCTTCAGTAATTCATGGATAGGCATTGAATACTATGATGTTAAAATTTGCATTCATATCTGGTTCAAGAATTGAGTATGTGAAAATTCATCTTCATTTGCAGTGTGTTGGCATTGTGCAAAACTAAATCAGGGAACCTGTTCAAGAGGGAACTACCACTGCATGTAGACAACTGGTGCTTGAGAGACTCAGACGCCTTATCACCGGCGTCATTCTAGACAAAATTGTTTGTCTTTTTTGACAACTGGTATAAGGGAATTGCCTTCTCGCCGAGCTGGCTTATAAACCTGCTTAAGGCGGCAATACGACCCGCCACGTCGTTGATGTTGGCTGGCTTGGCGAGCGTTGTAACAAACTTGATCTTGTCCGGGTTGTCTTCAATGCCTCACTCTGAAACAAGGAAACCCAACAGTTACCTGCAGGAACACCAAAAATACATTTTGTCGGGTTGAGCTTCATCTTGTAAACTCGAAGATTGTCGAATGTCTCTTTGAGGTCAGCCAGCAGGGTTTCTTTCTTCTGGGATTTGACCATGGTATCATCAACATATGCATGAACATTGCACCCGACCTGCTTGTGAAAGCAATTTTGTACACAGCGTTGATAAGTAGCTCCAACACTTTTCAGTCCAAAGCGCATAGAGACATAGCAGAAAGCCCGAAAAGGTGTGATAAAAGCAGTCTTTTCTTGATCCTGCACAGCCATCTTGATCTGGTGATATCCAGAATAAGCATCTAGGAAACATAAACACTCACAGACGGCGCTAGAGTCAATGATCTGATCAATGCGAGGAAGAGCAAACGGGTCTTTGGGACAAGCCTTGTTGAGATCTATGTAATCAACACACATTCGCAAGTCCCATTTTTCTTCAGAACAAGCATGGGATTTGCCAACCACTCAGGGTGAAAAACTTCAACAATGAATCCGGCTTCAAGGAGTCGAGCCACTTCTTCGCCAATATCCTTGCATCTCTCCATGTTAAAACGACGGAGGTACTGTCTGGCAGGTTTCATCTTAGGATCCACATTGAGGTGATGCTCAGCGAGTTCTCTCGGTATGTCAGGCATGTCAGAAGGTTTCCATGCAAAAATGTCCCTATTCTCACGGATGAACTCGATGAGCGCGCTTTCCTATTTGGGGTCCATGCCAGTCCCAATAGTAAACTGCTGGGATGAACATATCGGCTGGGTCAACATTGGTTTGTAGAATTTCAACTCCTCAGCTGCACAGGCCAACTCAGCGTAAGCTGCATCTCCTTCCTCTCATTCAAGAGCTATTTTCCTGTCGCCATCAACTATGATGGTACCCTCTGGTCCAGGCATCTTGAGTTTTAGATAGACATAACAGTGCCGTGCCATGAAACGAGCATAAGCCGGCCATCCAAAAAGGGCATGATATGGACTTTTGATCTTGACAACCTCAAATGTCAAGAATTCTGACTTATAATTGAACTCAGTGCCAAACACAACTTCTAGCTTAATCTTGCCACTAGGATAAGTAGACTTTCCAGGAATGATCCCATGAAACACCATTGAGGAAGGTTGGAGTTGTTTCTCGAACAGGTTCATCCGCTTAAAGGTATCATAATACATGATGTTGATACTGGTACCATCATCCATCAGCACTTTCGTAAGTTTATAGCCACCGACTTGCGGTGCTACCACCAAAGCGAGACAACCCGGATTCTCAACCCAGGGAGAATGATCGTCTCTACTCCAGGTAACCGGTTGCTCTGACCAGTTCAAGTACTCCGGGATGGCCGACTCAACCATGCTGACGGATCGTTTCTGAAGTTTGCGGTCATGTTTGCAAGTACTAGTTGTGAAAGCATGATAATGTCCACTGTTCAACTTATCCGGATTACTCTAAAACTTGGTGTGATTTCCCTGGCTTTGATTTCCCTGTCCAGAACGCTGATTTTCACCTCCATTATTGCCAGATCGCTGGAAACTGGCTCCCTGGCCACTTGACCCTGGAAGCCAGAACTAGGAAACCCGCCTGATGAGCCGGCTCCGGGAAAGCCGGCCTCGGATCCGGTGGCTCCAGGCTGTCTTGGATGTCCGCCGTCACCACCGTGGTGATTCTGATAAGCCTGATTGCGGAATTCCTGCATGATAAAGCAATTTTCCCACGAGTGGTTTGCCGGCTTGTCTAGAAAACTGTGCTTGGGGTAGGGGGCTTTGACGCCTTCCTCGTAGTTGCGAGGTTGGTTCCCATTGTAGGATCTCCCAGAGTTGTTGCCACGTCTCTAGCCCTTGAAGCCAGTATTAGTGTTAGCGACGAAATCTAATCCTCCCTCGGGATTCTTACACTTGCCGCCATTGCCCTGGTTACCATTGTTGCCATTGTGCCCTGGATTGTTCCACTGGTGACCCTTGCTGCCACCATTTTTCTTGCCCTTGCCAGATATTTCATCGTCTAAATTTGGATCCTTCATGCTATCTAACTCGGCATATCTGGTAAGGACATCCATGAGATCCCCCGTGTCTTTTACCTTCCGTTTGAGGCGCCTAAGTTTCTGGACCAAAGGCTGCAAATGACAATTTCTCTTAAGGACAAGGACAACTTGCACAACCGTGATGCTATCAGAAGAATGGATAATTTCCGCGACACAGCGTGATGAGTGATGAGCCGACTCGTCATTGTGCTGAACGCACTGCTCAAGATCAACAATGTTGTCGGTCATTTGCAAGTGCCTTGGAAGTTCTTGGTGAAGCGATCCTTCAATTCTGCCCAAGTGTTGATTGAGTTGGGGGGCGGATTCTTCAACCATGTGCGAGCTGGCCCTTCCAGCATCATGGTTATATACTTGGCAGAGACTTCATCATTGACATCTAACATATCCATAGCTAACTCATAGCTTTCAATCCACGCAGCCGGCTCGAGGTCAAACGTGTAATTAGGCACCTTACGAGGACCTTTGAAATCAGTAGCCATGCAGTCATTGCGTAAAGTGGGCACTAAACACAGTATCCCGATCGTTCTGGTGCTCAATCCTGCACCGCGTGAAGCTGTCTGGGCCGTGGTGGGTGGGGGCTGAGCCGCCCCTGCGTTTGCTGCTTCTGCCTCTCGCATAGCACAGGCAGAACCCACAATCGCCTGTGCATCTAAAACTACCGGCCAGGACTGAGGGTTATGCTCGTGCTGCCTGCGCACACTGCTAGAAACTGCTGGAGATTCAGCATGTCAACTCCTGCTGCAACTCTGGTGCGGGGTAGAATGGAGCATGTGCTAACTGCGAGAGTAGTTCTCCTGCTGAGTAACCGCCGTTTTTAACATCACAATGGCATTCCTAGCCTTGATCTCAATCGGGGTATTCCCAGTGATTGGAATCGCAGCAAGGTTATGAGTCGCTGCTAACACATTGTCCACTGGGTTGGAAAAATGACCCGCCGGTGTCTGAAAACAACGAGGGGGAAGTTGAACCGGCGACACCTGTGGAGCCGGCTCAGGCTGGTGCTGCTGAGTTGGCTAATGGGGTTGAGCCAACCCACCGCTCGGAGGCATAGTCCGGGTTAATTGGGGTATAACTGGTGCGTGAGGCATTCCAGTCCCCGCCCCTGGGACAGGTGCGTCCTGCGGTGTGCTGAACAGACGTGTAGGCTCGTAATTGGATGGCAACCGACTCTCGTGCCTCCTCTGATTGACCGCGTCTGAAGCATTCTGACTAAAGTTGAGATGTAGAACCTATGCCCTTAAACGTTCGGCTTCATCACGGATATAAGCTTGCACTTCCACCATACGAGTATTTTTAGTGTTGATATCTTCCTGAACCTTGTCCATCTGCTCACGGAGTTTCGTCACTTCCGCGTTGCACTCCTCCAGGTTTTCTGCAGTCACCGGGGTTTCTAGGAGCGTTCTCAGAGCAGCCATTAGTTCTGCCAAAGCTTGAGCCGGTGTTTTATTTGAGCCGGCCGCATCTGGAGCCGGCGGAAGTGCCGGTCCCTGCTATAGTACCTGCCACCGCGGAATTCAGAGCCGGTGTAGTTCCGGCCGTATAGACGGCTATCCGACGCGGTGGCTCTAAAGGACCGGTCTCATCATCGGAGTAGCCCCTAAGTTTGCCATCAAAGAGAGGGAGGGTTGACTCGGTGTCACCAACCAAGGACTCGTCATCGGAATAGACGAGGGTGTCCCCACCAGACGCGGAGTTATCCGCGAGATCGACCCCTACATGAAGCTGATGAAGACGTGGTTCCGGGCGGCTTGATCCCAGCTGGGGTTGGCACGACGAGTCGGCTCGACGATGTCAGAGCAGATGTCCGGCTTGGGGCCTGATTCGCCGATTATGCCGCTGAAGACGTGGATCTTACCGAAGGGGACCTGGTACCCCTACTCGATTGAGTCAGCCTCAGGGCTCCAGCCTAAATCGTTGATGTAGAGCATGCCGCGATGACTCTTCTTCATCCGGCCGATCGCATATCCCTCGATCCCTGGGAGAGCTCCCTCCAAGAACTCAACACCACCGTGCGCCAGACCCATGGTGGGTGCCAACTGTCGCGGTTTTGTCACGATAGATGTCCTCGTGAAAGGACTAAGTCTGGAGGCCATCACTATTGGGTGGTCACTTGAGAGGGGTTGATTGGAAACTTGAGACACGAGTTTACCCAGGTTCAGCCCCTCATGGAGGAGGTAAAGACCTACTTCCTGCTTGACTGATAATGTTGGAAATCTTGATTACAAGGATCTGAATTCGCTAGCCTAGCTCTCGATTGTTTGTAACCCAAATATTTCGGCCCAGGGGCTCCCCTTTATAGAATAGGTCAATTCCCTTGGCTTACAACCAACTCCGAGTCGCACTACAACCCGTGCCATACTCTGTTTCCTACTTGTCTTATTCACCAAGCAAGGACAATCTTCAATCATGGGCCTTCAACAAGCTGGTCCGTCAGGTGCCTCCAAGCCGGCCTTTACTTGATCTTCTAGGTTTCTGCCACGTGATGATCTGTCGGGTCAAAGTGACCCACGAGCCGGCACGCTCTGGGACGGGTCATTTCTTCCGCCGGGTCATAGTGCTAGGAAATATCCCCAACAGAACCCGTTAGTGTATTAGTAGCTCGCAGAGACGAGTAGTGCTCCTGTCGCCCCATCTCGCGGTCTTACAACAAGGAACCAGGCCCACCTCTCTCATGGGTGTCCTCTGCCTGCCAGGTCGTGCCGCGTCAATAACTCTTGCGGGTACCCTTGGGGTCGACCCGACTTATCAAGAGACTATCGGGAACACAGGTCCACCTCCACCGAGGTGATACCACCTGTCCCTTCAGTCTCGTAGTAACAGTTAAAGGTAACAGTATGTCCTTACCATCAAGGTGAACTCAGAGGAATCACCCTCGGTAGGTTCACAACTGAGGTAAAATATCAAGGTGAACTTGGAGGAATCACCCTTGATGGGTTCACGCTTGAGGGGTTGCACGACAGAGTCATCATCGGGAGTGGTGAGCGAGGAATCACCCTTTGTAAACCACACGATGTGCTACACTACAGAGATATCATCGGAAGTGGGATACGAAGCATCACCCTCAGCACTCGATAGTAGCTCTTTAGAGTCGTACAACTAAGGGGGTGCTGGTGGTGTGTTCAGTCTCTGCACATCGATGACATAGATTGAATCACCCAGTAGTAGAGCATGGAAAAATGGACAAAGGTGTAGGGCCTCTGATGGATCACTAACTAGATTATACTAAGCATATAGGACAATAGGTAAAGTATCAACCGTAGGTTACAAAATCAGGCTATGCATCAGAATAGGAGTTGTCGAATATAGTAGCAATATCTAATGCAAGAATAAGAGAGAAAGAATGGGCGATATCTGGACGACAAGGGGGTTTTGCTTGCCTGGTTGCTCTGCAGAAGAAAACGGATCTTCATGGTGTAGTTGATCACCGGATCATCAGCGGTCTTGGAGTCTATCAAAAAGGAAGTAACAGAGGGGGAAAACAATAAATAACAGAGCAAGCAAATGCAACACAGCTGCAATGGCACGGTAAGATGTGTGGGTGACAAGCTCTAATGCATCCGTAAGCATTTTAAAAGAAGAGGGAAAAAGAAAATATCCGGGAATATTTTCCCAGCTCCAGTGATTTATTGGTAAATTGATACAGGTGGAAATGTTCAATGTTTTCTATGCTAGAATTGTTTTACATGGGGGTGGATGGCATATTCATATTTGTTAAGTCTTTCTAATCGTTTTTCATATATAAATTATTTTCATCCGAGTTACGGATTATTTTATATGATTTTTCAAAGTTTATTCATTATTCTGGAATTTCTGGTTTTAATTTAATTCAAAAGTCATTTAATATTTAATCGCTATGGGTACACATAAGTGTACCCAGAGATGGGCTACAGGTGTTGACAGTGGGGTCTAGAGGGCCCAGTTGACCCAGTCAACATTGACTGGTCAACAAATGAACAGTAGGTGCTGCCCCATTTGTCATTGTCACATCACTTTTAATTGAGTTTTAAAATAAATGGGCACACATGTCATAGGGCCATTAGGATAACCTAACCACTACCCTAAACTAAACTGGGAGGCCCCATGTGGTAGAGAGCCAACCATGGCTGCGGGCTGCTCGGGCAGGAGTAGCATCGAGCGAGCGCGGGGAGCGGTGGGCGGATGTGGGCGCGATCGGGTGGAGTGCGCGCGACCTAGCATGGCGGGAAGGAGGTGGACGTGGCCTGGCACGAGCGGGCACGGGGAATGGCGTGCAGTGGGGTGTAGAAGCAACGAGCAGCAAAGCAGCGCGGCGCACGCGGGCGGGCACGGCAGCAGGTGGGCGCAGCGGTGGGCAGCAATGGAATAGGAGGCGGGCACGAGCAAGGAAAGCGGGAGCAGGCGCGAGCAGCGCACAGGCGCGTGGCCAGGGGCACGGCCTGGGCGCAGCGTCGAGAAGAGGGAGAGAAGGGGGGAACGGGCAGAGAAGCTCACTGCGAGCCTGTAGAGGTGCTAAGTGGGCTCAGGGAGGGCTCAACAGTGCCGAAATCGAAGACGGACGCCGGTGGTGGTCCGAGGTTGACGGAGCTCGATCCCGATGATGTAGGTGGTCCCGGCTTGAGCTCGCGGTCGAGGAGGACATAACAGTCGCCAGCGGAGCTTCTGGACACCTCGTCGGGGCGCGGGGACGACGGTGGCCGCGGGATCGATGGCGGCGAGCACGGGCGGTCTCAGGTGGTGGAGGGCAGAGAGTAAAGAAACACGTGGAGGGCAGGAAGAGCAGCTGGGTTTGAGGGGCCACGGGCGTCGTCTTAAGGGTGCCGGGAAGGTGCCGGATGGCCGGCACATGGCCAATCCATGGCATGGACGGGCGCACGGTGGCCACCGAGCCTCCTGTGAACAGGAGGTTGAACAAGAGGTGGAGGTGGGCCGGGTTGTCCACTGTAGCAGTGGCCTACAAGTGCATAGTGCAGTTCTTCTATTTTTCTTTTTCCTTTTTTTCTTCTGCCTTATTTATTTCTCCAGTGCCTTGTATGTTATTTATGTACTAAATAAATTTAGTTCAACTTGAAACTTGGCACATAACTCAAACACATCATTCTGAGACCACACATAAAGTTTTACAACATTTTGAAAAGCATAAGTATTTGTTTATTTCAAAATGACCAAATTTAGTGTTGTTGGGCCACTTTATTTATTTCTAGGGGTATTTAGGGAATTCAAATTATGTTGGTTTCTTCAAGACAATTACTTGGGAAATATTTGTAGTATCATAAACATTTTTGATGCGGAGCATCCTTCCATCATCCCCATGGACTCTACACCGACACAACAAGCACCACGTGGACCTATGACAAGAGCTCGAGCACGCGCCATTGAAACCATTGTTAACTCACTCCAACTCGAGATCGATATGAGTATCAATGAGACTTGGATGCTACCTCACCAAAACATGCTATGTGTCATTAGGTTCGATGACCAACGCCACCAAGTAGCTAAGGGACACCCCAAAGGAGTAGGAGAAGCTCCCCAAGGCCACGAGGAAGTAGAAGGAGCCCAAGAAGATGAGGATAGCACCTCCCAGGTGACCCCGTGCCCACGGGCCACCCAGAGAGCTCCTGTAGTTGAGACGCGCATCCCCGTGCACTCAGGACCCCGTGCGCATGGGACCTTGCCGTTGTAGCACCCCGTGCGCATGGGCCCTCGCCGCTGTAGCACCCCATGCGCACGAGCGTGTACCATGCGCACGGGCCACACTTACCCTGTGCGCACGGGCCTCCCAGGTTTTGACCGTGGGCGCCCTTTCTTGCCTCCCAAGTCACCCCCTTTCTCCCTCTAGCTATATATTTTGGGTCTAAGACATTTGTTAGGGTTAGCAAAGTATAAGTGAGACATTGATAGAGCTTTGCTCCTTCTACCACTCCTCTTGGAGATCAAGACCTCTTAGGAGAGGATCCCAAGTGGATTTCTAGTCCTCCTTTTCGAGCAGACTATCATCAAGACCTCACCTCCTTAGGAGTGGAAGAACCTTACCTTTGTGCTTGTTTCCTTGGATTGTTCTTGTATTATTGTGTATCTCAACTTTTCTATTCTAGTGGATGTGTGATTGGGTTTTGTTTGAGGGAATTTCCTCTTTGTGTTCTTGTGTTCATCCCTTTTCCCCCTCCAAGTGTGAAAAGATCTCCACTTAGGATTCCACCCTACAACATCTTGGTATCATGAGCCATGGTTGATTCACATATTGGAGTCCCTACCCCTCTTGTTCTAGTCTAATTTTGTTGTTTTTTATCCCAATTCGAAAATCCCCACCAAAAATAGCCCCAAAATTTTTCTTGCAATTTGTTGGATCTTGTGAGATTTTGTTGATTTGGTCCACGAATTTCATGTTTGACAAGTGGATCTACCCCTTACCACCATCCCCCATCCATCCCACCGCTGATTTTGGCCGAATTTTGCAAATTCTCCATGGACCCGAAGGTGTTCTTGCGCAGCAGAGCACCCCGTGCACACGGGCCATCGAGACCCCGTGCCCACAGGCTTCACTTACCCCGTGCATGCGGCCCCTACAGTACAGTTCAGCCAGTCCCCATTTTGCCTCCTTTTGCCATTCCAACACCACCATTCGCTTTCCACACTATTTCCCATTGGTGTTTGAGCTTTTGAGTTGCGGTTCACCGTGTCCTAAGGTGTTTCAGCAACTTAGGCACGGTTCAACTTTGACATCACCGCCACTCGTCATCGCCTCGGACTCCACATCGACATCGACCACTTCATCTTCATACTAACCGTAAGCAAGGACGGTAATCTCGACGACACCTTGTACTTACCCTTGCCATTGCATTGATAGCCTCCAGCCATTTTGTGTCACTTACCCATCGAGACTAACTAGTTGAGAATTGTCGGGCCATGCTTTTTGTGCACCTTTAGTGATACGTCTCTCCCGTGCATATCATACATGTTATCTCATATCTCGGCTCACATATCAAGCATTGTGGCATAGTAAAAAAAAGCTTTTAAGCAAAAGAAAAGAGAAACAAAGACCTTGTAAGCAATAGCATTGAGCCTTTTAGCATAGTCCCATCATCTTTGTCAATACATACATAAGCATACTTGGGATTGTAGACGGCATGTTTCTCTCATAGGTTGGTACACAAGCGTATCTAGCCCATTTGAGCAATCGAGCTAGCGTCTCTCTAGGATCCGTACAACAAGAGCATTTTTCGTGGTTACACCTTTTTGAGCTCATTCCTTGGTTGTGCGGATACAATTTATCTTTTGTGTGTGTGTTCCTAGTGATATCCTTGGGTTCGATCTGTTTATCTTACTTGCCATTTGTGAACCTTTTCAACATTTTTGACATCTTGACTAACATTTGCTTGAATTTTTGTGCCACTCCCTAACCAAGATCCTCCATAAGCCTTTTACTTGTAGGTGTGAGAAAACAAAACCCGGTACCAATTCTCCTATTATAACATTCTGTTGAGTGATACTCGATACATCCACAATCTTGGGAAAAGGTAACTTTGGTATTGTTCTCTCATTTTCCTACTCGCCACCTCTTTATTATGATGGATAGGCCAACTTCTTCGGTGAACCCACTCTTCGAGGATCAAGATGACAAACGCGACTTCGTCACCAAAAATCACATCTTCATCGCCCAACGAGCTCTACTTCAAGAAAGTGAATCCTTGGGTGACCGCATCGAGCAACTCGCCACCGACCTATGCTACTTCTTGAGCTTGCGTTGGTTTTTCCCTTGAAGAGGAAAGGGTGATGCAGCAAAGTAGAGATAAGTATTTCCCTCAGTTAGAGAACCAAGGTATCAATCTAGTAGGAGACAACGCACAAATCACCTAGCACCTGCACAAACAATCAAACAACTTGCACCCAACGCGATAAAGGGGTTGTCAATCCCTTCACGGTTACTTGCAAAAGTGAGATCTGATAGAGATAGGTAAAACTAAACAAAATATAAAGTAAATATTTTTGGGTTTTTTGGTTTATAGATCTAAAAATAAAAGATTGCAAAATAGTAGATCGGAAAGTAATATGATGGAAAATAGACCCGGGGGCCATAGGTTTCACTAGAGGCTTCTCTCAAGATAGCAAATAATACGGTGGGTGAACAAATTATTGTCGAGCAATTGATAGAAAAGCGCAAAGTTATGACGATATCCAAGGCAATGATTATGAAATATAGGCATCACGTCCGTGTCAAGTAGACCAAAACGATTCTGCATCTACTACTATTACTCCACACATCAACCGACACCTGCCTGCATCTAGAGTATTAAGTTCATGAAGAACAGAGTAACGCATTAAGTAAGATGACATGATGTAGAGGAATAAACTCAAGCAATATGATGTAAACCCCATCTTTTTATCCTCGATGGCAACAATACAATACGTGCCTTGCTGCCCCAACTATCACTGGGAAAGGACACCGCAAGATTGAACCCAAAGCTAAGCACTTCTCCCATTGCAAGAAAAACCAATCTAGTTGGCCAAACCAAACCGATAATTCGAAGAGAATTACAAAGATATCAAATCATGCATATAAGAATTCAGAGAAGATTCAAATAATATTCATAGATAAGCTGATCATAAATCCACAATTCATCGGATCTCGACAAACACACCGCAAAAGAATATTACATCAGATAGATCTCCAAGAACAACGAGGAGAACATGGTATTGAGAATCAAAGTGAGACAAGAAGCCATCTAGCTACTAGCTATGGACACGTAGGTCTGAGGTAAACTACTCACGCTTCATCGGAAGGGCAATAGAGTTGATGTAGAAGCCCTCCGTGATCGAATCCCCCTCCGGCAGGGTGCCAGAAAAGGTCCCTAGATGGGATCTCACGGGTACAGAAGGTTGCGGCGGTGGAAAAGTATTTCTGTGGATGCTTCTGGTGGTTTGGGAACATATGTGAATATATAGGCGAAAGAATTAGGTCAGGGGAGTCACAGGGGGCCCACAAGGCAGGGGGCGAGCCCTCCCCCCTGGGCGCGCCCTCCACCCTTGTGGCCGCCTCGTGGCTCCTCCGACTTCATCTCCAAGTCTGCTGGGTGTCTTCTGGTCCAAGAAAAATCATCGCGAGGGTTTTATTCCGTTTGGTATTCCTTTCCCACGAAGCTAAAAAACAAGGAAAAAACAGAAACTGGCACTAGGCTCTAGGTTAATAGGTTAGTCCCAAAAAGAATATAAAATGGCATATTAATGCATATAAAACATCCAAAACAGATAATATAATAGCATGGAACAATCAAAAATTATAGATACGTTGGTGACATATCAACCTACGACAATCGGAAGCAAGAAACCAGGACTACCTCGACGCCAAGCTATCGTGGGAAACCACGGCCACCAATGGGGCGAAGGGCCCCTTTTGGTTCGGCAGGGGGACTGAGCGCATTGCACAAAGAGTGGAGGAGCACAGCGTAGCGCGGTAGAGATCACACGGGCAGTTTTTAACCAGGTTCGGGCCGCCGCGAGGCGTAAAACCCTACTCCTGCTTTGGTGGATTGATAGTGGATGGTGGTGGAAACGCAGCGCTCTTGCCCAGCAGGGTTGCCTCAGGGCGAGAGCAGCTACGCGCATATGGGTGTACAGGGGTCCGAATCATTTCTATGGTTGCCATGGGCCTCCTTTTATAGATTAAGGGGTCACCACAGTGGCAAATCAGTCATTGTGTACTGATTAGATTGCGAACAGTGCTATCATATCTCCTCTGCAGACAGAGCAGTATGCATTAAATGCGCCGCTCAGTGTCACATCATGGCCTGCCCGGCACACCTTGCCGGGCTGTTTGGCCACCTTCTCTCCTGTCTGCATGACACATCGCAGGACGGGTGTCATCTGGAGGTGATTCCTGTAGGAAATGGCTGCCATATGGCAAAAGGAAGCCACTTAGTCATCTCGGGGCTTGACACTGCACTGATCGGTGACTTGCGTCGCCGTGAGGTGGGGCAGTGAAGCCTTGGCGGGGCGTTTTGCCTTCCTATGCCCCCGGCAGGCCTGCCGGGGCGGTCTTGAGGCTTGCTTCCAGGGCAACCTTGACCTCGCCAGGCTCTCTTGCCCGGCAAGGGAGGTTTTCCCTCAGCGGTGTCTTGCTTCTTGGCTTGAATTGGTCTTCTCAACTTGCCCTTTGATTCCTCAAAGAGCCTATCTCTTTACCTTGGCCTTGTCTTGGATGTTGCAATTTTGATCTTGGGCCTGTGCACGGTCTGGGCAATAGACCCAGGGTTTGTTGCACCGACAGGAGCCCCCGGGCCTGGCCCGAACGAGCTACCAGGCATCGTCGGGGTAGGCCCTAACTTGTGCACAGGCGAGGGGTAAATAGCCACTCGCCCTTTGAGATCTTCTTTGCTTCTTCATTAACCCGAGCTCGGATCAGTTTCCGGTTCTTCCGCCCGTCGCGTAACGCCAATCGCAGTGGGGCCACTCTTGTAATGGCCCGTGAATGACTTTAATGCATGGGCGACTAACTGCCAATTCACTCTTCCCACCACGCCCTTATCCTCGGCCACGTATGTTGCATGCATCGAGCGGGGTAGGTAACGGAGGCGCGTGGTGCGGGGGAGCGTTAAGGCAGGGGCCTGGTCTTCATGGATTGGTGGAGGAGGACGGCGGTCCCCCGCTGAGGGAGCAGCTCTCGACCCCGGCCCGTCTATAAAAGGAGGGACGGGGGAGGAGTGGGAGTATTCGTCCGCTCACCTCCTTCATTCTCTGCTTCCTCCTGAGGTATGCTGAAGAGGAGAGCTTGGGGCCAAGCCCCGGGCCCCATCTTGGGGTCGACGGCGTCGAGTGCTAGGGCAGAATCCTCTTCCTGTCTTCACGCAGGCTTCAGGGGGGTGCGCGGGCGGCGCGGTGGTAGCACTGGAGGTAGCGACTCTGGTGCGCTCGTTGTCGGGCCGCCCATAGCTCCAATCTTACTGAGGGGCGACGCAAGCGACACCACGCCGAGGCCCATAATGGACACGAGGCGTGGTAGTCGATTGTGGCCTAGTCCTCCTTTTCCTGTGATGCCGGAGGGAGGCTGCAAAGGTGGTTCAGTACCGGTAGTGGCGGATTCCTCCTCTCAGGGCACCGCCTGCCCGGCGTATGGGCGAGCTCCTCGTCCCCATGTGTTCTTCTTTAAAGGGCGGCGGCCCTTTGTCTTCGGGTCGTTGGAGACGACCATGCTCTCTGTGGAGCTACCTGGAGCGCTTGGTGTTTGCCCTGGTTGGCATGGCGGGAGCTTCAAGCGACAGTGGTAAAGGAGGTGGTGGCGACCCACGATCCGCCAAGAGCGGGGGCAACCTCTCTGGCGAGGCGTGCTTGCCGGCAGCACCATCACCACTGGTTGAGCTTCCGGCAGCGTCACCATCCACTCCTGTGCTCCGGTTTCTTCCTCCTAGCCCGGGAACGGCATCCTCCTGATCCTAGGGAGGCGTCGAATCCCAGCCGGGCCTTCCCTCCGTCTTCTTTGTTTCCCCCTATAGTTTCGAAGAAGGGAAGGACGGACTAGAAAAGGGGATCATGAGCATTTATCTCTTTTCAATCTAAAATATGTAAGCACTTGCCAAACTTTAGTTAAAATTATGTAATCTCTTTTATCCATGTTTGTGTTCTGTAAGGTCTGTACTTGTTGATCAGCATATTAATGAAAAAGATAAACCTTGCCGGGCACTTTTGCATGTAACATGTCCATGCAGAGGGAGAGTGCCTCTTTACGCTCAAGTAAACAAGTTTTTCCCCGGTAGGCTATCCTGCCGGTACCCTCAAGTTGCTGCCGTGGGGCTGGGCCTGCCGGGCACAAACCATGAAGATGGACCAGCCCCCTGCCAACTTCCTCGCCAAAGGCCACTACAACCTCCCTGACCGAAGCAATGTTCGAGTCAAGGGACGGGAGCACCTAAGTCTTGAAAGCGACGAGGTTTTCCTATGCACAAGCTTTACTTACAGAACTCGTATGGATAAGAGAGAGAACTTATCTGTTTGGGCTTGCCGGGGATCGTGATGTAGGCTTGTCTTCTCTTCTCCTTTTTCGGGACCGAATCCACGGTAGGAGCCTACAGTATGATGCAGATGAAAATGATGCCTCATGCGATCTTATCTACATGAACATGCAATGCTCATGATATGCTTATGCATGCATGCAATCTGTCGGGGGCCCCCAGCGCTTCATTTATTTCTCTGTTGCTCAAGGTCTGCGCCTGGCTTTGTACAAGGGGTTACATGCAACAGAGGCAAGGCCTGTACAAAAGGGTGGCTGCCGGCAGGGCCTGACAGCCGCGCCTTACGGGTAGAACTTGCGGAGATGCTCAATGTTCCATGAGTTTTGCAACTGAATGCCATCTCCGGTCTCCAGACGGACTGCGCCAGGTCTGGTGACTCGTACTACCTGGTAAGGGCCTTCCCACTTCGGCGTCAACTTGTTTGCACCCTTGGTGGATTGAACGCGCCTAAGGACAAGGTCGCCTTCCTCAAAACACCGGGCACAAACCCTGCAGCTGTGATAGCGACGCAGGGCCTGCTGATAGCTTGCGGCATGCGTAGCAGCCCGGAGACGGTTCTCCTCGAGTAGCACAGCGTCGTCACGCCAATGCTGATCTTGCGCTACTTCATCGTAGGCAAGCACTCGAGGTGACCCAAAAATGAGTTCCGTGGGGATAACTGCTTCTGCCCCATAGACTAGGGAGAAGGGAGTCTGCCCGGTAGCTCGATTTGGTGTCGATCTGAGGGACCAAAGAACCACCAGCAGCTCAATGATCCACCGCCTGCCGCACTTCTGCAGCCTATCGAAATTTCTCGTCTTGAGTCCTCGCAACACTTCATCATTTGCCCTCTCAGCTTGCCCATTGCTCCTTGGATGGGCCACAGAGGCGAACGAGATTTTGCTTCCGAGGGCATGAACGTATTGCATGAAGGCGCGACTCGTGAACTCGGTGCCGTTGTCAGTGATGATCCGGGCAGGAATTCTGAAGCGGCACACCAATCCTTTCAAGAACTTGATAGCTGATTGTGTAGTCACCTTTCTCACGGGCTCTACTTCCGGCCACTTTGTAAACTTGTCGATTGCAACGAACAAGAATTCAAAGCCCCGGGCAGCACGGGGGAAAGGGCCGAGGATATCGAGCCCCCAGACCGAAAACGGCCATGACAAAGGGATTGTCTGAAGAGCTTGGGCAGGCAGGTGGGTGTTCTTGGAATGGAACTGGGAGGCTTCACACTTGGTGACAAGCTTGACCGCATCTTCGAGGGCTGTGGGCCAGTAGAATCCTTGCCGGAAAGCTTTCCCAACCAACGCCCTTGATCCAATGTGGGAGCCGCACATACCATTGTGTATCTCCGCCAGCAGTTCCTTTCCACCTTCCCGGCAAATGCACTTCAATTTCACACCGTTGGGCCTCCTTCTGTACAGCGTGTCATCAACGAACTGGTACATACTGGCCCTCCGGGCTACTCTTTCAGCTTCTTCTTGCTCTTCGGGAAGTTCTCCAATTTGGAGGAAATGGACTATGTGTCGTGCCCAAGGCGGAGCCTGTGGCTCGGCAACGAGGACTAACGGCACCTCCTCATTCGTGAGAGTGCAATCCTCGACCGCGGGGACCAGTGGCCTGGCGGGAGGATGCAGCTCAGCAACTGAAGGGGAGTTGTGCTCGACAAGCTTTCTGCCAGGATCCTCGAGGGGTTCTACCGGGAGAGGCTTGCCGGAGTCCAGTTTCCTCCTCTTTCTGGCCATTGTTGCCAGGATTAGGAGGGCTGAGTCAGATGGAGAACAAAAGTTCCTGGTTCCACAAGGAGCTTCTGCGCAGCGCGCTTTGACAGATGATCAGCGATGCTGTTTTTCGCACAGGTTACGTTCTCTATTTGCAATCCATCAAAGCGCTCCTCCAACTCTCTCACTTCCTCAACGTATGCCTCCATCAATGGACTTTGGTAATCCTTGTTGACTTGTCTCACCACAAGTTGTGAATCTCCGTGGATGATCGGCTTCTTGATCCCCAGTTCTATTGCAATCCCGAGCCCGGCAAGGAGCCCTTCATACTCTGTTGTATTGTTGGTAGCTTCCTCCCAGGGAAAATGCATCTGGACGACGTACTTCAGGTGCTCTCCAGTGGGAGCAACGAGAAGCATGCCAGCCCCTGCACCTTGTAGGGAGAAGGCACCGTCAAAATACATGATCCATTCTTAGGTTGCTTCCTTGTCGGGGATAACTGTCTCCAATACCTCTTCATCTGGAGTTGGCGTCCATTCTGCAATAAACTCTGCCAATGCTCTGCTCTGAATGGTTGATGTGCTCTCAAACTTCAAACCAAAGTTGGATAACTCCAAAGCCCACTCCACTATCCTGCCGGTAGCCTCAGGGTTTCGGAGTATCCGTTGCAAAGGGAAACGGGTGACAACTGTGATCTCATGGGCTTGGAAGTAGTGGCGCAGTTTCCTTGAGGCCATGACAAGGCCAAAGATCAATTTTTGCACGCCAGAGTACCTGGATCTAGCCCCCTGCAACAGGGAACTGACGAAGTATACTGGGCGCTGCACCACTTTCTTCTTTGCCGTGACCAGAGAACTGCTTCCTCTGCACTGCTCTTCTCTACCTTGATCTGCATCTGACCTTGCCGGGGTGTGTTCGCTTTCCTCCCCGGAAGGGGCACCAGCTGGGACTGCTGCTTCATCCACTTCCCTCTGTGAAACGAGTGCTGCGCTAACCACCTGATTAGTTGCCGCCAAGTATAGCAGCAATGGCTCTTGAGGTTTTGGAGCAACCAAAGTGGGCACAGAGGAAAGGTAGGCCTTCAAATCTTGTAGTGCGGCGTCTGCCTCGGGGGTCCACTCCATGGGCCTTGCCTTTTTCAAAACCTAGAAGAACGGCAAGGCACGCTCGGCAGACTTGGAAATGAACCTGCTAAGCGCGGCAACACATCCAGTCAAACGCCTCACGTCCTTGACTGTCTTGGGTGCTTGAATCTGCTCGATAGCCTTGATCTTGTCGGGGTTGGCCTCTATCCCTTGGTGAGACACAAAGAAGCCAAGTAGCTTGCCGAAAGGAACGCCAAACACACACTTCTCCAGATTTAGCTTCAAGTTGATCTTGCGCAGATTAGCAAATGTCTCTTCCAAATCCTGGATGAGGGTTGATCTATCCTTGGTCTTGACCACAATATCGTCCATGTAGGCCTCAACGTTCCTGTGCAATTGTGACTCAAAACCAATCTGGACTGCTCTTGCGAAAGTAGACCCATCGCTCTTCAACCCGAAAGGCATCCGCACGAAGCAGTATGTGCCACATGGGGTGATGAATGCGGTCTTCTCTTCGTCTCCTCCATCACTCTCATCGTTGCAATCCTCCTTCTCACGGCCTCTGGCGGGTTTCCCTTGATTCTGAGGAGCCTTGCCGGGGCGGCTTGCTCCGCCACCCCGTCCCTTTCCGCCAGCGCCATTTTGACCTTTCTCTTTATCTCGCTTCTCATATTCATCCCTCTGCTTCTTAACAAGCTGCTCAACCTGATGACACTCCTGGAGATCGTGGCCCTTGGTCTGATGGATCTTGCAATACGGGCCATCACCTTTCCCAGCCTTCTTGGCAGCCGCAGCTTCCCGGCAGTCAGTGCACGCGGCAACCTCCTTGCCGGGTATCTCAGCCTTGGCTTTCTTGCTGGTACTAGGCAGGCCCGATCCCTCAATGGTCATCACTGCCTTATCCTTGCGCCTTTTGTTGTGCTTCTTGTTCTTCTTCTTTTGACTGGTGGCCTCGTCATCATCCTCTGAATCGATGTCGACGCCATCCTCTTCTCCGGGGAGCTTCCTCCCCTCCTCTATCCGAGCACACTTATCCACCAAAGTGTAAAGCTCCTTCACCGTCTTGGGCAATCGAACGTTCATCTTGGAACGTAGCCGACGATTGCGCATGTTGGACTGGAACGCACCTATCACAGCTGCCGGGTGGATGTCTGGAATATCCCTGTGGACTCTGTTGAATCTCTGCATGTATTTTCATAGGCTCTCACCTTCCTTCTGCGGGAGGAGCTGCAAGTCGCTGGGCCGCCCTGGTTCTTGATGGCCGCCCGTGAAGGCGCCAATGAACTCATGGCACAGGTCAGCCCAGGTCGAAATGGAGTTCTCCGGCAGGTGCATCAGCCAAGCCCTCACATTTGGCTTGAGTGCCAAAGGGAAGTAGTTGGCGAATACCTTCTCATCTCTTCCCCCGGCAGCTTGAACAGCGATGGTGTAGATGCTCAAGAACTCTGCCGGGTTCAATCTTCTGTCATACTTCTCTGGTATCTCTGGCTTGAACGTGCGAGTGGACGGCCAACGGACTTGCCGCAGCTTGCGGGTGAAGGCAGGGCACCCAGTCTCGAAAGGTAGGTACCTGCCGTCAGCGAGCGCAGGCTCATCGATGTTGGGGCCATCGCGCCTATCAGACTGGCGGTGGGCGTCGCGGTGTCGCTCGGTGTTGACACGCGTGCCTTCCCTACGCCTGTCCTCCAGGACTCGCCGTGGGCCTTGACGCGCTCGAGGGTTGGACGAAGCCATCGAGACATCATCAGGTTCTTGGTCGCGCGGCTCCCGCGCCGGCTGCCACGGAGGGGACTGCACTGTAGGAGTGGCCCCATCCGCATGGCCAGCAGCGTGGGCCGTTGCCGCTGCCTGGGGAGGCCGTGGCAGGCCAGCGCGCTGCGATCCTCCCGCCTCGGCGAAGCCAATCAGACTCTGAATGGTGGCTCTCCACTCATACATCTAATCGGCTGCCGGCGGAAATTTCAACAGTAGCTGAGCTCGCGCCATGGCCTCCGAAGCGGTGCTTGGCAAGGATGCCGATGAAGACCGTAACGTCGCCCGGCTCCTGACAGTGCTGGTAGCGGTCGCGCCGTGCTCTCGTCGTCGTGAGCCAGCCGCCTGGATGGCGTGTGGACGAGGTGGAGGCGCTTGAGGGCCAGCGGCTCCTTTTGGCATAGCGGCTAGGTCGGCTCATTCCGGGGTAGCGCATGTTCTACGGCCGCTCGCATGGCGGGAGCGGTCGGGGAGTTGTGATCCCCCCCAGAGCGAGTACCCCCACTGCGGTTGTGCCCTTCGGCCGGACGAGGAGGTGCAGATGGAATGATCTCTCCTACCGTACCTCGTGGGACATGGCCCCTGGAATGTAGTTGGTGTTGTCCTTCTCCAGTGCCTCCTGCTCCTGCTTCAGTCACAGGGGAGGTGGTAATGACGCCGCCCGCGCCGACCATGTCCCCCACAGCGTCCGCACTTCCAGGCGTCCCCGTAGTCGCCGCGGCGTTGGCGGGCGCGTGTGGCGGGGCCTTCGAGGTGGATGGATGAGCTGCGGCGCCGGGCTTCTTCTTGGGTGCCATGGACGATGGAGCCGTTGATGAAGAAGATGGCGGTGAAGATGACGCGCTTCGTACACTTCTCGGGTTCGCGCAAGCGCAGCACCCCTACCTGGCGCGCCAAAGATGTCGTGGGAAAGCACGGCCACCTATGGGGCCAAGGGCCCCTTTTGGTTCAGCAGGGGGACTGAGCGCATTGCACAAAGAGCGAAGGAGCGTAGCGTAGCGCGGCAGAGATCACACAGGCAGTTTTTACCCAGGTTCGGGCCACCGCGAGGCGTAAAACCCTACTCCTGCTTTGGTGGATTGATGGTGGATGGTGGTGGAAACGCAACGCTCTTGCCTGGCAGGGTTGCCTCGGGGCGAGAGCAGCTACGCGCGTATGGGTGTACAGGGGTCTGAATCCTTTCTATGGTTGCCATGGGCCTCCTTTTATAGATTAAGGGGTCACCACAGTGGCAAATCAGTCATTGTGTACTGATTAGATAGTGAACAGTGCTATCATATCTCCTCTGCAGATAGAGCAGTACGCATTAAATGCGCCGCTCAGTGTAACATCATGGCCTGCCCGGCACGCCTTGCCGGGCTGTTTGGCCACCTTCTCTCCTGTCTGCATGACACGTCGCAGGACGGGTGTCATCTGGAGGTGATTCCTGTAGGAAATGGCTTCCATGTGGCAAAAGGCAGCCACTTAGTCATCTCGGGGGTTGACACCGCACTGATCGGTGACTTGTGTCGCCGTGAGGTGGGGCAGTGAAGCCTTGGCAGGGCGTTTTGCCTTTGTATGCCCTCGGCAGGCCTGCCGGGGCGGTCTTGAGGCTTGCTTCTGGGGCAACCTTGACCTCGCTAGGCTCTCCTGCCCGGCGAGGGAGGTTTTCCCTCAGCGGTGTCTTGCTTCTTGGCTTGACTTGGTCTTCTCAACTTGCCCTTTGATTCCTCAAAGAGCCTATCTCTTTACCTTGGCCTTGTCTTGGATGTTGCAATTTTGATCTTGGGCCTATGCACGGTCTGGGCAACAGACCCAGGGTTTGTTGCACCAACACAAGCTCTCCACACAAATGGAAGAATTCCGCAACATGATCGTGAGCCGCGCGTCTTCCACAACCTCTTCACCAAGACAGCGCCACTCAAGTCATCACTCTACGACCTACTCTTCTTCCGATGCAAGTCCTCCTCGAGCTCGTTCTCATCGACGCGACTTCCACCAAGATCGCCAAGCTCAAGATAATCCAATCCATGCCAATGGGTTGCAAGACCGAGTCCGAGCACGTAAAAGAGTGAGGCACCAAGAACAAGATGCCATGCACCAAGAGCAACCTCCACAACCGTAACATCAAGCACCTCAAGACGGCGATGCGAGTCGGCAAGAACAAAGACGCCGTGAGGAACAAGCCCTCGAAGCACAACGCGCACTCCGCAAGGCCACTAGAGCCGTTGCCGACCGCAACCGTCAAGTACGTAAACAAGAAGAAGCACTTCGCCAAGAACGACAAGATGAAGCCACTCGACGTGAAGAGTAACAAGAAAGAAGAAACCGGGCAAACATGCCTCGACCTCATCGGCGAGCCCTTCAAGAGGAGCATGAAAATGAAGACCCTCCTCCATGCCAAGTATGACAACACCCTCGTCCACATGATGAAGAAATATGCTACAGCAAGCTCAAGTTCACCATGCCCAAGTTCTCGGGAAGCACCGATCCCGAAGAATATCTCTCATGGGCATTGAAGGTCGACAAGATATTCCGTCTTCACAACTACGACAAGGAAAAGAAGATTGCCATGGCCTCCCTTAAGTTTCAAGACTACGTCCTCATTTGGTGGCAACAAGTGCTCGCAAGACGAAGGAAGAAATGCGAACCACCCATCACGACTTGGACACAGATGAAGGATGTCATGAGAGCTCGCTTCGTGCCTACACATTACACCCGCGATCTCTTCAAGAAGTTGCAACTTCTCAAGCAAGGCACAAAGACGGTGGAAGAATACTACCAAGAGATGGAGATTGCCATGATACGGGCCAATGTCAAGGAAGATGACGAGCAAACTATGGCACAATTCTTGAACGACCTCAACCACCCAATAAAAAAGATTGCCGACTTCCAACCATACTCCAACCTTCTCGAGCTAGTTCATCAAGCTACCAAGGCCGAGCGACAAGTACAAGATGACTTCAAATAAGCCAAGTACTCTTCCAAGACCTACGGCTCATACACTCAAGCTTCCTCAACTACGACACCTCCTACCTCGTCTAGAGCATCACCAAGTACCGGCGACAAGTGAGGTTCCAAGCAAGCTACGCCTTCCTCGACTCATCCACCGGCAAGCAACTACAAGTCCAAAACTCCCTCATCATCGGCGCCAACGGATGACCCCGTCAAGACAAGTTCTATCAAGTGTTTCACATGTGGTGGCCAAGGACACAAGTCATTCCGATGCATCAATCGGTGCACTATGATTGCCAATGATGACGGCACATACGACTCCATGAGTGAAGACGAGATGAAAGCCCTCGAGCACGTCACCATGCATCATCAAGTGAATGAAGAGGAAGATGCTCAAGTCTTTTGTGACAATAATTCAAGTCCCGCTCTCGTGGTCTCCAAGGTCTTGACGCTTCAACACTAACAAGACGAAGACCAACGTTGCCATATCTTCCACACCAAAGCTGGCATCAATGGATGTTCCGTGAAGGTCATCATTGACGGATGAAGTTGCCACAACTTAGCAAGTGAAGAGCTATGTTCCAAGCAACAATTGGTCAAGATGAAGCATCCTCGTCCCTACAAGGTCCAATGGCTTAGAGACTCTAGCACAATTCAAGTGGAGCACACCGTTCAAGTTTCTTTCAAGATCGGCACATATGAAGACACCTTGAAGTGTGATGTGGTTCCTATGTTCGTGTGCCATCTCCTTTTAGGACGACCTTGCAATTCGACCGCGGTGTCATTCACAATGGAAGAACAAACCACTATAGCTTCAAGATGAAGGGCAAGGAGTACGTGCTACGACCTATGTCGCCAAGCCAAGTGATCACCGACAAGCAAGCCTCAAAACATCATGGAGAGACTAGCGAGAGAGTGAACCACCACAAAGAGAGTGAGCGCCACAAGCCCAAATTGAGTGACTCTACAACAAGAGACAAGAACTTAGTCCTACTACCCAAAAAAAGAGAGATGAGAGAAGTGTGTGAGAGACCTTCGAGTGTCCTTCATTATGTCCTAGTATGCAAAGATGAGGCGGCAAGGACTAACACCTCTAACCATCTACCTCTAGTGTTGTCTCATTTGTTGTAGGAATTCGCGGATGCTTCCCCGATGAGCTACCTCCCGGCCTTCCTCCTATACATGGCAACGAACACCGCATCGACCTCATCCCTGGTGCACCTCTTCCGAACAAGGCCCCATACTGCGTCAACCCAGAAGAAACCAAAGAAATACAAAGGCAAGTACAACATCCCATTGGCCATGGGCATGTACGTGAAAGTTTGAGTCCTTGTGTCGTGCCAGTTATTCTTGTGCCTAAGAAAGACGGTAGTTTTCGCATGTGTTCTGATTGTATACCCATTAATGCTATCATCGTTCGCTATAGGCATCCCATTCCTCGCCTTGATGACATGCTAGATAAACTTAGTGGAGGCAAAATTTTCTCAAAAATTGATCTTAAAAGTGGCTACTATCAAATACGCATACAAGAGGGTGATGAATGGAAAACCGCTTTCAAAATGAAATTTGTCTTATATGAGTGGCTAGTTATGCCTATGGGTTTACCGGAACCACCCGGCACTTTTATGAGAGTCATGCATTATGTTCTTCGAAAATACATTGGCATATGTGTTTTGGTCTACTTTGACGATGTACTTGTGTTTAGCGAATCTCTCGAAGATCATGTCATCCATCTTAGAGATGTCTTGCAAGTGCTTAGAAACGAGCGACTTTATGCTAACATGGAAAAATGCACTTTTGGTGTTGACAAGATTGTTTTCTTGGGCTTTGTTGTGTCTTCCAACGGTGTTCATGTTGATGAGTCTAAAATAGAAGCAATTAAAACTTGGCCACAACCCACTAATTTTCAACAAGTGCGTAGTTTCCTTGGTCTAGCCGGTTTCTATCATCGCTTTGTTAAGGATTTTAGCACCATTGCCTCACCGTTACATGCTCTGAGTAAGAAGAATACACCCTTTGTTTGGGGACCATCTCAATCTACCGCATTTGAAGAGCTTAAATCTTTGCTTACTCATGCCCCAATTCTTGCATTACCTAATTTCAACAAAACTTTTGAGGTCCAATGTGATGCTAGTGGTAATGGTATTGGTGGAGTTTTGATGCAAGAAAAGCGACCCATTGCATATTTTAGTGAAAAACTTTCCGGAGCTCGACTTAACTATCCCATCTATGACAAAGAATTATATGCTTTAGTGCGAGTATTGCATGTTTGGGAGCATTATCTTCGCCCACATGAATTTGTCATACATACCGATCATGAGACGCTTAAATACCTTAAAGGTCAAACAAAGTTGAATAAATGGCATGCTAAATGGAGTGAATTTATTGAATCTTTTCCTTATGTGATCAAGTACATTAAGGGTAAAGAAAATGTTGTGGCGGATGCCCTTTCCCACAAGTGCATGTTAGTTACTCAACTTGAATTTATTGGCTTTGAGCATGTTAAAGATCTATATGCATATGATCCTTCATTTGTGATTCCTTATGCCAAATGTCTTCCTAACACTTGTTGGGAGAATTATTACCTCAAGAATGGCCATCTTATGCGCGCTAACAAACTTTGTATACCCGAGTCGTCTCTTCGTTTGTTACTTTTGCAAGAGGCTCACGGCGGAGGACTTATGGGACATTTCGGGCGCGACAAGACCTTTGCCACCCTCTCCTTCAAGTACTTTTGGCCAAAGATGTTTCGTGATGTTGCATGTTTCACCAATCGATGCTCTACATGCCGCAAAGCTAAGTCCCAAGCTCAATCTCATGGTTTACATATGCCACTTCCTATTCCATATCAACCATGAAAAGATATTAGCATGGATTTTGTGCTTGGATTACCTAGGACTCAAAATGGCAAGGATTCGGTATTTGTTGTTGTGGACCGATTCTCTAAAATGGCACATTTCATCCCATGCAATAAGATAGACGATGCTTCACATGTTGCAAATCTCTTTTGTAGGGAAATCTTGAGGTTACATGGAGTGCAAAGGACAATTGTGTCGGACCGCGATGTCAAGTTCCTAAGCTACTTTTGGAAGACAGTATGCGCCAAGCTCGACATCAAGCTACTATTCTCGATGGCATATCATCCTCAAACTGATGGCCAAACGAAAGTCACCAACCATACACTATCTACTCTCCTCCGTGTGTTGATCAAAAAGAATATCAAGGAGTGGGAGGAGTGCTTACCCATCGCCGAGTATGCCTACAATCGCGCAAGACACTCTACTACCAGCAAGTCCCCCTTCGAGGTCGTCTACAGCTTTAACCCGTTGTCCCCATTGGACATTCTACCTCTTCCACCCCAAGAACGTGTGAACATGGACGCAAGTGCAAGAGCAAGTTATCTCAAGAAGATGCATGAAGATACAAGGTCGACGATCGAGCATCAAGTACACCACCTCGCCACCAAGCTCAACATCAACAAGAACCCCATGGTGTTCAAACCGGGCGACCTAGTATGGATACATCTTCGCAAGGACCGCTTCCCCAATGAGCGCAATTCCAAGTTACTACCGCGAGCCGACGGACCCTTCAAGGTGCTAGCATGCCACAATGACAATGCCTACAAGATCGACATCCCACGTGCCAAGTACAACGTAAGTGACATCTTCAATGTCAAGGACTTGTCTCCATACCATGGTGATGAAGATCACGATCCGAGGACGGATCTCTCCCAAGGGGGGGAGATGATGCGGAGCATCCTTCCATCATCCCCATGGACTCTACACCGACACATCAAGCACCACATGGACCTATGACAAGAGCTCGAGCACACGCCATTGAAACCGAGGTGAACTCACTCCTACTCGAGATCAATATAGATATCAATGGAACTTGGATGCTACCGCACCAAAACATGTTATGTGTCATTAGGTCCGAAGACCAATGCCACCAAGTAGCTAAGGGACACCCCAAAGGAGTAGGAGAAGCTCCCCAAGGCCACGAGGAAGGAGAAGGAGTCCAAGAAGATTAGGACAGCACCTCCCAGGCGACCCCGTGCTCACGGGCCCTCCAGACCCCATGCCCATGGGCCACCCAAAGAGCTCCGGTAGCTGAGATGCGCACCCCCATGCGCACGGCCTTAGGACCCCGTGCGCACAGGCCCTCACCGCTGTAGCACCCCGTGCGCACGGGCGTGTACCATGCACATGGGACCCTCGTGCGCACGGGCCTCAGTTACCCCATGCGCACGGGCCTCCCTGGTTTCGACCGTGGGTGCCCTTTCTTGCCTCCCAAGTCGTTCCCTTTCTCCCTCTAGCTATATATTTTGGGTCTAAGAAATTTGTTAGGGTTAGCAAAGTATATGTGAGACATTTATAGAGCTTTGCTCCTTCTACCACTTCTCTTGGAGATCAAGACCTCTTAGGAGAGGATCCCAACTGGATTTCAAGACCTCCTTTTGGAGAAGACTATCATCAAGACCTCACCTCCTTAGGAGTGGGAAGAACCTTACCTTTGTGCTTGTTTCCTTGGATTGTTCTTGTATTCTTGTGAATCTCAACTTTGCTATTCTAGTGGATGTGTGATTGGGTTTTGTTTGAGTGAATTTCCTCTTTATGTTCTTGTGTTCATCCCTTTTCCCCCTCCAAGCGTGAAAAGATCTCCACTTAGGGTTCCACCCTACAACAATTTTTTATCTAATGTTTGAAGAAATAATAATTTTACTTGAAATTTGAATTTGACTTGGGTTTTAATCAAGGGGCAATTAAGCTTAGCACGCATGGTGGCATGGCATCATTAGGGTGAGGTTACTGTAGCATGACTATCCGGGTGTTACAAATCTCTTCCATTAAAAGAAATCTCGTCCTGAGATTTAAGAGGTAGAGTAAGGGGGACGATTTGGTTATGAAATTCTAACGAGTCTCCTCGGCCTTGGTTGCTCTTCTCGAAGAGGTCGGTCCAATGTGTTCAAGTCTTCACTTCTCTGCATTAGTGCATCGTGACAGAGTTGTCATCCTTTCTTCAGAATCTTCATCGTGCTTATGAAAAGTATAAGGGGTAACTTCGGAAGAACAAACCTTTACAAGGTTGATTATCTGGTAGATAACTCAGGGAATGTGGCAGAAAGTATCTCTCGAATTGAATAAATGAAACATATGAAGAGCAAGATACATTTATAAGTTATAAGAAGTTTCAAGCGGGTTTGCAAGCATTCGTTGCCTAGGAAAAATGATGAAAGGGGGTACCAGGGCGACATGAATAAGCACTGCGTCTGATACCGGAATGGATTGCCTCAAGGAAGGTGGCCCACGGAAACGCATACGAAGCCAAGTTCAAGGGTAAATTCGGATACAAGGATCACATATCTTTTACATGAAACTTCACGACTAATGAGAGAGTTTCTGTAAGGAATTATAAAGAGTGACATGCACAAGGTATAGAATGATAATCGATTTCATGGTTAACTGGAAGATTTAGTTGCAAGTGATACAGAAGGGCAAAGCATATTGCACAAGTATGTATTTGAGGACTCGAGCATTACCGAATCATTAGGATGATCAAAATTGAAGTGACCATCAATCATACCACCATGATGAATAAGAAGGGTGGTGGCATCTTGTGTGATCGCGATACAAGGTTCATCAGAGAACAGTTTGTCAGCTATGCTGACAATAACATTGGTACCAAGGGCTAGGGACAAGGAGAACAATTTTCCTGCTCGTTGAAACGAGGCGGACCAATAGGTAAAGTTCTCGTCCATCGATGGTTACCGGAATGTTAATAGCAATAGTAACAGGGGTTTTCTATCTGAGTTGTACACCGGGGTGTTTACATAAGTAGGGAATTATTACTGCTTAGATCATATATATCACAAGAAAGGATAGCATGCCAATGAAATGAAAATGTGATTATCCACAAGTATTAGGAGTGTATAGTTCCCAACGACAAGTAGGGCATGATATACATGATAAGACATCAAGTACATATCCATTTAGATAAAGGGGCAAGGAAATTTATGGTGGTTACCCATACAAGGTGTTTGGATAACTGATCAAGAAACATTTAGCATTGCACTCTCAATGTTCTTGTTGATGTTCGGGGTAGCACTGTCATGCTCCGGGGTAGCGATGATATGGTGTTAAATAAATATTGTGTTTGAAGATCACAAGAAATGCACAAGGAACAATTTCAAGAATAGCAAGGATGTTATCGATGACAACACAAATTATCGAGGGGCAAGGATGGTATTTCCCATCATGAATTCAATTCACATCTTGGAAGAAGTCAAAATGTTGACGGTGACCACAACACATTTTGTCGAGAGGTTTCATGAAGATGTAATCAACCAGCGACGACATCAAGCAAAAGGAAGGTGAAGTGACAGGTTATTGTAACCATAGATAACATGCAATCTTGGAATCAGAGTTACCTCTCAAGATAAGCAATATGATGTTGGAAACTCGGCGTAAAACTAGTGCACTGTCGGAATTGTATCCTGGGGATGAAGGGCCAGATAGCACACTCAAGCTTTACTATGACAATAATGATGTAGACAATCGGTGGTGAACATCATGATTGAGTACATACAAACTCATAAGAAAATAAGATTACTAAGAGTCAATGAATCGCAGTGCGGACTTGATTCACTTATCGGTGTTCTTAGGTGACAAACAACTCAGAACCCGAGGAAAAACTGAATCAGTGAGGAGCAATACTTGATGAAGACTCATAAGAAACAACATAGTTCCATGATATTTTCGAGATACCAGAGGGTAATACTCGAAAGTAGATCAACGTAGAGGTTGGACTGGCATAATGACATGTGGAAGACAAGTGCTTTAACTTGTCTTAGAAATGGAATCAAAGGAGAACATCATGGTCAGAACCATGGTTGTAAATGACCAAATCACAGATACAAGATGAACTTATATCAAGGAGATAATTATTTTGATGAGAAGCTTCCATCATAAGATCTACATCGTGTCCACGGGCATGAACACAAAGTTCAAGGTCGACTCCCACTTCTTCAATGCATAACCTTTCATTCATGTCTCGTTTATGAAGAAGTTGTAGTGTTGAAATTTTATCTGACAAAACGCCAGTAGGAGTATAACCCGCATAACATTCAGGTGCACACAAATTAGCGAAGGCATAGGTTCAACCCATCGGTGCATCTTAGGAACATGTACCAAAAACTTCAGGAGTAAATAACACAAGCTTGAAACAAAGCATGGTTGACAAAACCAGAGGATACAATTTACCAAAGGCACTATGTATCAGGGAAGAGCTCACAAGGTTATTGAATATGAAGGACACTATCGGATAATAATCGAACAACGGATCTGGCGGCCCACAAGGGATCTGGGGTGAGTATCAGTACTCAACTAGAAGAAGAAAGAATGCAAGGGCATCGGATTATAGAAACATCTAAATAATTTGAACCTTAAATACAAAAGAATTACGAATTCCAAATCAGGGGATCAGAAGCACATGCTCTGATCAAAAGATGAGTAAGTCGAATGGAATTAGAGGGGCAATCAATCAAGGTTTGATTTTCCGAGAACCATCTCATGTTCGGAATGACGTCTGAGCCAGAAAGATGAATTCTAGTTTTGACTGATGATTGCGAGTAGTTGGAAACATAATGAATCATTAGGCTCTAAAGGGCAATGACACGGGATTTCAAGGAAGATTACTAGGCATATGGAATTAACCATAATGCAAGCAGGCAAGAATTTTAAAAGCTCTAGGCTGCAGAGGATTTTTGAAAGATCAGATAGCATTATGAAGTATTTTGCGAAACACGTGAACAACTGGGGATAAATGAATCCCTGGTAAGTGTGAGGAATTATTCGTAGGTGTATTCATGCGGAAAAGAGCTGCAAGGCTAGGCACAAAGGATTCTTGGAATATTAGAGAGTATTTCGAGATATCTTGTAATATAAGAGGATCTGGGAATGAATGTATGAACGGCAAGTGTATGTAGTTATCCATAGGGATTTATCGATGATAGAGAATTGCAAAAGCGGTTGGCACAAGGGTCTCGGGAAAACATCAAAGAGTGCTTCAGAAGTTCTTGATATATCAAGGGATGATCTGGAATGAATCGCAGTGGTTATGAGAACCTAGAGTTAGAGTTAGGAAAATCTTTGACCCGAAGAGAAGAGAGATTAGAACCCAGACTCACAAAGTAAAGATGCGGAATAAAAGATCCTAATCCCATCCATAGGTGATGTCGCCCTGTAAGCCACACAACACAGTTAGTAGTTTAGAAAATAGTTTTTCAAGACTAGACTCAACTTCGACCAAGGTGTTTAGAAGGGGTACCTACAGGCAGTCGGCTCTGATACCAACTTGTAATGCCCCCGAAATTAATCATGCACTAAACATCCACGCAACATGCATGATTGAGATAAGTGACTCACGGTATAATATCACAACACAATTCTATGACCCAAATATAAACAAAGAAACAATATATTACAAGTCAGGGTCGCAAGACCCAAAATTACAACAAGAGTTAGGTCTGTCTACAGACAATTACAAAGGTGCCTTAAGAAGGCAAAAACAAACAACGGCTCTAGATCGATAAGGTAAGGCCTCCTGCCTGGGACCTCTGAACTACTCCTGATCGTCGGCCTCCACGTAGTAATCATGAATGATGGAACCTGCATTTGGGGCACTACTATCTGATAGCAGCAACCGGGTAGAAGAAAAGGGGGTGCAAAGCAATGGTGAATACTCATCCGAAGTACTCGCAAGACTTACATCAGATCTATACTACATATGCATCGGTATCAAAGGAATGGGTTATATCTATGGACTATAGTGTAGAAACGCCAGAACTAGAGGGGGAAGCTCTATGTATCACAAAGGCCTCCATCTTGCAGCAATAGACGAGAGGAGAGCAGCTCATCTTGCAGCAAGGGAAGGAGTATGAGCATATACGATACTGATGACCTGCAAGTATAGGGGATCAATCATAGTCCTTTTGATAAGTAAGAGTGTCGAACCCAACGAGGAGCAGAAAGAAATGAAAAGTGGTTTTTAGCAAGGTAATTTCTGCAAGCACTGAAATTGTAGGTAACAGGTAGTTTGATAGCAAGATAATTTGTAACGGACAAGTAACAGTAACGATAAATAAAGGGCAGCAAGGTAGCCCAATCCTTTTTGTAGCAAAGGACAGGTTGGAATGGTCTCTTATAATAAGCAAAGCATTCTTGAGGGCACACGGGAATTTCATCTAGTCACTTTCATCATGTTGGTTTGATTCGCGTTCGCTACTTTGATAATTTGATATGTGCGTGAACCGGTGCTTGAGTGTTGTTCTTACTTGAACAAGCCTCCCACTTATGATTAACCCCCTCGCAAGCATCCGCAACTATAAGAAAAGTATTAAGATAAAATCTAACCATAGCATTAAACATATGGATACAAATCAGTCCCTTACAAAGTAGCGCATAAACTAGGGTTTAAGCTTCTGTCACTCTAGCAACCCATCATCTAATAACTACTCCACAATGCATTCCCTTAGGCCCAAAGATGGTGAAGCTTCATGTAGTCAACGTTCACATAACACCACTAAGGGAATCACAACATACATATCATCAAAATATTGAACACATATCAAATTCACATGATTACTTGCAACATGACTTCTCCCGTGGCCTCAAGAACAAAGGTAACTACTCACAAATAATATTCATGCTCAAGATCATAGGGGTATTAAATAGCATAATTGATCTGAACATATAATCTTCCACCAAATAAACCATATAGTAATCAACTACAAGATGTAATCAACACTACTAGTCACCCACAGGTACCAATCTGAGGTTCCGGTACAAAGATTGAACACAAGAGATGAACTAGGGTTTGAGATGAGATGGTGCTGTTGAAGATGTTGATGGAGACTGGCCTCCCAAAGATGAGAGGGTTGTTGGTGATGACGATGGCTTTGATTTCCCCCCGGGAGGGAAGTTCCCCCGGCGAAATCGCTCCGCCGGAGGGCAAAAGTGCTCCTACCCAAGTTCCGCCTCGAGATAGCGGCGATCCGTCCTGAAAGACCTTCCTTTATTTTTTTTCTAGGTCAAGAAACTTTATACCAGAAGATAGGCACCGGAGGTGGGCTGGGCTGCACACCACCCTCCAGGGCGCGCCAGGGGGGCCTGGCACGCCCTAGTGTCTTGTGGGTACCAGGCAGCCCCCCTCTGGTAATTATTTGCTTCAATATTTATTATATATTCCAAAATAACTATCCGTAAAATTTCAACTCATTTGGAGATGTGCAGAATAGGTATCTGTGGCGTAGCTTTTTCAGGTACAGAATTCCAGCTGCCGGTATTCTCACTCTTTGTGTAAACCTTGCATATTATGAGAGAAAAGGCATTAGAATTACTCCATAAAGCATTATTATGCATAAAAACATTATAAATAACAGTAGTAAAACATGATGCAAAATGGACGTATCAACTCCCCGAAGCTTAGACCTCGCTTGTCCTCAAGCGAAAGCCGATATCGAAAATCATGTCCACATGTTTCGAGAGAGAGGTGTCGATAAAACAAAATACGGACATAGTAGCATCATGCTTATTATTATAACAACAACAAACTTAATCATAAAGCTTTATCATATAACTTCTCATGAACAAGTAACAATTCATCACAACATCAAAGTAAAAAAGCACAAACTTTATTGAAAACCAACAAACTATGTTCTCAGTCAACTTTGCAACTACAATTCATCATATTTTCAGGAAGGGTCATGTATCGGAGCCTTTTGGCAAGTCCACATACTCAGCCATCATTTAATCTTCTATGATTGCTAACACTCACAACATATATATAAGCAAAAAGTTTCAACCGGACACATAGAAACATAGGGGCTTATAGTTTTGCCTCCCAACTTATTCACCTCAAGGGTGATGTCAACAATAATAACTCATGATCACTCACATCCAACTGGATATATGTGCCTAGATCTTTCCCCACCACATGATGCTTGCCAAAGAGAAAATAAAAAGTAATAGAGGAAAATACTTTGACTCTTGCATAAAAAGTAAATACATAAATGTAAAAGATGGGCCCTTCACAGAGGGAAGTAGAGGTTGTCATGCGCTTTTTGGTTTTGTATGCACAATCTCTTAATGCAAAAGAATGTCACGTTATATTGCCCCTTATGATAGCAACCTTTATTATGCAGTCCGTCGCTTTTATTACTTTGCCATCACAAGTTCGTACAACATTTAATTTCTCTTACACTAAATGATCAAACACATTTAGAAGCAATTTTTATTGCCTTATTGCACCGATGACAACTTACTTGAAGGATCTTACTCAATCCATAGGTAGGTATGGTGGACTCTCAAAACATAAGTTTGGGTTTATGGTTTTTGGATGCACAAGTAGTATCTCTACTTAGTGTGGAATTTTGGTTAGCAAAGATATTGAGCAAGCACCACATGTTGAAGGATCTATGACAATATAACTTCTATGTGAATATGAACAAACATAAATCATTACGTTGTCTTCCTTGTCCAAGGACAACAGTTTGGCATAAGATATTTAGCGGGGGCTCACAATTATAAAAGATGTCCAAGATAGTGTATTTGCATGTGAATCTTCTCTTCCCTTATTAATTCTTTCATGAATTGCATCATTGACCAATGCTATGTTTTTCAACTTCCAACAAATTTTACCACTTATACTTTTCCTGATGTGATGTCATTACTTACCATAAGATTAGCATATGACCTTTTTCATTATTTCCTTTTATTTTGATTGAAACATAAATGTAAAGAAGCAAAAACTCAAACTAAACTTTATTATATAACTCTCACTCGGTTACATAGATAGATAGATCACGAAACTAGCACTCGAACATAGTTCATACTAAACTTTTATTCAACTAAATCACGAAATAGCTAAGGATCGAACTAAGATAGGTAAAGGTATCTCCCCCAAGCTTGGCAAAAGCCAAGGGGAGTGCCCATACCCGTGTACTCAAGTCTCCTTTGGTGGGGAAGATGATGGTGGTGGTGGTGTATTCTTATTCTCCACCTTGCGTCGGAGGCTAAAATTATCCTCCCTCAAATCATCATTCTCTTGCTCAAGCTTTAATATCCTCTTGCATAATGCTGCCTTGCTTTCCTGCAAAAAATGAGAAGGGATAGATTGGGTCTTAGATTTGTTTGCTTGGTTGGGGGGACTTGACTTCTTGAACTCCACATGCATATCCCCAGGTTGAGGTAGTGGGACTTCATCTTCATCTGAGGATGCATCCTCCGTCTCCTCCGGATCGATGTCCTCCTCCTCATCTGTGAGCCACAAATAGGGGAAAGTATCCTTAAAGATATTTGGATCTAGAGTGCGGTGGGTAACATAGCCCTCTCCATCTGAATCTTGAGATGACATATTTTCAGATCTGTCAGAAAAACAGCATGAAACAAGAACAGGGGATTTCTTCATGATACGATGGTCAAATCGTCTGGGAGTATATATAAAGATTTTTTTATCTTGGAAAACAAGCATACAGAAGGAAAACAGAGTGGGGAAGGTGCCCGAGGGGCCCACCACCCACCAGGGCGCGCCGGGGGGGCAGGCGTGCCCTAGTGTCTCGTGGGCACTTGGGTTGCCTTCCTGGTTATTTCTTATTTTCTTATTTTTTTCTAATATTCCAAAACTGACAGAAAATATTTTTGTGGATTTTTCGGAGTCCGTTTACTTACCGTATCACGTACCTATTCCTTTTTAGGGTTCTGGAGTGCTCTGGAAGGTTTCTCTTATGTGTTCCTTCGGTGTCATGGTTTGACTAATATTGGTTTCAACATTAATGGGCGTACCAAAGATATAGTGTTTAATTCTTTGTCCATTGACCACCTTCAGGTTAGTACCTTCGGCGTTATTAATCTTGATAGCTCCAGAGCGATAAACTTCTTCGATAATATATGGTCCTTCCCATTTGGAAAGAAGTTTTCCTGCAAAAAAATCTAAAACGAGAATTGTACAAAAGAACATATTCACCCACTTTGAATTCCCACTTTTGGATTCTTTTATCATGCCATCTTTTAACTTTTTCTTTAAATAGCTTGGCATTTTCATAAGCTTGGGTTCTCCATTCATCTAGTGAGCTAATATCAAATAACCTCTTTTCACCAGCAAGTTTGAAGTCATAGTTGAGTTCTTTAATTGCCCAATATGCTTTATGTTCTAACTCAAGAGGCAAATGACAAGCTTTTCCATAAACCATTTTATATGGAGACATACCCATAGGATTTTTATAAGTTGTTCTGTAAGACCAAAGTGCATCATCTAATTTCTTAGACCAATTCTTTTAGGACCTATTGACACTTTTTTGTAATATTAATTTTATTTCTCTATTGCTAAGTTCAAATTGTCCACTAGATTTAGGGTGATAAGGGGATGCAATCCTATGGTTAACATCATATTTAGCAAGCATTTTATGGAAAGCACCATGAATAAAGTGTGAACCACCATCAGTCATTAAATATCTAGGGACTCCAAACCTTGGGGAAATAACTTCTTTAAGCATTTTAATGGAGGTATTATGATCAACACTACTAGTTGGAATAGCTTCTACCCACTTAGTTTCATAATCAACAGCAACCAAAATATGAGTATACCCATTAGAGGAAGGAAAAGGTCCCATATAATCAAAGCCCCAAACATCAAATGGTTCAACAACAAGTGAATAATTCATAGGCATTTCCTAACGCTTACCAATATTACCTATTCTTTGACATTCATCACAAGCCAAGACAAACTTACGGGCATCTTTGAAAATAGTAGGCCAATAAAAACCGGATTGTAATACCTTGTGAGCAGTTCTATCTCCTGCATGATGTCCTCCATAGGCTTCGGAATGACATTTCCGTAGGACTTGTTCATGCTCAGGTACACAACGTCTAATAATACCATCTACTCCTTCTTTATAAAGATGTAGGCCATCCCAAAAGTAATGTCTTAAATCATAGAAGAATTTTTTCTTTTGTTCGTATGTGAAACTAGGTGGTATAAATTTAGCAACAATATAATTAGCATAGTCAGCATACCAAGGAGTATTATGAGAAGCATTTATTACATCTAGTTGTTCATCAGGAAAGCTATCATCAATAGGTAGTGGGTCATCAAGAATATTTTCTAACCTAGACAAGTTATCAGCTACGGGGTTCTCAGCTCCTTTCCTATCAGTGATGTGTAGGTCAAATTCTTGTAGCAAGAGAACCCACCTAATGAGTCTAGGTTTAGCATCTTTCTTTTCCATAAGATATTTTATAGCAGCATGATCAGTGTGAACAATTACTTTAAAATCAACAATGTAAGATCTGAATTTAACACAAGCAAACACAACTGCTAAAAATTCTTTCTCGGTAGTAGCATAATTTCTTTGGGCACTGTCTAGAGTTTTGCTAGCATAGTGGATAACATTTAATTTCTTATCAACTCTTTGTCCTAGAATAGCACCAACAGCATAGCATCACACATAATTTCAAAAGGCAAGTTCCAATCAGGTGGTTGAACAATAGGTGCAGAAGTTAAGGCTTTCTTAAGTGTTTCAAAGGCTTCTACACAATCATCATCGAAAACAAATGGAACATCCTTTTGTAAAATATTAATAAGAGGTCTAGAAATTTTAGAGAAGTCTTTAATAAACCTCCTATAGAAACCAGCATGACCAAGGAAACTACGAATATGTTTAATATCTTTAGGACATGGCATTTTCTCAATTGCATCAACTTTAGCTTTATCCACCTCAATACCTCGTTCAGAAATCTTATGCCCCAAGACAATGCCTTCATTAACCATAAAGTGGCACTTCTCCCAATTCAAGACAAAATTAGTTTGTTCACATCTCTGCAAAACTCGATCAAGGTTGCTTAAGCAATCATCAAAAGAAGTTCCGTAAACAGAAAAAGCATCCATGAAAATCTCAACAATCTTTTCACAAAAATCAGACAATATAGCCGTCATACATCTTTGAAAGGTAGCAGGTGCATTACATAAACCAAAGGGCATACGTCTATAAGCATAAGTTCCAAAAGGGCAAGTAAAAGTGGTTTTCTCTTGATCAGGTTGAGAAACAGGTATTTGAGAGAAACCAGAATATACATCAAGAAAACAAAAGTGTGTGTGCTTAGATAATCTTTCTAGCATTTGATCAATAAAAGGAAGAGGGTAATGATCTTTTCTAGTAGCTTTATTTAATTTTCTAAAATCAATTACCATCCTATAGCCAGTAACAATTCTTTGTGGGATAAGTTCATTTTTATCATTAGGAACAACAGTAATACCTCCTCTCTTAGGGACACAACGAACAGGACTTACCCATCTACTATCAATTATGGGATAGATTATACCTGCTTCCAGAAGCTTTAGTATTTCAGTTCTTACCACTTCTTTCATCTTAGGATTCAAACGCCGTTCGTGATCAACAACAGGTTTAGCATCGGGTTCCATATTAATTTTGTGCTGACAAAGAGTGGGACTAATGCCCTTAAGATCATCAAGAGTGTCTCCAATAGCAGCACGGTGCTTCCTCGGAATTTTTAATAATCTCTCTTCTTTATGTTTTGAAAGGTTAGCACTAATAATAACATGATATATCTTTTTTCTCATCAAGATAAGCATATTTCAGAGTGTCAGGCAATTGCTTTAATTCAAACACAGGATCACCTTTAGGTGGAGGAGGACCTCCTAGAGTTTCAATAGGCAAATTGTGTTTAAGGATAGGTTGTTTTTCAAAGAATATTTTATCTATTTCATTTCTTTCACGCAAGTGCATATCGTTCTCATGGTCTAGCAAATATTGTTCTAAAGGATCAGTAGGAGGTATGGCAATAGAAGCAAGACCAATTATTTCATCTTTACTAGGTGATTCTTTATTATGAGGTTGTCTCCGAAACTTAGAGAAATTAAACTCATGAGACACATCACCAAAACTAACACTGATAGTTTCTTTCTCACAATCTATCTTAGCATTGACAGTATTCAAGAAAGGTCTACCAAAAATTATGGGACAAAAGTCATCTTGTGGGGAACCAAGAACTAGAAAATCAGTAGGGTATTTATTTTCCCACACAAGACTTCAACATCTCTAACAATCCCAAGTGTGTGATGGTGTCTCTATTTGCAAGGTTAATAGTAACATCTATGTCTTCTATTTCAGCGGGTCCTATGTCATTCATAATTTCTTGGTATAAGGTAAAAGGAATAGCACTAACACTAGCACCTAAGTCACATAAAACATGATAGCAATGATCTCCTATTTTAACTGAGACAACATGCATGCCAATGATACGTCTCCAACGTATCTATAATTTTTTATTGTTCCATGTTGTTATATTATCATTCTTGGATGTTTTACAATCATTTTATAGCAACTTTATATCATTTTTTAGGACTAACCTATTGACATAGTGCCCAGTGCCAGTTGCTGTTTTTTGCTTGTTTTTTATTTCACAGAATACCCCTATCAAACGGATTCCAAACGCAGCGAAACTTTTTGGAGATTTTTTTTGGACTAGAAGACAACTTGGGAGCCAAGTACGCACCAGAGGGGAGGCCCGTGGGGTCCACAAGACACCAGGGCGCGCTAGAGGCCCCTGGCGCACCCTGATGGGTTATGGGGCCCACGGAAGTCCTCTCCACCGCCTCTCAGCTCTATAAATACCCAAATATTCCAGAAACCCTAGGGTAGCGATCGACACACAATTCCAGCCGCCGCAAGTTCCAAAACCACGAGATCCAATCTAGAGCCCTATTCCGGCACTCTGCCGGTGGGGAACACGATCACGGAGGGGTTCATCATCCTCATTGGTGCTCCTCCGATGATGCGTGAGTAGTTCACCATAGACCTACGGGTCCATAGGCAGTAGCTAGATGGCTTCTTCTATCTTTTTGATTCTCAATACAATGTTCTCTTGGAGATCTATTTGATGTAATGACTTTTTGCGGTGTGGTTGTTGGGATCCGATGAATTGCGAGTTTATGATCAGATCTATATCCATGAATATTATTTGAGTCTTCTTTGATCTCTTATATGCATGATTATTTATAGCCTCGTATTTCTTCTTCGAATCTTTGGTTTAGTTAGGCCAACTAGATCGATTTTTCTTGCAATGGGAAGAGGTGCTTTGTGATGGGTTTCATCTTGCGGTGTCCTCACCCAGTGACAGAAGGGGTAGCGAGGCACGCATGTATCGTTGCTATTAAGGATAAAAAGATGGGGTCTATTCCTACATGAATAGATCTTGTCTACATCATGTCATCGTTCTTATTGCATTACTCCGTTTTTCCATGAACTTAATACACTAGATGCATGGTGGATAGCGGTTGATGTGTGGAGTAATAGTAGTAGATGCAGGCAGGAGTCGGTCTACTAATCTTGGACGTGATGCCTATATTCATGATCATTGCCTTGGATATCGTCATAATTATTTGTTCTTCTATCAATTGCCCAACAGTAATTTGTTTACCCACCGTATGCTATTTTCTTGAGAGAAGCAACTAGTGAAATCTACGGCCCCGGGTCTATCTTTTATCATATTGCTTTCAGATATATCTTTTATCATATTTGTTTTTAGATCTATTACTCCAAAAACCCAAAAATACCTTGATGCATTTTTCTTTACTTATTTTATTTTGCGTTCTTGCTAGATCTATTTATCCAATCTCATACAAATTAACCTATCTTTTTACCGAGGAGGGATTGACAACCCCTCTTACGCGTCGGGTTGCAAGTATTTGTTCTTTGTGTGCAGGTACCATTTAAATAGTGTTGCTTGGTTCTCCTACTAGATTAATACCTTGGTTTCATAACTGAGGGAAATACTTACCGTAGTTGTGCTGCATCATCCCTACCTCTTTGGGGAAATACCAACGCAGTCTCAAGCCACGTCAAAGAAATTCTCGCGCCGTTGCCGGGGAGACATCATCAACATCTATCAGGTTCCTAATCACAAATCTCATATCCTTGCAATTTACATTATTTGCCACTTGCCACTCATTTTCATCTCCCCCACTTCACAAAAATTTGCCTTTTTATTTGCGTTCTCTTTTTCGTTCGCCTTTTTCTCGTCATATCTATTTTTTGCTTGCAATTTTGTTTGCGTAGTCGCGATGTCTCAAGAAAATACCAAATTATGTGATTTTTCCAATACCAATACTAATGATTTTATTAGTACTCCGATTGCTCCTCCCGCCACTAGTGCGGACTCTTTTGATATTAATGCCGCTTTGTTGAATATTGTTATGAAAGATCAATTTTCTGGTACTCCTAATGAGGATGCCGCGTCCCATCTAAACACATTCGTAGAATTGTGTGATATGCAAAAGGAAAAATATGTGGACAATGATATTGTGAAGTTGAAATTGTTTCCTTTCTCTTTGAGGGATCGTGCAAAAATTTGGTTTTCTTCTTTGCCTTGCAATAGTATCGATTCTTGGGATAAGTGCAAAGATGCTTTTATAAGTATTTTTCGCCCGCGAATTTTTTTCCCTTAGAAATCAAATCATGAATTTCAATCAACTTGAACATGAACATGTTGCACAATCTTGGGAAAGAATGAAATTGATGCTAAGAAATTGTCCTACTCATGGTTTATATCTTTGGATGACTATACAAAAAAAATTATGCGGGATTGAATTTTGTTTCTAGAAATCTTTTAGATTCCGCCGCGGGTGGTACTTTTAAGGAGATTACTTTGGGTGAAGCTACTAAATTGCTTGATAATATTAAGGCAAAATATTCACAATGGCATACCGAAAGAGCACCTACTAGTAAAAAAGTTAATTCGGTTGAAGAAATTAGTACTTTGAGTGAAAAAGTTGATGCTCTTATGAAATTGGTTGTTAGTAAAAGTGCTCCTATTGATCTTAATGATGTGCCTTTGTCTACTTTTATTGAGCAAAATAGTGATCCCATAGATATGAATTTTGTCTCGCTAAACAATTTTAATAACAATGCTTATAGAGGTAATTTTAATCCTAGGCATTTTCCTGGAAATTCCTCTAATAATTATGGCAATTCCTATGGTAATTCTTCTTACAATAATAATAGGAACCCCTCTGATCTTGAGAGTAATATTAAAGAATTTATCAATGCTCAAAAAAAATTCAACACTACGATAGAAGAAAAGTTGAATAAGATTGATGATATGTCTAGAAGCATTAATAGAATTTCCCATGATGTAGAAAATCTCAAGATTAAAATTTTTCCACCTAAGGTTGATGTGAATGAATCAATTAAAGCTTTATATGTTTCTATGGATGAAAGTAAGAAAAGAACCGCTATGCTGAGAGCTAAAAGAGAATTTTTTGAAAGAGCATTTTCTGCCGACTGCTTTCATAAAAATGATGAAGATCTTAAAATGATTGGTGTTTCTTCTATTGATTCCTTGTTTAGTAAGATTAAAATTGATGATAAAGGGATTGGAGAAGAGTCAACTTTAGCTAGAAGGCGTCCCAATGATTCGGAGGGTGAAAATCTTGATGAAAAAATTGATAAAATTGGGTTTGGAGAGGTCAAAACTTTAACTAGTGATGTGCCCACTCTTTTGGATTACAAAGACTTTAATTATGATAATTGCTCTTTGATTGAATGTATTTCTTTGTTGCAATCCATGATAAATTCACCCCATGCCTATGAACAAAATAAAGCTTTTACTAAACATATTGTGGATGCCATGATGAAAGCTTTAGAAGAAAAGTTGGAATTAGAGATTTCAATTCCTAGAAAATTATATGATGAGTGGGAACCTACCATTAAAGTAAAGATTAAAAATTAGGAGTGCTTTGCTTTATGTGATTTGGGTGCTAGTGTTTCCACAATTCCGAAATCTTTATGTGATGTGCTTGGTCTTACCGATATTGAAGAATGTTCTCTTAATTTGCACTTGGCAGATTCTACTATTAAAAAGCCTTTGGGAAGAATTAATGTTGTTCTTATTCTTCCAAATAGGAATTATGTGCCCATAGAATTTATTGTTCTTGATATTGATTGCAATCCGTCTTGTCCCATTATACTTGGTAGACCGTTTTTACGAACTATAGGTGCCGTGATTGATATGAAAGAAGGGAATATTAAATTTCAATTTCCACTAAGAAAGGGTATGGAACACTTCCCTATAACAAGAATTAAGCCACCATATGAATCAATCATGAGGGCATCCTATGGGGCAAAATCCAAACATGACAATACTTGAATCTATGCATTATGCCTAGCTAGCTAGGGGCATAAAACGATAGCGCTTGTTGGGAGGCAACCCAATGAATACAATTTATTTTTGCCTTTTTCTTTCTATTCTTGAGTGTTTGCACAATTATACCTCTGTTATGATTGTGTTTTTTTTGTTTTAATTAGTGCTTGTGCCAAGTAAAGCCTTTGGGTGATAGTTGATTTGATCCTGTTGAAAAACAGAAACTTTTGCGTCCAGTAACAGAACTGTTAAAATTCATAGAAGCGATAAAAAACTGAATTTTTTAAATAAGATTGATATAAAAATTGCCTCTGTTGTCCTAAACTTTCATAATTTTTGGAGTTACATAAGTATGAGTAAAATTCGCATCTTTATAGATTGTTCTGTTATTGACAGATTCTGTTTTCTTTGCATTGTGTGCTTATTTTGATGAATCTATGGATTGTATCAGGGGGTATAAGCCATGGTAAAATTAGAATACAGTAGGTATAATTCAATAGAAAAATATGAATGAGTTTTCAACAGTACTTAAAGCAAAGATTGGTTTTATTATACTAACGGATCTCATGAAGGTTTTGTTAAGTTTTGTGTGATTGAAGTTTTCAAGTTTTGGGTGAGATCTCGATGGATGAAGGAATAAAGAGTGAAAAGAGCCTAAGCTTGGGGATGTCCATGGCACCCCAAGTTAATATTCAAGGAGAACCAATCAACTAAGCTTGGGGATGCCCCGGAAGGTATCCCCTCTTTCTTCTAACAACCATCGGTAATTTTACTTGGAGCTATATTTTTATTCGTCACCTATCATGAGTTTTGCTTGGAGCGTCTTGTATTATATGAGTCTTTATTTGTTTTGCTTTTTAGTTTGTAACAATCATCCTTGCTAGACACACCTATTTGAGAGAGCCAAAATTATGCTATGATTTGTTAGAATTGCTCCATGTGCTTCACTTAAACTTTTTGAGCTATGGAATTGCTCTAGTGCTTCACTTATATCTTTTTTAGCACGGTTGTGACACCCCGGGTTTAATCGTGCACTAACCATACACGCAAATGCACACGATCAAGCCTAAGGACTCACTTGAAGATATCACAACACAACTCTAAAACATAAATAAAGTCATACAAGCTTTATATTACAAGCCAGGGGCCTCGAGGGCTCGAATACATAAGCTCACATACATCACCCTCGATGAGTTCACACTTGAGGTGTTGCACGACAACGTCATTATCGGAAGTGATGAAGGAGGAATCACCCTCGATGACCATGACCGAATAGCTACTCTACAGAGTTAACATCAGAAGTGCTATACGAGGTATCACCCTCGGCATTCGACAGTAACGCTGCAGTGTCGTACAACTAAGGGGGTGATGTGCGGTGTTGGGGCCTGGTCGTTGAGTCTTCCGATGATCCAGCGGGGCAATTGGGACAAGTGGGGTCACTGGGGTTCACTCACCAGCCTATTCAAAGCAGTTTAGGATAAGCAGGTAATTATCAAAAGCAAGTTACAAAATCAGGTCATGCATCAGAATAGGTAAAGCAGTAGCAGTAGCAATTCTAATGCAAGCACAAGAGAGAAGAGAATAGGCGATATAGGCATGTTCAAAAGGGGGGGTGCTTGCCTGGTTGCTCGGCGGCAAAGGCAAGGTCGTCAACGGTGTAGTCAACCTCCGGAGCTGCGTCGGTCTTGGGGACTATCTCGGTATCGGGATCTACCAAGAGAGAAGAGGGGGAAGAAACAGATAAATATACGGCAAACATATGCAACACAGAGCATGCTATGCTAACGTGCAATGCAGGGTTGCCTAAAGACATGTCTAAATCATTTTAGTTATTTTAGGATTAAAGTTGGATCTATTAACCGGTATATATGCACTATCCATCTACCGGAAATAGGCTAAAAGTTATGGGTTCACCTCCGTAGAAGGTCCCGACATGGAAACAGATGGCATGGTCAGATTCGTCTCGTCATTCTGATCAACTTTCATGTAGAAAGTTTTTCGATCTGAGCTACGGTTTAATTTCTATGATTTTCTAAAGTTTTAAATAGTTTTCTGGAATTATTCTAATTAACAGAAATTGTCTAAAATAAATTATGATGTCAGCATGACGTTAAGATGACGTCAGTGGTCAACAGACCCGCTGACCAGTCAAACCTGACCAGTGGGTCCCACCTGTCATAGAAAGAGACTTAACAGAGTAAATTAAAACTAATCTAGAGGTTAATTAGTAGTAGGGCCCCACATGTCAGTGACTAAACAATTTAACTAATTATTTCAATTTATAAAAAAACGTTTTAATTAACTTAATTACGCGGGTGGGGCCCGCCTGTCAGTGACACAGGGGGTGCCCAGTCAGCACGTTGACTGGTCAAACCAGTCAACGGGACCGCTGGGCCCACTGGCAGTGACCCTGGGGGGTGGCCCCGGGTGCGCCACGTCGGCGGCGGCCGGCGGCTCGACGCCGGCGACCTCCAGACGCGGTGAAGGCACGGGCCGGCATCGGGATTCTCCCACAGACCACCAAAACGGTCGGGGCCGGTCGCGTTCGAACGGCCGAAGCACGCCGCGTCGAACTAGGGCAGTTTCAGGTGCGGGGGTGGCCGGAAAACACGTCGGCGGCGAGCTAGGCGCCGGTGCTTCTCGGTGATCATCGAAACGGCGGCTACGATGAGTAAACGAGCGAACTAAATAGCTGGGCATGACCTACGCGATGCGGTGAGCATGTTGGGCACTAGCCCGTGATCGAATGGTCACCGGAGGCTCACCGGCGACGAGCTCCACGGCGACGAGCTCGGGCACATGTGGATCGGTGTCTACGGGCCGTTGGAGTGAGGAAAAGAGAACGGGGAGGAGTAGAGGCTCACCTTGCAGACACAAGGGGGCCCGACGACAGCTTTGTAGCAGCAGTGATGGCGAATCGACGGCAGCTGCGTCCGGCGATCCGAGGGGGAAGAAGAGGTCGGGGCAGCGTTCGGGGGCGCCCGGCGACCTGCGGCTCGTCTAGGAGGCGTAGTCGAGGGAGACGGAGCGGGTGGACGTGGCACGGCGACGGAAGGAGCTCGCTGGCCGCGTAGATGACGCGACGACTGCGACGGACGCGCTCGGCAAAGGGGGAGAGAGGTGAGCGCGAGGGGAAGCAGAGGGGGAAGAATGGTGAGGGAGGTAAGGGGGAATGGATGAGGGGGATCCTTATCCCCTCAGCGTCGGTGGGTGCCGCGGTGTCGGCCAGCGGCCGGCGAGCGCGCGCTCGGCCACGGCGGCGGCGACATGTCCAGGAGAGAGAGCGGGAGGATAGAGAGATGGGCCGGCCTCAGGCACTGTGCACTTAGGCCCAGTGCACAGTGGCCTTTTCCTTTTTCTCTTTTATTTTTCTGTTTTGTTTTTTCCAGAGAGGGTTTTGAATTAAATGAGCTGTCAAATATTTTTGTACAAATGTGAAACTTGGTCACATAAATACAATGGAATATTCTGGACTGCCACAAAAAGTCTGAGCAATTTTGGAATTCTTTTGGATTTTTAAAAAATGGAAATGGCATTAATAGTGCGGTTTTGGCTCTATTTTAAATGCTTAGGCCCATTCTGAATTGATGATGATGTTGTATTACTTAACAGCAAATGGTTTTGGAATATTTGCTAGAAGGTGAACATTTTCCAGCAAACTTTGAGCAACTTTATTTTGCACTTTAAATTTGAATTGTTTTCAAAGAGGAATTTTGAATGGAGTTGTTTAACCACTATGATCAAGCAAGCAAATGAAGATGACTTGGCATAATTAATAGATGATCACAGTGCTTATTACAACAGGGGTGTTACAACGGTGTGCTTTAATTTTTGAAGAAATATGCTCTCATGCTTCACTTAGATCTATTTGAGAGTTAGTAAATTTTTTGAAGAAATTCTCTCATGCTTCACTTATATTATTTTGAGAGATGAAAAATTTTATGCTCATGTTCTTTACTTAAATTTGTTTGAGCTTGTCAAAAGCAATTGCAACATATGAAATTAGTCCCAAAGTGATAGATATTCAAGGGGGATATAATAAAAACTTTCATGAAGATCATTGGACAAAATAAATTTGATTCTTAGCAATAGTTTTGAGATATGATGATAGTAATATGTGAGTCGTGTTGGTGAGCAATTATGCTTTAGTAAGAATATTGGTGTTAAGGTTTGTGATTCCCTATGCAAGCACGAAAGTCAATAGTTATGCAATGAAATTACATCCTACTTGTGGTGCATTATTCGGTGTTAGTTATGCTTAATGCTCGTTTATGTGAATTTTTGTTTCTTGGTTGGTTGCTTCTCAATCTATTTGCTAGCCTCCATTTTGTACTAAGTGGGAATACTACTTGTGCATCCAAAATCCTTAAACCCATTTTTGCCACATGAGTCCACCATACCTACCTATATGCGGTATATCCGTGCCGTTCTAAGTAAATTTGTATGTGCCAACTCTAATTTTCAAAATGAATTTACTTTTTGTGTGCCCGTATAGCTCATGAAGCGGCAGGGGGTGGCCAATATTTTTCCATGCTAGATGTGTTATTCTCAAGATGAGTGTTTATTCACTTGTCATTGCACGAGAGTATGGCAGTAATAGGGATTCCCAGTCCCGAAATGAAAAAGAAATTTACTTTATGTTGTCAAATAATAAATTCCTTGGAAAGTGTTGGTATGGAAGGCACCCGTGGATACGGGTAGCCATGGATTGTGAAAGAATGGTGGAAAAAGTAATAAACTTTATTTTATGTTTGGGAACCACCTATGATGTATCTAGCATGAAAAGTATTGGGAACTACTCGGTCGTTTTCGTTGACGGGAAAAGCATGCCTCTCAAAAAAAATCATCTCTCAATTTAAGCCTTGAGCTCTAGCACCTCTACAAATCTCTGCTTCCCTCTGCGAAGGGCCTATCTATTTACTTTTATGCAAAAATATTTGTGTCTCCATCTTCTCTTATAAAGCACCAACTAGGGAGCACTATGAACATACTTGAGCATTGGATGTAGCTAATATTTGAGTGTGTTTCGTGAATGGATCAATGATTGAGCATGATGGGCTAGGGATAGCTTTCTTTAGTTTTGATATTTTGAAAGACATGGTTGCTTGTTGATATGCTTGAGTATTGAAGTCTTCATGTCCAATAGGGACTATTGCTTTGGACCATCTAAAAGTCCAAATGTCCATGCTACAAAAGAAAAGAATATGTGATGAACATGTTAGGCAGCAATCCACATCAAAAATTCTGTTTTTATCATTTATCTACTCGAGGACGAGCAGGAATTAAGCTTGGGGATGCTGATACGTCTCCAACGTATCTACAATTTTTTATTGTTCCATGCTATTATATTATCATTCTTGGATGTTTTACAATCATTTTATAGCAACTTTATATCATTTTTGGAACTAACCTATTGACATAGTGCCCAGTGCCAGTTGTTGTTTTTTGCTTGTTTTTTACTTCGCAGAATACCCCTATCAAACGGAGTCCAAACGCATCGAAACTTTTTGGAGATTTTTTTTGGAGCATAAGACAACTTGGGAACCAAGGAAGCACCAGAGGGGAGGCTCGTGGGGCCCAGAGGACACCAAGGCGCGCCAGAGGCCCCTGGCACACCCTGATGGGTTGTGGGGCCCACGGAGGTCCTCTCCACCGCCTCTTAGCTCTATAAAAACCCAAATATTCCCAAAACACTAGGGGAGCGATCAAAACACAATTCCAGCCGCCGCAAGTTCCAGAACCACGAGATCCAATCTAGAGCCCTATTCCGGCACTCTGTCGGAGGGGAACACGATTATGGAGGGGTTCATCATCCTCATTGGTGCTCCTCCGATGATGCGTGAGTACTTCACCATAGACCTACGGGTCCGTAGGCAGTAGCTAGATGGATTCTTCTCTATTTTTGATTCTCAACACAATGTTCTCTTGGAGATCTATTTGATGTAATGACTTTTTGCGGTGTGGTTGTTGGGATCCGATGAAGTGCGAGTTTATGATCAGATCTATATCCATGAATATTATTTGAGTCTTATTTGATCTCTTATATGCATGATTATTTATAGCCTCGTATTTCTTCTCCGAGTTTTTGGTTTAGTTAGGCCAACTAGATCGATTTTTCTTGCAATGGGAAGAGGTGCTTTGTGATGGGTTTGATCTAGCGGTGTCCTCACCCAGTGACAGAAGGGGTAGCGAGGCACGCATGTATAGTTGCTATTAAGGATAAAAAGATGGGGTCTATTCCTACATGAATAGATCTTGTCTACATCATGTCATCGTTCTTATTGCATTACTCCGTTTTTCCATGAACTTAATACACTAGATGCATGCTGGATAGCGGTCGATGTGTGGAGTAATAGTAGTAGATGCAGGTAGGAGTCGGTCTACTAATCTTGGACGTGATGCCTATATTCATGATCATTGCCTTGGATATCGTCATAATTATTTGTTCTTCTATCAATTGCCCAACAGTAATTTGTTTACCCACCGTATGTTATTTTCTTGAGAGAAGCCACTAGTGAAATCTACGGGCCCCGGGTCTATAATTTATCATATTGCTTTTAGATCTATCTTTTATCATATTTGTTTTCGGATCTATTACTCCAAAAACCCAAAAATATCTTGCTGCATTTTTTTCTTTACTTATTTTATTTTGCGTTCTTGCTAGATCTATTTATCCAATGTCATAAAAATTAATCTATCTTTTTACCGAGGAGGGATTGACAACCCCTCTTACGTGTCGGGTTGCAAGTATTTGTTCTTTGTGTGCAGGTACCGTTTACATAGTGTTGCTTGGTTCTCCTACTGGATTGATACCTTGGTTTCATAACTTAGGGAAATACTTACCGTAGATGTGCTGCATCATCCCTTCCTATTTGGGGAAATACCGATGCAGTCTCAAACCACGTCAGCCAACAACAGGTCTATGTTTATCTTTCTCATCGGGTTTGGCAATTCTAGCTGCTTCATCACAGAAGTAAATAACATGCCCATCAATGTTTTCGACTAAGAGATCTTTAACCATAGCAACACTAGGTTCTACTTTGATTTGTTCAGAGGGTTTAGGTGCTTTAATATTACTTTTGTGAACCACGATTGATACCTTAGCATGTTCCTTTATCCTAACAAGGAAAGGTGGTCTTTCAATATAAGCAGTTGGCATAACTGGATCAACATTGTAAATAATAGTTTCCTCTTTAGCTATTACTGGTTCTTTAATTTCTTCTTTAATAGGGGGATGATATTTAAACCACTTATCCTTAGGGAGATCAACATGAGTAGCAAATGATTCACAGAAAGAGGCTACTATCTCAGAGTCAAGCTCATATTTAGTGCTAAACTTGTGAAAAGCATCGGTATTCATAAAAGATTTAACACAATCAAACTCAAGCTTAATACCTGACTCTTTACCTTATCGAATTCCCAATCTTCAGAGTTGCATTTAATTCTTTCCAAAAGATCCCACCTGAATTCGATAGTCTTCTTCATAAAAGAGCCAGTACAAGAAGTATCGAGCATGGATTGATCATCACGAGAAAGCCGAGCATAGAAATTCTGAATAATAATTTCTCTTGAGAGCTCATGATTGGGGCATGAATATAACATTGACTTAAGCCTCCCCCAAGCTAGAGCGATACTTTATCCTTCACGAGGCCAAAATTATATGTATAATTCTGATCACGATGAACTAGATGCAAAGGATAATTTTTTTGGTGAAATTCCAACTTCGATCGATTCCAGTTCCAAGATCCAATATCATCGCATAGCCTATACCATGTCAATGATTTTCCCTTCAAAGATAAAGGGAAAACCTTCTTCTTAACTTCATCTCCGGGTAAACCTGCAAGCTTAAACAATCCACAAATTTCATCCACATGTATCAAATGCATATCAAGATGTTTAGTTCCGTATCCTGCAAAAGGATTAGCTAGCATTTGTTCTATCATACCTGAAGGAATTTCATAACCAATATTTTCAGTAGGTGTAGTAGGTTGAGGGGCAACTCTTTGTGTTTTTGGTCGAGGTGAAGATACCCCGAACAAACCCCTCAAAGGATTGTTTTCCATAGTAACAAGTGACAATAAATTTCAGCACATAGTATAAAATTTTCCTTACCGATTCCCACTTACCAAGTGCGCTTCACTCCCCGGAAACGGCACCAAAAAAGAGTCTGATGACCCGCAAGTATAGGGAATCAATCGTAGTCCTTTCGATAAGTAAGAGTGTCAAACCCAACGAGGAGTAGAAGGAAATTACAAGTGGTTTTCAGCAAGGTAATTTCTGCAAGCACTGAAATTGTAGGTAACAGGTAGTTTGATAGCAAGATAATTTGTAACGGACAAGTAATGGTAACGGTAAATAAAGTGCAGCAAGGTAGCCCAATCCTTTTTGTAGCAAAGGACAGGCTGGAACGGTCTCTTATAATAAGCAAAGCGTTCTTGAGGGCACACGGGAATTTCATCTAGTCACTTTCATCATGTTGGTTTGATTCGCGTTCGCTACTTTGATAATTTGATATGTGGGTGGACCGGTGCTTGGGTGCTGTTCTTACTTGAACAAGCCTCCCACTTATGATTAACCCCCTCGCAAGCATCCGCAACTACGAGAAAAGTATTAAGATAAAATCTAACCATAGCATTAAACATATGGATCCAAATCAGTCCCTTACGAAGTAGCGCATAAACTAGGTTTTAAGCTTCTGTCACTCTAGCAACCCATCATCTAATAACTACTCCACAATGCATTCCCTTAGGCCCAAAGATGGTGAAGTGTCAGGTAGTGGAAATTCACATAACACCACTAAGGGAATCACAACATACATATCATCAAAATATCAAACACATATCACATTCACATGATTACTTGCAACATGACTTCTCCCGTGGCCTCAAGAACAAAGGTAACTACTCACAAATAATATTCATCCTCAAGATCAGAGGGGTATTAAATATCATAATGGATCTGAACATATAATCTTCCACCAAATAAACCATATAGTAATCAACTACAAGATGTAATCAACACTACTAGTCACCCAGAGGTACCAATCTGAGGTTCCGGTACAAAGATTGAACACAAGAAATGAACTAGGGTTTCAGATGAGATGGTGTTGTTGATGATGTTGATGGATATTGGCCTACCAAAGATGAGAGGGTTGTTGGTGATGACGATGGCTTCGATTTCCCCCTCCGGGAGGGAAGTTCCCCCGGTGGAATCGCTCCGTCGAAGGGCAAAAGTGGTCCTGCCCAAGTTCCGCCTCGAGACCGCAGCGCTCCGTCCCGAAAGTCCTCCCTTTATTTTTTTTCTAGGTCAAAAGACCTTATATACCAGAAGATGGGCACCGAAGGTGGGCTGGGCTGCCCACCACCCACCAAGGCGCGCCAGGGGGGCCTAGCGTGCCCTGGTGTCTTGTGGGCACTAGGCAGCCCCCTCTGGTAGTTATTTGCTCCAATATTTATTATATATTCCAAAATAATTCTCCGTAAAATTTCAGCTCATTTGGAGATGTGCAGAATAGGTATCTCTGACGTAGCTTTTTCAGGTCCAGAATTCTTGCTGCCAGTATTCTCCCTCTTTGTGTAAACCTTGCATATTATGAGAGAAAAGGCATTAGAATTACTCCATAAAGCATTATTATGCATAAAAACATTATAAATAACACTAGTAAAACATGGTGCAAAATGGACGTATCAGATACCAACTTATAACTAACACAATGATACAATACCCTGAGGTCCATCCTCTACTCCCAGCGAGAAAAGATCCGCGGCCATTCCATATTTATTGAGCAATGTATTTCATTAAGTGCCTGGTTCAAGTTGTATAAGATTGGGATACGCCCATATATCCAAGCATCCTGTTACCATGGACACGGCTGTTCGAATAGATTTACTTCCCTGCAGGGGTGCACCACATTACCCAACACGCTCGATTACCTCTGGCCAGACACACTTTTCCTGGTAATGCCTGGCATCGGATAATCAACACGTCGTAATCCTACCTAGGCTCTCCAGAGAGGTCAGCACGCCGGTCTACATCCTAAGCGCGAAGGGTAGTTCGGCCACTCACCCTAAGCACTCCTGCATGTTGCATGGGCGGTCCAACTTCACCTGATCTGTAGGATATCTGCTAGTCTCCGCACTGCATCTCTAAACTATGACATATGTAGAGCTTCCGGAAGAATGTATGATGCCGAGAGCCCATAACTTATCCCACGTGGTGGTTAGTGCGAAAAGGCCAGAGGCCTACTCAGGTCGAATATCCAAACCCGTTAGTGTATTAGTAGCTCGCGGAGACGATCAGTGCTCATGTCGCCCCGTCTTGCGGTCTTACGATAAGGGACCAGGCCCACCTCTCTCTTGGGTGGTCTCTGCCTGCCCGGTCATGCCGCGTCAATAACTCTCGCGGGTACCTTGGGGTCGACACGACTTATCAAGAGACTCTCGGGAACCCAGGTCCACCTCCACTGGGGTGATACCACCTGTCCCTTCAGTCCCGTAGTAACAATTAAAGGTAACAGTTTGTCCTTACCATCAAGGTGAACTCAGAGGAATCACCCTCAGTAGGTCACACCTGAGGTAAAATATTAAGGTGAACTTGGAGGAAACACCCTCGATGGGTTCACGCTTGAGGTGCTGCACGACAGAGTCATCATCGGGAGTGGTGAGCGAGGAATCACCCTCTGTAAACCACACCCGATGTGCTACACTTCAGAGATATCATCAGAAGTGGGATACGAAGCCTCACCCCCGGCACTCGATAGTATCTCTGCAGAGTCATACAACTAAGGGGGTGCTAGTGGTGTGTTCGGTCTTTGCACATCGATCACATAGATTGAATCACCTGCTAGTAGAGCATGGAAAAACAGACAAAGGTGTAGGGCCTTTAATGGATCACTAACCAGACTATACTAAGCATATAGGATAATAGGTAAAGTATGAACTGCAGGTTACAAAAACAGGCTATGCATCAGAATAGGTGCTATCGAATACAGTAGCAAAATCTAATTCAAGAATAAGAGAGAAAGAATGGGCGATATCTGGATGATCAAGGGGGTTTTGCTTGCCTGGTTGCTCTGCAGACGAAAATGATATAAAGTTGCTTGTAAATGTATATAAAGCATCCAAGATTGATAATATAATAGTATGGAACAATCAAAAATTATAGATACGTTGTAGACGTATCATGTTGCAAAACCCAGAGTATAGGATCTGGTTCCTGTGGTTGATCGGGTGGAAAGGAGATTATCTGCCAGTTTTGCACTATTATCCCAAGGAGCTAGACAGCAGTTGTTGCAATCTGTATTATCATCCATGCCAATATACTTTTTATGCAGTCTAAGCTTACCTGCTGGAATTATAAAACAATTGGAAAGAATTATGAGGCGGTGTTTATGGAGAGGTAACTCTGACACACCAAAGCATTCTTTGGCTGCCTGGCCCATGGTACGTAAACCTAAAGAGAAAGGTGGTATGGGTATCATCAATCTTGCTATTCAAAATAGGGCCTTACTCACTAAGCACCTGCACAAGTTCTATAACAAGGCTGATATTCCATGGGTCACATTGATCTGGGACACATACTATAATGGAGTAGTTTCCCATGCAACTGTGCAATGTGGATCCTCATGCTGGAGGGATATTATGAAGCTCAATGAAATCTATAGGCTGCATTCTATTATCACAGTCAATGCAGGTGATAGCTCCTTCTTCTGGCATGATTCTTGGGTACTAAATGGATGCTACACACCAATTAAGGAGAGGTTTCCAAGGTTGTTTTCATTCACCCTTGATGACAAGATCTCAGTTAAGGATTTTGTTGAAAATCTGGACATTCCAACTCTTTTTCAACTTCCTCTATCCGCTAAGTCAATGGATGAGTTGCAATCTTTACAGATTGACATCCAAGGATTAGAAAGAGATCCTAATGCACCTGATTCCTGGTCATGAACTCCTGGCAAAGGAGTTTATATTGCCAAGAGCTATTACACCATGAAGCATGCCTCCTTGCCCAATGATGACCCCTGCAAATGGATCTGGCAAAGCAGATGTATCATGAAAATCAAGGTCTTTGCTTGGTTAATGCTCAATGATCGACTGAATACCAGAGATATGCTTCTTAGAAGGCATTGGAGGTCTAAAGAGGATGCTAACTTATGTCCCATGTGTGCTGCCCAACTATATGAGGACAGAGATCATCTTTTCTTCAAGTGCAATTTTAGTACCAGGGTTTGGAATTATTTGCAGATTCAATGGTATGCAGGTTTGTCTATCAGGGAATGCATTTTGGCTGCCAAGCGAGGGTTTCAAAAACCTTTTTTTAGGTTGTCTTTTTGGCTGCATGGAGTATTTGGACTACTCAAAATGACAAAATCTTCAAACACATCAAGCCAACTTTTGGTGCATGGAAGGCCAAGTTTGTTCATGACATTACTCTACATTCCCACAGAATGAAGCCAGCGGTTAGGCCCATGTTGTTGCACTGGATTAGTGCTCTGCCTTAGACCATGGTTGTATTTTAGTGCATGGTTGTACTTTGTAAATAGACTGTTGTAAATAGGTAATTTTCTAACCTAGTTAGTCCCTTTAGTTAGCTTTGCATATAAACTTTTCTCTTTCTGTAAGACTTGGGTACTCTGGTTTTAATAAAAGACTGTGGGGCTTTTGCCTCACAGTATTTAGTCAAAAAAAACTTTATATCATTTTTTGGGACTAACCTATTAACTTAGTGCCCAGTGCCAGTTGCTGTTTTTTGCCTGTTTTTGGTTTTTCAGAATATCAGTACCAAACGAAGTCCAAATGCCACGAAACTTTTTGGAGTTTTTTTCTGGACATAAGAGACCCTGGAAGTTTCGGGAGGGGGCGAGAAGATGGAGCAGTGGCCCACGAGGCACCAGGGCGCGCCCTGGTGGCTCATGGGGCCCATGTGGCTCCGTTTGACCTAACTCCACCTCTATAAATTCTCTTAAATTGGGAAACCAATAGAGGAGTCCACGAAATACTTTTTCCGCCGCCGCAAGTTCCTATTCTCGCGAGATCCCATCTGGTGGCCTTTTCCGGCACTCTGCCGGAGGGGGCATCGATCACAGACAGTCTCTACATCAACCTTGCTGCCCTTTCGATGTTGTGTGAGTAGTTTACCACAGACCTACGGGTCCATAGTTAGTAGCTACATGGCTTCTTCTCTCTATTTGATCTTCAATACAATGTTCTCCCTGATGTTCTTGGAGTTCTATCCGATGTAATTACTTTTTGCAGTGTGTTTGTTGGGATCCGATGAATTGTGAGTTTATGATCCGATTATCCATGAATATTATTTGAGTCTTCTCTGAACTCTTTTATGCATGATTATTATAGCTTCGTATTTCTCTCTGATCTATTGATTTGGTTTGGCCAACTAGATTGATTTATCTTGCAATGGGAGAGGTGCTTTGTAATGGATTTGATCCTGCGGTGCTCAATCCCAGTGACAGAAGGTAACATGACACGTATGTATCATTGCTATTAAGGATAAAAAGATGGGGTTTATTCATGCATGAGTTTACTTTGTCTAACATCATGTCATCTTGCTTAAGGCGTTACTCCGTTCTTTATGAACTTAATACTCTAGATGCATGCTGGATAGCGGTCGATGTGTGGAGTAATAGTAGTAGATGCAGACAGGAGTCGGTCTACTTGTCTCGGACATGATGCCTATATACATGATCATTGCCTTGGATATCGTCATGATTATTTGCTTTTCCATCAATTGCCCAACAATAATTTGTTTACCCACCGTATGCTATTTTCAAGAGAGAAGCCTCTAGTGAAAACTATGGCCCCCGGGTCTACTTTTATCATATATTGAAAATCCTAAAAATACCTTGCTGCAATTTTACTTTATTTATTTTATTTTGTATTTTTGTTCGATCTATCTATCTATCTATCTATCTATCACCATACAATTTAATCTTGCAATTAACCGCCAAGGGACTGACAACCCCTTGTTCGCGTTGGGTGCAAGGATTTGTTATTTTGTGTGCAGGTGCTGTTAACGAGTTGTTGCATGATTCTCCTACTGGATTGATAACCTTGGTTTCATAACTAAAGGAAATACTTATCTCTACTGTATTGCATCATCCCCTTCTCTTCAGGGAAATCCCAACGCAGCTGACAAGTAGCACAACACAGATGCAATGGCACGGCAAGATGTGTGGGTGACATGCTCTAATGCATCCCTAAGTATTTTGAAAGAAGAGGGAAAATATCCGGGAATATTTTCCCAACTCCAGTGATTTATCGCTAAATTGATCCAGGTGGAAATGTTCAATGTTTGATATGCTAGAGGTGTTTGACATGGGGGTGGATGGCATATTCAGATTCCTTAAGTCTTTCTGATTGTTTTTCATATATAAATTATTTCATCCGAGTTACGAATTATTTTATATGATTTTTAAAAGTTTATTCATTATTCTGGAATTTTTGGTTTTAATTTAATTCGAAAATCATTTAATATTTAATCGCTATGGGTACACAAAAGTGTACCTAGAGATGTGCTACAAGTGCTGACAGTGGGGTCAAGAGGGCCCAGTTGACTCAGTCAACATTGACTGGTCAACAAATGAATAGTAGGTGCGGGCCCCATTTGTTATTTCACAACACTTTTAATTAAGTTTTAAAATAAATGGACCCAATGTCATAGGGTCATTAGGATAACCTAATCACTACCCTAAACTAAACTGGGCGGCCCCATCTAGCAGAGAGCCAACCATGGCTGCAGGTTGCTTGGCCAGGAGCAGCGTCGAACGAGCGCGAGGAGCGGCGGGCGGATGCGGGCATGACTGGGCGGAGCAGGCGCGGCCTGGCACGGCGGGGTGGAGGTGGACGCGGCCTGGTGCAGACGGGCATGGGGAACAACATGTAGTGGCGGGCGCAGCAGGATCTGCAAGCAGCAAAGCAGCGCAGCGCACGCGGGCGGGCACAGCAGCAGGCGAGCGCAACGGCGGGCCGCAGCGGCACAGGAGGCAGGCACGAGAAAGAAAGTGGTAGCGGGCGCAAGCAGCGCGTGACCTGGAGGGCGTGCGCGCGGGCAGGGGCGCGGCGAGCGGAGCTCCGGCGCGGCGTCAGGAAGAGCGGACGAATGGGTGGAGAAGCTCACTGAGAGCCTGTAGAGGTGCTAAGTGGGCCCGGGGAGGGCTCGACGGCGGCAGAATCGAAGACAAACACCGGCGGTGGTCCCAGGTAGACGGAGCTCGATCCCGACGATGTAGGGCATCCCGACTTGAGCTTGTTGTCGAGGAGGACGCAGTAGTCGCCGGCGGAGCTTTTGGACACCTCGGCGGGGCGCGGGGACGATGGTGGCCGCGGGATCGATGGCGGCGAGCGCGGGGCGGTCTCGGGTGGTGGAGGGCAGAGTGGAAACAAACGCACATGCGGGGGGAGGGGCGGAGGGAAGAGCAGCTAGGGTTGGGAGGCCACGGGCATCGTCTTAAGGGCGCCGGGGAGGTGTCAGATGGTCGGCACGTGGCCAATCCGTAGCGTGGACGGGCACACGGTGGCAACCGAGCCTCCTGTGAACAGGAGGTTGAAGAAGAGGTGAAGGTGGGCTAGGATGTGCACTGTAGCAGTGGGCTACAAGTGCATAGTGTGGTTCTTCTATTTTTTTCCTTTTCCTTTTGTTTTTCTTCTGCCTTATTTATTTCTCTACTGTTTTGTATTTTATTTATGTACTAAATAAATTTAGTTCAACTTGAAACTTGGCACATAATTCAAACACATCATTCTGAGACCACACATAAAGTTTTACAACATTTTGAAAAGCATAAGTATTTGTTTATTTTAAAATGACCAAATTTAATGTTGTTGGGCCACTTTAATTATTTCTAGGGGCATTTAGGGAATCCAAATTATGTTGGTTTCTTCAATACAATTACTTGGGAAATATTTGCAGTATCATAAACATTTTTTATGTCATGTTTGAAGAAATAATAATATTACTTCAAATTTAAATTTGACTTGGGTTTTAATCAAGGGGCAATTAAGCTTAGCAAGCATGGTGGCATGGCGGCATTAGGGTGAGGTTACTGTAGCATGACTATCCGGGTGTTACAGGTAGCTAATGATAAGTTATGTAATCTTGTACAACATGGTTGTGGAAAGATGAGGGCGAAGAGGCAGCCCACACGGATGATTTTGAGAAGTCCAGAGTATAAGCACATCTTCGGAACAAAATGCAAAGCATGTTGTGAACTTTCTAGAGATGCATCGATAACTTTGAGACCAACAATTGCACATGCAACTACTCAATGATTTTGTGGACATATGTGGACCCACATTTGAAATTAATGTAATTCATATTTCAGTTATACACTCTGAATAAATTTTATGTCCGAGTTATATATTTTTATGTAAGAATAAATTTTATTTGTGTGTAGTATTCATTGTTATGAGTAGTGATCTACGTGCATGTGCTAGCATGGATTTGAGATTTCAAAATTGAGGGTTGTGGTTGTAAAGGAGGACACTTGAGAATGGGTCGGCCCTGTCCGCAAGCGCACCCACCCGCACCCACGGACGCTTAGGTGGTCTAGTCTGGTTAGCCGTGCTGGGCAAATATGCCCCCCTAACGTCGCCGAGGCACTCGGATGCAACCTTGGACAACGCTGGTGAAAGATCGTGGATGTCGCCTAGAGGGGCGGGGTGAATAGGCGCTTTAAAATAATTATGGTTTAGGCTTGAACAAATGCGAAATAAAACTGACATTTAATTTGTCAAGCACAAAACCTAAATCAACCTCACTGATGTGCACCAACAACTTATGCTAAGCAAGATAAACAACTAAGTGATAGCAAGATATATAACATGAAACACTATGGCTATCACAAAGTAAAGTGCATAAGTAAAAGGGATCGAGTAAGAGATAACCGAGGCACGCGGAGAGGACGATGTATCCCGAAGTTCACACCCTTGTGGATGCTAATCTCCATTTGGAGCGGTGTGGAGGCACAATGCTTCCCAAAATGCCACCAGGGCCATCGTAATCTCCTCACGCCCTCACAGAATGCAAGATGTCGTGATTCCACTAAGGGACCCTTGAGGGCGGTCACCGGAACCCATACAAATTGCTCGGGGCACTCTCCACAACTTAATTGGAGTCTCTCGAAGCTTGTCCGAAACTTTACACCATAATGATTGAGTTTTGACAACACCAACCGTCTAGGGCACCAAAACACCCAAGAGGAACAAGCTCTAGGGTGCCCAAACACCCAAGAGTAATAAGCTTCTCAACTTTTCACTTCCATGTATCACCGTAGAGAACTCAAACCTATGCACCAAATGGAATGGCAAGGGAACACAGAGTGCTCAAGTCCTTCTCTCCCAAATCCCACCACAACAACAAAAGCTATGGAGGAAGATGAGAGGAAGAACAACAAAGAGAACAGAAAGAACTCCAAGATCTAGATCCAAGGGGTCCCCCTCACTTAGAGGTTGGTGGAAATGTGGATCTAGATCTCCTCTCTCTTTTCCCTCAAGAACTAGCAAGAATCATTGGAGGGATTGAGAGATAGCAAGCTCAAGGAGGTTCAACAATGAGGGGAAAACACGAGCTCAAAGGATAAGAACCATTGGAGAAGAAGACCCCCTTAAATAGGCCCCGCCAAATCCAACCATTATGCCCACTGGTCGTGCACAAGCGGTACTACCGCTTGGAGGAGCGGTACTACCGCTTAACATGGTCAACGCAACCCAATGAGACAGAAATACAAGAGTAGTAGTGATACGTCTCCAACGTATCTATATTTTTTTATTGTTTCATGCCATTATCATATCTGCTTTGGATGTTTTATATGCATTAATATGCTATTTTATATTATTTTTGGGACTAACCTATTAACCTAGAGTCCAGTGCCAGTTTCTGTTTTTTCCTTGTTTTTGACTTTTACAGAAAAGGAATATCAAACGGAGTCCAAACGGAATAAGACTTTGCGATGATTTTTCTTGGACCAGAAGACACCTACGTGACTTGGAGAGAGGGCCATAAGAATCCCAAGGAGGCCACAAGCCTCTAGGGCGCGCCCCAGGGGGGTGCGCCCTGAGGGCTTGTGGGCCCCTCGGGTGTCCTCCAACCCTAATTCCACCTCTATAAATTCAGAAATAATCCCCAAACATCAGAAGTGTCCACCAAAATACTTTTCCGCCGCCGCAAGCCTATATTCCCGTGAGATCCCATCTTGGGGCCTTTTCCGGCATCCTGTCGGAGGGGGATTCAATCACGGAGGGCCTCTACATCAACCTTGCTGCCCTTCCGATGATACGTGAGTAGTTTACCACAGACCTACGGGTCCATAGCTAGTAGCGAGATGGCTTCTTCTCTCTCTTTGATCTTCAATAACATGTTCTCCTCGATGTTCTTGGAGTTCTATCTGATGTAATCTTCTTTTGCGGTGTGTTTGTTGAGATCCGATGAATTATGGCTTTATGATCAGATTATCTATGAATATTATTTGAGTCTTCTCTGAACTCTTTTATGCATGATTAAGATATCTTTGTATTTCTCTTTGAACTATCGGTTTGGTTTGGCCAACTAGATTGGTTTTTCTTGCAATGGGAGAGGTGCTTAGTTTTGGGTTCAATCTTGCGGTGTCCTCACCCAGTGACATAAAGGGTAGCGAGGCACGTATTGTATTGTTGCCATCGAGGATAAAAAGATGGGGTTTATGCCATATTGCTTGAGTTTATCCCTCTACATCATGTCATCTTACTTAAAGCGTTGGTCTGTTCTTATGAATTTAATACTCTAGATGCAGGCAGGAGTCGGTCGATGTGTGGAGTAATAGTAGTAGATGCAGAATCGTTTCGGTCTACTTGTCACGGACGTGATGCCTATATTCATGATCATTACCCTAGATATCATCATAACTTTGCGCTTTTCTATCAATTGCTCAACAGTAATTTGTTTACCCACCGTATGGTTTCTTTCAAGAGAGAAGCCTCTAGTGAAACTTATGGCCCCCGGGTCTATTTCCATCATATATTTTCAGATCTATAAACCAAAACTGTCATGGACTTGACATGGCAGATGTCCTAGCGGAAGGACTTAGTCGTGGAGCCATCGCAACTAGGTTAACTTGAAGGGGTTAAACGGGACAAAAGACACAGAGAGTTTACCCAGGTTCGGCCCCTCTCAATGAGGTAAAAGCCTACTCCTGCTTTGTGTTGTATTGCTAGGGTCTCGATTACCAGGGAGCAAATACGCTTGACCTGGTTCCCGATTGTTTGTTACCTGTCCATAAACCGCCATCGGGTCGTCCCTTTATATCCACAGGTTGATGCCCGGCGGTTCACAGAATCCCGGCCGGCTCATAAACGTGTCCGGCTCGGTATCCACTCTTTCCTATCTTACAATACAAGTCATACTTATGGCGGTTTACATCTATGGGCCCTAACTCGCCTTTGGGCTTTGGACCTTCTTATTAAGTCTCCTTCGTAAGTCGCCACCTTCTATGTCTTCATGGGCTTCAATACAGGTAAACCACTATGAGCATAACCCGGCCCCTCCTGGGCGGTTTATACTCAATAGCTATATCCCCAACATTAGGCCCCAGGTTGATGTGAACTTGTTCATATCAATCTTCAATACTTGACTTAGAAAAAATCCTTCATCATCAGTCCTTATGAAAATTTATAACCCGCCACGACGTCTGCTCACAGCATTGTGCTAACCCGCCATGACGTCATCTTGCATTAATATCGCACGAGGCCCAAATCTCAGCCTCCTTGATTCCCGCGCATGCCATCTATCCACTGCCTTATAAATAGGGACAGGGGTCCTTTTCATTTTCCCCCCTTGCCTCCTCGTCTTCATCCTCTTCCTTGCCACGCCACACGCCACACGCGCCCGAGCTCCGACGCCGTCGACCTCACGAGTTGTCTCCACTCCGGCCGCTGCATCGTCCTGAACACACCAGAGCACCGCCGCGCGCCACCGCTGTCCAACAGTCCTGGTAAGCCCCCCTTTTTTCCTCACCGCAGATCTCCATTAGGGTTTGCTTGAGTTCTTCAGAGTTCATCTCGGTTCACCTTTGTTCCTCCATAGACCATGTAGTTTTTGATCTAAGTATAGTACCAATCTTGTGCGATAGCAGTTTAGCACTCATTTTTAATATCTGAATGCCTCCCCTCCATAGGAGATCTTATCTGAGCACGTGAACTGTCCTGCTGCCGCTACTTTAGGTTAGAATTTTTCTTCATTATCTGAACTGCTGTAGATCCAAAATTATAACACCAATCTGTGAAACCTGTTTTTCACCACTTAGCCATTTTCCAACTTCAGATCTATACTTTCAATATCCGTGTAGGCGGTTTAACCTCAGAAAACAATAACCTGCCAGGTACCATTAGTCCCCTCTTAAACCGCCAAGTGCTCATCTTTAATAACGTCACTATCCGGTTTAACATTTATGCATGCTTCAACATTTTCTGCCTGTTAACCATGAACCTTAAACTGGCACAAATCTTTTCCAGGTTATTGTATAAATGGCCAAATCCTTTTATTCCTGTAACTGGGTTCCATCCCGGGTTACAGAAGAAGAACTAAATGGGTGTGTTGCAACCGGCGCTTTAGCGAAAAAGGAAGACATCCACTGGAGAGCCCCCGGTCCAGAAAATCCTCCTGAGCCCAAGGATGGGGAAGTGATCGTTTTTGTTGATCATCTGAGTCGAGGGTTCAGCCCTCCCGGATCAAAAAATTACCATGATGTGATTCACTTCTTCCAACTTCACCCTCAAGATATTGGGCCTAACTCCGTGTCAAATATTTGCAATTTTCAAGTGTTTTGTGAAGCCTACCTGCAAGAAGAGCCCACAGTCGACCTGTTCCGAGATTTCTTCTATTTAAACCGTCGTACTGAATTTATGGATGGGCCCAATACTGAACTTGGTGGGGTTTCAATTCAGAAGAGAAAAGATGTCAGCTTTCCTCACGCTAGGCATCATAGCCATCCCAAAGATTGGAATCAAACTTGGTTCTATTGCCAAGATACATCTCCAGCTGGCGAGAATCCTCTGCCGGGTTACCGTGCTCACTGGCTTACCGATGCACATTCATTCCCCCAAAGACTCAATGCAAAGGAACGGTCCAAATATGCACCACAGCTTTCAAAGCTCAGAGCCTTTATGGCAAACGGTTTGACAGGCATTGATTTTGTCCGTTGCTGGGTATCTTGGAGCATTTTGCCTTTAAGCCGTCGTCCCGGTTTAATGTGTGAGTACACAGGGGATGTGAAAGACCCTCAACGCCACACTGATATTCAGCTGACTGATACTGAAATTACTGAATCTGTCAAGAAGATGTTGGATGAACCGGTGGCCGACTGTAGCAAAACAGGACTTAGTCCTTTCTGCGCTTCAAATAAACCGCCAACTGTAAGAATTGCTCCACTCCTGCTTTAATCCACATTCTTAATACTCCCTTATGATTTTTTCAATCTTTAAACAGGGTGATGATCCGTTCTGGAAGAAGAAACCGCAGGATAAACCGGCCAAAACACTTCGTGTCAAGACCAAGGCCAACAAGAAGCCCGCCAAGAAGAAAAACATCGAGCCTACCGAGTTAAACGTTGTCAATGATAATCCGGAGTCAGAGGTAGAACTTGATTCACTTGGCTCTTTTTTCATACATCTCATTGACGATGATTTTTATCAGGATGACGCAGAAGCTAGCCGCGCAAATGACGTAGAGGTAACTATTCTCTCATCCGGTTCAGAACCTCTGCCCACACAGAAAACCCGACAAGCAAGCCGGAAAGTAAGATTTTCTCACCCCCTAGCTTACTTGGATCCAAACTTTCTTTTGAAGAAACAGCAACACGAAGCTCGCCGCACAACCCGGCATAGCGGCCATGTGGTCACTTCTTCCAGTTTACCAAACTCGCCAGTTCGTAAACGCCGCCCAGAGGTCTCTTCTATTTCTGACACGTCTTACCCCAAGGCGGGTTATTTCTGACAACCTCTTAATCTGTCTGATTCAAACTACCAGGGAACTTCCCTTTCATCCTCTGGCGAGTCCACAGGGACACAAATTCCAATCCTCAAAACTGTTCCTGGGTGAGCATTTTTAACTAACCCCTTGTACCTTATGCTTGATCATTATACTAACCTGTTATTTGCATCTCTGTCAGAGCCAAGGCCAGGCCCAGTAAAAAGGCCAAATTGAACAAACCGGCTGATGACAGCGCGCCAACTGATCCGGAAAAGAACCCGGAACAGTTTGAAACAAATACTGAAGCTATTCTTGATGATCCGCCACCGCAAGATCATGACACCTTTGTTGAGCAGATGGAAATTGATCCGATAGGTCATGCTGATAAACCGCCAAGCCCGACTAAGGCTGCTGATGATAAAGCTGACGATGTTGTAGTTACCGGTGTCGGGTATACAGCCCTAGACAACCCCACTGCTCTGTCAAAACATAGTGCCAAAGAAGAATTTTCTGCTGTTGACAAGGGCAAGTGGAAGGCGGACTTGGAAAGCTATGCCCACCTCAGCGCCCAAGATATTCATTCTGGGTTTTTAAACCGTCTGTACACAAGCCGTGATTATGAAGCCGGTTTACTGAACATGATGAAAGAGCGATATGAGGTAAATGTTGTTAACTCTACGTACATATTCTTCCCTTAGCCACCAAGTTTACTGGACATAAAAGAATAGAATGTTCTACAAACTTTCAAGAGCCATATAGATCAACTCCACTAGCCCGCAAGGGCCGGTTTATAATGTCAATATGAACCGGGACTTTAGAATAATATATCTTCAATTTCGCCTGCGTAGCCCCTAAGGGTCGACTTAACAAATATGTTAAGTTGAGACTAATTATGCTGTAAGGCTCAAAATTCTTACTTAGGACCTTTATAATCCGGTTGACCATCAATAGACATTAGCCCCCAAGTGCCAAGTATATTACTTGTTATGTGCTTGGGACTTTGAATATGCACTGCTATGTAATTAATTACATGTCTCTTGCAGGCTGATCTTAACAAGAAGGAATCTCAAATCGCCGACCTTCAAGAAAATATCAAGTCGCAACAAACCGAGACCTCCAAAGCCAAGGAGGAACTGACCAGTGCCTTAACAGCAATGGAGAAACTGAAGGAGAGTTTTAAGAACGAGCGGGCAGGTTGGGATACAGAAAAGTCAACTCTACTGAAGAGGGATGAGGATGCTGAGGCTGCCCTTAAACCGGTAGCTAAAGAGCTGACTGACTTGAAACAGCAAATAAATGCCATGACCGCTGCCGTATTTGGTAAATAACTTCTTCATAAGCTTTGAACATGTATTATGTAAGAGACTGCCGGTTTACCGATGTTTTTGATGATGCAGGAACTCGCATTGCTCATCTTGGCTCAGATATGCGGCAAAAACTGAAGGCTGCCTATACACTTATAGAGCAATTATATACCGGCGTACAATGGGTTATCTGCATAGCTTCCCATAATAAACCGCCCCCAACCTTGATCAAGGAGATGTTGGAAAGGCTGGCGATGATGCCTGCATGGTTTGAAGAGCTAAAGAAGTCAGCTGCCAGGGCGGGTGCTCTTACTGCACTGACTCGGGCCAAAGCTTGGATATCTGATCTTGATCCGGCCGATGTGGGAAACGGCTACCCGAGCATAAAGGAGGACGGGTCAGAGTTTAATAACGATGACCTCAGAGCCTTGACGAGGGAAATGCGCCCATTGGCTAGCCAATTGGCTGAAGAAACCGATCTTTCACATTATCAGTCAGTTTATGATGCCAACAACAAGAGAGTTAATGCGCCAACTTATGATGCTCCAAATCTTATTCCTCCAATCCGTAAGCATACCTATGCCCCTGATGTTGACCCCTCCACACTTATAAGTGATGAAGCTGTATTCAAGGCCTTAACTGGGATTGATTGGACCACCATTGACTTCCAGCCACTGGGTAGAGAGGAGGAAGATGAACCGGCGCTGGACGATCCGCAACCTTCAAGTCAGCCAGGCCAGGACTCATAAATCGAAGGCCAGTTTAGCAGCTGCTTTCTTTAAGACTTGTTAAAACAATTATTCTTTTGGGCACCAAGCGCCTTGTAATAGGCTAGCTTAAACTCTTGTTCTGCTATGCCATCGTGCATATTTACTTTGCATGACACTGCTAATCCACCATTTAAGATATGCCACTTATGCTTATAATATTAACAATGTGGAATCTGCTCCTGCATGCAACGGATTAAAAGTGTCCTGGCGGTTTACCGCTGGACGGGTCATAACGCGCAATATAAAACCATGGAAACTAACATAGCTTATACCCAAGGCTGGACTTTCAGAATAACCAAATTTGAAATATATCATACCTGTGATATTTGATCACACTGTTGGTTTACCAAACCGGTGTGGTAAGGGGGAGAACCCAAACTTTGAGCACTGGTAATTATCATAGATTGTTTGGCTTATGAACAAAACCGGGCCGGGTTAATAAACACCGGATATTATCTTATCTCATACTGGCGACTTATAGTCAAAAGCCAGGCCAGGTTAATAAACACCGGATGAATTATGATCATAAAGCATTATAAGCCTCATCAAATAAACCTCAAAAACTGTGGAATAAAACAAACGAAAAAACGAGGCTTTTCATGGGCTGCCAGGCCGAAAATCGAGTGCTTTCACGGGCCGCACAGCCACTGAGTTAAACCTATATACAAACCTTATAAGATGGACCTCACATAACCAATCGTCGTTTTAACTTTGACAAGTTCAGGGTCTGTATAAGATTGACTTGTCAAACGTTCGGCGGGTCATTCCAGGAATACCTGGGCGGAGTGGCTTACTTAAAAAGGCAGGATAACCCGGGGTTTTAGGTGAATACACCTGGCTTCCAAGCCTGGCTTTTAAGCCTATTACAAGGGTTATACAAACTCTTTGTTCTTTAGAATCAAGGAGCCCCCAAGTAATATTTCTGAGTTGTGCTCAAGGGGCACCTATGTTTGAGCTGTGATTTTGCAACAGACTCTCTTTGGTACCTTTAACCTGGGTAGCAAGCCCCCAAGTTTTTTTTTCAGTTGGCTTGTAAGCCGGTTTAAAGGGTAATCATAACTTCGCTCATAAGCCGGAAGCCCCCAAGTAACCAAAAACTCATTAAGAAAAGACGACAGAGGCCCTGCTTTAGCAGGGGTGCCGATTTAATATATACATTGTCAAAAATATGTACATCAGAAGAGCCAATGGCTCAGGTGTAGTAAGGCCGAAGATGAGCAATATTCCACGGCCAGCGAGTCTCTTCCTCCGACGTGCGTGAGTCCTTGTGGTCTCGAACTTCAATAAGGTAGTATGACCCGTTGTTCAGATTCTTGCTGACCACAAAGGGTCCTTCCCAAGGTGGGGATAACTTGTGCATATCAGTCTGATCCTGGATAAGCCGGAGCACCAAGTCGCCTTCTTGAAAGGCTCTGGTCTTGACCCGGCGGCTGTGATAACGACGTAGATCTTGCTGGTAAATCGCTGAACGAGCCGCTGCGAGATCACGCGCCTCGTCTAACAGGTCAAGTGCATCTTGACGTGCCTTTTCATTATCAGCTTCAACGTAAGCCGCCACCCGGGGTGAGTCGTGACGGATGTCACTGGGGAGAACCGCCTCTGCACCATAAACCATGAAAAAAGGCGTGTAACCCGTAGATCTGTTGGGTGTTGTGTTGATGCTCCATAGCACCGAGGGTAACTCCTCTACCCAACAACCCGGCATCCTCTGTAAGGGAACCATAAGCCGGGGCTTGATGCCTCTCAGAATCTCTTGATTGGCTCTCACAGCTTGACCATTAGATTGGGGGTGAGCCACCGACGATACATCAAGCCGGATATGCTCCATTTGACAAAATTCTTTCATAGCACCCTTGGAGAGATTAGTGCCATTGTCTGTTACAATGCTGTGTGGAAAGCCAAAACGGAAGATCACCTTCTTCATGAATTGAACCGCCGTTGCTGCATCACACTTACTGACTGGCTCTGCCTCTACCCACTTAGTGAATTTATCAACCGCCACCAAGAGGTGGGTCTTCTTATCCTTGGACCTCTTAAAAGGTCCAACCATATCAAGCCCCCAAACTGCAAACGGCCAAGTGATTGGAAGCATTCTCAACTCCTGAGCCGGAACATGAGCTCGACGTGAAAACTTCTGACAACCGTCACATTTTTTGACCAAGTCCTCAGCATCAGCATGAGCCATCAGCCAATAAAAACCATGACGAAAAGCCTTGGCTACAAGAGATTTAGAGCCGGCGTGATGACCACAATCTCCTTCATGGATCTCACGCAGAATCTCACAGCCTTCTTCAGGAGAAATACAATGCTGAAATGCCCCGGTAACACTGCAATGGTGCAGCTCTCCATTGATAACTGTCATTGACTTGGACCGCCGGGTTATTTGCCTGGCCAAGGTTTCATCCTCAGGTAACTCACCCCGGGTCATATATGCCAAATATGGAACTATCCAATCAGGAATAACATGAAGAGCCGCCACCAACTGAGCTTTCGGGTCAGGAATAGCCAAATCCTCCTCTGTAGGTAACTTGACCGACGGGTTATGCAAAACGTCAAGAAAGACATTAGGTGGCACCGGTTTACGTTGAGAACCCAACTGGCTTAAAGCGTCAGCCGCTTCATTTTTCCTCCGATCAACATGCTCAACTTGATAACCCTTGAAGTGACCAACAATAACATCCACCTCTCGTCGATAAGCCGCCATGAGGGGATCCTTAGAATCCCAAGTACCAGAGACTTGTTGAGCCACCAAATCTGAGTCACCAAAGCACCATACCTGGCTTAAATTCATCTCCTTAGCCATCCGAAGACTGTGGAGCAAGGCCTCATATTCAGCTGCATTGTTAGTGCAAGGGAACATCAAATGGAGAACATAACAAAATTTATCACCTAGAGGGGAAGCAAGCACAACTCCAGCCCCCGAGCCCTCCAATTGCCTGGACCCATCAAAGTGAATAGTCCAATACGTGTTATCTGGTTTTTCCTCAGGCATCTGCAGCTCTGTCCAGTCATTGATGAAATCCACCAGTGCTTGAGACTTGATGGCCGTGCGAGGCATATACTTCAAACCATGAGGCCCAAGCTCAATGGCCCATTTGGCAACCCGGCCTGTTGCTTCCCTGTTTTGTATGATATCTCCTAAAGGAGCAGAGCTAACCACAATAATGGGGTGACCTTGAAAATATTGCTTAAGCTTCTGGCTTGCCATGAAAACCCCATATACAAGCTTCTGCCAATGTGGGTATCTCTGCTTGGACTCAATAAGCACTTCGCTGATATAATAAACCGGTCGTTGAACCGGATATGCCTTGCCTGCCTCTTTCCTTTCAACCACAATAGCCACACTGACAGCCCGGCTATTAGCAGCCACATATAACAACAGCGGCTCCTTATCAACGGGCGCAGCTAGGACCGGCGGCTCAGCCAGCTGCTTCTTAAGCGCCTCAAATGCCTCATTAGCAGCGTCACTCCAGACGAAGTCATCTGTCTTTTTCATCATCTGATACAAAGGGATGGCCTTCTCACCGAGGCGGCTTATGAACCGGCTTAGCGCCGCAATACGACCCGCCAGACGTTGAACATCATTGATACACACCGGTTTAGCCAGAGAAGTAACGGCTTTGATCTTCTCCGGATTAGCTTCAATGCCCCTGTTAGACACCAGAAAACCCAAAAGCTTGCCCGCCGGCACACCAAAAACACACTTTGCCGGATTAAGCATCATCTTATAAACTCGGAGATTATCAAAGGTTTCCTTCAAGTCGTCTATCAATGTCTCCTTCTTTCTGGATTTCACCACAATATCATCCACATAAGCATGAACATTGCGTCCAATCTGATTATGAAAACAATTCTGCACACATCGCTGGTAAGTCGCCTGGGCACTCTTGAGCCCAAAAGGCATAGACACATAGCAGAAGGCTCCAAAGGGAGTTATGAAAGATGTCTTCTCCTGGTCCTTAACTGCCATCTTGATCTGATGATAACCAGAATAAGCATCCAAAAAACTCAAACGCTCACAACCCGCCGTAGCATCAATAATCTGATCAATACGAGGAAGAGCAAAAGGATCAGCCGGACAAGCCTTGTTTAAATCCGTGTAGTCCACACACATGCGCCAAGTGTTGTTCTTCTTAAGTACCAGCACCGGGTTAGCCAACCACTCAGGATGAAAAACTTCAACAATAAACCCAGCCGCCAAGAGCCGGGCTACCTCCTCACCAATGGCCTTACGCCTTTCTTCATTGAAACAACAAAGAAACTGCTTGACCGGTTTAAACTTGGGATCAATATTGAGAGTGTGCTCAGCGAGTTCCCTCGGTACACCTAGCATGTTAGAAGGTTTCCATGCAAAGATGTCCCGGTTCTCACGGATGAACTCGATGCGCGCGCTTTCCTATTTCGGATCCATATTAGCACTGATGCTGAACTGCTTGGATGAATCACCAAGAACAAAATCAACCATCTTAGTATCATCTGCCGATTTAAACTTCAAAACCGGATCATGCTCTGTAGTTGGCTTTTTCAAAGACGTCATATCCGCCGGATCAACATTGTCCTTGTAAAATTTTAACTCCTCCGTTGCACAAACCGACTCAGCATAAGCCGCATCACCCTCTTCACATTCCAAGGCTATCCTTCGGCTCCCATGTACTGTGATGGTCCCCTTGTAACCCGACATCTTGAGCTGCAGATAAACATAACAAGGCCGTGCCATGAACTTGGCATAAGCCGGCCGTCCAAATAGAGCGTGATACGGGCTGTGAATTTTGACTACTTCAAAGGTCAATGTCTCTGACCCAGAGTCATGATCATCTCCAAAGGCAACTTCTAGAGCTATCTTACCAACAGGGTACGCCGACTTACCAGGCACCACACCATGGAAAACTGTATTCGACGGTTTAAGATTTTTATCTGTCAACCCCATGCGACGGAAAGTTTCGTAATAAAGGATATTGATGCTGCTCCCTCCGTCCATGAGTACCTTGGTAAACTTATACCCTCCAACCTGGGGTGTAACCACCAATGCCAGGTGACCCGGATTATCAACCCGGGGCGGGTGATCTTCCCGACTCCACACGATGGGCTGCTCAGACCAGCGCAAGTAACGGGGAAACGCCGGTTTAACGGCGTTCACTGCCCTTTTGTGAAGCTTCTGATCCCGTTTGCATAAATTTGTGGTGAAGACGTGGTACTGCCCACTAATCAACTACTTTGGGTTACTCTGATACCCAGACTGCCGCTGCTGATTCCTCTGACCTGACTGTTGATGGTAGCCACCCTGATTGCCTTGATTGCCCTGATTACCTTGGAATCCAGAACTAGAACCGCCACCACCGTAACCTGGCCCATGAGAACCTGACCCCGAACCACCACCCGGTCCATGATTGTCTTGAAAAAGATTGGAATTTTTATACTCTTTCATGATGTAGCAATCCTTCCAGAGGTGGCCAGACGGTCTTTCTCGCGTTCCATGCCTTGGGCAGGGCTGATTTAGCATCTGCTCAAGATTAAAGCCTGACCCTCCGGCCCGTGGGGGCGGTTTACCTTTACGACGCTGGCCATTATTCTGTGCGTTGGTGTTAGCCACAAAGTCCAAACTATTATCAGCTTTGCGCTTACCATTGCCTCCCTGATTCGCCGGATTATGCTGCTATCCTCTGGTGCTGCTGCTCTTCTTTCCCTTTACCGGCTTGTCATCATCAGACTCGGGCTCCTTGGTACCATCAGAGTCAGCGTACTTAACCAGAGCCGCCATCAGCTCTCCTATGTCATTGCAGTGGCGCTTGAGCCGACCCAACTTCTGCTTAAGAGGCGTAAACCAGCAATTCTTCTCCAACATTATGACCGCTGAACCGGCATTGATGCGATCCGATGAATGTAAGATGGTCGAAACTCGGCGCACCCAATGGGTTGTGGACTCACCCTCTTCTTGGACACAGGCATCCAGATCCACAATCGACATCGGCTGCTTGCATGTATCTTTGAAATTCTGGATAAACCGGGCATTTAACTCGGCCCATGACCCAATGGAGTTGGCAGGGAGCCCTTTTAACCAAGTGCGAGCCGTTCCATCCAACATCAGGGAAAAATATTTAGCACATGCCGCATCGCTAACATCTAGCAATTCCATGGCCATCTCATAACTCTCGATCCATGCTTCAGGAGGTAAATCGGCTGTATAGTTAGGCACCTTGCGAGGACCCTTAAAATCCTTGGGCAGACGCTCATTACGTATGGCCGGCACTAAACATGGTACGCCCAAATTCCTAAAGGTTACACCTGGCTCCATCGAAGTTGTCGGACGAACCGGAGAAGGTTGACGGGCCGCATGTTGCGCCGCCAGCTCGGCCTCTCGACGCGCTCTACCTTGATCCACCACGTTCTGAGCATCAGCACCACCACCCGCCAGGTTATGCCCACGAGGCTGGTTATGGTTCCGCCCACTGCTTGACACAGTTGGTTCATCAATATGCCTACTGTAACTCCGGCTTGGGCGAGGGGTGGAATGAATCCGGCTTCGACTGTAAGAATAAGCCTGCTGCTGAACCAATGCTGTCTGAAGGAGCTCTCTAGCCCTCCGCATCTCAAACGCCGTTGGAGACTCGCCTTCAACCGGGATAGCCGCCAATCGTGACGCCGCAGCGATCATGTTATCCAAAGGGTTAGAGTAATGACCCGGTGGTGTTGGCATGTGTTGCGGCGGGATATTGTTCTGACGAGGTGGATCCGTGGTGTGCGGCTGAACCGGCGCTCCCGTCCTAGGCATTTCAACCCGGTCCGCCACTGGCGGGTTACTGGTTCCTGCTCCTAGCGTGTTAAAGAGGTTCCTCGCCTCGTAAACCGGCGGCAGGCGAGACTGATGCCTCCTCCTCATGACTTTGTTTGAAGCATTCTGATCTAGCATGAGCCGGTAAGACTCCGACTGAATCCACTGCGCCTGTGCATCCAATGTAACCCGCTCCGCAGCCATCCTGGCATCTTCAGCTGCCAGGTCTTCCTTAGCTTGAGCTATCTGATCTCGCAATTTCACGACTTCCGCGTTATGCTGATCTTGATTACCCGGGTTAACCTCCATCGTCAGCAGTGTTGCCAAGGCATCTAGTAACCCGGACAAGACTTGAGCCGGCGGGCGCGCAGGGCCTCCTGCCCCGGCTGCCGTCGCCGCTGCTGACCCAGAAATCAATGCCGCTATAATTGAAGAGTCCTGCACTGGCTGCGTACCGGCCATGAAGATTACAACCCGGTTCGGCGGCTCGTAGGGGTTCGGAATACTATTGCCATTGGAACAGCCCCCAAGCCGACCGTCTTGCAGTTGGTACAATGACTCGGTTTCACCGATGGATGACTCGCCATCAGAATAGACAACTGTCTCACCGTCAAATACCGATTTATCCTCAGATCCCGCACCATTGATGAATCCCACGAAGGCACGACTCATGGCGGGCTGAACTCGGGCGGGTTTTGCACGCTGAGCCGTCTCGATGATGTTGGCGCAGGTGTCCGGCTCAGGGCCCGGTTCGCCGATCTTGCCAATGAAGACATGAATTCCACCGAAGGGGACCCGGTATCCGTACTCAATTGAGCCGGCCTTGGGGCCCCAGCCTTCGTCGTCGATGTAGAGCTTGCCGCGACGACTCTTGGTCATCCGGCCCACAGCGTATCCCTTGATCCCTTCGAAGTTGCCCTTCAAGAACTCGAAACCACCGTGCGCTGGCCCCACGATGGGCGCCAACTGTCGTGGACTTGACACGGCAGATGTCCTAGCGGAAGGACTTAGTCGTGGAGCCATCGCAACTAGGTTAACTTGAAGGGGTTAAACGGGACAAAAGACACAAAGAGTTTACCCAGGTTCGGCCCCTCTCAATGAGGTAAAAGCCTACTCCTGCTTTGTGTTGTATTGCTAGGGTCTCGATTACCAGGGAGAGAATACGCTTGACCTGGTTCCCGATTGTTTGTTACCTGTCCCTAAACCGCCGTCGGGTCGTCCCTTTATATCCATAGGTTGACGCCCGGCGGTTCACAGAATCTCGGCCGGCTCATAAACGTGTCCGGCTCGGTATCCACTCTTTCCTATCTTACAATACAAGTCATACTTATGGCGGTTTACATCTATGGGCCCTAACTCGCCTTTGGGCTTTGGACCTTCTTATTAAGTCTCCTTCGTAAGTCGCCATCTTCTATGTCTTCATGGGCTTCAATACAAGTAAACCACTATGAGCATAACCCGGCCCCTCCTGGGCGGTTTATACTCAATAGCTATATCCCCAACAAAAACCCAAAAAATACCTTGTTGCAATTTATTTATATTTATTTTAGTTTGCTCTTTTATTTATCTTTTATACCCATCTCTATTAGATCTCACTCTTGTTCGTGACCGTGAAGGGATTCACAACCCCTTTTTCGTGTTGTGTGCAAGTGTTTGTTAGTTTGTGCAGGTGCATAGATTGGAGACTTGCTTGTGCCTCCTACTAGATTGATACCTTGGTTCTTAACTGAGGGAAATACTTATCTCTACTTTGCTGCATCACCCTTTCCTCTTCAAGGGAAGAATCAACGCAAGCTCAAGAAGTAGAAGGAAGAATTTCTGGCGCCGTTGCCGGGGAGGTTCTACATCAAGCCTACCAAGTCCATCATAAACTCTCATCTCTTGCACTTACATTATTTGCCATTTACCTCTCGTTTTCCTCTCCCCCACTTCTAAAACGTTTTCAGAAAAATACAAAAATAGTTGCCTTTTTATTTGCCTTCTTTCCATTTGCCTTTATGTCTTCTTGGTTTGTTTGCTTGTTCGCTTGGCATAATTGTGTGCTTATTGGAAATCAAGGACAAAAATCTTATGGATCCTCATCCACTTGTTAATCTTTTTAAAATATCCAACTATGATGAACCAATTGCTAGTGAGTTGAGTGCACTAGATTATCTTTATGAAGTTTTGCTTGAAATTCGCAAATCTGAAAATTGTGATGAAATTTATGAAGTGATTCAAGATAGCTCCTTGAATGAAAAGCATGATTGCAATGATGTTATTATAAATTCTGTTAATGTCAATTGTGCTAATAATATTCAAAACCCTAAGCTTGGGGATGCTAATTTTGCTATGCCCACTACTTATTGTAATGATCATGATTGGGGTGATTCTTCTTATGATCTTGAAAATTTATTTAAGCCTCATGATAAATATGTTTGCAATAATATTGAAAGTGGGTTTGTAGGAGTGTAAACTCTAGGTAATAATGATCCCACTACTTTGGAGAATGATCAATCTTATGAAATTTTTGATAAAAGTGGGCTTGGAGAGGTCATGACTTTATTTGGTGATAATCCCACTATTTTGGAAGAGTGACAACTTTGCATATATGTGGATCATGTAGATTTTTTATGTGATAGCTATATAGTTGAATTTGAATATGATCCCACATGCAATTATTATGGGAGAGAAAAATATGGTTGTAGAAATCTTCATGTTACTAAATTACCTCTCGTTATGTTGAGATTGCTATTGTTTCTTTCTTCTTCCTTGCATATGCTAGTTTTTGCTTGTCTTGATAAATATTTTCCCTATAAAATGACTATGCATAGGAACTTGTTTTTCACATGCTATATGGTGCTCTCTTTGTGCTTCAAATTTTTGTCTTTCATGTGAGCATCATTAAAATTATCAACGCCTAGCTCAAAGGCTTTAAAGAAAAGCGCTTGTTGAGAGACAACCCAATATTTTTATTTTTTCTCCGTTTTTATGTAAATACACATTATTACCTCTGTAGTAACTGTGTTTTGGTGTTTTAATTAGTGTTTGAGCCAAGCAAGACCTTTGGGATGCTTTGGTATATCGTTGATTTGGTTTTGCTGAAAAATAGAAACTTTTGCATCCAGTAACAGAATTGTTTAAATTCACTGGAGTGTGGAAAAATTCTGAATTTTATAAACAAGATTGATATATGAATTGCCTATGTTGTCCTAATTGTTCAGAAGTTTTGGAGTTACATAAGTATGATTAATATTCTGGTTACTACAGACTGTTCTGTTTTTGACAAATTCTGTTTTTTATGTGTTGTTTTCTTATTTTGATGAATCTATGGGTAGTATCGGGGGGTATGAACCATGGAGAAGTTGGAATACAGTAGATATAACACCAATATAAATTTAGAATGAGTTCACAACAGTACCTAAAGTGGTGATTGGTTTTATTATACTAACGAATCTTATGAGTAATCTGTTGAGTTTTGTGTTGTGAAGTTTTCAAGTTTTGGGTAAAGATTTGATGGACTATGGAATAAGGAGAGGCAAGAGCCTAATCTTGGGGATGACCAAGGCACCACAAGGTAATATTCAAGGATAACAAGGCATCTAAGCTTGGGGATGCCCCGGATGGCATCCCCTCTTTCGTCTTCAATCCATTTGTAAATTTACTTGAGGCTATATTTTTATTCACCACATGATATGTGTTTTGCTTGGAGCGTATTGTATGATATGAGTCTTTGCTTTTTAGTTTGCCACAATCATCCTTGCTGTACACACATTTTGATAGGGACACGCATTAATCATGAATTTATTAGAATACTCTATGTGCTTCACTTATATCTTTTGAGCTAGGCAGTTTGCTCTAGTGCTTCACTTATATCTTTTTTTGAGCACAGCGGTGGCTTTATAGAAATTGATGAACTCTCATTCTTCACTTATATTATTTTGAGAGTCTTTAAACAGCATGGTAATTTGCTTAGGTTATGAATTTAGTCCTAATATGGTGGGCATCCAAGAGGGATATAATAAAAAAATTCATATAAAAAGAGCATTGAATAAGATGAGAAGTTTGATTCCTTGCATTTGTTTTGAGATATGAAGATGGTGATATTAGAGTCATGCTAGTGAGTAATTGTGGATTGGTAGAAATACTTGTGTTAAAGTTTGTGATTCCCGTAGCATGCACGTATGGTAAACCGTTATGTGATGAAGTCGGAGCATGATTTATTTTTTGATTGTCCTCCTTATGAGTGGCGGTCGGGGACGAGCGATGGTCTTTTCCTACCAATCTATCCCCCTAGGAGCATGCGTGTAGTACTTTGTTTTGATGGCTAATAAATTTTTGCGATAAGTATGTGAGTTCTTTATGACTAATGTTGAGTCCATGGATTATACGCACTCTCACCCTTCCACCATTGCTAGCCTCTCTAGTACCGCGCAACTTTCGCCGGTGCATTAAACCCACCATATACCCTTCCTCAAAACAGCCACCATACCTACCTATTATGGCATTTCCATAGCCATTCCGAGATATATATTTCCATGCTACTTCCACCATTCCGTTTTATTATGACACGCACCATCATTGTCATATTGCTTTGCATGATCATGTAGTTGGGATAGTATTTGTGGCAAGGCCACCGTTCATATTTTTTATACACGTCACTCTTGAACATAGCACATCCCGGTACACCACCGGAGGCATTCATATAGAGTCATATTTTGTTCTAGTATCGAGTTGTAATTCTTGAGTTGTAAGTAAATAAAAGTGTGATGATCATCATTACTAGAGCATTGTCCCATGTGAGGAAAGGATGATGGAAGCTATGATTCCCTCACAAGTTGGGATGAGTCTCCGGACTTTATAAAAAGATAAAAGAGGCCAAAGAAGCCCAAATAAAAAAATAAAAGAGGCCAAAGAAGCCCAAACAAAAAAATGAGAGAAGGGACAATGTTACTATCCTTTTTCCACACTTGTGCTTCAAAGTAGCACCATGTTCTTCATGATAGAGAGTCTCCTATTTTGTCACTTTCATATACTAGTGGGAATTTTTCATTATAGAACTTGGCTTGTTTATTCCAATGATGGGCTTCCTCAAATTGCCCTAGGTCTTTGTGAGCAAGCATGTTGGATGCACACCCACTTAGTTTCTTTTTGAGCTTTCATACACTTGTAGCTTTAGTGCATCCGTTGCATGGCAATCCCTACTCACTTGCATTGATATCAATTGATGGGCATCTCCATAGCCCATTAATTTGCCAAGTTTATGTGAGACTTTCTCCTTCTTTTTGTCTTCTCCACAACCACCATATTCTATTCCACCTATAGTGCTATATCCATGGCTCACGCTCATGTATTGCGTGAAAGTTAAAAAAGTTTGAGAAGGGTTGTGCATGATGAAATACTTTGTGTGATGAAGATGGAGCATAGCCAGACTATATGATTTTGTAGAGATGACTTTCTTTGGCCATGTTATTTTGAGAAGACATGGTTGCTTTATTAGTATGCTTGAAGTATTATTGTTTTTATGTCAATATTAAACTTTTGTTTTGAATCTTATGGATCTGAACATTCTTGCCACAATAAAGAAGATTGCATTGATAAATATGTTAGGTAGACTTCCACATCAAAAAATCTATTTTCATCATTTACCTACTCGAGGACGAGCAGGAATTAAGCTTGGGGATGCTTGATACGTCTCCAACGTATCTATAATTTTTTTATTGTTCCATGCTATTATATTATCTGTTTTGGATGTTTATATGCATTAATGTGCTATTTTTTATTATTTTTGGGACAAACCTATTAACCTAGAGCCCAGTGCTAGTTTCTGTTTTTTCCTTGTTTTTGACTTTTACAGAAAAGGAATATCAAACGGAGTCCAAACGGAATAAAACTTTATGATGATTTTTCTTGGACAAGAAGACACCTACGTGACTTGGAGAGAGGGCCAAAAGAGTCCCAAGGAGGCCACAAGCGTCTAGGGCGCGCCCCAGGGGGGCGCCCTGAGAGCTTGTGGGCCCCTCGGGTGTCCTCCAACCCTAATTCCACCTCTATAAATTCAGAAATATTCCCCAAACATCAGAAGCGTCCACCAAAATACTTCTCCACCGCTGCAAGCCTCTGTTCCCGTGAGATCCGGTCTTGGGGCCTTTTCCGGCATCCTGCCGGAGGGGGATTCGATCACGGAAGGCCTCTACATCAACCTTGTTGCCCTTCCGATGATGCGTGAGTAGTTTACCATAGACCTAAAAGTCCATAGCTAGTAGCTAGATGGCTTCTTCTCTCTCTTTGATCTTCAATACCATGTTCTCCTCGATGTTCTTGGAGTTATATGCGATGTAATCTTCTTTTGTAGTGTGTTTGTTGAGATCCGATGAATTGTGGATTTATGATCAGATTATCTATGAATATTATTTGAGTCTTCTCTGAGCTCTTTTATGCATGATTAAGATATCTTTGTATTTCTCTTCAAACTATCGGTTTGGTTTGGCCAACTAGATTGGTTTTTCTTGCAATGGGAGAGGTGCTTAGTTTTGGGTTCAATCTTGCGGTGTCCTCACCCAGTGACAGGAGTGGTAGCGAGGCACGTATTGTATTGTTTCCATCGAGGATAAAAAGATGGGGTTTATGTCATATTGCTTGAGTTTATCGCTCTACATTATGTCATCTTACTTAAAGCGTTGCTCTGTTCTTATGAACTTAATACTCTAGATGCAGGCAGGAGTCAGTCGATGTGTGGAGTAATAGTAGTAGATGCAGAATCGTTTTAGTCTACTTGTCATGGACGTGATACCTATATTCATGATCATTGCCTTAGATATCGTCATAACTTTGCGCTTTTCTATCAATTGCTCAACAGTAATTTGTTTACCCACCGTATGTTTTCTTTCAAGAGAGAAGCCTCTAGTGAAACCTATGGCCCCCGGGTCTATTTCCATCATATATTTTCAGATCTATAAACCAAAAAACCCAAAAATACCTTGCTGCAATTTATTTATATTTATTTTAGTTTGCTCTTTTATTATCTTTTATACCCATCTCTATTAGATCTCACTCTTGTTCGTCACCGTGAAGGGATTGACAACCCCTTTATCGCGTTGTGTGCAAGTGTTTGTTAGTTTGTGCAGGTGCATAGATTGGAAACTTGCTTGTGCCTCCTACTGGATTGATACCTTGCTTCTTAACTGGGGGAAATAATTATCTCTACTTTGCTGCATCACCCTTTCCTCTTCAAGGGAAGAATCAACGCAAGCTCAAGAAGTAGCAAGTAGTACTGCCGGAGCAGTACTACCGCTCGGGACCAGTATTACCGCTCAAGAAGATTGGGCAACAGAAGCATAAAAATAAGCGGAAGTGGAAGCGACACTGGTCAGCGGAAGTACCGCCTAAGTGGTACTACCGCTCCAGTGAGCGGCAGCAAAACTACCCAAGAAAAACATATGGATGCAACACCAAGACTGCCATAACTTCTGCAAATGAACTATGATTTCGATGAACTCAAGCTTGATAGAAAGCTAACAACAAGAGTTGTCAAATCATGAATAGAAATCTTGAGAAGTGGCAACAGAAATATGCCAATGATATAGAGGTGTGGAACCTCAATCAGTGAAGATCCGGCATAAACTCCAACATCAAAAACATAAAAGATGATACATGCGAACTCCATTTTCGATGAGCTTGAGCTTGTCATGAAGATGACCACAAGCTCAAAAAATCACACGGAGAAAAGCCAAACAAGAACCAAGAGGGTGATGCCAAGGATGCAATGGTTTGAGCGCTCTATGAACGATACGATCAAGCTACTCACTCGAGAGCCCCCATTGATAGTACGACAATCAATCCTACACTACTGCAGGATGCTGCTAACGCGACACTACAATCAGAGACCGTTCGACGAAACTGTGTGTGATGCATTAATCGCAAAAAGTGATGTTAAAAAACCGTCAAAAAAGGTGCAAAACGTTGGCGATGGTGGATACATCAAACACGGTTCAGATTTTAGATGTGTGTGCGATGCGGGGCATACGGTTGATCCATACGAACTGTTTGCAATAAGACAGAACAACAGAAACGGGCAGCTAGATCAAGGTGTGTGCAATATACGGTATACAGTTCACCCCGATAAACTGTTTGTGATGAGGCAGAACAACAGAAACGGGCAGACAGATGAAGGTGTGTGCGATATACGGCATACAGTTCACTCGGATGAACTATTTGTGATTAGGCAACACAAAAGAAACGGTCAGCCCGATGAATGTGTGTGCGATATACGGCATACAGTTCACTCGGATGAACTGTTTGCGTTGAGCCAAGAGAATAGAAACGGTTCAACTTAACAAGATGTGTGTGATACGCGGAAAACAGGTCTGCAATCGGAAATGTGTGGGAAGACCGATAACAACACAGATGATTCCTGTTAACAAGTCGTGTGTGTTGTGAGCAAACGATTGCTGGTATACAATTGTGAGTGATTGATGAAAACATCACCGACGGGTTCCATTGTTTAGTCTATGTGCGATGTGATTTGCTCTGTCTGCACAACATCTACGCTCTGTCTACAGAGCATCAACATATATACTTAAAAAGACAGCATTGCATAACCAAATTAAGCATACAATTACACAAGTGACTACGCACATAACATTTCCACACACCAAAGTAAGCAATTACATGCATACTAAACTAGGAGAAACGAGGATCTAATCATATACTTCATGTTGCGATGACGCTTCCCATTGCTCTGCTTCCGGCTGGATCCCTGGCCGTTTTGGGGAAGGAGGCACTTCCTCATGTCAACAATCTGCCTGTACATCTCGTAGCTCGTGTACACCTCCTTGGCCGCGTACACTACATGAGCTTTGTCGAGTTTCTCCATCCAGTCCGAGTGCTAGGCACGCTTGTCCTTATTGCAGGAATCCTTCATGTCTCTGTAGTAGGGGTCGATGATGGCCTCGGCGAGGTGAACCAGTGAGTCCTTCTCATGCTCGTTGCTGCCCCAGATCTTGTATTGGCCCTGGATGTCGACAAGATTCTGGCAGGCGATGCCCGAATTCTTGAGCACCTTTACATCGTTGGTGATGTCCACCATAGCGAACATGTAGTGGGGGCTGTTGACAAACCTGGCGAAACGCTCGCAAGGCCTTGTGGCCAGGTAGTAGTGGTAGATGAGGACGTGATTGCGCATGCACATCTGGGTGACGGTGACCTTGGGACGAGACCCGGCACGAGCGCGGGTGTACTCGAGGTCGAACCCGACCACCTTGTACTTCTCCTCAGCAAGCAACAGCTCCATGATGTGGATGGAGTACTCCACCCAGACCGGGTTGTTTGTGTACACCACCGAGAGCTCTGTGAAACTTTTGTTGGTGTCCACCACGGCATGCATGGTGAACTGCTGCTCGTCGTCGGCAGCCGCTCGGAGCGCCATTGGAGCCGCGCAGTATACCCTCTAAGAATTTGTCATGGTGGGTGTGCTTCTTGCAATAGTGGGGCGCGATCGAAAGGTTGAAGAGACACAAGGGTTAAATGGCCGCTGTAATAAATGGGGGCCGGCCGGCCTGTAATCGTCACGTCTTATCACCGCGTTCATAGCGGAGGATTCCAGTGCACGCTTGAGAACACTGCACGCGTTTTGTTTGACCACGCGTGGGCTCGAAGAGGCGCCAAATGTATCATTGGTGAGCCTGTTCCCGCGCAACCGCGCAGTTTACCGCGCAAGCTTCCCGCCTGGCTAGTTTGGCCACGTGTCGGCTAGAAGAGGGACAAATCGTAGGCGTTTATTGGCAAAAAGCTTTGTAAAAACGAAGTGTGTGGAATGACTTCAGTCATAAGTTTACCCGTGGGTGATGATGTCAAAGTTACACAGAAGGGTGATGATGGACACTCGAGTGCGATAATTAATTCTGCGCTCTACAGGGAACACTGTTGAAGAAACCAAATGTGTGCAATAATGTCGAAGATCGCAGTCGAGTTAGCTATAAAAATCGTGTGCTATGAGATCGACAAGGTAAACACATTTGAGAATGGTTAATAAAATCTAAGTCCATTGCATATTAAGGTCAAAATAGTGCTACCAATATACGAGTCTCATACGATGCCATTTCAACGATTGTACCACAAAAGCTCGAAATATTACAAGGTTCAAATTTCAGAGTTATATGGCTCAAATTTGAAGATTACAAGGTTCAAACTGGTATTAGAAATGAAATTCAGCTCATGAGCTGCAAACGCCCACGCTGATCCACTGAACATGGATATAAGAGAGGTTCAAACTAATATTACCACTTGTAAGGCTGATTTCGAAACCTCATAATTTTTGCAAAGGGGTCAGCCACTGAGAAGTCATGTATGGGGTTGACACGATGACTTCCGATTACTCTATCATCTAAAGTTCCAAAATGAAATTCAGCTTTTCTGGAGCCTATTCCATTCTGCCGCAGCCGCCGGCGCTGATCAACAAACCATTCATTTTTGCGAAATAAATGTAGGGCAAACCTATTACCTTCAGCACCCTTGCTCTAACAACAAAGAACCTGGTGAATATAATCTCCGGTAAGGTCCCTCGGTAGGAGTTCAAAGTAATTTCTGAGAGATGCAGATCTAGGCATTCGATGTGATTGTTGTATTGTATCACATTATCCACCACCGGGCCTAATCTTATCTGCAAAATAAGGAAACGCGTTAGTGCCTACATGCAGTTTTGAACACTACTACAGGCCTATTTGGTTTGCAGGATTTGTAAAATGCACTAACGTGCCATCTTCGATTCGACATGATTAACATGGGCATTTGATTACAATCTAGAAAAATGTAGCCTTCTTCACAAGAGGTTGGAGTGGATGAAAAGTTCCCTAAGAAAACTAGTATAGATGAATCCAAAGGAGAAATGCTTATGGATTGTAACCATATGGATGAAGCAACCAATATTGGGGGGGGGGGGACATGTATGTACTAAAATTCTCCAAAAATCCTTCAGAAATCATAGTACATTGTCATTGTAAACTTGGAAAAAGGTGTAAAAAATTGAACTCCCTTATGGTTAACATTTAACAGGAAAGGAACATCACCTCGATATATAGCTTCTCCAGGCACGGAAAGCATCTCAGGAAACTAACAACTTGGTCCAGGTTGGGGCCGATAGATTCTAGTGCCAAGACCTTCACTGTGTGCAGTTTCGGGGTCAAGCTTGTCGGAATCATTTTCTGGATGACAGACGAACATACATCTTCAAAATTAGAAATAATGTTAATTTCTAGAAGGAGAGGTAGAAGGTGGCTGTTGTACCTGAGCTGGTGTGGATCCAATAACAAGTTCGGAGTATTTGTCAGACGAGTAGCCCACCACTGTCAATTTCGGCGTAGAAATGACGTTGAATCTTGTTGGACCTTCTTGATCAACTATAAGTAATCTCTCAAGCGAAGGTGTGTCCTCAATGATCATACCGTGGTACACATTTTGTGATGTCTTCTTGCAGCACCAGCAACACACATAAATAGTCCGGAGAGTCATGGAGGTGATGTGGAAGCTACTCAACCCATTGATTGCCTAAAGATGAAGGTACTCGAGTGCAGTACAGCCACGGAGCAGGTGCTCCATGTCACCGTTTGGAAGGCAGACGGCGACAAGCTCGAGGTGCTTCAGTCGTGGTAGAATAAGAGCGGGTGCGTCATTAAGGGGGGATGGCAGTTCATGAACTTGGCGACGCGCAACATGGGCGTGAGGCAGAGCGCGGACGTTGGCAGCGAGCGCATATGCTCATCATCAAAAGTGATCTCCTCGAGCTGATCTAGGGTGGGGGATCGGAACCACTCATCAAGCTTGGCTTGGTCCTTGCCGTTGGAACGGAACTTGCCCATGATAAGGCCTCTGGTTGGGCCATGGTGACTGCCGAGGATCTGGGAGAACGCATCCAAGATTTTGCGATAGCCATGGCAGAGCTCGTGGGTGTCGATGAGGTCGAGAGGGGTGGAGTGCCATAGGGGGCGCCACCACCAGGAAAGGACGGTTGTCCGCGCCCCATATTTGATTGGGAGGAGGGAGATGATGACTATCAACATATCATCGGGGAGGCTGCTGATGAAGTCTAGGCCTGCTGGAGTCGCTTGCGGTTCTTACTCGACCCGCCTCCGCTTGTTGGCAGCCCCGTTCTCCACCTCTGGAGTCTCCTCGTCAGTGGCGCTTTCTGATAGAAGTGGGAGTACAGGGAATATTTAGTTAAAACAGGGCAATAGAAAAGTGTATTGGTAACTAGAAGTTAGTAGGTAGGAATAGAGTAAGAAAATGGAATAACAATTGGTTGCTTAAATACTACACAATTCCTTTGATATTGCTGGGTAAGTCAACATGCAGATACTTGAAAAGAACACTTACTTCGAACAAAGTCTGGATGGATGATATCGTCGGGGAAGTTAGCATATATGTCATGACCAGGCTCTTTTTTGTGCAGTGCAATTTTAGTGCCAGCTTTCAGTCCATAAAACTTAGAAATTTCTGTTCAAAGGCCCGTGGCAAAATAGGAGTGACCACATTCATCAAGTCTTACAGAAGCAACGATTGTAAATCCATGGTCTGCGTTCAGTATGACATCCCTGCAGTCTTGATTTATGTAAAGGGCAAGATTGTGTACTACAGATTCTATTGCATAGCAAGGGACGCGCTGCAGAAAATGGTAGGATTGTTAAAGAATATGGTAACATGCAAATATGGGCGAAATTGAAAGAACTGTACATCAATTGAAATCAAAGGACAAAAATCTATAATTAAACAGATATGGTAACCATGATGTCATGGAAATATGAGAGTAATCGATTGAACAATACATCATTAATTTGCCTAATATAGAAAGAAGAGGAAAAAAAATCCCCTTTGACGTATATGCTGCATGTGGCACCTTTTATCCAAATGCGGCAATATATAGTATATGTTCAGGAAAGTAGGCCATGCCAACCGATTTAGGGTGAGATTGAACATACCGCGCGCATCCTCAAGCCATCTGGTACGGTGAGATGGAACTCCATGGATGTTTGGCCGAGGCCGCAAAGTCCTGATGTGTCCGCGCACTGTACACTCTATGAATGAAAGAAAATCCTCAAATCAGCTCGAATAAAAATGAATTCACGGCGATATTGGCCGGGTGATTAAAGGAGGCAGATGAACTGAGATAAGAGATTAGATAATATCTTATTAAATTAGTTACCTTGTTGTCCGTGAGAAAAAACCATCAATACGGTGGATTCCCCAATCGGGCGGAGCTGGGTCGACCGCGAGCAGTGTTGAGAAAGTCAATGGCGATAGGCGGCGGCAAGCGGAAGTGGCGAAATGCGGTGGGGTTTGCTGGCAGCCTGGCAGCGGCGACAAGCGTCGAGCTAAGTGGTTGCCGTGGCGATAGGCGGTGCCATGCAGAGTCGCGGAGGAGCTTGTGCAGGTGTGAATGGGGACCAGAGGGGGTGGCGGGCGGGGTGACGGTTTTTGTGACGTGGGGATGGTGAGGGTTTTCTTTTTTCTTTTTTGAATTGGGTGGTGAGGGTTTTCTATCCCACAAAGAGTTTTGGAGGCAACGGTTTGCTAGAGCCAACCGTGTGTGATTGACGTAACAGGGAAAATTAAAGTCATTGCACACGGTTCCAGTTTTGGGAACCGTGTGTGATTGACGTACTACCTCTGTCCTGGTTTATTGGTCCCCTTTGTAATTTGTGCCAAATTTTGACCAAAGATTTAACTAAAAAATGTTTATGCATGTCACCAAAAATTATATCATTGAACACTATGTTCAAATACGCATCCAACGATATAATTTTTGCTGACCTGCACTGACATTTTGTCAGTTAAATCTTCGGTCAAAATTTAACACAAATTACAAAGTGGACCAATAAACCAGGACGAAGGTAGATTCCATCAACCGAACTGATTGCATCCATATCCCACATTTAAACATAAGTAAACATAGATTAAACATACTCAGACATAGATAATAAGCGTACACAAGCATAGTTTAACCATAAGTATATAGTTCAACTGTCATTAAGCATACTCAAGCGCATTTATAATTAAGACACTACATAGCCATACATAGTTCGATCCCACATCTCATCTCATCTGCCGGCATGATCCTGAAGCTTCTCCAGGTACTCGGCGTACGCGGCGTGCGCCACCCTGCGAGAATACTTCTGCTTGAAGGAGCCAACGGCTCGTCCTCTTGCATGCGCCAGAACACTTTGATACGCGTGATGAAGCTTTTGATTGCAAAATGGGCATCGATAGCCCCAGTTCCAGGTCCTAATACGCCTGTTATGCATTCCCGCATAAAGCTCCCTGAGGATTTGCCTCTTGTACCTCCTCTGGCCATCTTCATCCTCGCTGTCGACATCGTCAGATAGCACCTTTACATATAGTAAAAAATGTGGCGTCAAATTTGGAATACAAACTAATCTCTAGCGAACATTTGACAATTGCCAAAAATTGGCATCAAATCAATGTTTACATGTCGTAAAGTAGGATTAGAATTTATGGCTAGTTTTTAGACATATCCAGAGATTATGGTTCGATATTTAAGCACAATCGTCTATGTACAGACCAATCTTGAAGAATGTAGGTCATTCAAAATCAATTGTCAAGACCTGGCTAGGAATTATTAGCACGAACACTAACCCTGGTCGGATTATTAGCAGAAATCATTTGCATAGATGAAACAACTAATCACTTATCACTTATACCAATCAAACAATCAATACACTACACGGATCTAACGAAACTTACTCAGATTTCATGGATTGGGAGAACATAACCATAGGGTTTCTATTCCAAAAAGGGAGAGGCAGGACGCAGGAGTAACCAGAGAAACCCTAGGATGTATTTGACACATAAATGGGTATAGATGACTAACCGGTTCTCCGTCGTCGTCGGAGTCGTCGCCCGAGTCATCACCGGAGTTGGTGTGGATCTTCGGCTCCGGCTGTGGAAGCACGATGCCATCGACGACATCAGGGTGCAGCGATACCTCGCTGGCAGTGACGGCAACCTCTGTCTCCATCTCCACGCCATGATCCGGTGCTTCAGCAGCCCCGGCGTCGCCACTCCCTCCGATGGGGCGCTTCGGCGGCATCCTCATACACTGACGGCTTTGAGGACTGAGAGCGGCGTTGAGGATCCAAGTGGAGAGAGAGGATTGTGTGTGTTTCGAGGATGGGGGGCGGCTGCTCGGGCGCACCATTAATATGGAGTAGTGGGAGAGAGGCGGGCGGCGGTCAAACCACTGGCTCACCTCCCGGTGAGCCTGCGCACCGGACTGCTGGCATGCCTACCATCATTTCACACAGCTACTCGCACGCCTCCCGATGACACTGCGCAGCGAGCACGCCTCCCATCAGTTCACACACCTACACGCACGCCTCCTGGTCTGCATGCGCGGCGGACTGTTTGCATGCGTTCCGTCAACTCACGCCTGCTCGCACGGCACACGGGTCGCGTGGCGGCACGTATATTGTTTTTCTATTTTGATGATTACACTGGTACAGCGAGGTGCTATACACACGGTTTTTAACCCCTTTCCGCGACGGCATTTTGAACCATCGCCAAGTGAGTGACTGCGATAGGGGGGTCCTTCCCACACAACCCAGAAATCGTCGGGGATAGGGAGCCATGATGCAGAGGCCTTGCCAAATGTAATTGTATGCGATGCAGCACACACTAAATTCTTTCGCATGTGTGGTATCGGTGATTAAACGTTTCTAATGATGCAGTGAAACCAAACGGTGTGTCATAATGAACTGTTTGGGAAACAGTATGTAAGGCACACGGGCCAACATATGAACTGTGTGCGATATGTGCCCCATCGCACACGAGTTTTCTGCGGAACTCGCCTGCCATGCAAGACTCCATCGCACACGTTTCCCAACAATTACCGTGTGCGATAATGTTCTATCACAAATGGTTCAGGAGCCCCTTCGCACACATACAAGTGATGCAGACCGTTTGTGATTTGTTGTGTATCACCGACGGTTGCGGTAAGAGTGACGTGTGCTTTTCGTTTGGGATCCCACACGTTTCCTGAAAAATTTACGACTGGGATTGTATTTTACATTGGGCACGGTTTACTCCGAGCTCTCGTGTGCGATAATGTGATATCACAAACGGTTCCAGAGCCCCTACGCACACCTTGGTACTTGAAGCACTTCTGGTCCAAGGTCTGGTTGGCTGAAAGGCAGACTGCGGAGCAGACGGTGAAGCTTCGACGGACTGCTTAGCAGACGGTTTAGCTATGCCGGACCGCTGAGCTGGTGGTGCTGCTGTGACGGACTGCTGGGCTGTAGGAGCAGAGGCATCGGACTGCTGACCATGCGTTGAAGCTATGTCGGGTTTTTGCGCAGGTGGTGCCAACTTGTCGGTGTGCTGAGGAGGTCATGCCAACGCGTTGGTTTGCTGAGCAGGAAGTGCTGACACATTCGTATGCTGATCACATGGCTGCGGACTGAGGGATTGATGAGCAATCAGTTCTGGACCTATAGACTGCTTAGCAGGCGGTTTCGAAGCATCAGACTGCTTAGCAGTCCGTTCCACCAGGTTGGTCTGCTGAGCATGTGCTGCAGCTGGGTCTCCCCCCGCTGCTTCAGCAGCCGGCATCTGAACCGATGGTGCGTCTTCAGCAGTTGTAGGCCTTGCCACTGGCTGCTCTGGGGCTGACGATGACATGGCCTGTATGGCACAAAGTCGGGCCGGCTGATCACAGGTTGATGCATCAGCCGTCGGATTACGAGTATTAGGTTCTTTGGGGGAAGCACGCGAGAGCTGCTGTGGCAAGGAGAGCGTCACCGGTTGAGGGGCGACATTGGTTGCTCTTGGCGGGGCTTCAGGGATCACGTCCATGAACTCTATTTCCTTTCGTGGCCACTGGATGTGATGTAACAGTGTTTCTCCTAAGGTCCTTTGCTCATCAAAGTCTCCTAGGACATTCTTCATGGCAAATTCATTGAATCCAGGCTTTACTTTAGTCACGTAGCACTTCACACAGCCCGACTTCAATGGCACATTGTCCAACAAGAGGCCCTCTTCCAAGAAGGGTGGGCAAACCCAGGTTGTTGCACATTTTAATGTACCTTCATAATGTGTAAGCACGCCCTTCAGTCTGTCTTTCATTCAAGATAGATCAGATATAGCATCATCATGAGCAGCTGCAGTCTCAGTGTCGCTGGGGTCAGCTGATGCAGAGCTACTCTTGTGTGGTGTTGTCGCGCAATAACCAGCATCCTCCATGCCCGCCTCCCCTCCCATCTGCTGGCTATCTGTCAGTGTTAGAGTCTTCTACATCATCATTGACTCCTCAATATCCTTTCGAACAGCCGGATACATGTCCTTCCTCAACCTTTCATACAATTCATTCTGCTTCATTTCACTCCTCGCTTTTTTCATGCTGAGCCTCTCTTCTTTGCTGAGTGTGAAAGCCCTCTTGTGTGGGACATTAACACCTATACCCCTTGCACGACCAGGGGGCTCTCTTGCTTCCAGAGCATTGGACAGAATGTCACATGGCCCTGAGTTCCTGTAGAACCTTCCAGGGATCTGGGAAGCCTTTAACATCACGCGATACAGTTTTTCGTCATGTGAGTTTTCAAAGTAATAAGTTCCATCATCATGCCTCCTTGCACATGCCCGCAAGTAGTCTCTAGCGCGTTCGCCCCTGATTTCACTAAAGGCTAGTTTCCCACCCGCAGCTACTGCTTCTTTGTCCTCCTGGTCCCATATCGGTTTTATGCCGTAGTATCCTGCTACACCCATACAGTGGGGGTGTGTGTTCCTCTTCTGAAGTTCCGATTGCTTGGCACTCTTCGTAGCAAACTCTGTAGTTGCCCTGACCCTTTTGAATTCTGCCCAGTCTGCCTTTGTAATTTGGGGGTATGTGGGGATTGGGTCCTTGCCTTCACTCAAGTACTTCTTGTATAGCACATGCTTCCAGTTTCTCCAAGCATCCCTAGCCTTCTTCAGTGCAGCGTGTTCCACCTGCATTCTCCACTGCTCTGGAATGTTGAAGTGATCCATGATCTCCCGGACTATCCTTTGTTGTGTTTCTGTGTCAGCCTTCCGAAACCCCGGCAGATTAATGTTGAGCCTTGCCCTGCCAACAAATCCACACACATTCCTGAACCTCGTGTGTGCTTTATCTGGTTTAGTTGGAGCCCAAGACTTTAAATCGATCTCGGTTACTTCATATACACCTTTTAGGCTGGTGTGTGGGCTTCCTTGGAGCGTTCCTCCATGTCCTGGCTGGAAGGGTAATTGCTACAACTCTATCCCGTTCCAGATTACTTGATCCCTCACCATCTGCTGAAGACCTAGGGTTGTCGGAATCATATGAAGATACATCGCCTGAAGCATGAGTGTTGTCGCTGCTACTCGGCATCTATAGAGAACACATGCGAAACTCAAGAAAGGAGGATAAGCATAAAGCTAACAACTTGGTATCAAGCTGTCTAAACATGCCATGCAATAATTTAGAAAATGTATGGCTTATTTGCTAAGTTTGTGTGACTCAGACGCCCATGATCTGTAAATCGGCAGTAACTTATTGGAACAAATACAGCTTATATGTACTAGTTAGGAAGGTAGATAATGAACATATATACGCTCTTCGTTATTTTATAGCCAATTTGGGAACATACAGAACAAAATAGGAAGAGGGATTGCGAGGAAATATGCCTCATCGCGATGGAGAGCAGTAACTAACAAGTTTCTTAATGCAAACCCGGCAGGACCACGGGAGAGGTGAGGGTTACAGGATCGATATGCTCGAGGATGGGTGGCGAGCAAACGAAGACGGCGAGGCGCGGGTAGCCGCGTGTTGGGAACGACAGTGGAGGTAGGGTTGACGCCGAAGAGCGGGCACATGGCCGAGGTGAGCACGCCGGCGCCGGAGAGGGTTCTGCAGTGGATCTGGGGGAGGGAGGAGCTGGCGATGGAGATTGGGTGGACTAATTGAGTGAAACGTGGGCGAGCGGTGGGGGGTGTTGGCGGCCTAGGTGAAAAGGGTGAAAAAATATCCCCGGTTGCCGCGCGGAAAGGCTATATAAACGGTTGCCTCTAAGCGCTCTTGTGCACAAACAGCATAATTTCGTTTGAAATGAAGATGTGCTAATTTTGAAATGGAGACTTGAGTTCATCGTTTCGCCTCTAATTTTTTCTCACGGTAAGCAATCACCATTAGGTTTCATTTGCTGGCGCATTTCAGGTCTCGTGTGCTATATTTAAGACATTTTTTGGCATTTACCGTGCATTTTGGCATATAAATCAAATCCTAGCCAGAACTGTATGTGCTGATGAAAGGGATGAGGATTGTCGTTCGATCTGGGAGCATCCAACGGTGCAGACGTACGATCCGTGGGGTTTGGGTTCTGGCCAATCAGAATGCACGACTCAGATCGTGCGCACAGCAGGGGGGCATCGGCCACGGTTTGGTAGGCACACGGCTTTCGTGAGTGAACCGTGTGCTATTTGAAAACATTTACATGAACTAACATCATATTTTTGTTTGAATGAAAACATGAGTTCATTGTTTCGCCTCCAAAAAAAAAAATCCACGGTAAGAAATCACCATTGTACCCTATGGTTCAATTTTCTGGTGCATTTGAGGTATCGTTTGCTATATTTGAGTCGTTTGCTATAGTCACAACTACACGTGGGTGCTAGCAAGATCATTTGTGTGTCGCTTTGGGAGTTTTCATTCATTGTTCGAGAAACGGGAAAAAAATTCAAACAGTCCGGTCGCAGGGTGCGGCCAGAGGCGTAGGCCTTGTTGGTATTTTAATTACAGGAAATGCATATAGAGTCCGGAAATAACGGAAATCGGTGTGTCACCGTGGCGTGCTCTCAGGATCCCATGGAAAATTTTTGGTAAAGTTTGGCACAAGTTTTGATGCTCACACCTTCCAAATCGGAGCATCTCACAAGAAGGATCATAGTTTCCAAAAGGAGACGCGGCACTTCGGACTCCAATCGTCGGTGACTACATCGTTCCGCCTCGAATTTTTTTTCACGGTAAACAATCACGTATATACCCTAGGTTTGATTTTCTGGCCCATTTTAGGTCCCGTCTGCTATATTTAAGTCATTTTTTTGCATTTACCTTGCATTTAGTGCATATAAAATCAAAACTGTACTGCAACTACATCTGGGTGTTAGTTAGCAAAGAAGGTGTACAAATCATTTGTGTGTCGCTTTGCGAGTTTTCATCCATTGTCCGAGAAATAGGGAGAAGTTTCAAACATTTCGGCCGCGAGGTGCGGCCACCGGGGTAGGCCTTGTTGGTATTTTAATTACAGGAAATGCATATAGAGTCCAAAAATAACGAAAATCGGTGTGTCACCGTGGCGAGCTCTCAGGATCCCATGGAATTTTTTTGGTAAAGTTAGGCACAAGTTTTGATGCTCACACCTTCCAAATCGGAGCATCTCACAAGAAGGATCATAGTTTCCAAAAGGAGACGCGGCACTTCAGACTCCAATCGTCGGTGACTACATCGTTCCGCCTCGAATTTTTTCACGGTAAACAATCACGTATATACCCTAGGTTTGATTTTCTGGCCCATTTCAGGTCCCGTCTGCTATATTTAAGTCATTTTTTTGCATTTGCCTTGCATTTAGTGCATATAAAATCAAAACCATACTACAACTACATCTGGGTGTTAGTTAGCAAAGAATGTGTACAAATCATTTGTGTGTCGCTTTGCGAGTTTTCATCCATTGTCCGAGAAATGGGGAGAAGTTTCAAACATTTCGGCCACGAGGTGCGGCCACTGGCGTAGGCCTAGTTGGTATTTTAATTACAGGAAATTCAGATGGAGTCCAAACATCATCAAAATCGGCGTGTGCCCGTGGCGTGCTCTCACGACCCCGTGGAAAAAAATTGGTGAAGTTTGGCACAAGTTTTGATGATCGCTCCTTGCAAACCGAAGCATCTCACAAGAAGGATCATGGTTTCCAAAAGGAGATGTGTCAATTCAAACTCCAGTGGCCGGTGACTTCATCGTTTGGCCTCATAAAAAATTTCACGGTACGCAATCACCATTATACCACGGGTTTGATTTTCTAACGCATTTCAGGTATCGTTTGCTATATTTAAGACATTTTTTGAATTTAACATGCAATTTGTGGATATAAATAAAATCACAACCGGAACTGCATGTGCTTTCGAAAGGGATGAGGATTGCCGTTCGATCAAGGAGAATCCAACGATGCAGACGTATGATCCGTGGGGTTTGGGTTCTGGCCAATCAGAATGCACGACTCAGATCGCGCGCGCGGTAGGGGGGCATCGGCCACGATGTAGTAGGCACACGGCTTTCGTGAGTGAACCATGTGCTATTTGAAAACATTTACATGAACTAACAGCATATTTTCGTTTGAATGAAAATATGAGTTCATCGTTTCGCCTCGAATTTTTTTCCACGGTAAGAAATCACGATTGTACCCTATGGTTTGATTTTCTGGTGCATTTGAGATCTCGTTTGCTATATTTGAGTCATTTTTTGCATATATATATATATAGTCGCAACTACACGTGGGTGTTAGCAAGATCATTTGTGTGTCGCTTTGGGAGTTTTCATTCATTGTCCGAGAAACGGGAAAAAACTTCAAACAGTTCGGCCGCAGGGTGTGGCCAGAGGCGTAGGCCTTGTTGGTATTTTAATTACAGGAAATGCATATAGAGTCCGGAAATAACGAAAATCATTGTGTCACCGTGGCGTGCTCTCACGATCGCATGGAAAAAATTTGGTAAAGTTTGGCACAAGTTTTGGTGCTCGCACCTTCCATACCGGAGCATCTCACAAGAAGGATCATAGTTTCCAAAAGGAGACGCGCCACTTCGGACTCCAAATCGTCAGTGACTACATCATTCCGCCTCGAAAAACAATCATGGTAAACAATCACGGATATACCCTTGGTTTGATTTTATGGCCCATTTCAGGTCTCGTCTGCTATATTTAAGTCATTTTTTTGCACTTACCTTGCATTTAGTGCATATAAAGTCAAAACCCTGCTACAACGACATGTGGGTGTTAGTTAGACTAGTCACAATGGGTAGTAACTTAGACTAGTAACATGCATATGTTACTAGTCTATGTTACTACCTCTATAGTGGGGAGTAACTAACATATGTGTGGTGTCATGCAACACTTCATTTATTAGGTTGTAGACTCATCTTGTCTTGGTATGTGTGATGTTACAGTAACTAGCCATGTTACCACATGCCCCTATTTCCTCATTAATTACTTGCCACATCATCTGTTTTGCCTAGAGATGTGTGATGTTACCACCTATGTTACTCCCACTGTGGGTAGTCTTAGCAAAGAAGGTGTACAAATCATTTGTGCGTCGCTTTGCGAGTTTTCATCCATTTATCCGAGAAGCGGGGAGAAGTTTCAAACATTTCGGCCGCGAGGTGCGGCCACGGGCGTAGGCCTAGTTGGTATTTTAATTACAGGAAATTCAGATGGAGTCCGGACATCATCAAAATTGGTGTGTGTCCGTGGCGTGCTCTCACGACCCCGTGCAAAAAAATTTGGTAAAGTTTGGCACAAGTTTTGATGATCGCTCCTTCCAAACCGGAGCATCTCACAAGAAGGATCATGGTTTCCAAAAGGAGATGTGTCAATTCAAACTCCAGTGCCCGGTGACTTCATCATTTGGCCTCATAAAAATTTCCATGGTACTCAATCACCATTATACCACGGGTTTGATTTTCTGGCGCATTTCAGGTATCGTTAGCTATATTTAAGACCTTTTTTGAATTTAACATGCATTTTGTGCATATAAATAAAATTACAACCAGAACTACATTTGTTGTCGAAAGGGATGAGGATTGTCGTTCGATCTGGGAGCATCCAACGGTGCAGACGTACGATCCGTGGGGTTTGGGTTCTGGCCAATCAGAACGCACGACTCAGATCGCGCGCGGGGTTTGGTCGGCACATGCTACTTCTTGAGCTTGCATTGGTTTTTCCCTTGATGAGGAAAGGGTGATGTAGCAAAGTAGAGATAAGTATTTCCCTCAGTTAGAGAACCAAGGTATCAATCCAGTAGGAGACAACGCACAAATCACCTAGCACCTGCACAAACAATCAAACAACTTGCACCCAAAGCGATAAAGGGGTTGTCAATCCCTTCACGGTTACTTGCAAAAGTGAGATCTGATAGAGATAGGTAAAACTAAACAAAAGATAAAGTAAATATTTTTGGGTTTTTTGGTTTATAGATCGGAAAGTAAAAGATTGCAAAATAGTAGATCGGAAACTAATATGATGGAAAATAGACCCGGGGGCCATAGGTTTCACTAGAGGCTTCTCTCAAGATAGCAAATAATACGGTGGGTGAACAAATTACTATCGAGCAATTGATAGAAAAGCGCAAAGTTATGACGATATCCAAGGCAATGATTATGAAATATAGGAATCACGTCCGTGTCAAGTAGACCGAAACGATTCTGCATCTACTACTATTACTCCACACATCGACCGACTCCTGCCTGCATCTAGAGTATTATGTTCATGAAGAACAGAGTAACGCATTAAGTAAGATGACATGACGTAGAGGAACAAACTCAAGCAATATGATGTTAACCCCATCTTTTTATCCTCGATGGCAACAATACAATACGTGCCTTGCTGCCCCTACTGTGACTGGGAAAGGACACCGCAAGATTGAACCCAAAGCTAAGCACTTCTCCCATTGCAAGAAAAACCAATCTAGTTGGCCAATCCAAACCGATAATTCGAAGAGAATTACAAAGATATCAAATCATGCATATAAGAATTCAGAGAAGATTCAAACAATATGCATAGATAAGTTGATCATAAATCCATAATTCATCGGATCTCGACAAACACACCGCAAAAGAATATTACATCGGATAGATATCCAAGAACAACGAGGAGAACATGGTATTGAGAATCAAAGAGAGAGAAGAAGCCATCTAGCTACTAGCTATGGACCCGTAGGTCTGAGGTAAACTACTCACACTTCATCGGAAGGGCAATAGAGTTGATGTAGAAGCCCTCCGTGATCGAACCCCCCTCCGGCAGGGTGCCGGAAAAGGTCCCTAGATGGGATCTCATGGGTACAGAAGGTTGCGGTGGTGGAAAAGTGTTTTCGTGGATGCCTCTGATGGTTTGGGAACATATGTGAATATATAGGCAAAAGAATTAGGTCAGGGGAGTCACGGGGGGCCCACAAGGCAGGGGGCGCGCCCTACCCCCCTATGCGCGCCCTCCACCCTTGTGGCCACCTCGTGGCTCCTCCGACTTCATCTCCAAGTCTCCTGGGTGTCTTCTGGTCTAAGAAAAATCATCGCGAAGGTTTTATTCCGTTTGGTATTCCTTTCCCACGAAGCTAAAAAATAAGGAAAAAACAGAAACTGGCACTGGGCTCTAGGTTAATAGGTTAGTCCCAAAAATAATATAAAATAGCATATTAATGCATATAAAACATCCAAAACAGATAATATAATAGCATGGAACAATAAAAAATTATAGATACGTTGGAGACGTATCAGCACACGACTTTCATGAACGAACCGTGTGCTATTCGCAAACCAGATTGCATATCTTCTGTTCATTCATACTGGAGTGAGATCAATTGAGTGTGCTACCTCTATGGTATAATAATAATAATAAACAGTTCATATTCATTGCCTGAGCTGACAGCATATCAAGGTCAACATATTAACGGTTGTTACATCAACAGAAAACCGGGCATAACTCACAAATTCAGTACACGCGACAGTTCTAAATTGAACGAATTAAGTTGCAGGGTAGGCATAAAAACTAGTCTTACGGCTTAATTCCCATGTACATGGGGGAACAGGGATCATTACGTTGACCCCGAATGAACTTGGGTTTTCTGATGATTTTACGCTTCTCTGTTAGAGGGGTGCGTGATCCCTTGGCTGGCAACTCAGCAAATTCATCGTACTCGTCCTCATCGGCAACATCCTCGACACCCAGTACCCTCCTCTTCCCATGCATCACTACATGGCAGTTCTTATGCAAGGGGTCTTCTACATAGAAAATCTGGGTAGCATCGCTGGCAAGAATGAACGGGTTCGCGTGATATGCCATCGTTGTCCTGTTAACACAAGTCTTCCTGTAATCATCAACCTTTACCTGACCAAGAGGGATCCATGTGCACCTGAATAATGCCACCTTAACTTTCACATAGTTAAGCTCCCAAATCTCTTTGATGGTTCCATAGTATACCCTTTTATCAGCTTCATCTACAGTCATGCATTCTATTCAAACAGAGCTATTCTGGTATGAGGTCTTCTCATCACGCTCCTCAGTGTAGAACATGTAGCCATTTATGTCATATGCTTGGTACGTCAACACGGTAGGTGATGGCTTTTGTGCCAACCACATAGCAATGTCATCCATGGATCCTTGTGCCAAATGATTCTTCAGCCATTCAGCGTAGTTCTTAGTGTGCTCCTTCATCTCCACATCTGATGAAGGCACCATTGGTAAGAAGCTTTGGCGTATCTCCGCCAAGTGTTCTTCGGCATAAGCACTAAGAACTGGGCTGTTAAGCAGTACCGTCAAATGGGCTTTCTCTGCCAATTCTCCGGGTGCAGCCTTTTGCGTGCCAGCAAGGACCGACTTACCTTTCAGCCTTCTCTCATGGCGAGAGATGGGCAAACCTATAGGTCTTTGTTTCATGTATTCGGTGCAAACCTCAACCACCTCCTCCGCGGTATAACCTTGTAGGATGCTTGCCTCTGGATGGTTTCGGTTCCGACAATAACGCTTCAGTATTCCCATGAACCGCTCGAAGGGATACATGTTGCAAAGAAACATAGGACCACAATACTTTATCTCATCGACAAGGTGCACAATGAGATGGACCATGACATCAAAGAATGATGGTGGGAAAAACATCTCTAGGTTGGACAATATTCTTGCAATATCCTCTTGCATATGATCCAACTCTTCAGGATCTACAACTTTCTGCCATAGTTGGTTGAAGAAATCACAGAGCTCAATGAGTGTGTTTCTTATATCTTTGTCCATCAGATTCCTGATGGCCACCGGGAGGATTTGTGTCAACATTACGTGGCAATCATGTGACTTCATGTGTCCCAACTTCATTTTACCTGAGCTCACATCCACAAGACTTCTGATGTTTGCGGAGTAGGAAGAGGGTGTCTTAACTGACAACAAATAGGTCAAGAACTCTGTTGCTTCTTTTGTACTAAAATTGTAACTCTGGCGAGTGTTGATGAATTTGTTATCATCTTCTGCTTCACTCTTGCGTTTTGATTGATCAGCAAGCATATCGAGCCGTGCATCGTCACCATCCTTTGTTTTACCTTTAATCTTGAGCAGAGTACCAAGGATGCTTTCACATACGTTCTTCTCTACGTGCATGACATCGATGCAGTGACGTACACGTAGAATCTCCCAATAAGGTAATTTCAAGAACACCGATTTCTTCTTAAACACTTGACCCTTGGGTGTTTGTTTCACCATCAAAGCGTGCTTCTTGCCAAGCACAACATTAATTTGTTTAGCCATGTTGTGGACCACCTCCCCAGCATAGGGTCTTGGGCCCACATCTACCTCTGTCATACCATCAAATTCAGCTTTCATCTTTCGGTATGGGTGATTTCTTCGTAAGAACCTACGATGACGCAAATACACGGTTTTGCGCGAGTTGGGAAGAAATATGCTAGCTGTCCTATCCATGCATGTGACACACCCTACATCTCCCTTTGTTTTCTATCCCGATGTGTTACATAATGCCGGCATATCTTGAATGGTGTGCAGCAGCATCGCATGTAGATCGAAAATCTCCTTTTTGTAAGCATCATACCATTTTACAGCAGGCGCATCTATCCACACTGTCAGCAGTTCTTCTACAAGTAGCTGAAAGTAAATGTCGATGTCATTTCAAGGTTGCTTCGGGCCTTGGATAATCATTGACATCATAATGTATTTTTTCTTCATACACAACCGAGGAGCTAGGTTATATATGCACAGAAGCACCAGCCATGTGCTATGATTGGTGCTCATATCGCCAAAAGGATTCATCCCGTCAGTACACTCCCCAAGCCTTATACTTCTAGGATCCTTGGCAAAGTCTTCAAACTTGTTGTCGATTAATTCCCACTGAGCCCCATCTTTTGGGTGCCTCATATATTTATCCACAGTTCGCTCATCATGATGCCACCTTAACCTCTTTGCCTCTCTAGGGTTTGCAAACAAATGCCTCAACCTTGGAATTAAAGGCAAGTACCAAACAACCTTGAACGGGATTCCTGTCTTGATCTCGTCGTCCAATTTGTACTTGTCCTTTGCTCTCCTGCGCTTGTATCGTGCATGCTTGCATGTGGGACATGCACGCAAATCTTTGTACTCACCATGGTACAATATACAATCATTCACACAAGCGTGTATCTTCTGTACTTCAAGTTCCATTGGGTAAACAATTTCCTTTGCTTCGTTCGTGCTTCTGGGGAGCACATTATCTTCCGGAAGAATTTCTTTGAAAAGACCTAACATCTCTGTGAAGCCCTTGTTTGATAGACCGTTTGTTGCTTTAAATCTGAGAAGCGCCACGGTGGCACTCAACTTGGAATATTTCTTTTTGCAACCTGGATACAATTCTTTCTTGGAGTCCGCATCAATGGTTGGCAGATCCTTGTACCCAATCATATCCTTTTTTTGGCCCTTGAAATCTGCAATCATAGCAGCAAAATCTGGCATATCAAGATCGTCGTCATCTGCGTCGTCATCTGTGTCGCCGTCTTGGTTTTCTAGTGGGCGTTTCGGCTTTCCGGTGTTCCATTGGTAGCTTGACGCCTCTGCCCCGATGTTAGATTCAACATCCATGTGACACTGACCGGGGTTTGGCATCTCGCAGCCCTGGGTATATTCATCCATGACCTGCTCTTCACCGTGTCTGGTCCAACGTGTATATCCATCCATGAATCCCCGAGAGAGTAAGTGCCACTGGACATCTGCAACTTCATGTGACTCTGTATTGGCACAATGAGTACATGAACACAGGATGTAATCCGCATCACCAATTCTCCTCTTTGTACTTTCAGCCAAATTCATGAACCCTGTCACACCACTGATAAAATCTGTGGTTCTCCGATTCTTCATCCATTCAGATTGTTCCATCTGCACCACACGAATGGTAATTAAAAACAAAACAACAACATTAATACACGGATTAATTGATGCCCAAAGATGCGTGCATAAATCACAAGGTTTTATTTTCATAATTACTGAGGGCGCTCCATATTGTTATCCAGACGTGCAATGACAAAAATTAATGTCCACTCAATTTACATGCAGAGTACTACAACACTACCCTTAGGAATTGAATACCTTAATTAAGCCACTCATGAAAAGAATACCTTAATTAATTAGCCGCGCGACGACCTCCACCCAGCAGAGAAAGAAGCACGATGCGGCGGCACGCCGAGACAGCAAGGTTGAGGAGCAAAGCTTAGTGTGGCTGCCACCTGAAGTTCGATCTCCACTATCCCGCCATCGACCACGATGGATGTGCTCCAATCACGCCGCCGCCGACCTCGATGGTTGAGCTCCTCCTATCTCCTGCCGCAGACTGAGGATTGACCTCCTATGACGCCACCATCGCCCATCGACCGAGGATTGACCTCTTAACCAGTAGCCGCTGCCTAGGCCGCCAACGCCGCCGCCATCTCTATCTGCAGAGCGGTTGTTTTATTTTTTGATGGATATTCGCAGAGCGGCTGTTTACATGGTATCACTGTAACTCAATTATATGTACAGGGTAGTACATCACATACGGTTATGTAACAGCAACCGTGTCTCACCTACGTTGTCTTCTCACACGGTTTGGTGCGGAAATCACGTGTGAAGTTGTAATACCTAACACAACGACATGTATAAACAGTGTGCCGTATACAACATATAGTGCCATAAGTAGTTCCCGACCGTTAGCTTATCCCCACAGTTTCCCCATTTCCCCCAAATCCCAAGATAGCCTCCAAATTCTCTCGCGTGGCGCTGACATTGGGGGAATGCAGACGAGTGGTGCTGATGGTTTCGGTGCGGCTGCTCCTGCTCGTATCGCCGCTCTCGGCAGTGCCACCACGACGGCGGTCGCCGCCGAGCACTTGCCTAAGGTCATCAGAAGGCAGGTGTACTATGGATTCGAATCGTCCTATCATGTTCCAATCTATCCCGATCTTTTTTAGCACGTCCAAAGTAGCTCCTTGCTGAATCCGTCCTGAATGACCCCCCCCCCCACCAGGAAAACGATCTGCCGCCGGATCCGGAGCATGACTCCAGACTCCCGCAACACGAGTTCGACTCCGAGTTTTGTGCCACCGAGAAGTACCAAAAGCTGAGTTGTGTGCACGCGCACACTTCCGCTCGACGTGTATGCACGAAGGGATTCGACATTGGCAGGCGGTTTCTCAGTTGCCCCTTAGAGGTTAGTGCCAAGTTCATCATTTTACTTGAGTTAATGCCACCGCTCATCCTGAATACTATTTAACATTGGCAGGGATATGAGGCTTGTGCCTTTGTTAACTGGCTGGATGAAGAATGGCATGGCAGGGCTCGGAGTGTTATCACCAAGCTCGTAGAAGATAATGTAAAGCTGAAGAAGAAACTGGCTGATCTGGAATGTACAATCAGTACAATGAAGCAAGAAAGAATCAATCACAGGCAACAGATGAAAGCAAGAGACAAGAATGAACTAGCATGTGTAGTTATGGTGATGATTAGGGGTTTTGTTTGACAGTATTGCTAAAGCACATCTAGATGTGCTCTAAGTAATGCACATCTAGGTCCTATGCCATTGATGTTACGCGAAGATTCGTGCAGATATTTTTCTTTGTATTTTTTTCTTTTCCTTTGTAGTTTGATTATTACTGGCTTCATCAATAAGAAGAGCTCAATGTATTGCTTGCCAACTGTCCTACTCCATTCGTACCGGTACCTGTGCATAATCCCAAAACTCATTCCTTGTTTTTGTCCTGAAAAAAGAAATCAGCCAATAGGAGTCCTGCGGCTAGTATGCATTCAATGACTTCAGACTACTTAGCATAACATGCATGCAATGGTCAATTCTCTGCACGCAATGGTATTGATTACCAAATACTCCCTCCGTCCCAAAATAAGTGACTCAACTTTGTACTAAAGTTAGTGCAATGTTGAGTCACTTATTTTGGGACGGAGAGAGTAATCATCAAGTTCTCTCGTTTTCCCCCACCTAGGTCGCCGGTACAGAGGGGGTAGAAGTACTACGAAAAATGCTTGTTTCATATTTGGATGCTCCAACGCGTGTGTGTAATTAATTATCACATTGAGAACTGCGCAACCCCGGGAATTTGGAGCGACTGGGTACAAATAATTGCGGTTGATTATATCAGCGGATAGATAATACGTCAACCCCCGCTTCAATTGGCATTCCTCTTCTCTGCATACCCCGCTTAAGGGTCCACCACCTTCATCGTCCCCTACAGGCCGCGCTACACACTTGCACACACTCTGCAATCTCGCTTTCTCGCAGTTTTTATACGACCACAGCCATGTCGAGCGACAGCGAGGACGACAGTTCGGCCAGCAGTCTGGCGCCCGATGATAGGTCAACATCGGAATCATCCCGCTCGTCTTCCATGACTCCGACGTCGAGCCCAGACCTCGATTATATCCGGATCATGGAAGGGACGCCGCCTCCGGAGTCGTCAGACGACAACCAGACGAACGAGGAGCCGTCGGAGGACGAAGAAGAGGACGACGATGATGAGGAGGAGGAATGGTCGAACGAGGAGGAGGACGACGACGACAACAACGATGATGACGATGGCGGCGGCGATGAAAAGCCAACGGTCAGCGGCAAGAAGCGTCCTCGCCAAGATGATGTCGCGGGGCCATCCAATAACAACAACAACAAGAAGAAGGACTAATAAAGCAGACTGTATATATCTCTGTTTCCGTTCACTCATATTAATTTGTTATCTCTGTTTATCCTATCAATCTCATCGCAGACGGTTAGTAATACGTATTCGACAGAGATCTTCTACATTATCTCCCACAGGTTGGTTTCTTGAACGCCCTGATGAGCACACAATTCAAAAAAAAAAGATCATATGGGTTGTCTATAATGATCGCACACAATTCTGATTACCAACCTGTTTGCCGGGTATCACACACATCTTGTTACGCTGAATCATTTGTGTTCAACTCGATCATCGCAAACGGTTCATTGGAGCGAATCGTATGCCGTATTTCGCACACACCTTGATCTGGCTGCCCGTTTCTGTTGTTCTGTCTCATCGCAAACAGTTCATATGGATCAACCGCATGCCCCGCATCGCACACGCAACTAAAATCAGAACCGTGTTTGATGTATCCTTCATCACAAACATTTTGCATCTTTTTTGATGGTTTTTTTACATCACCGTTTGCGATTAATGCATCGCACACAGTTTCGTCAAAGGGTCTCTGATCGTAGTGTCGCATTAGCAGCATCCTGCAGTAGTGTTAATGCTGCTGCTTTATTGCTTAACCGAAGCATGGCACGTATCCATTGTTAGTCTAACGCCCACGGTTCGAATAAATAATCCGTTTGCGATATTGGTTCCCAATTATAAATAATCTCCCATTTGTAAGAAGATAAAGATTACATCAAAACTTGTCTCAAATTTGACAAAAAAAAAGTACAATGCCACTGTGTATTGGTGTCCATATGACAACATGATAAGTTTCATGAATTTCAAATAAGTTTTGGATGTACTAGATTTTAAAAATCAAGATTCTCAATGTTTGAAATTTCTTGCACGGGGAGTAAACATGCACCAAGTGAGACACATGTGTTTTTCCAATCCATTTAGGTGCACTGTCACGTGTGCATGTAGCTCAAAATTGATTTTTGCATATTATACCCCTAGAAAATCAATCAATGTACTAAAACGTCTTAATGATCTCTTTAAAAAAATTAAAACGTCCCTCCTTTGGTAACATATGTTCACTGCGGGAAAATTTAACATGCATCATAGTTGCGGTGGATGCGCGGTGTGTGTGTGTGTGTGTGTGTGTGTGTGTGTGTGTGTGTGTGTGTGTGTGTGTGTGTGTGTGTGTGTGTGTGCGGTGCGTATGGGGGGGTGGATGCAGTGGAAGAGTTACACTAAGAGTCGTGAGCCACCATGTGGGTTGGCCATTTTGTGAGGCAGGTGCCACATCAGAGTCGTGAATTCATTATTTAAAACATTACACAACCCTTTCATACATACATGCTTTGGCCACATGCAGTCGATGGTTGTCCTACACGACACTCACTCGCGTGTGACGCTTTCTGTGGGCCTGCGAGGTCATCGTCCATCACTTTGACCAACAGCCGGCAGAGAGGTTAATTTGACCAGCAAGGTAGAATCTTTTTTGTTTGTGTTATGGTGGGAGTATATAGTACGCGTCGAAGAGGTGGGAGGGGACTAGCATATATACTACGTACGTGTCCGTGAACACGTACACCTCACTCAGTGTCGGGACTTTTCGGTTTCCGAGGCACGTGCCACATCAAAGTTGCTCATTGGCTATTCAAACATCACACAACACCTCTTTGGGTCACATGCATGCAGGCGGTGGTTATCCTAGGACACTCACGTGTGACGCTTCCATCTGTGGGCCCGCGAGATCATTGTCGATGCATGCATCACTTTGACCTACATTGGGAAAGGTTAATTAATTTCACCATCAAGGAGGATTCTTTTTGGGTTGTATTACGGTAGGAGCATATAGTATGCGTCGAAGAGGGGGGAGGGGACCAGCATATGTAGTACGCTTCATGAACCTCGCTCTGTGTGGGGACTTTATGGTTTTTGAGGCATGTGCCACATCAAAGTTGTGCATTTTGGGTATTCAACATATGTTTGGCCCACATGCAAAGTGATGGTGGTTGTCCTCTGGCACCCACTCACGCGGTTATCAGCGATATCGATGCTTTCCATCTGTGGGCCCGCTTGGTCCATCACTACTTTGCTTGACAACGAGAGAGGTTAATTTGACTTAGGAGGGGATTATTTTTTTTGTTTGTATTACGGTATATAGGTCATGCTCTGGGATGACATGATACAATTTGAGCACACATGCATGTGTACGCATGAATCCCTCCCATCGAGTCGAAGTGCCAGTACCACGACACGTCATGAACCGATCTCGCTCTGTGTGGGGACTGTACGATTTTCGACGCACGCGCCACATTAATGTTGTGAATGGTATTCAAACATGCATGCACGCATCACCTCCATACATACATATGCATGTAGTGGTTGTCTTAGAATGGTACACTCCCTCGCGTGGTTATCGGCGACAAGCCTATATATTCGTGGGCCCGCGTGGACATCCATGATCACTTTGACCGACAACAAGATAGGTTACCATGGCGGATTCTTCCTTTGGTTCGTGTTATCATAGTAGGTCATGGTGAGATTCAGACCTAATTAAGTTTGAGCGCATACTATGCATGCATGCATGCATGAATCCCTGTCATCGGCTCGAAGTGTGGTGTGACATACATATGCATCATCAACTAACCCTCGCTCCGTGTGGGGATTTCTGGTTCCAAAGCACGGTGCCACATCAAAGTTGTTCCATTGTGTATTCAAACATCAACACCTCCATACATATGTTTGGGCCACACGCAGGCAGTGGTTGTCTTCGGGGACTAGCTACTTGCGTGATTATTGGCGAGCTAGCCCATCTCTGAGGTCGCATGGACGGCCATCACTTTGACCAACAACAAGAGAGAGGTTGTACGACCAAGGTGGATTATTCTTGGTCCGTTTTACGATACATCTTGGTGAGATGCCCTCTCCCGCCGACTGAAAGTGTGTGTGTGTGTGTGCGCGCGTGCGTGTGTGTGTGATGGGGGGGACTGCTACTTCGCACTTTGCTAGGTGAACCTCCGTGGGGGTGGGCATGCGTTCATAGCTTAGGATTCCCCTCCTGCCGACACGAGGGGGTGCAAGCAATACCGTGCGCTTTGCGAGATAGATGCCACATCGAAGTTGCATTTTGTATTTGAACATCAAACCACCCTTTTCATACATATATTTGGTCGACATGCAAGTGTGTTCGTGTTCTAACCCTTTCCCGCGTCATTTTCACCAAATTTATGAACATTAGACAAGTCGGATGACGCAACGGACACGGTTCACTCACACTAACCGTGTGCCAAGCCGGTGCCCCTGTCACGCACATTAGCACAGTACATTGGGCTCCACAAGGCTTCCCCTCTCAAAAATATCTACCCGCCTGCAGGTTTTTTCTATTTGATAACACACGTTTATTATGTTTCGACCGTATGTGACGCTTGTTGTTCCCGCTCCCGCCTACATCCCTCGAAAATATCTGCCCGGCTCGAGGGTTTTTCTGTTTCATAACACACGGTTGTTATTTCCGGACCATGTACGATGCACCATCATCCAAATTTTCAATAGCCCCGGCATTTCACTCCTGCGTTTGACTCTCGCGCAGTAAAATTTTCAGTAGCCGCGTCATTTCCTCAAACACACCCCCCTCCACACACACACCCCCCAAAACCTTCTCGGGCGCGTGCACACACACACACCACAACCCCTCCCTCGCTCGAAACCCTAGCAAGGTCGCCGCCGCCGCCGCAAGGCCTCCATTGTCAACATCTGCCGTTTTGCCCGTGCAGCTTACCCACTGATCTTCATACCCAGGCCGCCCTGAGTTTCTTAGATGACGCCTGCCAAATGCCCCCTTTCCCACAGATCCCCATCCCCATCCCCATCCCCCACTCCAGAGTGTCGCAGCTGAAGCCCGGCTACGCTTCCCGTGGAGCTCGAGGAGCGACTGGCCCAAAAGAGGTGTATCGCGGCCTCTTCGCCCGACGTTGCCGAGGTGGCCGTCGAGGAAGCTGACGACCATTACTGGCCGCAGGCACTCAATCAGCGGGCTAGAGTATGCGGGTATGTCGCGGACGCCGGCTACGACATCGAGGTCGTCGACAGCGACGGCCTGACGCGGGCTATGTCACAGGTTAAGTGGCCCACCCCCAACCCCTTGGGTTCAACCGCCGTCGATCTCATCCATGGCCCCGCCGCTAATCTCCTCTGGCTTGCTGTCAAGAATTTGCCATCCTACATCGCCATCGAGCCCCTTTTGTCATTTCTGAAGGACACGTTCTGTGACGCTGGCTTGGGATCCACAGCTTCCAAGTCAGACCTCATCGACGACGACCACGAGGAGGGCACCCTCTCCGGCTCTTCCAAGGGGAAAGAGCCCATCTGCTCTTCCAAGGGAAATAGCCCATCTGCGACATCAGGGAGGGCACCCTATAGTCGTGCTCTTCCAAGGGGAAGGAGCCCATTTGCGACAACATGAAGCGCACCCAGGGTCCGTGCTCTTCCCACGGGAACGAGCCCATCTGTGACAAGTGAGGAAACCCATGATTTGTTTTGTCGTGCCTCTTCACAGGGGGGAACCCATGATTTGTTTTGTCGAGTCCCTTTTGTAGTGTAGTGAGAATATGTCCAGTTTTAATTGCTATATTTGGTTGTTTGCGGTATGCCTTGTTTATTTCAGTTGTTCACAATGTGATGCTCTATATGTGCAACTATTTACTGTGCAGTACATTTTCATCAATACCAGTTTTAAACATACCGATAGGAATGCATATTTTTGCTTGTTGTTAAGCCTGTTATAGCTAGCATATGCCTCTTTTAAAGTTTTTTGGTTGTTCGGTTTTTTGTAGTTAGCATATGTCCAGTTTCAAATGCTATCTTTGGTTGTTCGTAGTATGCCTTATTTATTCCAGTTATTCACAACGTGATGTTCTATATGTGCAAGTATGAACTATGCAGTTCAATTTCATCAATACCAGTTTCAACAATACCACTATGAATGACTACATTTGGTTGCTGCATGTTGTAGTTAACACACCTTTCCATTTTTATTTAACAATAACCAGTGTACTTAGACCGGCACAATACCAGTTTGAATGACTATGTTTGCTTGTTGTTAAATGTTAGGCCTGTTGCAGTTAACACACCTTTCCACTTGTTTTGCTTAACTAGTGTGCTTAAACCTTCACACTGAAGCTATCTTTTGGAGATTATTTTGTCTGCCATGGATATATTTGGTTGATGTTTAGCCTGTTGTGCTTAACATGTGTAGCGCCCAAGATGCGATTCTATCCCAATCACATGATGAACTCATGATTGGGGCACAACCGCATTTCGAGCGCATTGCAAGGTGGATATCATTACAACATACCATGTACTGAATAGATGAGAATACAAGATAAAGACTTACACTCGCCACAAGCTACAACATGAATACAACAGTTCATCAATACATAGCAATCATCATCCAGAAAAGCAGGATTCGACTACGGATGAAACCAAACGAAAAAGAAGAACGACATCCACCCTGCTAATCCCAGGCTCCCGACCCAGAACCTAACCCTTGATTAAAGAAGAAGCAGAAGAAGAACTCCAAACAAGCAAGCATCGCACTCGCGTCAGATCATCACATTACCTGTACCTGCAACTGTTGTTCTAGTAATCTGTGAGCCACGAGGACTCAGCAATCCCATTACCATGGGTATCAAGACTAGCAAAGCTTAATGGGTATGGAAAGGATAAGTGGTGAGGTTGCAGCAGCACTAAGCATTTGTATGGTGGCTAACTTACGAGTACAAGAATAAGAAGAGAAACTACGCATAACGGTCGCAAACTAGTAATGATCAACACGTGATCCTAAACTACTTATGAGTCCATGACAAACGCGGAAAAGAGACGGTCACGGTTACACACGCGGTTGGTGTATTTTATTTCGAATCTGATGTCAAGTTCTCTACAACCGGATATTAAAAACTCCCATCTGCCTCATAACTGCGGGCATGGCTTTCGAAAGATTAAACCCTACAGGGGTGTCCCAACTTAGTCCATGACAAACTCTCACAATCAGCGGAGGAAAATCCTCCATCTTGGGGACAACCCGATCAAACTCGGAATCCCGGTGCACAAGACATTTTGACAATGGTAAAACAAAACCAGTAAGACCTCCCGACGTGCCGACACCCTGATAGGAGCCGCGCGTATCTCGTCTCAGGCCACGATCGGATAAGCGACGCGTACATGTGCCAAAATAACCCAGGTTGCCCCCGGGCGGCACCGCACAGTGCTCTAGTTTGGACCAACACTCATGAGGAGCACTGGCCCGGGTTGTTGATTAATAATCCTCAGGGTCCGGAAAGTCCCTATGCAAGTTTTAGTTGTTATTAGGCAAATTTAAAACCAAAGTTGGGCCTTGCTGGAGGAGTTTTATTCAAAGCAAACTTTCAAGGGGGGCCCATAAACCCCGACCGTGTTAGGAACGCAAAATCAAGAAACATAACACCGGTATGACGGAAACTAGGGCGGCAAGAGTGGAACAAAACACCAGGCAAAAGGTCGAGCCTTCCACCCTTTACCAAGTATATAGATGCATTAATTAAATAAGAGATATTGTGATATCCCAAGATATCCATGTCCCAACATGGAACAACTTGCACTGCACCTGCAACTAGCAACGCTATAAGAGGGGCTGAGCAAAGCGGTAACATAGCCAAACAACGATTTGCTAGGAAGGTGAAAAAGGTTAGAGGCTTATCATGACATATTGGGAGGCTTGATAAACAAGTGGTAGGTAGCGCGACATAGCGATAGCATTGAGACAACTAGCAAAGCAAAGATAGTAGTGGTATCCAGGATAATGATCATCTTGCCTGAAATCCCGCTAGGAAGGAGACCGAATTCATGAAGTAGACGATCCAACGTAGTCGAACGAATCCTCACAATCGCAACGTAACCGGAATGTAACCGGAACTATTGAGAAGAAGAACAACCGGAAAGAAGCAAACAACATGGTAAACAACCATATCATAACCATGGCATGATGCACAATCAAGTATGATGCATGTCCGGTTTAAATAGTCATGGCATGGCAAAGTGCAACAAACAATACTACAAATTAAGTGGAGCTAGTTGCATATTGACGAAACACCACATTCAAATATTTAGTTCACTCTCGTTTATGCTACCCATCAATATTAAATGTTGGTTAACATGGCAAGAGGTGAAGCATAAGCAAACTACCTATCTAGGCAAGTTAAAATGAGGCCGGAAACAACAAACAACAATTCCGAAAAATCCCAATATGCATATTTACGAATTTGGTTCTGTTCTGCCCTAAATCATATTTTTAAAGTTGTTAAACAGCAAAATAAAGTGCACCATGTTAATCTATGCATTTTTCTACCCCATTTACATATAAATTTTATTTAATTCGGAGCTATGGTTAATTAGTTATAAAATAAACCATTTTAACATGTCATTTAGCAAATTAAATGCAAACAGCAACTTAAACATTTTATACAAGAATGAAAGTTGCGTATTATGAAACTAGATGAAATTCTAAGCATTTTACATATATAGTTTGTTTTAAACCGATGCATGGTTATGAAGTTATTATATGCATGAACACTAGGGACTTTTCTGTAAAACAGGCACTCTCTGGATAAATAGATAATTCGCAGAACAAGAAAAAAAGACATGCGGGCCAAAACTAACTGGCCCAATAGTGCATAGGGGAAATCGGTAGATGGGCTTCCTCACATTGGGCCTTGGCGCTGGAAGGCTTGCTGGCGTCGCGGGGATGGCCTGCAGCCAAGGCGGGAGAGGCGCGATGCAGGCGGGGCGCGGTCAACGAGAGTGGGACTTGGCGCTGGCGAAGTGGGCAAGCAGAGGCGGGACGAGGGACTTGGCGGGGCGACGGCTCCCTGGCGACGAGGTTCTGCAGAAGGGCAGCAGCCATGGCAGGGACTTGAAGCGGGGCTCCCGGCGGCGACGTTCAACGGCAACAGCGGGGAGCACTTGGAATGGGCGGACCTGGGCGTTGGGAACCCGGATCTGGTGGCGCTGCGCCAAACGGAGGCCGAAGGAGGCGATGGCGAACTCGGCGGCAGCGATGCGTCTTGTGCTCCCTGTGAGAGGAACGAAGGGAGAGAAGGAGAGTTACGGGAGATCGAGACGAAGCAGGGAGAAAAGAGACAAGGCGCCGAGGCAGCCGGGTCCGTTCGGGAACAGGAAGGGGTGGCGACGGAGGAGCTCTGCTCCGACGAGCTGGTTCTGGCGACGAGCGGTGGCGGGGACGAGGTGCTCGGTCGTGGTTGTTGCCTCGATCCATAATGGATCGAGCGCCGCGGGAGGTGGCTGGCTGCGGCTTGCTGGGGATTTTGGGTGGCGCGGAAATCACGGGAGGCGGTCGGAGACTGCGATTGGAGCGGGTGGATCTGAGATGGATGGTGGTTGGCTCGGTAGGGAAGACGAGGAGGAGACCAGGTGGGCTGGTGGCGGCGTGATGGGACAGGAGGCTAGGCTAGGGTTTAGACTGTTTATATGGCAAGTGGATTTTGGGCAGGGGCTATTCGGTTCCTCCGATCGTAATCGGACGGCCCGGAATAAATAGGTTAGGAAGTCCAAACAATGAACTGAAGATGTTTTAGGGATGTTTGGGGATGATCCGAATCCAACGGTGATGACTGAGCGAGTCGGGTTCGGGGTAGTTTCGGACGCGCGTGAGGGGTTTGACAAAAGGCCATGGAGACAAGGGGATTTGATGGGCTCAGAGAAGAGAGCGGTCCAGTTGATCTGAGAGGAGGTCAACACAGACAAGGAAGAAGCGGCAACTACGAGCGAATGCAGTTTTATGAAAACATGCGGATGCAATGCACATGATGACATGATGAAATGCAACAAGCAAATATAAAACACACGGTGACGACGAAATAACTGGACGGCATCTGGAGCGTCGGTCTCGGGTCGTTACAACATGCCTATCGATGTACTTACATAGGACAATTTTGGGAACGACTATTGTTTTCCATCGAGATTAGTTTCATCCCATGGCTTATATATACTCATTGTTCAGGATATCGGTAGCTGGTACCATATAGGCCCGGGGCTGTTAAGGGACTAATCGGTGAATCGGACTTTTAACTGCATATATTTGTAACCCATTTATCGTTAGGTTAACTAGGGCCATATGTAATATATCTGAGGCTACATAGCAACATGCACTGTACTGAATGTCTAAATATGCAATCCTATGCTACATAGCAACAAGGAAGAGTGTTACCTTAATGTTATGATGATGTCTAGATATACGTAGAAGAGCAGCATCAACAACAACAACAACACAACATCAGTTAATCAGCCGATAATTTGTAAAAAATCGATAAACTTCCTCCGGCCCATAATATAAGATGTTAATTCATCCAATATGTGAGTATATTGGATGTTATAAGATATTATATAATGGGACGGAGGGAGTGTTGTACTACATCATTGTGCAATTGTTGTTTAGCTTCTAATATTAACTTGGTGCTTTTAGGTACATATGTCATTGGTAAAGATCCACGCTTTGACCCTTTCTGCGGATGGGGCAATGAGATATTGATGAACCAGCATCAAGTGAGGAAGTTGATAAAGATTGTTAGTAAAATGGGTCAAAAGATGGCAATTAAAGTATTTGTTTACACTTTATCCAAGACAACAGCGAACTGCAGGATGGTAAGTAAGAACTCTGCAGCCTTCTTTTTACTGCCCATAATGAGTTGTGTCAGATGACAATGTCTGAATCTTTTTTCCTTTACAGTGGTTCCCAAAGCAGTTTACTCAAGATTACCTCTCAAACTACATGATTGGTGGGCATGCAAAGGTTAAAGTATTTCTACCAGAACACGATAATTATCTAGATGTTTTCATGAAGACAGTGAAGGATGGGCGGTTGGCCATCACAAGGGGTTGGACTAGAGTCGTGCGTGCCTTCTGCATGGAGGAGGGCACAATATGGGTATTCCGCTTCACCTTGTTGAGCAACCAGAATATATTTCGCCTCTTTCTGTACCGTCTTTAATAGTACAAGTATACAACGGTGGTTCATCATTCTTTATTTGGTGCTTATGTAATTCTTGAACATATGTACCTGTGAATCGAATAATGCATTGGTTGTTTGAACCTGATGGATATGAATAAAGCTATAGCATACTTTCAAATTCAAATCCGGTACAATTTGAAATAGCAGCAATTAAATTACGGTGAAATTATGCTCTGCAGGTCGTTACGACGCACACGGTCGGTAAAACACAAACGTTTGTGATACACACCATAATCCGACACAGTTCACAGAGAGGAAATGTGTGCGAGCATGCACACAGTTGCCGTTTGCAAACCGTGTGTGATGTCAGACAATATCACAAACGGTGCGGGCAAACTAAACGTTTGTGATAGTTGCCTTATCGTACACGATTCGCAACCATGAACTGTTTCTGATGTGGTACGCATTGTAAACGTTGCACCACAGAATAGCGTGTGCGATAGTTATCATGTACGATGATGTTACGATGGTCCGACGTTTCATAATCCTATTCGACACTCGTACGATGATTAGCTAATCTTCTTAATTAGTTATCGCATACAGTTCGGGAAAAGTGAATGTGTGTGATTGTCTGCTTATCATACACGTTCTATAATCGTGAACCGTTTGTGATGGGCCACGCATCGTAAACGTAGCACCACAGAATACCGACTGCGATGGCAATGCGAGCACAAACGAGTAGCAAGGATAAAGCGTTTGGGATATTCGAGATATCAGAAACAGTTTCATACGGACAATTGTATGCATCAAGGCTCCCTATCCCCGATGGTTTCTGGGTCGTGTGGGAAGCACCCCCGTATCGCACACACTCACCTGGCGACGGTGCAAAACGCCATCGCGGAAAGGGGTTAAAAACCGTTTGTATAGCACCTCACTATACCAGTGCTATAACCCTGTCTCCCAACTAACACCATGAGACCGGTAAAATAGGAAAACTATTAAGGACAAACCTTTGCCTTGTGCATAGTTCACTTGAGCTAGATGATGACGATCTTGTCGTCCTTAAGTCGGACCACCTTTGTTGATTGCGCAGGCTCGATGAGGACTAGTAGATTGCTCCTCCATACTCCATTATGGGTGAGCCACTCTTCAGCACATCTTCACAAGTCCATTATCATGAGAATGGACGGCAAGCTTGAAGCATGATCTCTTCATGATGCTTCACTTGAACTTGCACACCACAATCTTGATGACGATCACCACTTGATGTCATCCTCCGTGGGTTATATGATATCTTCCTTTTGATTCACGCCCATGGAAACATACCTAACCCCACAAAGAACTCTCACATAGACCATGGGTTTGTACACAAAGCGTAATGGACAATTCTTACCATACCATGAGATCACTTGATCCCACTAGGTATATCTTCTATGATTTGTGTGTTGATCAACTTGAATCCTCTCTTTGTACTTAGTTTTGATCAACCTTGTGATAACCCACAAGTATATGGGATCAATTGTAGCCTTTCTCGATAAGTAAGAGTGTCGAACCTAATGAGGAGCTAAAGGTAGAACAAATATTCCCTCAAGTTCTATCGACCACCGATACAACTCTACGAGAAGACAACAAGAAGAAAGTCTCACATCAACTAGGAAAATTAATGGGCTATGGAGATGCCCATCAATCGATATCGATGCAAGTGAGTAGGGATTGCCATGCAACGGATGCACTAGAGCTATAAGTGTATGAAAGCTCAAACTGAAAACTAAGTGGGTGTGCATCCAACTTGCTTGCTCATGAAAACCTCGGGTATTTGAGGAAGCCCATCATCGGAATATACAAGCCAAGTTCTATAATGAAAATTCCCACTAGTATATGAAATTGATAACTCAAGAGACTCTCTATATGAAGAACATGGTGCTACTCTAAAGCACAAGTGTGGAAAAAGGATAGTAACATTGTCCCTTCTCTCTTTTCTCTCATTTTTCATTTTTTTCTTTTTTTGGTGGTCTTCTTTGGCCTCTTTTTTTTATTTGGGCTTCTTTGGCCTTTTTTTATTTGGGCTTCTTTGGCCTCTTTTATTTTTCATAAAGTCCGGAGACTCATCCCAGCTTGTGAGGGGATCATAGCTTCCATCATCCTTTCCTCACTGGGACAATGCTCTAATAATGACGATCATCACACTTTTATTTACTTACAACTCAATATTACAACTCGATACTAGAACAAAATATGACTCTATATGAATGCCTCTGGCGGTGTACCAGGATGTGCAATGATCTAGTGTAGCAAAGATATAAAAAACAGACAAGCCATGAAAATATCATGCTAGCTATCTTGCGATCAAGCAAAGCAATATGACAATGAATGCTCAAGTCATGTATATGATGATGATGGAAGTTGCATGGCAATATATCTTGGAATGGCTATGGAAATGCCATGATAGGTAGGTATGGTGGCTGTTTTGAGGAAGATATAAGGAGGCTTATGTGTGATAGAGCGTATCATATCACGGGGTTTGGATGCACCGGCAAAGTTTGCACCGACTCTCGAGGTGAGAAAGGGCAATGCACGGTACCGAAGAGGTTAGCAATGGTGGAAGGGTGAGAGTGCGTATAATCCATGGACTCAACATTAGTCATATAGAACTCACATACTTATTGCAAAAATATATTAGCTATCAAAACAAAGTACTACACGCATGCTCCTAGGGGGATAGATTGGTAGGAAAAGACCATCGCTCGTCCCCGACCGCCACTCATAAGGAAGACAATCAAAAAATAAATCATGCTCCGACTTCATCACATAACGGTTCACCATACGTGCATGCTTCGTGAATCACAAACCTTAACACAAGTATTTCTACCAGTCCATGATTACTCACTAGCATGACTCTAATATCACCATCTTTATATCGCAAAACTATTGCAAGGAATCAAACATATCATATTCAGTGATCTACAAGTTTTATTTAGCATTTTATGACTAACCATGTGAATGACCAATTCCTGATGACTCTCTAAATAGATATAAGTGAAGCATGAGAGTTTAATTCTTTCTACAAAAGATATGCCCACGCTCTAACAAATATAAGTGAAGCAAAAGAGCATTCTACAAATGGCGGTTTTCCATGTGAAGAGAAATAGGCAATCCAAACTTCAAAAGATATAAGCGAAGCACATGAAGCATTCTATAAAGCAACCAAGGACTATATCATACCAGCATGGTGCATTATTAAAATAAAAATAAAAAGCACACGACGCTCCAAGATTTATGCATATCATGTGACGAATAAAAATGTAGCTCCAAGTAAAATTACCGATGATCGTTAGAAGAAAGAGGGGATGCCTTCCAGGGCATCCCCAAGCTTAGTTGCTTGGGAGTCCTTGAATATTACCTTGGGGTGCCTCGGGCATCCCCAAGCTTAGGCTCTTTCCACTCCTTATTCCTTCATCCATCGTGATCTCACCCAAAACTTGAAAACTTCAATCACACAAAACTTAACAAAACCCTCGTGAGGTCCGTTAGTATAATAAAACAAATCACCACTTTAAGTACTATTGCAAACCCATTCATATTTTGTTTTTGCATTGTAGCTACTGTATTATAACTTCCCCATGGCTTAGACCACCGATAAAATGGATAGTTTCATCAAAACAAGCAAAACAATGCATCAAAAATAGAATCTGTCAAAAACAGGACAGTCTGTAGTAATCTGAACATTCACCATACTTCTGTAACTCTAAAAATTCTGAAAAATTAGGAAAAAATAAAAAATTTGTATAGCAGTACTATGAAAAAAGTTTCAGAAGCTTTTGACATTCCAGTAAAAAAATGTAAATTCACGCGCTACAGCCAAAGTTTCTGTTTTTCAACTGCACATACCAAACAAGCAACTAATCATCCTTAAGGCAAATCTTGACACATTATTTTTATAATACAATGGATTTGTACAAGGTGATAATTATTTTTGTTGAAAAGTTTCTGTAATTCAAGATTTGCAAAGTTTCCATGGGCATGAACAAAGTTCAAGGAGCTCCCCCACTTCAATGGTGCTCGTCCTTCTTACTTTCACTTTTCTTTTTAAAAAGTTTTAGGTTCCCCAATTTATTTTTTTGTTTTTAAACTTTATAAAAGCACTCAACAGAAATAAATGACTCTCTAAAACTTCCGGGTTGTCTCCCTGGCAGCGCTTTCTTTAAAGCCATTAAGCTAGGCATATAGTGCTCAAGTAATGGATCCACCCGGATCCCAAGGTATATCAAAGCCAATTTTAATTAACAATGATTTGTGATTTAGTAGTGAGCACAAAGTAACATATATCAAGTAACGACGAAGTCTAACTCTCTTTCTATGCATCGGCATGTTATAAAAGAACAATTCATGCACATCAAGTAAAGGCCAATACATAGTATAAACAATTTCTTGCAATTTTATCATATTGGAAACATAGAGAGGCGGAGATGTAGTTCCTCTCTCATAATAATTGCAAGTAGGAGCAGCAAGCACATGCATATTATATCTATCAAAATCATCATGTGCAATAGTAGAACGCAACCCATCAATATAATCCATAATAAGCGCAAACTTCTTCGATATAGTGTAGTTGGGAGAATTCAAAAAGATAATAGGACTATCATGCGTGGGTGCAATAGCAACAATTTCATTCTTGACATAAGAAACTATAGCAAGTTCATCTCCATAAGCATAATTCATATTGGCATCATGGCCACAAGCATAGCAAGCATCAAGTTCATCAAAAAGGGACATTTCAAATGAATCCAAGGGATCATAGCAATCATCATAGCATTCATCCTTCGGTAAGCACGAAGGGAAATTAAACAATGTATGAGTTGAAGAGTTACTATGATTAGAAGGTGGGCACGGGTGATCAATCCGCTCTTCCTCCTTTTGTTCTTCGCTCTCCTCGTCATCTTTTTCATCTAATGAGCTCACAGTGTCATCAATTTCTTCTTCCATAGTTTCCTGCAAAATATTAGTCTCCTCTTGGACAGCGGAGGAGTCCTCAGTATATGGTTTAACGTAAGCATTAGAAGCATAATTCTCATAGTAATATTTAAGTATGGCAAAAAATTTAGATTTGTAAAGAGTAGCATCATACTTTTCAATCAAAGAAGCAATTTCATAAGCACCCTTAAAAGCAACAAATTCTTCAATTTGTTCAACATCATAGTAATTATAAACACCCTTGGCATAAGAAGATAAGATTCCATTATCACTAAACTCACATTGGTAGGGAAGGTGTTTCTTAGGGTCTTCAGGACAACAAGTAAAATCATATAATTCACATAAATTCCAAGCATAGCATTGCATAGTATTAATTTGATGCAGTAAATGTTTCCCTTTTTGAGATAAGCGGTGTCGCACAAAATAAGCATGCTCATCTAATGATTTTCCCTCAACTAAGCTAGTTGGGTTTTCAGCACGAGCACAAAGGGATCGAAGATGATCCAAGTAAAAAGCTTCAGGAGTATGATAGATTTTGGTTGGTTCTTCAACCATTGGTTTAGTAGGTACAACTAATTTTTTTGGTATTTTACGTTTCCTACCCATAACTAAAGATAGAAAACAAGAGCACAAAAAAAAAATTACTTAGTGCTAAAGCAAACAAGCACACACGAGAATTTTCACCCCACGCTATTGCTCCCCGGCAACGACGCCAGAAAAAGGTCTTGATAACCCACAAGTATATGGGATCAATTGTAGCCTTTCTCGATAAGTAAGAGTGTTGAACCCAACGATGAGCTAAAGGTAGAACAAATATTCCCTCAAGTTCTATCGACCACCGATACAACTCTACACACACTTTGCGTTTGCTTTACCTAGAACAAGTATGAAACTAGAAGTACTTAGTAGGTGTGATATGATAGGTTTGCAAAATAATAAAGAGCACGTAAATAAAATCTAGGGGTTGTTTAGATAAAGAAATAACTAAGTTAGTTTTAGTAGAGAGTTTTTTGTCACAAGAAAATTATTTGTCCCTAGGCAATCGATAACTAGACCGGTAATCACTATTTCAATTTTATATGAGGGAGAGGCATAAGCTAACATACTTTCTCTACTTGGATCATATGCACTTATGATTGGAACTCTAGCAAGCACCCGCAACTACTAAAGATCATTAAGGTAAAACCCAACCATAGCATTATAAGGTATCAAGTCCTCTTTATTCCCATACACAAACAACCTACTAACTCGGGTCTGTGCTTCTGTCACTCACGCCACCCACCATAAGCGAATCATAAACATATTGCAAACCCTACAGCGGGGATCCCTCATGCTTGCGCAACATGGAGAGCACCATAGGACAGAACCAATAATAAAACATGCAACTCAAACCAATCACGATCATCAATCAACCCATAGGACAAAACGGATCTACTCAAACATCATAGGATAGCCATACATCATTGGGAAATAATATATAGCGTTGAGCACCATGTTTAAGTAGAGATTACAGTGGGGAGAAGGGGTGTTACACAGCTTCATAGAGGGGGAGAGAGTTGGTGATGACGGCGGTGAAGTTGTTGGTGTAGATTGTCGTCACGATGATGGCCCCGGCGGTGTTTCGGTGCCACCGGGAGAGAGGGGGAGAGTGCCCCCCTCCTTCTTCTTCTTCCTTGACCTTCCCCTAGATGGGAGAAGGGTTTCCCCTCTAGTCCATGGCCTCCATGGCGGCGGAGGGGCGAGAGCCCCTCCAAGATTGGATCTGTCTCTCTGTTTCTCTCTATTGCTGCGTTCCCAGATTCTGGCCGTTCACCGTTTCTTAAATTCCCGGAGATCCGTAACTCCGATTGGGCTAAAATTTAACACAATTTTTATCCGGATATTAGATTTCTTGCGGCGAAAGAAGGGCACCAACCGCCTTACGGGGTGGCCACAAGGGTCCCAGGCGCGCCCTACCCCCTGGGGCGCGCCCTCCACCCTTGCCGCCGCCTCGGGCATCGTCTCGCGTTGATTCCAATTCCCAAAAATCACATATATTCCAAAAAAAATCTCCGTAAGTTTTTATCGCGTTTGGACTTCATTTGGTATGGATATTCTGCGAAACAAAAAACATGCAATAAACAGGAACTGGCACTAGGCACTGGATCAATATGTTAGTCCCAAAAATAATATAAAAAGTTGCCAAAAGTATATGAAAGTTGTAGAATATTGGCATAAAACAATAAAAAATTATAGATACGACGGAGATGTATCACCTTGTATCTTATCTTCTCTCTTCAAAAAGATGATGTCTTGAAGGTAGACATGAATGTTCACACAATCTTTTTCTTCAAGACATACTTGCAATTGGCTCAACTCTCACATGACCAATCTTTGGATAACTCCTTAAATAGCACCTTGGTCAACACATAATATCCTTCTTATAACCTTAAAACCAAAGAATGGTCTCTCAGCAATGCCTATGGACAAACCTTCAAATATAACTCAAGACAACCATTAGTCCATAGGGATTGTCATCAATTACCAAAATCAAACATGGGGGCACCATGCTCTTTCAGCTGGACCATCAAATGTCCTCCCTGAAAATCACATACCCCATATTCAAATCCTCGAATTCATGCAAACACATGCACGTCGATCATACACATAAATATCACACGCAGATAACATTTGTTCGTATTGAAAAATACATAGTTCACACATAAAATTTATTCAGAGTACACAGTTCAAAAAAAAATTCCTTGGTTTCCATCATGGGTCCACATATGCTCCACAAGATCGTTGAGTAGTTGCACATGCACATTTTGCTCTCGAAGATTCCGATGCATCTCCAGAAAATTACAATATGCTCGGCATCTTGTTTTGGAGGCAGACTTGTACCCCAAGCTTCCCAAAATCATGCGTTCAGGCTACTACTTCACCCTTATTCTCGACAATCATGTTCTCAAAAGTGGCACAACATGTCACCAGTCGCCACAACTTCTTCAATTCCCACATCATTGCAGTTTCACAAACAATACCTCAACGAGCTTGGAGCACTCTGAATGCTCTCTCCACATCCTTTCTAGCTTCTTTTTGCATTGTTGCAAGTGACATTGTTTTTTTCCATGGGGATAGGGTATGCTATTGACAAACACCACCCATCGAGGATATATACAATCGTCAAGGTAGTACTCCATGTTGTAGTTGTGTCTGTTGATGGTGTATCCCCATCACAAAGTCTCCTAAATATATCAGAGATCGTTGGAGCACATTGATGTCTTTGTCAGGACCAGGAGTGCAAAAGAAAGCATGCCAATTCTGTTGGGAAACGTAGTAGAAAACAAAAAAATCGCCCTACGATCACCCATGAACACTATGAAGATGCATAACGGGTTGTGATCAACGATTGTTACCAACTCCGGGAGTGCGGCGGAAGTAGACGAGTCGGCGTAGATCGTACTTGGAGTCCCACGAATGTTGATGACGATCCCGCAAACAGCCCTCGAACGATCCCTCGAACAGAAGACCGAAAGCACGGCCTCTCTACTTGGTTGCAAGCGTACGATCTTCACGATCCGGCAGTGCTTCGCCCTCTAGAGCTAATCGTCATTGGAGAATTAGAGGGAAGAGTTTAGAACCACACAAGGCTTCTAATTATGAGGATTAGAGGTGGCTAGGGCTCGCTCTAATTAGTCAACTAGGACCAACTAGAACATGCACTAGATCAACTAGAGGAGGCACCAAAACTTGTATGTCCATAGGGTAGAAATCCTCTAGTATATATATGTTAGAGGGGAGGGAGAGGGCAGCCACCAAGGGGGAAAGAGTCCCCCTTGGTGCGCCAGCCTTGGGGAGGGGGAGTCCCACTCCCTCCCCAAGTAGGATCCCCCCCCCCCCCCACAAGGAAAGGGGGCGCCACTTCCATATGGGCCTATGTGGCCCATATTTCCTTCCACATCTTGGTCTTTTAAGGCCCGTTGATATTTTAATTAAATATAAAATGTTCTAAATATTTTCAGACCATTATATATATAATTTAACATCTCCGAAAACATTTTTCACCTATATATAATTAATCGGTAATGTCCGATACTCACCGAAACCCTTCCGGTGACCCCGAAACGCTTCCGGAACCTCTCGGGACTATTTAGGATATTAATGAAACAATTCCACAAATATATTCTCATCACCCCCATCCCACTAATACCCAGCAGATCGTGATTACCTTAAGCTTGTGACCCCGTAGGTTCGGTAAATCATAGACATGAACGAAACCCCTTCGTTCAATGACCGATAGCGGAACCGTGGACATCCATATCGGTTCCTATGATTACACGAATAATATTCGAGTGAACCTTTGGTTATCATGTGATGTTACCTTTGCTCCGCGATACTTTACAAAACCCAGTGTGCATCGGTATCCTCCTAAGTCATCACCATGCTCACTATACCGTTGCTCTTGTTACTGGTTTTGTTCTTCTTTCTCGTTGACGTGTTCTGGCATCCCCGTGACGTAGTCACCAGTGTCTGGCCGGACGATGGTGGATGTCGTCACACTGTGAGGGCCCTTAAGAATATCTCTCCATCATCGGAGGAGCAAATCCCACTCTCGAGCTATCTGGTCACCTGTCAAACTTTCCTGTGAGCCTGAAAGTTGTCGTTATGATCACCTTGTTACAGATGACGTTTGAGCAACCCCAAAGCCCACCGTCTGGTAGGAAGTGACTGAGATACTCTCATGGTCTGAGGAACTAAAACACATGCTAACGCTCCGTGTTAAAAAAGATGATTTCAGACGATATAATCACATAGTATAACAGACAAGTATTGGGTCGATTCAATATGATTGTTCTTCTAACATCATACCCTCAGTGTTGTTCTTCTAAAGATATCCTAAGATCCGGAAAACATGATCACCAACAACACTTGAGCCAGGCTTAGAGGCGAGACCAGGAACCTATTGTTACCGTTTATCATTTCACACGTGCATATGCGTTTTCCACTGAATCACATATTCCAGGATTATAGCAGTTATAGCATGAAATATAAACTCTTAATTATGAATAATGAAAATATAATAATACAATATTATTGCCTTTAGGGCATATTTCCAACAAATTCCACAAGCCCCTTGATGCCACTTCTTCGAGTACGATCTTGGCCTCTTTGGTGTTGATGTTGGTACATCCTGCGCAAATCTTTGGGCAGTTCTTTCATTGTCAATGCATGCAATCAATTGAATGGAGCATACATGGAAAACCTCTTGCAGGTCCAATTGCCATCAACCTTTCTGTGTCTCCGACAGTTGGTTCTATCAGGTACTCCGGTCCAAACACATTTACCTCGGGTCATGCAAACTTGATAGTGACATCAAGACATATGCTCTCCCTCCTACGGACCATCTCACCAACGACATCCGCGGTGGTACCTAATGCAAGCATCCTCAGAGCAGCCGTGCATTTCTACAAAGGAGAGAACGATAGTTGTCAGCAACATTCGTACATGAGAATAAAAGTAGGGATCATGTGCCTCCAAGCTCTCCACCCGCAACAACAAGGGGTTGCTCATCCGGAAGCGACGCCGTAAAATCCAATCATGGAACTTTGGTTCGGGTTGAAAGTAATCCTTGTAGAACAACCGTGCACTTGCGATCCTATCCCGGTGTATAATTCTCCTCCCCTTGATGGGACCCTTGAAGTTCAGAATATGCTCTACTTCTTCATTTCCTCGTGGATGCTCATCATCATCATGATCTCATCATCCGACGAATCTGGTGAAATGACAAACTCTTGTTGATGAATTCATTAAGCTCATTGTTTTGAAACTCCTCATCCGACGAATCCATCGGTTTACCTACAAAAGAATTTTAAAAAATAGTTCGGTCATTTTGTCAAACAAACATAAGGGAAGGTGTACGACGGAAGGAGCAGGATGTACCGCAACGGTGTCCGAGCGACGAGGATGGCAGGGAGGGGTTTTGTGCCGGTGGTGGGTGCGCTGTGGGGTCGGGACGGCCGACGGGGACAATGCATTTTTTTGGTTCACAATTGATTACTCTTATTTTTTATTTTTATTTAAAGAGGGGCAGAGAGGAAAGAAAGAGGGCATGTTGGGCTAGGCTGGGAATGATTTGATGTGATTTGGTGTAGGTCTGATTTGTCGGATCCTACGTGGGAGACGCGTCGAGGCGTGCTCGGGCCTCCTCAGTTTTCGCCCCAGATACGAGCTGGGTTGAGAGATGACGAACAATCCGGACATATAAGACGGTTTGAGGGGTCGGGTAGGTCGTATTTTCACGACCAATCAACGAACAATCTGGACATATAAGACCGATTTGAAGGGCCGGGTAGGTCGTATTTTCACGACCGATTATTTGACCCGGTCATCCGAGTAGAAGGTTTGGGCGTGCTTTATTGTGCAGGTGATGTTGTTTGTTTTTTACAATTCTTTTACTCCCTTTGTCTCGAAATTTACGGTGATCGTAGATGCTGTAATGTTGTGGTTTGGTTCGATCCACGACCGGAGCAAGTGCGGACCAACTGAACCACGGACAATCAACTAGTGCTAGTGCGCCTCCATCTCCGACCATGCCCCAGCAACCGAGGCGAGGCTCCTCTGCAAGTGCTCCCTTCCTTCCTTCCCGCTTCCCTCGTCAACCAAATCAACCAACCCCCCAATCGCCACGACTGGCACGCCCCTCCTCCCCCCACCGGAGCCTTCCTTTCGTCCCCAAATCGGAGTCCCAAAACACCCCCCCCCCCCCCCCCCCCCCCACCCTGCGCGGATCGATCCCCCACCGACTGCGCAGTGGCAGCCGCAGCCGCGTCCCCGTCTTCCTCCCCGCCGATTCGGCCGAGCGATCGCGGCAGCCCTCGTCCACCCATGCTTCCCCGGGCGGCTGCGGACGAGATATGAGCCGGCGGGGAATCGACGGAGCCGCCGACGCCGCCCGCCATGGACCCCTCCGAGCGCCCCGCCGTCGTATTCGACAACGGCACAGGGTACAACTCCGAATCTCTCCGTCCGATCCCGCGGCTGTATCGCTGGTGTGATTCGCGCCTGCGCTCGCAGCAGTAGCTAGGTTTTTTTCCCCTTTCGTTTGTGCTTGTCCCTGAGTGCGTGCCCGTATGTTTCCGCTGACCGCGCTGGAGGCGAATTGGGGCAGGTCGAATCGGATTACCGACTGCCGTGGGAATAAATGCATTTCGTTAGCCAATGGGACAACGGCACGTCATGCGGTGAGGCTTGCTCCCTAATTGCGAGCCAACATTCACATTGGTAGCTCGAGCGTTCAACCTGAACCTAAAATGACACGAATTTCTATGCGTGTTTGAAAAACATACCACAGTGAACTTAAGGTAGGAAGAATTGAAACTGATTTTATGGACTTTCTATGGCTATCTTTATTTCATCATTGGTTGAACTAGGTGTTGGTCCATTCATTATTGGTTAGTCTTTAAATCCACGCTACCAGCGGTGAGGCAATATCTGTCTGTTTAATGGTTGGAGGTACGAACCGAAAATCTAGGGACTGCTTCTACTTTTTTGGGATTATAGTTAGTAATGTTGTTCTAGTCCTTTAGCTCAAATTGTTACTGTTACACCGTAGGCTATTACGAAGTACTATAACATGTCTTTACTGATGCACTATGTGTGTTCTATGAAACATAAAAATGGCAATCGCTAACGGACTGCGATAGAAGGCAGGAAATAACTGTTCCCGCGCACAAGCGTTTTATCTTCAAGTCGGATTGTTTTGGTTTCTTCAAAGCCGCTTGAAATTTTCCATACGCATGTCACATGCAAAATTTGCTCTATTAAGCTCATCACACTGTGTCCTTACATAATCTGTATGCTCTTATGTTTAGGTATAGCAAACTTGGGTTTGCTGGTAACTCCGAGCCGTCTTTCACCATCCCTACTGTAGTAGCTGTGAATGAATCTTTCTTGGACCAATCAGAGCAGTGCAGTAGTGCAAATTGGCTAGCACAGTATAATGCAGGTGTCATGGCTGATCTTGATTTTTTTATCGGGGATGAGGCTCTGTCACATTTCAAATCTAGTGGCCTGTACAGTTTAAGAAGCCCAATTCGTCATGGTCAGGTATGCATATACATTTTCTGTTTGTAATATTGTCCTTCGCGGGTGCACCATGCCACTATGTCATATCTTTTCCCCTGCTCTCCAGGTGAATGACTGGGATACAATGGAGAGATTTTGGCAGCAATCCATTTTCAATTATCTACGGTGCAATCCTGAGGAACACTACTTCCTACTTACAGATAGCCCTGTCAGTACGCCGGAAAGTCGTGAATGTATGGGAGAAATTATGTTTGAGACCTTTAATGTCCCTGGTCTATATATTTCTGTGCAATCTGTGCTCAGCCTTTCTGCTGGATTTGCATATCTGAAAACTCTTTCTGAAGAGGATTCAGAAGATTCTGTGGTAGGTCTTGAATTCACCTCCTTTCATGTTTTTGTTTGATCAAGTATCAAGATGGTCATCAACCCGTGAACTTCATCTCTTTCACTGGAACACATCGCCTTGTGAATGTTTTAACAGATAACCAAAATTCTCATATTGATCTCATACCCACATTAAGATAAACTCCCCTTTTACATTTTACATATTGTTCTTTGGAATAGTTGCCTTGCATGTTTCGACAAAATTTTGGTCCATCTTTGGATTATATTACCCATTCATATCGTACTTGTTGCTTGGCAGCCCCTGGAGTTTCCATTCCAATTTGGAGATATGTTTTGCTATTCCGTACTCATAAGCATGGACCCTGGAACATTTTGAGCGTAACACAACCTCATGATATGAAGAAACCATTTCGTGAGAATTATGTGATGACTGCTTATTTCTCACTCACCAATTCTGCAATGAGCGCCAATTAACTTGCTAACTAAAACTTATGTTTATCGAAAATTGTGGTTGTGAAGCTCTGTAAAGATTATTTTGTTCTAGACATAAATAGTACCATAGAAGATGCATGCCGCATGCAGCCATGAAACATCAAACTTAATGCTTATTTAAACTCTAGGAGTAATCATCATAGATAAAGTAGACTCATCTAAATATCAAGTGTTCTGCAGGATACAACTCTTCTCGTGAGTTTGACCAATATATTTTGTCAGTCTGATATGACAGGTGTAGTAGTTGACATTGGGGATGGAGCTCCACATATTGTGCCAGTTGTAAACGGCTATGTAATTGGGAGTAGCATAAAGTCTTTTCCTCTTTCCGGAAGTGATGTAACTCAGTTTGTTATGCAGCTCTTACAGGTATTTAATTTTCTTCCCACATTTTCCTCGGGTTATGTTAGGGTGTCGACGTCCTTGTGCTGTCCATGAATAGATTCTGTATCCAGTACTTGCATATTGCAAATACATTAATAGAAGCAAGTTTGTGCAGTACCGACTAAACCAGAACAATTGAATAGCAATTTTCGGATTTTCCTGAAGTTTGGGTGGTATGGAATTATCCAGGAAAAAGGAACAGAAAATATTTATTATGTTAGAATATTTATCTGGATAGTTCAATGATAGTAATAATCGGATAACACTGCATTTCGGTCAACAAAGCCAAAACGATGCTTCAGTCAAATAATTTCTACTTTCATGGATATCTATGCTGAAGCCTCCTGGTAAGTGATCATGTTAATATGTGAACCCTAGATCTGTTGTGCGTTATTGCTTAGTATCCTGACATTAGTTTTGCACTGCTCAGTATGGTTCTTGATTAATCAACTTGGAAGAGTTTGCATTCCTTTTGTAAGGATACCTAAAGTTCCAGTCTCCCCCATATTATACCCTCAGACCATATATCATCCACAAGAAGTTGATTTTGTGAACATGTTCTCTGATGAAATATGGCAATTTTTTATCTGGATCACACAAATCTAGAAAACAAAACCTGCACCATAGCATTCACAAGTGTTGCTGTTATCGGCTTTGAGTCGTATGTGCAGCAGAATTATACGGAACCAGCAACAATAATAGACTTGTACTTGCATAAAACTAGAACGAGTTGAATAATCCATGTTGGATGCTATTTGTACTTTAAATTAAGTGGAGTCCAATTAAGTTAGAAGGATATTATAGTTCGGTCAATAGTTTCTGTTGTGATCCAATTGGTGGATCAAGTTAGTTGTTTTATATACTCCCTCCGTCCCAAAATAAGTGTCTTGAGCTTAGTACAAATTTGTACTAGAGCTAGTACAAAGTTGAGACACTTATTTTGGGACGGAGGGAGTAAATGACTAGCATTTACCTGTTTTTAGACAACAAATCGATGAACAAAAGTTCCAATAAGCCTCAGAGCTTCTTTCACGTCAGGGATGAGCTCTGCTGCCGGACAGTAGATGACCCTCTCGTTGGTCTTCAGACCTTTACTATACCCAAATTATCTCATTGTGGATCAATGTCCATAACAGCTGCCATAATGTTTGGGTGGCCTCTTAGCCTCAGTTGCAACTTTAGATTGAATGAAAATATGTAATTTAAAATGAAAAACTGGAATGTTGTCATCTGGGTAAGAAACTCCATTTTACTGTAGAACTAGTGCGACATCATTTGCCCTGAATATTTGGTTGTGGCCCATTCTGTAGAAGCTAGTGAAACATGGTACTCTGATCACAAATGTAGTTCGTTTTAGGATTTGGACCAGTCAAACATTGTTAAGTTTGACCATTACAATGGAAAATATTACCTACATTGGCAACATGAAATTGGTATTACTAGATTCATTGTGACTGAGAATACATTTTTGTTATGCATAATTATTTTTATCTCAAGCAACATATTTTTGTATAAATTGATGATCAAAGTCTGCGTCTATGTCCAAAACAACATTCATTGGTGATCAGAGGGGATAGATTTCTGCACGTACATGGCTGCTTTTATGCTTATGACGTGTATTAGTATTATAATATGAAATTCTGTTGGTGATTTAGTATCATCGTGCGTTATGCAGGAAAGGGGTGAGCTTCTTCCACCTGATGATGCTTTGGATATAGCTCGTAGGGTGAAAGAAACGTATTGCTATACTCCTTCAGACATTGTCAAGGTATTGTGTTCCTTGGAACCAATGTCTTGATATTATATTTTCTTGTCCTTGTATTTTCCGATGATCTACACAAGCACATTATTCAGTGGAATATTTGAGAGTTGAAGTTCCTCCACTAAAGTCAAATATATAAAACCTATTCTGTGCAATGCTGAGAAATCACTGTTATTTTGTTATATGGAACTGGTCTACATGCTGCATATGTTTGCTTGCGTTGTTGTAATAACAACTAATACCTACCTTTCGGACTTTACCTTTTGCAATACCCACTCATTTATTCATATTCCTTTTTCTTTATGGATTTATCTGTTCACAAGTATGATAGGCGGTTGAATTGTATAATTTCAGGAGTTCAAGAAGCATGACAGCAAGCCTAGTAAATATATCAAACAATGGTCTGCAATCAAACCGAAGACTGGGGTTCCATACACAATTGACATTGGATATGAGCGTTTTCTTGGACCAGAGGTTTGTCCGTACACTGTATTCTACCATTCAATTTCATGGGATTTTTTCATGCAGTGGGCCTATTCATTATTCTCCCTCCGTTTCAAAATAGATGCTGTCCTAGCCTTGCCATTTTTTCTCAGAATGCTTGTCAGTTTACATTGTCAATGCAATTTAAGTCATTCTGTTCTTACTTCAACCTTAATCAACAACCAACAACAACTAGTCCCAAACAAGTTGGGGTAGGCTAGAGTTGACCCATAAGATCTCGAAACCAGCTCATGGTTCTGGCACGTGGATAGCTAACTTCCACGCGCCCCTGTCCATGGCTAGTTCTTTGGTGATATTCCAGTCCTTCAGATCTCTCTTTACGGACTCCTCCCATGTCAAGTTTGATCTACCCCGACCTCTCCTGACATTATCAGCACGCTTTAACCGTCCCCTATGCACTGCGTTGTATATGTCCAAACCATCTCAGCCGACGTTGGACAAGCTTCTCTTCAATTGGTGCTACCCTAACTCTCTCGCATATATCATCATACCAGACCTGATCCTTCCTTGTGTGGTCACACATCCATCTCAACATGCACATCTCCGCTACACCTAACTGTTGAACATGTCGCCTTTTGGTCGGCCAACACTTAGCCTCGATTCTTCTGGCATCTTGTTTGCCCAAAAAATGAGGTTAAAAAGCTTAGTTAGCCATACTATCGCTGTCTCTGAGGCCTCTCCACACCACAATGGGGATACAATCAGGGTCCATCGCCTTGCCTCCTTTCATCCTTTTTACAGCCTCCCTGACCTCAGACTCCTGGGTTCGTCGCACAAAACGCCTGCTGGTATCATCAAAGTAGTCGTCCAGCTCAATAGTATAGCTTCCATTCTCTCCATTGAACAGCTTGTTGAAGTACTCTTGCCATCTGTGCTTAATCTCCTCGTCCTTCACCAGGAGTTGATCTGCTCTGTCCTTGATGCATTTGACTTGGTTGACATCCCTCATCTTCCTCTCTCGGATCTTAACCATCTTATAGATATCCCTTTCGCCTTCCTTCGTGTCTAAGCGTTAGTAGAGGTCCTCATACGCCTGACCCCTTACTTTACTCACAGCTCGCTTTGCGGCTTTCTTTGCCATCTTGTACTTTTCTATGTTGTCTACACTCCCATCCAGGTGTAGGCAACTGAAACAGTTTTTCTTCTCCTTAATAGCCTTCTGGACATCATCGTTCCACCATCAGGTATCTTTAGCTTCGCTTCTACTTACCGTGGTCACTCCAAACTCCTCTGAAGCCACCTTACAAATGCAAGTCGCCATCTTCATCCACATATTGTTTGCATCACTCCTTCCTCCCAAGGCCCTCCTTAATGGCCCTCTCCTTGAAAGCCTAAGCTGCCCCTTCCCCTTGAACCTCCCCCACTTCGTTCTAGCGACTTTGGTGCGCTTATCCCGCTGGACATGAATCTGAATGCGGAAGTCAGCCACCACAAGCTTATGTTGAGGGACAACGCTCTCTCCAGGCATCACCTTACAATCTAGGCAAGCACGCCTGTCTTCTCTTCTCTAGAGGACAAAATCAATCTGGCTAGAGTGTTGACCACTACTAAAAGTCACTAGATGCGACTCTTTTTAAAGTGGGTGTTAGCTATGATCATGTCGTAGGTTCGAGCGAAGCTTAAGACATCTTCTCCTTGATTCCTGATGCCATAGCCAAAGCCCCCATGCACCCCTTCAAAACCTGTGTTAGATGTACCCATGTGGCCATTGAGGTCTCCTCCTATGAAGAGCTTCTCGCCAATAGTTACACTCCTAACCATGCAATTGAGGCCTTCCCAAAACTCCCTCTTGGTGTTCCCATTGTGGCCTATTTGCGGGGCATACGTGCTGATAACATTGAGAACTAAGTCCCCAGCTACCAGCTTGACCAGGATAATCCGGTCTCCTTGCGTCTTGATGTCTACCACTCCATACTTGAGGCTCTTGTTGATCAAGATGATTACTCCATTTCTGTTTGTATTTGTCCCCGTGTACCACAGCTTAAGCCGGTATCCTCCACCTCCTTCGCCTTCTGTCCCCTTCATTTGGTTTCTTGGATGTAAAGGATATCAACACCTCTCCTCACCGCTGTATCAACTAGCTCCCGTAACTTACCTGTCAGGGACCCTACGTTCCAGCTACCTAAGCAGATCCTACTAGGCTCGGCTAGCTTCCTTACCCTTCACACTTGTCAAGTCAAATGCGAAGACCCTTGCTCATTTTGTGCCCCTTAATCAATGTCACAAAAAGGAGAGCTAATTAACTCTTGTGCTTGCATGCTTTGCTTTGGGGAGGAAAAATAGGTTATTTCATGACCTTGTGAGGAAGAGATGAGCAATATAGGCATGTTCTGCCCAACTCAAACAAAATATGTTTGAAAAGGAGGGGGTACTTGATTTTGTTTACATCATGGGAATAGACTGGAGGCTATGTAGTATGATAGAACATGTATGACCGATTGAAGAAATCATTTCATTCTTCAAGATTTATAGTAATAATGAAAATACGGGGTCCCAGATTAAATTAGTAATTCTGATGGTTCACAGGTATGAAACTATGTTGAACTGCTAAGCCCTTATAACCAGTCATCAAATCAATGGACGCCTTTGCATGTTTAGACTTGAGGTTGCAATGCCTTATTACATACTTATAGAAGTATCATCTGACTGACAGACAGGTTGACCAATATATGGGAATTTGGATCATGATTTTCTTTATTCATAAATACATAAATAATATAAGTAGCTCAGGATTTTCTAGGGCAATGGTTTATCATTAATCTATGCGGGTTATGAAATATATCGAGAGGCTCTAAAGGAAATCCTAATAATTTTATGTTTGTTTTTAGCTGAACTTAATTGTGTAGGTTGTTACACATTTTTATTAGAATAAAGAGGCAACAGTTTACAAGTGTCCTTGCTCTTACACTTGATACAAGTAGTAGTTGGAACCAGTGTAACTTTTTAATAACAAAATGCAGATCTTCTTCCATCCTGAGATGTATTCTGCTGACTTCTCCACTCCTTTACCTGAACTGATTGACAGCTGTGTTCAATCTGCGCCAATTGACACAAGGAGAGCTTTGTATAAGGTGCTTGCTTTGATCTCTGCAAACACATCTAAGAATAGAAAGTGACATGTTGATGTGACACTATGAAATTCCACAATTTGCAGAACATAGTATTATCTGGTGGAACTACCATGTTTAAAGACTTCCACAAGAGGCTCCAAAATAATATAAAGAAGATAGTAGACGAACGTGTTGCCGAAACTAATGCACATCATCGTGTGGAGGTGAAAGTAAGTACAACAATGCTTGACTGAGCTCATGCCATAACTAGTTGAATTGTCCTCTATATGTTCATGTTTGAATGTCAGCCTGTTGTAATCAATAGTCTATATGTGATTGATTCTATATGTTTTGTTTGTCTATTATTTTAATGGCAGCCTGTTGAGGTCAACGTAGTCACCCATCCTATACAGAGCTACGCAGTTTGGTTCGGGGGTTCTGTAGCTGCATCCAGCCATGAATTCTTCGAGGTACCTGCCACTCGACACTTCATTTCACACGCAGAAGTGAATATTAGTGCATATATTTCTCCTATATTAACTGTTATATGTCGATGAAAGGCCAAGTTACAATTGCAGGTCTTTCAGTCAACGCCACTCCGGACATTGCCATTTGTAATTGGGCTATGAATTCAGTCATATTTCTGTTCACATGAATAGACAGATATACATGAAATTAAGTGATTTATTTTTCTGTTCTCATTCAGTGCTGCCACACAAAGGAAGATTACGAGGAGCATGGAGCAAGCATCTGCCGAACAAGCACCGTTTTCAAAGGAATGTACTGAAGTTTTGACGTATCCGACATTTTTTGTAGGAGATCTACTAGGCTTCTCCAAATAGAATAGTCGAAATTGATTCTCCTTTTGGCTCGTCTCAACCATCACTGGGCCGATAGATTTTTAGCTCAATGTGTAGCTCTCTCTGTTCTGTACGACATGTGTATAGTCAGCAATTTTCTTCCTGTTCCAGGTGCATGTTTGTTTGTAGCCAGTTGTGGTCGTAAGCAGAGAGATGTTTTCCCCTTGTATTCTTGTTTCATCTAGATAGAGGGTTGCTGATAGAGTTTTGCTATGTATGGGACGCTATCTTGTTTCCCTTTTACTATTTTGTGCTACGGATCCGGAGAAATGCGAGACTGCTACGGGTGCTCGATATCTGCTCCTGCCGCATCGACGGGCATGGGGGACTCTTTTGGCGTTTTGGAACATGAAGAGAGCAGTTTCTATAGGTAACTTTTATTTATGTCCATAATTTTTAGTGTGAGCTGAAGTAATATATGTGTGTGTGTGTGGGGGGGAGTCTTTTTTTTTTTTTAGGAAAATACTCGTATTCATTCGTAAACCAAACATGCAGTACAAATACGAGTACGAACGCCGTACAGCAACAGCGAGCACTGAAACAACACGGACAGCTGTCCTACCAAACCATACAGAGCACCCTGAAAAAGTCTGAAATAGCAAACAGATCCCTAAACCCTGTTCATCTTCCAGCTTCGACGACCACGGCGATTCCAGCCCTCGCCGGAGCGAGAAAGAACCGCCGGCCTCGAGATCCCAGGCAAGGGGAGCACCATCGCCAATCCATGGCTTTGTGAGCCGCATAAAGGTCCCGCCATAGGACGGGAACCAGGGGCGGGTTCCGGTGCATCGGCCGGGGGGTAACCCCGCACTCCCCTCTCCTCGAAGCTGCCACCTGCGCCAACCACGCCGGAGAATAGCAGCAGCTCCGACCACATCGCCCTCCACATCCCGCAGTTGCCAGTTGTCCGATGCAGCCGGATGAGGAAACCGCGATCCAGCTCCAAAACTCCTGTACACACCTCCGCATAACAAGCACACCGGCTCGGAGGAATGCCGGCCTCCCTAGCCCCACAACGTCGCCGGAGTCCGCGACGCAGCGACGGAGAACGAGCCGGAGGAAGCCTTATTTCACTGCATCGACTCCGTCTCCGCCCGGACGCCGACGCCTGAAGACACCACCTGAAACACCTATCTACACCCCGGCGCGGTCGGTCGTGGTCTCCCCCACCTCCCAGCACCCGAAGGCCGCCGGAGGCGAGGAAGACCGCCGGGAACGACCCGCCGGAGGCCCCCTCTCGCGTCGCTCTTTTTTCTCCTCTACGCACTGTAGGAACGAGAGAGACCGAGAGACTTCTTATATCATTCGGTTGGAGCCATGCCAGCGTGACAAGGAACAAGTAACGAGTGACATTGGAATCGTCGAGTAACGAGTTTATTTTCGGTTGAGTTACACAGAAGGTCAAGGTGAGGCAGTAGATCGGCTTCCTTGGTCCTCTGCAGCAGTGACACCAACAGTGCATTTCACGTCCTGTATTCGCAGTCTTTGCCATGCCTAAAAAATTAATTGGCGCGGATCCCCGTAGTACTGTTTACGGCGAGATACCGGCTGTTGGTCCTCTTTTCTTACCGGAGTAGCAAGCTTTGATTGGAAACCAGCCAAATCCAGCCCTGCTAGTGCCAGGCTGCAGTGAAGACCGTTGTCGTTGGGTCCAGCACAAGGACCACTTTTGCCTGCTTGCTCTCTCTCTCTCTCTCTCTGTGCTTCCAATAACTGACCTGCACAGCACCGTTTGCATTTTGCAAACCAAATCCAAGCCACAGCAACCACACAGACGCCAGAAAAACATCGCGCAAGGAACCGAAAAGACACATCATCTAACAATGTTTTACGCTTCAATGATCCACACAAGTCTCGTTCAGACTTACACACGATGTATTGAAAAATAAGGTAACATCAGGCATAAGCAATGTTAGGTACTCGTACTAATAACAGATTGCCGACATTATTTTGGACTCTAAAGACTCGCAGATAAATTGGTTCTGGTTTCAGACTACTCAAGGTGAGGAGGTAGCTTCTCTCGAAAAACACCGCTACTTGTTGTAAAAAGAAATTCCTTAGATACAGCACTATCCTCTGCACTTAGTTGGCTGTCCCTCCCTCCCTCCCTCCCTCCTACATCGCGGGATGGAACCCCGCAGATTGCAAGAGAACCGCCTTGATCTCCTCGGGCTGAAGACCAGGGCCATCCTTGCATTGCTGATGCCAAGAAGAAGAAGAAATAAGTGTTTTTTTTTCATTCTCTCCCAAAACCTGACGGCAGACATGGAGTACAACACCATACCTCAGCCTTGAAGACGTCCAAGGCAAAGCCATTGAAGCAGCTGATAACGGCCTGCTGAACATCAAGACCAAGGGCTTCCATCGCCTTCATGGCAGAAAGCACAAGACCGGGCCTGCGAGGGCACAGCATGTGGATGTTGACGGCCCGGCCTTCCCGGAGCCTAACCTCAACCTTTTGCAAGCAAAGGGGGGCAAAAAAGAATACCATGTTATGTCAAGGTCTGAGTTTCTTGAGTGAAATTCAGAGAGATCAAGAGATAGATACACACGGTTGGCTGCTGGCCAGTAGGGCTTGGCAGCGCGCTCGGGCAAAGCTCTTCCTTCACGCGGGACGGCAGCGCAGGTAACGTCGGAGTCAGAGGATGGAAGCTGGTGGGCGTCGGAGGCAGCGAGGGCATGGAAGGGGATGATTCAAGCTCATTCTGAAGATCACTGATCTTATGCAGGAGCTCCTTGAGGTACTCGATCGCGTCGCCGAGAATCGAAGCCCTGTCCATCTGCCCATTGCAACCACATACATCAGTTCACTAGACTAGCCAGGCATAGAGAGAAATGATAGTTGGTGAATTCTATGCACATAGTGAGACAAGGACCACTCATGCTCAAGGTGAACTCTGTTCAGAAAAAGAACCATAACAGATCATTCATGCTCTTTTTCAGCTCACAAAACCCGGGCATTTTTTTATACGTTGCGAAACTGAAATATTCTCATTTTTTAAACAAACATACACCAGTACGAGTATAGGGGATATTTCTTACATCAGTTATAGATTATTGTAATTGACGTCTTTTGAACAGTTCCACGATGTACAGTAGCCTCCAGTATCTGCAGTTGCATTTTTTTATGGCCGTGCAATAATCATGATTTATAACTTTGTTTTTTTGCAATATGTCTACAACCTCTGATAATTGACTAGAACCTGAATAATATACAGCAGTAATAGATAGCTATAGTATATTTGACAGAATTTGTCGGTTGCACAACTCATGGACAGCAGCCGCATTTAATCCGTATAACAAGCAATAGCTAGGAATAAAATTACGCTAGTTGTTTAGCCCTAGGAATATAAATTCAGTAGCCTTTCTAAGTAAGGCAAGATTATGGCCATGCCAATAGAGATAATCATCAGTAGAGCTAAACAGAAAAGCTGGGACTGCGGATACTGGAGTAAATCACAAAGCTAGACAGACCAAGGAGTGTGTGGCCAACAAGGCTTAAATTTCTATGACATTCTTGAAACTGGTGTGCATCCACAACTCTACACAAAAACTTGCACCTAAAATGCGCAATAAACACAAAAACTTGCACCTAAAATGCGCAATAACTGACCGATTTTTATTATGTAACTGTTTTTATGATCTTTCTCTCTACAACTCTACGATAATAGAGTGAAAACTGAACATGAGGCAGCAGAAACAGAAACTGGCAATAAGATGGAAAATAATTTATCTGCAGTAAAAAATGAAATCACTCTAATCTAATTCCTCAGGCAATAAGATACTCCACGATAGTCATCCTAAAAAAAATATAGAATTATCGTCACACCAAATAGGGAGAACCATCCACGCAAAATAACATCTAAGATAACATTTGCTGAAATTAAATTGAAGATCTGGTCCTGTAGACAACCAAAGTGCACAAAATTCGTCAAGATTATGCGATGTAGCAAAATTGTCTAAACCTACTCAACCTAAACACAAGCAACAACTAGTATTTCCTTGTGTACTTTGCGGAACTCTGATAAGGCGCTGAGGTGGTGCACACAAATAATTTCTCACCTTGCTGATCTTCGGCACGACGGACCTGAGCATGTAGAGCCGGTCATTGAGCTTCTTCCGACGACGGCGCTCCGCCATGAGGTTCTTGGCTGGCATTCCCTTCTTCTTCCCCTTCCCTTCAGCCGCAGCGCCGCCGGTCACCGTGCTGTTGGCGTTCGACTCCTTGCCGTCCTTCCTGCCGCTCTCCTCCACGCCTCTCCCGTCCTCCGAGTCGTAATTCAGCCCGGACGCGTCAATGCTGCCCATGTCCTCGTCGGCGTCGTCGAGCATGGTGTCACAGCCCGCGGACAGGGCGCTTCCTTCCGCCGCCGCCGCTGCCTTACGCTTCTTGTCGTCATCCTCTTCGCCGGCATTACGCCGTAGTGCGCGCTTCTGGAAGAGCGTTGGCTGCGCGCCCACCGGCGGGAAGATCTCCAGCGGCCGCAGCACCGCCGCCTTGCCGCGACCGGAGAAAGGAGCGGTCAAGGACACCGGAGCAGCCGGGCCCTCTGAGGAGGAGCCGCTCCCGCCCCCGCCCCCGGCACCGGTGTCGAACAAGTCGAAACCGGCGAGGCCACCAAACTCTGTTATCTGTGCCGGTGCGGTGCCGAAGCCGCCGAAGGAGCCGAGAAACCCCGTGTTCCCATGCGGCAGCAGGGAAACCGGCGATGTGTTCGACGCGTTGCCCGCGCCAAGGAACGCCGTGAGGTTGCCGCCTCCAGCGCCGGAGCCACCGAGGTCGAACCCAGAGACGTCGAACGGTCCGGTACCGCCCAGGTTGAGGAGCGGGAACATCTGTGGACCGGCTCCGAAGCCGGAGCTGGACCCCGATGCTTCCATAGCGGCCGGCACCAGGGCCATGGACCCGTTCGCGGCGCCGTCGCCAACCGCGCCCGCGCCAAAGTACCAGTCATCATCAAGCATCGACGGGGCGCGGAACCCCCCGCCTCCCCCCGTGGGCATAGCCAGGAGGCGCTGGTCGTGGTGGTGCCCAGCCTCCTGCCCCATCATTGGCATCATTCCCATCGCCGTCGGCTGCTCGTGGCCGAGGCCCTGTTGTTCATGGCCGTCGTCTTCTTGCATCCAGAGCGAATTATTGAACCGCGATAGCATGGTCGAGGAAATGGCGGCGGGGGGTGAGTTTTTTTTGGTGCGGTAATGGCCGGGCGAGGAGCTGGCATGCGGCAGAGTCGCAGAGATGGCAGAGCAGGACAGAGGAGAGCAGATGAGAGCGCAGGGAGTCTCAGTTCTCTTCCTGGCAGCGAATTGTGGGGTATATGTATGGAAGGAAACAACTGGTGGCCACCGAGGAGAGAGATACGTCAAATTACCGCAATGCCCACTCCTCTAAAATTGTCTTTTCCAGTGTTTTTCAGTTTGGACGCGAATATTGTGGGAACGTCGGCTCCCTGGGCTTTTAATCGAACGATCGTTCGCACTAGGTGGCCAACCCAGCGAACAAAAACATACGCGTCAACCGTCAAGCCCCTCTCTTGGAAGGAATAGAGAAGGATTGGCGTAATACGATAAATGTATTATTGAGACTCGAAGGCAAATACATATAAAGTACAAGACTTGAAGGACAAGAAGTCTAACCTAGCGATAATGTAGGAATCGGATAGGAAAGAATAGAATCAATCTTAACAAAACCTAGCCTACCATAATCTATACTCCAACCCCCCCACACACACCAGTCGTAGCGGTAGCGTCGTGAACGACCAGGAGAGAAACCGAAGGTAGAAGCCGACGGGTTCACATCCACCCACAGTCGTAGCGGGAGCGTCGTGGACGATGTCATGTCGCGAATGCGTTGACTGTAGAGGAAGCCGACGAGTTGCTCAAGCGAGGTGATAGCCCTTTGTGCCGATGTCGAGGTTGCTGAGAGCATAGGATGGTGTAGATGTGGTCGATGTAGCTGTGCGAGGGACGTCGTGGTCGATGTCGAGTCGGGGTGGCCGGTGTTGAGGTAATTGCCGTGGATCCACAGGCGCAAGGAGGCGCCGAGTTAGTCATGGACGCAGTGATGTCGAGGTAGTTGTGCGCCGGGAAGAAGATGGTGTTGACGAGAAGTCGCGCCGGGTTTGCCAAGCCCAGGGACACGTTGTGGATGAAGGCACGCGTCGGTGTTGCCAGCACCGGGCATGCGTAGATGGACGAAGTTGATGTTGACAAGGCGCTGCACCAGGCTTGCCAGGCCCGGGGACACGTCGTGGACGAAGCATGCATCGATGTTGCCAGCACGGGGCATGCGTAGATGGGAACCATCACGAGTTGTACGCCATGTCGGAGGAGGCTAGCAGAGGAGGACTCGATGACGGTTGCGGCGAATCGGCGTGGGGCCGATGTCGCCCGTGGTTGTCGGAGTAAATAAAGTGGTCGGGGTAGATGACGGCGACATTAGCGATGAGCTGGTGCTGGACGAAGACGAAGAGGTGGAGTGGCGGCACAGCTCGAGTGAGCGAGTGGCAGCGGGGCGAGGAAGAAGAGAGGTGGCGGTGCCCCAAGGAGGCGGCGGCTAGGTTAGGAGCGCGACGGCGGTACTCGAAGTAGGCGAGGAACAACCCGACAGTGTGACGAAAACCGGCGCGGACGGTGGCGTTCCCGCGCCTAGGGAGGCGGCATGACGCATACCACGTAGAAGTCGGCGCGCAGGGACGATGGAGTGGACCGTGTGCCGCGGCGCTACGGCCCGAAGGGGCGACGCAGCGGCAGCGCGTGAGTCGGGTGACGATGGGAAGACCTCAGGGCGGCGGCGTTGACCGCGTGCCGCGGTGCTACGACCCGAAGGGACGACGTGAGGGTCAATACAGCCACGGGGACGGCGGGGTGGCGCCGTGGACCGCGTACCGTGGTACTACATTGATACGTCTCCAACGTATCTATAATATCTGATTGTTCCATGCTATTATAGTATCAATTTTGGATGTTTTATATGTCATTGTATGCAATTATATATCATTTTTTGTGACTAACCTATTAACTTAGTGCCCGGTGCCAGTTGTTGTTTTTTGCATGTTTTTGGCTTTTCAGGAAATCAATATCAAACGAAGTCCAAACGGAGAAAAAAACTTTGGATTAATTTTTTCTGGACCGAAGAGACCCTAAAAGGTTCGGGAGAAGGCCAGAAGAGCCACGAGGGAGCGACAAGCCCTAGGGGCGCCCCCAGGCTTATGGGCCCCTCGTGGCACCTCCAACCCTAATTCCACTCTATAAATTCTCAAATATTCCCCTGACATCAGAGAGCCACCCGAAATATTTTTTCCGCCGCCGCAAGTTTCAGAACCACGAGATCCCATCTGGAGGCCTTCTCCGGTACTCTGCCGGAGGAGGAATCGATCACGGAGGGGATCTACATCAACCTTGCTGCCCTTTCGATGATGCGTGAGTAGTTTACCACAGACCTACGGGTCCATAGTTAGTAGCTAGATGGCTTCTTCTCTCTCTTTGATCTTCAATACAATTTTCTCCTTGATGTTCTTGGAGATCTATTCGATGTAATGACTTTTTGCGGTGTGTTTGTTGGGATCCGATGAATTGTGAGTTTATGATTAGATCTATCCATGAATATTATTTGAATTTTCTCTGAACTCTTTTATGTATAATTACTATAGCTTTGTATTTCTCTCCGATCTATTGATTTGGTTTGACCAACTAGATTGATTTTTCTTGCAATGGGAGAGGTGCTTTGTAATGGGTTCGATCTTGCGGTGCTCAATCCCAGTGACAGAAGGGGACATGACACATATGTATCATTGATATTAAGGGTAAAAAGATGGGGTTTATTCATACGTGATTTTATCTTGTCTACATCATGTTATCTTGCTTAAGGCATTATTCCGTTTTCTAAGAACTTAATTCACTAGATGCATGCTGGATAGCGGTCGATGTGTGGAGTAATAGTAGTAGGTGTAGAATCATTTCGGTCTACTTGTCTTAGACGTGATCCCTATGTATGATCATTGCCTTGGATATCGTCATAATTATTTGCTTTTCTATCAATTGCCCAACAGTAATTTGTTTACCCATCGTATGCTATTTTCAAGAGAGAAGCCTCTAGTGAAAACTATGGCCCCCGGGTCTATATTTTATCATATATTAAAACCAAAAATACCTTACTGCATTTTTCTTTTATTTATTGTATTTTGTATTTTTGTTTGATCTATCTATCTATCACCATACAATTTAATTTTGCTCGTAACCGTCGAGGGATTGACAACCCCTTGTTCGCGTTGGGTTGCAAGGATTTGTTATTCGTGTGCAGGTGCTGCTAACGAGGTGTTGCTTGGTTCTCCTACTGGATTGATAACCTTGGTTCTTAATTGAGGGAAATACTTATCTCTACTGTACTGCATCATCCTATCCTCTTCGGGGAAATCCCAACGCAGTTCACAAGTAGCATACATCTCGAAGGGGCGACGCAGCGGTGGCCCGCGGGTCAGTTGATGACCCACAAGTATAGGGGATCAATCATAGTCCTTTCAATAAGTAAGAGTGTCGAACCCAACGAGGAGCAGAAGGAAATGACAAGTGGTTTTCAGCTAGGTACAAAGATTGAACACAAGAGATGAACTAGGATTTGAGAGGAGATGGTGTTGTTGAAGATGTTGATGGAGATGGCCCTCCCAAAGATGGGAGAGTTGTTGGTGATGACGATGGCGATGATTTCCCCCTCCGGGAGGGAAGTTCCCCCGGTGGAATCGCTCCACCGGAGGGCAAAAGTGCTCCTGCCCAAGTTCCGCCTCGAGACGGCGGCGCTTCGTCCCGAAAGTCCCCCTCTGATTTTTTCTAGGTCAAAATTACCTATATACCAGAAGATGGGCACCAGGGGTGGGCCGAGCGGAGCACAACCCACCAGGGCGCGACTGGGGGGCCTGGCGCGCCCAGGTGGGTTGTGCCCACCTGGTGGGCCTCCTTCGGTAGTTATTTGCTCCAGTATTTTTCATATATTGCAAAATAATCCTCCGTAAATTTTTAGCTCATTTGGAGATGTGCAGAATAGGTAACTCTGACGTAGCTTTTTCAGGTCCAGAATTCCAGCTGCCGGTATTCTCCCTCTTTGTGTAAACCTTGCATATTATGAGAGAAAAGGCATTAGAATTACTCCAAAAAGCATTATTATGCATAAAAACATTATAAATAACAGTAGAAAAACATGATGGAAAATGGACGTATACCCCAAGCTTAGACCTCGCTTGTCCTCAAGCGAAAAAATGAAATCGAAAAATATGCCCACATGCTTAGAGAGAGAGAGAGGTGTCGATAAGAACAAAATATAGACATAGAAGCATCATGCGTATTATTATAACAACAAGGAACTTTAACATAAAACTTTATCACACAACTTTTATCATATAACTTCTCATGAACAAGTAACAATTCATCACAACATTGAAGTATAAAGCATAAACCTTATTGAAAACCAACAAACTATGTTCTCAGTCAACTTTGCAACTACAATTCATCATATTTTCAGGAAGGGTCACGTATCGGAGCCTTTAGGCAAGTCCACATACTCAACCATCATTTAATCTTCTATGATTGCTAACACTCATAGCATACCCATGAACAAAAAGTTTCAACCGGACACATAGAAAGATAGGGGCTTATAGTTTCGCCTCCCAACGTATTCACCTCAAGGGTGATTTCAACAATAATAACTCATGCCCACTCATATCCAACTGGATATATGTGCCTAGATCTTTCCTCAGCACATGATGCTTGCAAAAAGAGAAAATAAAAAGGAATAGGGAAGAATACTTTGACTCTTACATAAAAGTAAATGCATAAAAGTAAAAGATAGGCCCTTCGCAGAGTGAAGCAGAGGTTGTCATGCGCTTATTTGTTTGTATGCCAAATCCCTTAATGCAAAAGAATGTCACGTTATATTGCCCCTTATGATAGCAACCTTTATTATGCAGTCCGTCACTTTTATTACTTTGCCATCACAAGTTCGTACAATGCTCAATTTTCTCTTACACTAAATGATCCAACACATTTAGAAGCAATTTTTATTGCCTTATTGCACCGATGACAACTTACTTTAAGGATCTTACTCAATCCATAGGTAGGTATGGTGGACTCTCGAAATAAGATTTTGGGTTAAGGGTTTTTGGATGCACAAGTAGTATCTCTACTTAGTGCAGAGTTTTTGGCTAGTGAAGATATTGAGCAAGCACCACATGTTGAAGGATCTATGACAATATATCTTCTATGTGAATATGAACAAACATAAGTCATTACGTTGTCTTCCTTGTCCAGCGTCAACAATTTTGACACAAAAATATTTAATGGGGGCTCACAATCATAAAAGATGTCCAAGATAGTGTATTTGCATGTGAATCTTCTCTTCCCTTATTAATTTTTCGTGAATTGCATCATTGACCAATGCTATGTTTGTCAATCTCCAATAAATTTTACCACTTATACTTTTCCTTATGTGATGTCATTACTTACCATAAGATTAGCATATGATATTTTTCATTTATTTTCCTTTCTTTTTATTGGAACAAAAGAGTAAAGAAACAAAACTCAAACTACTCTTTATTATATATCTCGCACACGATTACATAGATAGATCACTAAGCAAGCACTCAAAAAGAAAGGATCAAACTAAACTTTTATTCAACTAAATCATAAGATAACTAAAGATCGAACTAAAATAGATAAAGGCAAAGATAGTGGTGGTGATACGATACCGGGGCACCTCCCCCAAGCTTGGCACAAACCAAGGGGAGTTCCCATACCATGAACTCAAGTCTCTTTTGGTGGGGAAGATGATGATGATGGTGGTGATGAGGTAGTAACGGGCTTATCCTCCGGCTTCCATGGCAGCGGCTCACCATCATAAGAAGAAGCGCGAGTCTCACGAGTCCTGCAACTGGCAGCTAAACTCATACCTTTAAATCTCATCTCATATTCAAAGTCTTGATTTTGGATATCATAGATTTGGCTTTGCAGAAAATTGATTTGCTCGTTGAAAGTGAAGATGATGTCCTTCATGGATTTGCCATCCTCCTTGAGATCACGGGTGAAATTCACAATCATGAGGTGATTGGCATTGAGTCCATGCTCCACCACCCCCTTGCACTTGAAGACGTCTTGCTCCATAGCTTCGAGCCTAGCCTCCACGGCTCCCATCCTCTTGGGCCCCTGGACGTCCCGGATATGGAGCACCCCCTCACGCATCTTGATGACTTGAGGGTGTTGCATCACCTCCCACAAATACGGGTTGATGAAGTTCTCGAAGCACTTGTCCTTGGAGGAGCTCGAAGCGGCCATGGCGATCTAGATCTGTCAGAAAATAGCAAGAAAGAAGAACAGAAGATTTCTCCATGATACGGTGGTCAATACGTTCTTGGGGTATATTAATATTTTTTATCTTGGGAAACAAGCAAATGGGAGGAAAACGAAGTCAGGAAGGCTCCCGAGGTGGGCACAACCCACCTGGGCGTGCCAGGCATGCCAGGCGCGCCCTGGTGTCTTGTGCCCTCCTCGGTTGCCTTCCTGGTTGTTTATTATTTTCCTAATTTTTGTAATATTCCAAAACTGACAAAAAATATTTTTGCGGATTTTTCGGAGTCCGTTTACTTTCCGTATCACGTACCTCCTCTTTTTTTTATTCTGGAGTGTTCCGGAAGGTTTCTTTTATGTTCCTCCGGTGTGATGGTTTGAATAATATTGCTTTCAACATTAATAGTCGTACCTGAGATATAATGTTTAATTCTTTGCCCATTGACCATCTTCGGGTTAGTACCTTCGGCATTATTAATCTTGATGGGTCCAGAGCGATAAACCTCCTCGATAATATATGGCCCTTCCCATTTAGAGAGAAGTTTTCCTGCAAAGAATCTAAAACAAGAGTTGTACAAAAGAACATATTCTCCAACTTTGAATTCCCACTTTTGGATTCTTTTGTCATGCCATCTTTTAACTTTTTCTTTAAATAATTTGGCATTTTCATAAGCTTGGGTTCTTCATTCATCTAATGAGCTAATATCAAATAAGCTCTTTTCACCGGCAAGTTTGAAATCATAGTTGAGTTCTTTAATTGCCCATATGCTTTATGTACTAACTCAAGAGGCAAATGACAAGCTTTTCCATAAACCATTTTATAGGGAGACATACCCATAGGATTTTTATATGCTGTTCTGTAGGCCTAAAGTGCATCATCCAATTTCTTAGACCAATTCTTTCGGGACCTATTAACAGTTTTTTGTATTATTAGTTTTATTTCTCCATTGCTAAGTTCAACTTGACCACTAGATTGTGGGTGATAGGTTGATGCAATTCTATGGTTAACATCGTATTTAGCAAGCATTTTACAGAAAGCGCCATGAATAAAGTGTGAACCACCATCAGTCATTAAATATCTAGGGACTCCAAACCTCAGGAAAATAACTTCTTTAAGCATTTTAATGGAAGTGTTATGATCAGCACTACTAGTTGGAATAGCTTCTACCCACTTAGTAACATAATCAACAGCAACCAAAATATGTGTATACCCATTAGAGGAAGGAAAAGGTCCCATATAATCAAAACCCCAAACATCAAATGGTTCAACAACAAGTGATTAATTCATAGGCATTTCTTGACGCTTACCGATATTACCAATTCTTTGACATTCATCACAAGATAAAACAAACTTACGGGCATCCTTGAAGAGACCAGGCCAATAAAAACCAGATTGCAATACCTTATGAGCAGTTCTATCTCCTGCATGATGCCTCCATAAGCTTCGGAGTGACATTTCTGTAGGATTTGTTCCTGTTCATGCTCAGGTACACAACATCTAATAATACCATCTACTCCTTCTTTATAAAGATGCGGGTCATCCCAAAAGTAATGTCTTAAATCATAGAAGAATTTTTTCTTTTGTTGGTATGTGAAACTAGGTGGCATTTATTTAGCAACAATATAATTAGCATAGTTAGCATACCATAGAGTGTTATGAGAAACATTTATTGCAGCTAGTTGTTCATCAGGAAAGCTATCATCAATAGGTAGTGGGTCATCGAGGATATTCTCTAACCTAGATAAGTTATCAGTAACGGGGTTCTCAGCTCCTTTTCTATTAGTAATATGTAAATCAAATTATTGTAGCAAGAGAACCCACCTAATGAGTCTAGGTTTAGTATCTTTCTTTTTCATAAGGTATTTAAAAGCAGCATGATTGGTGTGAACAATAACTTTAGAATCAACAATGTAAGATCTGAATTTGTCACAAGCAAACACAACCGCTAAAAATTCTTTTTCAGTAGTAGCATAATTTCTTTGGGCACTGTCTAGAGTTTTGCTAGCATAATGAATAACATTTAATTTCTTATCAACTCTTTGTCCTAGAACAGCACCAACAGCATAATCACTAGCATCACACATAATTTCAAAAGGCACGTTCCAATCAGGTGGTTGAACAATAGGTGCAGAAGTTAAGGCTTTCTTAAGTGTTTCAAAGGCTTCTACACAGTCATCATAAAAAAAAATAGAACATCCTTTTGTAAAAGATTTGTAAGAGGTCTAGAAATTTTAGAGAAGTCTTTAATAAACTTCCTATAGTACCCAACATGACCAAGAAAACTACGAATACCTTTAATATCTTTAGGACATGGCATTTTCTCAATTGCATCAACTTTAGCTTTATCCACCTCAATACCTCATTCAGAAATTTTATGCCCCAAGATAATACCTTCATTAACCATAAAGTGGCACTTCTCCCAATTCAAGACAAGATTAGTTTGCTCATATCTCTGCAAAACTCGATTAAGGTTGCTCAAGCAATCATCAAAATAAGTTCCATAAACAGAAAAATCATCCATGAAAACCTCAACCAGCTTTTCACAAAAATTTGAGAATATAGCCGTCATACATCTTTGAAAAGTAGCAGGTGCATTGCATAAACCAAAAGGCATACTTCTATAAGCATAAGTTCCAAATGGGCAAGTAAAGGTGGTTTTCTCTTGATCAGGTTGTGAAACAGATATTTGAGAAAACCCAGAATATCCAGGAAGAAAACAAAAGTGTGTGTGCTTAGATAGTCTTTCTAACATTTGATCAATAAAAGGCAAAGAGTAATGATCTTTTCTAGTTGCTTTATTTAATTTTCTAAAATCAATTACCATTCTATAACCAGTAACAATTTTTTGTGGAATAAGTTCATTTTTATCATTAGGAACAACAGTAATACCTCCCTTCTTAGGGACACATTGAACGGGACTCACCCATCTACTATCAGCTATGGGATAGATTATACCTGCTTCCAGAAGCTTTAATATTTCAGTTCTTACCACTTCTTTTATCTTAGGATTCAAATGTCGTTGATGATCAACAACTGGTTTAGCATCAGGTTCCATATTAATCTTGTGCTGACGGAGAGTGGTACTAATGCCCTTAAGATCATCAAGAGTATATCCAATAGCAGCACGGTGCTTCTTTAGAATTTTCAATAGTCTTTCTTCTTCATGTTCTGAAAGGTTAGCACTAATAATAACAGGATATATCTTTTTCTCATCGAGATAAGCATATTTCAAAGTGTCAGGTAATTGTTTTAATTCAAACACGGGATCACCTTTAGGTGGAGGAGGACCTCCTAGAGTTTCAATAGGCAAATTGTGTTTGAGCAGAGGTCGTTGTTCAAAGAAAATTTTATCTATCTCATTTCTTTCATGCATATGCATATCATTTTCATGGTCTAGCAAATATTGTTCTAGTGGATCAGTAGGAGGCACAACAATAGAAGCAAGACCAATTATTTCATCCTTACTAGGTAATTCTTTCTTATGAGGTTGTCTATTAAACTTGGAAAAATTAAATTCATGAGACTCATCACCAAAGCGAACACTGACAGTTTGTTTATGACAATCTATAGTAGAATTGACAGTGTTCAAGAAAGTTCTACCAAAGATAATGGGACAGAAGTCATCTTGTGGGGATCCTAGAACTAGAAAATCAGTAGGATATTTCATTTTCCCACACAGGACTTCAACATCTCTAACAATCCCAAGTGGTGTGATGGTGTCTCTATTAACAAGTTTAATACTTAACATCTATGTCTTCTATTTCAGCGGGTGCTATGTCATTCATAATTTCTTGGTATAAGGTAAAAGGGATAGCACTCACGCTAGTACCTAAGTCACATAAACCATGATAAAAATGATCTCCTATTTTAACTGAGACAACAAGCATGCCAACAACAGGTCTATGTTTATCTTTTTCACCGGGTTTGGCAATTCTAGTAGCTTCATCACAGAAATAAATAACATGCCCATCAATATTTTCTACCAAGAGATCTTTAACCATAGCAACACTAGGTTCTACTTTAATTTGTTCAGCAGGTTTAGGTGCTCTAATATTACTTTTGCGAACCACATTTCAAACCTTAGCATGTTCCTTTATCCTAACAGGGAAAGGTGGTTTTTCAATATAAGCAGTAGGCACAAATGGATCAACATTGTAAATAATAGTTTCATCTTTAACTATGACCGGTTCTTTAATTTCTTCTTTAATATGGGGATGATATTTAAACCACTTCTCTTTAGGGAGATCAACATAAGTAGCAAAAGATTCACAAAAAGAGGCTACTATCTCAGAGTCAAGTCCATATTTAGTGCTAAACTTGTGAAAAGCATCGGTATTCATAAAAGATTTAACACAATCAAATTCAAGCTTAATACCTGACTCTTTACCTTCATCGAGTTCCCAATCTTCAGAGTTGCATTTAATTCTTTCTAAAAGATCCCACCTGAATTCAATAGTCTTCTTCATAAAAGAACCAGTACAAGAAGTATCGAGCATGGATTGATCATCACGAGAAAGCCGAGCATAAAAATTCTGAATGATAATTTCTCTAGAGAGCTCATGATTGGGGCATGAATATAACATTGACTTAATCCTCCCCCAAGCTAGAGCGATACTTTCTCCTACACGAGGCCAAAAATTATATATATAATTCCGATCAGGATGAACTAGATGCATAGGATAATTTTTTTGGTGAAATTCCAATTTCAATCGATTCTTGTTCCAAGATCCAATATCATCACATAGCCTATACCATGCCATTGCTTTTCCCTTCAATGATAAAGGGAAAACCTTCTTCTTAGCTTCATCTTCGGAAAAACCTGCAAGCTTAAATAATCCACAAATTTCATCCACATATATCAAGTGCATATCAGGATGTTCAGTTCCATCTCCTGCATAAGGATTAGCTTGCAGTTGTTCTATCATACCCGAAGGAATTTCATAACCAATATTTCAGAAGGTGCAGTAGGTTGAGGGGCAACTAATTCTGCTTCCAGCCGAGGTGAAGATACCCCGAACAAACCCCTCAAAGGATGGTTCTCCATAGTAACAAGTGACAATAAATTTCAGCACTTAGTAATAAGTTTTTCTTACCAATTTCCGCTTACCAAGAGTGCTTCACTCCCCGGAAATGGCGCCATAGAAAAGCCTTGATGACCCACAAGTATAGGGGATCAATCATAGTCCTTTCGAGAAGTAAGAGTGTTGAACCCAACGAGGAGCAGAAGGAAATGACAAGTGGTTTTCAGCAAGGTAATTTCTGCAAGCACTGAAATAGTCGGTAACAGGTAGTTTGATAGCAAGATAATTTGTAACGAGCAAGTAACGGTAACGGTAAATAAATTGCAGCAAGGTAGCCCAATCCTTTTGTGACAAAGGATAGGCCAAAACAGTCTCTTATGATAAGCAAAACATTTTTGAGGGTACACGGGAATTTCACCATGTCCCTTTCATCATGTTGGTTTGATTCATGTTCGCTACTTTGATAATTTGATATGTGGGTGGACCGGTTCTTAGGTGCTGTTCTTACTTGAACAAACCTCCTAGTTATGATTAACCCCCTCGCAAGCATCCGCAACTACGAGAAAAGTATTAAGATAAAATCTAACCATAGCATTAAACTTTTGGATCCAAATCGGTCCCTTACGAAATAGCGCATAAACTAGGGTTTAAGCTTCTGTCACTCTAGCAACCCATCATCTAATAACTACTCCACAATGCATTCCCTTAGGCCCAAATATGGTGAAGTGCCATGTAGTCGACGTTCGCATGACACCACTAAGGGAATCACAACATACATATCATCAAAATATCGAACACACATATCAAGTTCACATGATTACTTGCAACATGACTTCTCCCGTGACCTCAAGAACAAAAGTAACTACTCACAAAAAACAATCATGCTCAAGATCAGAGGGGTATTAAATAGCATAATGGATCTGAACATATAATCTTCCACCAAATAAACCATATAGTAATCAACTATAAGATGTAATCAACACTACTAGTCACCCACAAGTACCAATCTAAGGTTCCGGTACAAAGATTGAACACAAGAGATGAACTAGGGTTTGAGAGGAGATGGTGCTGTTGATGATGTTGATGGAGATGGCCCTCCCAAAGATGGGAGAGTTGTTGGTGATGACGATGGCGATGATTTCCCCCTCCGGGAGGGAATTTGTGACGCCCCTGATTCAATCGTACACTAATCATACACGCAAATGTGTACGATCAAGATTAGGGACTCACGGGAAGATATCACAACACAACTCTAGACACAAATTAAAATAATACAAGCCTTATATTACAAGCCAGGGCCTCGAGGGCTTGAATACAAGTGCTCGGACATAAATGAGTCAGCGGAAGCAACAATATCTGAGTACAGACATAAGTTAAACAAGTTTGCCTTAAGAAGGCTAGCACAAAAGTAGTAACGATCGAAAAGGCAAGGCCTCTTGCCTGGGACCTCCTAACTACTCCTCGGAGCTAAACTCCATGTAGAAACATCCTCGGGATCCTTTGGCTCCTGGACTCCATCATATGATCGCAATAACCGGGAAAAAGGGGAAAAAGAAGTAGCAGAGCAACCGTGAGTACTCATCCAAAGTACTCGCAAGCAAGGATCTACACTACATATGCATCGGTATCAATGAAATGGGTAGTATCTATGGACTGAACTGCAGAATGCCAGAATAAGAGGGGGAGAAGCTAGTCCTATCGAAGACTACGCTTCTGGCAGCCTCCATCTTGAAGCATGTAGAAGAGAGTAGCTAGTAAGTTCACCAAGTAGCAACGTATAGCATAATCCTACCCGACGATCCTCTCCTCTTCGCCCTGTGGAACAGCGATCACCGGGTTATCTCTGGAACTTGTAAGGGGTGTATTTTATTAAGTATCCAATTCTAGTTGTCATGAGGTCGGAATACAACTCTGGCTCGTCCTGTTACCATGGACACGGCTATTCGAATAGATCAATCTTCTCTACAGGGGTGCACCACATTACCCGACACGCTCGATCCCTCTGGCCGGGCACACTTTCCTGGGTCATGTCCGGCCTCGGGAGATCAACACTTCGCAGCCCTACCTAGGCCTAACAGAGAGGTCAGCACGCCGGTCTGAATCCTAAGCGCGCTGGGGTCTTGGGCCCATCGCCCTTTGCACTCCTGCACATTGCGAACGCGGCCGGTGAGTAGACCTAGCAACCTCCATTACAGAGGAGGGTGCGTTATGCAGTCCAACCCGGCACGCACCACTCAATCGTTGATGTCTAGAAGGCTTCGGCTGATACTACGATGCCGGTTGCCCATATCTTGTCCCACGTGGCTGTTAGTGCGTATAAGGCCAACAACCAACTCAGACCAAATACCCAATCTCGTTAAGCGTGTTATTGAAGTATCCGCGAACGCCGATCAGGACCAGGCCCACCTGTCTCCTAGGTGGTCACAACCTGCCCTGTCGCTCCGCCACAAAGTAACACTCGGGGGCCGTCGGGAACCCAGGCCCACCACTACCTGGATGGAACCACCTGTCCCTTCAGCCCCCATATCCGAACAGTAACATAAGTATGTAATAGTATAGAGTATATACCCGTGATCACCTCCCGAAGTGATCATGGCCCGATAGTATAGCATGGCAGATGGACAAGTATGTAGGGCCACTGATGATAAACTAGCAACCTATACTAAGCATTTAGGATTGCAGGTAAGGTAACAACAGAAGTAACAAGGACAGGCTATGCAGCAGTATAGGATCAAACCGATGAATCAGTAACACTACTCTAATGCAAACAGTAGAGGGAAAGAGTAGGCGATATCGGGATGAACAAGGGGGGTTTGCTTGCCTGGAAGCTCTGCTGAGAAGGAGGGGTCGTCAACACCGTAGTCGAACGGGGCAGCAGCGGTGTCTGTCTCGTAGTCTACCGGAGACAAGAGGGAGAAGAAACAATGAATACAATGCAAACAGATGCATGACGATGCATGACATGACATTAAGCGATGCTAGAGGTGCCCTAACGCGGTACTAGGTGATACTGGCGAAGGGGGGAACAACATCCGGGAAAGTATCCCCGGTGTTTGGCATTTTCGGACAGATGAAACGGAGGGGGATGGTTCCATGTTCGCTATGCTAGGGATGTGTGGCGGACAAACGGACTGCGTATTCGGATTCATCTCGTCGTTCTGAGCAACTTTCATGTTCAAAACATTTTCATCTGATAAACGGTTTATTTTATATTATTTATCACAGTTTTAAATCATTTTTAGAATTAACGGAATTAATTTAATTAGAAAATACAATTATGATGTCAGCGCGACATCAGCATGATGTCAGCAGGATCAAAGGTTGACTAGGTCAACCCTGGAAGGTGGGACCCGTTCATCATAGACTCAGACTAACTAAACAGGGTTAATTAGCTTAACTAAATGATTAGGTTAACTAAATTCAATTAGCTTAGTTAAACAAAATTAATTAACTTAATTAATTAATCATTATATATATATATATATATATTTATAACATTTTGGGGGAGGGCGGCCCCACTTGTCATTGGGCCAGGGGGCTTAGCGGGCGTTGGGCGCCAGCGAACGGGCGATGGGCGGGCGCCCGTTAACAGGCAAACCTGTGCGGCGCCGTCGGCGTGGCGAGCAGCGCCGGCGAGGACGAGTGGGCGGCGGCAGCGGGTGGCTAGGAGGGATGCGGGCGTCAGGCGCACGCCCAGGCCAGGGGGCGCAAGCCACGACGGCCAGGGGCGAGGCCAGTGGCGGAGGCGAGCAAGGCAAGGCGGGCGGCGTGCGCGTTTGGTGGCACAGGTCGCGGCCAGGGTGGTTATAGGCGAGGCGCGCGATGACGAGGCAGGCACGGGGAGCAGCAGCGGGAGGTGCAGCGGCTTGGCCGGGGCGTGTCCTCGCGCGCAGAGGCGCGTCCGTAGCGGGCCGCAGGGCACGGTGGCGAGCGCGGAGCGGGGCCGTGGGCGTGCACGGCGAGGAGGCCGGGGCGCACGAAGACGCGAGCGCGGTGAGCGTGTACTGGGGCGCGGAAGACCATGGCGAGGCGTAGGGCCGAACGCGGTCGGCGCGCGGTGGACGGCGCCGGCGACAGAGAACGAGGGGAGAGGAGGCCGGTGGCCTCACCAGCGTTGCAGGTGATCGGGCGGCGAGGCACGAGGTAGCGAGGCGAGGAGGAGATGAGGACGACGGTGAGCGACGGTGGGGACGAGGCGATAAGGTCGGGGTCGGGTCGGCGACGGAGAGGACGGCGGCGATGGCGTCCGGCGATGGGTCTATGGGGACAGGCGGCGCGGTCGGCGGGGATTCGACGTTGAGCTCCGATCCAGATCTGGATCGGGGGGGAGAGAGCGAGCGAGTGGGGGGGGGGGGAAGTGGGGGCGACGGGGGTTAGGGTTTCTGTCGGGTGGTAATATGGAGGTGGGTGGGGATGGGCCGATTGGGGCCAGTTGGGCTGGCCGGCTGGGCCGTTTGGCCCAGATGGCCAGGGGGTCCTTTACTTTTTCTTCTTATTTTATTTTTCTTTTTAGTTATTATTCTTTTCTATTCTATTAAATTCCATTTTTTATAAAATAAAAAAGTTGTATCTAAAATAGTATTAATAATTATGCCACTACCACAATTACTTGGCACCTAAAATAAAATAGTTTGTAATAGTTTATTATTTTAAAAGCATTAAACGATTGTTTTTGCTACTGTTTCTATTATCTTAGTGCATTTAAACATACTGTAAAAGTGTGGTTTCTCGACCATAATTCCCTATGAATTATTTGACACAACCCGAACATTTTAGTTTTAATATTTGAAAACCTTTATCCTTTGACTTGATTTTGAATTTGAATTTCGAATCGGATTTGAATCAACGCGAGATTAACAATAGTAATCATGGTGATGTGGCATCATTAGTAGAGGGTTACTGTAGCTTAATTATCCGGGCGTTACAATTCTCCTCCACAACAAGAAATCTCGTCCCGAGATTTAAGGGGTGGAGTAAGGGGGAAAGACTAGGTTATGAAATTCTAGCGATTCTTCTCGGTCTTGGTTGCTCTTCTCGAAGAGGTCGATCCACTATGTTGATGTCTTCATTTCTCTGCTTCAAGTCATCATGATGAAGCCGACATCATCTCTTCAAGATCTCCATCGTACTTACGAAAAAGATTAGGGGGGAAACTTGGGAAGGAAGAAGCTCAACACATGTTAGGTACCTAGGGGCTATCTAAGTGAACGAGGCATAGAGGCATCTCTCGAGTTGAAATTCAAGAAAGTCATCGAGAGCAAGGTAAGAAGGTACAATAAGGAGTTTCAAGCGGCCAGGCAATCATTCGATGCCTAATCAGAAGGTGAAAGGGTTTCAGGGCAACGAGAATAAGTATTACGCCTGATACCAGAATAGATCACTAGGAAGGTGGCTCGCGAATTACATACGAAGCCAAGCACAAGGGATAACTTTGAAACAGGGATGTACAGGAGAGTTAGGTTTCAATCATGTGGAACTGTGCATTATGGGCCCACCATGTGGGTTTAAAGTAGGGAGGGCGCTGTCATCTTGCACAAACATGATAGCAAGGCATGTCAGAGAAGAGACTGTCAGTTATGTCGGCAATAACATCGGTACCAAGGGCAAGGGACGAAGAGAACCATTTTCCTACTCGTTGAACAAGGCGTACCAATAGGCAAAGTTCTCATCCATCGGTGGTTACCGGAATGCCATCAACAAATGCAACAGGGTCTTACTGACACGGTTGTACACCAAAGTGTTTACATAAGCAGAAGAATATTACTGCTTAGATCATATAGATCACAAGAAAGGTTAAACAAATCAATGGAAAGGAAAATGTGATCATCAGATTAAACAGAACAATGGAAAGGAAAATGTGTTTAAACACTTATTTCAGGGGGTATATCCTTCCCAAGGACAAGCAGAGCATGATATCCCTAATAGGATAGAAAGTAGAAAACCATTTAGGTAATGGGAGAGGAATTTCATGACATTACCCATACAACGGTGTTAGGATAATTGATAAAGAAAATTTAGCATTGTGCTTCAAATGTTCTTATTGAAGATCGGAGTACCACAGACATGCTTCGAGATAGCATTGACATGGTCTTCAAGCAAGGTCAGACTTTGGATACTCAAAGGATTCATCAGGAACAACTTATAGAATAAGTCTTACAATTTCCTCATGGAAGAATGGTTAACCTAGCTAAAAAGGAAGAACTATAACCATAGGTCCTCTGGCCAGGTGTGCTAGGCATGACATCACCTTATCGGGTCAAATACTAATGTTATAACTCTTGGGAATATGTTCCAACCATCATATCTGACCGAGATTCAGATCTGGTTGGTGTCAGGATACCTCTGACTCAGGATGCCTGAGAAGAAAAAGGTGCAACACAAGTTAACAAGATGAGATTGTAAGATTCTCTGGAAATGAACTATGGAGCGAGTTCTGAAACAAGAGTTCATCATTAACCAAGGAGAGGATGAGGGGGTGGCTGATGGACTCAACGACAATTCATTGAGATTTCCAAAAAGATTGATTTCCACAATTATGTGAACATGGAGACAACATTTGTCAGATAAAATGATATAATGATGTATGCTCGAGGAAAACATACACAATTAAACATTGGTTGAAAGGTGCACCCGAAATATGGGCTTAGGTAGCATGGTCAATGTTAGAATGGTGATTCGATAACCAATGGTCTAAGAATGAAATGTCGACCATTAACTTCAAAGCAATAGGGTTGCTAGAAGTTTTGAATTCGCACGTCATAGTTCAATTGTCGGTTTTCCGGTTAGAAACAACACAGGGTCCAAGGAATGAACGGAGACGGAGATGGCAAGAAGTATCACTTGTCTCAAGAATTCTTAAGAGGTGGTGAAATTCTCATGACATTCTTGACATAAATGGTAATACTCCAAGGTAAAGAAGAACAAATGCTGGATAGCAAGGAACTCAAGGTATAACACAAAATACGAACAAGTTTGTGTTGGAAAGAAGGCAAGGAAGTAGTCGATGACAACATAAATTACCGGGGGACAAGGATGGTAATCCCCATCAGAAATTCGATTGATATCCTGGAAGAGCTCAGATTGTTGATGATGATCACGACACAATTGTCGAGATATTTCGTGAAGATGTAATCGATTGGCGACGACATCAAGTCAAAGGAATAATGAAGCGAAAGGTTATTGGAACCAAGGGTATGTCACAAATTCGAGCTTGCTGCTCAAGGTGAAATGGTATTATGAGGAAGATCGACGTAAGCTTAGCTCATCGTCGAAAGTTGTGCTCCGGGAAGAAGGACCAGGTGGCACAGTTTAAAATTTAGCACGATAATGATATAGCCGATCAGGCTAGGAATGACTTGAAGGATTATTAAATTTGTAAGCAACGAAAATTACTTAGAGTTATTAAATCGGAGTGCGGAATCGATTCACTTATCAGTGTTCTAGAGTGACTAATAACTCAGAACCCGAGGGAAAATTGGAATCGGCGAGAATAATAGTTGATGAAGAACTCATAAGAAGTTATGTAGTTCCGTGATATTCTCGAGATACCAGAGGGTAATACTCGAAGGTAGATCAAAATAGAGGTTGGGCAGGTGTATTGATCTGCAGAAGGCAGTACTTTAACTTGTCCGAGAAATAGAATCAAAGGAGAATAATCATGGTCAGAACCACGGTTGCAAAGGTCCAAATCCCAGATATAAGATGAACTTATACCAAGGGGATAATTAATTTTAAGAGAAGCTGCCATGATAAGATCTACATCGTGTTCATGGGCATGAACACAAGGTTCAAGGTTGACTCCCACTTCTCCAATGTACGACCATTCATTCACTGCTCTTATTAAAAACGATTTGAGTGTGAAAACCTACCTGGTGAATTAATAGAGGAGTATGAACCGTGAAAACTTTTCGGGTTCACACAGGTTAAGGAAGGCATAGGTTCAACCCATCGGGGTATCTTAGAAACATATACCACAAGCTTCAAGAGTAAATATCATCAGCTCGAAAGCAGAGCATGGTTGGCCAAATCAGAGAATAGGATTTACCAATGGCATTATGTATTATGGAAAGAATTCCAAAGTGATTTAATATGAAGGACGCTGTTGGATAAAATCCAACAAAGGATCCGGTGGTCCTCACGGGATCTGATGTGAGCATCGGTACTCATCCAGAGGAAGAAAGAATGCAAGGAGATCAGATTATAGAAACAACTGACTAATTCAAAGCTCAAATGCAAAAGAATTATGATTTCCAAATCAAGGGATCAAAAGCAAACGCTCTGATTAAGGATGGACAAGTTGAGTAGGCTTAGGGGTACAATCGATGGCAATTTGATTGGTCGAGATCCAACACATGTTTAAAATGACGTCTGAGCCAGAAGGATGAATTCTAGGATCTGATTGAGGATTGCGAGCATTCGCAACATATTGAATCAACGGACTCGAAATGATAATGACAAAGGATACTATGAATATTGCTATCCATATGGAACGCAACCATAATGCAAGCAGACAAGTATTTGCAGAGCAATAGCGGGCAGAGGATTACCGGAAGATCAGATAGTATTTCAATGTATCTTGTGAATCATATGAACAACGGGGGAAGAACGGATACTCGGTAAGTGCGAGGAATTATCCGTAGGGGGTATTCAGGTAGCAAGGAACTGCAAGGCAGTAGGCACAAAGTATTCTTGGAACAATAGAGAGGATTTCGGGGTATCTTGTAATAACAAGATCAACGGGGGATGATTGTATGAATGTCAAGTGTAAGTGGTTATCCATAGGGGGTCTATCGATGAAAGGGAATTGCAAAAGCGATGGCACAAAGTCTCGAGAGAACATCGTAGAGTATCTTCGGAATATTCTGGTGCAGCAGGCGGTCATCTGTAATAAATGGCTCTCCGGGTGGATGTGATCACGAGATCGTAATATTAGAGTTAGTAAATTCATTTAAACCCGAATAGAAGAGAGATTAGAGTCCCAGAGTATAGACGAGGAATAAAAGATCCTAATACCACCCAATGGCGACGTGGGCTCGTAAGCCACACAGCCTTGTTAGTAAAAGTTTTGCAATGACTAGACTCAACTTCGGCCAAGGAGTTTGTAAGTGGGATTCCTACAGGTAGTCGGCTCTGATACCAACTTGTGACGCCCCCGATTCAATCGTACACTAATCATACACGCAAATGTGTACGATCAAGATCAGGGACTCACGGGAAGATATCACAACACAACTCTAGACACAAATTAAAATAATACAAGCCTTATATTACAAGCCAGGGGCCTCGAGGGCTCGAATACAAGTGCTCGGACATAAACGAGTCAGCGAAAGCAACAATATCTGAGTACAGACATAAGTTAAACAAGTTTGCCTTAAGAAGGCTAGCACAAAAGTAGTAACGATCGAAAAGGCAAGGCCTCCCGAGGGAGTCATGGACTAAGGGGTCCTCGGGGCGACGGCCCATTGTATATGGGCCGGACTGGTGGAGCCATGTGGTGACCGGAGACCTGTGAAGCTGTGGTGTGCCCTCCAAGTCAAGGGTGGACGAGATCTCTTTCCCTCTTGTTGTAATCTATCTTCGGTAGCCCTAACCCTATCGGTGTCTATATAAACCGAGGGTTGTAGTCATTAGGGGCAGAGCTATCTTCATCCCCTCGTAGCCTAGGGTTTAGCTCATACTGATCTCGAGGTAGATCTACTCCGTAAACCACATTATACAATCAATACAATCAAGCAGGACGTAGGGTATTACATCTTCGAGAGGGCCCGAACCTGGGTAAACACTGTGTTCGTCATCCTTTGTTACCCATCGATCCTAGATCCACAGCTCGGGACCCCTTACCCCGAGGTCTGCCGGTTTTGACACTGACATTGTTGCTTTCATTGAGAGTTCCGCTGTGCGATCGCCGAGAGGGTCGATGGCTCAACCGGTCGATGGAGACCGCACCTGTACCGAGGGCTTTACCGCCCTGGTCAGCTCCTCGTCTTCGGCGGCATATTAGTGTGCGCCAACCCCGCCGGTCGCCTCGACCAGATCGAAGGCCTCACCCCCATTGAAGGATCCGTCAGTCCAGGGGCATCGACCCCAGGACTAGCAAACTCACGAAAGTCCAATATCTTTCAAGGTCCGGCCCCGAAGCCCAACTCCGACGGACCGCCCGCAGGGCCTCCCGTCGAGTCACCGGAGCGTTCAGCACCCCTATGTGCCCAGCCGGCAGATCAGTTGGCAGATCTGTTCCGCGTAATAGGAATTTCTGTTATCAGGCCTACAGCCTACGACCGGATCGGGCTTAAACCCGATGACCGAGAAATAAACACCCCTCCGGCCACGCACCTCGTCGCCACAGTTGAAGAGGCACAGGAGGGGCCACAGCCATGTAAGCTAAAGATGGTGTACACTTGAATCTCCAGCTCGGAGTCAGACACCAGCCCGGATGTACGTCCGGACATAACACCTGACACAAGTCCCGGCCTTGAGCCTATCCGGCCACTCACCAGTTCGGATCCGAGTCCTGTGCGGTCAGGACCGAACATGCCTCAACCTCCCATCAAGGATAGTCCGGATCCGCGGCAGGGGGGATTCTTGAAATTTTCCCACCCACCCACCACATGGAATACTCTACGGACTCGGGAAGCCCAGACATATGGGACCTCATGTACGTCAAACAGCTGCCAAACAAGACAGTCCACTATTATTGGGCTAGATTTCTCCTGGTAAAAAATAGGATGGCACCTTGCTGTGACAAAGAAATAATTAAAGCCTTCTAGTTCAACTGCAGGGATGAGAGCCTCTTAAACGCCCTCACGCGCCGCCGAATTCAAAGCTTCACCGAACTATCATACATGGTGCGCAAATATTGCGCCATGGAGGACACATGGAGGGCGCAACAGCTGAGCATGGGGCCACAGCCCACCGCGCACCACGGAAAGCCTCACCTTAAACGAGCCTACACAAATCGGTCACTGGAGCGCGATCCCAATGACAAGAAAGCCAGGCCCAGATCGGTGTTAGATGAGTTGCTGGATAAACCACGCCCAATACATTCAGTCTTGCTAGACGCAAACCCAACCCACAGACTTCAAGCCTGCTGGGTGGTAAGACAAGTGGCCAAATATGGCGAACCAATCTTGGGCCTTACACCCCCAGATAAATAGTCTTCAGCCTCACCACAGGACCACAATGTCCTTACGATATATGAGACGTTCACCTCAAACAGCAAAAGGAAAAAGGCTCTTCGAGAGCTCAGCCAGATATATCAAGTGGCGGCCGCACAACCATGGGAGAATACTCCTATCACCTTCGATGAGAAGGACGAACCAAGCCCGCGCGTCAGCCACACACCGGCCGCACTGGTCCTCGACCCCATCATCGATGGCTTCCGGCTGACTAAAGTACTAATGGACGGAGGCAGTGGCCTCAATCTCATTTACGAGGATACGCTCGAGAAGATGCAGGTCAACAGGACTCGCATCGAACGCAGTAGCACTACATTCCGCGGTATAATACCCGGTAGGGAGGCACACTGCTCGGGACGCATAACCCTCGATGTTGTGTTCGGCACACCCGATAACTACATACCCGAACCTTTGCTATTCCACATTGTGCCCTTCCGCAGCGGATACCACGCCCTTCTAGGGCGAGAGGCATTCTCGAGATTTCAGGCCATACCACATTACGAGTATATGAAACTCAAAATGCCTGGGCCCAATGGGGTAATTTCACTTAAAAGCGACCCAAGCAGAGCCTTGAGAGCTGAAAACAAAACGTCATCTCTCGCCCTAGAGGCACTATCCGAAGCCCTCGCGGCCAAAGAATTAACAGCTTTACGCACTACCGTCGACAACGACGACGTGGTTCTCAGTAAGAGACAAAAATCCACGTCATTCAAGCCAGGAGATGAAATAGTAAAATTTCAAGTGCACCCAACAGATCCCACCAAAACGGCGTCCATAGGAGCACAGCTGGACCCCGCAGTCGACGATGCATTAAGGACATTCCTGCGTGAAAATTGGGACATATTCGCCTGACACCCCTCGGACATGCCAGGAATACCACGCAGGAAAGCAGAGCACAACCTCAACATTCTAAAAGGCTTTAAGCCAGTGAAATAGACCCTGCGCCGATTTTCCTAACCCAAACGACAAGCCATGGGCGAAGAACTCGCAAAACTGTTGGAGGCCGGATTCATCCGTGAGATCAAGCACCCCGAGTGGTTAGCAAACCTGGTAATGGTACCAAAGAAGGATAAGTCCGGGTGGCTTTGTGTCGATTTCAAAGACCTTAACAAGGCCTGCCCTAAGGATCCTTTCCCCCTGCCGAGGATAGACCAGATCATCGATGCCACCGCCGGACACGACTCACTATGTTTTCTTGACGCATACTCCGGATACCACCAGATCAAGATGAAAGAGTCCGACCAGGTGGCAACCGCATTCATTACCCCTTACGGGCCCTTCTGCTTCAACACCATGCCGTTCGGATTGAAAAACGCAGGAGCCACATACCAACGCATGATTCAAGCATGCCTCAAAAATCAAATTGGCAAAACGGTCAAGGTATACGTGGACGATGTGGTTGTCAAAACCAAACACATAGACCAACTGGTAGACGACCTACACCAAACCTTCGACAACTTGTGAGCTTATGACATACGGCTGAACCCGGAAAAATGTATCTTCGGGGTCCCCGCCGGAAAGCTGCTTGGATTCATCATTTCCCATAGAGGAATCGAGGCCAATCCGGCCAAAATTAGAGCGCTATCTTAGCTCGCAATACCAACAGAGCTCAAACATGTTCAGAAGCTGGCAGGATGCATGGCAGCCTTGAGCCGCTTCATATCCCGCCTCAGAGAAAAAGCATTACCACTCTACAAGCTACTCAAAAAGACCAAGAATTTCCAATGGACAGATGAAGCAACTGCGGCGCTCGAGGAGATTAAAACACTCCTAGCCAGCAACCCTATCTTAACCGCACCTAGTGTTGGCGAGCCCATGTTGCAATATGTCTCAGCCACCAATCAGGTGGTCAGTGCAGTGCTTGCGGTGGAAAGGGAATCCGAGGGCCATAAATTTCAAGTGCAGAAGCTGGTCTATTTATGTGTCTGAAGTGCTAACACCATATAAAACACGATACACGCACTATCAAAAGATAGCTTACACAGTCTTCATGGCATCTCGAAAGCTTCGACATTACTTTCAAGAATGTTCAGTCACAGTGGCATCAGAGGTCCCCTTGAACGATATAATCAATAACAGAGATGCCACGGGCCGCATCGCTAAGTGGGCCATCAAGCTCCTTCCCTTTGAGATAACATACAAACCACGCCGAGCCATTAAATCTCAGGTGCTGGCCGATTTTATTGCCGAATGGACCGAAGCCGAACTACCCCGGGAATACAGTACATATTCACACTGGACAATGTATTTCGACGGCTCAAAGATGTTAGCCGGACTGGGGGCTGGGGTCATCTTAATCTCCCCCACAGGCAACACTATTCGGTACGTCTTACAGATAATGTACAAGGACTCCAACAACGCAGCCAAATACGAAGCGCTACTACATGGCCTTCGTATGGCCACAACAATGGGAGTGCAGCGCCTCGAGGTAAGGGGAGATTCAAACCTAGCAATCTCTCAAATCAACAGCGAATTCGACGCCAAGGACCCCAAGATGGTGGCTTACAGAAACATAGTCCTCCGGATATCGGCCGATTCGAGGGCCTAGAATTTCACCATGTCGCTAGAGACAACAATCAAGCAGCCGACATCCTCGCCTGCATGGGCGCCAAGCACTACCCTGTTCCCAAAAACACCTTCCTCGAGCGGCTCTTTAAGCCCTCCGTGGTGTGGTAGGATGACATCACCAGCGCATCAACACATGAGCCTGCTAACAACGCCTCACCGGACAACACGCCAAACGACCATATCATCGGCGGCTCCGCACTCGAGGAAACACCCTCCGCCCATGAAGTCATGGCCGTAACCCCAACCTGGACAGAACCCCTACTAGCCTATCTCACACAAAAGCAGCTTCCGGAGGACCAAACCGAAGCGTGGCGTATAGTTCGGTGCTCTAAAGCATACAAGGTCCATGAAGGCGAACTCTATAAAAAGAGTACCACAGGAGTTTTACAAAGATGCATCTCCGAGGAGGAGGGGCAGCAGCTCTTGGCAGAGATACACGCAGGCATGGGCGGACACCATGCGGAGGCTCGGCCTTTGGTCAGCAAAGCTTTCCGAGCAGGTTTTTTCTGGCCTACCGCCCGCGAAGATGCCCGGACATTAGTCCAGCACTGCGTCAGATGTCAGTTGTTCGCAAATCAAAGCCATATGCCCCCCACAGCCCTTTAGACAATACCGATAACTTGGACTTTCGCGGTCTGGGGTCTCGACATGGTCGGGCCACTCAAAGGGGGGACAAACAAAAAGAAGTACCTATTGGTCATGGTCGACAAATTCACCAAGTGGATTGAGGAAAGACCCGTCACTTCGGCAGAATCCGGACCAGTCGTCGACTTCTTATCTGATGTCGTACACCGTTACGGTGTCCCCCATAGCATAATTACCGATAATGGTACCAACTTCACCGCCCAGGAGGTCAAAGACTGGTGCGGCAAAATGGGCATCAAGCTCGATTACGCCTCGATGTACCACCCATAGACCAACGGGCAGGTCGAACGGGCCAATGGACTCATTATGAGCGGCATTAAGCCTCGCCTAGTTCGATCCCTTGAACAATCTGACTGCCATTGGGTCGAGGAACTTGATTCCGTACTATGGGGGCTGTGCACCACCCCTAATTGGTCAACCAGATACACACCATTTTTTATGGTATACGGTGCGGAAGCAGTTCTCCCATGCGACCTCATCCATGACGCGCCTAGAGTGCGCATGTACGAAGACAAGGAAGCCGACCTCGATTGGCATGACGATCTAGACGCACTGGAAGAAGAGCGAGATATAGCTCAGGCTTGGTCCGCGTTCTATCAACAGCAAGCACGACGTTACCACAACCGCGAAGTACAGGCAAAGACATACAATGTGGGAGACCTTGTCCTCCGACTCCCCAAAAAACAGAAGAATAAACTATCACCTAAATGGGAGGGACCATACATCATCGATGAAGTACTTGTAGGAGGAGCGTATCGTCTTCGCCGCCTGTCTGACAACAGCCTCGAGCCAAACTCGTGGAACGCAGCAAGGCTGCGGTGTTTTTACACCTGAGTCCGACGTCAATTTTCGCCTTGTTTTTCCTTTTTACCTTTTTTCTCTCTTTCATCGTGGTGCTAGTTTAGTTAAATCGAACCTCACCAGGCCCCTACTCACTACTAGGGAAAACCTTATACACAGAATCTTAGCAGCAGCGCGGTACAGGAAGAGGCACTACTGCTAATTAGCAGTAGCGAGGGAAAAAATAGGCGCTACTACTAATGACTTAGCAGTAGCGCGGCTCGGTGGAACCACGCTGCTACTAAAATTGACCGACCGTTCCCGCCACCCTAGGTTTAGCAGCAGCGCGCTCTAGCTAACCGCGCTACTGATAAAGTAATAGTAGCAGCGCGCTTTTTTTGGGTGACGCTACTGCTAATTTTGAAACTGGCCACATGGCGGGCCCCTCTTAGCAGTAGCACGTGTGTCAGAAGCGCGCTGCTGCTATCTTATTAGCAGCAACGCAGTTTACGACCAGCGCTACTGCTAAGCCGCAGCATATACCACCTTTTCCCTCCCCCCTCCCCCTCCCCCATCCTCTCTTCCTCACTTTCCCTACCTCCCACCTCCTCTCTCCCTCACTTTGCTTCTTCCTCACTACTTCTCCCCCCATTACTCTGCTTCTTCTACCTACCTTTCTCTCTCTTTATTACTCCTAGCTAACTACACCACCTCCATTAATGCATCTCCTTTCTCTTTTTCCTTCCCCCTCCACTAGTTGAAATTGTCTCCTCCCAAACTAGCTAGCTAGGTAGATGTAGCATTTAGTGAAGTGACCTATGTACCCCCTAACTAGATCTAGCCTTGTCAAGAAGAGCTTTGTCCACTTTTGATCTCCCTACTACATCATCATCTCCACCGTGTGCTCGATCTCGAGATAGGTGATTAAAAATTTATGCTTTTGCAAGAATGGAAATATGTGTATGTGTGTGCGATATGACATAATCGGGCGATATGTTGGAAATTGTGTGTGTGGCATGAGTTGACACCGAATTGTGCTTGTGAGTTGCCTATGTTTTGCCGAAATGTCGATTTATTTCCGTTTCGGCGAATTCCGGGCAAACTCTATATGTCCTATTTTTAGGGAAGGTCATGCCGAATTTTTGTATGACTTTGATGCATGCACGCATTTTTATAATCAATTTGTTTATTATTACCGTACAGGTGTTCATGATGGTCAGTGGAACGATGGTGGACAGGTGGTTGTGGTCGGCGGTGCAGGACATGAAAGAAAATAACCTGACAGAGGTTTTATGTCCGTGTCGAAGATGCGAAGGACAAGTTTGGCTCGACCCCTATGACGATGGTCGTGTCAAAGAGCACCTGCTCATGACTGGTTTCATGGATGGCTATACTTGATGGATAATTGAAGATGAAGATGATGATGTTGAGGACGCTGATGGGGCAGGCAATGACGACACGGGGCAAGACAAAGAGATGATCGATAATGGCGGCGGGGAAGAGGCCGGACATGGCGGTGGAGAAGGGGCCGGACATGGCGGTGGAGAAGGGGCCGGACATGGCGGTGGAGAAGGGGCCGGACATGGCGGCGGAGAGAACGTGGACTCCACGCCGCAGAGTTCGTCTGTACTAAGTTCAATCGTGCGGGACCCTCATGTTCAAGCACTGCTTCGCAAGGAGACGAGTACTGAGAGAGCTGCTTCTAGAGAGGAGGCCAAGCTGCAGCAACTGGTGGTAGACTCGAACACTCCATTGTATCATGGTTGCAATCCTGAGGTGACCCGCTTGAGTTTCACGCTCGAACTCCTGAAGACGAAGGCTAAAAACAAATGGACCGACACTAGCCTCGATGAGCATCTCAAGTACCTAAAGGATGTTCTTCCCACGGGGAATATTTGTCCTACTAGTGTGGATGAGGCCAAGAAGATCGTGTGCCCTCTTGATCTGCCGCACGTTAGATACCATGCATGCATCAACGATTGCATAATTTATCAGAAGGAGCACGCGGAAAAAACAAGCTATCCGGTGTGCAATGCTTCTCGATACAAGAAGGCCGGGACGAAACCTCCTCAGAAAGTTGTATGGTACTTACTGATCACTCCCTGTCTCCAGCGGTATTTCGTAGATCCCAAGGAAGCAAAGCTCATGCGCTGGCACGCGGAGAGGAAGAAGCCCAACGATGGAGATGATCCGAAGCTGAGACACGTCAAGGATGGAAGCTAGTGGAGAGCGTTGAATGGCGAATATCGGTATTTCGAATGTGATGCAAGGAACATCATGCTCGGCGCGTGTACTGATGGCAAGAATCCATTTGGCAACCAGAACACCAACCATAGCACATGGCCCGTGTTTGTATGGATGTACAACCTCCCCCCTGGTGGTGCATGAAGTCGAAGTACATTCACATGAGCATGCTGATTCAAGGGCCGAAACAACCAAGAAATAATATTAATCTATATCTGGGGCTACTTCAAGAGGAGTTAGACACATTATGGAAAACACCGGCCAAGACATGGGATGCCAGCAAAGGCGAGTATTTCTATATGAGAGCCGCGCTGATCACGACGGTGCACGACTATCTCGGTTACGGATATGTCGCAGGCCAGGTGTGCCATGGATATTGCGGATGCATGCGGTGCATGGATGATACGACGTCTCAGCAGCTAACGTCAAGGAAAGATGGCAGGTCTGGGAAAATCATGTACATGGGGCATCGAAGATGGCTCGAGAAGGACGACCCGTGGAGAAACCGTGGAGATCTATTCAATGGTGACGTTGAGCATCGAGGACCTCCACGTAAGTGGAGCGGCGCCAAAATCGATGAGCTGTTGAAAAACTGGGAACAGTGCCCCGTGCCGGGAAAGACGATGAAAAAGGCGCCGGAGCCGCTGCTAAAGGTATGGAAGAAGAGGTCTGTGTTATGGGACTTGGAGTACTGGCACAAACTCGACACACCTCATTGCCTTGATCAAATGCATATCTCTAAGAATGTCCTTGAGAGCTTGCTCATGACACTGATGAACATGCCGGATAAGACCAAGGATGGGCCGAAGGCAAGAAAAGACTTGCAAGATTTTTAAATCAGGGAAGATCTGCACATGCCGCCCCGTAAAAAGTCAGACAAGACAGAGACGGAGACAGAGGCGTGGGAGAAGAAGGGCAGAAAAGTAAAGGAAGAGGATTATTGCCCCCCTTCTTGCTTCACCTTAAGTCCGGCTGAGATCGATCAATTCTTTAAGTGCCTTACTAGAGTCAAAGTTAGTTCTGGTTACTGTGGCAAGATAAGCAGATATCTAGACACGAACAAGAAAAGGTTCAGTGGGATGAAGTTCCATGACTGTCATGTGATGATGACGCAGATACTACCTGTTGCCCTTAGAGGGATAATGGACAAGCACGTCCGTGACACGCTTATTGGTCTCTGCAACTTTTTCGACGTCATCTCTTGAAAGTTGATCAGTGTGAAGCAGCTCCGAAGGCTACAGGAAGAGATCATTGTGATACTGAATGAGCTTGAGATGTACTTCCCGCCCGCGTTCTTTGACGTCATGGTGCATCTGTGTGTCCATATTGTGGACGACATAATAGACCTGGGGCTGTCATTCCTGCACAACATGATGCCGTTTGAGAGGATGAATGGGATCATCAAAGGATTCGTTCGTAACATGTCCCGTCCAGATGGAAGCATCGTCCAGGGCTATCTGACACAAGAGTGCATCTCTTTCTGCGAGAATTTTCTATATGGCGCAGACCAGCTGCCTAGTGTTGGTGTTGGTTTGCCCGTTAACAAGCATGATGGGAGGCTCGAAGGAGAAGGTCACTCCAACGGTCGCAGGGAACTGCACGTGGCATACTCAGATCGACGCAATGACTTTGACAGAGCAAACTTCGTAGTGCTACAACACCTAGACGAGGTAGATCCTTTCGTGGCACTGCACAAAGAAATTATCGCAAAGAAGTATCGTGATCGGGGGGGTATGCTGGACGGACGCCGAAGTTACTAGAGAGCACAACTCCACTTTACTGCATTGGTTCAAAGAGCATATTATTGCTAATCCCCCGGAAGAGGGCTCTAAGGACGGATTGCTCATATATGCCTTAGCACATGGCCCCTCGCCCAACCTCGTCACCTATCAGGCATACGATATCAACGGATACACGTTCTACACGGAGGCCAAAGATATGGACAGTGATGATCAGAACTCAGGGGTGACGATGGAATGCATGACCGACAGCGACGACGGCGCAACTGAGAGATTTTACGGAAGGGTCGAGGAGATCTGGGAGCTTAACTACTCTGGACTGCACAACACGACGATGTTCCGTGTCAGATGGGCTAAGAATGTCGAAAAAGAAAACCGGTATTTCACAACCATGACTATACCCGACGCCAAGAGCGCTACCGTGAACGCTATCGCAAAAAATGAGCCATGGGTACACGCTAAGCACGTGACACAATGCTTCTTCATAACCGACCCGTGCAATCCTAGCCGTGTTGTCGTGAGGAGAGGCAAAAGGAACATCATTGGAATGGATGGAGTCGCCAACAAGGAAGACTACGACCAGTACGGCAACCCAATGAGGGAAGATGACGATGACGATGAAGTATACGTCAAAAGAAGAATCAATACTACATTAACTAAGAAAGATCATACTCCATGGAAAAGGAAAAGTCACAATGAGGGGCTCAATTATTCTTGAACGAACAAGAAGGGAAAGAAGCTCACTCAAAAACGAAAACGTCAACGCTGAGGAACCGTTATCGGTCAAATGATGTAATATATATGTTCCAATTTTGTGTACACACTTAACCATTATGCATGGGTCAAATGATGTAATATATATGTTCCTATTTTGTATACATACTTAACCGTCAAATGATGCAATATATATTGCCTTAGTTATATACATTGTATCACCTTCCCTTCGTTCACTGCTCTCGGAAAAAAGGAAAAGAAAAGAAAAGAAAAGGGAGAGAAAATAAAGGAAAAGAAAATAGAAGAAACAAACAGGAAAACTGCTATAGGTACTGGTTATAGCAGTAGCGCTTTTCTGAAAAAGAGCTATAGCTAGTCAAGTTAGCAGTAGCGCTGTTCGGATAAACACGCTATAGCTACCTGTGATAGCAGTAGCGCTTTCTGGCTAAACGCGCTATAGCTAAGTTAGCTATAGTGCGTTCTTCCGGAACGCGCTACTGCTACCTCGACTTAACCCCCCAAATCCCCACTCTCTGCTTCTTCCCGCCTTTGCTTTTCCCCACAAATCCACACTCTCTCTTCCCCCGTCGTTAACGCCGGAGCCCTGCCCTCGCCGTGCCCCTGCGCTCGCCCCCAACCCCGATGCTCGGCCCCGTCCCGGCACTCGCCCCGTCTCCCCCGACCCCGACGACCCTCGGTGTCATGCCGTCTCCCCTGACCCCGCCTCGCCTCGGTGCCGCATCGTCTCCCCCGACCCCATCTCTCTCTGCCCTCTGTAAGCCCTCTCCCCTCCCCTCTTCTCTGCTATTTAGTGCTATTTAGTATGAAATAGTATGAACCCCAGGCTATTTTTTAGTGTAAGAAAAAACAAAATTGATTATATAGGTTTCTTGCATTTTTTAGTTAAAGCAATTGTTGCTATTTAAATTTTATAGTGCTAGTTAGTTAATTAGAATTAGTATGAAACCTAGGACAGATTAGTTAAAGCAACTGTTGCTATTTAATTTTTTTAGTTAAAGCAATTGTTGCTATATAAAAAAACAGAATTTGAAGTGGACAGATTAGTTAAAGCAACTGTTGCTATTTAAATTTTTTAGTTAAAGCAATTGTTGCTATTTTTTAGTTGCCAATTTGAAGTGGACATGTGATTTGGACATGTCATATTTGGAATTTGGACATGTCATTTGGACATGTGATGTTTTGGACATGTCATATTTGGAAAATGATGATTATGTGCAGGGTAAATGATCCGAGTGGCCTATGTTTCACCGGAATGTTGATTCATTTCCGTTCCGGTGAATTTCAGGCGCTCGATATGTCCACTTTTTAGCAAAGGTCATGCCAAAATTTTCCGTGAATTTTGGCATGACTTGTGCTAGAAAGTAGGCATATCGAGTGCCGGGAGTTGCTGGGAAACGGCATTCCAGCAAACATAGATCTTTTTTTATGTCATTTCTCATTTTTTTTATAGTTTTATAATTAAACAAGGAGACTTAATCATAGGAAACATGTCGAACAACGAAGAAACCGGGCCTTCTGACCAAGATGCAGACGAGATGGATTATGAGGGTGAACAACAGTACCTCGACTTTTTGTCTGCTAAGCACAGTCAAGGTTTGCAGGTCGGCCTCGATGATGGTACTGACGCCGACATCGACACCAATGGCACCGGCATCGATGGCGGCACCGAGACCGGCGGGGAAGATACCGGTCGGGAAGGTACCGGCGCCGTGCCGCTACCAAAAAGAAGAAGCAGAAGAAGCAGAGGATACGAAAACCTAACAAACTCGGCATTGGACGACCGGTGACCACAAAGATGGCATCTGGCAAGTTTGAGCCATTAGAGCCAGAAGAACCTCGCAAGTGCTATGGGAACCAAGTAGGATGCATCCTACGGGAATGCGTGAGCATCAACGATGATGACTTAAGGAGTAAAGAACATTTGAGGCAGTTGCTCCTGACAAAGTTGCATAAGAGATTCAAGTTCCCCGACCGGGATGATAGCACAGAACAACCGTGGGATGATCCGAAGATGAAAAAGATTAACAATCATGCCATGGGCATGTTCAGCAATGATTTGGCCTCCTGGAGAGGGAGGGTGAAATGAGCTATTGAGGCTGAGGAACCCCTGTCCAAGATTCTGGAGGAAAACCCGACACTTACGGAAGAGGAGTTCAAAAAGTTCAAGGACACTTGCGCTACCAAGGCAGCCAAGGCTAAGGCTGCGAAATTCAAGAGCCTTCAGCAAAGGAACACGGGGAAGCATCACCTCGGAAGCCAGGGCTACCTTGGTAAAAGGCCCATATGGGATAAGGAGGATGCAGAACATGAAGCCGCGGGTCTCCCAGACCCCTTCGCGAAGTTCACCAACCCCTTGGAGCGTGACTTCATCAGGGCCCGCTACAAGTGGCACAAAGAAAAGAAGGTTTTTTACACGGACCAGATCACGAGGAGATTGATTAGAATACTGGTAATTATTCTTCTATCACCTTACATTTAGCTCCTGATCAAGTCGACTACACATTCATAAATGGTTCATGTTCCTTCTGCAGGAGAAGCAACACCAGCTTGCAGCCGAAAGCCCTACTTCGCCGATGAGGCCCAAGTGGGACACCCCTCTCAACCGGGCCTTGAACGAACTTAAGGGACTCCCTTTGGGCCAGCGGCCGCAATATGGACGTGTGCACGGCGCAGGAGACGGTGCCACGTGGAAGGTGTTTTACAATGAGGGTCCGGAGGCCAAGAAGCAGAAAAAGAAGTTTAGTCAGGCAGACATCGACGAGAAGGTGAAGTTTGCGTTCAAGAAAAAAGCAGCTGAGGACGCGAAAAAGCAGCCAAGGAGAAAAATGAGTTGCTACAGCAGGCAGTCGATGCAGCTGTAAATGCCTGCAGAAATGATTTCGCTACTAACTTGGTCCCGGCTATCATCAACTGGACGAAGGAAAATCCAGACAAGACGGTACATGATTTCCCCATGCCCAGTTTTGTCGGGAGCAACTCGGTGAACAACACCACCGCACCATCACCTGCTCACGCAACCGGGCCTGCTCTCGCACCCGCACCCGCTCATAGCAGCCCTTCCTCAGTCTCTAGCGTGCTAGGCAGGCCTTCGTCTTTGGCTGAGCTCGACGCCCTCATGGTAATTACATGTCACACCAACATATATATCTAGAATATTCCATTTTTGTTGCCTTTCGGATGTTTTACGCCACAGACATGTGTTTGCAGGCCGACGAAACCCCGTGCACCGTACTCTACTTAATCAAAGGCCAGAAGGTGGACGTGGGAAAGGGGGTGATAACAAAGCCCTTGGAACTCATGTTCCACAACCAGCCGATGCCCGGTGGGCACTTCAGGGTTACCTTATCGAGTGTGAAATCGGGGCACGAGGATTTGCCTCCTCCAGTACGGCTAGGGGGAGAGGACGACGAGACCCCGCTACGGATTGGAAGCTGCAAGGGTTGGGTGCTGCTATGGCCAAAGAATCTTCTTCATCTGGAGCCGGCCGAGAGCACACCAATAACCACACATCAACAAGCATGTATGGAGACCACCACCCTGCCTACACAATTACCAGCGCCTGTAGTGCCGGGTGAGAGCGGCGGATGACGTGATGAAGGGGGTCCAATAGTGACTGATGTAATCGCCCCCGTAGAACAAAGAATGGATGATGAGGTGGAGGTGGAGGACCCAATGAGTTTCCTCAATACACGCGCCTATGACGGTGACTTAGATATGATGAGTCAGCCATATGACGAATCAGGCTATCTGCATGCTGATGAGGATATGGATGATCTGCCCGGGCAGGAACGTCCTAGCAGGGATTGCAAGAAGTTTCTCTTCATGAAATCCTCACTAGACACGCCTAAAGATGCCGCCTCAACACAGGCTCAACTAGCCGGGGGTCGTACAATGCTTAGCCCGGCAACACTGGGGCAGGGGTTAAGGAAGGGTCTAGAAGGTCAGCCCAAGAAAAAGGAGAGGAAGAGACCGGGGAAGATAGGCTCAGCTGCCTACAAACAAGCCAGAGCACACAGCAGCCAAACGGAGGATTTTGAAGAGCGTGTACCCGTCAAAGGTGTGGCCATGTTCCATGTCACAGGCGAGCTGATGCTACCGCCGAAACCGCTGGAGGCACTATCAGGGGCTCTCAGAAGACTGCACGACCATGTGTTGTCGATTGAGAAAAGCCTACTAGCCTCGAAGGATCCAGGATATCCGACATACGCGGCTCATGTGCCTGAGGGGAAGTGCTACGTCGACACACGGCCCGCGGAGGTGTTCTTCCTGCGGTTTGACCATATCTTCGAGATGTTTTTGACAAGGCGGCTCAATTTTACAATCGTCCACCTTTTTGCGCTACATATGAGCTCCGTCATGAAGAGAGAAGAAGTCTCGCAAATCTGTGTAGCGGATCCATACTACATGCACGAGTCCTTCTTGTGTCTCGGTGACTTTGAGCGTGAAACTACTAGGGAGTACCTCCAAAACTTCATGGTACAGAATAAGGACCAGGAGATTGTCCTCCTGCCTTATCATCCAAAGTAAGTCAGTGCCGGACAACCCTTTCGTACATTTCAATCATTCCTTCTCGCTCAAATGGAGAATAATTTGAGGTGATTTTCCCCGCAGCAACGGGCGTGCCATCCTTATCGTTCTTTACCCGCGAGTCTCCCACACCGTGTATTTTGACCCTACCAGAAACTACGAGAAGAAGGACTACACCCACATAATGAATATTCTAGATGATGCTCTCCTAGGCTTCAGCATTAGGGGTGGCCACCTGCAGATCAGGAAACAAAGGAACAAGAAGTTGGGTTTCTCGCATAAAACTAACTTCTGCTGCATCCATGTCCCAAAACCAAGCAAGAACGATGGATTCTACCTCCTCCATCTCATGATGGAGTTTAGAACGGATCACCAAAAGCTTCGCATGACAAGCAAAAACGATGATCATATCCACAAGTGGGTAGAATCTCATGGAGAAGCGGATTATAAACTTAGAGATGGCTTCTTTCGCATCTAGAGGGACATTGCGACGATCATCATGAAAGAAGTCGTCGATGAGAAGGGGATGTTCCACCATGGCCCTATATCGCGAGCTGACGTCCGAGCTCGCATAGGCATGCAACGTCAGGACCTCACGCCGTTCAAGAAGCTAGGGTCCATCCTTGATGATGTGGAAGGATGGAACTTCTAGTGATTTACGATGCTGCTGATGATGATATGTGTCGGTTGAACTTGTATACTTTCTTTAGCGATGAAACTTTGTGATGTCCACGGTCCCTGCCGAACTTGCGTAACACTACTTTGTTAGTTTGGGTACGATGACCTGCGTACCTCTAGTTAATTAGTTTGCGTACTATATGTTGCATCTAGTTGCTAACCCTTTCTTTTTCGTGTTGCTCTAGTATATTTTGTTGCATATGATTGTACATTCTCTTGATGAAGATGCATCTCTAACAGGTACCTAGATTCTTGATGGTGAAGAAGCAGTGCTATGTAGTGTACAAAGGGAAGGTTCCGGGAGTGTACGCCGAGTGGCCTGAGTGTCAGGCGCAAGTGGATGGGGTCTCGGGCGCCAGCCATAAAGGCTTCAAAAGCAGACAAGAAGTAGAAGCTAGTTACTTGAGGTTCACGCTAGCGCGAGAGAGGACTCGTAACCGCCACCTCATGTACTGCATAGTTCTGCTCTCACTCATAGTGATAGCTCTTCTCGCGTATATCATTGTTTAGATGGATGACGATGTAGTTCAAGTATTCGAGACTTGTATCGCTATTTTTGAGATGATGACGAGAGACCACTTTGTGTTGGATGATGATTATGATGATGACATGATTTGATGAGACTATTTGTATGTATATGCTATGATTACATTTGTATGTGTATGATATGCTAGAGATTATTGTATAAAGCCCTAAACAAAATTCAGCAGCACAAAATATGGAGATGATTTTTTTTTTCAGAAACTAATAACAGTAGCGCGGGGTATGGCTTTAGCAGCAGCGAGTTCTTAGCAGTAGCGCTCTTTGTTCAAGGGCGCTACAGCTATTAGCAGCAATGCATGTTGGAGATCAACGCTGCTGCTATCCCTCGATAGCAGTAGCGCGTGTCAAACCGCGCTACTGGTAAGAGTTAGCTGTGGCGCCATATCAGTAGCGCGGCTACCCGCGCTACTGCTAAGCATTTAACCCGCGCTACTGCTAGGCTTTTCCCTAGTAGTGACTATATACCATTAAATGTAATACCCAGCTTTGCTTGGGGGCTCCCTTAGATGAGCCGCATAAATGCATACAACGCATTCGTTATGATTGCATCCTTCTCATACATGTTAAGCCAACATATGCACTTGTTTGACTTAAGATCTTTGCTAAGCCGGGTTGCCTGGCTCCTGTGATTACCCCTACATTCCTGATTGTTCGGCTAGGAAGTAAAGGGAGCACCTCTGCGATTGTTATGACCGGATCACCCGGGACCATACCTCAGATGGGAGAAGCTGAAAGCTAGCGTTCTTACAGAATACAATAAGTCGGACTAAGGGAAGTGAATATAGCCTCCAGCTTACCACCAAGGTTCTTTTTTTAAAGCCATTGGTATGCGTTGATCTTACGTATCCGAATTATTATTTTACCAGAAGAAAGGAACCCTTGGAGGAACTATTTTCATCAGAAGATGTTTCTTACGTCAAATAGTAATATAACATAGCTCTCCGCACATGTTTTGTCTGTTTAAGCCAGATGGACGGATTGCCTTGTTCCCGAGGTATTGTTTTGTTTTCATGCACAAAGTACGAAACACCTCCCGATCTATGATTGGGGAGGTAGAAGCCGATGGCCGGCTAAGACAACATTCTTTCAAAATTAAATAAGAACGCAGATTGAGCACAGTCAACGTAAAGTACATGGATACATAGAATTGACAAAATTACTCCTTCTCGACATTGTCTATCAATTGCTCTAAAGCACAGTCCTTTTGAGAATAGCGAGCGGCTTGCATTACGTCGTTGTACACCAAGCTCAGCGGTATCTCCTGACCGTCCGGACCAACGGGTCCAACCCGGGCCATATGCACCGGGTCCAGCTTGGTGAAGCGGGTCTTTACCATAGCCCACGCCTCGCGCGCTCCCTCTCGATAGGCTGAGATCTTCCATAATTCAAACCTTCGCCGAGCCCCTTTAAACAGACTGACTAGATCGGACATACTCTCTGGAGGCGCATCTAACAGCCATAACGCCTTCACCATGCTCTGCAGGGCTTTCCGGGCCTTCTCGTAGGTCTTCGACAGTTCCTTTAATAGGTTCCCGTCATAAGTGCCTACTTCTTCCTCGGGTTGCCCAGTCAGGAGACCTAACAAACAGGCATTGCACATCATCATTAACACATCAATGACACGGACCAACAGCACGGTGCGATCAGCGCTTACCGTATATGCCACCTTTTAGCTTTTGGTTTTCCCCCAAAGCTTGTGCCAGCTGAGTCTTTAAACTCTCAATTTCCTCGGCTTGCCATTTATTCTCTGCCTTGAGCTCATTTTTCTCCTCATAACTCCGCGACAACACGCGTTTACCAGCCTCAAGCTCTTTGCGCAACTCGTTCGCGGCCTCCGTGGCTGCATGACGAAAACAGTGTGAACACATAAAATACACCATATACCCTTCCTCGAGTTGGAAGCGGTTCTTCTCACTTACCGGACTTATCGCTGCTGGCTTCTCGAGCCATATCCAGTTCGGCCTTGGTGTCGACCAACTGTTTCCGGCTAGCCTCAAGCTCTTCGGCCAGTTTTTTGCTATGCTCTCTTGCGGCCTACAAAATTACATCATTAGAAATCCTTAACTCGGCCGTCCCGCCCGAATTAAGGCTTGGGGGCTAGTTAGTTAGGGAACTTGCTCTCAAGCTATATACCTGCACCTTGGCGGCAAATAGACCGGCAATCCCATCAAGACCTATCCGGGCCACTCCAAGGTACGCGTCTACCGAATTAAAAGCATTAAACTCCTGTTCGATAAAGGCGGTCTGGCGCAAAGTCTCCCTCCGGCGGCGATGGTTCATTACGCTCTCGACTTCGGAATTAGTGACCGAAACATCATCGGAGTCCGCCGGAGGCACGCCAGCCGCCACGTATTTGGAGGTGGCTCCGACCTGTGCCGAAGACTGGGGACCGGAATTGCGGTTTGGCGCATCCGGGAAATCTTCGTATTGATGTAGAGACACATCCCTTCTGCAGAGTTGAGCGGGCTTTAATAAACAAATGACAAAGGCGATCCTCGCTGCAATTCTAAAATGTTTTACCTCTGGGCAGAAGGGGCAGGTGCGTCCACCTCGGTGGAAGCTTTCCCTTTTGATCTCCCATCAAGGGTTGAAGCTGGCGCGGTCCACGCTCCTCCCGAGGCATTTTTATGTGTTGTACGGCGACCCTTGGGAGCAGAAGTCAGCACGGGGGGGAGGGGGGTAGCGCGAGGCGAGCGCCCTGTTCGGGAGGGGGTCTTCTTTTCACTTACTATGGAAGAAGGAAGAACCCCAGGGTGATCGGCTGTCACGGCCACCCTGACGCCATCAAGGCCCTCGTGATAGAACACCCCGTCTTCAAATTCGATCGACGTCTCTGGGTCGTCATGATACCCCGGATCGCCTTCGCGAGAATGATTCTCTGGTTGAGGAGGAGGACAACTAATGGACGCAACTTGACGCCTCCATCCCTGTTCAAGTGGCGATCAGTGAGAATTCGATGATATGTGGGCTCAAAATAATGGATTGTGGCTTACCCAGTCCGCCGGATTGTATCCGGAGTAGCCTTCTCGAATACTCATGCGAGCGAACTCTGCTTCGTCCCCCTTGAAGAGGTCGGCCCGTATTTTAGCCAAGGCCGCCTTGTTGTCTGGCCCTTGCCGCTTGTGACGTGTCACATCGTTGGTCCCATTATAGCACCACAAGGGGTGACCCCGCTGTTCGAGGGGTTGCACGCATTGGGTAATGGCGATGGCCATAACTTCGACCATGGTCAACTTGCTGCTAGTCAGCAGCCTAATCTTGGCTGACATGGCCCGCACTTCTTCACTGTCCTTTTGGGAAGGACCCTTGGGCCGCCAGTTGTGTCGCTTTGTAGGCGGGTCATTCGAATATTCTGGTAGCCCTTGCCGAATTGGATTGGTAAGGGGAATGTCTTCGATGTAAAACCACTCTGAGGTCCATCCTTCGGGATCTTTCTGTGGGGTCCCGATTGGGTACCCCGTCTCAGCTATTCACCATACCTCAGCACCTCCTACCTCAAATATAGATCCGTCCTGGAGGCGAGGGACAAGACAAAAGTACTTCCTCCACAAGTCAAAGTGGGGCTCGCAACATAGAAATATCTCGCACAAGGCCACGAAGCTAGAAATGTGCAATATGGACCCTGGGGTGAGGTTGTGGAGCTGGATCCCATAGAACTCTAGTAGACCCCGTAGAAAGGGATGGATAGGGAAACCCAAACCTCTCAGAAGGAAGGGTACGAGACATACTCTCTCCTCCTTGCTTGGGACGGGGGAGTTCTCGGCAAGGGCACGACCATCGATGGAGATGAGACCAGCGCAGACTGGGACCAGATCGGCCAAAGGGAGGAAGCGCTATGTCTGCAAGCGACTTAGCTGGATGCGCGAGACTGAACAACTTGACCAATTGCCTGGGAGCGGGCCGTGAGGGCACGAGGATGAACCTGGGATGTCGGCCATGGCGTTGGAAGATTGCTTCGATGATGTTCTTGGAGAAAGGGGGGAGGATAACTGTTCTCAACACCTTTGGATATATAAATAGGCGTCTTATCGTGAAGACGAAAGGACATGTGCGTGGAACAGCGGCATTGGGCCGCACGCTCTCTGAAAAGCGTGTAAGGTCCTTACCCCGAGGAACGGTATTGAACTTCGGTGGTCCCACCTCAGTTTTGAGATGTATTCGGATCTTAGTATCCTGAGACTGTTTGGGTCTGAGTATATTAGATCGGGTTCTGGATCATATTCGGCGGAATTTGCACGGCTTCAAATGGAATGGAGGAACTTGTCTCGCAAGCCGGTGATGTGAAGATTATAGAAGATGATCCTCGGTGTTGGAGGCAAGTTCGGGGGCTACTAAGGGAGTCATGGACTAAGGGGTCCTCGGGGCGACGACCCATTGTATATGGGCCGGACTGGTGGAGCTGTGTGGTGACCGGAGACCTGTGAAGCCATGGTGTGCCCTCCAAGTCAAGGGTGGACGAGACCTCTTTCCCTCTTGTTGTAATCTATCTTCAATAACCCTAACCCTATCGGTGTCTATATAAACCGAGGGTTGTAGTCATTAGGGGCAGAGCTATCTTCATCCCCTCATAGCCTAGGGTTTAGCTCATACTGATCTCGAGGTAGATCTACTCTGTAAACCATGTTATACAATCAATACAATCAAGCAGGACGTAGGGTATTACCTCTTCGAGAGGGCCCGAACCTGGGTAAACACTGTGTTTGTCGTCCCTTGTTACCCGTTGATCCTAGATCCACAGCTCGGGACACCCTACCCCGAGGTCTGCCGGTTTTGACAACGACACCTCCTGCCTGGGACCTCCTAACTACTCCTCAAAGCCGAACACCATGTAGAAACATCCTCAGGATCCTCTGGCTCCTGGACTCCATCATATGATCGCAATAACCAGGAAAAAGGGCAAAAAGAAGTAGCAAAGCAACCGTGAGTACTCATCCAAAGTACTCGTAAGCAAGGATCTACACAACATATGCATCATTTTCAATGAAATGGGTAGTATCTGTGGACTGAACTGCAGAATGCCAGAATAAGAGGGGGAGAAGCTAGTCCTATCGAAGACTACGCTTCTGGCGGCCTCCATCTTGAAGCATGTAGAAGAGAGTAGCTGGTAAGTTCACCAAGTAACAACGTATAGCATAATCCTACCCGGCGATCCTCTCCTCGTCGCCTTGTGGAACAACGATCACCGGGCTATCTCTGGAACTTCTAAGGGGTGTATTTTATTAAGTATCCGATTCTAGTTGTCATGATGTCAGAATACAACTCCGGGTCGTCCTGTTACCGTGGACACGGCTATTCGAATAGATCAATCTTCCCTGCAGGGGTGCACCACATTACCCGACACGCTCGATCCCTCTGGCCAGGCACACTTTCCTAGGTCATGTCCGGCCTTGGGAGATCAACACGTCGCAGCCCTACCTAGGCCTAACAGAGAGGTCAGCACGCCGGTCTAAATCCTAAGCATGCAAGGGTCTTGGGCCCATCGCCCTTTGCACTCCTGCATGTTGCAAACGCGGCTGGTGAGCAGACCTAGCAACCTCCATTACAAAGGAGGGTGCGTTACGTGGTCCAACCCGACGCGCGCCACTCAGTCGCTGACGTCTAGAAGGCTTCGGCCCATATCTTGTCCCACGTGGCGGTTAGTGCGTATAAGGCCAACGACCAACTCAGATCAAATACCCAATCTCGTTAAGCGTGTAACTGAAGTATCCGCGGACGCCGATAAGGACCAGGCCCACTTGTCTCCTAGGTGGTCACAATCTGCCCTTTCGCTCCACCACAAAGTAACACTCGGGGGCCATCGGGAACCCAGGCCCACCACTACATGGATGGAACCACCTGTCCCTTTAGCCCCCATATCCGAACAGTAACATAAGTATGTAATAGTATATAGTATATACCCGTGATCACCTCCCGAAGTGATCACGGCCCGATAGTATAGCATGGCAGACGGACTAGTATGTAGGGCCACTGATGATAAACTAGCAACCTATACTAAGCATTTAGGATTGCAGGTAAGGTAACAACAGAAGTAACAAGGACATGCTATGCAGCAGTATAGGATCAAACCGATGAATCAGTAACACTACTCTAATGCAAGCAGTAGAGGGAAAGAGTAGGCGATATCGGGATGAACAAGGGGGGTTTGCTTGCCTGGAAGCTCTGCTGAGAAGGAGGGGTCGTCAACACCGTAGTAGATCGAGGCAGCAGCGACGTCAGTCTCGCAGTCTACCGGAGAGAAGAGGGGGAAGAAACAATGAATACAATGCAAATAGATGCATGACGATGCATGACATGACATTAAGCGATGCTAGAGGTGCCCTAACGCGGTACTAGGTGATACTGGCGAAGGGGGGAACAACATTCGGGAAAGTATCCCGGTGTTTGGCATTTTTGGACCGATGAAACGGAGGGGGACGGTTCCATGTTCGCTATGCTAGGGACGCGTGTCGGACGAACAGACTGCGTACTCGGATTTGTCTCGTCGTTCTGAGCAACTATCATGTTCAAAACATTTTCATCTGATAAACGGTTTATTTTATATTATTTATCATAGTTTTAAATCATTTTCAGAATTAACAGAATTAATTTAATTAGAAAATGCAATTATGATGTCAGCGCGACATCAGCATGATGTCAGCAGGATCAAAGGGACCCGTTCGTCATAGACTCAGACTAACTAAACAGGGTTAATTAGCTTAACTAAATGATTAGGTTAACTAAATTCAATTAGCTTAGTTAAACAAAATTAATCAACTTAATTAATTCACTAATTAATTAATTAATCATTATTTATTTATATATATTTTTTATAACATTCTGGGGGAGGGCGGCCCCACTTGTCATTGGGCCAGGGGGCTTAGCGTGCGCTGGGCGCCAGCGAACGGGCGACGGGTGGGCGCCCGTTAACGGGTGAACCCGGGCGGTGCCGTCGGTGCGGCAAGCAGCACCGGCGAGGACGTGTGGGCGGCGGCAGCGGGTGGCTAGGAGGGATGTGGGCGTCGGGCGCACGCCCAGGCCAGGGGGCGCTAGCCACGGCGGCCAGGGGCGAGGCCAATGGCGGAGACGAGCAAGGCCAGGCGGTCGGCGTGCGCGCGTGGTGGCGCAGGTGGCGGCCAGGGCGGTTATAGGCGAGGCGCGCGACGAGGCAGGCACGGGGAGCAGCGGCGGGAGGTGCGGCGGCTTGGCCGGGGCACAGCCTCGCGCGCAGAGGCGCGGCCGGAGCGGGCCGCAGGGCGCGGTGGTGAGTGCGGAGCCGGGCCGTGGGCGTGCACGGCGAGGAGGCCGGGGCGCGCGAAGATGCGGGCGCAGCGAGCGTGTACGGGGGTGCGGGAGACCACGGCGAGGCGCAGGGCCGAACGCGGTCGGCGCACGACGGACGACGCCGGCGACAGAGAACGAGGAGAGAAGAGGCCGGTGGCCTCACCAGCTTTGCAGGTGATCGGGCGGCGAGGCACGAGGTAGCGAGGCGGGGAGGAGACGAGGACGACAGCGAGCGACGGCGGGGACGAGGCGACGAGGTCGGGGTCGGGTCGGCGACGGAGAGGCCGACGGCGATGGCGTCCGGCGATGGGTTGCGGGGGATGGGCGGCGCTGTCGGCGGGGATTCGGCATCGAGCCCCGATCCAGATCTAGACCGGGGGGGGGGGTAGAGAGCGAGCGAGTGGTGAATGAAGTGGGGGCGACGGGGGTTAGGGTTTCGGTCGGGTGGGGTTATGGAGGGGGTGGGGATGGGCCGGTTGGGGCCAGTTGGGCTGGCCGGCTGGGCCGTTTGGCCCAGATGGCTAGGGGGTCCTTTACTTTTTCTTCTTATTTTATTTTTCTTTTTAGTTATTATTCTTTTCTATTGTATTAAATTCCAGTTTTTATAAAATACAAAAGTTGTATCTAAAATAGTATTAATAATTATGCCACTACCACAATTACTTGGCACCTAAAGTAAAATAGTTTGTAATTGTTTATTATTTTAAAAGCATTAAACGATTGTTTTTGCTACTGTTTCTATTATCTTAGTGCATTTAAACATACTATAAAAGTGTGGTTTCTCCACCATAATTCCCTATGAATTATTTGACACAACCCGAACATTTTAGTTTTAATATTTGAAAACCTTTATCATTTTGACTTGATTTTGAATTTGAATTTAGAATCGGGTTTGAATCAATGCGAGATTAACAACAGTAATCATGGTGACGTGGCATCATTAGTAGAGGGTTACTGTAGCTTAATTATCCAGGCGTTACAGAAGTTCCCCCGGTGGAATCGCTCCGCCGTAGGGCAAAAGTGCTCTTGCCCAAGTTTTGCCTCGAGGCGGTGGCACTTCGTCCCGAAAGTCTCCCTCTGATTTTTTCTAGGTCAAAATGACATATATACCAGAAGATGGGCACCAGACGTGGGACGAGGGGAGCACAACCCACCAGGGCACGCCTGGGGGGCCTGGCGCGCCCAGGTGGGTTGTGCCCACCTGGTGGGCCTCCTCCGGTAGTTATTTGCTCCAGTATTTTTCATATATTGCAAAATAATTCTCCGTAAATTTTTAGCTCATTTGGAGATGTGCAGAATAGGTAACTCTGACGTAGCTTTTTCAGGTCCAGAATTCCAGCTCCCGGTATTCTCCCTCTTTGTGTAAACCTTGCATATTATGAGAGAAAAGGCATTAGAATTACTCCAAAAAGCATTATTATGCATAAAAACACTATAAATAACAGTAGGAAAACATGATGCAAAATGGACATATCATCAGTCCAGCCGCGAGAAGAACCATGGGGCGGCGGCGCTACGTCCCAATGGGTTGATGCAGCAGCAGCTCGTTGTCCGACCGATGGAGGGCCGCGCTATACTCAGAGACTGTTCATGGGACCTATGGAGGCGCGGACACCCGACGGGCTAGACCGGTCGCATGGCGCATATGGGGCAGATCGCGGGTGGGCGGGCGGGTGATCAATCCGATCGCTCACTGATTTCTACTACACAACTTGTTCTTGTAGACTCGTGTTGGGCCTCCAAGCGCAGAGTTTTGTAGGACAGTAGCAATTTTCCCTCAAGTGGATGACCTAAGGTTTATCAATCCGTGGGAGGCGTAGGATGAAAATGGTCTCTCTCAAACAACCCTACAACCAAATAATAAAAAGTCTCTTGTGTCCCCAACACACCAAATACAATGGTAATTTGTATAGGTGCACTAGTTCGGCGAAGAGATGGTGATATAATGATAGTAGATATTGATTTTTGTAATAGGAACAATAAAAAACAGCAAGGTAGCAATCGATAAAACAGAGCACAAACTGTACTGCAATGCTTGAAAATGAGGCATAGGGTCCGTAATTTCGCTAGTGCAATCTCTCAACAATGCTAATATAATTGGATCATATAACCTTCCCTCAACGTGCGATGAAGAATCACTCCAAAGTTCCTATCTAGCGGAGAAGATAAGAAGAAATTGTTTGTAGGGTACGAAACCACCTCAAAGCTATACTTTTCGATCAATCTATCCTAGAGTTCGTACTAAAATAACACCAAGCTATTCTTTCGGATCGATCTAACAAAAGTTCATACTAAAATAACACCATATGATACACATCAACCAACTCTAATGTCACCTAGATACTCCAATGTCACCGCGAGTATTCGTGAGTTGATTATGCGATATGCATCAAACAATTTCATATTCATAATACTCAATCCAACACAAAGAACCTCAAAGAGTGCCCCAAGATTTCTACCGGAGAAACAAAGAAGAGAACGTGCATCAACCCCTATGCATAGATTACCCCAATGTCACCTCGGGAATCCGCGAGTTGAGTGCCAAATCACATATCAAGTGAATCAATATGATACCCCATTGTCACCACGGGTATTCATAGCAAGACATACATCAAGTGTTCTCAAATCCATAAAAGTATTCAATCCAATAAGAACAAAATCTCAAAGGGAAAACTCCATTCACAAAAAGATAGAGAGGGGAAAACACCATATGATCCAACTATATTAACAAAGCCCGCGATATATCAAGATCGTGACATCTCAAGAACATGAGAGAGAGAGAGAGATTAAACACATAGCTACTGGTACAAACTCTTAGCCCCGAGGGTGGACTACTCCCTCCTCATCATGGTGGCCACCGGGATGATGAAGATGGCCACCGGTGATGATTTCCCCTCCGACAGGTTTCCGGAACGGGGTCTAGATTGGTTTTTCGTGGCTACAGAGGCTTGCGTCCGCGGAACTTCTGATCTAGGGTTATTTCTCGGGGTTTCTCTATTTATAGGATTTTTTGGCGCTGGTTTCACGCGAAGATGGGCCTCGAGGTGAGCACAACCCACCTGGGTGCGCCTGGGCCTCCTGGCGCGCCCAGATGTCTTGTGCTCACCTCCTTCACCTTCTGGTCCTCCCACGAAGCTTCTAGTGCCGCTTTTGTTCCAAAAAAATGTCAAAAAGTTTCTGCTGAAAACAACACCATGGTAGTTCTGCTGAAAACAGCGTCAGTCCGGTTTAGTTCCATCCAAATCATACCAAAACCATATAAAATTGTTGTAAACATGACATGAATACTTCATAAATTATAGATACGTTGGAGACGTATCAGCATCCCCAAGCTTAATTCCTACTCATCCTCGAGTAGGTAAATGATAAAAGAAACAATTTATGAAGTGTGAATGCTAGTAGAGTGCATAAGATTGATCAATGATAATTTCAATCACTTCTCCTAGCATCATAACAGCAATTCTTTCTCATAAAACTTCTCATTTTAAAGTAGCAACCAATTCACATGTTAAGGTTCAAACAATGAATTCTCTTGAAACTCAACAACCTATATTCTTAGTCACCAAACAATTGCAATTCAACTTATTCAACAGAGTCTAAGTAAGAGCTCCACATACTCAATCATCATATAGTCTTTTATGATTGCTAGTACTCAAAGCATATTCTTAGAAAAAATGGCATCCATCAAACATAGAGAAAGATAGGGGCTTAATGTTTCGCCTCCCAACTCATTTATCATAGAGATAATTGTCAACAATAATAAATCATGATCAAATATATTTGACTGGCCATATGTGCCTAGATCTTTCCCCACCACATGATGCTTGCCAACTAGAGAATAATTGAGGTTGAAATGAGAATGCATACTATTGACTCTTGCATAAAAGTAAATACTGAAAAGTAAAAGATAGGCCCTTCGCAGAGGGAAGCAGAGGTTGTCATGCGCTTTTTATTTTTGGATGCTCAAGCTCTTAATGCAAAGGAATGTCATGTTATATTGCCCCTTATGATAGCAACCTTTATTATGCAGTCCATCGCTTTTATTAATTTGCCATCACAAGTTCGTACAACGCTCAATTTTCCCTTACAATAAAAGATCAAACATATTTAGGAGCAATTTTTATTGCTTTATGCACCGATGACAACTTACTTGAAGGATCTTATTCAATCCATAGGTAGGTATGGTGGACACTCATGGCAATAAACTGGGTTTAAGGGTTTTTGGATGCACAAGTAGTATCTCTACTTAGTACGAATTTTTGGCTAGCAAAATATCCTAAGCAAACACCACATGTTGGAGGATCCATAACAATATAACTTCTATGCAAATATACCCAAACATAACTCATTACGTTGTCTTCCTTGTCCAACTTCAACTAATTTGCTCAAGTTTGAAAATAATTAATGGGTATTCACAATCATAGAAGATGTCCAAGATAATATATTTGTATGTGGAAGTTCTCTTCCTTATACTAATCATTCATGAATTGCTTGTATGACCAATATTGTGATTGTCAAGCTTCAAAAGATTTCACTTTATAAACCCAATGTGAAGCTACCACTAGGCATGATATGAACATATAATTTCAACTTCATGATATTCAATTCAGTCAACAATTTACTCATAGGATATAAGTGAAGCACAAGAGTAAATGACAAACTACTCCAAAAAGATATAAGTGAAGATCATGCGAGTAGTTAAGTAAATGGGTCGCTATTTGAGGACTCTCTCTCTTATTTAAAAACTCACAGATCTAAGTATTTTATTAAAACAGCAAGCAAAACAAAATAAAATGACATTCCAAGAATAGCACAACTCATGTGAAGAAGCAAAAACTTAGGCTCAACCGATACTAACCGATAATTGTTGATGAAGAAAGGTGGGATGCCTACCGGGGCATCCCCAAGCTTAGATGCTTGAGCCTTTTTGAAATATTATCTTGGGATGTCTTGGGCATCCCCAAGCTTGAGCTTTTGTGTCTCCTTAATTCCTTTTATATCACGGTTTTCCTAAATCTTAAAAACTTCATCCACACAAAACTCAACAAGAACTCGTGAGAAAAGTTAGTATAAATCAATGCAATAACCTTATCATTCTCTACTGTAGCAAATTACTAAAATTATTATTCAACATTGCATACTAAATTCCTTTGCATATTTAGTAGTCCTATCCTCAAATAGAATCATTAAACAAGCAAACATATGCAAACAATGCAAACATAACAGCAAATTGTCTAAACAGTACAGTCTGTAAAGAATGCAAATTTACTCATACTTCCCTAACAAAAAAAATTGTGAAAATTTACCACACTGTAGAAAATTTATCATAACTTATTGTGCAAAAAATTTCAACATTTTATCACATTCTGACTTTTCTCGGGAATTTTTGCAACAGCGACAAACTTTCTGTTTTGAAACAGCAACTCATATACTTGGAAACTAAGCATGGTAAAGGCTATCCTTGCCACTTTTATAGAAATAAAAGATGAAAAACATTGTCTAAATAACATCAAACAAATCCTAATAAAATAAAATTATTCTCCAAGCAAAACACATATCATGTGACGAATGAAAATGTAGCTCCAAGTGAGGTTACCGATAATGTTGAAGACGAAAGAGGGGATGCCTTCCGGGGCATCCCCAAGCTTAGTTGCTTGGGTCTTCCTTGAATATTACCTTGGGGGTGCCTTGTTCATCCCCAAGCTTAGTGTGTTGTCACTCCTTATTCTCCTCATATCGATATCTCACCCAAAACTTGAAAACTTCAATCACACAAAACTTAACGGAACTTCGTGAGATGGGTTAGTATGATAAAGACAAACCATTCACTTTGGTACTGTCAAGATAAGATTCATAATTGTTTACACATAATTCCTGCTGTACTCTACAATTTCCACAATTTATATTAAGCAATATAAGCCATAGAAACCATAAAACAAGCAAACTATGCATTGCAAACAGAATCTGTCAAAAACAGAACAGTACGTAAAGATCTGAATTAAGGTCATACTTATGTAACTCCAAAAATTCTGAAAAACTAGGACAACATAGAAAATTTATATACCCATCAACTGTAAAAAATTAATAATTTTCCACTTTCCAGTAAAATATAGGAATTTCTGCACTGGACAAATTTTTTTCTGTTTTTGCACAGAATCAAGTCAACTATCATCCACACTATCCCAAAGGCTTTACTTGGTACTTTATTGAAACAAAAGCTATAAAACATGATTACTACAGTATCCTAATCATGTGAACACACCAAAACATCAGGGGTAAATGTTGGGTTGTCTCCCAACAAGCGCTTTTCTTTAATGCCTTTTTAGCTAGGCATGATGATTTCAATGATGCTCACATAAAAGATAAGAATTGAAACATAACACGAGCATCATGAAGCATATGACTAGCACATTTAAGTCTAACCCACTTCCTATGCATAGGGATTTTGTGATCAAATAATTTATGCTAGCAAGAATCAACTAGCATAGGAAGGTAAAACAAGCAAAACTTCAAGATTTTCAACACATAGAGAGAAAACTTGATATTAGTGAGACATGTAGAAGCATATTTTCCTCTCCCATAAGAATTTTCAGTAGCATCATGAACGAATCCAACAATATAACTAGCACATAAAGCATTCTTTTCATGATCCACAAGCATAGAAATTTTATTACTCTCCACATAAGCAAATTTCTTCTCATTCATAATAGTGGGAGCAAACTCAACAAAATAACTATCATGTGATTCATGATTGGCATAATCATATTGAGCATTAAAATCACGATGACAAGTTTCATGGATATCATTACTCTTTATAGCATACATGTCATCACCATAATCATCATAAATAGTAGGCATGCTTTCATATAGTAAATATTCTCATCAAAACTTGGGGGACTAAAAATATCATCTTCATCATATATAGCATCCCCAAGCTTATGGCTTTGCATATCATTAGCATCATGGATATTCAAAGAATTCATACTAACAACATTGCAATCATGCTCACCATTCAAAGATTTTATGCCAAACATTTTATTGAATTCTTCAATTGAGCACAATTTTCCGATCCATCATTTTCAAGAAAGACATGATAAAGAAGAATAATATGATGCAACCTCAATTACATTTTTTGTAGTTTTCTTTTATAAAACAAACTAGTGATAAAACAAGAAACTAAAAGATTCAATTGCAAGATCTAAAGATATACCTTCAAGCACTCACCTCCACGGCAACAGCGCTAGAAAAGAGCTTGATGTCTACTACACAACTTGTTCTTGTAGACTCGTGTTGGGCCTCCAAGCGCAGAGTTTTGTAGGACATTAGCAATTTTCCCTCAAGTGGATGACCTAAGGTTTATCAATCCGTGGGAGGTGTAGGATGAAGATGGTCACTCTCAAAGAACCCTGCAACCAAATAATAAAAAGTCTCTTGTGTCCCCAACACAACAAATACAATGGTAATTTGTATAGGTGCACTAGTTCGGCGAAGAGATGGTGATAAAAGTGTAGTAATGATAGTAGATATTGACTTTTGTAATAGGAACAATAAAAAACAGTAAGGTAGCAATTGATAAAACGGAGGACAAACGGTATTGCAATGCTTGAAAATGAGGCCTAGGGTCCGTACTTTCGCTAGTGCAATCTCTCAACAATGCCAATATAATTGGATCATATAACCTTCCCTCAACGTGCGATGAAGAATCACTCCGAAGTTCCTATCTAGCGGAGAACATAAGAAGAAATTGTCTATAGGGTATGAAACCACCTCAAAGCTATTCTTTCCGATCAATCTATCCTAGAGTTCGTACTAAAATAACACCAAGCTATTCTTTCCGATCGATCTAACCAAGAGTTCATACTAAAATAACACCATATGATACACATCAACCAACTCTAATGTCACCTAGATACTCCAATGTCACCGCGAGTATACATGAGTTGATTATGCGATATGCATCAAACAATTTCAGATTCATAATACTCAATCCAACACAAAGAACCTCAAAGAGTGCCCCAAGATTTCTACTGGAGAAACAAAGACGAGAACGTGCATCAACCCGCATGCATAGATTACCCCAATGTCATCTCGGTAATCCACGAGTTGAGTGCCAAAACACATATCAAGTGACTCAATATGATACCCCATTGTCACCACAGGTATTCATAGCAAGACATACATCAAGTGTTCTCAAATCCATAAAAGTATTCAATCCGATAAGAACGAAATCTCAAAGGGAAGACTCAATTCACAACAAGATAGAGAGGGGAAAACACCATATGATCCAACTATATTAAGAAAGCCCGCGATACATCAAGATCGTGACATCTCAAGAACACGAGAGAGAGAGAGATTAAACACATAGCTAGTGGTACAAACCCTCAGCCCCGAGGGTGGACTGCTCCCTCCTCATCATGGTGGCCGCCGGGATGATGAAGATGGCCACCGGTGATGATTTCCCTCTCCGGCAGGGTGCCGAAACGGGGTCTAGATTGGTTTTTTGTGGCTACAGAGGCTTGCGTCGGTGGAACTTCTGATCTAGGGTTATTTCTCGGGGTTTCTCTATTTATAGGATTTTTTGGCGTTTGTTTCACGCGAAGATGGGGCTCGAGGTGAGCACAACCCACCTGGGCGCGCCATGGTCCTCCCACGAAGCTTCTAGTGCCTCTTTTGTTCCAAAAAAATCGTCAAAAAGTTTCGTTGCATTTGGAGAACTTTTATTTCTACACAAAAAACAACACCACGGTAGTTCTGCTAAAAACAGCGTCAGTCCGGGTTAGTTCCATCCAAATCATACCAAAACCATATAAAATTGTTGTAAACATGGCATGAATACTTCATAAATTATAGATACGTTGGAGACATATCACACACGAGGTTGGGGATGCCGCTTAGTGGAGTCGGGGTGGTGGCGCAGTCCGAGCTATAGCTGGCGAAGACGTCCGGCGTGCCACTACGTGCGGACAAGCACATCAGGACCGGTGCCCCAGCGGCCAAAGCAGCACTGGCGCCCGAGCGACGGACAGAGAGTCGTGCGAAGGCGATCGTACATACATGGCAGAGGCGGGAGGTGATGGTGGAGTCCCGTTCGGAGCAGGGCGACGACGCCCGATGCAGAGCGATGAGCTGGCAGACGCGTGGACGACGGCCGTGACGGGCCGCCGCATCACGTGAGGCCGCTCGGTTGAAGAAAAAGGCTAAGTGATTGCGTTGTTGGCATACGTAGTAGAAAAAAATTCGCGCCTACGATCACCCAAGATCAATATGAAGATGCATAACAGGTTGGGATCACAATCGTTACCGTCACTGAGTTGCAGCGGAAGAAGAATGTGTCTGTCGTGGTTTTGTCACGGAAGATGTCCTCGCGAAAGGACTAAGTTGTGAGGCCATCGCTGCTAGATGGAAGCTTGGATGGGGTTGGTCGGAAACAAGAAGACGCGAGTTTACCCAGTTTTGACCCCTCACGATGGAGGTAAAAGCCTACATCCTGCTTGTTTTCTATTGATTGTGGTGGTCTCAATTACAAGGGCCCTATTTCGCTACCCGTGTCTCAAGAGCTATCAGAACATCTGTCTCGAGACCTATCAAAACATCTGTCTCGAGACCTATCAAAACATTTGTCTCGAGACTTGTCTGTCTAAAAGCCTGTCCTTCTGATGACCCAGGGACTCCCTTTATATAATAGTTGAATCCCTGGGGTTACAAGAGATTCCTGGTTATACCCGCAGTCGGAGTCCTACTCTAAGTCCTCTAAGTCATCCATGTCTTCCAAGTTTGGGGTCTCCGTCTTGTATTTGACCTCCTTGGTGGAATTTCATCTAAGTTCGGGTCCTGTAGCAGGCCGGGTCAAGATTGTAGCCGGATCAAGATTGTAGCCAGGTCATGATTGTAGCCAGCCTACTTAACTTCAGAACTGACTTAACTCCATAGATGACTTAACTCCATAAATGACTTAACTACAGAGATGACTTATCCTCAGATCCGGGTCTAGCCGTGAGTAACTCCCCCAACATTAGCCCTAGGTTAGCTTGAATATAGGCTTGGCGTGCATTCATGCTAAGCTCCTAAAATAAAAATAATTAGTACATTAAGGGACCGACTCGCTCAGATGACTACTTTATTCAATGAACCAGCTCCTAAAAAGTCCAGGTCTGTTTGTCATGTCAACAGGCCAGCTTCACAATCAACTTGCTGATGTTGGTTCCTTGCAGGAAAATATTGGAAATAATAACCCATCTAATATTGAGCCGGTTTTTTGTGCTCCGGCTTTAAAAAATATTGGGAATAAAAATCCGTCTGATGTTTGAGCCGGCTTCTCGGCCTTCTATGAATAGCTGGAGGAGATAAACTTTCCAAGCATGCAACAAGAATATGAAACCCGACTCATTCACAACTAAAAATTTGAAGGTGTTTCTCCTTTATGTCCATATTACCTGTAGCCCCCAAGCTCCAAGTTCATCACCTCGTGATAACTTGGTACTTTGCATAGAAAAATACCTTGACTGCGTAGCCCCCAAATGCCGGGTTGTCTTGCCTGCCACAGCCTGGGACTTATCAATTTTTGTTACGAAGTATCCAATAGTGTAGCACCCAAGTGCCGGGTTGTCTTACCTGCAGCAATCCTGGGACTTACAATTTTTCCTGGATGAAACTCCAAATAGTGTAGCCCCCAAGTGTCGGGCCATTTGCCTGCGACGACTCGAGAATTTGCTTGTGAATATCCTTGATTGTTAATTGATAGTAAAAAAGAGATATTTCATAGGCCCCAAGTGCCAGGTCGCAAACCTGCAGCGACTTGGGACCGTGTTAGAATAATATAACCCATCTGTATCTATAAAGGCAATGCTGAATTAGGCCAGCTCAGAAATTTCCGAGTTGAAGGAGTAGGAGTTGTTGCTTTATCTTGCAGTGCCATCATGCACTTTTGAAATATTTGTGCCAAAGATCATCCTCAAAATTTGTTATCTTTGCTTATTCAATATGAAACCTTGACTGGAGTTGCAACGAAACCCGACAATTTATCATTTGTACGAATATCCTGGAGTAATGCCTTTGTGCTTGAAATGAATTCTGGGCCATGGTTGCAATACAGACTGACAAAGTATCTTGGTATAGAAATCCTTGAGCAACTCATATAAGAATAATATGAGACCCGACCTTTCAAAGATAAAATTGACTTCTGCAAAAATAAGCAATATATATATATATACCGATAATAACTTGTGGATAAGTTAGAATTCAGAGTAATAGGTACAATAACCAATTAATATAAATATAATCAAACTTAAATTAAAAAGCCAGCTTTCGAGGCACGACAAAAGACCGACTTTTGAGGCTCGAGTCTAAGTTTTGCTTTCCCGTGGAAGCAAGCCTTGTAGCCTCTTTTGGTTTATCCTCGCTCTTTGGAAGCCGGCTCTCACATGACTTAAGCCGGTGTTTTACTTTGATAAGTTTAGGGTCGACACAGTCCATAATAGGCATCAGTGTGATTGACTTATTAAAAGTACAGTCGGGTCACCTTTTTGAAGTAGCATCAAGCTAACAAGCAGGTATAACCAAGTATAATAATGGCATATGCCAGGTCAAGAGGGATGTTAGTAGCTAAACTCGATGAGTTGGAAGCCCCCAAGTGACCAATGATTAAAGAATAAAGACTCAACACACAACTTTTGAGGTGAAACAACAAAGACTCCGGGTTCTAGAGCTGTCAGATTTATTCCAATGATCATAATTGAGCAAGATACCCATGTTTAGACTGTGCATCATGGCGATTAGTCTTCTTTGTGAAAGGATCGAGAAGAGGGGTCTAGAGGGGGTGTGATTAGACCATTAACAAGTAAAAGTGATAGTTTTTAATTTCTTCAAGTTAAGGTTGAGTTTACCACAAGTTAAAGGGCATCCAATACATCTCAAGCAAGCATGACAAGAATATAGGCAGCAGAAAAGGTAAAGCATGCAATTTGCAAGAATGTAAAGGGATGGGATTGGAGTGTGCAAATGCAATGGAGATGCGGAGAATTTTTGGCGTGGTTCCGATAGGTGGTGCTATCGTACGTCCACGTTGATGGAGACTTCAACCCATGAAGATTAACGGTTGCGCGAGTCCATGGAGGGCTCCACCCATGAAGTGTCCACGAAGAAGCAAGCTTGTCTATCCCACCATGGACATCGCCCATGAAGGACTTGCTTCACTCGGGTAGATCTTCACGAAGTAGGCGATCTCCTTGCCCTTACACACTTCTTGGTTCAACTCCACATCACAACGGAGGCTCCCAAGCGACACCTAACCAATCTTGGAGACACCACTCTCCAAAAGGTAATAGACAGTGTGTTGATGATGAACTCCTTGCTCTTGTGCTTCAAATGATAGTCTCCCCAACACTCAACTCTCTCTCACAGATTTGGCAATGGTGGAAGAAGGATTTGAGTGGAAAGCAACTTGGGGAAGGCTAGAAATCAAGGTTTAAATGGTTGGAATGGAATCTCTTGATCTCAACACATGAGTAGGTGGTTTTCTCTCAGAAAATGAATGGTGGAAGTGTAGGCACATTCTGATGGCTCTCTTACTTGGTAAGAGGAGGGTGGAGGGGTATATATAGCCTCCACACAAAATCCAACCATTACACACTTTTGACCCATCTCGGTGGCACCGATTAGTAAACTCGGTGGCACCAATTAGTACAAAAAAATGAATGTTAGGGATCTCGGTGGGACCGATGTGCTAGGGCTTAGGGCAATCCTTGTCTTGGTGGCACCGATTGCATCAACTTGATGAGACCGAAGTGAAGCAATAAGGTAACAGAGAGTTGGCAAGCCATCTCGGTGAGACCGAAATAATTGCAACAAGTAACAGAGAGTTGGCCAGGTCATCTCGGTGAGACCGAGATCCATATCAGTGTGACCGAACTGTTAGGGTTTTGGAAGTGGCTATGTCAAGATGAACTCGATGGCTCCGGATAGGAAATATCGATGGGGCCAAATTGGAGTTTAAGTTTTGGACATATTTGGATAGAGAAAGTGGCTGAGGGTTTTGGAGCAATATCACTAAACACTTGAGCAACAAGATCATTAAGCAACACCTCATCCCCTTTTAATAGTATTGGCTTTCCTATGGACTCAATGTGATCTTGGATCACTAAAAAAAAATGTAGAGTCTTGAGCTTTGGCCAATCCTTGTCCTTAGCATTTTGAAGGGGTTCCACATCCTCTTGTCCTTGCCACTCCACTGTTGAAATTATCTAAAATATACTAGATAAAACTATTAGTCCAGCAAGGGATATGTTGACATTAATTACCAAAATCACCCAGGGAGCACTTGTGCTTTCACTTTGGTAACCTTACTTTTTGCCAATAATACAGGGTACCCATGTTTGAACTGCGCATCGTGGCAACTAGTCCTCTTTGGCAACCTTTACTTTTTTGCCAATAAGGCAGGATACCCATGTTTGAACTGTGCATCATGGTAGCTAGCTAGTCCTCTTCGGCAACCTTTACTTTTTTTACCAATAAGGTAGGATACCCATGTTTGAACTGTGCATCATGGCAGCTAGTCCTCTTCGGCAACCTTTACTCTTTCAGCAGTATGGCAGGATACCCATGTTTGAACTGCGCATTGTGGCGACTAGTCCTCTTTGGCAACCTCGGCGTTTGATGAGGTACTATAAACCAGCGAAGATTTGATAATCGGAGACTTTGAGGTTGTAGACGTCCTTGTAGGAGTCGCAAGTCATTAACCCGGCTGGTATTTCGAGCCGGCGGTGGAAGCCGACACTTTTTTGAAGGCTAAGACGACATTTTTCAGAGAACCAGAATTTTTCTGAGAGCCGGAATTTTCTGAGAGTTAGATTTTTTTGAAGGGCGGAATTTTCTCAGAGATCAATTTTTTGAAGGCGAATTCGACATTTTTTTGGAGGCGGCGCCGACACTTTTTTTGTCACAAGTCAGAACTTTTGGTCATAAGCCGGATTTTGGAGAGCCGGGAGTTTTTGTCATAAGCCGGAAAATTTCTGAAGAGCCAGAATTTTGGTCATAAGCCATACTTTTTGCTCATAAGCCAAAAAATTTGGTCATAAGCCAGAATTTTTCTGAAGAGCCGAAACTTTTGGTCATGAGCCGGACATTTTGTTCATAAGCCAGAAATTTTGGTCATAAGCCAGAATTTTTTGCCATTAGCTAGAATTTTTTTAGAAGAGCTAGAATTTTTTATCATGAGTCGAACTTTTTTGGTCAGAAGCCAGAAATTTTCGTCATAACACAAACTTTTTGGTCATAAGCCAAAAATTTCTGAAGAGCGGAACTTTTGGTCATAAGTCATACTTTTTTGTCATAAGTTGGAAATTTATGTGGAGAGCCGGAATTTCTTCTTTTTTTTTCTTGCCGACTCTCCTAGCTTTTGCAGGGCCGACTCCTCTATGGGCCACTCTTGTAGGGCCGGCTCTCCTCCAATGAAGTCGTCGATTTTGCTGAAGTGTGATCCGGAATCCTGACTCCGGTGAGTCTATCTCAGGACCCCTAGTCGAGTCGTCGATGTAGATTTTTTTGTGCCGGCTCTTCCTCATCCAGCGGACGGCGAGCTTCTCGATCACTGGGAGAACTCCCTCTGAGAACACAACACCACCGTGCACTGGCCCCATGGTGGACGCCAATTGTCGTGGTTTTGCCACGACAGATGTCCTCGCAAAAGGACTAAGTTGTGAGGCCATCGCTGCTAGGTGGAAGCTTGGATGGGGTTGAAATGAAACGAGAAGACGCGAGTTTACCCAAGTTCGGCCCCTCACGGTGGTGGTAAAAGCCTACATACTGCTCTATTGCTATTGATTGTGGTGGTCTCGATTACAAAGGCGCTATTTCGCTACCTCCATCTCGAGAGTTATCAAAACATCTGTCTCGAGACCTATCAAAACATCTGTCTCGAGACTTGATTGTCTAAAACCCTGTCCTTCTGATGACCCAGGGACTCCCTTTATATAATAGATGAGTCCCTGGGGTTACAAGAGATTCTGGGATATACCCGCAGTCGAAGTCCTACTCTAAGTCCTCCGTGTCTTCCAAGTTTGGGGTCTCTCTCTTGTATTTGGACTCCTTGGCGGGATTTTGTCTAAGTCCGGGTCCTGTACCAGGCCGGGTCAAGATTGTAGCTAGGTCATGATTGTAGTCGGGTCATGATTGTAGCCGGCCTACTTAACTCCAGAACTGACTTAACTCCAGAGATGACTTATCCTCAGAGCCGGGTCTAGCCGCGGGTAACTCCCCTAGATCATACTTGGAGTCCCTCGAATCATCGATGAACGATCCCTCATACCGCCCACGAATAGTCCCTCAAACCAAAGACCGAAAGCACGGCTCTACTTGGTTGCGAGCGTGCAACCTTCACGATCCGGCAAAGCTTCGCCGTCTAGAGCTAATCGCTGCCAGAGAATTATAGGGAGGAGATTAGAACCACACGGGGATTCTAATTATGAGGACAAGAGGATTAGCCTAGCTCAAATTAGTCAACTAGGACCAACTAGAACTAGAGGAGGCTCCTAAACTTGTATGTCTCAAAAGAGCACAAATCCTCAAGTATATATAGCTTAGAGGGGAGAGGGAGGGCTGCCACCAAGGAGGAAAAGTCTCCTTGGGGCACTGGCCAAGGGGGAGGAGGAGTTGGACTCCTCCCCCACTAGTATTCGGCTTCCTTCCTTAGGGAAGGGAGGTGCCTTCCCACTTGGGCCTTTGTGGTCCAAGTTGCCTTCCACCTCTTGGCCTTTTTAGCCCTGTTGATATTAAAGTAAATATAAATTATTCTAAATACTTTAAAACCATTTTATATATAATTTGACATCCCTAGAAACATTATCCACCTATATATATATATTTATTGGTAATACCCGGTATTACCCGATGTTCACCGAAACCCTTCTGGTGACCCGAAATGCTTCCGGATCCTCTCAGGAACTATTCCGAATATTAATGGAACAATTCCACAAATATATTTTCTTCACTCCCATCCTACTAACACTCAACAGATCATGATTTCCTTAATCTTGTGACCCCATAGGTTCTATAACTCATAGACATGAATGGAACCATTCGTTCAATGATTGACGGCGGGACCGTGGATGTCCATATCGATCCCTATGGGCACATGAATGATATTCGAGTGAACCTATGGTTATCATGTGTTGTTCCCTTTGCTTCGCGGTACTTCACAAAACCCGGGATGCATCGATATCCTCCTGAGTCATCACTATGCTCACTATACTGAAATCATCATTACCGGTTTTGTTCTTCTCTTTCTCGTTATTGTGTTCCGGCATCCCTGTGACGTAGTCACCTGTGTCTGGCCAGAAGATGATGGATACCGTCTCACCGGGAGGGCCCTAAGAATATCTGTCCATCGTCAGAGGAGCAAATCCCACTCCTGAGCTACCCGGCCACTTGTCAAACTTTCTGATGAGCATGTAAGTTGTCGTTATGATCATCGTGTTACAGGTGACGTTTGGGCAACCCCAAAATCACCGCACGATAAGAAGTGACCACGATACTCTCACTAGTAGAGCGAGCTTCTATACAAACAGTTTTTAACCCCTTTCCGCAACGGCATTTTAAACCGTCGCCTGCGAGTGTGGGCGATAGGGGGATCCTTCCCACATGACCCAGAAACCGTCGGGGATAGGGAGCCATGATGCATACGTTTTGTATAACTAAGCATATGCGATGCCGGCATCTGTCACAAACACGAGTCTTCAGACAACTGTTTCTGATATCTTGCATATACCAAAAGCTCCATCCTTGCTACTCGTTTGTGATCGCATTACCATCGCAGTCGGTATTCTATGGTGCTACATTTACGATGCGTCACCCATCACAAACAGTTCATGATTATAGAACGTGTACGATAAGCAGACAATCACACACATTTAACTTTCCTCGACTATATGCGATTCATTGTAAGAGTGCATACAGTTGTCCCTATAAAACTATATGCGAAGCTTGAATATATCCCACATGATTCATCTGTCGTACCCGCGTCAGAATAAGACCTATCGCACATGTTCTTCTATGAGCAAATGTTTGCGATGTGCATGACATCATAGATAGTCCATAATTGCCAGGCGTGTGTGATAAGGTGACTTTCGCAAACATTTAATAACAAGGAATTGTGTGTGATGCTGTCGTTAATCTCACACGTTTTTTCTTGGCTGATCGTGTGTGCAGTAGAGATTGATCGCACACGTAGTGGATCCGAGAAATGTGTCTGATCTCCACGTTTATCGCAGACTTTGGCTTTTGTAAACCATGTGCAGTGTAATCCCTAATTTATCCCTAATTTAATCCCTGCATTTAAAAATCACAAATTTTGAATTTGAAAGTAGGCGATCACTTATTTCATATCGAACCACGTTCATTACAAATATAGGTTCAAGCATGAATGCATAATTCGATGCACAGGTACATATACGGAAGAACTACAAAAGGACCAAGTAAAGAATGATGAACCACAGTTGTACTAAAGACTGTAAAGAGAGAGGCGAAAGACATTCTGGTTGCTGGAGAAGGTGAAGCAAAATGCCCATATTGTGCCCTCCTCCATGCTTAATGCGCGCACGACTCTAGGCCAACCCCTTGTGATGGCTGCCCGTCCATCCTTCACTGTCTTAATTAGGACTTCTCGATGCTCATTGTAGTCTTGATGAAATATTTTAACCTTCATTGCCTGTCCACCAATCATGTACTTTGCGAGGTAATCTTGAGTAAACTTCTTTGGGAACCACTACAAACGAAAAAGATTCAGACATTGTTGTGTAACAACTCATTATGGGGAGTAAAAAGAGAAGGCTGCAGAGTTTGTAGTTACCATCCTACAGCTGACTGTTGTGTTGGATAGAGCGTAAACAAATAATTTGATTGCCACCATTCATATCTTTTTGCTAATAATCCTTATCAATTTCCTCACTTGATGCTGGTTCATGAATATCTCATTGCCCCGTACGCAGAAATGGTTGATGCGTGGATCTTTCCCAAGGACATATGTACCTACAAGCAACAAGTCAATATTAGAAGCTAAAAAGTGTCCAGGCCTGGATCTATATGCACTACATTATGGAACAACGGGGGGAGTACAAGCTGAGGGATGAAACTAACCTCAGCGGAAAATGTTGGCCACTCCCGTTGTTGTCCTGCATAAGTAGTTGAAAGGCATGATAGGTACAACAACCTTAACATCAAACAAATATAGCCAAGATAAACAACATCATCTCCAAATGATAGCTTGAATGTGTTGGTTTTAGCATGCTGTTAAAGCGGATATAAAATGGAAGGGAATGTTACGTACAACAGGCTTAACAGCCACCAAATATTGCAATTCAAACTGGTATTGTTGAAAATGAATAGAACGTAGCTCATGCTTAAACATCACATGGGATAAATGTGTAAAACTGAAATAAAGGGCATGTGTTAACTAGACCAGGCATAACTGGAACCAAATATAGCCGTTCAAATTGGTATTGATGAAATCGAGCTGCACAGTCCCGACTTGCACATAATGAACATCACATTGTGAATGACTTGAAATAAACTAGGCATAAATGATCAGTATAACAACCAAATATAGCCATTGAAAACTGGACAGAGTCTCACTACAACCAACCTAACAAGCAAATATAGATAAACATGGCATATGCTTGAAAATTGGACAAATGCTCACTGCAACCAACCTAACAAACAAATACAGATAAACAAGGCATCTGATTGAAAACTGGACAAATGCTCACTGGAACCAACCTAACAACCAAATACAGATAAACAAGGCATCTCCTTGATAACTAGACAAATGCTCACCGCAACCACTACAGGAAACAGGAAGTTTGCCGTACGCCATGGCTGACGGCAAAGGCCTTTGCCGTCAGCCAGCAGACGGCAACACATCCGGCTGAACAAACTACGGCAAAGGGCACTTTGCCGTCTGCTGGCAGACGGCAAAGATGCAAAGGCCTTTGCCGTCTGCCAGCAGACGACAAAGGGCTTGGACGGCACACGTGGCAGCTTAGGTCCGTTAAGGGGTTAACGGCATGCTTTGCCGTCTGCTGGCAGACGGCAAAGATGCAAAGAGCTTTGCCGTCAGCCAGCAGATGGCAAAGCAACCATATAGGCCAGCCCAGTGCCCCCCAGGTTGCACAGGTAGCTGCCACGTGGTAGCTTTGCTGTCTGCTGGCTGATTGCAAAGCTCTTTGCCGTCTGCCAGCAGACGGCAAAGAGCCTGTATAGCCCCTGTTTTTTCTGTTTTTTCTTAAATTCATTCAATTTTACAGATATATATATATATATACACACACACATTTTAAGATATATATACACAAGCATACCAACACATATCTAACAACAAGTTTCCAACAACAACATGTTTCCAACAACAAGGTTCCAACAACATATCCAAGAACAAGTTTCCAACAACAACAAGTTTCCAACACATATCCAACAAGTTTCCAACAACAAAGTTCATCGTACAAAATCAAAACAAAAAGGAAGCACAAGGAGAAGAGTAGACTCCATGAACGCAAGCTTCCTCATCTAAAGCAAATCTGCAAATTGGGAAAGAAGAAAGTTAGAAGAAGAAGACTAGCTAGAAGAAGAAGAAGAAGAAAAAGAAGAAGAAGAAGAAGAATTTTTCTTCTCTTTCTCTTTCTCCTCTCCTCTTCTTTATCTTCTTATTCTTCTAACTAAGGTAGGTAAAAATGCCATTTTTTAGCTAAGCTAGGTAAAAATGCTAAGTGTAGGTCATTTTAGAGCTAAGCTAGGTAAATAGGTCATTTTGGAGCTTAGTAAGGTTATTTTGTTATTTTGGACAAAAATAAGCTAAGTCTATGTCATTTTGGAGCTAAACCAAGGTTATCATGCCATTTTTTACCTAAGTATGCTAAGTATGTCATAAATGAACTGAAGAAGCTAAGTATAGGTCATTTTTGAGCTAACCTAGGTAGTTATGCCATTTTTGAGCTAACTAAGCATATTTATTCATTTTGGAGGACAAAATGCAAAGTGTAGGTCATTTTAGAGCTAGCTAGTTATAAATCGGTCATTTTGGAGGTAGGTAAGGTTTTTTTGTCATTTTGGAGGAAAATAAGCTAAGTCTATGTCATTTTGGAGCTAAACCAACGTATAATGCCCTTTTTTACCTAAGTATGCTAAGTATGTCATAAATGAACTAAAGAAGCTAAGTATAGGTCATTTTTTAGCTAACCTAGGTAGTTATGCCATTTTTGAGCTAACTAAGCATATTTATTCATTTTGGAGGACAAAATGGCAAGTGTAGGTCATTTTAGAGCTATCCTAGTTAAAATCGGTCATTTTGGAGGTAGGTAAGGTTATTTTATCATTTTGGAGGAAAAAATGCTAAGTATAGGTCATTTTATAGCTATCCTAGGTAAAGTATGTCAGTTTGGACCTAAGTAAGGTTATTATGTCATTTTCGAGGAAAATAAGCTAAGTATAGGTCATTTTGGTGCTAAACCAAGGTTATTATGCCATTTTTTTTTACCTAAGTGAGCTAATTAAGTCATAAATGAACTAGCTAAGCTAAGTATAGATCATTATTGAGCTATCCTAGGTAGTTATGCCATTTTTTAGCTAACTAAGCATATCAAGTCATTTTGGAGGAAAAAATGCTAAGTATAGGTCATTTTATAGCTATCCTAGGTAAAATATGTCATTTTGGAGCTAAGTAAGGTTATTATGTCATTTTCGAGGAAAATAAGCTAAGTATAGGTCATTTTGAAGCTAAGTAGGTCATTTCTTAAGCTAAGTATGCATTTGTTAAGCAAAACACTTGGGAAAACTTACCATCATCACGGAGGTGAAGGACCGGTCAGGTTTGCGCCAGTGCCAGATGGAGAAGGACCGGTCGGGGTTGCGCCAGTGCGAGACGGAGAAGGATCGGTCGATGCTTGTCGGGAGGCATGCTGCACCAAAGATCATTTGCAATGTCTCATTAGCATGATGCAACTGAAATGTGAATACTAGTAACTAGTGACCATTCAAATGAAACTCACCGTGTCCGCTATACCAATCTGGGGCATCGGCGGAGGGGTCTGACCGTTTTTCTCGCACACGGACTGCACATTTTGTTTTCATGAGTCAGTCATATTAGTTAGTAATGAAATGAACATTACGTGCATGATTTGGCTAATATTCAGGAGAAACTTACCATGAGGAGCTCGTATAGGGCCCGGTGAGACGCGTCGTTCCGGTTCCTCCCCGCCTCCAACAGACTAGCCGTCCTCTCCTCCAACTCCCTCTCCCTCTGCGCCGCCTGCCTGTTTGCCTCCGCCAGAAGCTCCTAGGCCCTAGCCTCCATGGCGAGCTCCATTGGCCATGGACGAGGCCTTATCTCAGGATCGGAGCTCGTCTGGCACTTCTTGATCTCCGGGAGAGTTCTAGGACAACGTATGAGTCCATCCCCAATGGCTACCGAGCAGGTTGGAGCTCCCTTGATGGTGTGGCACACCTTGCATTTGGGCACGCTTATCCCTGGCCTTGTTGTGGACGGCTAGCCATTGGGGAGAGCACCACTCATCCACCAACGCCTCCCAACAGTCCATCCTATCCGCACACCATCTCGGGGGCACCTAAGTTAGACAAAGAGAAATTTCAGCGCTACGCCTATGAATCAAATCAAGGAAACTAAGTACAAGGCCTTAAGAATAGGTAATTACCTTCATGTACTTCTCCTTACTCAGATACTTGGCGCGACACTTCTTCTTGGCCCTCTTAATGTTAGTCGAGGCGTAGTAGTCTCGAACAGCCTGCACCCGAGCCTCGTGCCGTAAGTTTTGAAGTAGGCGCTTGCACTCGGCTTCGAGAACCATAGCTGCGTCTGCCTCATGTTCCTCAAGACACATGTAGAAGGTCTGCAATCAAACAAGACAACACTGATTAGTACAATCACTAGGTACTGTTGATTTTTAATTTTGTAAAGGAGAAATTACCCAAAACCGCCGGATCACAATGTCGGCCACCGTCTCCCACAAGACACCGTCGACCCTCTTCCCGGCGGGGCCGGGGCAACCACGTATAGCTCCCAGCTCAGTGCTAGCTGTGGAACCTCACCCTCACCGGGCAACGTGACCCACCCCGGGAAGTGGTGCCAGCAAAGCACACCAAGGACCTGGTTGGGCCTGCGGACACCAGGGGCGTGTTTCCAACCCCCGCAGTATGACAAGGCCAACACATTAGATATTAATTTGAAGAAACATGAAGGCAAAAAGTTAAAAAAGAGTAAATGCACTTACTTCTCCCCGTTAGGCTCAATCAACCACCTCTGATCGCGGGTCGGCGGCTCAGGCGAGAGCTTTGTACCACCACGCTGGTAGACCTTCTTGCCCCCCTCAACAAGCTCGCCCTTGCTATAACTATCATCAGAAAAGGTGTCCTCGCCACCATCAGCATGGCCACTAGCCTCCGGAGTCACGTGGGACGAAGACTCTGGGACCCGAGTCTCCTGGGACAAAGACTCTGGGACCCGAGTCTCGTCGGACGAAGGCTCGGCGACCCGAGGCTCGCCGGCCCGAGACTCGTGGACCGGAGTCCGAGACGGGTCCAAGTCAGACGGGTCCACCTGAGACGGAGCACTCCGGTGGTCCGGAGAATCAGCTGGGGGTGGCGGCGAGGAAGGCGCAGCAGCCTTCCTACCTCTCCCGCCGCCACGTCCACCTCTAGCAGCCCTCTTCGTCTTCCCCCGACCTCTCCCGGCCGAAGAAGAAGCGCCCGCCGGTGTCTGCATACTGTCTACCAGTGCTCTCTGAAGGTGCTGGGGTGGACTAATAGCACCCCTCCCAGCACGCGCCGAGGAAGGAGGCTCGGAGCGCTCTCGAACCGCGCCCACCATCTGTCAACACCTGCAATGACAAAGAGTAAACGAAATTAGTACAACATAAACATAATAAAAAATTTAAGTGTGTATCATCATCATGAACATAATAAAAAATTGAATACCTAATAACATGAACTAATTAATAATATATATATATGTACATAATAATAATTGAATACCTGACCTAACTCATAATTCACAAATATATGACCCCGTCGGCCTCTGGAAGGCCCAAGAGCACCTTTTTCGGGAGGTGTCGGGGATCGGGGTGTCAGGGGTGTCGTGTCGGGGTCGGGGTGCTGTGTCGGGGTCGGGGGTGCTGTGTCGGGGTGTCGTGTCAGGGTGTCAGGGGTGTCGTGTCGGTGTCGGGGTGCTGTGTCGGGGTCGGGGGTGCCGTGTCGGGTCTGTCGGGGTCTCGGGTGTCTGTGTGTCGGGGGTCGGGGTGTCGGGGTGTCGGTCGGGGTGCTGTGTCGGGGTCGGGGGTGCCGGGTCGCGGGGTGGTCTGGGGTGCGTGCGGGGTGCGGTGTGGGGTGTCGAGGCGGGTCGGGGTGTCGTGTCGGGGTCGGGGTGTCGGGTCAGGGGGTCGGGGTGTCGGGGTCGGGATGGCAAATCCTCGACCCCTCGACCCCTCGGCGACCCTCGACCCCTTTTCCCTCGACCCTCGACCCCTAGACCTCGACTCCTTTTCCCCTCGATTCTGACCCCTTTTCCCCTCGACCCTCGACCCCTCGACACCTCGATCCTCGCCCCCTAGACCCTCGTCTCCTTTTTCCCCTCGATCCTCGACCCCTTCGACCCTCGATCCCTCGACACCCGATCATCGACCCACTATACCCTCGACTCCGTTCCCCTCGATCCTCGACCCCTCGACCACTCGGCGACCCTCTTTTCCCTCGGCGACCCTCTTTTTCTACTTTTTCTACTTCTTTTTTTCATCTTCTACTTCTACTTCTTCTTCTTTATTTTCCTTTTTCCTCTCCTTTTTCTTCTTCTTCCTTCTTTTCCTTCTTCCTCTTCTCTTCTTTTTCTTCTTCATTTTCCTTATTTTCCTTTTTCCTCTCCACTTCTACTTTTTCTTCTTATTTTCTTCTTCTTTTTTTCATCTCACAAAATGTACTAATAACCTAAAATACGACTAACCTAAAATCTACTAACCTAAAATATGACTAAATATATAAAAACTAACCTACAATCTACTAACCTAAAAAAAGCAACTAACCTAAATTACTAATAGTACAACCTAAATCAACTAACCTAAATCAACTAACCTAAATCAAAAAATAGCAAGAAAAAAAGAAAGAAAAAAGAGGGAAGAACCTCACCAGGGGGCGGCGCTGGGCGGGCGGGGGGGTTGAAGAAGAGGGACAAGGGGGGGGCGGGGGGAGCGGCGGGGCGGCGGGTGACCTTGGGGGTCGGGGGCGGCGGGGGCGGTTGGGGTTCGGCGGCGGGGGCGGCAGGCACGGGGACGGCGGGCATGGGGACGGCGCGGGAGAGGTAAGGGGAGAGAGACAGGGGAGAGAGAGAGGGGTGGGGCGCGGGCGCTGACCATTTTTTGTTAGGTCAAAGCTCTTTGCCATCTGCTAGAGCCTAGCTAGTGGGGTGGGGCCGGGGGAAACGGCCGTTAGGTTGGCCACTTTCAGATGGCAAAGCTTCTATACCGTCGGCTAGCAGACGGCAAAGAGCTGGCTGACGGCAAACATGATCTTTGCCGTCAGCTCTTTCTTTGCCGTCAGTTTTCTGTATGCTGATGGCAAAGACCTTCTTTGCCGTCAGCTAGCGGACGGCAAAGAGCTGGCTGACGGCAAAGATCCTGATTCCAGTAGTGAACCAACCTAACAACCAAATACAGATAAACAAGGAATCTACTCACTATAAACAACCAAATATAGCCATTCGTGAAACTGAAGTTGGCAATTCATACTTAAACATCACATAGCCCTATTGAACATTACATTTTTGCATAAATGAAATAATTAATCACGACATAGTTAAAACACCGCATGGCAAAAGCTACTACAACAAAGGGTATGGGTTGGCTAGCTAGAAAAGGTAAGATTTGCTGATAGGATGTTGCCCCACTTGTCATGGACAGGATCTTTCCTGTTGGAAGAGTACAGACCCATGGTGTGCTCTCTGATGTCGTAGATGGGCTGTTTCACCTTGGAAGAACCTTTGTGGGTGTCCTCCTCATGGTGGTGGTCGATGAGATCTGACTTGGCAATTGAGGATCCCAAGCCGCCGCCGTAGAACGTGTCCTTCAGAAATGACAAAATGGGCTCGATGGCGTACAAGGATCGCAAAATCCTTGACTGCATGACGGAGGAGATCAGCGGCTGGGCCTTCAAAGAGATCGACAGCGGTTGAACCAGAGGGGTTGGGGATGGACCACTTAAACTGTCACAAGGCCAGCTTAAAGCCATCACTGTCGACGAGCTTGATGTCGTAGCCAGCTTTCTCGAGATACAGTAATACGCTAGCCCGCTGATGTGAAGCCTTCGGCATGGCAACATAGTCAACGTCCTCGCCGGCTTCCATGGCGAGGTGTTGCTCCGGGATCGACAGGTTGGGACGAACAACGGCCACCTCGCCAATGTCCACCGGAGAGGCGATGATAAACCTCTTTTTGGCTGAACGCTCATCGGGCTCCTTCAGATACGTGGTCGGGCTTAGGCTGTGACTCTTTGGAGTAGGGGATGTGAATCTAGCAGGGAGGGACACCACAAGCCTCATCTAAAAACTCAGGGGGCACCGGTATGGGAATCACTGGGTAACCTGAACTTTGTTATCTAAGCTAGGACACACGGGTAGAATGGCAGGGGTTGGAGGCGTCGGCGTCACCAGCGGCGACGAGCTAGGGTTAGAGGGGAGAGGGGGGAGGGTGGGGGACTATGGAGGGGGGGGTGGTGTTTGAGGATACGCCATGGCTACTAAAATTTTTAGTAATGGTGGGTGGAGATGGTGGTGGACGAGGGAGGGCGACGGTTCAAATTCCTCGACTACTGGAATTTTACTATAAGGTCGGTGGTGGAGGAGTGGGGGCGACAGTTGAAATACCGCGGCTACTAAAATTTGGGTAAAGGAATTGATGCGGGGCGGGAGCACCCAAGATCGCACACGGTCCAATAAGAATATGCGTGTATGATAATAAGGAAAACCGGCGGAACCGCCGATTTTGGCATCGCTCAAGGCGGGTAGTTTGTTTTTAGATTTCTAGCTAGCTGGTCTATCGCACACGGTTCGTCCTAATTTTCAGACGCAGACATGGAATTCATTCTAAATAATCTACCCGCCTTTAGCTTGCGCGGGTGGTGATTTCACAACACACTAGCATCGCACACGGTTAAGCCAGTACCTCCACCCTTGCTCGAGCTTGCGCAGCCGTGGTGATTTCATAGCGCACTTGTATCGCACACGGTTAAGCCAGTACCCCACCCCCGCTCGTGCTTGCATAGTCGTGGTGATTTCACAGCGTACTTGCATCACACATGGTTAAGCCACTACCTCCACCTTTGCTCGCACTTGCGCAGTCGTGGTGATTCACAACGCAGTTGCATCGCACACGGTTAAGCCACTACCTCCACCCTTGCTCGCGCTTACGCAGTCGTGGTGATTTCACAATGCACTAGAATCGCACACGGTTAATCCACTACCTACACCCTTGCACGCGCTTGCACAGTCGTGGTGATTTCATAGCGCACTTGCATCGCACACGGTTAAGCCAGTACACCCGTGTCCGTTGAGCATCATGCGAGTCTTCGCAACAAAAAAACGTGAGAGAGGGTTAGAAGACAGGCACATCAGCATGTGGCCCAAATATTATGAATGAAAAGGGTGGTATGTGATGTTCAAAATTCCAATGCACAACTTTGACCGCGCGGGCCCACGATTGGGTGCGTCATCAAAGATCAATGAGAGGGGCCAGAAGTCAAGAACCACTTGGAAGTGGCCAAAAATATGTAGGAATATAGGGTGTGATGTTTAATTACACAATGCACAACTTTGGTGGCACCTGCCTCGCAAACCGGAAAGCCCCCTTGGATATATCTATAATGACATAATGTCGTAGCTACCTAGCTAGGGTGCTTGACCCACCTCCCACTTCGTGTCGGCGGGACGGATGCACGTACTGATACTATGGTCATACATGCATGTCGCCATGACCTACCATAAGACGGACCAGTGAATCTATCGCTTGGTCAAACGACAACTGCTGTTGTCGATAAAAAATGGATAGAATATATATATATATATATATATATATATATATATATATATATATATATATATATATATATATATATATATATATATATATATATATATATATATATATATATATAACCGCTTGGGCCAATAGATTGGACCATCATAAGAAATCGCATGAGAGGGGCCACAAAACCAGCACCACCTGCATGCGGCCCAAAATGATGTACGTTGGAAGGGGTGATGTGTTTTCAATATCCAATAATGTACAATTTAGATGTGGCGCCTGCCTCTCGATATAGACAACCACCATGAAAGCCAGGTAATTCAGGATGAGATACGCAGGGTACGGTGTTGATCCAACCCACCAATCCGAGCGTGTGGGAGGGAATCCTGAGAATGCATGAGATCGAACTTTGCTCGAACGACATGTGATGGTGACCAACCCTAACATGAACTAGGAGGAATCCATTCATGGCCAACACGTACCCCTCGTTATCGGTCAAAGGGATGATATATATAGACCCGGGGAGCCCACAAATATGCGTGTCATTAGAAAAAACCGGACAAGGGAGACGTGGTCGATCAGAAGACCCCCTATACCCTGCATGCGGCCCGAAAATATGTATGGGTGGTGTGTGATGTTTTCAAATCCCCAATGCACACCTTAGATGGGGCACCAACTACATTACAAACCAAACACCGTACCCGACCCCAAGCTAGGTTCAATACGTACGATGTCAGTTCCCCAACTTCGAGGCAAGAGGGGGGGGGGAGGGGGCCGGGTGTTGTCCAACACATGTGCTCAAACTTGATTTGGTCTAATATGGCACACATAGCAATAGGAAACCGTCATGGTCAAACCCTTCTCGTATGTTGGGTCAAAGGGATAGATTGTGTGGGCCCCCCTCATTATCGGTCAAGGATGCTATATATTTAGACCTCGGGGAGCCCACAGATATGTGTGTCATCTATAAACCTCACAAGGGAGACGTGCTCGATCAGAACACCCCCTATACCCTGCATGCGGCCCAAAAAAATGTATGGGTGGTGTGTGATTTGTTCAAATCCTGAATGCACAACTTTGATGGGGCACCAACTACATTAGTAACATTAGAAACTAAACATCATACTCCTAGCCAGGTTAAAGACGTACGATGTCAGTTCCGCAACTTCGAGGCAGGTGGGGGGGGGGGGGGCGGTAGGGGGTGTCGTCCAACGCATGTGCTCAAACTTGATTTGCTCTAACATAGCACACAGAGCAAGAGGAAACCGTCATGGTCAAACCCTTCTCGTATGTTGGGTTAAAGGGATAGATTGTGTGGGCCTACAGATCTCAATCATTCTCTGATTTTTTAGAACAAGAAATAACGAATAAAAAAAGATATTCTACAAATTACCAAAACAAGGATCAAAAGGTTTATATAATCGTCATGACAGGTCACTATAGACACATTTAGATGATAAATGTCTATAATGACCGTATCATGGCGCTTTAATGAAGCTTGAGATATTCAACTTCCCACCGGGTCACCCATCCTTAGACTCCTCCAGCCCCAGCACGCTTAACTTCTGCCTTCTATTCGACTCGGTTAGTGGATGGGAAGCCGCCCCTTGCTGATAAGACTTGCCTCCTTGCCTTTAAGGCATTTCACGCTAGTCATCGTATGGGACCTACTCCCTACTATCACACATGTTTGTGCTTTTATAAATTGTGTGCAATATTTACATGGCCGGTGTGTTGCCGCCTAGCCTTCTATGAGCACTGACACTGGCAGCGGGAAACCGATGGGAGAAGAGGCGGGAAACCGATGGGAGGAGTGGTGGGAAACGGTAGCGTGTTTGGATATATAACGCCATTAATATGGAAAACTTAATAAAGAAGGAAGCGTGAGCTAGCATGACGCATGCGCACAGTGCTTACCCACGGGTGACAGATGGTTGATAAGAACCGCTTTAAATTTAAATATTCAGGGTTTGTTTGGCCATTTTTATACATTATAATTAATTTTTATAAGCATTAATTTAATGTGCATAATTCAAATTAGTGCACCAAAATGGCTACAAAAATCATACATGTCTCCTTGGATGCATGTTTAGGTCCCATGCAAAGAATGGGAATGAACTACAACCGTCTCGGCATCTGGCTCGGCCTTGGAAATTGAGAATCTGGGTTTTTAAATCCCCAAAAATTGTGAAACTTGGCATGGTGTCACGACATGTCACATATATGTCGTGGAAAAAATTGTTCATTTTGGGGAAAGTTTTATTACAAGCCTCTTACAAACCAGAGCTTCTCTCAAGAAGCCTCGTGGTTCTGATAGGGAAATGTGTCCCCCTTGTGGGCGAAACGATAATCGCTGCCTCTTTTCGCCTTGTATTTTTTTCTACAGGCAACATGGAACGACAGGATATCCATGCTAAAATTTAAAATTATTCAGGGTTCGTTTGGCCTTTTTATACATTAATTGAGTTTCCTAGGCATTTAATGTCCATAATTCAAATCTGAACTACAAATACATCCTCCAGTTCACCAAAATGGCTAGAAAAATCATACATGTGTCCTTGGGTTCATGTTTAGGTCCCATGCAAGGAATGGGAATAAATTACAACCGTATAGGCGTCCTGGCTCATCCTCAAACATTGGGAATCTTGGTTTTTAAATCCTCATAAATCCAAAACTCACCAGAAAATCATGAAAGTTGGCATGGTGTCACGTCATGGCACTTATATGTCATGGTAAAAAAATGTCCAATTTGGGCCAAGCTTTATTACAAACCTCTTACAAACCAGAGCCTCTCGCAAGAACCCTCGTGGTTTCGATAGGGAAACGTGTCCCCCATGTGGGAGAAATGATAATCACCCCCTCTTCTCGCCTTGTATTTTCTTCTACATGCAAAATGGAACAATGGGAGATTCATGCCGAACTTTGAAATTATTCAGGGTTTGTTTGACCTTTTTTATACATTAATTGAGTTTTCTAGGCATTTAATGTCCATAATTCAAATCTGAACTACAAATACATGCCCCAGTGCACTACAATGGCTAGAAAAATCGTACATGTGTCCTTGGGTGCATGTTTAGGTCCCATGGAAGGAATAGGAATGAATTCAACCGTCTCGGCGTCCTGGCTCGGCCTCGAACATTGTGAATCTCGGGTTTTAAATCTCCGTAAATCCAAAACTCACCAGAAAATCAAGAAACTTGGCATGGTGTCACGACATGACACATATATGTCGTGGTAAAAAAATGTCCAATTTGGGCCAAGCTATATTACAATCCTCTTACAAACCTGTCGGTGTACTAGGTATTGGGCCATTAGTACCCCTTACTTGTGCACGGGCAGTTGTAGCCGTCCTCCCGGCAAGGCTTGCCGGGATCAGCTCGAGATCGATTTAAGTTATCAAGGAAATCATCAAGTCAGAGGTCTGAGAATCAGCAAATAAGCAAAGCTGGAAATCAAAGACCAGCCTCCCCGGCAAGATCCTTGCCGGGGTGGCCTGAGGAACCCGGCAAGGATCGGCGCCCGGCAAGGCTTGGCGCCCGGCAAGGATCGGCGCCCGGCAAGGATCGGCGCCCAGCAAGTTTCGGCGCCTGGCGAGGTTCTGCCACTGTGCCACCGCTTCGGCACAGTGACGAGTCTGACATTCTGGCTCCTTCCATGGATGCATGGCGGCGCGCCAGTGGAGGAGGGCTTAAGCGATGCTGATGGGATGGCCCTTTTTCCATCCCCAAGAAAGTGAGGACACCTCAGGGTGCATTAAATGCGTTTGTCCTAATCCGTCAGGGGTTAGGTATGATACCCTGTAGCTACTTTACACCTCAATGTATGTACATTTTACCACTGTGGAGACCCCTTTGAGCATATAAAAGGAGGCCCAAGGCAACTGCTACAAAGGAGGAGGACTTCTGGCCCATTCTGCATGCGTAGCTGCTCTTTGAACGTACTGTTCATTGCGAGCGCTCCTGAAGGCTGGGCTCAAGAACATCAATAAGAACACAAAGCAGGAGTAGGGTTTTACGCTGATCAGCGGCCCGAACCTGGGTAAAAACCTCACGCGTCGGTCACCAGTTCTGCTCTTTGCGTGTACCTCTCCCCCCGCCGAATCGTAAAAGGGGTCTCTCGGGATCCCATAGGTGTCGTGCCCCGACATCTTTGGCGTGCCAGGTAGGGGGTGAATGGGTTTGCGCCTTCACGACTTCTCCTTTTTATGGGGAAGGAGCGGGGCCACCTTGTTTATCCCCCAATATGAATGCGCCTCTGTGGGCGCGAAACAGTTTGCAGCCTTTTTGGCACGCTTCCCACGTCGCGCGCTCCGTGCGCGTAGTGGGGGGCACAGTAAAACAAGATCTTTGCGAGCAGTTAATTCCCTGCCACGCATGCCCGTGCACTGTTTGGGCCTAGCCCAACAACGCCTCGCACTCGTGCATGGCCCAGGCCCGGGGGCTCCTGTCGGTGTACTAAGTATTGGGCCATTAGTACCCCTTACTTGTGCACGGGCAGTTGTAGCCGTCCTCCCGGCAAGGCTTGCCGGGATCAGCTCGAGATCGATTTAAGTTATCAAGGAAATCATCAAGTTAGAGGTCTGAGAATCAGCAAATAAGCAAAGCTGGAAATCGAAGACCAGCCTCCCCGGCAAGATCCTTGCCGGGGTGGCCTGAGGAACCCGGCAAGGATCGGCGCCCGGCAAGGCTTGGCGCCCGGCAAGGATCGGCGCCCGGCAAGGCTTGGCGCCCAGCAAGTTTCGGCGCCTGGCGAGGTTCTGCCACTGTGCCACCGCTTCGGCACAGTGACGAGTCTGACATTCTGGCTCCTTCCATGGATGCGTGGCGGCGCGCCAGTGGAGGAGGGCTTAAGCGGTGCTGATGGGATGGCCCTTTTTCCATCCCCAAGAAAGTGAGGACACCTCACGGTGCATTAAATGCATTTGTCCTAATCCGTCAGGGGTTAGGTATGATACCCTGTAGCTACTTTACACCTCAATGTATGTACATTTTGCCACTGTGGAGACCCCTTTGAGCATATAAAAGGAGGCCCAAGGCAACTGCTACAAAGGAGGAGGACTTCTGGCCCATTCTGCATGCGTAGCTGCTCTTTGAACGTACTGTTCATTGCGAGCGCTCCTGAAGGCTGGGCTCAAGAACATCAATAAGAACACAAAGCAGGAGTAGGGTTTTACGCTGATCAGCGGCCCGAACCTGGGTAAAAACCTCACGCGTCGGTCACCGGTTCTGCTCTTTGCGTGTACCTCTCCCCCCGCCGAATCGTAAAAGGGGTCTCTCGGGATCCCATAGGTGTCGTGCCCCGACAAAACCAGAGCTTCTCGCAACCCTCGTGGTTCCGGTAGGGAAACATGCCCCTCTTGTGGGCTAAATGATAATCGTTGCCTCTTCTCGCCTTGTATTTTGTTTTCTACGGGCAACATAGAATAACAGGAGTGTCGTGCTGAAATTTGAAACTATTCAGGGTTCATTTGGCCATTTTATAAATTAATTGAGTTTTCTAGGCATTTAATGTCAATAATTCAAATTTGAACTACGAGCACATGCTCCAGTGAAGAAAAATGGGTGGAAAATCGTACATGCGTCATTGGGTGCATGTTTAGGTCTCATTGAAGGAATGGGAATGAATTACAAATGTCTCGTCGTCCTGAAACATTGAGAATCTCGGTTTTTAAATCCCAGTAAATCCAAAACTCACCCAAAAATCATGCTTGGCATGGTTTCATGACATGGCACATATATGCCGTGGTAAAAAAATCATCTAGTTTGAGACAAGGCGCACACATTAATAGCCAACGAAGTCCGTTTGAAACAAATAGCTGACACGTTAATATCGCCAATGATTGTATTATATGAACCGTGTGTGTTCCCGTAACCATTTAAGTGCGGCCATGTGTCCCTCTTTTCTTATGGTAGAGTACTACCTCAGTCCTCGTTCATTGGTCATCTTTGTATTTTGTGCCAAAATTTAACCATACTTGATGGCGTGCGTGCAGCTTTTTGATTAGACGGGATGAGCACGAGAAGTCCGCCGTGCAGGCTCGACGGGACACGTGCAAGCAGTCCACCCTGCATGCTCGATGGGACGCGTGTGAGCAGCCAAGGCCGTGCGTGCTCATCGGAAGCGAGCTCTTTGACCTCCATCCACCAGCCGCCCGCCCCACTCACAACTTCTCCATTAATGGCGGCTGACCCGCTGTTTAACACGCGGTTAATTCAAGCACCTGGACGGAGGGTGTTTGCTTGTGATCCCATGGCCCCGCTCAACGTTAGCATTTGCTTTGTTCGTGTTTTGAACTCATATTCCAGATAATTTAAAATGCCACATGTGGCAAACGATAATACGATGACAAATAAAATGGCAACTGATAATACGACGACAAATTTACAATGGCGCGGATAATAATTGTCTTACATATTCCGGATAATTTAAAATGCCACATGCGGCAATGCCCCAAAGACACAGGGGCAAGAGAAGAAGGAAATCGCAGACAACGATCTAGGTCGCTACTGTCTCTACTCCTCGATGGATCACCGGGTGACGAGATCCTCCATCTCCTTCTTCAATTCCTCAGGACTTTGCTTGACAGTAGCCACAGATTCCTCCACCTCCTGCTCGCGCTTGATCCGGAGCTTCCTCAAGTCACCCATCAGTTCCTCGACGACCGCTTTCAACGTCATCCCCGAGGCACTGCTCTGCTCATGCAGCTTCTTCCAGCCGGCGGCCTCCTCCTCTGTCTCGGTGAGCGCCTTGGGAGCTTTGCATTGTTACCCATGAGTTGCTCAACGAGGCCGGTCGCCTTCTCAACTGAGGCATCGCTAATCTCGAGCAGCTTCATCATGTTGTCGACCAGATCCTGCTGCTTAATTAGGCCAGTGAGAATGTCATTGTCGCTGGCCAAGGACTTTAACACCGCCAGCTCATTGTGATCGCCGATGCGGCGAGTGTGCTTGTGAGAGCCCTCGCGTGCCGGTGAGAGCTCGCTCGAGGGCTCCGCGGCGCGCCAGGACATCTCTACTGCAGCTGCCATGTAGCGGCAGGACCTCTCTAGTGCTTTCGCGGCCTTGGCCTTTGCTCTCTGGTTATATGTCGACCCGAAACTCCTCCTACCGGTCATGGCAGAACGACTTGATAGGTAAGACCTGTTTTGTTGGTGATGAGGAGAGGAACTGTGAAGTAATTTTCGAGTGGGTAGTTTTTATAGCCCGGTGCTAAGTGTGAACACATTTAGGTTTGATTGGTGTGAACAGATTTGCAATTACTTATTGCATGGTAATATGGAATGTGACGAGAAACAGGCTCAAAATTTATTGATGGTTCTGGGCTCGAAGCCCGAAACACACCTTCATATGGCTGCCCGTTTCTGTTGTTCTGGCTCATCACAAACAGTTCTTATGGATTAACCGTATGCCACACATCGCACATGCATCCAAAGCCCAAAATTGTTCCCGGATGGCGTACATGGGCCCGCATTCTCAGATGCGTACATGTCTGCCCAGTATCACACATGATCCAGATATCACCATCATGTCCGATGGATGCGCCATCGCGCCTCCCACGGGGTGGGAGAAGGTTGACCAGATTTGTAGTATGCAGGTGTGGTTGCTCGCCGTTGACGCAGCCGCGGCGTGCTCTGCTCGCGCCCCCCCTCCCCGTGCGCTCTGCTCATCGTTGAGGCGGCCACGGCGCGCTTTGCTCACGTCCATCCGCGCGTTTTGCTCACCATTGAGGTGGCCGCGACTTGCTCCGCTCTAGTGTCCCTGCGTGCGCTCTGCTCGGCATTGAGGCAAATTTACAATGGCAACGATTAATAATTGTCTTACATATTCAGGATCATTTAAAATTCCACAGGCGGCAACACCCAAAACAGTCACGACCTACATATGCTTAGTGACTTAAAATGTCGATATGCGACATTTGCATACAACTATAATAAAATATAGGCTAAAATTCCGAGCTGGCGGCCTTCCGACAACGGTCTTCTCGGACTCCATGATCAGCATAGCAACCTTGTGGCCGTTCATTTCGAGTGTCCCGACCCACGGCCACGATACCCGTCTCCGCCTACGGAGCTGTTGGCGCTGGGAGGCTCTTGGGGCTGCTGGGCCTCTTCCAGTAGAGCTTGACAGCGTGCAATCGCGCGCATGACATGCCGACGGAACCGCTCCATTTCCATGTCTTTTCCCTGGTAGCAAATTCCGTCCATCACTTGCATCCTCAAGATACCACGTTGGCGATGTTCTACTTCGTCGGTGACATCAACTCCACCAACGGTGCGCTCGAGCCTGGCCACCACATCATCAGGATCGAGGTTGACATGGCCGCCGCTGGCAATGATGAAGCTGCCAACTGGCTGTCTCATAACTGAATTGCAGAGGTCCTGTGCCCATTCCTGATGGGGCATCAGGCTCTCAATGAGCACCGGTGACGGTGGCTCTTTGGGTGGGCCATCGATCATGCTGCCTAGCAGCTCTGGATCTTTTGAATGGTGGATGGCAAATTGCTCATGACACTTCCTCTACAATATGTCCATTGTGCGCCCAAGGACTGTCACGGCGATATCGCTGCCGATGGGCCATGGTGCCTGCACCGACCGATGAAGCTCTTGCTCCTCGACCTGCTCCGGCTCGTTCTCCTCACCGAAGATGTAATGCAGGTAGGGGTCAATGACGAATCTTTGGTTGTTGCCTGGCATGCTTGGAATAACTAATGGTAGATGGTTGTGGACTAGATCTGCGCACAGTGTCGCGACGGTGCGTTGCCGCCTGGGTCATATGTAGCAAGCCATTAGCTGGTGGTGGGAAACCGATGAGGGAAGAGGCGGGAAGCATTGGCGTGGATTGCGGGACACGTGTATGACATCATTAATTTCTGCATTGGGCGTCTATGTTGGTATAGGTACTACCTCCGTCGTGGTTTATTGGACCACTTCGTATTTAGTAGTACCAAAATTTGACCTCTGCTCTCGTCCCTCCGCGCGCTCTGCTCGCCGTTTAGGCGCCAAGGCATGCTCGGGCCGCGTCCCTCCGCGCGCGCTCTGCTAGCGGTTGGGGCCGATGCACGATCATGATGGGGAAGCTCTAGTTATTTGATCTCAGATTATGTTAATTAATTATACCTCCAAACTCGGAATCATCCAACTTTGGAGGTATAACTAATTAACCTAAACTATGATATTTGGTGCCCATTCCTGTCGCGCAACTCCATCCTGTCGTCGGCCGTTTGGAGTATGTCGGTATGTGTGGGTAACTAGCTAGCAAGTGGATCAGTAGTGAGTTTCCACCACCGGCCATTGCTATGGTTATTTATGGCTAGGAGCTGGCTAGGGGATTGGGGATTTTACAATTCACCCATGTGGAGCGTAGGAAGCCTTCCTTGGAGCGCGGGAAGACTAAGTGGAGCACACAACCCGACAACCGTATGCGGTGTCACGTGTTATCACACACGTGTTAACATAACCAAACGTATGTGTAACTTACTAATCATCGCACACGAGTACTCGCATACGGATCATGTGCGATACTCCTAGCCATCGCAAGTAACTAGTCTACAATTTTCAAGGTTTTTTCTATGCACAGAATCGCACACGAATTAACTCTAGTAATCGTCCGTGTTATACTTTCTCATCGCAAACAGTTCTTCCGAGTGGGTTGTTTGCCGCGTATCACACACATCTTGTTTACACGAATCGTTTGTGTTCTTTTGGCTCATCGCAAACAGTTCATCTGTGTGAACTGTATGCCGCATATCACACACATCTTGTTAAGTTGAACCATTTCTGTTGTGTTCCCTAATCGAAGACAGTTCATCTGAGTGAACCGTATGCCGTATATCGCACACACCTTGATCTGGCTAACTGTTTCTGTTGCATTCCCTAATAGCAAACAGTTCATCCGAGCAAACTGTATGCCGTATATCCCACACACCTTTATATAGCAGCCCATTTCTGTTGTTCTGCCTCATCGCAAACAGTTCTTATGGATTAACCATATGTCACGCATCGTAGACGCAACTCTAATATGAACCGTGTTTGATGTATCCACCATCGTAAATGTTTTTAATCTTTTTTGATGGTTTGTATACATCACCGTTTGTGATTAATGCATCGCACACAGTTTCGTCAAAGGGTCTCTGATTGTAGTGTCGCGTTAGCTGCATCCTGCAGTAGTGTCTCATGGTCTAAGGAGCAAAATCACACGGTAACACTCCGTGTTATTACAATTGATTACATACGGTGTCATCTCAATTCATAACAAACAAGTTTGGGTTGATTCAATATGAACGTTCTTCCAACGTCATATCTCAATGTTGTTTTAGGACCATCGTTACACTTCATGATATCCTAATATCCGGAAAACATGATCACCAACAACACTTGAGCTAGTCTTAGAGGCGACACTAGGAACCTTTATCTTATCTGTTTATCATTTCACACGTGCATATGAGGTTTCCACTAAATCGCATATTCCAGGATCATAGCAGTTATAGCATCAAATATAAACACTTAATTATGAATATGAAAATATAATAATACAATATTATTGTCTCTAGGACATATTTCCAACAGTCTCCCACTTGCACTAGAGTCAATAATCTAGTTAACACTTTTAACTTTTATACCAATGGCAATCCGTTGTCAGTCCATGCTGTGCTTGTGGTATAGACTTCGTCCTATCGAATCTGGCAATCTTCAAATCCGTGTGTATCATTTGTAATTCAATGCATCTGTCATGCTTTCACATAAACTCATTTTTTTTGTGAAACTGGCTTTGTATGTATTGAATCACTGGCAGAACATTTGATTCCTTAGATTGAGCTATAGAACCACTATCAGGAATAGTGTTCCATTTGCACAATCATCTAGAAACCATACCAAGTTCATAAAAGAACCTTTGATTCATCATCCTTTATTGTTACTTCTAAAGTGACAATCTACTTAGCCTTCTGTTATAGAATTCACCACAGTAAATTTCTTGGACCAATTCCAACTTACTGTGCCACCATTAATCATTTAATTAAAATTGAAAATCGCTTGTAGCACTGATGAAGATTTTATCGATATACTACTTATAATGAGCCTATATTGATGTAACTCCTTACAACAATCTCTTCATCCTTCCGGTATGCGTGAAACATGTTGTTAGTACTTAACAACATTTTCATTGTTATCCTATGATTAACAATTTGGTCATTGTGGCAACTTTACTCGAAACTTACTTGGAGTACTAGACACATTTGGTTGTTTACATACCATGGAACATATTTAACACAAGTGTGATTGAAATCATGTATTTCACTCATTAGTATTTCAAGATACCAATGCTTGCTTAAAACTCATTCCATGTGACTTTGCAAAAACTATTTTTGCATATTTCATACTAAAATGTTTTAGTATTATGCCAATATGTATTTTGGTTAAGCCTGATTAGACACTACTATCTCCATAGATCATTATGCCCAATACAAAGACTATATATTGTTGAAGTACTTTACTGAATAACTAGTTTCAATAAAGTCTTAATCCATGTCAAGAAATTTATATAAATTCCAATCAACAATGTGTCATGCACACACAGTGTTTAGAAATATTATGCTCCCACTTACTTTCTTGTAAATAAAAGTATCTTTGCTTCTACTGATGAAATCATGTTATTTGATCAATTCATCAAAAAAATGATTCCAACTCCACAATACTTACTTCAGATCGTTATAGGATCTCTTGAAGTTTGTAAACTTACTAGCATCCTCTGATCAACAAAATTGCCTTGGACCGTATCAAATATACAACCTTGGTTCTATTTCCTTCTCATGGGAATCATTTTGATATCCATCTGTTATATCTCATAACTGAAATATTTAGTAATTGTTAGTTTAATCCGAACTGACTTTAAGTATTATTATTATGAGACAATCTCGTCATAATCAACTTCTTGATCTTGCCATAAACTATTTGCAACTAGTCAAGCATTATGAAACATTTTTATCTTTGTCAATCTATAGATCCATCACTACACTTTAGACTTTAGATCTTCCAGGGGATCCATCAAGTTCTAAACTTGAATTATGTGTATGGATGCTATCTCGGATTATTTTGGCATATAGCCAATTCCGGAGTCGGAGTCCATCAACGCTTCTTTGTGTAATATAGGTTCATTTTTTGTTTCAACAATATATACTTTGTCTGCATTCCCTGAAGGTCTATACAAATTTCCCAACCTATATAGTTCAACTACATATTCGATCGAAGTCTCCATATCTTATGTAGAGGCTTTCGTATCAGTCGTGGTAAGAAATTTTAGAACCACTTCTAGCGTTTCTTTTCTTTGACCTGGTCACGAAGATTCCGCAATCTCGACGATTTGTATTATCCTCCCACTTACTCTTTTGCAGAAAACATTTTCTTAAAAATTTTCATGCTCTATGGCAAAACACTTTTGCCTCAGCGTAGTGATAGAGGAATACCCAACTATTTGGGATAGCTTACAAAGTAGCACTTATGTTACAGATTTGATGGCACTCCTTTTCAGTATAAAAGCCACAATCTCTAAAGCATGACATTAAAAAGTATATCATGGAAATAATTAATGTCATGTTTGATCACACTATGTCATACATAGCTTGATTACATCTACTCAAAACATTCTACTCTTAGTAGTGTTTCTAGGTGGTGCAAGCTATAAAATATTTTTCACAGCTCATCAGACATTTTCTAAATTTGTAACTCAAATATTCTTTTCTGCAGTCCAATTATAGAAACATAATTTTCTTGTTACAATAATTTCTATTTCATTCTAAAAATATTTTGAAACATTTCAAAAGATCCAGGCTTATGTCTCAAAAAGTAAATATAAATATCTACTTGAGTCATCCTTGAAGATAGATAAATCCACTGCTTGCAACAACACTTATTGAACTACACACATTAACATGCATGTTCCAATTATTTTGTTGCTTGTTCTTTATGGCCCGTGAACGGTATTTTAGTTTACTTCACTACTTGGACGAAAGTTGCAAGTGTCAGATGATTCATAATCAGATGACTTCAATATCCATCACTATGGAATTTCTCCATGCTGGTTTCTCCAATGTAACTAAATGCAGTGCCACACATATGCGGTATTCTTTTAGTCTTGCGACATTTAACATCAGTGTTATGGATGTTCAATTTTATCATCAATATTCATAACTTACATCCTATTTAAAATAGGAGCATGACCCTTTTGTTCATTATATGAAACAACTATTGTTCTCTTATGAACAACCTCCTTGCAAGGTAATATGTTGAAAAAGTACCATAACTTTTACAAAATTTTCAACACATACTTTAACCTCATTAATTTGTTGGTCAATAGGCCGCAATAATTCTTGCATCAATTTGCAATAACATGCAATCGAGTCGGTATACTTGTGAGCAAATTTTAACCACAATTCCCAAAGAATTTAGTGTTTAACAATTTAATCATAATTTTGAAGAATCACACTTTACTTGACCGACTTTTGCTACATCTTATAACTTGTATGACATTCATACCAGAGCTGGACATTCCAGTCTTCTTTCTTTCCGCCTCTAAACTTCTTATAGTTTTACTTTCAATATTTCTCCCACTCAAGATAAGAATCATCTAACTTTTAAGAGTGGCGTGAACCCTGAACTTCCATAGTCATGTAAGTCTCATTACATCCTTTGGTTTTGTTCTTTCTCTTTAAGTTCTCTCTCCACCAACTCATGACTGGCGTTCTTCCAGATCTTACACATTTTAGTCCCAAACATAGTTGAATGCTTCACGAGAACTTGCAAACAAAATACTTCTATAGATATCATATATCTATTAACTTTTGTTTATTTCTGAAAAAAAATCAGTTCCAAGAATATCACATAACTATCCCAAACATTTTGAAGTCCGAGTTGCTCGGAAGAAAGCATACTGTAATGTAATTCTTAGCCTTTTGGATCAAAGACGTAAGTCTCGTCATCCATAGCATTAGAAGGAGAGCATTGCAAGCATGCAGTAGGACACGATTCTTCTTGGCACTCTTAGAGGACAATCCTCTCAATCATAAAAGATTCAACCAGATAAACAACAGTCAATCAATTTCAACACCAAGGGTGGAACTGTCAGCCATAATTCTACAACTATAATGCAAACTACACGTAGACATTGTTCATAATTAATTTGCACTAGTGATTAAACTAAATTAATACATAATTGTGGTCCCACTCAAATCAATATCTCTCATAATTGATAGTGAGTGATTCAAGATCCAAATCTAGTTCTCTGCCATTGATGTGGACATCACTGATGACGAGAATTTTGACCGGTGGGCAATCTATTGCCGATAATATCACCATATGACTCTTGTTCATCTTTTATGCTTTATGCTCCGAGCTTAGAACAATTCTGCCAGAACTTCAAGACAACCGAGTGCCATCTACATACATTGTCTGACCATCCCCGCCTTACACGTCTCAATCCGTTTGCGCTCATGTGGACATGATCCACTCCAACAAGTTACGTGTTATCGACGGTTGCATCATTGCACTACAAAAAAGACACATCCATGACATATGGTCCGAACGAAAAAAATTCTGTCATGGTTATGACACTTCTATGATGATAATTGTGACAAAAACACATCGTCGTAGATGTGGTGGGCTCCTACTTCTATGACAAAAAAATATGAAAGAAAATGGGCTTTTCGTCCTAGGCGGGCTGGAGACGCACCTGCATGCCATTCTTTGGGCCGTTCATGACGTAAAAAATCATCGTAGAAGTGAGGGCGAGGAAAATTTCGGGGAGTTCCCGGTTATGGTGAGTGGTCGGGGCCGAGCGATGCAGTGTGGTTTGAGCGTTTCCCTCGTACGCGCGTGTGTGAGGCGTTCGCTAAGTGAACCCGAGCGAGGCGTTCGCTTACTGAACCCAAGCGATCTCACTATCTAGCTACGTACTAAACACGAGCGATCGATCCCACTACCTACTGAAGTCAATCAATCGATCCATTTGCAGCTAACTAAACCCGAGCGATTCCTTTGCTGCTAACTGAACCCGAGCAATCGATCGCTGTTGCTGCTTACTGAAGTCGATCGAGCCCCCGTGCGAGACATAGCCAGTCGGTGTTGGGTTGTCTCTCGATGAATAGTAACCATTGCTGCCACACGTGTGACATGTAGGATGAGTCGAGACGTGGTGAGTCGAGCCAATTGGTTGGTTGTGGATGAACAGTTCCTGGTGGGGGTTGGATGAACAAGACCTCGTGGTAGTAGGTGGTTGCTGCTGGATGAACAGGACCCCGAGGAGGCTGCCACACCCTAGCTGCCGGTTGGGGGTGGATGAACAGGACCCCGTGGAGGCTGGATGAACAGTAGCCGGTGGAGGCTGGAGGAAGTCGACGGGGGATGAACTGTAGCCCGTGGAGGCTAGAGCGAGGCAGTAGACGGTGGATGAATAGTAGACCATGGAGTCCTGTTTTGCGGTATGCCACACCCCTCGCAATGAACATGACCCCATTTTGACCGTAGGCGGTCGAAAAGAAGTCTATTTTCTCTGTTTTGCGGTACACCAGACCCCTCTTGATGAACAGGACCCCATTTCGACCCTACGCGGTCGAACAGAAGCTCATTTCTCCGTTTTGCGGTATGCCAGACCCCATTTCACCTGTTCCGTTCAAGCCGGTTGGCTCCCGATGAACATGACACATTCCGTTGCCGCCCGATGAGCATGCCGCTTTTTCTGTGTTACGACCCAGCCGGTTGGCTGCCGATGAACAAGATGCCATTGCTGTTGTCCGTTGCCTCTCCATGTACACGAGCCCTGATTGTATGTATGCGTGAGTACGCGTTCGAGACCCTGCCCATATGTACGTATGTGGCTGCATTTTCTGCCTTGTGGATGTACGCACGTGTACCCCGAGGAGGCCGCCACACCCTAGCTGCCGGTTGGGGGGTGGATGAAGAGGACCCCATGGAGGCTAGATGAACAATAGTCGGTGGAGGTTGGAGGAAGTCGATGGTGGATGAACTGTAGCCCGTGGAGGCTGGAGCGAGGCAGTAGACGGTGGATGAACAGTAGCCCGTGGAGTCCCTTTTGCGGTATGCCACACCCCTCCCAATGAACAGGACCCCATTTCGACCATAGGCGCTCGAACAGAAGTCTGTTTCCTCCGTTTTGCGGCACGCTAGTGTGGGGACCCCGACCTACACAGTCGAAGCCACCGGTTACATGTGCAGAGTGATCCCAAGGATCAATGCTCACTGTACACCACAGTCTGAATATCAAGAGTTTACATCCATTACATACCAGCTTACACAAATTGGACCATTATGGTCTAGTCTTGAGTATAACATCGCAGCGGAAATCTTCATCGATAGCTTGGACCCATGCCATCTGCCTTAACCCTATAGGCATTCTGATTGGGAAAGCATCCTAGCTCACATGATTGTCACGAAAGATCTCTTCTTTGTATTCCTACTCTTCCAGGCCTGGCCAAGTAAATAGCCAGGGACAAGCCAGTGAGTACGTTTGAATGTACTCGCAAGCAACCCATGAATGGAAACAGAGTAAAGTATGCATGGCAATATCACTATGTTGGCATATCTGTGGTGAGATATTTTTTTATGCAAGTATGATCAAAACTTAATGGTGTCATGAAAGCATCTGTAACATGTATCAAGAGGTTACAGATGTCAACATCGAGAAGGAGTTTTACACAAGTCGATATCTAATTTATCGTGACTTCCTCACGATTCATTTCAACACTACCATACCGTGTTGTTTTTCAGAAACATATGGACGTAGTCTAAGCAGCAGCACCCAACTGTCCTTGACCATGGACATGGCTATTCGAATAGTTTGACACTCTGCAAAGGTTGCACGCTTTACCCACAAGATCTGGGGAACTTCCGTGTCAGCCACGACCCGCGGTACCTCGAGTACCCGGGGTGAGCACCCGATAACTACCTTTCCCTAGATGCCACCAACATGGAGTCCACTCGATTGATATCATCCCCCGTGCCACAATCATGCTCACATGTTTAACTCTGTGGAGTCACGCTCCCATATTCAACACATAGCACATGCACGGGGGTACCAACAGTGTGTCCTGTGCCCTGTAGAAATAGTCATGGCCGCCCTACCAGGTACGGCCTCGTCCCGAGAGTGACCATGCCACTCCTGTCACTAGTAATGCGGCTCCAAGCTAGCGCGGACTAGGTAATCAATAATGCCCTTTCCCATATACGGGTAGAGTGGTTGTGCATGTTAGGTTGGGATGGTCAATAAATCTTAAATCTAATCCGTCTCTGTAAACAACACATACTCACTTGCCTCGGTGCACCACTTCTTTATCAAGTGGTGACCTAGTTTCAACATCTCCCAAAGGGCATTAGGGGCACCCGATGGGGTTTTCGAAAGATTGTAACCAAGGGATGATCATGGCATAGATGCAACATCATGCGTCAATATCAAGTATTTGTCATCGTATCTCTGAGCACTAGGTAGAGCTACGAACATGCAAGTATCAACGGGTATGCATCAATGCAACGATCGTATCAAGCTCATCATCGACATCATCATCATGCATACGGGAAGTTACCGATGAACAAGAGAGGGGTATCATGGTCAAAGGGCTGCTTGCCTGTCTCAACAAAGTTTTCAACTCTCCTGGTCCTTCTCCAACTTATTCTCCAAATACTTCGTCAAACTTGGGATCTAATCGTCGCAAAAGAATAACGGAAGAATAAGGGAAATAGCAAGCAGAAAAATGAAAGTGCTCTAAACACTACTGCAGGATGCTGCTAACGCGACACTACGATCGGAGACCCTTTGATGAAACTGTGTGCGATGCATTAATCGCAAACGGCGATGTAAAAAAACCATCAAAAAATATGCAAAACGTTTGCGATGGCGGAGCCATCAAACACGGTTCCGATTTTAGTTGTGTGTGCGATGTAGGGCGTACGGTTCAGTTCAATTAACTATTTGTGATGAGGAAGAAGAACAGAAACGGGCTGTCAGATGAAGGTATGTGCGATATACGGCATACAGTTCACTCGGATTAACTGTTTGTGATGAGGCAAAACAACAGAAACGGGCAGCTAGATAAAGGTGTGTGCGATTGAGGGCATACGCTTCAGAAGGATTAACTGTTTGCGATTAGGCAACAGAACAGAAACGGTCAGCCAGATCAAAGTGTCTGTGATTGACGGCATACACTTCACACAGATGAACTGTTTGCAATTAGCCACAAAAAACAGAAACAGTTAGACAGATCAATCTGTGTGCGCTAGACGGGCACACATTCTAATTAAAAGAAGCATGCGCGATGATAATAATGAGCGCGCACGGTTGTTGGAATAAGATGTGTGCTGACATTGCCTATTGCGGTGCACCCTATGGTGCAAATGCCACATACGCGGCCGAGAAAGCGTGCCCATGTTACGCTGTTCAGGAATAGTGCCGCACTTAGAAATTATAGAACCGTCAATAAATTTTGAGCCTGCATCCTGTCACATTCCAAATTACTACCGCGCTATATTTAATTGCAAACCAGTTCACACCGATCAAAACCTAAATGGTGTCCCACTTAGGAGCGTATTAGTACTCGGTTATAAATACTACTACTCCAAGATGACTGCACATTCCTCCTCAACTCCTCATCCACAAAAACAAACAAGTCATTCATCATCGTTCCCTTGCGTCTGCCATGGCCAGCGTGAGTTCTGGATCGAGAGATTACCACCAGGGAGAGGCGAGCATGGAAGCGGAAGCATGAGAGATGTCCCGCCTCGCCGCGAAAGCAGCCGACATGTCCCGCCACGCGGCCGTAGCAGCACAGAGGTCCCTCCGCGCCGCCGAAGCAGCACGGAGGTCCCGCCGCGCCGTCGATGCAGCAGACTGGTCCGGCCACGCCGCGGAAGCAGCAGAGATGTCCCGCCGCACCGTGAATGCAGCAGAGATGTCCTCCCGCACCGCGGCGGCCAGGGAAAATGTCTCGCGGGCAGGCAAGGACTCTTACAGGTGCATGAATGCGATCGTCCATAGGCAGATGGATCAGATCTCTGGCTGGGCGAGGTTGCAAGACGACATGAAAGCCTCATTTGAACAGGCTACCGACGTCATCCGGCAACTAAGTGAGGGCAATGCAAAGCTCCGGGCCGAGCACGACCTGCTGAGGGTGAAGATCATCGGAAGTGCGGAGCAGCTGGAGGAGACCACTATGTTGTTGAAGAGGACCGGCGTCATTGTCAAGAAACTTATGGACGAGAATGACATGCTCCGCATCGAGCACCAAAGGCTGGTGGAGGAATCCGTGAAAGCTCTCAAGCAGCGTCTTGAGGACACGAAAGAGCTCATCGCCGCTCGCCGCGGAGACTAGTTCCCGCTGCCTGCAGCAACGCATCAAGAAAGTAGAGATCAGCGAGCCAGGTCATTGTCTTCCTTCTTCTTTTGCCTTTGTGTACTTCGGGCGTTGCCGCATGTGGATTTTTTAATTATCTTCCTAAATATGTAAGACAATTATTATCCACTGTCATCGTCCTTATATTCACCAGTCTTGCTATAAGTTGCAGTCGATGCTATATAGCTCCGTCGGATCTTACATCAAGATCCGTGCAAAACTTTCTTTTCAGATTTTCTTTTTTCTCTCTTAAATCTCAGTCGAGTGAGACATAGCCACGCCGTGAAACAGGGGCTCGGGCGCCATTAATGGAGACATTTGGGGGAAGGTGGGTGGCTGATAAAGGTTAAAGGGCTCTCCTCCCGATGAGCACACGCAGGGGTCTGATCACACGTCTCCCGAACTCAAATGGCTACCCCGCACGGCACCTTCTAGCCAATAAAAAAGGGGACGCATGGCAGCACGTAATTGGTAAGTAGAATGCCCACGGTTTCAATAATACTTGTGTTTCTAATTTGTAACGTGACAACACTTGTTCCAAAATGACTTTGTTGATTGTTAATGTGTGCGCCTTCGCAAATCGGACAGAAAAATTACTACAGTATGTTGGTGCCATGTCATGACACCATGCCAAGTTTCATGATTTTCAGGCGAGTTTTGGACTTACGGGAATTTTAAAACCAAGTTTCTCGATGTTTTCGGCCGAGCCAAGATGCCCAGATGTTTGAATTCCATTCCCACTTCGTCCATGGGACCTAAAAGTTCGCCCAAGTACACATAAATGATTTTCCAACTAACTTTTGCGCACTGGAGCATGCGCTTGTACTTCAAATTTGAATTATGTGCATTAAATGCCTGGAAATCAATTAATGTATAAAAAGGCCAAACGAACCCGGAATAATTCCAAAATTTAGCACGAAACTCCTATTTGGTCTAAGCTACCTGTGTAAAAAAATCAAGGCAGGAGAAGGCAGTGTATGTCGTTTCGCACACGGAGGTGACACGTTCCCTCTCGGAACCATGAGCCCTCTTGAGAGAAGTTCCGGTTTGCAACAAGCTTATACCAAAGCTTGTCCCAATTCGGCCAAAAAAATTACCACAACATGTTGGTGCCATGTCATGACACCATGCCAAGTTTCATGATTTTCATGCATGTTTTGGATTTACAGGAATTAAAAAACCAAGTTTCTCAATATTTCCAGCCGAGGCATGACGCCCAGATGTTTGAATTGAATTCCCATTTCTTGCATGGGACCTACAAATTCACCCAAGGACACACATGTGGTTTTTTAACCAACTTTGGTGCACTGGAGCATGTGCTTGTAGTTCAAATTAATGTATAAAAAAGGCCAAACGAACCCGGAATAATTCCAAAATTTAGCATGATACTTCTATTTGGTCTAATCTGCCTGTGTAAAAAAATTAAGGCGGGAGAAGGCAGTGTATGTCATTTCGCACATGGAGGTGACACGTTCCCTCTCGGAACCAAGAGCCCTCTTGAGAGAAGCTCCGGTTTGCAAGAAGCTTATACCAAAGCTTGTCCCAATTCGGCCAAAAAAATTACCACAACATGTTGGTGCCATGTCATGACACCATGCCAAGTTTCATGATTTTCAGGCGTGTTTTGGATTTACATGAATTAAAAAACCAAGTTTCTCAATCTTTCCGGCCGAGCCACGATGCCCAGATGTTTGAATTTCATTCTCATTTCTTGCATGGGACCTAGATATTCACCCAAGGACACACATGTGATTTTTCAACCAACTTTGGTGCACTGGAGCATGTGCTTGTAGTTCAATTTTGAATTATGCACATTAAATGACTAGAAATTCAATTAATGTATAAAAAAGTCCAAACGAACCCGTAATAATTCCAAATTTTAACACAACACTCATATAGTTCTATGTTGCCTCTGTAAAAAATCAAGGGGGGGGGGAGGCAGCGTATATCGTTTCACACACAAAGGTGACACGTCTCCCCTCGGGAACCATGAGTCTTCTCGAGAGAAGCTCCAGTTTGCAAGAAGCTTATACCAAAACTTGTCCAAATGCGGCCAATTTTTTTACCACATCATGTTGGTGCCATGAAATGACACCATGCCAAGTTTCATGATTTTCAGGCGAGTTTTGAATTTCCAGGAATATAAAATCCAAGTTTCTCAATGTTCCCGACCGAGCCACGATGCCCAGATGTTTGAATTTCATTCCCATTTCTTGCATGGGACCTATAAATTCACCCAAAGACACAAATGTGATTTTTCAACAAACTTTGGTGCACTGGAGCATGTGCTTGTAGTTCAATTTTGAATTATGCACATTAAATGCCTAGAAACTCAATTAATGCATAAAAATGCCAAACGAACCCGGAATAATTCCAAATTTAAACACGACACTCATTTAGTTGCATGTTCACTGTACATAAATGTTCTAGTAATTCAAACAGCATCCTTTCCCTCCGTAACACCATTTTGTCTTTCAAAACAAAATGAAAAAATCAGGTATACCACAAACAGTTTACTAGAAAGAATCATGTGGGATGCAATATAAAATATCTTGGCGCACCGTCTTGTCTGGCTTACGCAGGAAGCTTCGTCGTCTACAGTCCACCGCTCGTGCTTGAACCACACTTGCGCGCCAGTTTCTCACGGCATCAAGCTCCGCGGAAATATCTATCTCCCCGCCCCCTCCCTCCCACCAAAAGCCACATTTCCACTGTTCCTCCTTGCTTTCCAAGTTCAAACCTTCACTGCTGCTTACTGGTAGCTCAGCCTCCTCGCCGGCGACCCTTCTTCTTGCAGCGCCGCCTCCTCGCCGGCGACCCTTCTTCTTGCAGCGCTGCCTCCTCGCCGGTGACCCTTCTTCTTGCTGCGCGGCCTACTCGCCGCCGACCCTTCTTCTTGCTGCGTGGCCTCGTCGATATGATCAGTTAATCCACACCCCACCCACACCATCCTCCTCCTTCCCCGTCCCACATGCCCCGACCGATGGCGCGACACCTTCCGCCGAAATCACTGTCCCCGTCCTCCAATTAAGCGCCGCCCACAGCAATTTTGCACGTAGTATAACATGGAGCTCAGTAGCATCTGGCAGCGGAGAAGCAAATTGCGACCGCACGAGGTTGCTATGGCTGCCATGTGTGTCGACCGCCAGATCTTGGAGGAGCACCTCGTATTCGAGGCCACCGTCGACACCGCCACATGGTTGTCTACTTTAAAATACAGTTCATGCTATTTTCTCGAGGCCACCGCCAGTGCCTTCTAGTGATTTGTCCTCTGTAATGTTAATATGCAATCTGATGTTTAGTTAATAGTTTGGTCCTCTGAAATGTAATGTTCAGTTAACAGTTTGGTCCAACAATTGCTACATTTCGTATCACTGTTCTCAAGCATTCTATGTTTTGTTAACTATCTTATCTTCTAGTACATGTTTCTATTCTGCAATGTCGTGCTCAGTTAACTGTTTTGGTTCATTTGGTCTGCTGTCCATTTAACTGTTTGGTTCAATTCTGCAATTTGATTTTCATTTGCTGTGGGTACAATTTTGTATTGTTATGCATGTGAGAAATAAATCAAATTTGGCTATACTCAATACATATTCTACTGATAGTATGGCAACTCTCAGTTAACCTGATCAAGATCTTCCTTATGTGTGTTGCAGGGAAACAATGGGAGACACTGCGGTTTACCATCGAGGTTTGCTCATGCATGGTCCTTTCGCTAATAGCACATTATTGTGCAGTTGTAGGAATCATTCTAATATTTAGGTTTCTTACAATTTGGTCTTGCACATGTAGGTCCTGCTGTCAGGGGCTTAGACCCACTGTTCGACCCATTTTGCATATGGGGAAATGAGATGTCCATGAATATCAGTCAAATCAAGAAACTCAGAAAGATTGTTAAGATGAAGAAACTTGCGACGAATAACAGCAAGATCTTTGTTTGCACAATGAAGAAGACATCAGTCAACTATAGGATGGTACTAACTCTTTTACCTTGTTTTTACCCCTTGCGCCATTTCAAAATTTATAACAGCGATTTATGCATATCTTTGTTTTCAGTACTTTTCAAAGCAGTTCACCGATGATTACCTCTCAAACCACCTGCATGGTCAAGAGGCGAGGAAGGTATTCATTCAACACCCACGGTACAATATTGAAGTCTTCCTGAAGAGGACAAAGGTTGGGCGGGCAATTATCCATAGCCACTGGCCTAAAGTTGCAATGACATTCAACATCACTGAAGGCTCAATATTTTCCTTCTGCTTCTGTAGTTTCCCAGATGAGATTCATCTGTCTATTTACCGTGTATGATGCTACTTTCCAAAGGTTTCGATATTGCGTGTGAAACTTGGTGCTGTTGTGTAATGGCGTAACTGAGTGCCGAAGCTATCTGATGTAATTCGATTATGAAATCCTGGTTGCCGTTATACGGATATGAAATATCTGGTGTGTTTTATAAGAAATATCAATTTGATTACTACATGGATTATCAATAATAGGCTAATTACCCTGCTTATTGGGGTTTTCTATTGCAGACGGTTACTAAGACAACACCGTGGGCGATGATTTCAAACAACCCACACGGTTTCTAGAAAGTAGGCGTGTTCGATCAACTAATAATCACACACGGCTTCCGACAGAGAACTGTTTGCGTTAGGCCACCTTGCACAAACGTTTCCGCACACAAAATTGTGTGTGATATATATACAAACGGAAATGTTTTTCTGGGATTCACCGTGTGGGATGTACATACGAACGGAAACGATTGGGTTTCGATGCCTTGCCAAGTCGCACACGAGCTCATTTTGCCCTAGCCTGTGTGCCAGGAGGGCCTATCCCGACGGTTTATGGGTCGTGTGGGAAGGACCCCCCTATCGCCCACACTCACTTGGCGACGGTTCCAAACGCCGTCGCGGAAAGGGGTTAAAAACCATTTGTATAGCAGGTCTCTGCACCAGTGAAAAATACCAACCCATTTTATTAAATAAAAGGGTGAAAACTAAGAATGCAAAAATTCTTAGTTTTGGATTTGGAGCTATGGAATCAGAGATATGGATTTTCAAAGGTGGATTAAATGCTCAAATTTGAATTTAAATTTGAACAGTATAGAAAGGTGTGATGGATATGTATGAAGGTTATATCATTAAATAGGTTGCAATATTGCAAGAATTATGGGAGTGGAATCATTAGATTTGGACAAATATTGTGGGTTGTGGAATTTTTGGAAAACATCTATTAAAAGAAAAAGAAAAAGCCTCAGGGCTACTGGGCCTAAACAGACCCAGTTGGGCCGGCCTGTAGCCGAGCCGGCCTGGGCGAGCCGAGGCGCGCGTGCCTGCCTGGGTTTAAACCCAATAGGCGGGGCCCAGCCGCCAGTGAGAGAGAGAGGGGGGAGAGAGAGGTGGGGATGACAGCTGGGCCCCACCTGTCATCTCCAATCTCATGGCAAAGGGGCCGGCGTGCTCACCGGCGATGATGCAAGGCATGGCAGGAGGAGTGTGGGCACTATTGGACTCAGGAGGGAGTTGTCGTTTGGGAGGTGCCGGAGTTGGACAGAGGGGAGCCGCAGTTCACCGGCGACGAGGTCCCACGGCGGAGAAGCTTCGGGAGGTGATCGTCGGGGCCGTCCCTTGCTGAAAATGGAGCGGAAGAAGGAGGGGAATGGGTCAGGGGCTTGCTGCAGTTCCACATCGAGGTCGAACAGGGGCAGAGAGGATCTCACCGCACGAATCACCGGCGACTCAAGGCGGCGGCGCTCGGCTCGATCCCGAGCGTTGGGGCTCGAGGGGTTGAATTGATGGTGCAGGGGGTATGATTAAGGGTGCGAGAGGTAGAGAGACATTGAGAGGGGAGCTCGGGGTTGCTCTAAATAGGAGGGGCGAGGTGCACCATAGGCTCGTGCGCTAACGAGGTTGTAGCCATCTCCGAAAGCCACGAGAGGGCTCGACCTCTAGTTAGGGGTCTTCTTGGGGTGGTCTACGACCAGGGGAAGAGAGAGGGAGAGGAGAGCAAGCGCGAGGCGGGCCGGGGACGCTATCACCGACTGGCGGACGCGGGTGGCGCTCGGGCACGCGTGATAGAGGTCGCCGAAGAGAGAAGGAGGAGGGGCCCGACATGTTGGCGTGTCCCGGACACCGAGGCTGCCTCAGGAGACACGAGGGGGAGGCCCTACGTGGTCGGGGCATTGGAATGGGGGTGGCTACAGTGCGGATGGACACTGTAGCATGCTCTAGAGAGCCAACCTTGCATGCCACGGCATGCCCACATGCTCTGGGCATGGCCCATCTTGTCTACTAGCTTCTGGTGCATATGGAGATGCCCTGGGGTAGCATAGGTACTAAGGGAGAGGTAGGAAAGTAAACTAGAGGGGGAAAAGAGATGCTGCCATGGCTGTCCAGAGAGGTAAATGGGGGTTTTCACCCCTCTATTATTGAGATATGGTTGAGTGGAAGCTACTGGGGGTATAAGAGAGTTAGGAATAGCTGTGGTAAAAAGGGGAGGTCAAGGAGAATGGTGTAAGTGGTCAAAATGGTGATTTGGGAATAATGGCAGAAGGTGTTTGATGGTGATTAGGGCTAGTTGCACTAATTTATTTCTTGTGCCACTTGATAGAGGTGATGGCCATGATCATGTGACAATGTGGTAGAAATTTGAGCTCATTTGGAGAAAATTTCCTATGTAACTTTGGCAAACCCTAGAAATCAACAGAAATGGGTTTTCCAAGATATAGCTACGCAAATATATTATCCTTGATGCACCACTTAGTGTAGTGTCATCATTTGGGGATTAGATCATGTCCACAAAATTTGAGATCAAAAGGAGACACTTGGCAATGTAGAGTTGCTCAAATTTGGATCTGGACAGGAATGGTTTTGGGGCACTTTTATGAAACAAAACTAATTTTATTGGGATGAAACTTTGCAAGATCATCACATTAGGCATATGTGACTTGCTAGAATTTTCCTGGATTTATTTGACAATATTTCTTACAGAAATATTTCAAATGCTTGAAATATGCAGAAATGGTTTTGTCCAATATTTTGAATATGACCATGTGTTGAAACTCATATATATGGAAAATATATGTCCACTGAGTTTCCCTAAATTTTGTTAAATACTTTTTAAACTTTAAAATAATTTTTCCCTATAAAAGACTATTTCTGGCCTTTAGAAAAAGCTTTTAAACAAAATAGCAAAATAACTTCTAAAATAATATTTTTGTGGTTTATAGGAGTCCTATATCTAATAGGAGTCAAATATAGCTTTTGAAAGATTTTTCACACGCTAAATTAAGTACTTGTATTTCAAGCCTTAACTTAGGGTTTTTTGGAAAACCTAATTTAGAAAATACTTTTTGGCCAAAATATTTTTGTAATAAAATACTTTTATGTCATATACACATGGTATGATCATTGGACAAAGTTTTGGATGAAGGAGATGGAGTATAAGACTTGGGGAGTTTATTTGTTTTAAGAGCACTTTGAAAATAGCAATAGAAACCCAAATCAGAATAAAGCCAAATCACACAAAAGTTTTTGTTGGTCCAAATTTTCATGCTTAATTAACTTAAATGATGTGGTATGAAAATCAGGATGTGACAGCCAGACCCCTCCCGATGAACAGGACCCCGTTTCGATCGTACGCAGTCGAACAGAAGGCTGTTTCCTCTGTTTTGCGGTATGCTAGACCCTGTTTCGATTATTCCGTCCAAGCCGGTTGGCTCCCGATGAACAGGACGCATTCCGTTGCTTCCCGATGAGCACGACGCAGTTTCTCCGTTCTGACCCAGCCAGTTGGCTACCGATGAACAGGAGGCTATTGCTGTTGTCCGTTGCCTCACCATGTACACGAGCCCAGCTGTACGTAGGCGCGAGGACGCGTTCGAGACCCCACCCGTATGTACGTATGTGGCCGTATTTTTTGCCCTGTGGATGTACGTACATGTACATGATTTAAACGGGACTATCTGAACTACTACATCAGGGGCTCTACTACGACATTTGCCGCTACTTACTCGACCACAGTTCATCATTATAGAGAGACCGATTGACCAGTATGTACGTACATGTTTGCGACCAGACAAATAACCATACGTACGCTATGACCTGGTGGGTCCCAACTGTCAGGTGGATAAGGACGCACATCCTTGCATGCGAAGATATAGCTAGTGGGTCCCAACTTTCATGGGGAGGAATCATATTTTTCGCGTAATAAGGAGGCACTTCCTTGCATGCAAAGATGTAGCTGGTGGGTCCCAGCTTTCAGGGGGAGGAAACATTTTTTCCTTCGTAATAAGGAGGAACTTTCTTGCGTGCGCACCAAGGCGGTGGATGATGACGAGGCCACAGATGGGAATGACCAAGAGATGGGGAAGATGTGGGAGTGGAGTCGCAGACGGAGAGGAGTACTACGTACAATGGTTGACTGGTTTGGTGCGGCCTGGGGCTGCAGTCGACGGAGAATAACATGAGGGTTGGAGGGGTGGAGGGATGGCCTGGTGATACATCCATTTTGCATCATGTTTTGCTACTATTATTTACAATGTTTTTAATCAATATAACACTTTGTGGAGAAATTCTAATGCCTTTTCTCTCTTAATATGCAAGATTTACATGAGGAGGGAGATTGCCGGCAGCTGGAATTCTGGACCTGAAAAAGCTATGTCAGAGATACCTATTCTTCACATCTCCAAATGAGCTGAAATTTCATGGAGATTTATTTTGGAATAAATAAAAAATATTGGAGAAAAGAAGTACCAGAGGGGCCCACCATGGCTTGTGGGGCCCCTAGCCACCCTCCGGCCCCAATCTTATGGTATATAAGCCCATTTGCCCTAGAAAAAATAAGGATAGGACTTTCGGGACGGAGCGCGGCCGTCTCGAGGTGGAACTTGGGTAGGAGCACTTTTGCTCTTTGGCAGAGCGATTCCGCCGGGGGTACTTCCCTTCGGGAGGGGGAAATCGAAGCCATCGTCATCACCAAAAATCCTCTCACCATGGGATGACCAATCTTCATCAACATCTTTACCAGCACCATCTCATCTCAAACCCTAGTTCATCTCTTGTATTCAATATTTGTATCAAAACCTCAGATTGGTACCTGTGGGTTTCTAGTAGTGTTGATTACATCTTGTAGTTGATGCTAGTTGGTTTATTAGGTGGAAGATTGTATGTTCAGATCCATTATGCTATTTAATACTCCTCTGATCTTGGACATGAATATGATGTGTGAGTAGTTACTTTTGTTCTTGAGGACATGGGAGAAGTCTTGTCATAAGTAATCATGTGAATTTGGTATTCATTCGATATTTTGATGATATGTATGTTGTTGTTTCCCTTAGTGGTGTTATGTGAAGGTCTACTACATGACACTTCACCATCTTCGGCCTAAGGGACTGCATTGTGGAGTAGTTATTAGATGACGGGTTGCTAGAGTGACAGAAGCTTAAACCCTAGTTTATGCGCTATTCCGTAAGGGGCTGATTTGGATCCATATGTTTAATGCTATGGTTAGATTTATCTTAATTTTTCTTTCGTAGTTGCGGATGGTTGCGAGAGGGGTTAATCATAAGTGGGAGGCTTGTTCAACTAAGAACAACACCCAAGCACCGGTCCACCCACATATCAAATTATCATAGTAGCGAACGCGAATCAAACAAATATGATGAAAGTGACTAGATGAAATTCCCGTGTGTCCTTGAGAATGCTTTACTTATTTTAAGAGACTGGTCCGGCCTGTCCTTTGCTACAAAAAGGATTGGGCTGCCTTGCTGCACCTTAGTTACTATTACTACTTGTTACTCGTTACAAATTATCGTGCTATCAAACTACTCGTTACCGATAATTTTAGTGCTTGCAGAAAATACCTTGCTGAAAACCGCTTGTCATTTCCTTATGCTCCTTGTTGGGTTTGACACTCTTACTTCTTGAAAGGACTATGATTGATCCCCTATACTTGTGGGTTATGAAGGCTCTTTTCTGGCGCCGTTGCCGGGGAGTGAAGCGCCTTTGGTAAGAAAACATTTATATTACGTGCTGAAATTTACTGTTACTTGTCACTATGGAAAACAATCCTTTGGGGGGTTTGTTCGGGGTATCTTCACCTCGACCGGAAGCACAAAGAGTTGCTCCTCAACCTACTGCACCTACTAAAAACATTTATTATGAGATTCCTTCAGGTATGATAGCTAATCCTTGTACTGGAGATGGAACACTACATCCTGATATGCACCTAATCTATATGGATAAAGTTTGTGGATTATTTAAGCTTGCAGGTTTACCCGAAGATGAAGTTAAGAAGAAGGTTTTCCCTTTATCTTTGAAGGGAAAGGCATTGACATGGTATAGGCTATATGATGATATTGGAACGTGGGATTGGAATCGATTGAAATTGGAATTTCATAAAAAAACATCCTATGCATCTGGTTCATTGTGATCAGAATTATATATATAATTTTTGGCCTTGTGAGGGAGAAAGCATCGCTCAAGCTTGGGGGAGGCTTAAAGACATGATGTACACATGCCCCAATCATGAGCTCTCAAAAGAAATTATCTTCCTAAAAAATTATGCTCGACTTTCTCATGATGATCAAACCATGCTCGATTCTTCTTCAACTGGCTCCTTTATGAAGAAAACTATTGAATTTAGATGGGATGTTTTGGAAAGAATTAAATGCAACTCTGAAGATTGGGAACTCGACAAAGGTAATGACTTAGGTATAATACTTGAGTTCGATTATGTTAAATCTTTTATGGATACCGATGCTTTTCATAAGTTTAGCACTAAATATGGACTTGATTCTGAGATAGTATCCTTCTTTTGTGAATCATTTGCTACTCATGTTGATCTACCTAAGGATAAGTGGAACCCGTCATAGTTAAAGAAGAAACTATCATTTACAATGTTGATCTAGTTGTGCCTACTGCTTATATTGAGAAACCACCTTTTCCTGTTCAGATTAAGGAACATGCTAAGGTTTCAACTATGGTTAACAAAAGTAATATTAGAGCACCTAAACCCTCTGAACAAATTAAAGTTGAACCTAATGTTGCTATGGTAAGGATATCTTGGTAGATAATATAGATGGGCATGTTATTTACTTCTGTGATGAAGCTACTAGAATTGCCAAACCCGATACTAAAGATAAGAATAAGCCTGTTGTTGGCATGCCTATTGTCTCTGTTAAAATAGGAGATCATTGTTATTATGGATTATGTGATTTGGGTGCTAGTGTGAGTGCTATTCCGTTTACCTTATATCAAGAGATTATGAATGATATTGCACCTGCTGAGATAGAGGACATTGATGTTACTATTAAGCTTGTGAATAGAGATACTATTTCACCGCTTGGGATTGTTAGAGATGTTGTAGTCTTATGTGGAAAAATAAAATACCCTACTAATTTTTTAGTTCTTGGTTCTCCACAAGATGATTTTTGTCCCATTATATTTGGTAGACCCTTCTTAAACACTGTTAATGCTAAGATTGATTGCGCTAAAGAAACTGTCAGTTTTAACTTTGGTGATATATCTCATGAGTTTAATTTGTCTAAGTTTCGTAGACAACCTCATGATAAAGAATTGCCTAGTAAAGATGAAATTATTGGTCTTGCTTCTATTGCCGTACCTCCTACCGATCCGTTAGAACAATATTTGCTAGACCATGAAAATGATATGCACATGAAAGAAAGAAATGAAATAGATAGGATGTTCTTTGATAAACCACCTATCCTTAAACACAATTTTCCTGTTGATACTCTTGGACGTCCTCCTCCACCTAAGGGTGACACTGTGGTCGAATTGAAACAATTGCATGATACATTGAAATATGCTTATCTTGATGAAAAGAAGATATATCATGTTTTTATTAGTGCTAACCTTTCAGAGCATGAAGAACAGAGATTATTAAAAACTCTGAGGAAACACCATGCTGCTATTGGATATACTCTTGATGAGCTTAAGGGCATTGGTCCCACTCTATGTCAACACAAGATTAATATGAAGCCTGATGCTAAACGAGTTGTCGATCATCAACGATGATTAAATCCTAAGATGAAGGAGGTGGTAAGAACTGAAATATTAAAGCTTCTGGAAGGAAGTATAATATATCCTATAGTTGATAGTAGATGGGTAAGTCCCGTTCATTGTGTGCCTAAGAAAGGGGGCATTACCGTTGTTCCCAATGATAAAAATGAACTCATTGCACAAAGAATTGTAACTGGTTATAGGATCGTAATTGATTTTAGCAAAGCCACTAGAAAAGACCATTAACCCTTACCTTTTATTGATCAAATGCTAGAAAGATTGTCTAAGCATACACACTTTTACTTTCTTGATGGATATTCTGGTTTCTTTCAAATACCTGTATCACAATCCGACCAAGAGGAAACCACCTTTACTTGTCCTTTTGGAACTTATGCTTATAGACATATGCCTTTTGGTATATGCAATGCACCTGCTACTTTTCGAAGATGTATGACAGTTATAATCTCTGACTTTTGCGAAAAGATTGTTGAGGTTTTCATGGATGATTTTTTTGTTTACGAAACTTCTTTTGATGATTGCTTAAGCAACCTTGATCGAGTTTTGCAGAGATGTGAACAAACTAATCTTGTCTTGAATTGGGAGACGTGACACTTTATGGTGAATGAAAGTATTGTCTTGGGGCATAAAATTTCTGTTTAATGAACGAGCTATTGAAGTAGACAAAGCCAAAGTTGATGCAATTGAGAAAATGCCATGTCCTAAAGATATTAAAGGTATAAGAAGTTTCCTTGGTCATGCTGGTTTTTATAGGAGGTTTATCAAAGACTCTAAAATTTCTAGGCCTCTTACTAATCACTTGCAAAAGGATGTTCCATTTGTTTTTGATGATGATTGTGTAGAAGCCTTTGAAACACTTAAGAAAGCCTTGACTTCTACACCTATTGTTCAACCACCTGATTGGAACTTACCATTTGAAATTATGTGTGATGCTAGTGATTATGCTGTTGGTGCTGTTCTAGAACAAAGAGTTGATAAGAAATTAAATGTTATCCATTACGCTAATAAAACTCTAGACAGTGCTCAAAGAAATTATGTTACTACTGAGAAAGAATTTCTAGTAGTTGTGTTTGCATGTGATAAATTCAGATCTTGCATAGTTGATTCTAAAGTAATTGTTCACACCGATCATGCTGCTATTAAATACCTTATGGAAAAGAAAGATGCTAAACCTAGACTCATTAGGTGGGTGCTATTGCTACAAGAGTTTGACTTGCATATTACTGATAAAATTGGAGCTGAGAATCTCGTAGCTGATAACTTGTCTAGGTTGGATAATATTCTTGATGACCCACTACCTATTGATGATAGTTTCCCTGATGAGCAACTAGTTGTCATAAATGCTTCTCGTAATACTCCTTGTGCCATGGTTCAACACCGCCACCTATGGGGCCATCGGCCCCTTGTGGTTCGGCAAGTGGGAAGGGCGCGCTGCACAAAGAGCGAAGGCCGTAGGACAGCGCGGCGGTGATGACACAGGCAGTTTTTACCCAGGTTCAGGCCGTCGCGAGGCGTAAAACCCTACTCCTGCTTTGGTGTATTGATCAATGGACCAGGGTGAAGATGCAACGCTCTAGCTCGGCAAGGTCGCCTTGGGACGAGAGCAGCTACACACGTATGAGTGTACAGGGGTCCGAATCCTTTCTAAGGTTGCCATGACCCTTCTTTTATAGGTTAAGGGGTCACCACAATGGCAAATCAGTCATTACATACTGATTGGATAGCAAACAGTGCTATTGTACCTAACTCTGCAGACATGACAAGGTGCATTAAATGCACCGCTTAGTGTCACATCGTGGGTGTAGTCCGGCAAGCCTTGCCGTGCCATTCAGCCACATCTTCGCCTGCCTGCGTGACACATCTCCTGGACGGATGTCATTTAGGGGTGTTCTTCCTCAGAAATGGCCTGCCACGTACCAAATAACGGCCACTTAATCACTTGGGGGCTCGACACCGCATCGATAGGTGACTTGCATTGCTGTGAGGTTGAGCGGTGGAGCCTTGGCGGGGTAATCCACCCTCGGCGTCCCCGGCAAGCCTGCCGGGGGAGTCTTGAGACTTGTCTCTGGGATGACCTCGACCTAACCAAGCTCGCCTGCTGGGCAAGGGAGCTTTCGCCTTGGTGAGATCTTGCTTCTTTGGTTTGTCTTGGTCTTCTTCATCCGCCCTTTGATTTCTCAAAGAGCTATATCTTCAGCTTGGCCTTGTCTTGGATGTTGTAACCTTGTTCCTGAGCCTGTGTAAAGTCCGGGCAACATACACCAGGGTCTGTTGCACCGACAGGAGCCCCCGGGCCTGTCCCGAACACGCTGCCGAGCGTCGTCGGGGTAGGCCCTATCATGTACACAGGCAGAGGTCTTGTCAGAGCTCATCCTTTGAGATTTCCTTTGCTTCTTCATTAACATGCGCTTGAGTCAGTTTTCGGTTTACCCGCGCGCCGCGTGATGCCAATCATGGTGGGGCCATCTCTGTAATGGCCCGTGATTGACTTTAACTCACGGGGAGTAACTGCCAATTCACTCATCCCACCACGCCCTTATCCTTCACCACATATGCTGCATGCATTGAGTGGGGTAGGTAATGGAGGTGCGTGGTGCGGAAGGGATGCCATGGTGGATGATTGGCATAGGAGGGCGACGATCGGATCCGGTCGTCGGTGACAGCTTGGACGGGTTGGATCAGGGAGAGCCCCCCTCGGGGGGGGGGGGGGGGGGGGGGGGGTGGGCGTCGGATCAGCCCCTAGCCCCGGCCTGCCTATAAAAGGGAGGGCGTGAGAGGAGCGGAGGCATCTACCCACGCATCTCTCCCCTTTTTCCTCCTGTCTCTTTTCTCGTCATGTCGAGAAGGAGAGACCGGGGCCAGTCCCGGGGCTCTAGCTCGGGGGTGACGACGCCGGATACTCATGTTGATGCTCGGGGAGTGAGTCTGGTCCGGGGTTGTCGGAGACACGGCTGTGGTGGATGCGGGTGCCGTGTTGGCCGTAGTGCGGGAAGCGTTGCGCTCCTCCAAAATGGAGGGGCACTCGTTTCCCCCACACAAGGCAGCCATCCGGAGGGAAGAACTTGCTCTTGCCGCAAGTCATCGAGGCTTGTCCCCCCGTCGGCGGGGTCCCTGGATCTTCCGGCGCTCACCCGCGGGGCTGTGCCTGGGACCCTTGGTAGTCCCTGCACAGCCCCCTCTAGCGAGGTCAGGGTTAATGCTGAAGATGGCGGGGGCTTCCTTCCCTCCAAGGTGGGGAGTGGCGCCCCCCGCGCGCTCTGGACGCCATCGTCATCCGCCTCTTCTCAGAGGGAGGTGACAGGCCGAGGGGCCGACGTCCTCCTGGAGTGTTGGTGATGGTGAAAAAATGAGGGAAGACGGAGAAGGCGGGTGACAGGACATCACGTCGGAGTACGATGGCACCGACGCCTTCATCTTGTACTGGTGGCCCGCTGCCACATCTTTTCGCTCTTCCCCTCCCTCCCCGGCACCATCATCACCGGCCTCTTCTGGATGGCCGCCAGGGAGGGGGCCACTCTCTTGGTGCCTTCGCCTCCTCCAGCAGTCTTCCAGCTGAGCCCCGGCAGGCTTTCCCTGCTAGCACTTGTGCCCGGGCGTCTTGCTGGCCCTGGGGGTGGTGACCAGGGCACCGCCGAGCTGTTCCCTCTGTCCTCCTTCTTCGCAGCCTCGCCACTCTCGATCTTGTCAGGCTGCGCCTGGCAGGTCCTGACGAGGTCGGGTTGGGCTTTCGCTCAGGCACTCCATTTGCCACCTTCGCCTCTTGCCGCGGTTCCTAGGAGGAGAGGGACAAGAAAGGGGTTACGGGGCACTTTTCTTTTTTCAGTCTAAAATGTGTAGGTACTTGCCAAACTTTAATTCCAAATGTGTGACCTCGTCTATCCATCTTTGTACTCCGTAAGCCTTGTACTTGTTTTATTTGCATATTAATGAAAAAAGATAGTCTTGTCGGGTACTTGTGCATGTACTGTGTCCACGCAAAGGGGGAAAACCTTTATACTTTTAAGTAAACAAGTTTTCCTCGGCAAGTTATCTGGCCGGCCACCCCCAGCTTATTGCCGCGGGGCTAGGCCTGCCGTGCTTCAAAATTATAAAAGGGCACCAGCCCCTCGTTGAACCTTCTTCAGCAAGAGCCACTTCGACCATCTTGACCGAAGCAACGTTCGAGTCAAAGGATGGGAGCACAAATATTTCAAAGGCGACGAGGTGTTTCTATGGACAAGTTTCTTTCTTACAGAGACATGTATGGACGAGAGGGAACTTATCTGTTTGGCTTGTCGGGGACTGATATGTAGGCTTGTCTTCATTTCTTCTCTTCGGGACCAGGTCCACGGCAAGAACCCTGCAGCTTAGTGCAGAGGAAAACAATGCTGCATGTGCCCTGATCTACATGATCATGCTATGCTCATGTTATGCTTATGCATGCATGCAAGTTTTAGGGGCCCCCAGCGCTTCGTTTATTCATCTGTTGCTCAGGGTTTGCACCTGGCTTTGTACAAAGGGTTACATGCAACATCGGCAATGCTTGTACAAAAGGGTGGCTGCCGGGCAGGGCCCGACAGCCGTGCCTTATGGGTAGAACTTACGGAGATGCTCAATGTTCCATGAGTTTTGCAATCGAATGCCATCTCCGGTCTCCAGACGGACTGCGCCCGATCTGGTGACTCGTCCCACCCGGTAAGGGCCTTCCCACTTTGGCGTCAACTTGTTTGCACCCTTGGCGGACTGAACGTGCCTAAGGACAAGGTCGCCTTCCTCAAGGCTCCGGGCACGAACCCTGCGGCTGTGATAGCGACGCAGGGCTTGCTGGTATCGTGCAGCACATACAGCAGCCCGGAGACGGTTCTCCTCAAGTAGCACAGCGTCGTCACGCCGGTACCGTTCTTGCGCTACTTCATCGTAGGCAAGCACTCGAGGTGACCCGTATATGAGTTCCGTGGGGATAACTTCTTCTGCCCCATAGACTAGGGAGAAGGGAGTCTGGCCGGTAGCTCGATTTGGTGTCGTCCGAAGAGACCAAAGAACCACCGGCAGCTCGTCGATCCATCGCTTGCCACACTTCCGCAGCTTGTCAAATGTTCTTGTTTTGAGTCCTCACAGCACTTCAGCGTTCGCCCTCTCAGCTTGCCCGTTGCTCCTGGGATGGGCAACAGAGGCGAATGAGATCTTCTTCCGAGGGCTTGAACATATTGCATGAAGGCGCGGCTCGTGAACTGTGTGCTGTTGTCTGTGATGACTGGCGGGTACTCTGAAGCGGCACACCAGTCCTTTCAAGAACTTGATAGCTGACTGTGCAGTCACCTTCCTCACAAGCTCTACTTCCGGCCACTTTGTGAACATGTCGATGGCGACGTACAAGAACTCAAAGCCCCCAGTAGCACGGGGGAAGGGGCCCAAAATGTCGAGCCCCCAGACCAAAAAGGGCCATGGCAAAGGGATCGTCTGGAGAGCTTGGGTAGGCTGATGGATATTCTTGGAGTGGAACTGGCTGGCTTCACATTTGGTGTCTAGCTCGATTGCATCTTGGACGTCCGTGGGCCAATAGAATACTTGCCGAAAAGCTTTTCCAACCAAGGCCCTCAATCCAATATGAGAGCCGCACATGCCTCCGTGTATCTCTGCCAATAGTTCCTTTCCTTCTTCCCGGCAAATGCACCTCAATTTCACACCGTTGGGCCTTCTTCTGTATAGTGTGCTGTCGACAAACTGATACATACTGGCCCTCCGGGCTACTCTTTCAGCTTCTTCTTGCTCTTCGGGAAGTTCTCCTGTTTGGAGGTACCGGACTATGTGCTGCGCCCAAGTTGGAGCCTGGGGCTCGACAACAAGGATTAGTGGCACCTCCTCATTCGTGGGAGCGCACGCCTCAACCACAAGGGCTGATCGCTTTGTGGGAGGGTGCTGCTCACCAGGCGAAGTGGAGTTGTCCCCGCCAACCTCTCTGCCGGGGGCTTCAGGAAGCTCTGCCGGGAGAGGCTTGCCGGAGTCCAGTTTTCTCCTCTTTCTGGCCATTGCTGTTGGGGATACTGAGGGTTGAGTCAGGTGGACAACAAAAGTTCCTGGTTTCACAGGAAGTTTTTGCGCAGCGCACTTTGACAGATAATCAGCAATGCTGTTTTCCGCACGCGACATGTGCTCTGTTTGCAATCCGTCAAACCGCCCCTCCAGCTTTCTCACTTCCTCCACGTAAGCCTCCATCAATGGACTTTGGTAATCCTTGTTTACTTGCCTCACCACGAGCTGCGAGTCTCCTCGAATTACCAACTTCTTGATTCCCAACTCTGCTGCAATCCTGAGCCCGGCAAGGAGTCCTTCATACTCAGATGTATTGTTGGTAGCTTCCTCCCGGGGGAAATGCATTTGGACCACATACTTGAGGTGTTCCCCAGTAGGTGCGACGAGGAGCACGCCAGCTCCCGCACCTTGTAGGGAGAAGGCACCATCAAAGTACATGACCCTTTCTTCGGGCACTTCCTTGCCGGGGATGACTGTTTCCAGTGCTTCCTCATCAAGGGTAGGTGTCCACTCTGCAATAAACTCCGCCAACGCTCTGCTCTGGATAATCGAGGTGCTTTCATAGTTCAGTCCAAAGCTTGATAGTTCCATCGCCCATTCAACTATCCTGCCGGTGGCTTTAGGGTTCCTCAATATGCGTTGCAGGGGAAAACGGGTGACAACCGTGATCTCGTGGGCTTGGAAGTAGTGGCGCAGTTTCCTTGAGGCCATGATGATGCCAAAGATCAACTTTTACATGCGAGAATACCTTGATCTAGCCCCCTGCAGTAGGGAGCTGACAAAGTAAACTTGCCGCTGCACCACCTTCTTCCTCGCCATAGTCTTGGAGTTGCCTCCCCTGCCCTGCTCTTCTTCCTCTTGATCTGCACTCAATCCTGCCGCGACCGGTTCACTTCCTTCCCTGGGAAGGGCAGTGGCCGCCGCTGCTCCTCCTTCCACTTCCCGCTGTGCCACTAGGGCTGCACTAACCACTTGATTGGTTGCCGCTAGATATAGCAGCAACGGTTCTCGCGGTTTAGGAGCAACTAGAGTGGGAACATTGGAAAGGTAGGTCTTCAAGTCTTGCAGCGCTGCCTCTGCCTCTGGGGTCCACTTCATGGGCCCTACCTTCTTCAAGATTTTGAAAAACGGTAGGGCGCGTTCGGTGGACTTGGAGATGAACCTGCTCAACGAGGCAACACATCCAGTTAAACGCCTTACGTCCTTGACTATCCTGGGTGCTTGAATCTGCTCAATCGCTCTGATCTTGTCAGGGTTGGCCTCTATCCCTCGATGAGACACAAAGAAGCCAAGTAGCTTGCTAGAGGGAACGCCAAACACGCACTTCTCCGTGTTAAGCTTCAGGTTAATCTTGCACAGATTCGCAAAGGTCTCTTCCAAGTCTTGAATTAGAGTTGATTTGTCCTTGGTCTTGACCACAATGTCATCCATGTAAGCTTCAATATTTCTGTGCAACTGGGGCTCGAAGCCAATCTGCACGGCTCTTGCAAAGGTGGACCCGCTCTTTAACCCGAAGGGCATTAGTACAAAGCAGTACGTGCTGCATGGGGTTATGAATGCGGTCTTCTCCTCATCTTCCTTGGACATGAATATCTGGTGGTACCCGGAGTAAGCATCCAAGAAGGAGTGCAGGTCACACCCAGAGGTGGAATCCACAATTTGATCGATGCATGGAAAGGGGAATGGGTCCTTCGGGCACGCCTTATTTAGATCTATGAAATCTATGCATACCCTCCAATTCCCATTCGCCTTGCGCACCACCACTAGATTAGCCAACCATGTTGGGTGCAACACTCCCATGACCAAACCAGCAGCTTCAAGTTTCTTGATCTCTTCGGGAATGAATTGCTGCCGCTCCAAAGCTTGCTTCCGGACCTTCTGCTTGACGGGCCGTGCATGAGGGCAGACATCAAGGTGTTGCTCGATTACCTCCCTGGGAACACCAGGGATGTCAGATGGTTGCCACGCAAACACATTGACATTCGCCAGCAGGAAGGTAACAAGCGCGCTTTCCTATTTGTCGTGAAGGGTGGAGCTGATGGTGAACGTACCATTAGCACCAACCAGCCCTGTCGGGACCTTCTTCACAGCAGGTGCAACAACCTTTGATCTCTTGCTATTGGAACTTTCCGGCAAGTCATCGATAGGCGCAGCGCACTCCGAAGAGGTGTGCTTCCCGGATTCCTTGCCGGTATCCTTGGTAGCTTTCTTCCCTTTCTTACTTTCTTTGGTGGGAGCGGCAGCTTCTGCGGCCTTGGCAGCGACTGCCTCTCTGTATATCTTATCTACGCATATGATTGCGTCTTTCTTGTCCGATGGAATGGAAATGACGCCCATTGGCCCTGGCATCTTCAGCGTGTTATAGGCATAGTGGGATGCTGCCATGAATTTAGCCAGGGCTGGACGACTAAGGATTCCATTGTACGGCAGGGGGAGGTCAACCACATCAAACACAACCTTCTCAGTCCGGTAGTTTACCTCCCCTCCGAATGTTACTAGCAGCAGGATCTTTCCCTTAGGACGACTCCTGCCGGGGTTGATCCCTTGGAAAGTACCGGTAACCCCGAGCTCTTCATCCGCTATCTGAAGCTTGTTGAGCACCTTGGGGGAAATTAGATTCAACCCAGCCCCGCCATCAACCAACATCTTCGTGACTTTGAGGTTGCGGATTGTTGGCAAAACCAACAATGGCAAACACCCTACCGCGGTGGTGCGGTCAGGGTGGTCCTCTTCGTCAATGATGATGGGCGTGCGGGACCACTTGAGTGGTTTCCAAAACTCTGCCGCTGGTTCCATAGCATTGACCTCACGTGCCCACTGTTTAAGCTGGCGGTGAGAGGAGTGCAAGGATGCACCCCCGTCAATGCACAGGGCGTCAGTGGCCTTCTGAAACTCATGCTCACTGGTTTCCTCTTCATCCCCTTCATCGCTCTCGTCATCGCAGTCCTTCTTGTCACGGCCTTTAGCGGGTTTCCCTTGATGTTGATGGACCTTGCCGGGGCGGCCTTCTCTGCCACCTCGGCCCTTCCTGCTAGCGCCATCTTGGTCTCTTTCCTTGTTGCGCTTCTCGTATTCAGCCTTTTGTTTCTTGACGAGTTGCTTGACTTGGTGACACTCTTGGAGATCATGGCCTTTGGTCCGATGGATCTTGCAATACGGTTCGTCAGCTTTCCCAGACTTCTCGGCCGCCGCAGCCTCCCGGCAATCAGCGCACGTGGCAACCTCCTTGTTGGGAGCTTCGGCCTTGGCCTTCTTGCTGGTACTAGGGGCACCAAATCCTTCGACAGCCAGCACTGTTTTCTCCTTGCACTTCTTGTTGTGTTTCTTGTTCTTCTTCTTATGATCGGTAGCATCATCGTCGTCCTCTAAGTCGGTGTTGACGCCACCTTCTTCTCCGGGGAGTCACCTCCCCTCCTCTGTCCGGGCACACTTATCCGCCAAAGTGTAGAGCTCATTCACAGTCTTGGGCAACCGGACGTTCATCTTGGGACGTATCCTGCGGTTGCGTATGTTGGACTGGAATGCGGCGATCATGGCTGCCGGGTGGATGTCTGGAATGTTTCTGTGCACCTGGCTGAACCTCTGCATATACTTCCACAAAGTCTCTCCTTCTTTCTGTGGAAGGAGTTGCAAATCACTGGGCCACCCTGGTTCTTGATGGCCGCCTGTGAAGGCGCCAACAAACTCATTGCACAGGTCAGCCCAGGTCGAGATGGAATTCTCCGGCAGGTGCATCAGCCACGACCTCACGTTTGGCTTGAGTGCCAAAGGGATTTAGTTGGCGAACACCTTTTCATCTCTCCCTTCGGCTGCTTGGACGGCGATGGTGTAGATGCTCAAGAATTCTGCCGGGTTCAATCTTCCATCGTATTTTTCTGGTATCTCTGGCTTGAACATACGGGCAGATGGCCAACGGACTTGCCATAGCTCACGGGTGAAGGCGGGGCACCCAACCTCGAAAGGCAGGTACCCGTTCCCACCGGGCGCGGGCTCGTCGATGTCGGGGCCATTTCGCCTATCGGACTGGCGGCAGGTTTCGCGGCGTCGTTCTATGGTGACGCGCGTGTCTTCCCCCCCGCCTGTCTTCTAGGACCTGCCGCTGGTCTCGACGGGCTCGAGGATTAGTAGAAACCATCGACACATCGTCGAGTTCTTGGTCGCGTAGTTCTGGCCGCGGCCCCTGCGCCGGCTGCTGTGGGGGGGCTGCACCGTCGGAACGACTCCCTCGGTGCGGCCAGCGGCTTGGGCCGTTGTTGCCGTCGGTGGAGGCCGCGGCGGGCCTGCCTGTTGTGATCCTCCCGCCTCAGCGAAACCAATCAGGCTCTGCCATTTGATTGGCCTCTGGCGGGAATCTCAACAAGAGCTGGGCCCGTGCCATGGCTTCCGAGGCAGTGCTTGGCATGGATGATGACGCGGATAGCGATGTCGCCCGACTTCTGATGGTGCCTGTTGTGGTGGCACCATGTTCTCGCGCTGCGAGCCGGTCGCCGAGGCGGCGTGGTGATGAGGTGGATGCGCTTGGGGGTTAACGACCCCGTTCGGTGCATCCACTTGGTTAACTTGCCCCGGGGATGGCGCGGGCCCTGTAGCCGCTCCCGCGGTGGGGGCAGCTAGGAGGTTACAACCCGCATCAGGGCGAGCGCCATCGCTGCGGCTATGTCCTTCGGTGAGGTGGGGAGGCGGAGACGGAACATTCTTCCCACCCGTACCTTGCGGAGCATGGCCGACGGGGTGCTGTTGGTGTCGCCCTCCTCCGGTGCCTCTTGCTCCCGCTTCGGCCACAGGGGGAATGGTGATGTCGCCGCCTGCGCCAGTCACGTCCCCCGCGGAGTCTGCGTTCCCATGTTCCCCCGCAGCCCCCATGGTATCAGTGGCTGCATGCGAGGGGGCCTTCGAGGTGGACGGGTGAGCTGAAGCACCAGATTTCTTTTTGGGCGCCATGGCTGATGAAGCCGTTGATGAAGAAGACGATGATGAAAACGAACGCACCGCTTATGACCTCAGGTTCCCACAGGCGCTTCCCCCTACCTGGCGCGCCAAAGATGTCGTGGTTCAACACGGTCACCTGTGGGGCCATCGGCCCCTTGTGGTTCGGCAAGGGGGAAGGGCGCGCTACACAAAGAGCGGAGGCCGTAGGACGGCGCGGTGGTGATGACACACACAGTTTTTACTTAGGTTCGGGCCGCCGTGTGATGCCTAGATAATTAAGCTACAGTAATCCTCTGCTAATGAGGCCATGTCACCACTGTTACTGTTGCTGTTGCTAATCTCACTTAGATTCAAATCGGTTTGAATTCAAATTTAAATTAAAGTCAAAAGAAAAAGTTTTCAAATTTCAAAACTAAAATGTGCAAACTATGGCAAATAATTCATAAGTATTATTGGTGAAGAAACCAAATTTTTATAAAGTGTTTAAATGCTCGAAAATAATTAAAACTATGGCATTCACAATAAATTAAATGCATTTTCTAAGTTATAAAATATCAAACTATTTTATTTGGGAGTAGAACTTTTTGTGGCAGAGGGTTAAACTAAAACTCTAATTTAGGTGTTGGTCTCATATTTTTAGTAAACTAAGATGACGTGAAAATTAAATAAATCAAATAAACAGAAAAGTTAAAAGAAAAATAAAACCAAACAACAAAAGAAAACAAAACAACCGGCCTCCCCCCTGGGCTTTGCCCTACTAAGGCATCAGGCCGGCCCACATACCCCTCCTCCCACCTCCTGTTCACGGGGAGGGGGCCGTGGCAGCCATCCATGGCGCCTTGCCGCGATGGCAGCCATCGGCCGGCTCCTCCTCCCTACATCTACCCCGGTGCCCCCCTCGTCCCCCCAAACCCTAATCCTCCTCGATCCCCCCTTTCCCCTCGCTCTCCTCGCCACGTTCTGGATCGGGCCGCGTCCGTCGTCGCTCGCCGTTGATGCTCGCCTCCGTGTCACCTCGTCATCCCCGGCCTTCTCCCCGATGAGCTCCACCAAGCCTTGCCGCCCCGATCCACGACACCGGGAGTGAGCTCACCCTCCCCTCCTCCATTCCCCTTTCTTCCACTCGCTGTAGACGCCGTAGGTCACCGTCCGATGTCCCCTGCCCGGAGCTGCGCCCGTCACGCTGAGCACATGCTCGCCGCACGTCCTCGCGCCCTTGGCTGCCCACGGGCCTCTCTGGCCGCCCCTACCCCGCATGTCCCGCGCCGTGGCCGCGCCCAGCCGCGTCGCCCCGCTAGCCTCTGCCTTGCGCTGCTCCGCCTTTTGCTGCAGCTGCCACCAGGCGCCGTTGCTCGTCCCGCGCCGTAGCCGCCCCGTGAGCTCCGTCCACCATGGCCGCTGGAACTCAGCGTCCACGCGCGCCCACGTACTGCTGCTGTTGCTCTTGTCTGCGCCCGCCGTGGCTCTCCGTCGTGCCCCTCGCCCATCCGGTGCTCCCACGCATGCCTGGGCCACGGCCTGCTGCTGCTGCCGCCTGCCACTGCTGCCCCTGTCCGCTGCTGGTGTTGCTGCTACGTACATTGCTGCCGCGGCTGCTCGCCTGGCCGCGCCCCCGCGCACACCCACGGGCGCGTGCCCGCGCCAGTTGCTACCCGCGCCTGCCCGCAGCCGCCTACGCCCACAAGCGTGCATCCACTGCTACTCTGTTGCCGCTGTACTGCTGCTAGTACTATAGTTGCTAATAGCTAGCTTTTCTAATTTCACATCGAGTAACCCCCAAGACTGCCCCGAAATAGCGGCTAAACAACTTCTAACAGGAGCAAAGATATTATGGGGAGGTAGTACACTTGACAAGGCTCGAATGTTTCCACTGGACCAAATCCATTTGATGCATGGATTAAATCCTATGAAAATCGCAAAGTTGTATGTTCTGTTAACTGAAAAACAAAAAAAAATAGCTTTATTGTCATAGCTACTTTAGAGCTGTTGTTGACAACCTACAGGGATCTGTCATGCCATCTAAGGACATGGCATGATAGTATTCTTGTTGTAGTACCAAACACCTATAGAAGGAGTCACCATTAAAGTTCTGGATCAATGGCAATCATCCAGCAAACTTTGAATATGTTAATAGTTTTTGGAGTCAACACCAAGTGGCACTTTTCAAATGAAGTTTCGACCAAGCAACTGAACTCTATGATGGATGTAAATGGTACTAACGTGTAGTTCACATAAAATGCTCAAAATTGATAGAAGGCACAAAATCATAGGATGTATAGAACAATAGTTGTAGCCTTTTGAAAACAGCTAAGTGATGTTTAAAACCAAGGAATTCTCAGACGGCAAAATTTCAGGGATTTTTAGGATATTGCTAAAACTTTAGAAATTCGTAGAAAACAATCCGTAACTCGGATGAAAAAGTTTTATACATGAAAGTTGCTCAGAAAAATATAACAAATCCTAATACGCTCTCTGTTCATCTGTCACGTGCCTCTAGCATAGCGAACATGCAACCGTCCCCTCTCATTCATCTGACTGAAAAATGCCAAACTTCAGGAAAACTTTCCCGGATGTTATTCCCCTTCGCCGGTACCATGTAACACTGCGTTAAAACACACCTAGCTCTGCCTGTAGTCATGTCATGCATCTGTGTGCTTTGTACTTACTATTTCTTCCCCCTCTTTTCTCCGGTAGACCCCGAGACCGCTGCTGATGCCCCTGTGATCGACGACATCGACGACGACCCTCCTTCCATTTCAGCAGAGCTTCCAGGCAAGCCCCCCCTTTGATCACTCCGATATCGCCCATTCCATTCTCTCTCATGCTTGCATTAGATTTTGCTACTGTTATTGTTTGCTCCTATTCTGATGCATAGCCTGCTTTTGTACTTGCTATTGTTACCTACCTACTTATCCTAAACTGCTTAGTATAGGTTGCTTGGTGATCCATCAGCGACCCCCACCTTGTCCCTGTTGCCCCTGCTTCATCATCGATGACTCGATCAACGTGATCGACGACCAGAGACCGACACATCACTTCACCCCCTTAGTTGTACGACTCTACATAGTTACTATCAAGTGCTGAGGGTGATACCTCGTAACGCACTCCTGATGATAACTCTGTAGTGTAGCTATGCGGTCGTGGTCACCGAGGGTGATTCCTCGGGGTTTCCCCCTTCATGTTTGGACAAACGGTTACCTTGACTTTACAACAGTTCCTTGTGAAAGTCGGGCAGGACCGAAGACGCAAGATGTTACGGTGGTGGCTGGCTGTTTAGCTGTATCACCGAGGAGGGGGTGGTAGCTCCGGACTTGTCCCGACAGCCGTCACTTCATTTATTAATGCACTAACAGGTTTGGGTATTTGTTCTGTGTTGGCCACTGGCCTATACGCACTAACCACCATGTGGGAACAGTTATGGGCACTCGGCATCATAGTATCAGCCGAAGCTTTGTCAGACGTCCAGTTCAGCATTACGGCATGGCCTGGTTGGCGCCCCAGTGGAGGTGGCCTGGATCACCCTGCGCACAACAACCCGGAGTGCAACGGGCGATGGGCCCAAGACCCCGGAGCGCTTAGGATGTAGACCGGCGGGGACCTCTCTGCTGAGCCTAGGTAGGGCTGCGACATGTTGATCTTTCGAGGCCGGGCATTGACCCAGGAAAGTGTGTCCGGCCAGAGTAATCAAGCGTGTTGGGTAGTGTGGTGCACCCCTGCAGGGAAGTTATCTATTCGAATAGCCGTGTCCTCGATAATGGACGCTCGGTGTTGTTTCCTGATCTATTACAACTAGAAATGGTTACTTGAGATATGTGATGGATATGTGGCCCGGGATTGCTTCCTCGCAGGGAGTCGAGGAAGGATCTTCGGGCATTAATACTACAACATGTTTGTTGAATATAAACTGCTATTCTATACTCTTCTGAATGCTGCAAGATGCTTGGAGCTGCTTGAAGATGCTAGCCTTTGATAGGATAGGCCTTCCCTTCTATTCTGGCATTCTGCAGTATAGTCCACAGATACAACCCTCCCATTTGATACCAATGCATACTTAGTATAGATCTGATGCTTGCGAGTACTTTGGATGAGTACTCACGGTTGCTTTGCTACCCCTTTTCCCCCTTCTTTCTTCTTTCTGGTTGTTGCAACTAGATGGTGGATCCCAGGAGCCAGATGCCACCCCGTCGACTACTACTATGTGAAGACCGCCGACGAACAGGAGTAGTTAGGAGGTCCCAGGCAGGAGGCCTTGCCTCTTCGATTGTTAATGCTTTTGTGTTTACCTTCTTAAGGCAGTCTTGTTTAACTTATGTCTGTACTCAGATATTGTTGCTTCCGCTGACGCTTGTGTATCGAGCTATGTATTTGAGCCCTCGAGGCCCCTGGCTTGTAATACGAAGCTTGTATGACTTTCATTTGTGTTTAGAGTTGTGTTGTGATATCTTCCCGTGAGTCCCTGATCTTGATCATACACGTTTGCGTGTATGATTAGTGTACGATTGAATCGGGGGCGTCACAAGTTGGTATCAGAGTTGACTGCCTGTAGGAACCCCCTTTCCAACTCCTTGGCCGAAGTTGAGTCTAGTCTTTGAAAAACCGTTTTACTAACATGGCTGTGTGGCTTACGGGCCCATGTCGCCATTGGGTGGTATTAGGATCTTTTACTCCGCGTCTATACTCTGGGATTCTGACCTCTCTTCTATTCGGGTTAAACAATTTTGCTAAATTTAACATTAGGATCTCGTGATCACATCCACCCAGAGATTTGTATTACCCTTTTCTCGAATTGAGGGCCAAGTTCTGCTTCAAAATTCACTGACTGCAGGGTCCTCTTATCGAGGGCACCCTGCATCGGCATTTGCTAATCCCTCGCTCTAGAGGTTTTCCCCGACGTTGATGTAGCCTTTGCTATGTCCCGTTGATGTATCCATCCATCGTGTGCATGCGTGCCGCCTAGTATTTCTAAGGATGTTTCTCTTGTCCGAACTCCTTCGAACAACGTGTAATTGGCTCCGTATATGTATCGGTATGTCTTCAATGACTACTGCTTTGTACATACTGCGCCTTTGCTCATTGTTCAGGTTACGTCAAGAATGACTCCATACACTTGCTCCACCCCTTGCTAAACCACCCCCGGTTACATTTAAGCAGGATGGTTAGACCCGATAGTCGTGGCTGTGGTGGCGACAATCCACCACTGCCCGAATACATGGCCGAAATGATATAGCAATTGAGTTGAATCGCCAGTTCATGGAAGGAGTCATGGCTTAGTTTCCGCGCCCCAATATGAATCATCAACCAGCCCCAGTGACTCTGTAAGACTTTGCGTGTTTCAACCCTGTCCTCTACCGCAGCTGAACTCAGCCCCTTGATGCTGATGATTGGCTCCATAACATCACTTTAGAGTTAGGAGTCTGCTGATGTAGCCCCTGCCAACTATGTCATCTTCGCGGCTTACTACCTGAAAGGTCCCGCCGCTCAATGGTGGGACAGCCACAGGCGTCACTTACCTGTTGGAATCGCCATCACTTGGCCGGAATTCGAAGCTGCATTCCAAGGGCCAATGTCGAACCACCATGGTTAGTCACAACGTCCTCGTTGAAATTGAAGGGCTGGAATTCCATGTTTCCCCCATTGTTTTGAAGTCATCAAATATCGACCTCATTCTGAGAAGGGAATGGTTGAAAACACATACCGCTTCTATCATTTGCGCCACAAAAACCGTCCATCTACTACATCCTTCAAGTGAGATAGTAAGCTACCATGCTCATCTTGTTCGAAATGCCGAAGCACGGAGTAATAACTTGAATGCGTTAAACGCTTTTCCTCTGGTGAGAATTGAAAACACTCTAGTCGCTTGTGAATTCCCAGATGTCTTTCCAGAAGGACTACCCAGTCCATGACCTTGAACTTGCTGCAGTTAAACTTGCCCTAAGGTTGTGGCAACATTTCCTTTTGGTACTCATTGCGAGATCTTCACCGATCATTAAAGTCTGAAGTATCTATTTACTCAGCTGGATTTGGATCTCAGTCAATAGCGATGTATGAAAACAATTACACACTATGACTAAGGTATTTTTTATACCCCTGGCAAGGCTAATGTAATGGCCAATGCCCTGAGTCATGAGTCTTATTGCAACAACCACATGGCTTATGAAGCTCAACCCCTGCAAAATGATCACACTTCAGAGAGCATCTGGTCCGCGTTCTCGATCAAGTTGAATGTCAGACCCGTCAGAGGACTATCCAATTTCTAAAAGTTCAGTGGTCAAATCCTTCTGAAGATGAAGCCACTCAGGAACGCGAGGATCGTCTTCGTGATGAATACCCCGTTTTTGTTTCCATCTACCTCCTAAATCTTGGGACGAGATTTCTTGTAGTGGAGGAGAATTGTGATGCCTAGATAATTAAGCTACAGTAATCCTGTGCTAATGAGGCCATGTCACCACTGTTACTGTTGCTAATCTCACTTAGATTCAAATAGGTTCGAATTCAAATTTAAACTAAAGTCCAAAACAAAAGTTTTCAAATGTCAAAACTAAATTGTGCAAACTATGGCAAATAATTCATAAGTATTATTGGTGAAGAAACCAAAAATTTATAAAGTGTTTAAATGCTCAAAAATAATTAAAACTGTGGCATTCACAATAAATTAAATGCATTTTCTAAGTTATAAAATATCAAACTTTTTTATTTGGGAGTAGAACTTTTTGTGGCAGAGGGTTGAACTAAAACTCTAATTTAGGTGTTGGTCTCATATTTTTAGTAAACTAAGATGACGTGAAAATTAAATAAATCAAATAAACAGAAAAGTTAAAAGAAAAATAAAACCAAACAACAGAAGAAAACAAAACAACCGGCCTCCCCCCTGGGCTTTGGCCCACTAAGGCATCAGGTCGGCCCACATACCCCTCCTCCCACCTCCTGTTCACGGGGAGGGGGCCGTGGCAGCCATCCACGGCGCCTTGCCGCGGTGGCAGCCATCGGCCGGCTCCTCCCCCTACATCTACCCCGGCGCCCCCTCGTCCCCCAAACCCTAATCCTCCTCGATCCCCCCATTTCCCCGCGCTCTCCTCGCCATGTTCGGGATCGGGCCGTGTCCGTCGTCGCTGGCCGTTGACGCTTGCCTCCCCGTCGCCTCGTCGTCCCCGTCCACCTCCCCGACGAGCTCCACCAAGCCTCGCCGCCCCGATCCACGACACCGGGAGTGAGCTCACCCTCCCCTCCTCCGTTCCCCTTTCTTCCACTCATTGTAGACGCCGTAGGTCGCCGTCACATCTCCCCTGCCCGGAGCTGCGCCCGTCGCGCCGAGCACATGCTCGCCGCACGTCCTCGCGGCCTTGGCTGCCCACGGGACTCTCTGGCCGCCCCTACCCCGCGTGTCCCGCGCCCTGGCCGTGCCCAGCCGTGTCGCCCCGCTCGCCTCTGCCTTGTGCTGCTCCGCCTTTTGCTGCAGCTGCCGCCTGGCGGCTTTGCTCGTCCCGCGCCGTAGCCACCCCGTGAGCTCCATCCACCATGGCCGCTGGAACTCAGCGTCCGTGCGCGCCCGCTTACTGCTGCTGTTGCTCTTGTCCACGCCCGCCGTGGCTCTTCGCCGTGCCCCGCGTCCATCCGGCGCTCCAACGCGTGCCCGGGCCGCGCCCTGCTGCTGCTGCTGCTGCCGCCTGCCACTGCTGCTGCGTACTGCCGCTGCTAGCGCTGCTCCGCTGTTGGTGCTGCTGCTATGTACACTGCTGTCGCGGCTTGCTACCGCCGCCGCCGGCTGCTCGCCTGGCCGCGCCCCCGCGCGCGTGCCCGCACCCGCTGCCGCCCGCAACCGTGCGTCCACTGCTACTCTGTTGCCGCTGTACTGCTGCTAGTACTATAGTTGCTACTAGCTAGCTTTTCTAATTTCACACCGAGTAACCCCCTGGACTGCCCCTAAACAGCGGCTAAACAACTTCTAACAGGAGCAAAAATATTATGGGGAGGTAGTACACTTGACAAGGCTCAAATGTTTCCACTGGACTAAATCCTTTCAATGCATGGATTAAATCCTATGAAAATCGCAAAGTGGTATGTTTTGTTAACTGAAAACAAAAAAAACAGCTTTATTGTCAGAGCTACTTTAGAGTTGTTGTCGACAACCTACAGGGATCTATCATGACATCTAAGGGCATGGCATGATAGTATTCTTGTTGTAGTACCAAACACCTATAGAAGGAGTCGCCATTAAAGTTATGGATCAATGGCAATCATCCAGCAAACTTTGAATATGTTAACAGTTTTTGGAATCAACACCAAATGGCACTTTTCAAATGAAGTTTCGACCAAGCAACTGAACTCTATGATGGATGTAAATGGTACTAACGTGTAGTTCACATAAAATGCTCAAAATTGATATAAGGCACAAAATCATAGGATGTACAGAACAATAGTTGTAGCCTTTTGAAAACAGCTAAGTGATGTTTAAAACCGAGGAATTGTCAGACTTAGCAGAATTTCAGAGATTTTTAGGATATTGCTAAAACTTTAGAAATTCATAGAAAATAATCCGTAACTCGGATGAAAAAGTTTTATACATGAAAGTTGCTCAGAAATATTTGACGAATCCGAATACGCTCTCCGTTCATCTGCCACGTGCCTCTAGCATAGCGAACATGCAACCGTCCCCTCTCGTTCATTTGACCGAAAAATACCAAACTTCGGGAAAAATTTCCCGGATGTTATTCCCCTTCGCCGGTACCGTGTAACACTGCGTTAGAACACCCCTAGCTCTGCCTGTAGTCATTTCATGCATCCGTGTGCTTTGTATTTACTGTTTCTTCCCCCTCTTTTCTCCGATAGACCCCGAGACCGCTGCTGATGCCCTTGTGATTGACGACGTCGACGACGACCCTCCATCCGTTTCAATAGAGCTTCCAGGCAAGCCCCCCTTTGATCACTCCTATATCGCCCATTCCATTCTCTCTCATGCTTGCATTAGATTTTGCTACTGTTATTGTTTGCTCCTATTCTGATGCATAGCCTGCTTTTGTACCTGCTATTATTACCTACCTGCTTAACCTAAACTGCTTAGTATAGGTTGGTTGGTGATCCATCAGTGACCCCCACCTTGTCCCTGTTGCCCCTGCTTCATCATCGATGACTCGATCAACATGATCGACGACCGAAGACCGACACATCACTTCACCCCCTTAGTTGTACGACTTTGCATAGTTACTATCGAGTGCCGAGGGTGATACCTCATAACGCACTCCTGATGATAACTCTATAGTGTAGCTATTCGGTCGTGGTCACCGAGGGTGATTCCTCGGGGTTTCCCCCTTGATGTTTGGACACACGGTTACCTTGACTTTACAATAGTTCCTTGTGAAAGTTGGGCGGGCCCGGAGAGCACCCGCAAGATGTTACAGTGGCGGCTGGCTATTTAGTGGTATCACCGAGGAGGGGGTGGTAGCTCCGGACTTGTCCCGATAGCCGTCACTTCATTTATTAATGCACTAACAGGTTTGGGTATTTGTTCTGAGTTGGCCACTGGCCTATACGCACTAACCACCATGCGGGAATAGTTATGGGCACTCGGCATCATAGTATCAGCCAAAGCTTTGTCAGACGTCCAGTTCAGCATTACGGCATGGCCTGGTTGGCGCCCCAGTGGAGGTGGCCTGGATCGCCCTGCGCGCAACAACCCGGAGTGCAACGGGCGATGGGCCCAAGACCCCGGAGCGCTTAGGATGTAGACCGGCGGGGACCTCTCTGCTGAGCCTAGGTAGGGCTACGACATGTTGATCTTTCGAGGCCAGGCATTGACCCAGGAAAGTGTGTCCGGCCAGAGTAATCAAGTGTGTTGGGTAATGTGGTGCACCCCTGCAGGGAAGTTATCTATTTGAATACCGTGTCCACGATAATGGACGTTCAGACTTGTATCCTGATCGATTACAACTAGAACTGGTTACTTGAGACACTTGATGGATATGTTGGCTCCGGGATTGCTTTCTCGCAGGGAGTCGAGGAAGGATCTCTGGGCGTTAATACTACAACATGTTTGTTAAATATAAACTGCTATTCTATACTCTTCTGAATGCTGCAAGATGCTTGGAGCTGCTTGAAGATGCTAGTCTTCGATAGGCTAGGCCTTCCCTTCTATTCTGGCATTTTGCAGTATAGTCCACAGATACAACCCTCCCATTTGATACCAATGCATACTTAGTATAGATCTGATGCTTGTGAGTACTTCGGATGAGTACTCACGGTTGATTTGCTACCCCTTTTCCCCCTTCTTTCTTCTTTCCGGTTGTTGCAACCAGATGGTGGATCCCAGGAGCCAGATGCCACCCTGTCAGCTACTACTACATGGAGACCGCCGACGACCAGGAGTAGTTAGGAGGTCCCAGGCAGGAGGCCTTGCCTCTTCGATCGTTGTTGCTTTTGTGTTTGCCTTCTTAAGGCAATCTTGTTTCACTTATGTCTATACTCAGATATTGTTGCTTCCGCTGACGCTTGTGTATCGAGCTATGTATTCAAGCCCTCGAGGCCCCTAGCTTGTAATATGAAGCTTGTATGACTTTCAATTGTGTTTAGAGTTGTGTTGTGATATCTTCCCGTGAGTCCCTGATCTTGATCGTACACGTTTGCGTGTATGATTAGTGTACGGTCGAATCGGGGGCGTCACACGCCGTGAGGCATAAAACACTACTCCTGCTTTGGTGGATTGATGAATGTACCAGGGTGAAGACGCAACTCTCTAGCCCGGCAAGGTCGCCTTGGGACGAGAGCAGCTACGCGTGTATGAGTGTACAGGGGTCCGAATCCTTTGTAAGGTTGCCACGGCCCTCCTTTTATAGGTCAAGGGGTCACCACAAAGGCAAATCAGTCATTAAGTACTGATTGATATCAAACAGTGCTATCGTACCTAACTCTGTAGATAAGACAAGGTGCATTAAATGCACCGCTTAGTGTCACATCGTGGGTGTAGCCCGGCAAGCCTTGCCATGCCATTCAGCTACCTCTTCGCCTGCCTGCGTGACACCTCTCCTGAACGGGAGTCATTTAGGGGTGTTCTTCCTCAGAAATGGTCTGCCACATACCAAATAACGGCCACTTAATCACTTGGGGGCTCGACACCGCATCGATAGGTGACTTGCGTTGCTGTGAGGTGGAGCGGTGGAGCCTTGGCGGGGTAATCCACCCTCGGCGTCCCCGGCAAGCCTGCCGGGGGAGTCTTGAGACTTGTCTCTGGGATGACCTCGACCTAACCAGGCTCGCCTGCCGGGCAAGGGAGGTTTCCCCTTGGTGAGATCTTGCTTCTTTGGTTTGTCTTGGTCTTCTTGATCCGCCCTTTGATTTCTCAAAGAGCTATATCCTTAGCTTGGCCTTGTCTTGGATGATGTAACCTTGTTCCTGAGCCTGTGTACAGTCCGGGCAACATACACCAGGGTTTGTTGCACCGACACCTTGGTATGCAGACTATGTTAATTATATTGTTGCTAAATTTATACCACCTAATTTCACATACCAACAAAAGAAAAAGTTTTTCTTTCATTTAAGACATTACTTCTGGGATGACCCACATCTTTATAAATAAGGGGTAGATGGTATTATTAGACGTTGTACACCTGAGCATGAACAGGAACAAATCCTACAGAAGTGTCACTCCGAGGCTAACGGAGGACACCATGCGGGAGACAGAACTGCACACAAGGTATTACAATCCGGTTTTTATTGGCCCACTCTTTTCAAGGATGCTTGTAAGTTGATCTTATCTTGTGATGAATGTCAAAGAATTGGTAATATTGGTAGACATCAGGAAATGCATATGAATTATTCACTTGTTATTGAACCATTTGATGTTTGGGGATTTGATTATATGGGACCTTTTCCATCCTCTAATGGGTATACACATATTTTAGTTGTTGTTGATTACATTACTAAGTGGGTAAAGGCTATTCCAACTAGTAGTGCTGATCATAACACTTCTATTAAAATGCTTAAAGAATTTATTTTCCCGAGGTTCGGAGTCCCTAGATATTTAATGACTGATGGTGGTTCACATTTTATCCATGGTGCATTCCGTAAAATGCTTTCTAAATATGATGTCAACCATAGAATTGCATCTCCCTATCACCCTCAATCTAGTGGTCAAGTTGAATTGAGAAATAGAGAAATAAAATTGATTTTGCAAAAGACCGTCAATAGATCTAGAAAGAATTGGTCTAAGAAACATGGCGATGCATTATGGGCCTATAGAACTGCTTATAAAATCCTATGGGTACGTCTCCTTAGAAAATGGTTTATGAAAAAAGCATATCATTTACCTCTTGAGTTAGAACATAAAGCATATAGGGAAATTAAAGAACTCAATTATGATTTTAAACTTGCCGGTAAAAAGAGGTTATTTAATATTAGCACACTAGATGAATGGAGAACACAAGCTTATGAAAATGCCAAATTATTTAAAGAAAAAGTTAAAAGATGCCATGATAAAAGAATCCAAAAAACGGGAATTCAAATTGGTGAGTATGTTCTTTTGTACAATTCTTGTTTGAGATTTTTTGCAGAAAAACTCCTCTCTAAATGGGAAGGACCGTATATCATGGAGGAATTTTATCGCTCTGGGGCCATTAAGATCAATAACGCCGAAGGCACTAATCCGAAGGTGGTCAATGGGCAAAGAATTATGCATTACATCTCAGGTACACCTATTAATGTTGAAACTAACATTATTCAAACTATGACACCGGAGGAATACATAAGAGAGACCTATCAGAACACTCTAGAACCCTGAATAGGAAGAGGTACGTGATACGGTAAGTAAATCAACTCCAAAAATTCCATAAAAATATTTTCTGTCAGTTTTGGAATATTAGAAAAAATACAAAAATAAGAAACACCGGAGGGGCCACCCAGGTGCCCACGAGGCACCAGGGTGCGCCTTGGTGGCTTGTGGGCCCCTCGTGAGCCTCCCCGACTCCGTTTTCTTCTAGAATACTTGTTTTGCAAGATAAAAATTCTTTATATATACTCTCGGACGTTTTCACCACCGTATCGCAGAAATATCCCCTGTTCTTGTTTCGTGTTATTTTTCTGACAGATCTAGATCGCCATGGCTCCACCAAGCTCCTCCAAGGACAAGTTCTATGATAAGGTCATCAACCCCTACATACCGGAGGTGATGAAGCACCCTCAAGCTATCGAGATGCATGAGGGGGTGCTCCACATCTGGGACGTTCAAGGGACCAAGAAGACAAGAAGCATGGAGGCCAGGCTCGAAGCGGTGGAGCAGGAGATTTTCAAGTGCCAAGGGATGGTGGAACATGGACTCCGCGCCAACCACGCTATGATCATGGAATTCACCCGTTATCAAAAGGTGGACGGCCAATCAATGAAGTGCATCGTCTTCAAGCTCAATGAATGAATCAACTATCTTCAAGGCCAAGTTTATGATCTCCAAAGCTAAAATTCTAAGTATGAGGCAAGATTCAAAGGTATGAGTTTAGCTGCAAGTTTCAGGACTCCAGAGACTCGTTCATCCTTTTATGATGGGGAACCTATGCCATGGAAGCCGAAGAACAAGCCCACGACTTCATCACCACCACCATCACCGAAGAAAGAAACTTGAGTACACGGGTATGGGCACTCCCATTGGCTTGTACCAAGCTTGGGGGAGGTGCCCCGGTATCGTATCACCATCACTTCTATTATCTTTACCTATTTTTAGTTCGATCCTTAGCTATTTCATGATTTAGTTGAATAAAAGTTTAGTATGATCTATTTTCAAGTGCTAGTTTTGTGATCTATCTATCTATGTAATTGAGTTGAGAGTTATTTAATAAAAGTAAGTTTGAGTTTTTGCTTCTTTACTTTTATGTTTCAATCCTAGCAATGAGAATAATGAAAAAGATCAGATGGTAATCTTATGGAATGTAATGACATTACATAAGGAAAAGTGTAAGTGGTAAAATTAATTAAAAGTTTACAAACATAGCATTGGTCAATGATGCAATTCATGAAAAAATTAATAAGGGAAGAGAAGATTCACATGCAAATAAACTATCTTGGACATCTTTTATGATTGTGAGCCCCCATTAAGTATTCTATGTGAAATTTGTTGACACTGGACAAGTTAGACAACGTAATGAATTATGTTTGCTTATATTCACATAGAAGTTATATTGCCATAGATTCTTCACCATGTGGTGCTTGCTCAATATCTTTGCTAGCCTAAAATCCGCACTAAGTAGAGATACTACTTGTGCATCTAAAAACCCTTAAACCCAGTTTCATGTTATGAGAGTCCACTATACCTACTTATGGATTGAATAAGATCCTTCAAGTAAGTTGTCATCGGTGCATAAGGCAATAAAAATTGCTTCTAAATATGTTTGATCTTTTATTGTAAGGGAAATTAAGCATTGTACGAACTTGTGATGGTAAAGAAATAAAAGTGACGGACTGCATAACAAAGGTTGCTATCACAAGGGGTAATATAACGTGACGTTCCTTTGTGTTAAGAGCTTGTGCATCCAAAAACAAAAAGCGCATGACAACCTCTGCTTCCCTCTGCGAAGGGCCTATCTTTTACTTTTATGTATTTACTTTTTATGCAAGAGTCAATAGTGTTCTTCTCTATTCCTTTTTATTTTTCACCTTTTGCAAGCATCATGTGGTGGGGAAAGATCTGGGCATATATATCCAGCTGGATATGAGTGATCATGGGTTACCCTTGAGGTGAATAAGTTGGGAGGCAAAACTATAAGCCCGTATCTTTCTATGTGTCTGGCTGAAACTTTTTGCTCCATATATATGGTGTGAGTGTTAGCAATCTTAGAAGACTAAAAGATGGTTGAGTATGTGGACTTGCTAAACAAAAGCTCCGACATGAGACCCTTCCTGAAAATATGATGAATTACAATTGCATTGTTGACCGAGAACTTCATTTGTTAGTTTCCAAGAAAGTTTATGCCTTCTACTTTGATGTTGTGATGAATTGTTACTTGCTCATGAGAAGTTCTATGATAATGTTTATTGCTGTTATAATAATGATCATGATGCTACTATGTCCATATTTTGTTTTTATTGACACCTCTCTCTCTAAACATGTGGACATGATTATCGATATCGGTTTTCGCCTGAGGACAAGCGAGGTCTAAGCTTGGGGGAGTTGATACGTCCATTTTGCATCATGTTTTCCTGCTATTATTTATAGTGTTTTTAATCAATATAACACTTTGTGGAGCAATTCTAATTCCTTTTCTCTCTTAATATGCAAGATTTACATGAGGAGGGAGATTGCCAGCAGCTGGAATCCTGGACCTGAAAAAAAGCTATGTCAGAGATAGCTATCCTGCACATCTCCAAATGAGCTAAAATTTCACGGAGATTTATTTTGTAATAAATAAAAAATATTGGAGAAAAGAAGTACCAGAGGCGGCCACCCAGGTGCCCATGAGGCACCAGGGCACGCCCACCCCACTAGGCATGCCTTGGTGGCATGTGGGGCCCACGGCTAGTCTCCGTCCCCCATCTTCTGGTATATATGCCCATTTTTCCAAGAAAAATAAATCAGGAGAGGACTTTCAGGATGGAGCACCGTTGTCTCGAGGCGGAACTTGGGCAGGAGCACTTTTGCTCTCCGGTGGAGCGATTTCGCCGGCGATACTTCCCTTAGGGAGGGGAAAATCAAATCCACCGTCATCAGCAACAAACCTCTCATCGTGGGAGGACCAATCTTCATCAACATATTCACCAACATCATCTCATCTCAAACCCTAGTTCATCTCTTGTATTCGATCTTTGTATCAAAACCTCAGATTGATACGTGTGGGTTGCTAGTAGTGTTGATTACATCTTGTTGTTGATGCTAGTTGGTTTATTAGGTGGAAGATTATATGTTCAGATCCATTATGCTATTCAATACTCCTCTGATCTTGGACATGAATATGATGTGTGATTAGTTACTTTTGTTCTTGAGGACATGGGAGAAGTCTTGTCAGAACTAATCATGTGAATTTTGTATTCATTCGATATTTTGATGATATGTATGTTGTTGTTTCCCTTAGTGGTGTTATGTGAACGTCGACTACATGACACTTCACACCATATTTGGGCCTAAGGGAATGCATTGTGGAGTAGTTATAGATGATGGGTTGCTAGAGTGACAGAAGCTTAAACCCTAGTTTATGCGCTATTCCGTAAGGGGCTGATTTCGATCCATATGTTTAATGCTATGGTTAGATTTATCTTAATTCTTCTTTCATAGTTGCGGATGCTTGCGAGAGGGGTTAATCATAAGTGGGAGGCTTGTTCAAGTAAGAACAGCTCCCAAGCACCGGTCCACCCACATACCAAATTATGAAAGTAGCGAACACGAATCAAACAAACATGATGAAAGTGACTAGATGAAATTCCCGTGTGTCCTCGAGAATGCTTTACTTATTTTAAGAGATTGTTCCGGCATGTCCTTTGCTACAAAAAGGATTGGGCTACCTTGCTGCACCTTAGTTACTATTGCTACTTATTATAAATTACCGATAATTTCAGTGATTGCAGAAAATACCTTGCTGAAACCGGTTGTCATTTCTTTCTGCTCCTCGTTGGGTTCAACACTCTTACTTATCGAAAGGACTACGATTGATCCCCTATACTTGTGGGTCATCACCTGGCTTGTGGTGAGGTTGTGCTTCGCAGCGAGGCATGCGAAGCAGCGCCGCTGGCCGCTGAAGGCGGGAGTAGGAGGTCCCACCGGTGCTCGAGGAAGAAGACGAGAGATTGAAGATGCATGCCGGCCGTTGGATGTACATCCAACGACTATAGATGTCAGAATCATTTGTTGACTAAGTTGACAACGCATTCCGTAGGCTCCGACCTATTGGCCCACATGTTAGCTTCCCTGCGTGCGAAGATATAGCTGGTGGGTCCTAGCTGTAAAGGGAGGAATACATATTTTTTGCCCATAATAAGGAGGCACTTCCTTGCATGCGAAGATGTTGCTGCTGGGTCCCAGCTGTCAGGGAGAGAAAACATTTTTCCGTGTAATAAGGAGGCACTTCCTTTCCTGTGAAGATGTAGCTGGTGGGTCCAAGCTGTCAGGGGGAAGAATTATATTTTTCCCGTGTAATAAGGAGCCAGTTGTATGCGTGCATCCATGACCTGGTGCATCCCCAAGGTCAGCCTCTTCACGTACTGTCCTCTTCCGATGACTCTCGTTTGTTGACCACGCAGTGCCAAGCGCACCAAGGCGGTGGACGACAGCGAGGCCCCAGACGGGAATGAGCCGGAGATGGGAAGACGCGGCAGTGGAGTCACAGACGAAGAGGAGTATGTGGGTTAACTTGTTTTGGTGCGGCATGGGACCGCAGTTGGTGGAGAAGAACAGGAGGTGTGAAGGGGTGGAGGGGTAGTCTGGCCGGCGGGTGGGTAGCGCTTCGAAACGATGCATGCTAAGCAGAGCCGTTAGTCGCCGGAGGCTAGAGCAGGCGGTCCTGGTGGCGCTGGAGGAAGAAGACGAGAGATTGAAGATGCATGCCGGTCATTGGATGTCAATCCAATGGCTATGGATGTTAGAACCATTTATTGACTAAGTTGACAACGCCTTGCGTAGGGTTCGACCTATTGGCCCACATGTCAGTCTGTAAAAATGTGGCACATATTTAACCCATGTTTTCTAGAATTTACAGTCCATTTGTTGAGCTGGGTGAGCAAATAATGTAGCATCTATGCGGCCCATTTAATTTTTTCTAAAATATCACAGCCCATTTGCACTTTCTTGAAATAAACAAATTTGTTGGGCTTGTTGTAATATAATGGTTGGTTAGATGGAGCAATTAGTATCAAAAAATAAACCAGAGCTGGCCATTTTATTAGGTTTTATAATATATATTAGCTAATTAGCGAGTTATTGCTCCAAAGAAAAATGAGCGCATTATTATTATATTGGTCCTTAAATCTTCGCAAGCTTTTGTACGCAATCACCAGGATTTTCATTGCCTTGGAGTAAAAAACAACCAGGATTTTCCTTGCCAACTTCTGTTAAACATTTATTTTTATAAGTTAATAAGACGTGGGATGTTTCTATAATGTATATATAAGTTTCTATTAAATATATGATGATAATAATAATAATATAAATATATATAATGTAGTTAGAAGGGAAAACATAAATTGGAACTGGCATTCTTATTTTTATACATAAAAAATAGAACAGAAATCTGCGCTTTATTAAAAAAAAAGATAAATTGGGCTGCCGATGTTTAAGAAAAAAGAAAACCTAGGCTGGGAGGCCCATAGGCCGGTAGATGCATGATGGACCTAAAAAAAATAAGTTGAAACCACTGTGTTGGTATGTCGAGGATTGTGCATGTTAAAAAACAAAACCTAGGCTGGGCAGGCCACAACCAAGGTGATACTTGTTCGCCCTCTGAAAACAATGATACCCGCTAGATCCCCGATACCCCTAAAAAAAGCTCCCCGATGACAGTCTTTGTTGTCAATTTATTTCTTTTATTGACTAGGTTGACAAACCCGTGGGCCCCAACGTTAGTATACAATTAGGAGGAAGTTTTTTTTCCAATGAGGCACTTGCTTGCATACGACCATGGACCTAGTGGGTCCCGACTGTCAGCCTCTCGACATACAGTCCTCTCCAGATTCCTCTCGTTTGTTGAGCATGTTGACAACGGCAACCGGCAGTTTTATCGCGGCGAGCGCACAAAGCCGGAGGACGACATCATGGACTCGAACGAGAACGAACCGGAGCCGGGAAAAACACCGTAGAGTAGTGAAAAGGTGCGCCTTCATTCTTTCGAACATAATGCAGTAGCCCAGTAGCTACAACCTCTCACCCAAAAGTTGTACTGCCCGGGTTCGATTCCATCTGGTGCTGTTGAAAAATATCTAATTTTTTGCCTCAGCTATTACTGACATGTGGGTCCTGCCATGTCATCTACACACACCACCTACACCACTTGCCAAAATTTCGTCCCTAGTATACCCAGTTTTTCGCACACTCAACATTGTCTCGGCATTTTGAAAATAGCATATCTTTTTGACTGTGCATCATATGAAGATGTGCTATACATGAATGTTGATCAACATGTTATTAACTTGTTGTTAGTTCCATTTTCGACCATGAATAAAATTTCCAACATGCTGTTATCAATGTTTGAAAAGGGCGTGTTGATTTAAATGCTCTGCCTCTGAAACATGAAGTTTCTTATCTGAAACTGAAACTTGCAGCGCTTCTTCAATCCCTCGGAAGTGCGAGGGGGAATAAGATGAAACTTCTGTCCCATGCTAGCAGTTGGGGAATGGAGTGAACTGGATTTAAGAGGGTGCGGGGGGCACAACGCGAGGCAACACTGCCGGCCCCTGAGCGGCAGCAGGCAGTCCGACCACGCTGCTGGTTTGGGCGGCAGGAGAAAAAGCAGAGGAAAGACTGAAGAAGCACATCAGAAGCGATTTTTTTCAGTCGATGGCTCTCGATGGCGTATTATTTTTTAGGTTGCCTCTGCATGATACAACTTGTATTTTTAGCCTCCCAGTCCATGGCGGACCAGCAGCCCATTTGCTGGGCGGGCCAACCTACAGAAAACATCACTTGATTTTTCATCAAGGCACAAAAAACAATGCAACACTACATTTTTTGAGGCCGAAAACATTATGGTGGGGGTTGAGCGGGGAGGGGGGAAGACTGAATAAAAAGATAAAAAAGAGCTGATGCGCCGTTGCTACCTGATACGACTCCAACGTATCTATAATTTTTTAATGTTCCATGCTATTATAGTATCAATCTTGGATGTTTATTATTTAATTATATGCAATTATATATCATTTTTTGGGACTAACCTATTAACCTAGTGCCCAGTGCCAGTTGTTGGTTTTTGCTTGTTTTTGGCTTTTTAGGAAATCAATATCAAACAGAGTCCAAACGAGGAAAAAGGTTTGGATTAATTTTTTCTGGACCAGAAGGGGCCCTAGAAGGTTCGGGAGAAGACCTGACGAGCCACGAGGGAGCGACAAGCTTGGGAGGCACGCCGAGGGGGGGGGGGGTAGGTGCGCCCCCAGGCTTGTGGGCCCCCTGTGGTAGCTCTTGACCTAATTCCGCCTATATAAATTCCCAAATATTAAAATACATCAGAGAGCCACCCGAAATACTTTCTCCGCTGCAGCAAGTTTCTGTTCTCGTGAGATCCCGGCTGGAGGCCTTTTCCGGCACTCTGATGGAGGGGGAATCGACCATGGAGGGGCACTACATCAACCTTGCTGCCCTTCCGATGATGTGTGAGTAGTTTACCATAGACCTACAGGTCCATAGCTAGTAGCTAGATGACTTATTCTCTTTCTTTGATCTTCAATACAATGTTCTCCTGGATGTTCTTGGAGATCTATTCGTAATCCTTTTTTGCGGTGTGTTTGTTGGGATCCGAAGAATTGTGGGCTTATGATCAGATTATCCATGAATATTATTTAAGTCTTCTTTGAACTCTTTTATGCATGATTATTATAGCTTTGTATTTCCCTCCGATCTATTGATTTGGTTTGGCCAACTAGATTGATTTATCTTGCAATGGGGGAGGTGCTTTGTGTTGGTTTCAATCTTGCGGTGATCTATATCCCAGTGGCATAAGGGGACAAGACACGTATTTGTATTGTTACCTTGAAGGATAAAATGATGGGGTTTATTCATATTGATTGAGTTTACTTTGTCTACATCATGTCATCTTGCTTAAGACGTTACTCCGTTCTTTATGAACATAATACTCTAGATTTATGCTGGATAGCGGGCGATGTGTGGAGTCATAGTAGTAGATGCAGGCAGGAGTCGGTCTACTTATCTCGAATGTGATGCCTATATACATGATCATTTCCTTGGATATCGTCATGATTATTCGCTTTCCTATCAATTGCCCAACAGTAATTTGTTTACCCACCATATGCTGTCTTCAAGAGAGAAGCCTCTAGTGAAAACTATGGCCCCAGGGTCTATTTTCATCATATATAAAAATCAAAAAATACCTTGCTACACTTTACTACCTTTATTTTTATTTTTTTGTTTTTTATCTATCTATCACTACAAGATTTGATCCTTGCAATTAACCACCAAGGGATTGACAACCCCTTGTTTGCGTTAGGTGCAAGTATTTGTTATTTTGTGTGTAGGTGCTATTCACGAGGTGTTGTGTGGTTCTCCTACTAGATTGATAACCTTGGTTCTTAACTGAGGGAAATACAATTATCTCTACTGTACTATATCATCCTCTCCTCTTCGAGGAAATCCCAACACTGCTCACAAGTAGCAGGAAGAATTTCTAGCACCGTTGCCAGGGACACATCATCAACATCTATCTAGTACCACGCATAAACTATCATCTCCTTGTATATACATTATTCGCCATTTGCCTCTTGTTTTCATCTCCCCCACTTCTAAAACATTTTCATAAATACACAAAAATATTTTTTGTTTGCCTTTTTGCTTGTTTGCTTGCTTTAACTTGTTATCATGGCTTATTTTGTCATTGAAAAAAGTGAGGATGGTAAAACTCCTAAGTTTGAAATTCCCAGAAATTTAGATGCTAAATTTTTTGTGACGGGACATGGGAATATCATAGGAAAGACTGGTATCCAAGAATTCTTTAATTGCAGGGGAACTTTGGTTTGTGATGATATTCCTATTATTAAAAGAACCAAAAATTATGCCGAAGCTATTTCCGCACTTGTTCTTAAACTTGAAAGTAGATTTATTCACACCCATCCTACTTTGCAAAGATCGTTTTATGAGTTCCCGGTGATAAATAATCCTAAGGCCAAAAAGATAGCTACCCTTATCCTCATGAATGAGTTTGATTACATAGTACGAGAAGCTAGAGAGATCTTTGATTTTTATGGTATTAGTCATAAAAAACCAGAGATAGATGAGACTTTATATATTGAGGATTACTTGTTGAGATATTTATTTCGTGATAACCACACTTTTGATGAGAATACTGATACGTCCATTTTGCATCATGTTTTTCTACTGTTATTTATAATGTTTTTATGCATAATAATGCTTTTTGGAGTAATTCTAATGCCTTTTCTCTCATTATATGCAAGGTTTACACAAAGAGGGAGAATGCCGGCAGCTGGAATTCTGGACCTGAAAAAGCTACGTCAGAGTTACCTATTCTGCACATCTCCAAATGAGCTGAAAATTTACGAAGAATTGTTTTGCAATATATAAAAAATACTGGAGCCCAGGCGCGCCCTGGTGGGTTGTGCCCTCCTCGGTCCACCTCCGGTGCCCATCTTTTGGTATATAGGTCATTTTGACCTAGAAAAACTCAGACGGGGACTTTTGGGACGAAGCACTGCCGTCTCGAGGCGAAACTTGGGCAGGAGCACTTTTGCCCTCCGGCGGAGCGATTCCGCCGAGGGAACTTCCCTCCCGGAGGGGGAAATCATCGTCATCGTCACCACCAACAACCCTCTCATCTTTGGGAGGGCAATCTCCATCAACATCTTCAACAACACCATCTCCTCTCAAACCCTAGTTCATGTCTTGTGTTCAATCTTTATACCGGAACCTCAGATAGGTACCTGTGGGTGACTAGTAGTGTTGATTACATCTTGTAGTTGATTACTATATGGTTTATTTGGTGGAAGATTATATGTTCAGATCAATTATGTTATTTAGTACCCCTCTGATCTTGAGCATGATTATTATTTGTGAGTAGTTACTTTTGTTCTTGAGGTCACGGGAGAAGTCATGTTGTAAGTAATCATGTGAACTTGATATGTGTTCGATATTTTGATGATATGTATGTTGTGATTCCCTTAGTGGTGTCATGTGAATGTCGACTACATGTCACTTCACCATATTTCGGCCTAAGGGAATGCATTGTGGAGTAGTTATTAGATGATGGGTTGCTAGAGTGATAGAAGCTTAAACCCTAGTTTATGCGCTACTTCGTAAGGGACCGATTTGGATCCAAAGGTTTAATGCTATGGTTAGATTTTATCTTAATACTTTTCTCATAGTTGCAGATTCTTGCGAGGGGGTTAATCATAAGTAGGAGGTTTGTTCAAGTAAGAACAGCACCTAAGCACCGATCCACCCGCATATCAAATTATCAAAGTAGCGAACATGAATCGAACCAACATGATGAAAGTGACATGGTGAAATTCCCGTGTACCCTCAAGAATGCTTTGCTTATCATAAGAGACCGTTTTGGCCTGTCCTTTGCCACAAAAGGATTGGGCTGCCTTGCTGCACTTTATTTACCGTTACCATTACTTGCTCGTTACAAATTATCTTGCTATCAAACTACTTGTTAGAGACTATTTCAGTGCTTGCAAAAAATACCTTGCTGAAAGCCACTTGTCATTTCCTTCTGCTCCTCATTGGGTTCGACACTCTTACTTATTGAAAGGACTATGATTGATCCCCTATACTAGTGGGTTATCAAGACTCTTTTCTGGCGCCGTTGTCGGGGAGGGAAGCGCTCTTGGTAAGTGGAAATTGGTAAGGAAAAATCATTACTACGTGCTGAAATTTATTGTCACTTGTTACTATGGAGAACCATCCTTTGAGGGGTTTGTTCGGGGTATCTTCACCTCGATAGGAAACACAATTATTTGCCACTCAACCTACTGCACCTACTGAAAATATTGGTTGTGAAATTCCTTCGGGCATGATAGAACAACTGCTAGCTAATCCTTATGCAGGAGATGGAACTGAACATCCTGATATGCATTTGATATATGTGGATGAATTTTGTGGATTATTTAAGCTTGCAGGTTTATCCAGAGATGAAGCAAAGAAGAAGGTTTTCCCTTTATCTTTGAAGGGAAAAGCATTGACATGGTATAGGCTATGCGATGATATTGGATCTTGGAACTAGAATCGATTGAAATTGGAATTTCACCAAAAACATTATCCTATGCATCTAGTTCATCGTGATCAGAATTATATATATAATTTTTCTCCCCGTGAAGGAGAAAGTATCGCTCTAGCTTGGGGGAGGCTTAAGTCAATGTTATATTCATGCCCCAATCATGAGCTCTCTAGAGAAATTATTATTCAGAATTTTTACGCTCGGCTTTCTCATGATGATCGATCCATGCTCGATACTTCTTGTACTGGTTCTTTTATGAAGAAGACTATTGAATTCAGGTGGGATCTTTTAGAAAGAATTAAATGCAACTCTGAAGATTGGGAACTCGATGAAGGTAAAGAGTCAGGTATTAATCTTGAATTTGATTGTGTTAAATCTTTTATGGATACCGATGCTTTTCACAAGTTTAGCACTAAATATGGACTAGACTCTGAGATTGTACCCTCTTTTTGTGAATCTTTTGCTAATCATGTTGATCTCCCTAAGGAGAAGTGGTTTAAATATCATACCCCTATTAAGGAAAAATTAAAGAGCCGGTCATAGTTAAAGATGAAACTATTATTTACAATGTTGATCCAGTTGTGCCTACTGCGCATATTGAAAAACCACTTTTCCCTGTTAGGATAAAGGAACATGCTAAGGTTTCAACTATGGTTAGCAGAAGTAATATTAGAGCACCTAAACCTACTGAACAAATTGAAGTAGAACCTAGTGTTGCTATGGTTAAAGATCTCCTGGTAGAAAATATTAATGGGCATGTTATTTACTTCTACGATGATGCTGCTAGAATTGCCAAACCTGATGAAAAAGATAAACATAGACCTGTTGTTGGCATGCCTGTTGTCTCAGTTAAAATAGGAGATCATTGTTATCATGGTTTATGTGACTTAGGTGCTAGCGTGAGTGCTATTCCTTTTACCTTATACAAAGAAATTATGAATGACATAGCACCCGCTGAAATAGAAGACATAGATGTTAGTATTAAACATGCTAATAGAGACACCATCACACCGCTTGGGATTGTTAGAGATGTTGAAGTCTTGTGTGAGAAAATAAAATACCCTACTAATTTTCTAGTTCTTGGTTCCCCGCAAGATGATTTTTGTCCCATTATCTTTGGTAGACCTTTCTTGAACACTATGAATGCTAAAATAGATTGTGAAAAACAAACTGTTGGTGTTAGCTTTGGTAATGAGTCTCATGAGTTTAATTTCTCCAAGTTTAGTAGACAACCACATAAGAAAGAATTACCTAGTAAGGATGATATAATTGGTCTTGCTTCTATTGCCGTGCCTCCTACTGATCCACTAGAACAATATTTGCTATACCATGAAAATGATATGCATATGCATGAAAGAAATGAGATAGATAAAATTTTCTTTGAACAACGACCTCTGCTCAAACTTAATTTGCCTATTGAAACTCTAGGAGGTCCTCCTCCACCTAAAAGTGATCCTGTGTTTGAATTAAAGCAATTGCCTGACACTTTGAAATATGCTTATCTTGATGAGAAAAAGATATATCCTGTTATTATTAGTGTTAAACTTTCAGAACATGAGGAAGAAATATTATTAAAAATTCTAAAGAAGCACCGTGCTGCCATTGGATATACTCTTGATGATCTTAAGGGCATTAGTCCCACTCTCTGTCATCACAAGATCAATATGGAACCTGATGCTAAACTCGTTGTTGATCATCAACGATGTTTGAATCCTAAGATGAAAGAAGTGGTAAGAACTGAAATATTAAAGCTTCTGGAAGCAGGTATAATCTATCCCATAGCTGATAGTAGATGGGTAAGTCCCGTTCATTGTGTCCCTAAGAAGGGAGGTATTACTGTTGTTCCTAATGATAAAAATGAACTCATTCCACAAAGAATTGTTACTGGCTATAGAATGGTAATTGATTTTAGAAAATTAAATAAAGCAACTAGAAAAGATCATTACCCTTTGCCTTTTATTGATCAAATGTTGGAAAGATTATCTAAGCACATACACTTTTGTTTTCTGGATGGATATTCTGGTTTTTCTCAAAAACCTGTTTCACAACCTGATCAAGAGAAAACCACCTTTACTTGCCCATTTGGAACTTATTCTTATAGACGTATGCCTTTTAGTTTATGCAATGCACCTGTGATGCCCCCGACTCAATCGTACACTAATCATACACGCAAACGTGTACGATCAAGCACAGGGACTCACGGGAAGATATCACAACACAACTCTAACACAATTTAAACGGAGGTCCACAATATTACAGACCAGGGATCCGAAGATCCGAATACATAAGTCAGTCATACAAATATTATCTGAGTATAGACATAGTTAGACAAGTTTTGCCTTAAGAAGGCTAGCACAAACAGCGACACTAGACCGAAAGGCATTGGCCTCCTGCCTGGGAGCCTCCGATCCTACTCCTGGTCAGCTGGCTCGATCCAGTAGTAAGTGCCATCTGGACCCTCCTGGTAGTAAGCTCCGGTGGTGGCATCTGGCTCCTGGACTCCATTGTCTGATGTATCATCAAGGTGGGGTATGGGGAAAAGAGAAAGTAAAGCAACCGTGAGTACTCATCCGAAGTACTAAGCTAGCAAGGATCTATACTACATATGCAACATTATCAATGGAGAAAGGCTGTATATGTGGACTGGGCTGCAGAATTGCGAGAATAGAGAGAAGGCCTAGTCCTATCGAAGACTAGCATCTTCAAACATCTTCACAAGGCCATCATCTTGCAGCAGTAGAAGAGAGTAGAATAGCATTTTATTTAGCAAACATGTTGAAGTACAGCTTAAATATCCTTCCTCGACTCCCAAGCGAGAAAGCGATCCCGAAGCTTCAATTAAGTAACAAGTATCCAGTTTAAGTAGTAGATCGGGATACACAAACTGAGCGTCCTTTACCGTAGGACCTGCTAACGATAGATGATTCATCCCTGCAGGGGTGCACTACTGTTACCCAACACGCTCGATCAACTCTGGCCGGACACACTTGCTGGGTAATGCCTGTCCTCGGAAGATCAACACGAACCAACGCCCTACCTAGGCTCGGCAGAGAGGTCAGCACGCCGGACTAACCTATGCACCCAGAGGTCTCGGGCCATCGCCCTGGGCACCCTGCGCGTTGCGAGACTGGCCGGGGTGCAGGCGCGACACTGAACTCGTCAGTGAAGTATCCAGCCCAATCCCGACAATCAGCCCGCATGGTGAATCATGACGTCAGACGAGCTTTCGGGAGAAACGTACATCGCAGAGGGTCCCATAACCATTATCCCGCGTTGTGGTAGTGCGTATAGGGCACGTCGACCCACTCAGATCACACACCCAAATCCAATAGGCTCAATTAGTATCACGCGGAGACAATCAGAGTCTCTGATGCTCCGCCACAATATCACACTCGAGTGCCCTTCCGGCACACCCGACATCATAGATCCCCAGCGGGTACCCACCAGGGTGGACCCGCCTGTATCAAAGGTCAAGTAATCGTGTGGTCATAACATCAAGGGGGAAACCCGAGGAATCACCCTCCGCCGATTCCACTCGACGAAATCATCAGGGTGAACGTATGAGGCATCACCCTTGAGGTTCCCACTGAGGGTTGCACGACTGAGTCGTATCGGAAGTGGAGAAGGAGGAATCACCCTCGATGACCACGACCGAACAGCTACACTGCAGAGTATTCATCGGGAGTGCGTTATGAGGTATCACCCTCGGCACTCGATAGTTACTACGCAGAGTCGTACAACTAAGGGGGTGTGAAGTGAGGTGTCGGTCTCTGGTCGGCGATCACATTGATCGGGTCGTCGATGATCAAGCAGGGGCAACAAGGATAAGGTGGTGGGGTCACTGATGGTTCACTACCAACCTATACTAAACAGTTTATCATAGGCAGGTAAGGTAACAATGAACAGGTTACAACAGCAGGCTATGCATCAGAATAGGAGCATACATTAACAGTAGCAAAATCTAATGCAAGCAGGAGAATAGAATGGGCAATTTCTGGATGCTCAAGGGGGGGGCTTGCCTGGTTGCTCTGGCAAGAGAGAGGGGTCGTCAACGGGCTGCTCGTCGGTAGTGTAGTCGTACCCAGGTGCAGCGTCGTCGGTCTCAGCGTCTATAGTAGGAGAAGGGGGGAGAGAAACAATAAATTCACGGCAATAATGCAAACAATATGTATGACATGCCGGGGTGTTCTACTGCGTAACTAAATGATTTAGTTAATTTAGGAATTCATTCGGATTTATTTAATTAAAGTTGGGCACTATTCATTTATTGAAAACGGTCTAAAAGTTCAACGTTCTTATAGCTAGAGGCATCTGACAGGAATACGGAGGGCGTATTCGGTTTCGTATCGGAATTCTGAGCAAGTTTCATGTATAAAGTATTTTCATCGGAGTTACGG